>CM042030.1:84520900-86920900 GCA_023525975.1 Smallanthus sonchifolius | reverse complement strand
TAAATGGAGAAGATGGAAGAACAGTGAGGTACATTATGTTTATTATTTTCAGCAATTATTATATTAGATTAATGCCTACCTGAATTGGTTAGATGCTTCACTTAGTATGCGAGAGGTTCTGGGTTCTAGACTAATTACCTCTTTTTCTCCATTTTTGTTATTTCTGTTGCAACTCCTCCCAAAATGAAAAACTAAAAATAAATCTATACTATATAATAAATAAAGGTTTTTTCTTGTCACGTGTCATCTTCACATTCATTCTCATCAATTTTTTTCCGCCTCTCTCTATTATTAAATACACCTCCTATTTTTAACAACAATATATATATTTAAAGAAAATATTAATTATATAATAAAATACAATTATTTTAAATTATCACTTTTAAAACTTTAAAAATCAAATTATTTAAATTTTATTTTCAATCAAATAATAAATGAAAAACAAATTACATTAAATAGTATTTAATTTATTTTTGAAACTCAATTATATATTAGTTTTTGCATATTTTGAGTTTTGTTTTCTATCCTTGGTATATGATACATTTTTACACGTGTAAAATATACAAATAAATATTTAAAAATTTTATTTGTTGATATTTTTCACCCGTATATATACACGGGATCTAAACTAGTTAATAATAATCAAAAGTTCAAGTAATGACAGATATTTGTTTCACCGTTTTTAAATAAATGATAAAAATATATTTTAATCAGGTCAATGATATCGTTTTTAAATCTCTTAAACTAGTTAACAATTAGAATATTAATCTGATGAAAAATGTTTTACTATATTAAATAACTAGGTTAGAATCCCGTATATTACACGAGATTGTATATTAAAAAAAGATAAAACTTATAAATTTATAAATACATCCTAACTTGTCAAAATATTATGATAGTCTCAAGATATATCAAGTGGAAATGTGTGTGTATATAACAAATTAGTATTTTTCTTTAATTAGTTATATTTTGAATTCTTATTATATATTCTTATTTAATATAATTATTATTCTTCTTTAATAATATATTTATAATATCATTATTATTTAATAAGATAATGGTGCATTTATTAGGAGAGAGAAGCGAGAAAACCAATATGAGGAGGCATGAGGGAGTGACATGTGACACCACAAAACCTTTATTTATTAGTATGTATAGATTTTAATTTTAATTTCTCTGATACTTGTTCAAATTAAAACAAATAGTTAACATTTTTTAACATAACTTTAATTAAAACATAATCTAAGTGTAGATTCTTACAAACGGACGTGAACGAGTTAACATCATTATGGAACATTACGAGCAATTAAGGTATGGATACCTAACTCAGTTATTTTTATAGTACGGATATCTCTCTCCCTATTTTTGTACGATGTGGATATCTATCTCCTTATTTTTGTATAGTTGTGTAACTCTATTTTAAGTATCTCAAAATATTTAACTCCATCAAATTCACTGAAAATTCATTTACATATTTAAAATCATATGCCTGTTTAAATTAGTTTATTCGCCCACTTATTTCGAATATGAAACAAAGTTTGAAAACTTGTTTACATACGATATTAATTATTTTTATAAGCACTCATTATCGTATGTTGTGATTAAATATGTTCGCTTTAAAAAGATAATATTAAATATTTTTATTCTGATACCCGAGCACCCCCCTACTTGTGGGGGTGATCACAAGCATGTCATTGCGGCATCGATGGCGTGGCACCGACCGTGACGGTGAGCCTAAATCACGGCGTCTCGCCTGTTTATCTGAAAAATACCGGTTATATGTTTCGAGGCGTATGGATCGATCCTAGGGTATTATTATTTCTGGTAGTTGGATTGTATGATGCCCATACACCATCTCACATCGGTTCAGGACTAGCTAGCCTGTTTCGCATGTTCCTGTTTATGTTATGTATCGGACTCGATGGTATTTCTAGTTATGTGACAAGGATTTAAAAAGTTATCAGTGTGATTACAAGTATCTGTTTACAAGCTTATATGGTTACAAGTTCTGAAATCTGTTATTTATATGTTTACTAGTTTACATGTTTGTGAGTTTACCTGTAGATGACTTTACAAGTTTACGAGTTGTATGTTTACGGGATTACATGCGTACGAGTTTACAAGTATACGAATTTACAAGTCTACGAACTTATATGTTTACAAGTTAAAAGTTTTAAATACTCTCGAAATTACGTGTTTATAAATCCTGTTATATACGTAAATATACGTTTATTATTATAATTATCCTTTTACCAAACCTATCCGTTCGTGGCATTTTGCTCCCTCGCTTTTCTTTCTTTTTACAGGTTTTCAGAGATAAATGAGAAGTGTGAAGAAAGTTAAAAATCAACATAGCTGGTAGCATATTTTTGACCTTTAATAATGTATGTAATAATTACTAAAAATATTAGGATTAAATCTTCTGTAACTTCTTCAGATATTTATGGAATTGTGTTTTTGTCTCTGACTCCTGTAAAAATGACACATCGGCCCTATAGCCGGGTCGGGGTGTTACATCAACTCCCTGAATTCGCAAATATACATTCAATCTATGCAAGAATTGATGAAAGGTTTATAAACGAAACAAGTCGAATACTTGGAAACAAAAGTTGACTGTGATAGCAACACCTCCATCAACACCTAGTTTAGGACCCAAAGTGAGACCTAAAGGCTTCTCAACTTCAACCTCAATTGTAACACTCTAGGCAAACCCCATATTGGTTGTGACCAGGAGAGATTCTTGGTTCATAAGACATGCCCTGCTTCAAATATCATTAACTGTGAAATTCTCCTCTCATCTACAGCAATGCACCAAAAACGATTTTTTGATTTTGAGGTGGGGCATGTCTTATGAACCAAGAATCTCTCCTGGCCACGACCGATGTAAGATTTTGCCTAAAGTATTACAATGGGACATGCTAATCTTCTTTGTATCATTACATCTTATCACTTTCGAGGTTATAAATTATCGTGAATCTAACCGGTGAAGGAAGTTCCCTAGTCCAAGAATCTGTCTAGAAACAAGTATTAGCATCATTCCCTACTTTCTTTCTTATAGACGATAAAGGAATAATATCCTTATTATTAAGAAAGAAAATAGATCGAAGAATAAGAGACCACACCCCCGGGAATAACCCATATTGAGAACCACCAAATAACCCCCCATTCTCGCATGAATTGACTCAATAACTTTAACCCATAAAGCACTCAGATTATTAAAAGAACCCCAACGTCACTTATAAAGGAGAGCCAAATTAAACGACTCAAGACTCCCAACTCCATGACCACCAAGATCTTTATCCGCGATCACCAAATCCCATTTAATCCAAGCCAATTTATGAGATTGTTCATTTCCTCCCAAAAAAAAGGTGGATCACAAAGTCTTAAGAGACTTTTTAACTTTAGAAGGCGTACGAAATAAAGATAGAAAGTACGTACCAACCGAGCCAATAACCGAAGAAACAAGAGTCGATCTCCCACCTACTGACAGCATATTCGCTTCCCACTTGGATAATCGTTTCCAAAATTTCTCAACAATAGAATTCCAATTATCCACTCTTGCCATGTTTGAACCTGCTGGAATTCCCAAATAGATAAAAGGAATCTTGGCCAGTCTACACCCTAAAATCCTCGCAAGCTCCTCACCCAATATGAAATCAACACCCACTCCATAAAGGTTAGGCTTATGAAGATTAACCTTTAGACCCGACGCCAAGAAAAAACAATTAAGGGCTCTCACAATATTCACCATATTGCCCCCGACCATTCATGAACAATAATGACATCGTGAGCAAACAATAGATGTGAAATAGAAAGATCACCCACCTTAGCACCTTTAAAGAGACCAGTCAATTTACAATATTCCAGCGTCACATGTAAACCTTCCATGAGAATAAACCGAAAAGGAGTCATATGATCACCCTTCCTTAAACCCCTTTCAAGTTGAAACTCCTTTGTAAGGTTCCCATTTACCAAAATAGAAGCATGAGTTGAGGACAAGCAAGTTCTTACCCATCCAATCCAAATCGGTCCAAAACCCATCAATTCCATTATATAGAATAAGTACTCCCAATTCAAGGAATCATATGATTTCGCAAAATCAATCTTGAAAAGCACATCTTTTTTTTTTCTTTTCTACCAATTCATTAACTTATTAATAATAAGCGGGCCGTCAAGAATCTGACGACCTTTAATGAAGGCCGATTGAGCGGGACTTACAACTGAATCAATAACCCGAGCAAGTCTATTAACCAGCCGTCAAGAATCTGACGACCTTTAATGAAGGCCGATTGAGCGGGACTTACAACTGAATCAATAACCCGAGCAAGTCTATTAACCAGCCGTCAAGAATCTGACGACCTTTAATGAAGGCCGATTGAGCGGGACTTACAACTGAATCAATAACCCGAACAAGTCTATTAACCAAGATCTTAGCAATAATTTTGTATTACAAGGCATGAGCATCTCTAACGATGCTAAAAATGGACACTGCCACCGCATCCCTCTCTCATCTATTGTCGTTTCTCCTTCATCTCTTTTCCCTCTACCCCTCACAAAACTCGACCGGATGCCTCACCATCGTATATCCAGTCGAACACCTCTCTCCTCCACCTATACTACACGTTGGATCTGGACGTCAATTTCGGTCCATGGATCTTCAATCACAATTTAGGGGCTGTTTGGCAATTTCTGAACGATTAAGTGCTGAACCATTAAGAGGTCTGAATGGGTAAGAGACTCTGAACCAGTTAAGTGTTGAATCAATAGTGTTGTTTGGTTGGGCCTCTGAACAACTGTACAAAATGACTACTTTACCCATCTGAACTATCAAGTAGATCAAAAGCAGATCAAATCAGTGCTTCAAATAGAATATCAAATAGAATATCAAAAGCAGATGTTATTTCAATTTCACAACCAAAATTAGAACCAGTAGCTTTAAACCAATTTCACTACTAGAATTACTACTAAAAAAGGTTCAATAGAATTTCAGTGCTTCAAACCAAATCAAATAGAATATCAAAACAAAAGTTTAATAGAATTTCAGTAGCAGCAGAGAAGGGTTCGAATAAAATTTCAGAGACCAAATCAAATAAGATTAATATTTCAGTGTTGGATTCAACAGAGGAATAACGTACCTTGGTGTCGGAGAGGACGAAGGGCAGCAGCAACAGCAGAGAGGGAGCGGTAGCGGTAGCAGTAGCGCTAGCGGAGGGGACGAGTGGCAGCAGCAGCGGAGAGGGAGAGAGGTGAGTGGTAGCAGGCGGAGAGGAAGAGAGGCGGAGGGGATGACTGGTACAGCGACGAGGGAGGAGAGGGTGGGGGTAGCGGCGTTTTTTGAGAAGGATATGGGGGTACGGGCAAAGGGGGAACATTAGGTTATATTTTTCATTCAGCGTCCTTTTTTGGCTGAATGATTCAGAGGGTCCCTGAACCATTAAAAGGTTACTTTTTAATGAAACAAACACACCTACCTCTGACCGATTCAGATGTGAGCTCTTAATGAGCTCATTCAGAAGCTACCAAACAGGCCCTTAGAGAATTAACAAGGGGTCAATATAAAAATATCTAAAAACAAAAGGTATTAAAGTGTAATGTATACCAATTAGCAGACACTAAATATATAGGGATTTAAGAGATTAGGTTGCATCATCTCCTTCTCAATACTCACACTGTATTGCGGCTAGGGTTTCATCAATCAATCCAACTCTTCCACTCTATCTCAAAACATCACAGTGTTTTGTCAGTTAACAAATAAATCTCGATTAGATATGGCGAATTCGAACTGGAATTAACTCATTAAGTTTTAGCTGTTGCAAAAAAAAACTAGCTTCTATCACAAGAAAAGGAAAAAATGGCGACAGCGAACCCTTTCGATTTGCTCGTAGATGACGATAACGATGATCCGTCACAGCTCGTGCAGAAGATCGTTTCTGCACCGGTGAAAAAAGCTCCAACTGCTCCACCTGCCGGTAAAACGGCGGCTCAGCCGGCTAAGCTTCCTTCCAAGCCTCTTCCTCCAGCTCAAGCCGGTAAGTCTCCTAGTTTTCTTTATTAATTTTTGTACCTTTATTTTCTGGTTAATTGAGTTGTGTAGTAGTGAACAATATTGAAAATTGACTCCAATTGATATACAAACATTTTTATTAATAAAATTAGCGTAGTATAATGTTGGATTATAGAGGATTATTAAACTGATAATGTATAAGAGTAATGGGGCTCTATTTGTGTAGTTGGTTGCTTTATAACTGTCTTGTAAGTTTTAAATTATAGGGTCAGGATTGCCTGTTTGGCTGTTTATATATACATACTATTTGCTGTTGGATACGCATATTTTATGTTTGTTTAGTTATTTACAAACTTTATTTATTAAATAAGATGTTCAATTAAGGTTTCTTGTGTATGTATATGTTGTTGCTATCAGATTTATTTGTTTGCATTCACTTTTTGTATAAATGTTTATTATCTAGAATTTTTTTTAATTTCTCGAGAAAAAGATCTGCACAGGCATTCACCATTGATACTTATTACTTAATTTCAATCTGCATTGTGATCGAGTAAGTGAGTAACTTGTAATACGTTCAAAGTTTTGACATTTATTTAATGTAACCAGAACAGAGTGAAGTTGGAAGACATGGTGGAAGTAAATGGGAATCCCCTTTGATTTAAAATGATATATTTCCATGAAAAATATAATTCTATCTCTATTTCATAAAAATAGATGTTCCTTCTATAGCTCTGTGCAAAATATCATGCTTTTGATTTTATAATGTAGCTTGACTTTTTATTTAATTTTGCTTGTAACGTTATTTGGTACATAATGTCAGACATGGAGCCGAGATGCAAAATTTTAAGTTCATGATTGTGTAATCCAATAAGCAAAGTAGTTAAAAAATCCAAAGCTTCTTAAATAATGTCACATTAAGAGGGAATGAGCTGTTGAACGTTATTTCTTGTCTTGTTATATTCCGTACTCTTTTATCTTGTGAAAAATGAAGTTGATTTTCATGTTCCGTAGTGTATTTAGTCAGTATGAAGAAAATTAAATTAAATTAACAGTCTTTGCACAATGCTAAAGGCTTCCTTGGTGTCAATTGACAATATTGTATGTATTTGATAAAAGTTGGGGAACTTTTAATGCAATGTTGATTTTTCATCTTATGGTGTTTGTTTTTTTGTATTCTTATATAAAAGGATTATTTTTGAGCAGTGAAAGAGGCTAGAAATGAAGGTGTGCGTGGAGGACGTGGCGGCGGCCGTTGGTACGGGCGGGGTCGTGGTGGTGGTGGTGGGGTTAATAGAGACTCGGGCAGCAATGAACATTCGTTTGGTAGCCGAGGGTTATCTGGTGATCAAGGTGCCATTGAGGAGTCTAATGGTGGGAAAGGTTATGAGAGACATGGTGGTGGTTATGGTGGTCCTCGTGGTGGCTTCCGTGGTGGTCGCCGTGGCGGATTTGCTAATGGAGATGTGGAAGATGGAGACCGTCCTCGCCGTCCATATGAACGCCGTGGCGGATTTGCTAATGGAGATGTGGAAGATGGAGACCGTCCTCGCCGTCCATATGAACGCCGTAGCGGGACAGGCTACGGGTAAGTTCTTTTCTTTTTGTTTTTAGTGTGTTTGATACATTTTAGACTCTTTTTTACTTTCATTATTTGGATCATTGGCTTGAAAGTTTTGCTAATCCTTTTGTAAGTTATATCAACTACTTGTTATCTCATGTATAGAAATGAATTCAAACGTGAGGGAGCAGGTCGCGGGAACTGGGGAAGTCAGGCTGATGAAATTACTCGGTAGCCATTTCCACTTTTCGTATAATTATTAGAGTTAGTGAGAAAAAGGCGGATTGGGTAACGGGTTAAACGGGTTTGGGTCAAATAAGGTAGTTTTCAGTATCTGTCGGAACTGGTTGGTGTGGGCTGGGTTGATCTGCAAGCACTTTTTGCTCATATTTTTATGTTCTATAAATAACTAATGTGTTAAGTATGATTGCTAAAACTACACTATCACAACAATTTTTAAATAGGGTGATTATTCATGTGACCTTGGCCGTATTCCCATTAACTAGCTATTTTGATTTACTCATTTGACTCATTGGTGATGAAAAATAAACCAATTTGACCCATTCTTAGGTAAACGGTTTGGAAGCTTCACGTATGCTTATTATATTATTTTCTTCGAGTTAGTAATGTCTGCTATGCTTCTTCACAGGGAGACTGAGGAAGTGGTGAATGAAGGGGAGAAAGCTGTGGTTTCTGATAAGCCGTTGACCGAGGAAGAGTCAAAGGATGAGAAAAAGGAGAACGTGGTAAATGAGTCTGAGGAGAAGGAGCCTGAGGATAAGGTAAATGTAAAGCTAAAATATGGAAATCCACTTTTAGAAGGAGAAACAATATAATATCTACTAAAATTGTTTTAATGTGACAAATCAAAATGAGTAATTATTGTGATGATCGATATTGGTCGGAGTGGGTTGGGTTGGGTTGATTACCTGCCTAACCACTTTTTTTGGCTGTTTCTTTTGAATTTTGTAAATAGTTTATGCTTTACACATGATTGCAAACAATATACTAATAAAATAATAATCTAATTCTTTTGAGTAGACGAATACGGAATACCCCTTTGGGCTTTGACCTACTTTTGATTCTCATGTTTAGTTTATTTTTATGAATTTTATCCATTTGATCAATTAGGGATAAACCCGATTCCGCCCTTTTTTAGGTAAATTAAGCTTGTTTACTGACATTTTTTAATTCAGGAAATGACCCTTGAAGAATATCAAAAGGTTCTTGAGGAAAAGAGGAAAGCTTTAGAGGCTCTTAAGACTAAAGAAAGGAAGGTGGAAGTTGACAAAGAGCTTGCATCCATGCAACAGCTCTCCAACAAGAAGAATAGTGATGACATCTTTGTTAAATTGGTGACAAATTCATATAATAATAAAATTCTGAATTCTTTAAAGCTACATTTTGCAATCATTTTAGTTTTTTTTATCAACCGGTATGTTTAAATTCATTTTATTAGGGGACTGACAAAGATAAGCGTAAAGAGATTGCTGAGAAAGAAGAGAAAGCTAAGAAGGTAATGCAGCTACATATTCTGTGGATGTTAGTTATGTAACTTAACATATAAAAGTTGCAACAAGAGGCACCTCATTTTAGTATTTAATCAAAAGGAAAGCGGCATAACATATTTTTCTTGGCATCCTATGTGGCATGTCTTTTTGGTAACGGGTCAAAATTGTTTATAGTGTGTATGGGTGGAAACAGTTCAGGTCGAGTTCACCAAAAACGCTAAAAGTTTATATTTTTTTACGATAGTTATCTTTATAGTATGTATGGGTGGAAACATAATCTTCTTGGCATCCTATGTGGTATGTCCCTTTGGTAATGGACTAATGGGTCAAAATGCCAAAATGGTTTATATAGTATGTATGGGTGGAAACTGTTCAGGTCGAGTTCACCCCAAATGCTAAAAGTTTATACTTATTACAATAATAATCCATTTTTCCTAACCGATTTAGGAGGCTGTATTGGGTTAGCAAATTACAGTTTCTGATACTCTCACCTGTTTGACCCTTTCTAGTTAATTTTTTTTAAATTACCCATTTGACTTGTTAGTAATAACTGACACTCTCATAAGTAGACAGGTCAAAATCATCACCTCTTGTCTATATGGTTTTGTTTTGGTGTTTGCAGTCGCTCAGCATCAATGAGTTTTTGAAACCTGCTGCTGGTGAAAGAAACTACACTTCTGGTGGTCGTGGGCGTGGTGGTCGTGGAGGTGGTGGTGGACGTTACAACCAAGGTTTATCAAGCTACGCTCCTGAAGCCCCAAAAATTGAAGACCCGAGTCACTTCCCTACTTTGGGTGGCAAGTGAGCCCCTTCTTCCCGCCATTCTGACATGTCATCGTCTTTTCAACACTTTTAGGAATGGCAGAAGCATATTAGAATAACCGAGTTCTATGTATTCGATAACGTTTCAGAAGTGTAAATTTCTTTTGTTTTTCCATGTGCTCCTTGTATTTGTCAAAGTCTTTTATTTAGAGGTGTGTTGGATCTTTTTTCTTGTCTTTCTTTTTTTATTTTTATAAAGCATTTTAGGGATTTTGGGACATACAGGCTGTTACTTCGAGATACCTTTATCCTCAGTTTTTATGTGGAATAGATGGATGATTTAGTCACTTAGATGTGCATACTCTCTTGATGCTTATTTTGAACTGTCAAAGCAGGGTGAGGATTTAGGCGTGTATATTATTAAATGACTGTTTTAAGTAAAAGGTGAGATGTAAATGTGGGAGTAAAGACTAATCCACTTGGTAGAGGCACTTGTCTCTTAGATTGGAGGTCTTAGGTTTAAACCCAGGTATGGAGTGAATTATTTGGTGTAATTTAGAATTAGAAGTAGAAGTAGGGTAGATTTGTCGATAAAAAAAAAAAAAAAGTAAAAGGTGAGATGCATATATATTTTACCTAGATAATATTGACGACGGTAGATCTACGTTATTTTGGGGTGACAACTAGACTAACCAAGGCTGCCTCAAAGATCTCTTTCCCAATTATACAAACTGGAAGGTGAAAAAAGATGTTTGGTTATTGACCGCATGATTCCAGAGGCATTAGTTTATGGAATTAGCTGGAATTGGTCAAAGGATCCGTCTACTGTTTTGGAACTAGAAGAATTTTGGAGCTGCATCGATTTGTTACAGGCTAACCCTCCATCAGTCGACCCTGACCAGCGGCGTTGGGGTGGAGATCAGTCAGGTGAATTTTCCGTCCGCTCTATTAAAGGTTTAATTGAGTTAAACTTGTTTCATCACGACAGTAGAAATTTTCATTGTCCAAATGGCTTCCTAAAAAAATTAATTTTTTCGGTTTGAGAGCGGCTATGGATAAATTCCCAACCAAAGTTGAACTTGCAAAAAGGAATGTCTGCATTCCCTCCGCTGTTTGCGATGGGTGTGGTTTAGCCTTAGAATCGTCGGACCACATGCTTATAAATTGTCCCTTAGCAGTGGAGGTGTGGAAATTGGTATCATCTTGGAGTAACATAGCTGTTGACTCAGGGAGCTTGGTGAAGGAGAGGCTTCAGTTCAAAGAAAAGGCGATTGGGAGTAAGATATATAAAAAATTGGGGCTGAATATCATTTTCGTTACTTTATGGTCTTTATGGAAGGCTCGGAATGATAGTATTTTCAACAAGGTTACAAAGGGGCCGGTCAAGATTCTGGAGGAGATCAAAGTTAGCTCGTATGCTTGGATCAAACACAGAGCAAAGTTTCATTTGGTGGATTGGAAAGATTGTTGTAACTTTGATTTTTCAATTTAGTTTTTCTGCTCTATATCTTCTAGCTTCTTGCTGGTTTTTTCCTCTTTGTTTTTTTAATAAAGTTTTTGCTTCCGTTAAAAAAAAAGATCAACCTTCCCACACTTACCTTGCTTGTAACCTTCCTTTTAAAACTAAACCGCAATTTAAAACAAAATGTTTTCAGTAGTTTGTTGTTTGATTAGTGTGGAGCTTCTTATATTTTGAAAATAAGGTACAAGTTTAAAGTCTAAACTTATTACTATTGGTTAATTTTTCCCAATACAAGAGAGAATATCACTCAATAATAATCATGTTTAAGTGTTTTAATAAAGTCTCTTTAAACTTTCTTTTATAGCACTCACCTTTCATTTATTGTTCTAATGTTATAAAAATTTGAATTTTTCTTAAATATTATCAAGTTACCAACCATGACATGTCAGGTCTTTTTTTTTCTTCTCAATTTAAATGACATGGAAATGATGTGAATTTATTTGTTAAAAAGTATACCCTATATTATCTATATAACATTTAGCAACGATACGTTTTTAACATATTTAATTTTTTTATTAATTTGATTTTTCTCTTATAGCTTGCGTTTGTTAGCCTTTAAAAAAATGAATACACAACTATGTTTAAATTTTTTTCTCGACATTTCGGTATAAATTTTGTTGAAAACTGGGTTGTATTCGAAATTGAGTATTTTTTTGGTATTGATTTTTAATGATTTTAACTCATTTTTAGGGGTTAAGTTTACAATTGTAAGTCACGTGGATGGCACATGGACTAATTTTCCATTAAAAACTAATTGGTGTTAAATTCAGGGGCTAAAGGCACAACTAGGTTACAAAAGTTTGGGCTAAGTTTGTAATTTATAAAACCTAGAGGCCAAACGTGCAATTTGATTAAACCACATGGGCCATTTGTGCAATTAACTCTAATAATAATAATAATTCATATTTAGGATTAAATTTATTCATGTTCATTATTTCACAAAATAACTATACATATAATGTTGATTGTGGTATCACGTTCAAACAATATTTAAATGTGTACATGATAGCGTTACGTTGTGTGTAAGACGATGTTTGGCCGCCATTCCCAGCTAATATACTATGCTCGTACAATGTAGTGGTAAAAGGGTGTCTTGTAAACCTTGAATACGTATATATAAATTAATTAATAAGGGACATATACCCTAACATTTTTCACTGATTGTCATGAAAACTTATATACGTGAAGTGACACCGGTTATGCTCTAATCTTTTAATAATATGATAAAGTGGTAATTCAAAGTTCTCGATAAGTGTTACAATCAAGGAAGCTTAAAGTTCAACATTGGATGTCAACTAGTTGTAATTTGAAGCAAGGAGGACCAAACAAGTTAAAGTTAACGACACACGAGCTCCTACATAAATACAAAGTTTTGAAGAGATACAGATTGTCTTATGCGTTGGTGAGAATATAAGAACCTAGAACGTGTGAATATGTTATTTTAATTTTACGACAACATTTTAAAATATTTGTTTGTTCATAAGATATTTCTTGTTAAGATCTTATTGGTTGTAAAAATATTAAATAAATTTAAAGCATACAATGTATTAACACAAAAACAAAAGGATTTACAGTGGTTTAGGTGAATGCTAATTATGTCACATTACGTCTACTCAATAACTTCCACAAAGAGTTTGTCTTTACCGAGAACGTTCCTCTTAGTGGGTGGTTGTCACCTTTACAACTTCTCAACAATAAGGTAATGATTACTTATTTATGTCTCACTAATTTCATTAGGGATCAACAATAACTTATCCCTTGTTACTCTTTTGTAAGGGTCATCAACTTAGTAGGAATGACCATTCACAACTACACACAAGTATTTGTATATAGATTTCACATCAAGTTTCATAAACACTTATTCTCTTGTTAATTTATGACATGTGACATGGAAAATGCTTAAAAAGTTAGAGCCCAATTATAGATGACCTAAAAATGCATGGTTTTAATGTGCTTAGTTGATCAGAATTTGGTACATAGTTACGTACATAGAGGGTGTTTGGGATTGCTTATTTAACTTCAAAAGTGTTTTTTGTCAAAAGTGTCTATTGACTTATGACTTTTTCAAAAGGAGTTTTTAAAAAAGTGTTTGGATTAACTTTTATGATGAGAAAAGTCAATAAGTCAATAAGTTATTTTTTAAAAAGTGTTTGGCTTAGCTTATTTTTGTAAAATGACCAAAAAGGACATTTTTTTATATTTAAAATCATGTTATACTTTGAGTTGCGAGCGGATGAGAAGTTACCTTCGATGATGTAACCGGCGACGGCGATTTGCACCGGCAAATAGAATGTGTTGCAGTCGTCGAAGAGAGAACGTAGGAGAGTTGCGAGCAGATGAGAGAACGAGAAATATTTATTGTAAGTAAAAGGTTGGTAAATTGGTAATTTTATGTTCAAAAAATCATAAGGAGTTTTAAAAAGCTAGGATTTGTGACTTTTATAAAAATAACTTTTTAAGACTTATCAAAAATCCAAAATAAAAAGGACTTTGATCCATGCCAAACACTTTTTTGACTTATTGACTTTTTGAAAAAGTCAATAAGCCAATAAGTCATTTTCAAACTCAATCCCAAACACCCCAATAGTGTGAAAAAACAACTTTCAAAAAGTGAACATACCTTCTACGACTAGACTGTGCATTTGTCATGTTATTTTTCCCCATACAAGAGAGAATATCACTCAGTAAAATCAGTAAAAAAATTAGTAATTTTTATTGATTTTTACTTATTTTGGTATTGATTTTTAATGATTTTAACTCATTTTTAGGGGTTAAGTTTGCAATTGTAAGTCACGTGGATGGCACATGGACTAATTTTCCGTTAAAAACTAACTGGTGTTAAATTCAGGGGCTAAAGGCGCAACTAGGTTACAAAAGTTTGGGCTAAGTTTGCAATTTTTAAAACATAGAGACCAAACGTGCAATTTGATCAAACCACATGAGCCATTTGTGCAACTAACTCTAATAATAATAATAATAATTCACATTTAGGATTAAATTTATTCACTTTCATTATTTCACAAAATAACTATACATATAATGTTGATTGTGGTATCACGTTCAGACAATATTTAAATGTGTACATGATAGCGTTACGTTGTGTGTAAGACGATGTTTGGCCGTCATTCCCAGCTAATATACTATCCCCGTGCAATGTAGTAGTAAAATGGTGTCGTGTAAACCTTGAAGACGCATATGTAAACTAATTAAAAAGGGCATAAATACTCATTTCTTTTTTAACAAGCAACAAACTTGACGTATACCCTAACATTTTCCACTAATTGCCCTAAAAACTTGCCGACATAAAGTGACACCAGTCATACACTAACCTTTTAATAATTTGATAACGTTACACAATATCAGTCGCATAATTGATCTTGTGATCGTAAATAACTACTTGCTTGGGACCACTTTATTAATAAACTGAAATTTACAAGGGAATACATTATACATCTCTCTTCTTTTATTCTCCTGCACAACTATATTTCTTTTTTATTTTATTTTTATTTTTTCCGATATGAATACCCTAACAGTGCTGCTGTTTACGATCGGCGTTTATGCTGCCGTTGACGGAGCTTTCACGACAGGCGATACAATCAGGCAAGATACGATTGCACCTAGGGCGGCTGCGGGCTAGAAAAGGTATCAAGGACTGTCAAAGAGCATGGCAACCATCGGGTCCTAATGCGTAGGTAGGGTTTCTGTAAGATGGAATACAAAAAATTTCACGTTACAAAGGAAAAATCATAATCTTCTAATTCTATCTCGATATTTATTTCAAATTCGAATCAGTTTGGCCTTTTGATCTCAGTTTCTGATGAATATGCGTTTAGTTGTTTGCAATGCTAGCCCTAATTTGGATGGATGATAGCCGTTTAAAATTGATCAATATTTTTTCTCTATTTGTGTTGCTTAATGGTTAATTCATTGAAATATACTCTCAGTTTGCCAACTGTTGTGATAATTAAGGATATAAATCTCAATTACAGTGTTTGAACATGTGTACTCATGCTAGAATTGATTACAAGAGGCTGATTAGGGAAATATGTATGAAAAGAAATTACATATTTGTGATTACCTGTTATGAAAAAATTTTGGCTGAAAAAATAGAAGGATTAGGTCCTCATACTTGGTTTGAAACTAGAAATGTGTAAATGCGTCTGGAAGAAGGAATGTGGGCTGAAAGGAATTGAAAGTATGATCTTATGCCTATCACTAATCACTATGAATTAATAGTACAGTGATATCGTAAACTGTAATGCATTATGGTAGATATGCAAAAAAAAGGCATCCTCGAAGTCATAGGACACTACTTCCTATGGACATCATAATATGTTACGGTTTAGTCGTTTGGCTTTCCCTTGAATTAACAGTACAGTAATATCGTAAACTGTAATGCATTATGGTACATGCATTATGGTACATGCATTATGCCTTTCCTATGCATTATCGTAAACTGTAATGCATTATGCTAGATTAGAAGCAAAAATTTGATTTTTATGGACATCATAACATGTAACGGCTTAGTCGTTGCTTTGTTGATTTGATTTGATTTGATTATATGCTGTTTTACCCTTTGTTTAGGAAATTGATTGAAGATATGGTGAACAGGAATTGGCAGCTTAGCATGTAATTAATAAGTTGGTCAAGAAAATACTGTTTTGTACTTATTTTTGAGTTCAGTATCTATAAATTTGTTTTGGTTTTCTGGAAAAAAAGGAAGTTTTGACTTTGATCGTCACCATGTCCCACCAGAATCACATTGTACTTCCGTCATCTAACATTTTCGATTAATTCTTGTTTTGTGGGGTAGTGTTGGGGGTTGGACCAGTAAGATGGTGGGTCGACATTTTTTAAAACGGGTCCTCAACCAATCAAATATGGACGCGGGATAGAACATCTGGTGGCATGCAAGTTTACGTATATGAAATAATTAATGCGATCCGTATCTGGAACCCTGTTTATCCCCTTATGTGGTCAAATTTTTGGCTTATAGGGACATTTAACATGACTAATTGCTCTTATCCAGAAAGAATTTTTTATTGAGCAAAACATAGAAAGAACAAATGAGTCAAAACCAAACATTAGGACCTAATATATTTGGAAATTAATCAATAAAATGTAAGTTGATTACTGAACTAATCATGAAGTTTAAATGATTAACCGACTCTAATTCTTTCACTAGTATGCCATACATAACTATAAGGCAGTGACATTAAAAGGATTTGTGATATTCTCTATTGTTGCTGTATTGCTTAACCATAAGATTTGTGTTGAAAACGGTCTTTATGAGTAATTGGTTTAATGATAGTTTATTTTATGCTTCACTCGCGTCCCTTCTTTCATGGATCTTCAACGTGTCAATGTACTTACCTTCTGTTAGAGATTTAGCAGAGATGTAAGCAAGAAATTCACCAAAACTCCCTTCTTTGTAGGCAACAGGGTGTTGTTCATCAACTACCTCCGGTGCGGGTCCAACCTTTTTATCTAAATGCATACTATGAATACTTGCAATTGACAATCGCTTCCTTTGCACGTTGAGAATTGCTCTATGTGGGATACTCTTGTATCTACCATTGCTCATCACTTCAAATTGATCCCCTAACTGAACTATTAGGGCACCTTCTATAAATGGAACAGGGTGCCATTTTTTGTCATGGTCCATGATTTCAAGTCCTTGCTGGCTTTGATTTAGAATAGTCAGGGTACCATAATCTGTGTGTGGTGGCATCCCTAGCGCAAGATCTGGTTCAGGGCAAGACGGGTAGCAGTTGACAGCCATCACTTGAGAACCTTCTTTGATGTCATCATGCAAGTAATTGGCATTCAGGCCTAGGCTTTCTAGAACCACTTCCATTAGCTTCTTCTGTAATACATTCACTGCCTTTGCATAGCTTCCCATCTTCTCTCTGTATGAAACATAAGTAATCCAAAGTTAGTGTTGCCAAATTTGGTGAAAGAAGAATAGAACTTGATTAGTTTAATTACTTGTAAGTTGGAGGATTGGATGGCCATAAATGGATCCATTCTGATATGGGATTAGCATAATGTTTGATGAAGTCTCTCCAGTAGAACACTTTATCCATCTCATGATTCATGCTAGTTCCATATCTTATAGGTTTGTGAACATCAGCTGAAGCAAAGCGCATCTTCTCATCACTTGGCAAATTAAAGAATTCTTCAGCAGAGTCTAGTGCATCTTTCATGACCGAGGTAGGAATTCCATGGTTTATTACCTGCAATACACAATGTTCTTTATCCGGGCAAGATATAATATCAACGATAAATGCATGCATGCACTATATTACGTTTAAAGTTCTTCTCAACTGTTCCGTTTTGTAAATATTATTTTAAAAACGATGCAAGTCCAGCCCGCCTTATTATCTTGACCAAAATGGCTTTCTTTACCCTTTTTGCTACCGTAAGAAGTGAAAATTTGACACGTGTATAGCCTGGAATGCTCATTCAAACATAGCCAATAAGTCATCTTATATGCCAATGTATGTATATTATTGCTATATGCAAGCCTTTTTTTTTTTAACAAATTGGTACCTGAAAGAAGCCAAGTTGGTGACAGGCAGCATGAACTTGTACAATTAGTTGGGACCTGTATGCAGGGTGGTTCATCATGGAAAGGTCAATGACGGGGAGGCTGGGAGAAATGTGGTTACCAAGGCTAGGGTTTGGTCGTTGGGAAGTAGGAAGAATATACCGTTCAGGTATATTTTGTTGGCTTTTTTTGGTGAGTTCCACGACACTGGTAAATGAATTATTTGATATTTCTCCCTTAGCTTCCATTCTCTCTGATTCTCTTCTTACTAAAGGTTAAATTTGAAGATTTGAAAATTTTGCTAGCAATCCTGTCTTTTTATAAGCTAAAAAAGTTTGTTAGTGGCTTCTTCTATATTCATTTAAGTTTATGGTTGTATACTATTTGTGTACTAGTACAATGAATGTCAAAGCAGAATGTATATTACGAATTTAGGGGGAAAGTATCCTTGTCATATTTTATTTGGTGTGGTGGGGTCCAATTATTTATATTTAGGCTTTTCAAAATTTTCTTCTTTCACTTTTCCATTGTTGTCACACTTAATTGTTATGTTTTGGTCAACAAACAAAAATATTTCTTAGTCATGTTACTTTGATCATAGTATTTGGTTTTAGCCTTTCTGTATCCTACAGAAATAATAATAATAATAATAGTAATAATAATTACAACAGTAGTAATATTAATATGATTCTGTAAATAGTAAAAAAGTTGACTTTTTGCAGGAATAATCAAGCAATCAGTGACAAGGGTGTATGTTTAGTGGAAGTTGGAAAATATTCCTGGTGGCGTTTCACAAATTGCAGAGATAAGCCAATAGGATTTCAGATAAGTGTTCCTTCTTTGGTTATTCTTTCATGTTTTTAATGTTAATAAATGCAAATACCCTGGGTGTTATGTTATAGTACAGTTTTATTCAGGCTCTAACAACCTAATTAACTGAAATATTTAATATATATGTTTAAGCAAAAATGAAAAGTTTATCAGGGATACTACATCACTTTACAGTTTTCACAAGTTTCATGATATTTTGTTCAAACTTACCTTAAAAATAGAAAAAAAACGTTATCATGCTAGGAATGGTTTTTCAAATTCCATAGTTTTCAACATTTTGTTTTAACTTGAATAATAAATCATATTTATTTTTTTAAATTATAACAAAATGACCATGTAAATCTCGGCACGTGTGTTGCGATTGCACTTTTTTTCGTAATTGTCAGAATTCCGTCAAACATATAACAAAATGACCACATGAATCGTGTAGCATAAGTCTGTCGAAATTTTATTATTTGTGAGATTTTACTGTTTTTGAAATTTTACCTCTTTTAAAAATGCCTTTTTGGTGAATTTACCTTTTTTGAGATTCTAGTGGCCATTTTGTTATATGTTTGGTGGATTACTGACAATGGTGAAAAAAGTACAATCTCAACACACGTCGTGATTTATGTGATCAATTTGTTATAATTCGAAGACTAATGGTCTGAGTTATAATTGGTATACACACTTGGTCAAAGTGGTTAGCTTGGCGATTTTTCTTTTATAAATCGGTTCTACCAAATAAAAGAAAAAATATTTTTTCGGAGTGGAAATTCCTAAAGCCAGAGCACTGCTATTGTTATCACTCAAATCACGGAAAGGGGCTAGCCAGTAGCCAAATTGATGTCTATATATAGACAATTTCTATCCCCTTTTCGAGGCTGAAATCATTCAACAACTCCAACATGTATGCATTCAGTTTCTTTTCTTCCTTCTGATATTTTTGAGTTTGATATTTTTTAATTCAAACTTTATGGTGGTTGCCACGTTAAAATCCGTGTATGCGCGTTTGATATTTTGGATAGGGCCAAAAACCTGATGAAATTCAACAAGTGGTTCTAAAAAAGATGGAAACGGTAACCATTCAAAATGTTAGACGAGCATACAAAGGTTTTTTATAATTTTAAGAGTAAACTGCAATTTGCGTCCCTGTGGTTTACCCCAATATACACATTGCGTCCTTACGTTTGAAATTTCGTCCTCTGAGTCCCGCTGGTTTCAATTTTTCACCAATTGAGTCCCTGAGGCCAACGCCCGTCAGGGATCTGTTAGTGGTCAGGGGTACATAAGTCATTTAATGGGTAATGAGGGGGGGGGGGGGGGGCAATTCAAACATTTCACCTTCATATTGCTACTCAGGTCCCTCCCCCCAAACTTTCCTTACACTCTTCATCCCTCCTCTCATCTTCATCATTTCCGGCGACGCACCACCACCTCACCACCTCCTTCTTCATCCGCCGACGGCTATCGCACGATCATCGGACTTTACCACTGCCACCGCACTTCATCCCTGCACGATCCACCACTCGCAGATCCACTGCCACCGTACTTCCTCCCTACTCATCATCGGACTTCACCACTGCCACCGATCCACCACTCGCAGCGCACAAGAGAGAGAACGATGGTGTTTCCGATCCGAATTACGGCAACGATAGAGAACGAGCATGTGGTAGCCGAAATGAGGATAACCGGCACCATTACCCACCTTGTGGTTCACTGCAAGGTAACCTTGAAGTTCCTGTTCAAATGGAAACTCCCCTTTGAGTTTGAATGTCGCAACACCGATAGGCTAGATTAGAGTAAGTTAGTGATCAATGTTTTTTAGGGGTTTTTGGGTTTAAGATCAGTGTTTTTTAGGGGTTTTTGGTGATTAATTTTACCCCTAAATCATGTATGTAATGATCTATGTAATGATCAAGCTTTCCCTCTGTTTTCATCGGATTTGCATTTTACCACAAATGTATGTATGAAATGAATCCGGTCTGCATTTTCCCTCTGTTTAATCGCTCTGTTTTGATCGGGTTTTGATTGGGTTTGCTCAAAATTGGCATTGCATCAGTTGCAAAGAACCGACATTGCCTCTGTTTAATCCCTAGTTGATTGTATCAGTTGCAATGCCTCTGTTTTGATTAGAACAGTTGCAAAGAACTGCCATTACAACAACTGCATTGCCTCTGTTTTGATTGTATCAGTTGCAAAGAACTGCCATTGCAAATTTGTGTTTGCACTGCAGGCTTGCATTTCGTCCTCTGAGTCCCGGGTTTTGCATTTTCCTTCGTTGATTGTATCAGTTGGTGCGACTGTTGTAACACATTTGGGAATGATAGATCCGTTGATTGTATCAGTAACATATTTGTGGTGCACATTTGGGTTTGCATTAGTTAATCACCGGGAAAAAGATGGTAGAAGATGAAGTTTTTGAGGGAAAAAATTGGGGGTATTATGGTCATTTCCTTTGTTCACTAACAGATCCCTGACGGGCGTGAGCCGCAGGGACTCAATTGGTGAAAAATTGAAACCAGCAGGACGAAATTTCAAACGTAAGGACGCAATGTGTAGATTGGGGTAAACCACAGGGACGCAAATTGCAGTTTACTCTAATTTTAATTTATGTGCTCTTTAGTTTTTTATAAAATCACACAAAAGGACCCATATAGGAAGTAATCATTTCTTATGTTCATTAATTTGTTAATAAAAACAAAAATCCAATTTAGTCATATAAGATCAAACATACTTGGATTATCGCTAGACCTACAAATAAAATGGCTGGGTAAAATTATTTAGGAGGTTTTATACATATTAATACGTTTTGAACGACTTTTGACCTGTTTCTATTATATTAGTATAGTTAGGCTGATGCTGTCATCTTTTTAGAGTTGCTAAGAAACTTCAATTCTTATCAATCCACACGAAGAAAACACTGGTCATAAGATTTATTTCCCAAATTTCATAAATTTCATCTCAAACAACATAAATAAGTGGGTAAACTCTCATTTAGGAAGATGATGTCATAACTTTTCCTAAATGTATGCGACTCCAGATATATAAGGTAGATTTCATAATGGAAGAATTTGCCTAACCTTCCCAACCTCTTAAGAAACATGTTCTCATATTTGACAACCACCTCACTATGATATGATGACCTGAGGGAGGCCGGGCTGATACTAGGTCCAAAGGCTGAGTCTGGGTTCAGAGAAATGAAAGGTAGGTCTAGACCAACCGGACTGCTCTGAAGAGCTGCCTTGGGAGTTTGTGTTAGTAAAGAGTGAACCAGACACAATGAGGCAGGCCCCTAAGGAAATCTGTAACAGCCGGCTCAATGTGTGGTAAGTAAACTTCAACCTCGAGAAGCTGCTAACCGATTTGTCTTGTTTCCTTCAAGAAGGCTCGTATTGCTCTCGACTATTCTTCTTCAAGGATTCTAACCTGACATCCATTTGGAGGTTTGGTATCAATAACACATTTTATATAAGGAAACTGGAAAAGATCTAACAGTTGTGTACCCTGGAAGGATTTTATAGTGTGATAATCTTGACTATTTGGAAAGTCAGTAAAAGATCCTGGTGACCCTTTGATTAGTCACCAAAGGGCAGTAGTAGTGAAGGTTACGAACAGTCAATAAAAGTCTCCGGTGAGGAACCATGTTAACCAACACACGAACAGTGTTCGGTTCTGAGGCAGGATCACGAATAGTAGTGATGAGCCTTTTGAAACTGAGCAATCCAAGTACACAGGGTGCCATGAAAGGACATATCATGTTCACACCCACATCGACGCCATCGTGTAAGAGAATCTACAACGGTAAGGACAAAACTTTGTCGGACATTGGTACGACTTGACACATTAGCTTTTAAATCCGTTAAATTTTGGGTTAATATCATGAAAAATCACTGTACTTTTTTATTTTTCATGAAAAATTTCCTTAACTTTGGTACATTGAAGCCCTCCAACTTGTAAAAAATACACCAAAAAGGCACTAAAATGGTATTTGAATATTAAAGTTTCTTAACGTGTCTAAAACACATGTACTTGTATTTTTTTGAATAATGACTTCTTAACTCTTAAATTTGTCAAAATTTGAAAAAGTAAAAAAAAAGAAAAAAATTTAAACCATTTTATTTTGATTGGTTTAAGATTACAAGCCGTTATTATTATTATTTTTAAATACATGTATTTTAAACAAGTTTAGAGACTTTAATATGTAAAAATAGTTTAGTTATCTTTTTCGTGTAGTTTTTATAAGTTGAGGAACTTTAATATATCAAAATTAGTTTAAGATTTTTTTTTCATAAAAAATAATCAAGTGTATTGATTTTCTATGATATTAACCCTTAAATTGTCTAATACATTTTACCAATTATATTTAATAATATCAATTGTGAGTGAGAGAGGAAACTTCTATACATTTTTGGGTTACAAATATTACCTAAAGTTTTTAACAAAGCGTATTACTAGTATGATAATTTTTTTTTTAACTATTTTTAGACATGACTTGTATTTTGTTCGTATATAAAAACATACCTTAAATACTTTGAAAATTAAACGCAAACGTCTAAAATCTGTAAGATGAATCATGATGAAAAATGATTTGCATAAACTTATCAAAATGCTTGCATTTTAATTTCTCCATCTAATTGTATATAGATTTTTCTGTTTAAATATTTAAGGTTGTTTTTATAAACTGTTTTGTGTAGTGAACAAATTTTGAGAATTAACATTCTTCTGAAAAAAGAAACACATGTTTTGAAGAGTGATTTTAAACCGGAGATGAGAGAAGCAAAAAAGTAGTTATTTTCTGCGGTGTGTGATATCTAATTAGTCATGTTAGAAAAAAAATTATGCATATAGCCATTAGATATGTGACTATATGGGCGTGTATCTACTTTTACTCACGCATTAGACTTTAATCTCATCGAACTTAAATGCATGTGATACGTGACCATAACTTGTGTATCAGTTGAAATGCTCTTCGGTGGCCGTCTCTTGAAAAGATTCAATATGTACGAATCTTGACTCATGTATCATTCATTTTTCTTCGCTTATCAATGTGGAGATGACAACACGATACTTCGAGATATCAAACGTATAAACATATTTATGTGTTACTTGAACATAAGTCGTGTATTACAAAACCTTCTATATAAAGGCATGAATCAACATTGGACATGAAAGTCATTTAAAACACATTGTGAGAGGGATTGTGATGTAAAAGTTTGTTACGGAGGACTGTAAACCAAACATAGAGAACATGGAAGCCACTAAAGTAGTTTCAAAAGTTTTTCAAATTACAAGATCAACGTTGGACGTGGTTGATTCATAATGTATGGATCAAATTTTCAAGTGAGTGGTAATATGTCTTATTTTATGAACAATCAGTCTATCACCCTGTTGAGAGACGGGTTAGACTTGTTAATGGCCGACGGTTAGGTGTTGGTGTAGGATTAGTAGAACTTTGTTTCACATGTCACCCTATAGTTTTTAGAGATGTTCATGTTCCAACTGTAATATCATAATAAACCTTTATAAGGTCATATATTCATCTTTAAAATTCGGGACGTTACACCATATCAACGGCCCACCATGCATGATAAAGTTTTAAGGTGTCGCTGACATAATGAACATCGACTCACACGGAACATATGGGTAGAATCGTCGAATGCATCGAACTCCCATGTGTAGTAATTTGTGGTTCTTGATATTGTAACATATATTTAGCCCAACCGTCTGCATGATGTGAAAAAGTACACAAATTTTCTAACATTATAATTATTTAGAATTAAAAACTCAAAACCGTTGAATACTTGTATCATATCTCATCCATCGGATCATCCCTGAATTGCGTTTCCGGGACGATAGAAGATGAAGTCTCGTCCCCTCATTGAGTGTAATAGGAGGCATGTGCCTCATATGTTTTCTCATACGTGCCCTCATGATAGTCATTGGCATCACAATGCTGTGAATGGTAATTCTCGTCCACATCCTAAATGAATTGAACTGATTGTTCGAGATCTCAAATTGTGTATCATGAGAAACACACTTTAATGACAAAACAATGGTGATATACTGATATATGATACAAACTTGCATAGTATCCACAATTTAGCATAATTCAGAATTTTTGTAACCTATTGTTTACGCATAATGAAACGACTAATCAACGCCAAAGTAATATAACACATTTTTTTTATATCCCTATAGATAAATATGAATATTAATCACTTATAAGTGTCTTTTTAGTAGATAATTCAAATACTCAAACAGACAATCATTTAAGTTGGTATCAATGAAAAGAAAGTCGTGAGTATGGGACCGTGAGCTTCACTCTAATCCTGAAATGAGTAATGACCAACCCAAGGGAGGGGACGTGTTCAAATTGGTTTGTCGACGTCGAGAAGATTGGCGTGGTTGTGATAGTCGGGAATTTCCACGATAGAAGGGAGTGTCCATGGACGGGTTCAGATGAAATATGTCCATTGCACGCTGGAATGACCACGCATCCCTCTTAACCAAAATAAAGCCTTTATTTTGCGGTGTTGTTGTGGATGAGTAGCGATGCAAGAGGACGTGCATGTTTTGGTGGTAGGAGAATGTAACGTGCCAAATATTTTGAAGATCGCATCTGCTCGGTTTGTGCTGAACCGCGGGTTTTACTAGCTGCTTATGCATGTCCTTTGAAAGTGAGCCTTAACGATTAAGGAAAGTTGTGCAATGGAAGTGCTTGCACTTCTTAGAGCATTTACAACAGGTTCTGTATATGTTTGTGAGTGAGTTCTGCATATTTTAGGTACTGGTTTAAAGTGGTTGTGAGTGCAGGAGAAAGAAAATGTCACTGTTCATCTGTATATTTGTGAAAACACTGTTCAACTCTATTATTTTTTAATATTTTTTTAAAGTGGTTGTAACTGCAGCAGAGAGAAAAAGTAATGATAATTGTATAAAAAATATTATTTAATTAAAAAGGAGAGATAAAAGACAGTAACTTTTAGTGTAATTATAGAGATAAGGATAAAGAAGCTGATAAAAATACTCTTACATACCATGGGTCAAGAGTTTTGAACACTCCCTGATGAGTCCATGACAAAACGAAGCTAACGATCCATATCATTGTTGGCCATCCGGCAACCAAGATAGCCTAGTAGACGACGCCAAACTTATTTATGCGATGTTAAAAAATACTTATTTATGTTTTGACTTTATGTGCCATTTTCGAAATTAATAAAAAGAAGGTTAAAAAAATAACGAACAAAAACCGATCATCCCATCCGTCGACGCCGCCGTTGCCTTCTCTCTCAGGTCAGGTTACGAAATTTAGATTAGCGTCGACGCCAAATTCGATCTCCGTTGCACCATATCCATGGCGGATTCTCTTGTTTCGAATCCTTCTTATCAGATTAATCTCGAGAATCAAAACCCTAGATTAATGGGTTTCTGTTTTAATCAATAATTAATCTGTATTTACCATTGTAGTGTCTGTGTGGAATGCAATATTAAGTTGACTGATTGAATATTGTTTTGTTAGGGATTTTGATATTCGTCACTCTGTTTCAGTTTTCATAAAAAAAGAAATTTTGATTTTGGTCTTTAGTTTACAACATGTCCCACCAGAAACACTTTGGGCTTGATATTGTTTAGTTGGGTGTTTAAATGGCTGGTCAACCAACTTAAATGCCTCAAAAGGATACATGGCCATTTGGTAGAATGTCTGTTCACTTGTAACTTATTCAATGCATTCCACATTTGGAACTTTCTGTTGGTCTAACTTCATAGGGACATTTGGAAATTTATATGTAATAGTTGTACTCAGAAGGGAAGTAATAAATAAATTGCAGGATATTGTGAATTGATCAATAAAACATAAGCTGGTCACTAAACTAGTAGTGACATACAACTATAAAGCAGTGAATCAAAAGAAATAGTAATAGTAATAATGCATCTCCAAGAGTTGAGGTTTTTGTGTTGAGCACAATCTTTATGACTAACTGTTTTGATGCTTGTTTATTTTATGCTTCACCCACATTCCATCTTTCATATTTTTTTCAACATGTCAATGTACTTTCCTTCTGTTAGAGATTTAATGGAAATGTAATCAAGAAATTCACCAAAGCTGCCTTCTTTGTAGGCAACAGGGTGATGTTCATCAACTAGCTCCCGTGCAGGTCCTACCTTTTTGTCTGAATGCATACTATGAAGACTTGCAATTGAAAACCGCTTCCTTTGCACGTTGAGAATTGCTCTCTGTGGGTACCGTTGCTTATCACTTCAAATTGATCTCCCAACTGAACTATTAGAGCACCCTCTATAAATGGAACAGGGTGCCATTTTTTGTCATGGTCCATGATTTAGTCCTTGCTGGCTTTGATTTAGTATGGTCAGGGTACCATAATCCGTGTGTGTTGGCATCCCTAGTGCAAGATGTGATTTAGTATGGTCAGGGTACCATAATCCGTGTGTGTTGATTTAGCAGTTGACAGCCATCACTTGCGAACCTTCTTTGATGTCATCATGAGTAATTGCCATTCAGGACTAGGCTTTCTAGAACCACTTCCATTAACTTCTTCTGTAATACAGGCATCGCTTTTGCATAGCATCCCATCTTCTCTCTGTAGGAAACATAAGTAATCCAAAGTTAAATGTTGTCATTTTTGGTGAAAAACGAACTGAAGTTGGTAAGTTTTATTACTTGTAAGTTGGAGGGTTGGATGGCCATAAATGGATCCATTCTGATATAGGATTAGCATAATGTTTGATGAAGTCTCTCCTGTAGAACACTTTATCCATCGCATGATTGATACTAGTGCCATATCTTACAGGCTTGTGAACATCAGCCGAAGCAAAACACATCTTCTCATCACTTGGTAAGTTAAAGAATTCTTCAGCAGAGTCTAGTGCATCTTTCATGACCGAGGTATGAATTCCATGGTTTATTTTTGGTGGTCAATCAATGGAAGGTCAATGACAGGGAGGCTTGCAGAAATGTGGTCAACAATGGTAGGGTTTGGTCGTTGGGAAGGAGGAAGAACGTACCGTTCAGGTATATTTTGTTGGCATTTTTGGGTAAGTGCCATGACAATGGTAAATGAAGTAAATGATATTTCTCCCTTTGCTTCCATTCTTGCTGTTTCTCTTCTTGCTAAAGGTTGAGTTTGAAGATTTGAATATTTTGCTATCAATCTTGTGTTTTTATAAGCTAAAAATCTTTGATAATGACTAGTTTTATATTCACTAAAGTATATGATTTATGTACCAGGACAATAAATGTCAAAAGCAAAATGTATATTACCATTCTCATTTTTATATGGTGGGGCCCAATTGTTTGTATTTAGGCTATTCTGACCTCTCACTTTTCAGGTGTTGTCACACTGGATTCTTATGTTTTAATCAATTTTTTCAACAAAAGAAGATATCTTTCAATCATGTTACTTGGATCACACTTCCCCCAAATTACCCTTTTCTGTGGGTTTCCATCCGATACTTTTTTTTGCTGATGCAAGTCCACTTGTGTGTGAACTTAGACCCTGCTGTGATTTTTTTTTTTCATTTATTTTTATAGTTTTTCTGTATCCTGCAGTAATAATAATATGATTCGATATCAGTAATAGTAAAAAGGTTGAGTTTTTTTCAGGAATAATCAAGTAAATTGATTTGCTGATCAGTGTAAAGTAAAAAAGCTGACAAGGGCGTTAATACCCCTGGTGATGTTTCACAAACTGCAGAGATATGTCAATTGGAATTCAGATAAGTGTTCCTCCTATCCCTTCTTCGTTCATAATCATATGTTTGATTTGATGTTAATAAACGCCTATAAACAAAGAATAGTAGGAGTTTTACATAATACTTAATTTATTTAAGAGAGTAAATTTCCGCAAGTAATCTTTATTCCTTTTGTTACATGGTGGTCATCATGACCATTTAATGAAGTTGTATTTTGAGAAATTTGAAGAAACACCCCAAAGCTATGATAAATTACAAAAGACACCCTGCATTCAAAGTGCATAACCAAACAAAAGGGTTAAAATGGTAAAAGGGACATTTTACCGCTGATTCTTTTTTAGATTTACTTGTAGAAATGTGTTTGGCGTTGGCCAAAAGTTTTTCGTCAATAAGTCAAACGGAGAACATGCATGCCCTTAAGGCTTGCTCGATCCTAGTGTCACTGTGTTGTTCCGTACGTAACCCTTCCAACCAACGCTTGTGTTGTAACAAAAGTGGAGGGAGGTAGTTGGAGGATTAGGTCGTCCAATGATAGAAGTGGAAAGGGAGTGTGGTCCAAGATTCGACATCTATAGAACGTTCTAGACCAAGCATACCCAGGTGTTTAGAAGTAGTTGATGACCTAGCCTAACCAGTCAAACTTCTAGCTTGATGATCTTGAGTCGGATTCTCAGTTATTGGTAGATTTCCTTCAAGCCTGATACACTCTATCCCTCATCCTCATAGCAATTCCTACCCAGGACCGCTTTTGAAGTAGAAAAGTAAATGTTTGATATGAGAAAAAATATATTCTTTATGTTTTCATGATCATATTTGCATGATCTAACCTGTGAAGCTTTGTGCAGTTTGTTTTACTTTTCGGTTCATAATATTTCTCATTTGGTTAGCATTTGAGATGCTTAAACTTGTAAGGTTATCATTTTTTTTGTGCCGAAAAGCTCAAACAAAGAAACCGAACTGTTAGCAACAGTTTAGTTTGGTTCAATTTCAATTGCCAACCGTTTGGTTTTGGTTTACAATGATTCAAAACCATTGCTAACGGGCTGGCTCATAGTTTGCCCTAAAAATCATCCAAACCGGAATGAGCAACAAAGAGCGGTTCACTGCGATATTTGTTCTTGTTTTGGCCTTGATTACAGGCACCTTTTGTTCTTGTTTTGGCCTTGATTACAGGCGCCTTGAGGTGACCAACGGGGGAGAGGATAATGTGCTTTCTAATGGGAGCTAGGTTTTTGGCAAATGATGTTATCATTTGTTTACGTTGTTTGTTGTCATTGTTTAGCCTAGTTGGTGGTTTGGTTCATGAATAGATTCCTAGTATTGAATGTTTGTTTTTTGTATTGGCTGCCCATGCCCCTTCCTAGGGAAATGTCATGTGAGGGTGTGCTTTGTTTGTAATGCTTCTTTTATAAAATCTTTTGGGCTTTGCCCTCTATTAAATAAAAAAGGACCCCCAAACTGGACCATCTAACACCCCTATTTTCCTCATGGGTCCATCATGTGAGGGTAAAGGGTTACCACCTCTGTCTTTTCCTGCTGGAACCGCTAAATATACATCACCTGTAGCTAACCGTACACCACTGACACATATACAAGTCGTACTCGTATAGCCTTATACTGATTATACCACCCCTAATACTGCCTGTATTATATCTATACGAGCCGTTTTGAGACGATACAGGTTGTATGGTCATACGGGCCGTATTGGGCTATACGGGGCACAATACAACCCGTATTATATTTGGATGTGACTGATGTAACATGTCTAGAAATTGTCAACTTTGACTTTTGAGCTATACAACCCGTATGGGATTATACGGGTCGTATAATGTGAGGGGGTGGTGTACGCTTATAAGAACATGTCATACATCGTGCATCGAATCTTGGTCCATCACGCGAGGGGGTGGCGTACGCTTATAAGCCATTTACTCACCTATCGAGATCTCCTCATTGGTCCCAGAGGCATATCAACATATTTTGGGGTCTAAGCGAATTTTGAAATTAGGACCTTTTTGTTAAAATTTTCTAAATATATAAAAGTTTTTCGTAAAGTAATTTTATAGAGCATGAAAACGTATAACATTAATATTTAGGCTGAATGTTATTACAGTAAATAAACATTCACTCATTTTGTTATTTCTTCTCAATTCTTTCTAAAAATACACTTTGGGCTTGATATTGTTTAGTTGGGTGTTTAAATGGCTGGTCAACCAACTTAAATGCCTCAAAAGGATACATGGCCATTTGGTAGAATGTCTGTTCACTTGTAACTTATTCAATGCATTCCACATTTGGAACTTTCTGTTGGTCTAACTTCATAGGGACATTTGGAAATTTATATGTAATAGTTGTACTCAGAAGGGAAGTAATAAATAAATTGCAGGATATTGTGAATTGATCAATAAAACATAAGCTGGTCACTAAACTAGTAGTGACATACAACTATAAAGCAGTGAATCAAAAGAAATAGTAATAGTAATAATGCATCTCCAAGAGTTGAGGTTTTTGTGTTGAGCACAATCTTTATGACTAACTGTTTTGATGCTTGTTTATTTTATGCTTCACCCACATTCCATCTTTCATATTTTTTTCAACATGTCAATGTACTTTCCTTCTGTTAGAGATTTAATGGAAATGTAATCAAGAAATTCACCAAAGCTGCCTTCTTTGTAGGCAACAGGGTGATGTTCATCAACTAGCTCCCGTGCAGGTCCTACCTTTTTGTCTGAATGCATACTATGAAGACTTGCAATTGAAAACCGCTTCCTTTGCACGTTGAGAATTGCTCTCTGTGGGTACCGTTGCTTATCACTTCAAATTGATCTCCCAACTGAACTATTAGAGCACCCTCTATAAATGGAACAGGGTGCCATTTTTTGTCATGGTCCATGATTTAGTCCTTGCTGGCTTTGATTTAGTATGGTCAGGGTACCATAATCCGTGTGTGTTGGCATCCCTAGTGCAAGATGTGATTTAGTATGGTCAGGGTACCATAATCCGTGTGTGTTGATTTAGCAGTTGACAGCCATCACTTGCGAACCTTCTTTGATGTCATCATGAGTAATTGCCATTCAGGACTAGGCTTTCTAGAACCACTTCCATTAACTTCTTCTGTAATACAGGCATCGCTTTTGCATAGCATCCCATCTTCTCTCTGTAGGAAACATAAGTAATCCAAAGTTAAATGTTGTCATTTTTGGTGAAAAACGAACTGAAGTTGGTAAGTTTTATTACTTGTAAGTTGGAGGGTTGGATGGCCATAAATGGATCCATTCTGATATAGGATTAGCATAATGTTTGATGAAGTCTCTCCTGTAGAACACTTTATCCATCGCATGATTGATACTAGTGCCATATCTTACAGGCTTGTGAACATCAGCCGAAGCAAAACACATCTTCTCATCACTTGGTAAGTTAAAGAATTCTTCAGCAGAGTCTAGTGCATCTTTCATGACCGAGGTATGAATTCCATGGTTTATTTTTGGTGGTCAATCAATGGAAGGTCAATGACAGGGAGGCTTGCAGAAATGTGGTCAACAATGGTAGGGTTTGGTCGTTGGGAAGGAGGAAGAACGTACCGTTCAGGTATATTTTGTTGGCATTTTTGGGTAAGTGCCATGACAATGGTAAATGAAGTAAATGATATTTCTCCCTTTGCTTCCATTCTTGCTGTTTCTCTTCTTGCTAAAGGTTGAGTTTGAAGATTTGAATATTTTGCTATCAATCTTGTGTTTTTATAAGCTAAAAATCTTTGATAATGACTAGTTTTATATTCACTAAAGTATATGATTTATGTACCAGGACAATAAATGTCAAAAGCAAAATGTATATTACCATTCTCATTTTTATATGGTGGGGCCCAATTGTTTGTATTTAGGCTATTCTGACCTCTCACTTTTCAGGTGTTGTCACACTGGATTCTTATGTTTTAATCAATTTTTTCAACAAAAGAAGATATCTTTCAATCATGTTACTTGGATCACACTTCCCCCAAATTACCCTTTTCTGTGGGTTTCCATCCGATACTTTTTTTTGCTGATGCAAGTCCACTTGTGTGTGAACTTAGACCCTGCTGTGATTTTTTTTTTTCATTTATTTTTATAGTTTTTCTGTATCCTGCAGTAATAATAATATGATTCGATATCAGTAATAGTAAAAAGGTTGAGTTTTTTTCAGGAATAATCAAGTAAATTGATTTGCTGATCAGTGTAAAGTAAAAAAGCTGACAAGGGCGTTAATACCCCTGGTGATGTTTCACAAACTGCAGAGATATGTCAATTGGAATTCAGATAAGTGTTCCTCCTATCCCTTCTTCGTTCATAATCATATGTTTGATTTGATGTTAATAAACGCCTATAAACAAAGAATAGTAGGAGTTTTACATAATACTTAATTTATTTAAGAGAGTAAATTTCCGCAAGTAATCTTTATTCCTTTTGTTACATGGTGGTCATCATGACCATTTAATGAAGTTGTATTTTGAGAAATTTGAAGAAACACCCCAAAGCTATGATAAATTACAAAAGACACCCTGCATTCAAAGTGCATAACCAAACAAAAGGGTTAAAATGGTAAAAGGGACATTTTACCGCTGATTCTTTTTTAGATTTACTTGTAGAAATGTGTTTGGCGTTGGCCAAAAGTTTTTCGTCAATAAGTCAAACGGAGAACATGCATGCCCTTAAGGCTTGCTCGATCCTAGTGTCACTGTGTTGTTCCGTACGTAACCCTTCCAACCAACGCTTGTGTTGTAACAAAAGTGGAGGGAGGTAGTTGGAGGATTAGGTCGTCCAATGATAGAAGTGGAAAGGGAGTGTGGTCCAAGATTCGACATCTATAGAACGTTCTAGACCAAGCATACCCAGGTGTTTAGAAGTAGTTGATGACCTAGCCTAACCAGTCAAACTTCTAGCTTGATGATCTTGAGTCGGATTCTCAGTTATTGGTAGATTTCCTTCAAGCCTGATACACTCTATCCCTCATCCTCATAGCAATTCCTACCCAGGACCGCTTTTGAAGTAGAAAAGTAAATGTTTGATATGAGAAAAAATATATTCTTTATGTTTTCATGATCATATTTGCATGATCTAACCTGTGAAGCTTTGTGCAGTTTGTTTTACTTTTCGGTTCATAATATTTCTCATTTGGTTAGCATTTGAGATGCTTAAACTTGTAAGGTTATCATTTTTTTTGTGCCGAAAAGCTCAAACAAAGAAACCGAACTGTTAGCAACAGTTTAGTTTGGTTCAATTTCAATTGCCAACCGTTTGGTTTTGGTTTACAATGATTCAAAACCATTGCTAACGGGCTGGCTCATAGTTTGCCCTAAAAATCATCCAAACCGGAATGAGCAACAAAGAGCGGTTCACTGCGATATTTGTTCTTGTTTTGGCCTTGATTACAGGCACCTTTTGTTCTTGTTTTGGCCTTGATTACAGGCGCCTTGAGGTGACCAACGGGGGAGAGGATAATGTGCTTTCTAATGGGAGCTAGGTTTTTGGCAAATGATGTTATCATTTGTTTACGTTGTTTGTTGTCATTGTTTAGCCTAGTTGGTGGTTTGGTTCATGAATAGATTCCTAGTATTGAATGTTTGTTTTTTGTATTGGCTGCCCATGCCCCTTCCTAGGGAAATGTCATGTGAGGGTGTGCTTTGTTTGTAATGCTTCTTTTATAAAATCTTTTGGGCTTTGCCCTCTATTAAATAAAAAAGGACCCCCAAACTGGACCATCTAACACCCCTATTTTCCTCATGGGTCCATCATGTGAGGGTAAAGGGTTACCACCTCTGTCTTTTCCTGCTGGAACCGCTAAATATACATCACCTGTAGCTAACCGTACACCACTGACACATATACAAGTCGTACTCGTATAGCCTTATACTGATTATACCACCCCTAATACTGCCTGTATTATATCTATACGAGCCGTTTTGAGACGATACAGGTTGTATGGTCATACGGGCCGTATTGGGCTATACGGGGCACAATACAACCCGTATTATATTTGGATGTGACTGATGTAACATGTCTAGAAATTGTCAACTTTGACTTTTGAGCTATACAACCCGTATGGGATTATACGGGTCGTATAATGTGAGGGGGTGGTGTACGCTTATAAGAACATGTCATACATCGTGCATCGAATCTTGGTCCATCACGCGAGGGGGTGGCGTACGCTTATAAGCCATTTACTCACCTATCGAGATCTCCTCATTGGTCCCAGAGGCATATCAACATATTTTGGGGTCTAAGCGAATTTTGAAATTAGGACCTTTTTGTTAAAATTTTCTAAATATATAAAAGTTTTTCGTAAAGTAATTTTATAGAGCATGAAAACGTATAACATTAATATTTAGGCTGAATGTTATTACAGTAAATAAACATTCACTCATTTTGTTATTTCTTCTCAATTCTTTCTAAAAATACACTTTGGGCTTGATATTGTTTAGTTGGGTGTTTAAATGGCTGGTCAACCAACTTAAATGCCTCAAAAGGATACATGGCCATTTGGTAGAATGTCTGTTCACTTGTAACTTATTCAATGCATTCCACATTTGGAACTTTCTGTTGGTCTAACTTCATAGGGACATTTGGAAATTTATATGTAATAGTTGTACTCAGAAGGGAAGTAATAAATAAATTGCAGGATATTGTGAATTGATCAATAAAACATAAGCTGGTCACTAAACTAGTAGTGACATACAACTATAAAGCAGTGAATCAAAAGAAATAGTAATAGTAATAATGCATCTCCAAGAGTTGAGGTTTTTGTGTTGAGCACAATCTTTATGACTAACTGTTTTGATGCTTGTTTATTTTATGCTTCACCCACATTCCATCTTTCATATTTTTTTCAACATGTCAATGTACTTTCCTTCTGTTAGAGATTTAATGGAAATGTAATCAAGAAATTCACCAAAGCTGCCTTCTTTGTAGGCAACAGGGTGATGTTCATCAACTAGCTCCCGTGCAGGTCCTACCTTTTTGTCTGAATGCATACTATGAAGACTTGCAATTGAAAACCGCTTCCTTTGCACGTTGAGAATTGCTCTCTGTGGGTACCGTTGCTTATCACTTCAAATTGATCTCCCAACTGAACTATTAGAGCACCCTCTATAAATGGAACAGGGTGCCATTTTTTGTCATGGTCCATGATTTAGTCCTTGCTGGCTTTGATTTAGTATGGTCAGGGTACCATAATCCGTGTGTGTTGGCATCCCTAGTGCAAGATGTGATTTAGTATGGTCAGGGTACCATAATCCGTGTGTGTTGATTTAGCAGTTGACAGCCATCACTTGCGAACCTTCTTTGATGTCATCATGAGTAATTGCCATTCAGGACTAGGCTTTCTAGAACCACTTCCATTAACTTCTTCTGTAATACAGGCATCGCTTTTGCATAGCATCCCATCTTCTCTCTGTAGGAAACATAAGTAATCCAAAGTTAAATGTTGTCATTTTTGGTGAAAAACGAACTGAAGTTGGTAAGTTTTATTACTTGTAAGTTGGAGGGTTGGATGGCCATAAATGGATCCATTCTGATATAGGATTAGCATAATGTTTGATGAAGTCTCTCCTGTAGAACACTTTATCCATCGCATGATTGATACTAGTGCCATATCTTACAGGCTTGTGAACATCAGCCGAAGCAAAACACATCTTCTCATCACTTGGTAAGTTAAAGAATTCTTCAGCAGAGTCTAGTGCATCTTTCATGACCGAGGTATGAATTCCATGGTTTATTTTTGGTGGTCAATCAATGGAAGGTCAATGACAGGGAGGCTTGCAGAAATGTGGTCAACAATGGTAGGGTTTGGTCGTTGGGAAGGAGGAAGAACGTACCGTTCAGGTATATTTTGTTGGCATTTTTGGGTAAGTGCCATGACAATGGTAAATGAAGTAAATGATATTTCTCCCTTTGCTTCCATTCTTGCTGTTTCTCTTCTTGCTAAAGGTTGAGTTTGAAGATTTGAATATTTTGCTATCAATCTTGTGTTTTTATAAGCTAAAAATCTTTGATAATGACTAGTTTTATATTCACTAAAGTATATGATTTATGTACCAGGACAATAAATGTCAAAAGCAAAATGTATATTACCATTCTCATTTTTATATGGTGGGGCCCAATTGTTTGTATTTAGGCTATTCTGACCTCTCACTTTTCAGGTGTTGTCACACTGGATTCTTATGTTTTAATCAATTTTTTCAACAAAAGAAGATATCTTTCAATCATGTTACTTGGATCACACTTCCCCCAAATTACCCTTTTCTGTGGGTTTCCATCCGATACTTTTTTTTGCTGATGCAAGTCCACTTGTGTGTGAACTTAGACCCTGCTGTGATTTTTTTTTTTCATTTATTTTTATAGTTTTTCTGTATCCTGCAGTAATAATAATATGATTCGATATCAGTAATAGTAAAAAGGTTGAGTTTTTTTCAGGAATAATCAAGTAAATTGATTTGCTGATCAGTGTAAAGTAAAAAAGCTGACAAGGGCGTTAATACCCCTGGTGATGTTTCACAAACTGCAGAGATATGTCAATTGGAATTCAGATAAGTGTTCCTCCTATCCCTTCTTCGTTCATAATCATATGTTTGATTTGATGTTAATAAACGCCTATAAACAAAGAATAGTAGGAGTTTTACATAATACTTAATTTATTTAAGAGAGTAAATTTCCGCAAGTAATCTTTATTCCTTTTGTTACATGGTGGTCATCATGACCATTTAATGAAGTTGTATTTTGAGAAATTTGAAGAAACACCCCAAAGCTATGATAAATTACAAAAGACACCCTGCATTCAAAGTGCATAACCAAACAAAAGGGTTAAAATGGTAAAAGGGACATTTTACCGCTGATTCTTTTTTAGATTTACTTGTAGAAATGTGTTTGGCGTTGGCCAAAAGTTTTTCGTCAATAAGTCAAACGGAGAACATGCATGCCCTTAAGGCTTGCTCGATCCTAGTGTCACTGTGTTGTTCCGTACGTAACCCTTCCAACCAACGCTTGTGTTGTAACAAAAGTGGAGGGAGGTAGTTGGAGGATTAGGTCGTCCAATGATAGAAGTGGAAAGGGAGTGTGGTCCAAGATTCGACATCTATAGAACGTTCTAGACCAAGCATACCCAGGTGTTTAGAAGTAGTTGATGACCTAGCCTAACCAGTCAAACTTCTAGCTTGATGATCTTGAGTCGGATTCTCAGTTATTGGTAGATTTCCTTCAAGCCTGATACACTCTATCCCTCATCCTCATAGCAATTCCTACCCAGGACCGCTTTTGAAGTAGAAAAGTAAATGTTTGATATGAGAAAAAATATATTCTTTATGTTTTCATGATCATATTTGCATGATCTAACCTGTGAAGCTTTGTGCAGTTTGTTTTACTTTTCGGTTCATAATATTTCTCATTTGGTTAGCATTTGAGATGCTTAAACTTGTAAGGTTATCATTTTTTTTGTGCCGAAAAGCTCAAACAAAGAAACCGAACTGTTAGCAACAGTTTAGTTTGGTTCAATTTCAATTGCCAACCGTTTGGTTTTGGTTTACAATGATTCAAAACCATTGCTAACGGGCTGGCTCATAGTTTGCCCTAAAAATCATCCAAACCGGAATGAGCAACAAAGAGCGGTTCACTGCGATATTTGTTCTTGTTTTGGCCTTGATTACAGGCACCTTTTGTTCTTGTTTTGGCCTTGATTACAGGCGCCTTGAGGTGACCAACGGGGGAGAGGATAATGTGCTTTCTAATGGGAGCTAGGTTTTTGGCAAATGATGTTATCATTTGTTTACGTTGTTTGTTGTCATTGTTTAGCCTAGTTGGTGGTTTGGTTCATGAATAGATTCCTAGTATTGAATGTTTGTTTTTTGTATTGGCTGCCCATGCCCCTTCCTAGGGAAATGTCATGTGAGGGTGTGCTTTGTTTGTAATGCTTCTTTTATAAAATCTTTTGGGCTTTGCCCTCTATTAAATAAAAAAGGACCCCCAAACTGGACCATCTAACACCCCTATTTTCCTCATGGGTCCATCATGTGAGGGTAAAGGGTTACCACCTCTGTCTTTTCCTGCTGGAACCGCTAAATATACATCACCTGTAGCTAACCGTACACCACTGACACATATACAAGTCGTACTCGTATAGCCTTATACTGATTATACCACCCCTAATACTGCCTGTATTATATCTATACGAGCCGTTTTGAGACGATACAGGTTGTATGGTCATACGGGCCGTATTGGGCTATACGGGGCACAATACAACCCGTATTATATTTGGATGTGACTGATGTAACATGTCTAGAAATTGTCAACTTTGACTTTTGAGCTATACAACCCGTATGGGATTATACGGGTCGTATAATGTGAGGGGGTGGTGTACGCTTATAAGAACATGTCATACATCGTGCATCGAATCTTGGTCCATCACGCGAGGGGGTGGCGTACGCTTATAAGCCATTTACTCACCTATCGAGATCTCCTCATTGGTCCCAGAGGCATATCAACATATTTTGGGGTCTAAGCGAATTTTGAAATTAGGACCTTTTTGTTAAAATTTTCTAAATATATAAAAGTTTTTCGTAAAGTAATTTTATAGAGCATGAAAACGTATAACATTAATATTTAGGCTGAATGTTATTACAGTAAATAAACATTCACTCATTTTGTTATTTCTTCTCAATTCTTTCTAAATATATAAAAGCTTTCGTTGCTTGTACTGTAGAAACGTCCCTGATTGGTCCGCATGTGACGAGGTAAAGGGTTGTCTTCCCTATGAAATGTGAATACCGTTATCGCCCTAAACGTACGGACCATTGGTGGTTTCATCTGAATTATCCCTTATTCCATAAGCATCATAACTAACTTGTGATCATTCTTATATTGAATTTAGTTAAATCCAACTTGGTTCTCATTGTCTATATTTGCCATACTTTTATAAATAATGATAACTAATGTTAGTTATATTATCATATATGAAACTTTTGTAAAATTCAACCATTATTATTGCAACTTAAGTTTTGACATTTTTGTAACTAATGGGGGTGAGAATCTCGTTTTAAGTTTGATGATGTTTTTGTATGTTACATAATACCATAGCTACAAAATGCAGTTCACACATAATTCTATGACAACCCATAGTTTTTGATATTTTGTTAACTAGTTTTTGATATTCGACACTGATGAAATAAAAGAATATATTTTAGCGGAGATGAAATTCCTAAAAACATGAAAGTAACATGTCATACATCATGCATTGAATCTTGCACTTTATTCTTTTTAAATCTAGGAAAGGGGCTAGCCTAGTAGACGGCTATATATAGACATGTATGTGTCCCCTTGATAAGGGGGTGCGGTGTGGGTGGGGTGAGGGAGCCCGTGAGGGCGTGACCCAAGTGAAATACCGCCCCCTCGATGGCGTGGGGGGGTGATATCTTCCCGTGAGAAATCTCACGGCTCGTGAGGGAGCCTCAAACACGTTACAATCACACTACTCACATAACTCTCACTCACTTGGTTATACCACATATCAAGTGAGAGTGGTTTGAGCAACCCACCCAGGTGACGGTGGCGTACACATTGAAGAAAAAGTGTACTCACTTGGGTGTGACCCATGCCCTAAGGCCAAAGATCTCTCTAACTCCAAAATGAAATGTTTTGAAAAATAAGGTTATGGTCAGGTTCAAATTTGTAAAAACATATATAAAAATAGAAAAACTTTTAAACATTAATCGTTAAAACCAACTTAAATTTCAAACATTATAATACATAACTATATATGTTTAAAAATCAATCATTTAAAAATAAATAAGTTTACAAAATGAAGCATGATTTATATACATGTAATAGCTATAAAAAAATTGCCATCAAATAGCTATTTTTTTGTTAAAAAAATAGCTACTATAGTTGAAAAACTAAATTACTTAATAGATTAAAGCAAACTCAGTTGTAACAGTGTTCATTCCACTTAAATTTTGTCACCTCTTGCTTTTTTCTTATTCTTATTTTCATAATATACGCTTTTAACCCGTTTAATTTTCTAATAATTTCGTTTTTCTTTAGTAACTTTCGTTTGTTAGCTTTTTTTATAAAACAAAGCGGGCGGCTGCTTTTAGTTTTTTTTTTGCGACATTCCAATATAATTTTTGTTTTCATAAACGGAGTTATATTCATAATCGACTTTTTTTGGGTATCGTAGCTCTTATAGCGAGTGTTGTAACCGTTGTGGTATTGTGTCGAACCGAACCTATTATTACGTTTTCATTTAAATTTTATTAGCAATCGGCCCAACACCCGCCGCGGAGCGCGGGTTTAGTTTCTTCTTTTTGAGACGTTCCGATATAAATTTTTTTGAAAACGAAGTTATATTCATAATCGACTTTTTTTAGGTATCGTAGCTTATAACGAGTGTTGTAACTGAACCTGTTATTACGTTTCTATTTAGATTATATTAGCGATCGGCCCGACACCCATCGCGGAGCGTGGATTTAACCATCTAGTTTTTATCAAACGAGAGGGATAGGTACTGGTCCAAAAACTTTAAAATAATGTTGGTTTAATCTGCTTCTCGCCAGTCCAATCGGTTTAACTACCGGTCCAAAAACTTTAACCTGATATTGGTTTAATCTAGGGGCGGCAATTCCTGACACGACCTGAACCCGACACGAAAAAATACAGGTTTTAGGTCGGTTGATATGACCCTTTTAAAAAGTGGGTCAACCCGAACACGGCCCGCTTAATCTATGGGTCACTATTAACCCGTTTAAGGATTTTAAAAAATTTATATTTTAGAGATGAAAAGTTTTAATATTTAAAGTTAAGTATTTTGATTTTAAAATTTTCTTCTAACTATTAACTTTTAAAAGTGAAACTAATTTTCTCTTTTGAATTATTTCATCAACTATTCACTTTCAACAATTTTATTTTATTAGTTTTAACTACCAATTCTTCAATTTTTTCAATCGTTTCTTTTAATCTTGAGTTAAATGTTTAAACCCAATTAAGTTTGTTCAATGAAAGACAAAGAAACAAAAACAATAAAAAGGGCACCAATTACAAAAAGGATTTGATTTAGAGTATTAATTGTTTAAATTTTACTAAGTCACTTGGTATAACTCATATTCATGAATGAAAACAAAATGGGTTGATCTGAAACAAGACCCGATTTTAATTGGGTTGACACGACACGACACGAATAAGTATATGGGTTGAGTTAGGGTTGAAGAATTCAACCCGGCAATCCGACACGATTAACACCCCTAGTTTAATCCGCTTCTAGCGGGTTTAATTTGCATGTTTGTTTTTCATAGTAGGTGGGATAGTGGGTTCGTTGTATTTCCTTTGAATTCCTTTTGTAAGCTTATAAAAGGCTATTGAGTTAAGTCATGAAGATAACGAAGAAAATTGATCAAGGTCTCCTTTTTCTCTCTCGTGTCTTATGTTTATTCTAAATCCAATTTGATACATATCACTCCATTACTTTACGAGTCATCCCTAGTCCTTAGCAGCGGAGCTAAGGACTTTTTCCGGTGGGGTCGGTTTTTTTTCGATGCTCAAATTTCTAAGTTCCTGATTTTGATTTTTTTGAGTCGATTCGGGTGATCAGATTGGGTCGGTCACATAATAAGATACGATACTATAATGAAAATACATCGTCATTATAAAACAAAAAGGTAAAAATACAATATAATTAGAAATAAATAAAAAAACATTAGATGACTTTCTTTTATGAAATAGTTCCATAACATGGTTAACATCTAAAATTCAAGTTTCAAGAATCAAGATTAAATATTCAAGAATGATGATTAAACATTCCATAATCAAAATTAATTCATTAAACAAGAATCAATAATAAGTAATACCTAAAATTTCAAGTTTGGAATAATTTTTTTTTTGAAAACTAACATTGTTTTTGCTTCATAATCGTTGTTGGAGTTTTAACTTTATATTTTGGTTGTCATTTTGTGATTGAAATCGTTTTTGGAGTTTAGCTCTTTGTTATCGTCGAACATCAATGGCCTATTGAGGGTTGGAGTTTGGAAGATGAAACAAAATTCTTATCGTCGCTTCTATCCCGACGACCTGCCTCTTTGCGTGACTTTTTAATTTTTTTTATAATTCGGTTTAGTATTAATTAACTAGTTGGGTTAATGCCTTAATGGATTATTGATCAAATCACCAACGGGCAATGGGTATGGGCTACATGCTTACAAAAATAAATCTAACTTATGGGCTTAGAGAGTTAGAATTAATTAACTAATGACTTATTAAATAAATCTAAATTATGAGCTTAATTAATATAGTTAATTAAATTTAAAAAAAATTCAAGTTTCGGGGTCAAATATTTTGTTTAGAACCAATGTGGTCGACCTCAAAAAAAAAAACCGGGGTCGCTCGACGACATTCACGTAATATACCGTTAGCTAAAAATTTGACTATCCATCCGTTTCAAGTTGAAACACTTGACTCTTTGTTTCATGTGCCAAAAGTGGTTAATTCGGTGATATCACTCAAATCGGGAGCCAAGCTGACGACTATATTTTGACAATTTCTATCCCTCAAATCACTCAACAACATCAACATGTATGCATTCAATTTCTTTCCTCCCTTTTCATATTTTAATTTAACAATAATGTCAATAAGTGGTACAAACAAAGATGTAAATGGTAACCCTTCAAAATATTAGAAAAACATACAATAGTTTTTAATACTTTTAATTTATGTGTTCATTAACTTTTAATAAATAAATATATATACACAAAACCCCATATAAGAAGTCATCAAGTCATATAATATTATTAATATTAATATTATATGATAGAGGTGCACATTTCGGGTATTCTCAAGAACCGGTTCTGGTTCCGGGTATGATCGGTTCCGGAAAACCGGGTATTAGAAGGAACCGGTTCCGGTACTTGGTTGAAAAATCATACCCTATGTATCCGGTTCCTGGTATTCAAGAACCGAAACCGGTTCCGGGTATTCAAGGCGGGTGTTTCAAGAACCTATTTCCGGGTATTCGAAAAACTTAGTTAAACATATAAATACATTAATTAAACATATAAATAACTAACTTAAAAAGTCCAATAACATTAAAACTTAAAATGTTTTAAAATAGATAAATGTTTAAAATATAAAAATCATAAAACATAGATAAATTATATAAAAAAAATTAGATTATTTCCAAAACCGGATATGGTTTTAGGGTTAGAGGTGCACATTTCGGGAATTTTCAAGAACCGGTTCCGAGTATGATCGGTTCCAAAAAACCGGGTATTAGAAGGAACTTGTTCCGATTCCGAGTCTGGTTCTTGGTTGAAAAACATACCCTATGTACCCCGCCTCAAGCACCCCCTGGACGTGTGCGAGCTCGATTGGTACCTGCTTTGATTTTAGAGTTTTTATAAAACACAGCTGAAATCTTTTCACAAGGATCGTTTCATCATTTGTTCAACCTCGAGGGTTGTATTTGTAAATATCAAAACTCAGATGGAAACCAAAAAGTCTCGTATTTATTTCATAAGCATAGGGATTTAAATACCTTTTTTCATTTGATTACAAAACAGAGTTTGAAACTGATGTCGCCCATACGGTCTATAAAAACTATGAATAAAAACATAATCTAGACTCCTAAGTAATAAATGAAAAACCTATGAACTAGACCGCACTGACAGGCAAGTGTACCTATCGAGTGTAGCACAGGTTAATGGTAAACCGGAATATCAAACCCTAGAGACATTGAATACTAATACTAGACTCTGACTCGGACTAAAGATTGATGATTGGGGTGGGGGGGGTTGACTACACTAAATATTAACTAAGAATGCAGCAAACTAAGTCGACTCAAGCTACCAAGATCAAGACTAAAGAAGAAATCAGATGATGGGAAGAATACTACATAGGTCTGAATCCTACTTGCAAAGCACAACTTCTATCGGTTCTGGAAACTAAGATGGATCTGGGTTTCTAAGAAAACAGCTCTAGACTACCTAGTGAATCCCTAATCACTCTCAGGGTGTCACCAACTAAGGAACCTAAAGGTGTAATAAACTCACCAGATAGTGGATTACATTTCGGTCTCTCCAACAATGATAAAGTACCCGAATAAACAGATCACCTTTCAGTCTCACTGTCCACCATACATTCGAAGATGCACGAGGTAATCTCAAAATAAGAATTATGACTCAGAATAGCAATAATCACTAGACACCTAATACTAACTTCCTCTCAGACAGCCGACACTCGGTTTCCTATTGACGAAGACTAAACGACTATCTCTCACTTCTCGGGTATTGAGACAGGATACACACTCAATTCTAAAGAATGCTCAATCACAACTCCTATGGATCACTATCTCTAGCAAACCACACAAACGACCACAAATCTAAATATCTATGACCTAAATACGCTAATCAAACTGGAAGACATCCACAATCAACGTACGAAATCAATAATCAAACACAAATTAGATCTAAGCATGCATATACATCATAATCATAATCATTAAATCAAGATCTTTTACAAAATCATTAACCATACTTTAATATCCAAAACCAGTAAAAATCGTAACTTTATGAAGTATTCATCATAAACCTAGGCAGTATCAATGATCTAACCAAGAATCATACTCAAAGCATCCATAACAGAAGTAAAAGACAGAAACATGGTATCAAACATAGCAATCAACGAATAAAAATCAAATCTTGAAACCTAGAACGCTATAATCAATGAACCCGGATCCAAAGCTTCAACCTTTTGCCTCCAATCTGGTTCCTCACTCCCAAAATCGCCCTTGGTCTCTCTCTAGACGGCTAAAATTCGAACTTGTAACCTAATTGCAATCAAATTCTATTTAAAAGTCGATTTGGGCTTTTTCACGATTTTCCTGTCTCTCGCGTACCGCGAGAAGTTGGGTTGGGTTCCTCGCGTACCGTGAGGAACAAAATAGTCATGACCGGATCCGGATTTCCTCGCGTACCGCGAGGCAATGGTCTCTTCCTCTCGCGTACTGCGAGAACAGAAAATTTCAACTTTTTGACTTTAATCTCTTGGGCTTCATTCTCTTGCTCGATTTCTTCATGTATTCACTTGTAATTTTCACGAGCACCTGTAAACATACAATAGACTCAAATACAGACTAAAACGACTCAAAACGAACACAAAACTAAGTAAAAATGCACGAAAACACTAGGAATAAAGATGTGTGCTTCGCACTACATCAGAAACCAAATACATCTCTTGTCTCTTATGGACAAGTTTCAAGCCACCGGAAATAGTACTATCCAAGGTTGTTCAGTCCCTTGGTCCTATCTCCTTTTTCATCTTTTAGGATTTCCTATGCACGAGACCTGAGAATCCAACGTGCAAGTTATCATTTTTTCAACATTCATTCCTAGGTCAGATCTTATGTCTGCCCGTATCCCCTTTTTCTTTTCTTTTTATTCGTTGCCTGAAAACATTTTGAAAATGAAACGTTAGCGCGAACGCTGGTGAATACAATTATCTTGATAGGAAAATCATTTGGCACAAACAAGTATTAATTTCATAATCACAATTTTATGTTCAATCTACACATTCGGCAGGCCCATGTCCTGACTGTATACACTGGCGTCATACCTTATAACAACGGACAGGTCTACGCCTCCGAATTCGTTATAAGATAAGCACCCGTCGCAATCCAGGACTCTCACCCAAGACCCGTGTATCCCTTTCAAGTTTTACGTATACTTATGGCCCGAATGCTTTGTTCGTAGAAGAACGTTGAGCATTATTCCCTTAACCTTTATTTGGCCATTTTTGTAAACGTAAATGTTTGACACAAGTTTTGAAATAGATAAAGTATTCACCTTAATAGGAATGAGCCTCTAAGTTAGAAATTATAGAATCAACCTCCTAGCTTGGTTTCTCTAGCGTTCTGACACTTCTACGAGCGTTTCTTTTTAAACCGGGCACTACAACGAGCGGGAATTGAACCGAAAGCTTCGGGAGTGATCTAAGAAGTTCATGGAACAAGAAATGGAAGAGAAGATCGATTGTGGGATGAGAAAACGGACTGAACTCGATCAAATATTTATAGGGCCAATTCTGAGGCCGTGACGGACCGTTACAGGTGGTGAAGGTCCGTCACCGGTTTAGGGTTTGCGAGTCATCAGACACGCGCCACCTCCTGGTTAAATTGTGGCGTGACGGACCGTTACTAGGCATGACGGTCCGTTACGAAGTGATACGTGGCGCACCCAGATGGTTTTGCGGCTGTGACAGACAGTTACCAGACGTGACGGTCCGTTATAGGGTTTCCACGCGTCAGTTTGTGATCATTAGTCACTGAACACGTGGCATGTCACCATTGTTCGTGTGCTCCGCCCGTAACGGACCGTTACCGTCCGTGAAGGTCCGTTACCGTTTGAATCACTTTTTTATCCTTGATCTATGGAATAATTACACTTATAGTCCTTATATTTTATACCTTAGGCAAAATCTTGGACATTTTCGTGGCAGGTGTTACATCCTCCCCACCTTTGTTTTAATCTCGTCCCCGAGATTATTCGAACAAGTGAGGATATTTCTTTTTCATTTCAGACTCCAATTCCCACGTGTACTCAGGGACACGTCTGGAGTTCCATTTTATTTTCACAATCATCAACTTCTTTCTTTTCAATTTCTTTTCCTGCCTGTCCTCGATTTGCAAGGGTTGTTCAACAAATTTTAATTTTTCATCTACCTCTACATCGTGTAGGGGTATTACAAGATATTAATCTGTCAAACATTTGCGCAGATTTGTTACATGGAATACATCGTGTACTCCATTCATTTCTTCTGGTAATTCGAGTTGATAGGCCACAAGCCCAACTCTTTTAAATATTTTGAATGGTCCTACGAATCTAGGACTTAATTTTTCTTTCTTTCCAAATCTCGCAACGCCTTTCCATGGTGAAACTTTCAATAGAACACTGTCACTGACGTTGAATTCTAACGACTTCCGTCGTCTATCAGCATAATTCTTTTGACGATCACGGGCCGTTTTCAATCTATCTTTTATTTGAATTACTTTCTCAGTTGTTTCTAGGACTATTTCAGGCCCAGATAATTGATTTTCTCCTATTTTCGATGAACAGATTAGTGTTCGACATTTACGACATTATAAGGCTTCAAAAGGAGCGGCCTGTATACTAGTATGATAGCTATTATTATAGGAGAATTCCATTAGAGGTAAGTGGTCATCCCAACTTCCTCCAAGATCAATAACACAAACCCTTAACATATCTTCTAGAGTTTGAATAGTTCTTTCGCTCTGCACGTCCGTTTGAGGATGGTAGACAGTGGTAAGATTCAATTTTGTACCCAAGGCTTTTTGAAAACTTTGCCAGAATCGAGAAGTAAATCTACTATCTCTATCTGACACAATAGACATTGGCACACTGTGTAAAGACACGATTTTATTAACGTATAATTGTGCCAGCTTATCCATGCTGAATGTTTCTTTCATGGGAAGAAAATGAGCAGACTTAGTAAGTTTGTCAATGATAACCCAGATAGTATCATTTCCTCGACTGGTTCGGGGAAGTTTAGTAATGAAATTCATTGTTATTATTTCCCATTTCCAGACAGAAATTTCAAGTTACTGTAATAAACCAGACGGCTTTTGATGTTCAACTTTAACTTGAGAACAGGTTAAGCATTTTTACAACATAGATAGCGATATGTTTCTTCATTTCTATCCACCAAGAATAGGTTAAGCATTTTGCAGCCGAGTTGTGGTGATTGACGACAACTCAAAGCACCAGATTGCCCATATTGGAGATGTCCTATTCCCGGGTGACAACAACAAACATGGGCTCACTTTAAAAGATGTTTATCACGTCCCCTGGATGAAGAAAAACTTGTTGTCGGTACCACAATTCACGACTTCAGATCACTATGTTGTATTCGTACCCAAGGATGTTAACATCTATAAAGAGTTTGAAACACCATCTACCTGATTCTACAAGGACACAAACATAGTTCGGTTTATGTGTTGTCGACGGAATCGGCCTTCGTAGAAAAGACTAAACAGAACCAAAATGCCGACTTATGGCATTTACTGTTGGGACACGTTGGGTTCGACAAGCTAAGTTTGATGATGGAAAAGGAGATGGTGAACGGGTTGCCTCGGTTAGAAGTACTCAAAGACTAGGTGTGTGCGGGTTGTCAATATGGCAAGGTGAGTCAAAAACCGTTTGGCAAGTCAGATTATAAAGCAAAGGAAACATTGGAACTCATACATTCAGATGTGTTTGGTGCGGTAGAACAAACGTCAATACGAGGTATGAAGTACGTAGTCACTTTTATTGACGATTATTCAAGATATGTGTGGTTGTATCTTATTATGGAAAAATCCGAAGTGTGTGGCAAGTTTAAATAATTTTAGCTTGAAGCCGAACGAGTTACAAGTCGTAAAGTCAAGTGCCTCCGATCCGACAACGGAGGGGAATATCTAGCTACCGAGTTTACCGAGTACTTGAAACATAACCGTATAGGTCGGAAACTTGTCCAAATACGCCTCAGCAGATGGGATTTCGGAGCATAAGAACCGTCACCTAGCTGAAACCACAAGGAGTACAGTTCACGATAAGAACATGTCGGGGCGGTTTTGGGCCGAGGCTATGAGGACTACATCGCTAACCAAATTCTGCAGCAAAGACTAAGCTACACTTCGCCTTTGGAAAGACGCAAACCGAATGCAAGTTATTTTCGTGTTTTCGGTTGCATTTGTTATGTGTTTGTACTTTGTACAAAATGGAGAAGAAGGCCGTTCGATGTGCTTTTGTTGATTTCCTTCAAGCCTGATACACTCCATCCCTCATCCTCTTAGCAATTCCTACCCAGGACCGCTTTTGAAGTAAATGTCTGATATGATAAAAAAAAAATATTCTTTATGTTTCCATGATCATATTTGCATGATCTAACCTGTGAAGCTTTGTGTAGTTAATTTTGCTTTTCGGTTCATAATATTTCTCATTTGGTTAGCATTTGAGAAGCTTAAACTTATAAGGTTATCATTTTTTTCGTCCTGAAAAGCTCAACCAAAGAAACCGAACTGTTAGCAACAGTTTAGTTTTGTTCAGTTTCAATTGCCAACCGTTTGGTTTTGGTTTACAATGATTCAAAACCGTTGTTAGCGGGCTGACTCATAGTTTTCCCTAAAAAGCATCCAAACCGGAATGAGCAACAGAGAGCAGTTCATTGCGATATTTGTTCTTGTTTTGGCCTTGATTACAGGCGCCTTTTGTTCTTGTTTTGGCCTTGATTACAGGCGCCTTGAGGTGATCAGCGAGGGAGAGGATAATGTACTTTCTAATGGGAGCTAGGTTTATGGCAAATGATGTTATCATTTGTTTACGTTGTTTGTTGTTATTGTTTAGCCTAGTTGGTGGTTTGGTTCATATATAGATTCCTAGAATTGAATGTTTGTTTTTTGTATTGGCTGCCCATGGCCCTTTCTAGATAAATGTCATGTGAGGGTGTGCTTTGTTTGTAATGCTTCTTTTATAAAATCTTTTGGGCTTTGCCCTCTATTAAATAAAAAAGGACCCCCAAACTGGACCATCTAACACCCCTAATTTCCTCATGGTCCATCATGTGAGGGTAAAGGGTTACCACCTTTGTCTTCCCCTTTAAATACTTTTATATGCTGGAACCGCTAAATATACATCACCTGTAGCTAACCGTACACCACTGACACATATACGAGTCATACTCGTATAGCCTTATACGGATTATACCACCCCTGATACTGCCTGTATTATATCTATACGAGCCGTTTTGAGACGATACAAGTTGTATGGTCATACGGGCCGTATAAGGCTATACGGGGCACAATACGGTCCGTATTATATTTGGATGTGACTGATGTAACATGTATAGAAATTGTCAACTTTGACTTTTGAGCTATACAACCCGTATAGGATTATACGGGTCGTATAATGTGAGGGGGGTGGTGTACGCTTATAAGAACATGTCATACATCGTGCATCGAATCTTGGTCCATCATGCGAGGGGGGTGGTGTACGCATATAAGCCATTTACTCACCTATCGAGATCTCCTCATTGGTCACAGGGGCGATTCAACATATTTTGGGGCTTAAGCGAACTTTAAAATTAGGACTTTTTTGTTAAAATTTTCTAAATATATAAAAGTTTTTCGTAAAGTAATTTTATAAAGCATGAAAACGTATAATATTAATGTTTAGGCTGAATTTTATTACAGTAAATAAACTTTCAATCATTTTGTTATTTCTTCTCAATTCTCTCTAAAAACACAAAATTTGGTGGACTATCACGTATAATTTCAACTTAAATATAGATGAAATAGATCTTTCAATTTTTTTGGTCCCTTAAAATTTAGGGGCTTAAAACGGTTGCTTTCGTTGCTTGTACTGTAGAAACGTCCCTGATTGGTCCGCATGTGACGAGGTAAAGGGTTGTCTTCCCTATGAAATGTGAATACCGTTATCGCCCTAAAGGTACGGACCATTGGTGGTTTCATCTGAATTATCCCTTATTCCATAAGCGTCATAACTAACTTGTGATCATTCTTATATTGAATTTAGTTAAATCCAAGTTGGTTCTCATCGTCTATATTTGCCATACTTTTATAAATAATGATAACTAATGTTAGTTATATTATCATATATGAAAGTTTTGTAAAATTCAACCATTATTATTGCAACTTTAAGTTTTGACATTTTTGTAACTAATGGTGGTGAGAATCTCATTTTAAGTTTGATGGTGTTTTTGTATGTTACATAATACCATAGCTACAAAATGCAATTCACACATAATTATATGACAACCCATAGTTTTTGATATTTTGTTTCAACTAGTTTTTGATATTCGACACTCATGAAATAAAAGAATATATTTTAGCGGAGATGAAATTACTGAAAACATGAAAGTAACATGTCATACATCATGCATTGAATCTTGCACCTTATTCTTTTTAAATCTAGGAAAGGGGCTAGCCTAGTAGACGGCTATATATAGACATGTAGATAAAAATGAACTCGTCTCAATGACATATCTATCGTTTTATAAAACGTTATATTTTAAAAGTTATAAGAATAAAACAAGTTAAATAGCTAAATTAATTATAATAATATAATAATATACATATAACATCAATACATAGATAGTTAGCAAACGTAAATGTGTGTGAATATGTCGCGTTGATACTTCGGTGGAAATCCTAGATCCCACATCGATAAGTTCGTAAAATAGAAGTTAGTTGTCCCACATCGACTCACTCAAAGAATTCAACGGGTAACAATCTTCTATAAATGGAAGTATATGGGTTCTAGTAGGATTATATTAGTTTTTGGGAATGCTCTAGTATAAGAGAATCCCGAACCCACAATACCCCGTTGGGTGTTGGTAGTTGTCGTTTTTAGAGTGCGAGTAGGGTAGACTCTATATCAAATTGTCGTATATAGTTTTCAGGTACGTTCTCGTTAATGTTTATGACTAGTTGTTTATTTATTATTATTTATATTAGTATTAGTATAATTATTTTAGGCATTGGTTAGGCATGGACTGATCACTCATGTCTAAACAAGGCAGCGTTAGCCAATATCAAACTATGATAATAACTAGTTAGGTGTTCCATTACCTAACCTAGAATTGTATAATTGTATCAGGACCTTGAGATATTACCTAATCACACTAGCAATTGTTGCACAACTGTTACGCAACTGTTAAGCAGGTGAGTTATCATGTTTATTTATAAAATTTTGATTTTATACTCGTCCTGTCTAAACTGGTAATAATACAAGAATGATGTTAATGTGCAATTACCGGTAGGGGTATATTTGGATCCTTATATGCTTAATGGGAGGTGTCGAACTAGATGAAAAGAGGATAGGGTTCCTCGTATGCATCACGACACTATCATACCTATGCGGTGGCCGGGGGGTCTGACAAGCCCACTGCTGGTGGTTGTGAAAAGGTCATGGATGGCACGTGATGCCCCTGGCCCAAAATATCACAACCCATGTTGTATGCATGTCACTTGTACTTGTAATGTTTGTAAATTGTATAACATGAGCTCACCAGCATATAGCTGACGTCGTTTTGAGTATACATGTCACAGGTAATCAGTGAGACAGTCGTAGAAACAAGGAGAAGACTATGAAACCGGAGATATATAAGTTCCTATTTGTTTAAGACTGTAAATAAATAAATGAGTTGTACTTGGAATATTATAAGTTGTAATAAAAAGTTCAGTTTGCTTCCGCTGTAAGTGTATCAATTGTGCATGACCACTCGAATTCTAGGTGGGGTGTTACACTTGGGTATACCACATATCAAGTGAGAGTGGTTGGAGCAACCCACCCACGTGACGGTGGCGTACACATGGCAGAAAAAGTGTATTCGCTTGGGTGTAACCCATGCCCTAAGGTCAAATATCTCTCTAACTCCAAAATGAAATGTTTTGAAAAATAAGGTTATGGTTAAGTTCAAATTTGTAAAAACATATATAAAAATAGAAAAACTTTTAAACATTAATCGTTAAGACAAACTTAAATTTCAAACATTATAATACATAACTATATACGTTTAAAAATCAATCATTTAAAAATAAATAAGTTTACAAAATGAAACATAATTTATATACATGTAATAGCTATACAAAAATTGCCATCAAATAGCTATTTTTTTGTATGGTGTTTTTGTATGTTACATAATACCATAGCTACAAAATGCAATTCACACATAATTCTATGACAACCCATAGTTTTTGATATTTTGTTTCAACTGGTTTTTGATATTCGACACTAATGAAATAAAAGAATATATTTTAGCGGAGATGAAATTGAAACACTCTACTTATTTTATCTTATTTTATCAGAGTTTTATAATGCGAAAAATTGTCCCAGTTATCAAAACCTCGTCATTAAATGACCAAGGTATATTTTTCATTTATAAATATTGTTTCACATATACAATATTCTATTACAAAGTCTAGGGATTCTTCATTCCGTCCGGCCTCATCCACAGAAAGCTCTATTCCATGTGCTTCTTTCCTGTAGTGTTTGAAAAACGTTTTTGAATTAGCTTACGCTAAGTAAGTACACTGCATTGTTCATTTTATTATAAACCATTTAGGTTCTTATTATTGTTCAAGTTTCCCAGGCTCTCGGCGCCCCCGTGACCATCTTCGGGCGTACCTCCGGTCACGTCATTCGTATATTTTAATGGGTGTGCTAACCCTCTCTCGACCATCTTCGGACGTACCTCCGGTCAGAGTTTTTATTTCATTCATTCATGGGTGTGCTAACCCCCTCTCGACCATCTTCGGACGTACCTCCAGTCAGAGTATTGGCAAGGTCCTTATACTCGTCAGTATAGACCCTTGCATTTGTCACGAAGACTTATTTGCCACGAAGGCACATTCATTTCTTAACCTCGTAGGCTTTAATCTTTAGTTTTTTTCTTTATTATTGAGATCCACTTTACAGGCGGGGTATCTATTTTCATTTGGGACCTTGAGTATCTTAGACTCACAGCCTCCCAAATGTATCAAGCATTTGCTTTATTTCATGTATATGCTTGATTTATTTCCCAACTAGTCATCACCTTAAAACTTCGTAACGGTTTCTCCACGATGTACTAAAAGGGTTTATATATAAGAAGTACCATCGGCGTATCCACCACACTTTTAACACTTCGTGAGTACTCCGTCATTCCATTTTAGGGCTTAGACTCGTTCCATCATACCCATTCATATTTGTACGTATCATCATGCATTCACGTATTCATATTCATCATGCATTCACATATTCATGCATTCGTGTATTCAAATTTATCACGTATTCATACTCGTCATATATTGTAAACTGGGGTGATTATCCTTCCAGAGCAGCACCTCCAACAGAGATGTTCCTAGGAAAGAGTGGCAGGTCCAGGAGGGATTTATACACCACTCTTTCCTTAGACGGAACATTTCGTTTGTCAGATAACTACATACATGTCAGAAGTTCTCCCGTTCGTTTTCATTACTTTCTTTTAGTCTATACCCCTAAACATTCATAATGGTTTCACCACAAAGCACCAAGATTTATATATATGAAGTACCAACGGCGTATCCACCACCCCTTGGATACGTCGTGTCTACTCCAATATTCTCGTTTAGTATTTAGACTAACCCTTCATTACCCCGTACCCTCGTCATACATATAGCACGTAGCATGTAACACCCCAATTTTTCAGTTATAAGAATACAAGAGGGACTAAAATTGTAATTAACTAAAAGTAGAAGGGGTTAAGTTGGAATAGATTCAAATTACAGGGACTAAAAATGAAAAAAATGGTGAAAGTAGACAGATGTCAGACCGACATCTGTATAGGTATCGGTCCGCTATGTAGGGAGCAAGGAATCACTCGGGAGGTGACACGTGTCGGGTGACTAATCATTGAAGTCTGACGCGTGGAGGGTCGATAACGAACCGACATGAAAACTATAACGGTCCGCTATGCCTATTACGTCAATTACGGACCGACATCATGATCATAGCGGTCCGCTATGTATGAACCAAGGCAGTTAAGCCGCCTCAGTGGATGTCCATATACATAACGGTCCGACATGGACCCGATGGGCAGCTTATAAATAGATGGAGATTGTGAACGTTTTTAGACCATCCCACACACACAAACACCTTTCTATACACACACTTAGCCTAGGGATCCATGCCAGAGTGCCAGTACGCGATTAGTAGTCCGATTTCTAGCCTTACGCCTTCAAAATTGTAGTAGATAGTTCTGAGGTAAGGTTCTGACAACTTGGTTACTAACCATTAAGCTTTGATTATATAATGTTAAGTTTATTATAGATCTTAATTAAAAAAATATTAGCAGTTAAATATACGTTGAGGTGCTGTCCGAAGTATTTGACATATTATCAATACAGTAAGCAGAAATACTGCCCAAGTGAGTTCCTCTGAACTTAATGTGTATTGTTACACAGTTGTTATTTGAAATAGTCACCATATTCCATGTATGCGTAATAAGTACTTTACACGTTCTATTGTGGGATGGAACCTATGGGTGGATTATCTTAACTTACGGGTGTGGGAGGACCCGTAAGGTGGGATAGTTTATTCAGTATATACTGGTGTGGGAGGACCAGTCGTAGAAAGGTTGTCAATTATATATATATATATATATATATATATATATATATATATATATATATATCAAAAAGCTCACATGCAATGTGGCATGGGGTGGGATGTGGGAATGCTGATGATTAAATAACAACTATTTGTGGTAAAGGTTCATGAACTCACCAACTTATATTGACTCAGTTACTTTTAAAGATTTTGCAGGTAGACCTGTTAGTGGCATTCCAGATAGCTAATATATGTGGATAGTCGTCTATTTGGTCAAAGAATTGTGATGGTTGGAGGCATGCTGAGTAGAGATATCTTGTGGATATGTTGAGTTCCGTGACTGACAGGAACTGACGTTTGTTGGTTTGGTTAGTTTGTAATAGAAGTTTGGTTCCTATGTAAAACAGTTTTAGTTATTAATAAATGAGGTTTATGACTTAGCTTCCGCTGTGTGTTTTTGGTATCAACTTCACTGTAACTAGAAGGCGACCTTTTGACCGGTATGTAGTTATCTGATGAACGGAATGTTCTGTCTAGAAAAGGACGGTGTATAAATCTCTTCTAAACCCGTCGTTCTTTCCTGGGAACATATCTGTTAGAGGTACTACTCTGGTTAGACGACTGTCTTGTGTTACAGGTGTGAAATAGGACATATTTAGTCACATAAATCACATAATCGTGTCTAGGGTACGGGTCCAGTATACTTACATTATCCTCGGGTAGTTCCTAAGTTCGTTCCTCGTCTAGACGTTTCTCTAAACTTGAACCGCACTCGTAACCACCACGGTCGTAATCGTCGCGCTTGCCTCTCCTCGGTATGCGTGTGTGTGTAATGATAGTGAGTTTGTTGTTTTTGTTGTGAAAACGTGAATGGCCAATGCCATCTATTTATAGCCGGATTCCTGGATCCGTGACGGACCGTTACCAACGGTGATGGTCCGTCACCGTTTGTCCCTCAACCGCCAAGACCTTCGTCAACACGTAACGGACCGTTATCATCTCATGACGGTCCGTCATGACCCGTAACGGACCGTTACCCTTCATGACGGTCTGTCATAGCGTATACACGCGTCGCTTCAAAATGATGAGTTACTTGACACGTGTCATTCTCCCGATCAAACCCTTGCTCAGCCCGTAACGGACCGTTAACGTCTCATGATGGTCCATCACGGCTCGTAACAGACCGTTACCGTCCATGACGGTCCGTTACAGACTCAAAATTTTCATTTTTAACCCTGAACTTTATTTTATTTGTCGTTCTTGTTTCTTGAGCCTTGAAATTTTGGAATGTTTCAGAAATTCTTGAAAACATGAAAGTAACATGTCATACATCATGCATTGAATCTTGCACATTATTCTTTTTAAATCTTTTTCAAATCTAGGAAAGGGGCTAGCCTAATAGACGACTATATATAGACATGTATATGTCCCCTTGATAAGGGGATGCGGTATGGGTGGTGTGAGAGAGCTCGTAAGGGCGTGACCCAAGTGAAATACCGCCCCCTCGATGGCGTGGGGGGGGGGGGGTTGATATCTTCCCGTGAGAAATCTCACAGCTCGTGAGGGAGCCTCAGACACTTTGTTTAAACTAGTTTTTGATATTCGACACTGATGAAATAAAATAATATATTTTAGCGGAGATGAAATTCCTAACAACATGAAAGTAACATGTCATACATCATGCATTGAATCTTGCACTTTATTCTTTTTAAATCTAGGAAAGGGGCTAGCCTAGTAGACGGCTATATATAGACATGTATGTGTCCCCTTGATAAGGGGGTGCGGTGTGGGTGGGGTGAGGGAGCCCGTGAGGGCGTGACCCAAGTGAAATACCGCCCCCTCGATGGCGTGGGGGGTGATATCTTCCCGTGAGAAATCTCACGGCTCGTGAGGGAGCCTCAAACACGTTACAATCACACTACTCACATAACTCTCACTCACTTGGTTATACCACATATCAAGTGAGAGTGGTTTGAGCAACCCACCCAGGTGACGGTGGCGTACACATGGAAGAAAAAGTGTACTCACTTGGGTGTAACCCATGCCCTAAGGCCAAAGATCTCTCTAACTCCAAAATGAAATGTTTTGAAAAATAAGGTTATGGTCAGGTTCAAATTTGTAAAAACATATATAAAAATAGAAAAACTTTTACATTATGCATTGAATCTTGCATATTATTCTTTTTAAATCTTTCTCAAAACTAGGAAAGGGGCTAGCCTAGTAGATAACTATATATAGACATGTACACGTCCCCTTGATTTAGGGGATGCGGTATGGGTGGCGTGAGGGAGCTCGTGAGGGCGTGGCCCAAGTGAAACACCGCCCCCTCGATGGCGTGGGGGTGATATCTTCCCGTGAGAAATCTCACGGCTCGTGAGGGAGCCTCAAACACTTTGTTTCAACTAGTTTTTGATATTCGATACTGATGAAATAAAATAATATATTTTAGCGGAGATGAAATTAATGACAACATGAAAGTAACATGTCATACATTATGCATTGAATCTTGCACATTATTTTTTTAAAACTTTCTCAAATCTAGGAAAGGGGCTAGCCTAGTAGACAGACATATATATAGACATGTACGCGTCCCCTTAATAAGGGGATGCGGTATGGGTGGCATGAGGGAGCTCGTGAGGGCATGACCCAAGTGAAACACCGCCTCCTCGATGGCGTGGGGGGTGATATCTTCCCCTGAGAAATCTCAAAGCTCGTGAAGGAGCCTCAAACACGCTACAATCACACTACTCACACAATTCTCACTCACTTGGGTATACCACATACCAAGTGAGAGTAGTTTGAGCAACCCACCCAGGTGACAGTTGTCTCCACATGACAGAAAAAACGTACTCACTTGGGTGTAACCCATGCCCTAGGGCCAAAGATCTCTCTAACTCCAAAATGAAATGTTTTGAAAAATAAGGTTATGGTTAATTTCAAACATTATAATACATAACTAAATATACGTTTAAAAATCAATCATTTAAAAATAAATAAGTTTACAAAATAAAACATGATTTATATACATGTAATAGCTATAAAAAAATTTCTACCATAGTTGAAAAACCAAATTACTTAATAGATTAAAGCAAACTCAATTGTAACAGTGTTCATTCCACTGAAATTTTGTCACCTCTTACTTTTTTCTATTTTATTTTTTTCATTATCATAATATATGATTTTTACCCGTTTATTTTTCTAATAATTTCGTTTTCTTTTAGTAACTTTTGTTTGTTAAATTTTTTTATAAAACGAAGCGGGCGGCTGTTTTTAGTTTTTTTTGCGACATTCTGATAGAATTTTTTTTCATAAACGGAGTTATATTCAGAATCGATTTTTTTTGGTATCGCAGCTCTTATAGCGAGTGTTGTAACCGTTGTGGTACTGTGACGAACCGACCCTATTATTATGTTTTCATTTAAATTTTATTAGCGATCGGCTCAACACCCGCCGCGCAGCGTGTAACACCCAAAAATTCAAACCGATTTAAACTTTTTAAATAAAACACGGAAGCGGTCACAAATACAACATTTAACGTATCCACATGTTTAGTTTACAAACATGAATTAAACTACAATATTTCCCACAAAAGTAGTTTAAACAAACAAGTTATCCACAACTTGTAACGACTCCAAATAATTTGTAAAACATCAAAAAACCAACTTTGAGAATCCAATATCCACCTTAGGCGAGACCTGAGATCACCCCGGAGATTTCCTACATTCAAAGCAACAATTTGAATATGGTTAGTAAAGATAAGTTGCCCTAGGGACCTCTTCACAAGTCCCACAATGACTACTAAGTCCGTAGACCCCCCCCCCCCTCATGGGTAAAACCCAAGAAAAGACATTTTAAGAATAAAAATTTCTAACATGGTTGTGTTCAGATGTTCCCTGAACACAACCGTGTTCAGATGAACACAACCGTGCTCCCTCTCAACATCAGGACAAAACATGGTTTCCGACATGGTTGTATTCAGATGAACACAAACATGTTCCCTGAACACAACCGTGTTCCTCTTTAGCACCAGAAAAAGCAAGGTTGCTATGTTCCCTGACAGCACATTCCATTCTCACCATTTCTATAAATTCTTGCATATAACAAGTATCTAACGTATATTTACTTGTTTTTCGACCACGCAATGTCTACCGCATTAACTAACAGTAATTTGTTAGTTTATCCACCCCCATTACGAGCACCACTACTCGTTTCCCGTTTCGACCAACCTGTTTGCATCTTTGTGCAATACGACACCGATATAACATGTATAACAACACACACACATGTTTACTCCCACCCATTTATCACCTTTTAGTTGGCTTACAACGCCTCGGTGCGTGAACCACAACTCGTCTTACCCGTACTTGGAGTATTTGACTTCAAGTCCACCCTTTGAAGTATTCCACACTTCTTATTGGGTTTACGACCCCTCGGTGAGAGTACCACAACTCGTCTTACCCGTACTTGGAGTATTTGACTCCAAGTCCACCCTTTGAAGTATTCCACACTTCTTATTGGGTTTACGACCCCTTAGTGCGAGTACCACAACTCGTCTTACCCGTACTTGGAGTATTTGACTCCAAGTCCACCATTTGAAGTATTCCACACTTATATACAACATTTCACCAAATTATCACATTTTGTTTAACTATATACCACATAAGTCAATTACACCAAATTCATCATATTTACATATTAGTTTGACTATTTACCACATAAGTCAAATTACACCTATTTACCACATTCGCACAATCAAGTTTGACTATTAACCACATAGTATAATTACACCAATTTCAACATCATAGTTTGACCTTATACCACTAAAGTCAATTTACACCAATTTCACAATTATCCATAATGGTTTGACTTATACCACATTAAGTCGATGTTATATCAATTTCACCATTATCCACAATGGTTTGACTTATACAACATTAAGTCAATTTATATCAATTTCACCATTATCCATAATGGTTTGACTTATACCACATTAAGTCAATTTAATCCAATTCCACCACATACTACATTCAAGTTGACTCTTGACCACATTGAGTCTTTTATTTCAATTAACCACATTAGTTAATATAGTTTGGATAAATACCACTTAAGCCAATTTACACACATTATCACACATCAATGGTTTAGTTTGACTAAATTTTCACGTTGGGTCAAACATACAAGTTCTACCATAACTATTAAACATTGACTTTATACCACGAAAGTCAAACACATTAACAACATGTAAATAGCATACCACATAAACTACTTACACATAGACTACTTATCTAATACTAAGTAAGTGCAAATCACTTACCTTTGATAAAGATGATCCCGCTTAATCCTCCAAGCTAGCTTCCTTACTACTTGATCACCTATACAACTCATTTACAATTAGTAATCCATTGATCACTAATTGACACCCAATACACCTTTAAGATCTAAAGATCAAGACCCTAACTTAGTTTGATTAACATGACCTTAATCAACCCCGAACACCCAAATACCACCTTTCAACCCAAATGACCCGTTTGACCTATTAGTCAAACTTCCAATCCACCAATTCGCCATTTCCAATTTAGGTCTAACACCTACCCTAGTCCTTATGGATTACACCCATTCTAAACTTGATTAATTACACCTTAAACAAGTTTTAACCTCCCTACACAACCATTGACCCATTTTGACCCGTTTGGGTTTTAACCAAAATTCCACAATTCCATCAATTCATAATTCACCATTTCAATTGAGTTTTCTACTTGAAAACGTGTTTTTATAACACCATAAACACTTATTCATACTCAATTAATCAATCCAACACCCTAATCAAAAACCCCAATTTGGGTCTCAAGAACCCTAATTTTCAAAACTCCCAATTTGGATGTTATCATGATGTTATTAACTACTCTTTAGCACTAATTAAGCTAGGTTTTAACTTTAAAAAAAGTTATTAACCATATTCAACCACCAATTTAGCCCCTAACTTGATTTTTATAAAAATCCACCAAGAACACAATCTATGATGAATTCAAGAGATAAGGAAGGGCTTACTTGATATTTGGAAGGAGATGTGCTAACCAAATCCTTCAATTCCGAGTATGCAACTCTAGATCTCAAATTCTTGATCAAGCTCCCTTCCTCCTCTTTCTCCCTTGCAAAAATCGTGAAACCACACACATATGTGTGTGGTTTTGCCCGACTTTCTCCATTAACTCAATTGAGTTTGTGTTAATTACACAACAACCCCCTCTACTTGCAATATAAACCCCTTTGCACCAAAACTAATTAATTCCACCTTTTAGAAGGCATCCTACCTTTCTTTTCATTTAATTACAACACCTACAATATAATTAATATATTATAGGGCAAACCCAAAAGTTGGTTCGTTACAGAGCGCGGGTTTAGTTTCTTCTTTTTGAGACGTTCCGATATAAATTTTTTTGAAAACGAAGTTATATTCAGAATCGACTTTTTTTAGGTATCGTAGCCTATAACGAGTGTTGTAACCGTTGTGGTACTCTGACGAACCGAACCTGTTATTACATTTCCATTTAGATTATATTAGCGATAGGCCTGAAACCCGTCGCGGAGCGTGGATTTAACCGGCTAGTTTTTATCAAACAAGAGGAATAGGTACCGGTCCAAAACTTTAAAATAATATTGGTTTAATCTTCTTCCAGCCGGTCCAATCGGTTCAACTACCGGTCCAAAAACCTTAACATGATATTGGTTTAATCTAGGGGCAGCAATTCCTGACACGACCCAAACATGACATGAAAAAATACAGGTTTTGGGTCTGATGATATGACCTGTTTAAAAAGTGGGTCAACTCGAACACGACCGGCTTAATCCGTGGGTTGACCTATTAACCCGTTTAAGGATTTTAAAAAAGTTGTTATTTATATTTTACAGATGAAAAATGTTAATATTTAAAGTTAATTATTTTGATTTTTTATTTTTCCTCTAACTAGTAACTTTTAAAGGTGAAACTAATTTTCTCTTTTAAATTATTTGATCAACTCTTCACTTTCAACAATTTTATTTTATTAGCTTTAACTACTAATTCTCCAATTTTTTCAATCGTTTTTTTTAATCTCGTGATAAATATTTAAACCCAATTAAGTTTGTTCAGTGAAAGACAAAGAAACAAAAATAATAAAAAGGGCACCAATTACAAAAAGGATTTGAGTTGGAGTATTAATTTTTAAATTGTTACTAAATCGCTAGATATAACTCATATTCATGAATGAAAACAAAATAGGTCGACCTGAAACACGACCCGATTTTAAGTGGGTCGACACGAATAAGTATATGGGTTGGGTTAGGGTTAAAGAATTCAACCCGCCAACCCGACACGATTGACACCAGTAGTTTAATCCGCTTCTAGCCGGTTTAATTTGCATGTTTGTTTTTCATTGTAGGTGGGATAGTGGGTTTGTTGTATTTCCTTTGAATTCCTTTTGTAAGCCTATAAAAGGCTATTGAGTTGAGTCATGAAGACAACGAACAAATTTAAATTGATCAAGCTCTCATGTTTCTCTCTTCTGTCTTATGTTTATTCTAAATCCAATTTGATACATATCACTCTATTACTTTACATGTAGAGTCATCCCTAGTCGTTAGTAGCGGAGCCAAGAACTTTTTCCAGTGGAGTCGTTTTTTATTCGATGCTCAAATTTCTAATTTCCTGATTATGATTTTTTTGGGTCGGTTCGGGTGATCAGGTCGAGTCGGTCATATAATAAGATACGATACTAAAATGAAAATAAATCGTCATTATAAAACAAAAGGTAAAAATACAATGTAATTAGAAATAAATAAAAAAACATTAGATGACTTTCTTTTATGAAATAGTTTCATAACAGGGTTAACACCTAAAATTCAAGTATTTAAGTTTCGAGAATCAAGATTAAATATTCAAGAATAAAGATTAAACATTCAATAATCAAAATGAATTCGTTAAACAAGAATCAATAATAAGTAATACCTAAAATTTCAAGTTTGGAATAAAAAAAATTGGAAACTAACGTTGTTTTTGCTTCATAATCGTTGTTGGAGTTTTAACTTTATATTTTGGTTGTCAATTTGTGATTGAAATCGTTTTTGAAGTTTAGCTCTTTGTTATCGTCGAACATCAATGGCCGATTGAGGGTTGGAGTTTGGAAGATGAAACATAATTCTTATCGTCGCTTCTATCCCTGCGACCTGCCTCTTTGCGTGTCTTTTTAATTTTTTTTATAATTCGGTTTAATACTAATTAACTAGTTGGGTTAATGTCTTAATTGATTATGAATCAAATCACCAACGGGCAATGTGTATGGACTACGGGCTTACAAAAATAAATATAATTTATGGGCTTAGAGAGTTAGAATTAATTAACTAATGGCTTATTAAATAAATCTAAATTATGAGCTTAATTAATATAGTTAATTAAATTAGAAAAAACTCAAGGTTTGGAGTCAAATGTTTTTTTTAGAACCAATGGGGCCGACCTCGAAAAAAAACCGGGGTCACTCGACATTCGCGTAATATACCGTTAGCTAAAAATTTGACTATCCATCCGTTTCAAGTTGAGCCACTTGACTCTTTGTTTCATGTGCCAAAAGTGGTTAATTCGGTGATTTTTCTTTTATTAAATGCTATTGTAATCACTCAAATCGGGAGCCAAGCTGACGACTATATATAGACAATTTCTATCCCTCAAATCACTCAACAACATCAACATGTATGCATTCAATTTCTTTCCTCCCTTTTCATATTTTAATTTAACAATACTGTCAATAAGTGGTACAGACAAAGATGTAAATGGTAACCTTTCAAAACATTAGAAAAACATACAATGGTTTTTAATACTTTTAATTTATGTGTTCATTAACTTTTAATAAATCTATATATATATATAATAAATAAAGGTTTTGAGAGGACACTTGTCACTTTCCTATGAATCCTCATCCTTTTTTTCATGCATCTCTCTCCAACTAATTATACACATTTTTCTTTAATTATTTTTTTATAATTTTTTGTTTTATTACTAAGTATATATAACATTACATTTATTCAACCCGTATAATACACGAGTTTTCTAACCTAGTAAATATATATACACAAAACCCCATATAAGAAGTAATCAAGTCATATAATATTATTAATATTAATATTATATGGTAGAGGTGCACATTTCAGGTATTCTCAAGAACCGGTTCCGGGTATGATCGGTTCTGGAAAACCGGGTATTAGAAAGAACCGGTTCCAGGTTCGGTTCTTAGTTGAAAAATAATACCCTATGTACCCGGTTCCGGGTATTCAAGGCGTGTGTTTCAAGAACCTGTTTTCGGGTATTCTAAAAACTTAGTTAAACATATAAATACATTAACTAAACATATAAATAACTAACTTAAAAAGTCCAATAACATTAAAACTTAAAATGTTACAAAAATAGATAAATGTTTAAAACATAAAGTCATAAAACATTGATAAATTATATAAAAAAACTAGATTGTTTCCGGAACCGGGTATGGTTTTAGGGTTTAGGGTTAGAGGTGCACATTTTGGGTATTCTCAAGAACCGGTTCCGGGTATGATCGGTTCCGGAAAACCAGGTATTAGAAGGAACCGGGTCCGGTTCTTGGTTGAAAAACCATACCCTATGTACTCGGTTCTAGGTATTCAAGAACCGGTTCCGGGTATTTGGGTGGGTTCGGTTCCGATTCTGATTTTTTTGTACACCTCTATTATATGGCGTTATGACTATCAATAAGTGAGTTTAATTATCATGTTCTAATAATTACTTGATTAGCCCTTACACATAAGTTGATGTAATTATTAATTTATTGATAGTTGCATTTTAGTCCCTCCATGGCAATATTTTGATGGACAATATTGCCCTTTAAAAGTCTATAAATAGGAGGCTTATTCACACTAATTCAGAATTAGTAATTCTTCTTAATGTCAAATTTATAGAACATCATAACTTGGGCATTAGAGACCGTCATCACGTTCTAAATCAAGTCTTCCAATTGGTATGTTCTTTAATCTTTTCCATATGTTGAAATCAATCAACAGGTAGATTCTCACTAACCCTTAACCAACTGTGACGTATGCCGTTAAACAAGATCTATATTAGCCGACTCAAGGTGTGATAAGTAAACATTATGACATCCCAACGAACACTCAAACTTGCATTACTTTATTTTGTTCATCGTTGTGATCTCTAACTTTAGCACATCCGGTTGTTTTTCGAGAAACATAACTTGAGAAACCGTTGAATGATCGATTTCTCTCGTTACCTTCAAGAAATTTTGTAGCGCTCTCAATGTTCTTCTACAAGGATTCTAACATGAGATCCATTTGGAGGTTTGGTATTGATAGCACATATTCTATATAAGTAAAACTTACTTCATTAGTTAGTATCCTTCAACCAAGGCAATTAACAAATCACCTGTTATACCATGTATTATTTGTTTACTTAATGGTGTAAAGTGCAAACGAGTTGAGGCGGGTTTGAGCTTGACTGAGTTTGAGCTTGACTCGTCTACCTTAAGAGAGCTTAAAGTCACAGACTCGTATTACCAGCGTCGTCCGGCATCCTTAAATTGGAATTCAGATAAGTGTTCCTCTTGTCCGTTTTTTGTTCGTGTGTTTGATGTTAATAAACACAAATATTTGTGTGCCCTAAAGACAAATTCCATAAGTAATTTTTACTCCTTTTGTTACATGATGGTTATTACCATGATCATTTAATAAAGTTGTTTTTGTGTACCATGTTGCCTAAAAAGACATTTTAACTTTTCATTGAATGTTGATTCCTACTTTAATTATATTTTGAGAAATTTGAAGAAACACCTCAAAACTATGATAAAATACAAAAGACACCCTTCATTAAAACTACAAAACCAAACTAAAGGGTAGAACAAACGTTTTACCACTTATTCTTTTTTAGATTACTCGTTTAAATGTATATGACGTGTAGCATCCCGTTTTTGGGCATAAATTATAAAATGTTTATATTTCGTGAAGAATCTTATTGACATGATTTATTTTTAATCTAGTACTTTTATTAAGTTAAAAAGGAATGGTTAGTGATAACATTGTGTTAATTTCACACAAATGGTTAGAAATTAAGTTTGAGTCAATAATATATCATCCTAAAACATGAGGGGCTATAGTTGCCATATGCAAATTAGGGATTAGCATTTGGTATCGAGTACCACCGGTACCGTACCGATAGATTCGGTACTGTATTCAATACCTATTTTTTCATAATTTCGGTATCGGTATTTTCGGACGGTACCGATACCATTTAGAGATGAGCATTTTGTAATGAGTACCAGTACCGTACCGATAGATTCGGTACGGTATTCCGTTCCTACTTTCCAGAAATTCGGTATCGTTATTTTCGGTACCGATCTCATCCCTAATGCAAATTATGACGCCTAGTCAAATACATGAAGTGTGACACCTGGTCAAATGTATGGATGACTACCGACCAAATTGGGTGATAATCAATTAATTATTTATAAACAAAAAAAATTATTCCAAGAAATTAAAGTCCAATTGGTAAAACGGAAAAAGCCGTAACCGAATTGAACCATTCTAGAAATTGAAAAAACTGAAACTAAACAGTTTTCAAAAAAACTAAAAACCAAAATTTCAATCCTAAACAAACCAACCCATGCTCAACCTGCCTATTGACATGTTATACCCACCCCTATTTACACTCTTCGCCACACCGGGCGATGACTCCCCGTTGCCATTTATCTCAGGTCAGGTCACAAATTCCAGATTAGCGTCGACATCAAATTCGATCTCCGTTTCGAATCCTTTTTATCAGATTCAATTCGAGAATCAAAACCCTAGGTTGAAGAATTTCTGATTTTTCACAGCTTTTACGAAATTACAGTTGAATAGAGTTTTTTTTATGATTACATGTTAACACATGTCCTTTGATGTGCATTTTGTTGTTTGCAATGGTAGACCTAATTTTGATGCTCTTGACAAATTGAACAAAAGTTAATCTGTATCTAAAGTTACCAGCCTAAGTAATTTGGAAATTTGTCTTGACAACGATCTGATAGAGAATCATAAAATTACAGAGATAAAATCAGTCTCAATTGATGAATGATGATTATGTGTTCTCATGCTATGATTATTCCAAGGGGCAGACAAAATGTAATGTTAAGGGGAAATATGTTAGAAAGTCTGTTTTATGCCTATCATTATGAATTATTTGTACAATGATATTGTAATGCATTATGAATTATTTGTACAATGAATTATTCCTGAGTCACTGCTTTGGTGATTCGATTACGCACCATTGCAGTGTCTGTGTAGAATGTAATATTAAGCTGAACGATTGAATATTGTTTTGTTAGGGATTAATATTCGTCACTTTGTTACAGTTTCATAAAAAAAGGAAATCTGGACTTTGGTCTTTAGTCGTCAACATGTCCCACCATAATCACACTGTACTTCTGAGTTCTGTTAGCAAACACTTTGGGCTTGATATTGTTTAGTTGGGTGTTTAAATGGCTGGTCAACCAACTTAAATGCCTCAAAAGGATACATGGCCATTTGGTAGAATGTCTGTTCACTTGTAACTTATTCAATGCATTCCACATTTGGAACTTTCTGTTGGTCTAACTTCATAGGGACATTTGGAAATTTATATGTAATAGTTGTACTCAGAAGGGAAGTAATAAATAAATTGCAGGATATTGTGAATTGATCAATAAAACATAAGCTGGTCACTAAACTAGTAGTGACATACAACTATAAAGCAGTGAATCAAAAGAAATAGTAATAGTAATAATGCATCTCCAAGAGTTGAGGTTTTTGTGTTGAGCACAATCTTTATGAGTAACTGTTTTGATGCTTGTTTATTTTATGCTTCACCCACATTCCATCTTTCATATTTTTTTCAACATGTCAATGTACTTTCCTTCTGTTAGAGATTTAATGGAAATGTAATCAAGAAATTCACCAAAGCTGCCTTCTTTGTAGGCAACAGGGTGATGTTCATCAACTAGCTCCCGTGCAGGTCCTACCTTTTTGTCTAAATGCATACTATGAAGACTTGCAATTGAAAACCGCTTCCTTTGCACATTGAGAGTTGCTCTATGCGGTATACTCATGTATCTACCATTACTTATCACTTCAAGTTGATCCCCCAACTGAACTATTAGGGCGCCTTCTATAAATGGAACAAGGTGCCATTTTTTGTCATGGTCCATGATTTCAAGTCCTTGATGGCTTTGATTCAGTATGGTCAGGGTACCATAATCAGTGTGTGTTGGCATCCCTAGTGCAAGATCTGGTTCAGGGCAAGGCGGGTAGCAGTTGACAGCCATCACTTGAGAACCTTCTTTGATATCATCATGTAAGTAATTGGCATTCAGGCCTAGGCTTTCCAGAACCACTTCTATTAACTTCTTCTGTAATACATTCATCGCCATTCCATAGCTTCCCATCTTCTCTCTGTATGAAATATATAGTTAAATTTCAATGAATGAAGAATAGAACATGGTATATCTGTATATGTTTAGTTACTTGTAAGTTGGAGGATTGGATGGCCATAAATGGATCCATTCTGATATGGGATTAGCATAGTGCTTGATGAAGTCTCTCCAGTAGAACACTTTATCTGTCCCATGATTGATACTAGTGCCATATCTTACAGGCTTGTGAACATCAGCTGAAGCAAAACACATCTTCTCATCACTCGGCAAATCAAAGAATTCTTCAGCAGAGTCTAGTGCATCTTTCATGGCCGAGATAGGAATTCCATGGTTTATCACCTTCAATAGACAATGTTCTTTATCCGAGCAAAATATAATATCAAAGATAAATGCATGCATGGGAGCACTATATATATATATATATATATATATATATATATATATTGAAAGTCCTTCTCAACTGTTTCCTTTTGTAAATAAGTTTTTAAAGAATGAAGCAAGTCCACCTCGCCTTGTTACTGTTTTTGGTACCATGAGAAGTGAAAATTTCACACATTTATAGCCTGGAAAGCTCATGTAAACAAAGCCGATAAGTCATCTTATATACTGATGTACGTATATGTATTTCTATATACAAGCTTTTCTTATATATTGATACCTGAAAGAAGCCAAATTGGTTGCAGGCAGCATGAACTTGATCAATTAGTTGGGACCTGTGTGCAGGGTGGTCCATCATGGAAAGGTCAATGAGTGGGAGTATGGTAGAAATTTGGTCAACAAGGGAAGTGTTTGGTCGCTGGGAAGGAGGAAGAACATACTTTTGAGGTATGTTTTGTTGGCATGTTTGGGTGACTGCCATGACACTGGTAAATGAAGTATCTCCCTTTGCTTCCATTCTCTCTGTTTCTCTTCTTACTAAAGGTTGGTTAAATTTGAATATTTTGGTGTCAGTCTTGTGTTTTTATAAGCTAAAAAGGCTTGATAGTGTCTAGTTTTATATTCATTGAAGTATATGGTTGTGTGCTATTTATGTACTAGTACAATAAATGTCAATGCATAGTATGTATTAGGAAATCAGGGGGGAAAACTACATTCTAAGTTTTTAGATGGTGCGGTGGGTCCATTTGTTTATATTTAGGCTATTCAAATACCGCCTCTTTCACTTTTCCTGGGATACTTATGTTTTTGTCAATTTGGTCAATAAAACAAGATATTTCTCAACCATGTTACTTAGATCTCACTTCTCCCATATATTTTTGCTGATGCAAGTCAACTTGTTTTTAATCGGATAATGTTTTAAAGTAAATATCTTTCAATTAGGATCAAAGGTATGAGAAGTAAACACGGGGTTTCTTTGCACATGTTTCTGTGCGACACTTAGTTCCTACCAAGTTCAGCATTTTAAAGTGATTCGAGACGATTTGTAAGAGAGCTTACAAGATAGTTGTTGATGATACTTTAGTGGTATTTTGTCCAAATAGGGCCTTCACCTATTTTAACGAATAGTTCCTAATCTAGAATGTTTCACTCTAGTTTTTTTTTGGGTGGGTAGGGGGGTTGTTGTAAATCAGAGTATGCAACGACTAGGACCTTTTGAATTCAAATTGAAACGGATAACAACGGAAAGCTTGAGATACATGAACACCACCCAATCAATCTGTTAGGTAACCTAACCTTGTCTTTGGATGTCGAATAAAAAATGGTACCCATGGCCAAACGAACTTTCCAATTACTATCAGGCCCTTTTCTATTCCATTGCCATTGACAACGATAGCCTCAAGTTCCTTGTCTTTGGATTTATCTTCCTTGATTTGCATTTCATGTATTTCTTTTGGAAGCTCATCATAGTCAGATATTTCCGGTTTAGCTCTAGAAGTTGTGTTGGGCTTGCGTGCAGTTGTTGGGCACAAATATTTCCGGTAGCTCTGTCAGATATTTCCGGTTTAGCTCATAGTCAGATATTCCCACTTTGATCAGAACCGTCTCCCCCTGGTTGCTAGGGCTCCGCCGCGTTGGACTTGTTTGTTGCGCCACCGCCACCGCTAATTCTTGGTGATTCCGTGCTAATGAATCGAGGTTGCCGCTGTTGCGATTTGTCTAAAGGCAGATTCAGCCCTTAATTTCGTTTGGTTATGAGGTCGACCCCTTAACAGTTGTGTTCTTGGTATTCCATTATCATGGCAGAAGAAGGAAAGATAAAGATTGAGAAGTTCGTGGGCGGGACTTTGGTTTTGGAAGATGCAAATTGAGGATGTTCTGTATCAGATTTATACCAAACATTGTCCGGAAAGAAACAAGATGAAATTTCATATGAGGATTAGGCAATATTGGACATAAAAGCCTTGGGAGTAGTCAGGCTTTCATTGGCTAAAAGTGTTGCGTTCAACATTGTGAACGAAACGACTACGTGTGGTTTGATGAAGGCTTTGTCAAATATGTATGAAAAGTCGTCAACGTTAAATAAGGTATTCTTGATTCGACAGTTAGTCAACACCATAATGAGATAGGGAGCTTCAGTTGTTCACATCAACGATTTTAATTCGATCATAACTCGGTTAAGATCAGCCGGGATTAAATTTTGATGATGAACTTCAGGCATTTCTTCTATTATCTTCGTTGCCTGATAGTTGATCTAGGATGTTGACGGCAGTTAATAGTTCATCTGGAACTACTGATTTTACTTTTGAAGGTATACGTGACTTGATTCTAGGAGAGAATATCAGACGTAGAAGTTCAGGGGATACTTCGTGTTCACTGTTGAGTACAAAAGGCAGAGGAAGAAGGAATGAAAGGGGAAGCAACCAGGGCAGAAGATGAAGCCAGTCTAAGCATCAAAAGGAAGTTACTTGTTGGGATTGTAAACAGGTAGGGAACTTCAGAAATCAATGCTTGGGTGTTAAGAAAGAGAAAGAGGTGAACGTTGAAGCTGAAGAACTTAGACTAAGAAGGAATGAAAGGGGAAGCAACCAGGGCAGAAGATGAAGCCAGTCTAAGCATCAAAAGGAAGTTACTTGTTGGGATTGTAAACAGGTAGGGAACTTCAGAAATCAATGCTTGGGTGTTAAGAAAGAGAAAGAGGTGAACGTTGAAGCTGAAGAACTTAGACTAACAGAACCTATTCCTATCTTCTTAGTCAAGCGCGCTAGCTGCAATCAAATCATATGACACTTTGATTTGTTGTGTAGAAAGTGCTACATACTCGTGGGTGATTGAAAGGACCCAAACCAGAACTTTATTCGCCCCTCTAGTGACACGTTGTCTTTTGTTATTATTTTCGGGATGTTACAGTGATGGATTCCGGAGCATCGTTCCATGCCACGCACATCATGGAGATGATGAAGAATCTCAAGATTGGGGACTTTGAAAAGGCACGACTAGCCACAAATGATGAAATCCTAGATGTTTCGGGCATGGAGGATATTGATTTGAAAACTTCTTTGGGAACATCTGGACTCTAAATGACATCAGAGTAATTCCAAGTATGAAGAGAATGCTTATCTTTGTCGGGCAGTTGGATGATCTGGGATATCAGGTCGTGTTTGGTGATGGATACCGGAAGGTAGTCATGGGAAACTTGGTAATTACTCGTGGGAAAAACATGGGTTCTTTGTATATGGTCGAGATACCATGAGAAGGACTTAATCCAGTTCTGAAGAAAGAGAAAATCCAGTTCTATAAGTCTTGTGTGCTGAAGATAGTACTTTTGCAAAGGAGATGCCCAGAGCTAGTTTACAGACTCGGAAAGAACGAAGAGTGGGAGCACAACGTTGAAAAGTGTCAGATGTAGCTCTAGGTCCACAGTGGGTCATGAGAAACATCAATTCGTTAGAGAAAGTACCTTCTGTTGATTACTTGCTTGTAATGGAGAGTGTAGGTTCCTAGCATGTTTCAAATGCCAGCAGAATGACATATGTGTTACAGTGGGAGCATGCAGAAAAAGGGAAGAAATAGTCACTAACAGACGAGGTCATGATGACAGATGAGTTGAAGTGAGGCGTAGCTTCAACGGGCCTTCAGGTTAACCGATGAGAAGGTCGTTGCAACTAATGATGAGGAAGATTACAAGAGGTACAAGATGATGAAAGACGATGGAGCGTAGTTCGAGCCTCCAAGTGGGAGATTGTTGGACGCGGGTATGTGGAGGCTCGCAGAAGGCTTATGGGCAGCTGGCCCTAACCTTAATGCACCAACCGATTATTTTAGGCATGAGATTATTTATTTCTCTCCAATTTTGTAATTAAGGAATGGTAACAACGGGTTAACCCTAATCCATTGCCCATATAATTAGAGCTCTGTACTTGTAATTCCTTGAGCACCTGAATATCAATATGCCGCTAGTTGCAGCTCGTGGACGTAGGTCACATCGACCGAACCATGTAAAATACTTGTGTTCCGTTTTCTTTTCTGATTGTGTGTTCGTGAGATAGTGTTTTTATGTATTCTCATCATTTCTTGACCTAACAACAGCCACATTAGTGGATGTAGTATCCATATGTTGCTCTACAGAATCTATACTCTTCTCTAATGATTGTGGTTCTGGTTCACCACTAACAGGTGATTCAATCTTTTGGTCGGTAGTCCCTCTACGAGCTCGTCTCACAAATAAACAATCCTCTTCATTGGGATCAATTTCTTCTTCATCGTATCAATGTCCAACCTGCTCATAGTTTACTGTAGTTGGCTCCTCTTCACGATCTTCTTCACAATCGAATGTAGGCTCTTCTTCTTCACAATTCTGACCCGTCTCGCTGTTATGATCAAACGCGACTTCAGCTTTTGGCGCTTTATCACTCCAGGGATTCTCAAAAGCCTTAAAACACTGGCGTGGGGTTTTTGGTGGTGGGGTGTAGGAAACTGTAGTTATAATAGGTTTGGTAACAGAAAGGATTTTAGATTTAGGTGTGGGAAATTTTGTAGTATAAGGATAGGCTTCAAAATTTTTGATGGTTTTCGATGGTTTGTTAACTTTATGAACCACGAGGGATCACTCCCAAATCTGGTCTTGAGGGATTTCATTTTCTGCTTCATATCATGCCTCTATTGTGTCACGGTTTCAAGGATGGTTGAGATACTTGCTGAAGTTCGTTTCTCTATCAGGTTTTGAGGTGGGATCATTCGGGAATGAATCAAAGTAGAGATGTGGAAGGATTGTTCGGCTATGATACCAGATGTTGTAAATTAGACTAGGACCTTTTGAATTCAAATTGAAACGAATAACAATGCAAAGCTTGAGATACAAGAACACCACCCAATCAATCCGTTGGGCAACCTAACCCTAATCTAAGATACAGAAGCACCACTTAAATTCATGAATTAGGATCCAAAGAACACCATCCAAGCTTGAACTAGCAATGGAATCTGATGACACAAGTAGCGAAACTCAGAAACTTTTAATTAAACAAAGCACACTGCCTCCATTGATTTAATCAAACAAAACACATTGCCCCATTAATAAACTTTCGTGAATTAATACATAAAGGAAAAAAGAAAGAAACCTACCACTAGCCATGTACACTAACTATGGAAACTAAAGTACTAGCTAATATGCAGAGAGTACAACTAAGAAAAGCATAACAAATAACATGCTCAAACATAGGGAGCTTCATTGAATAACTGATGTTAGGTGGTGGTGGGCGTGAGCAGTGGCGGATCCAGGAATTTTTTTCAGGGGGTTCACTGTTTTTAGATGATCCAATTTCATAGGGCCGGACATAAAATTTTTCGGTTCGGTTCGATTGGTCGGGTCGGGTCGGGTCGGGCAGGGGCGGCTCAACCATTTTTGGAGGCCTAAAACGAAGAAAAAAACATGAAAATTATGCTTAAAATGTTCACAAAATCAACTAATTTGTATTTAAGAGTCATCTACTCATTTGTTTCTATCAATTTTTTACCTCTAATCATATGAATGCTCAAGAACACACATTTAGTTTAAGAAAGAGTTCTTAGTTTTATAGCTTCACAACCGGATCAAGCGAGCTGCAGTGGGCCGTGGGGTGGGCAGCGTCGTCAGGGGGTTCACCCTATAATATTTTAGGGGGTTCACCCCAGTTTTTTTACCTACCGTTACACTAAAATTTCGAAACTCGGGGGGTTCCTGTGCACCCCCCGCTTCACTATTACATCCGCCCCTGGGCGTGAGTGCATGGGTTCTGCATGTACATCAATTTCAACCGCCCTCATGGAAGGCCCGACCGGACCCGGCTGACCAAAATTAGTGTTGACCCGCTGGTTGCTTCCGACCCGTCTTCAACAGCTAAAATTCTTACGGCTAGTGAATGTTGGCTCGGGAGATGGCTATGGGGGTGGGGACGTAAGCTTGGTAAGGGAAAGAAAGGACCAACAATATGAAACTAGTTATTTATCCGGGATCATTAATCCATGTAGACAAATGAAATATACATATTAAGAAAAAATTAATGAGATAAACCATCTACATCATGTAAGCAATGTAATCTGTTTTGGGTTTGGTTTACAATGATTAAAAGCCGTTACTAATGGTCTGGCCTAAAAATCATCCAAATCGGAATGATAAACAAACATCATTTTATTCAACTGCTAATTTGTTCTTGATTATAGGCACCTTTGATTATCAACATTCTCCTTTTTTATATGGCGTGGTGGGCTCCACTTGTTTATATTTAGGCTATTCAAATACCGACTCTTTCACTTTTCCTGGGATACTTCCGTTTTTTTTTGTCAATTTGGTCACCAAAACAAGATATTTCTCAACCATGCATGTTACTTAGATCACACTTATCCCGTATATTTTTGCTGATGCAAGTCCAATTGTTTTCATTTGGATAATGTTTTAAATAAATCAAATATCTTTTAGTTAAGGCCAAAGGTAAGGCCGGGAAGTAGACATTCAGTTGTCTTTTCACATGCTTGCTTGCGACACTTAGTTCCTACCAAGTTCAACATTTTCCGTGATTTGAGACGACTTGTAAGAGAGCTTACGAGGTGGTGGTTTTGGCCAAATAGTGCCTTCACCTATTTGTACTAGTAGCTCTTAGTTTAGAATGTTCCACTCTTGATTAGTCTTTTTTTTTGGTAATGAGTCCATCCCGACCCCCTGCGTTTTTCTTCAAGCTCCGCCACTGTATGTAGATAAATAGAACATACATATATTATGATATGTAAAAGTTAACGAGATAAACCATATACATCTTCTGAGCAATATTGTCTTCCTCATAAGCCGCATCCTTATCGGGTCCTCAAGATATGTATATTCCAATCTTAAGAGATAACATAGCTTACATAAGAAGTCCTTTGGCAAGAAAATCTCCTTTTAAGGATATCAGCCTCCTGATTTTCTCACAATTTGAGGTGCGCATGAAGCATATGGTACGCATGATTTGAAGATGTTACAAATGAAGAGAATGGTTTAAAAATGATTTGAAGATGGTACGTGAAAGTGAAAATGAAACTTGGACATGTTAGAAATTTGTACAAGTTAGAAATATAGTCATCGCAAACATATATTATACGAACGATTTAAAAAAACGAATGGTTTTAGAAAAGATATATTTATTTGTATATTTAAAACGTGTATTCTTAAATAATAATTGTAAAAATAACGAAATAATCAAAACAAATAAATTTGTTTATTTAACACATATATATTACACACACGCTAATAGAAATAGTAAAAACAAACTATTTTAAAAAGCGAACGGTTTTAAAAAACTAACGATTTTAAAAGCCTATTTAAACCTAATTTAAAAAAAAACCAAACTAGTCCATAAGTTTTCCATAATCCATTAAGAGATTAACCCAAAAGCCTAACTAGCCTATTTATTTAGTATTAACCTAATAAAAAAAATTATAAAGAAACTCACGCAAATAGCCAACAACGATTACAATTTTGTTCCAACCCTCTTAGCCTCCTTCGAACAACAGCTTACGATCAAAAAACATTCGTGTCTTCCATTCTTCCAGACGAGTAGGCGACAATCAAAGAAAGAAAACCCACGCAAAGACATTTCAATCCAAGCAATATTTTCATTATCGTATCGTATCTTATTATGTGACCGACCCGGCCCGATCACCCGAACCGAACCGCTGAACCGACCCAAAAAAATCGTAGTCGGGAAAAAATTTGAGCATAAAAAAAACGACACCACTGGAAAAAATTCCTAACTCCGCCACTGAAACCTGAAGTCATAATTTAAAACAAAATAAACCTTGGTACTGAAATAGTTAGGGTTTGCAAACCCAAAAATAAAATTAACACAAAAGTAAAATAATATATCTATGTTATTAATATTAGAGTTAATTACATGGATAGTCCCTGTGGTTTAAAGTAACAGGTACGGGTACTAAGGGTTTCAAGTTGCAAGTATGGGTATTATGTTTCGATTTTCTGTTAAGTTAAAGAGTAATACCCATACTTGCAATTTGAAACCCTCAGTACCCATATTTGTTACTTTTCACAAACCACATGGACTATCCATGTAGTCCATGTAATTAAAACTTAATATTATTATTTTTAGCGTAAATTACATAAATGACCTTTTATGTTTATACCATTTTTCAGATATTGTCCTTTAGCCCAAAAAGTGTCAGAGATCGTCATTTATGTTTACAAATCTTGCACGTTATGTCCTTTGGTCCTAACCCAGTTAAATTTCTCAGTTAAGTCTAGTCATTGCAAGGCACATGAAGGTACATTTGTAATTTACCCATTTAATTAAAAAATCTGTGTCACACCCCGACCGATGGCGGAATCATCGAGGCGGACAATGTGATGATTGTTCAAAAGCACATGATAACTAAAGGTTGCATAATTCATTCATTTAATTTAAAGACAACAAGTTCCAAATACAATACATTTCAAATAACCTAGTCTAGTTCAAAACATTAATTTATTTAACTAGGTCCATAGTTCCTAAGTGGAGAGACCTTCGGCAAGTAGTCACATATCCAAACCTGAAACATTATTTAAATCAAGTGTCAACTAAAAAGTTGGTGAGTACATAGGTTTAGTAAATCTAGTAAATAGTAGTGTAAATCGTTTTGCAACTCATTGTTTATCTTGTTAAACATAGCATAGGATGTAACATTTATTTAATCACAATTCAAACCGAGTTTGACGCGCTTGAACAGAGCACAACAGCTAAGTCCGGTATGCTTGAATATAGTTACCCACTATATCCGGTATGATTGAATATAACACGCGGTTATATCCGAGTATGCAGTAATAAACACCCTAACCGGGTGGGCTGGTCAGGCACAATAGATCTATCAATATTACAGTTGGTTGTCTTGTGTTTAAATGTATGTACATCCAAAGAATAAGCATATAGTCTCATGTATAACACGTACAAACAATGTGAGTAGCATGTATAATGTTTCATCCCAAAACGTATAAAAATGTAAAAATAGGGGCTATGTAACTCACCTTGCAAGCGGGTATTTTCCACGCGTGTAGGTGATAAGTATGCGGAAGCCTAAGCACGTTGATACCCTATGTAGACAAATGGGTATTATTGTATGTTTATATGTATGTGCGTATTCGTATTTAAATGAGTATATGTTTTATAATAATATCCTTAATGTTTATTTGTATAAAATGTGGTAGAAAATGAATACGGTTTTGTAAAACTTGACTTATAAAATATTACATTTTTAAATATATAATCATTATGTTTAATGTATTTAAACAATAATAATAAATAAAAAGATAAGTCTTTATTTAACCAATTATGTTGATATTTAAGATTTATTTAAACGAGTTTATTAAAAATGTAGCTAGGTTTATAAAAAGATGAGACATTTTATATATATTAGATGTATTTTATTAAGTTTATAAAAATGTTACAAGAGTTATAAAAATATAGGACATTTTATATATAAAAGTGTATTTAAGTAAGTTTATAAAAGTATTACAAGATTTATAAAAATATGAGATATTTTATATATAAAAATGTATTTAAATAATATTACGAGATTTATAAAAATATAAGATATTTATATATAAAAATGTATTTAAATAATATTACAAGATTTATAAAAATGGAATAGTTTATGGATTAAAAAGATTGTTTAATTGGTTTCAAAATAAACGAACGATCAAACCGACTCGTTTTAGTCTTTAGTGTATAAAAATGATATTAAAATAATTTAAGAAAATTAAATAAAATAAAAAAAAAACAACAGGAGCAAAAAGGGGTTGGGCCGTAGGCTAACCGGGATCGAACCCGCGACCTTTGACACAAACCCACACACGCATAACCAGCCGGGCCACAGCCCATCGCTGGTTATGTGTGTGTTAATTAATTGATATACACGACTTAGAAATTGGTCGCTGGTCCTCGGCAATCCGGCAATCGCGTCCGAGGACTCGAGTTTGCTCGGCAATCCTCGTGCGAATGCCGCGATTTTGAGTTGGATTGATTACCAGGGAGTAATAGAAGGCAGTGGACTTGTTTTGAGACTCGAACCAAGTCGAAACGGGTCTGGTTGGCACGGTCTTTGAACTCGAATATGTCACAAGTGGAATTCGATTTCTGTGTGGAATTGGCTCCTGAAATCCTGGTCGTAGCTTCACTCAGGGTCGACGAAGGTGTTGGAGTCCTCAATTTGGAGTGTGAGTGTGTGGAAGGAGGGTAACCAGTTCGTGCAGGGCCGACCATGGCCATTTATAGTCGGGCTTGATCCTGATAATGAGACAAGCAATTGAGCATGCCTGAACATTCGTCTGGACGAGACGAAGCTAACCAGACCATCGACAGGCGTGGAGGTGGCCTGTCGGGCCTGAATTCGGGCGTGGGTTCTCGGCCACCAACAGGATCAGACAATCCGTGTGATGGGGAGACCAATTGGTCGAGGGGTCTAGTTCGCGTGGGGGAGACGAAGTCGGGGAAACTTTTGTCGGGTGTGGAGGTGCAGGGGACAGGCTTGTCGAGCGGGTCGCCGGAAATTCGCTTGGACCGCCGGACAAGGGGAAAGGGGCGACCGGAATTGCGAATTCGACTTTGGCAGATTTAGTCCCTGGAGTTTGGTTTGTTACAGAATAGCCCTTAAATTAAATACCGGATGAATCCCTGTGGTTTCATTTGACCAGAAACAGCCCCTCAACGATTTTAGTTTAAAAACCTTCTAGTTTAGTTAATTACAAAATGAACCCTGCACTTTTATTTAAATAAATCAATTCAATTTCTTTTAAATTAAATAAACTTAAAAATACTTTTATAAACTTATTTTATTATTATTTAAATAATAATTTTAATAAAAGTTACTAACCTTATTAAAATATGTTATTTTATTAAATATGTAACCTTTTTAAATATAGATTTTTATATAAAATTTTATATAAGTTTAAAACTTATAAAATTTTAATTATATTTATAAAATAAAATATATATATATATTTTGTACAAAATTAAATAAAAACATTTGCATTTCATTAAATGGAACGATGATTACATAATTTGTATTACAAAAGCGTAATAAAATTCGGAATGTCACAGTCTCCCCATGTTAAAGGAATTTCGCCCCGAAATTCAACTAGTGGAGGCTATGAAAAGAGGTGCGGATACTTGGTCTTCATGTGGTCTTCACGTTCCCAAGTGGACTCGGGTCCACGCTTAGACTCCCAACGGACCTTGACAATGGGGATGCGCCTACGCTTGAGTTTCTTGACTTCTCGGTCCATGATTTCCACGGGTTTCTCAACAAAGTGCATCCTCTCGTCAATACGCACTTCATCAAGAGGGATGTGGAGATTCTCGTCGGCTAGACACTTTTTCAAATTAGATACATGGAAAGTCGGATGAACGTTGATGAGTTCTGAAGGAAGATCGAGTTTGTAGGCCACTTTTCCTACCCTTTCGAGTATCTTGAAGGGACCCACATATCGAGGTGCAAGTTTTCCTTTCTTTCCAAATCGGACTACGCCCTTCCAAGGTGATACCTTTAGGAGAACCATATCCCCAACTTGAAATTCCAAGGGTTTCCGTCTTTTATCGGCATAGCTCTTTTGCCGACTCCTTGCCACTCGAATGTTGTCACGAATAAGAAAAATTTTATCGGTGGTTTCTTGGATAAGCTCGGGACCGGTGATTTGTGCTTCACCAATTTCGTTCCAACAAATCGGTGAACGACATTTTCGTCCATAAAGAGCTTCAAACGGTGCCATGTTAATACTTGTGTGATAGCTGTTGTTGTAGGAAAATTCGATCAGTGGTAGGTGAGAATTCCAATTGCCACCAAAGTCAACAACACAAGCTCTAAGCATATCCTCGAGAGTTTGGATTGTTCGTTCGGTTTGCCCATCAGTTTGAGGATGGTAAGCCGTACTTAGATCCAAACGAGTACCAAGTGCTGATTGCAATGATTGCCAAAATCGGGAAGTAAAACGCGAATCACGATCGGAGATGATGTTCAAAGGGATCCCGTGACGACTTACGATTTCATCAATGTAGATCCGAGCCAATTTCTCGACTCGATAGTCCTCTCGAATAGGCAAGAAATGAGCAGACTTTGTAAGTCGGTCGATAATAACCCAAATACTATCGTGTCCACTAGAAGTGCGTGGAAGTTTGGTGATAAAGTCCATAGCAAGGTTCTCCCACTTCCACACGGGAATTTCAGGTTGTTCTAGGAGTCCGGAAGGCTTTTGGTGTTCGGCCTTCACTTTAGAACAAGTTAGGCATTTTGCCACGAAAAGGGCAATATCCTTTTTCATGCCGGGCCACCAATATTGCTGACGGAGACCCATGTACATCTTATCAGCTCCGGGATGCACCGAATATCGAGTTTTGTGGGACTCGTTCATCAAAAATATACGGAGATCGTCGCGATCGGGAACCCAGATACGGTCCAAGTAGTACAATAGACCGTTGGCTTTGGTTTCTAACAAGAGTTCTACACCACATGCCATTTCTTGATACATGTTTCCCTCGGTAACCGAGGTGTGTTGTGCTTTGAGAATACGGGCTTGGATATCGTTATGAATATAAGCACTATGAAGCATGATATGTTCTTTACGACTCAAGGCGTCGGCTACAACGTTTGCTTTGCCGGGGTGGTAGCGGATCTCGCAGTCGTAGTCGTTTAGAAGTTCAACCCATCGTCGTTGCCTCATATTAAGCTCTTTTTGATTGAAAATATGTTGGAGACTTTTGTGGTCGGTGAAAACCACGCATTTGGTACCATAAAGATAGTGTCTCCAAATTTTCAAGGCGAAAACGACAGCACCAAGCTCGAGATCATGGGTCGTATAGTTCTTCTCATGGATTTTGAGTTGACGTGATGCGTATGCAATCACTTGGCCACGTTGCATTAGAACACAACCAAGACCTTGGTTGGATGCATCACAATAAACGACAAAGTCGTCATTACCACTAGGAAGAGTTAGTATAGGAGCATTGCAGAGCTTGTGCTTGAGAGTTTGAAAAGCTTCCTCTTGCTTGGGTCCCCACTCGTAAGATTTACCTTTATGAGTCAAGGCAGTGAGTGGAACCGCAATCTTGGAGAAATTTGAGATGAAGCGACGGTAGTAACCTGCTAGTCCAAGGAAGGAACGAATCTCGGTAGGAGTCTTAGGAGTACTCCAATTCTTTACCGCTTCGATTTTTGCCGGGTCCACATGAATTCCCTTATCGTTGACTATGTGTCCCAAAAATTGAACTTCCTTTAGCCAGAATTCACACTTAGAGAACTTGGCGTATAGTTGTTCTTTCTTCAAGAGTTCCAGGATCAAACGAAGATGTTGTTCATGCTCTGCTTTCGTTTTAGAATAGATGAGAATGTCGTCAATGAAAACGATCACGAATTTGTCCAAATAAGGTTTGCACACACGGTTCATGAGGTCCATGAAGACCGCAGGTGCATTAGTCAAACCGAATGGCATGACCATGAACTCGTAGTGACCATATCTAGTTCGAAAGGCCGTCTTTGGAATGTCTTCATCGAGAACACGAAGTTGATGGTATCCGGAACGAAGGTCAATCTTGGAGAAACATGTTGAACCTTGAAGTTGATCGAAAAGATCGTCAATACGGGGTAAAGGATAACGGTTCTTTATTGTAAGCTTGTTGAGTTCACGATAATCAATGCACATTCGAAACGATCCATCCTTTTTCTTTACGAACAGCACGGGAGCACCCCAAGGTGAATGGCTCGGGCGGATGAATCCTTTGGATGAGAGTTCTTGTAATTGACTTGCGAGTTCTTGCATTTCGGAAGGTGCAAGACGATAGGGGGCCTTTGCCACGGGAGTTGCCCCGGGCACAAGGTCGATACGAAACTCCACTTGTCTAGTGGGAGGAAGACCAGGTAAATCCTCGGGGAATACCTCGGGAAAATCTCGGATGATTGGAATGTCTTGCAATTTCTTACCCTTGTCTTTCGTGTCAACTATGTGGGCCAAGAATGCAACGTACTTTTTCCGCAAGTACTTTTGTGCCAATGTGCAAGACATGATTTGAAGACCACGACACGGTTTTTCACCGAAAATAACTAACGTGTCACCCGAAGGGAGAGGTATACGAATGCATTTTTCATAGCAAATAACCTCGGCATGGTGCTTGGATAACCAGTCCATGCCAATTATAATATCAAAGCTTCCCAATTGCATTGGAAGGAGATCAACAGAGAATTCATGATTATTAAGCTCGAGATCGCAGTTGCGGATAACAGAGTTTATAGCAATAGATTTCCCGTTTGCTATCTCCACGGAATAAGGATTGTCAAGTTTCGTTCTTTGTTTAGCAAGTTGAGATTCAAAGGTAAGAGACACGAAACTCCTATCGGCACCGGTATCAAATAAAATGGATGCATAATGATTGTTTACGAGAAACGTACCGTTTATCACGTCGTTGTTTGCTTGTGCCTCATTAGCGTTTATGTTAAACGCTCGTCCTTGGGGACCACCTTGACGATGAAGTTTTGGGCATCGGTCACGGAAGTGGTCTGGGTCTCCACACTCGTAACATGCCCTACCATTGGGAAGTGCCGGATAGTTGGGACGGATGGCTGGAGCAGCTTGATGGACGGGAGGACGGGTACGGCAAGTAGTGACCACGTGTCCATATTTTCCGCAGCTCGAACACAATCGGCATGGTAAGTTGGCAGGATGATGGTACTTGCAGGTCTGGCATTGGGGATTCGGGCCCTGATAAATTTTCGGGTTCTGACCCAAAGGGGCCACTTGATTAGTAGGTACAGCGGGAATTACGGCTGCAAAGTTTCGACCCTTTCGTTTCTTGTTGCGGTTAGAAGACTCGGGTTTTATATCTTTGACAGCTGCAAGAGTGGAGACAACCTTCTTGGAACCCTTTCTTGTTAAGGTTCCGGCTTTGACATGGTTGTCGGATAGTGTAGCAGATAGACGGATAGCAGCTTCAAGAGTAGGAGGATTGCTTCCTAGCACAGCATCTTGAATTTGCATAGGCAGGCCGCCTATGTACTTTTCAATTCCCCGAGCAAGGGGAGTGATCATGTGAGGCACTAAAAGACTTAGTTCTTGGAACCGGGTGGTGTAAGCCAGATTATCCCCGCTGTCTTGGGCAAGATCCCAAAATTCAGCCTCGAGCTTCCTCATTTCATTCCGAGGACAGAATTCATCAGTCATGGCCTTTTTCAGATCATCCCATGATAAGGATGTAGCAACCTCAGCACCACGAGTGCGTTTCTCACTGTTCCACCAGGTGAGGGCTCTCTTTTGAAGTACACTTGTGGCATAGCGAACCCGAAGATTATCGGGACAGTCACTGTTTAGGAACGTGCTTTCCATGCTTTCAAACCATTGAAGTAGGCCGGTAGCACCTTCAGTTCCGAAGAATTTAGTAGGATTGCACGAGTTAAAGTGCTTAAACGTGCAATGAGGCGGGTTGGTACCACCGTTCCCTTGGATGTTGTGAGACCCGTCACTGTTGTTATTTGCTTGAGTCATTTGCCCTACTAGCTGGGCAAGAAGGGTAGCAAGATCCGGGTTGGAAGTGCTAGAGTTTGCACGTCGAGGAGGCATTCTAACATCATAAGAAAAGACAAGGATATTTTAGATAAGACGGATAATTACGAGTTATAGCGGGAAATAATGTAAGCAGAAATATGAGATTTATCATGACGCGTGCTAGTGCGTGTGTATTTATTCTAAGTTGATAGGGGAAACTAAGTCATCCTTTCCGGGTAGGACATGATGTTATAGATCATTATTTGCATAATAGAAATTTGCCGGGACTTGCATGCACCACAAATTGTTATTACGTGTGCACCCGTAATAATGATTTGTTTTGCATGTTCGTCTAGTTTTTCCTATTTTGCTATAATGTCCCCAGATTTTGAGTTTAAGTTCGGATCGTATCCTTGCGAATACATTGTCTTATCAACGTTAAATAATTCCTCAAAACTTTCAAAGAGACATGCTTTAGCCTATAGGTAAACACTCACGTCAGGAATTCCCAGGAAAGCATACGGGTCCGTTTATTTGGATTTATACGAAATGCTTTCCTAGACAGAAAACCCAATGTACAGGTGTCACCCTTCCAGATTGCACGTGTCCTTTACTGGTTTCAAGAAATTAAGTCGTTGACGAGATTTTAAGATTTTAGTAGAATTGAGAGTTTATGTGTATAAAATGTGTAGAAATGTTGCAATTTATATGGATGAGGAGAGAGTATGGACAAGGATTTGTAGTGTATTTGTTTGCATAAGTGTGTTGATCAAATGTGTATGTAAAGTATGTATCATGTATCAAAGTCTTGTATGTATGTGTATAAGTCTCATGTACCAAACTTGGGAAAATTCAAATAATACCTAACTACAAATAATTCACATAGCAATTAATCATTTAGCACATAACACATAAAAGGGAGTCCTAGGGTTATAGTCTAGGTCATTGTGTCTAATAACCTAATTCCCTATAACCATGGCTCTGATACCAATCTGTCACACCCCGACCGATGGCGGAATCATCGAGGCGGACAATGTGATGATTGTTCAAAAGCACATGATAACTAAAGGTTGCATAATTCATTCATTTAATTTAAAGACAACAAGTTCCAAATACAATACATTTCAAATAACCTAGTCTAGTTCATAACATTAATTTATTTAACTAGGTCCATAGTTCCTAAGTGGAGAGACCTTCGGCAAGTAGTCACATATCCAAACCTGAAACATTATTTAAATCAAGTGTCAACTAAAAAGTTGGTGAGTACATAGGTTTAGTAAATCTAGTAAATAGTAGTGTAAATCGTTTTGCAACTCATTGTTTATCTTGTTAAACATAGCATAGGATGTAACATTTATTTAATCACAATTCAAACCGAGTTTGACGCGCTTGAACAGAGCACAACAGCTAAGTCCGGTATGCTTGAATATAGTTACCCACTATATCCGGTATGATTGAATATAACACGCGGTTATATCCGAGTATGCAGTAATAAACACCCTAACCGGGTGGGCTGGTCAGGCACAATAGATCTATCAATATTACAGTTGGTTGTCTTGTGTTTAAATGTATGTACATCCAAAGAATAAGCATATAGTCTCATGTATAACACGTACAAACAATGTGAGTAGCATGTATAATGTTTCATCCCAAAACGTATAAAAATGTAAAAATAGGGGCTATGTAACTCACCTTGCAAGCGGGTATTTTCCACGCGTGTAGGTGATAAGTATGCGGAAGCCTAAGCACGTTGATACCCTATGTAGACAAATGGGTATTATTGTATGTTTATATGTATGTGCGTATTCGTATTTAAATGAGTATATGTTTTATAATAATATCCTTAATGTTTATTTGTATAAAATGTGGTAGAAAATGAATACGGTTTTGTAAAACTTGACTTATAAAATATTACATTTTTAAATATATAATCATTATGTTTAATGTATTTAAACAATAATAATAAATAAAAAGATAAGTCTTTATTTAACCAATTATGTTGATATTTAAGATTTATTTAAACGAGTTTATTAAAAATGTAGCTAGGTTTATAAAAAGATGAGACATTTTATATATATTAGATGTATTTTATTAAGTTTATAAAAATGTTACAAGAGTTATAAAAATATAGGACATTTTATATATAAAAGTGTATTTAAGTAAGTTTATAAAAGTATTACAAGATTTATAAAAATATGAGATATTTTATATATAAAAATGTATTTAAATAATATTACGAGATTTATAAAAATATAAGATATTTATATATAAAAATGTATTTAAATAATATTACAAGATTTATAAAAATGGAATAGTTTATGGATTAAAAAGATTGTTTAATTGGTTTCAAAATAAACGAACGATCAAACCGACTCGTTTTAGTCTTTAGTGTATAAAAATGATATTAAAATAATTTAAGAAAATTAAATAAAATAAAAAAAAAACAACAGGAGCAAAAAGGGGTTGGGCCGTAGGCTAACCGGGATCGAACCCGCGACCTTTGACACAAACCCACACACGCATAACCAGCCGGGCCACAGCCCATCGCTGGTTATGTGTGTGTTAATTAATTGATATACACGACTTAGAAATTGGTCGCTGGTCCTCGGCAATCCGGCAATCGCGTCCGAGGACTCGAGTTTGCTCGGCAATCCTCGTGCGAATGCCGCGATTTTGAGTTGGATTGATTACCAGGGAGTAATAGAAGGCAGTGGACTTGTTTTGAGACTCGAACCAAGTCGAAACGGGTCTGGTTGGCACGGTCTTTGAACTCGAATATGTCACAAGTGGAATTCGATTTCTGTGTGGAATTGGCTCCTGAAATCCTGGTCGTAGCTTCACTCAGGGTCGACGAAGGTGTTGGAGTCCTCAATTTGGAGTGTGAGTGTGTGGAAGGAGGGTAACCAGTTCGTGCAGGGCCGACCATGGCCATTTATAGTCGGGCTTGATCCTGATAATGAGACAAGCAATTGAGCATGCCTGAACATTCGTCTGGACGAGACGAAGCTAACCAGACCATCGACAGGCGTGGAGGTGGCCTGTCGGGCCTGAATTCGGGCGTGGGTTCTCGGCCACCAACAGGATCAGACAATCCGTGTGATGGGGAGACCAATTGGTCGAGGGGTCTAGTTCGCGTGGGGGAGACGAAGTCGGGGAAACTTTTGTCGGGTGTGGAGGTGCAGGGGACAGGCTTGTCGAGCGGGTCGCCGGAAATTCGCTTGGACCGCCGGACAAGGGGAAAGGGGCGACCGGAATTGCGAATTCGACTTTGGCAGATTTAGTCCCTGGAGTTTGGTTTGTTACAGAATAGCCCTTAAATTAAATACCGGATGAATCCCTGTGGTTTCATTTGACCAGAAACAGCCCCTCAACGATTTTAGTTTAAAAACCTTCTAGTTTAGTTAATTACAAAATGAACCCTGCACTTTTATTTAAATAAATCAATTCAATTTCTTTTAAATTAAATAAACTTAAAAATACTTTTATAAACTTATTTTATTATTATTTAAATAATAATTTTAATAAAAGTTACTAACCTTATTAAAATATGTTATTTTATTAAATATGTAACCTTTTTAAATATAGATTTTTATATAAAATTTTATATAAGTTTAAAACTTATAAAATTTTAATTATATTTATAAAATAAAATATATATATATATTTTGTACAAAATTAAATAAAAACATTTGCATTTCATTAAATGGAACGATGATTACATAATTTGTATTACAAAAGCGTAATAAAATTCGGAATGTCACAATATGTTAATTAAAATATCTATAATATATCTCTCTCTCGCGCGTGGCGTGGTGAACTCGTCTTTCCAGCAAGATTAATGAGTGGCGGAGGCTAGGTTTCCACCGTGGCAGGCGGCGGTGACGGCGAAGGGCTCAAGTTTAGGCGAACAGGAATGGTTGTGAGATGAAGATAACAACTGTGAGCAGGCTTGATCCCGTTTTTCGGCGGCCATATCATCTTTCATGCAACATACGTATTTTCGACGGAAGTCTAGCAATCCGGCTTTCCTGCGAAGGTCAAAATAGCCGGATTCACATTTGCATATCCTTCTCTAGACCCGACTTACAATTTCCAAATGTTAGTTTTAAAGATTAAGCCCTCTTTCTCGATTCTCCTTATTTTTCGGCTAAACCGGGTGACTGAAGTGACCAGGTTTTATTCCCGGATGTTGAATGAGGGTTTTGGACAGATTATAATTGCAGCAGAAACGGTTCCAGTGACCTGGGTAGTGGTGAGTCATGCGAACAGAAGTGATTAGTGGCGATTTTGGGCGGAATGGAGGGAGATAGAGAGAGAGAGAATAATTATAGATATTTTAATTAACTTATTTTTTAATTAAATAGGTAAAATTATAAAAGTATCATCATGTGACTTGCACATGACCAGACTTAACTGGGTTAAGGCCAAAGGACATAACGTGCAAGATTTGTAAACATAATGGACGATCTCTGATAATTTTTGGGCTAAAGGACAATATATGAAAAAATGTATAAACATAAAGGACGATTTCTGTAATTTACTCTTATATTTATTAAATAATAGATTTTTGACTAAATTACAATTTTTTTAAAGTGTTTATGGTATTGAATTCTGAATGTCTTTCATGATATCAAGCATCCCTATATACATGGGAATTACAATTAACAACCCTAGCACTATTTAAGGAAGAGATATATACAATACAATCTATAAAATATATCTCCTAAAATACAATGCTATATATATCAGCTAAGATTTTTGTCCTTTATAACTATCCAAGTTATGGAATGAGTCATTTAAAACTCTTACTTTCACTCACTGTCCTTTATTTGAATTATTCTCTCATTTCTTGTATTTTTAACTAACTGGAGTTAAATATTTCGGTTAAGTCAAGGATATTATTGTCTTTTAGCCCTAAAGAACAATTCTTGTAATTTAAACTTTACTTTATTTTTTTTCTTTTCTTTCTTTTTCTTTTATTCTTCATTTATTCTTTTTATCACTTTTATTTTATAGATTTTGTTTAAAATTTTATTAATTAATTAACCAACTTATTTATTTTATAAAGATATATATATTTTTATTTAATTTATTTATTTTTGTTTGTTTGAATAAGTAATATATATTTCTCACTTTTATTTTAAAGATTTCTTTAAAATTTTATTATTTAACTAGTCAACTTATTTGTTTTATAAAAATAGATTTTCTTTATCTTATAATTTTCTTATTTTCTTTTTTCATTAAGCTATTTACTTTTATCATTTTATAATTATTATATTTATTTATACTATATATTAGAGAGTTCAATGGATGCTCGGTTGTTTTATAGCCTATTTTTAACCCAATAGGTTTTAACTGAGAAATTTGTTAATTAGTGAAACAGGGTAAGCTGATTCAATATCAAGGTAAGGCATTGGGGTCGTTCAAACCGACTCTAACCTTTCTAGGATTTAACTAAAATTGTCACGTAAAAGAAATCCGTTAGAAAGGGTTCTAGAGACAACCCTATGACAGTTATGTCGATATTCGTAGGCTTGTAAATGAACTTAACAAGTACGAACCGAACATATTCGTATTGTTCGTTTAACTTTAACCAAACAAACGATCGAACACGAACAATTAATCGAACGAGGTTTTCTTGTTCATGTTCGTTCGTTAAGAAAATGAGCATGCAAACAAAAAATAATAATTAATAAAAGTTTAAAGAAACAAAAATAAAGAAAATTAAATAAAAAATATAAAAATATATATATCTTTATAAAATAAATAAGTTGGTTAATTAATTAATAAAATTTCAAAATTGAGTGTATGATTACAAAATAAACTTCAAACTCATACTAACTCTCTAATATATAAAAAATAGTATAAAGAAATATAATAATTATAAAATTATAAAAGTAAATAGCTTAATAAAAAAAATAAAATAAATAAATTATAAAAATATATATAAGTTGATTAAATAATTAAATTTTAAAGAAATCTTCAAAATAAAAGTGACAAAGATATATTACTTATTCAAACAAATGGAAATAAATAAAAAATATATATCTTTATAAAATAAATAAGTTGGTTAATTAATTAATAAAATTTTTAAATAAAATCTATAAAATAAAATTGATAAAAAAAATAAATGAAGAATAAAAGAAAAAAAAAATAAAGTAAACTTTACATTATAAAAAATGTCATTTAAGGCTAAAAGACAATAATGTCATTTACTTAATAAAAATATTTAACTTTAGTTAGTTAAAAGGACAAAAAATAAATAATTTTTAAATAAAGAACAGTAAAAGTAAATTTTTTTAAATGACTCATTTCATAATTTGGATAGTTACAAATGGGAAATTTTTATATTTACTTTCAAACGTCTATATTTTTACATGTTTAGCCTTGAAGCTTTACTTGTTACGTCAGTGTGACACCCACCCCTGTTTACACTTCTTCCTTCCACGGCGATACTCTACGCGTTCCCATCCATCGATGCCGCTACTTACTCCCCTCCGTCGATGCCGCCGTTGCCATTTATCTCAGGTCAGGTTACAAAGTTCAATCTCTGTTTCGCCATATCCGTGGCGGAATCTCTCGTTCCGAATCATTTTTATTACGAGAATCAAAACCCTAGTTTGATGAATTTCTGTTTCTCATGGCTTTTACGAAATGACAATTGAGTTGTGTTTTTTTATGATTATATGTTTGAACACACATCTCAAACCTGTGATGAAATGTGCATTTTGTTGTTTGCAATGATAGATCTAATCTAGATGCATCATGCATGAAATCCATTGACAAATTGAACAAAAATAATATGTAGTTATCGTTATCAGCTTAAGTAATTTAAGCTAACAATAATATGTCCGAAAATGAATGAAGTCAGAAAGGAATTGAAAGTCAGTTTTATGTAATGCATTTGGTAGACACTAGGTTACCACTGCTCGCCTTGCCACTGATTTAGATTAGAAACAAAACCTTGTTTTTTATTGGATAAACTTTGCTTTGATTTGATTTTGATTGCATGCCATTGTAATGCCTGTGTAGGATGTAATATTAAGTTAACCGATTGAATATTGTTTTGTTAGCGATTAGTATTTGTCACATTGTTTCAGTTTTCAGAAAAAAAATTATTTTTAGCTTTGATCTTTAGTTGTCACCATTTCCCAGTTTCCCACCAGAATCACATTGTACTTCTGAGTTCTGTCACCATACATTTGGAATGTATGTTTACTTGTAACTTAAATGCCTCAAAGAGGATATATGGACATTTGGTAGACTAGAATGCTTGTTGACTTGTAATTTAAATGCCTCAAAAAGGATATATGGGCATTTGGTTGAATGTCTGTTGACTTGTAACTTATATGAAATATTTAATGCATTCCACATCTGAAAATTTCTATTGGTCCAACTTCATAGGGACATTTGGAACTTTATATGTAATAGTTGTACTCAGAAGGAAAGTAATAAATAAATTGCAGGATATTGTGAATTGATCAATAAAGCATAAGTTGGTCACTGAACTAGTAGTGACATACAACTATAAAGCAGTGAATCAAAAGAAATAGTAATAGTAATAATGCATTAATGCATCTCCAAGAGTTGAGGGGTTTGTGTTGAACACAATCTTTATGAGCAACTCTTTTGATGCTTGTTTATTTTATGCTTCACCCACATTCCATCTTTCATGGATTTTTCAACGTGTCAATGTACTTGCCTTCTGTTAGAGTTTTAAGGAAATGTAATCAAGAAATTCACGAAAGCTGCCTTCTTTGTAGGCAACAGGGTGATGTTCATCAACTAGCTCAGGTGCAGGCCCTACCTTTTTGTCTAAGCGCATACTATGAAGACTTGCAATTGAAAACCTCTTCCTTTGCACGTTGAGAATTGCTCTATGTGGGATGCTCTTGTATCTACCATTGCTTATCACTTCAAGTTGATCGCCTAACTGAACTATTAGGGCGCCTTCTATTAATGGAACAGGGTGCCATTTTTTGTCATGGTTCTTGATTTCAAGTCCTTGATGGCTTTGATTCAGTATGGTCAGGGTGCCATAATCCGTGTGTGGTGGCATCCCTAGTGCAAGATCTGGTTCAGGGCAAGCCGGGTAGCAGTTGACAGCCATCACTTGATAACCTTCTTTGATGTCATCATATAAGTAACTGCCATTCAGGCCAAGGCTTTCTAGAACCACTTCCATTAACTTTTTTTGTAATACATTTATCGCCATTCCATAGCTTCCCATCTTCTCTCTGCATGAAACACAAGTAATCCAAAGTTAAATGTTGCCATTTTTGGTGAAAGAAGAATAGACCTTGGTATGTTTAGTTACTTGTAAGTCGGAGGATTGGATGGCCATAAATGGATTCACTCGGATAAGGGATTTGCATAATGCTTGATGAAATCTCTCCAGTAGAACACTTTATCCATCCCGTGGTTGATACTAGTGCCATATCTTACAGGCTCGTGAACATCAGCTGAAGCAAAACACATCTTCTCATCACTTGGCAAGTTAAAGAATTCTTCCGCAGAGTCTAGTGCATCTTTCATGACCGAGGTAGGAATTCCATGGTTTATCACCTTCAATAGACAATGTTTTTTATCTGAGAAAAATATAATATCAATTATAAATGCAGGCATGCATACACTATGTATAAGTCGAAAGTCCTTCTCAACTGTTTCCTTTTGTAAATAAGTTTTTAAAGAATGAAGAAAGTCCACCCCGCCATGAGAAGGGAAAATTTGACACATGTATGGCCTGGAAATCTCATGCAAACAAAGCCAGTAAGTCATCTTATATACCAATGCATGTATATATATAATTATATATATATATATATATATATATATTTCTATATGCAAGCTTTTCTTAAATATTGATACCTGAAAGAAGCCAAGTTTGTTGCAGGCGGCATGAACTTGATCAATTAGTTGGGACCTGTGTGCAGGGTGGTCCATCATGGAAAGGTCAATCACAGGGAGTATGGTAGAAATCTGGTCAACAAGGTTAGTGTTTGGTCGCTGCGAAGGAGGAAGAACATACTGTTGAGGTATGCTTTGTTGGCATGCTTGGGTGACTGCCATGACACTGGTAAATGAAGTATCTCCCTTTGCTTCCATTCTCTGTGTTTCTCTTCTTACTAAAGGTTGGTTAAAAATGAAGATTTGAATATTTTGGTTTCAGTCTTGTGTTTTTATAAGCTAAAAAAGGTTTGATAATAACTAGTTGAGTAAAATGCAATTTGCACCCCTGTGGTTTAGGCCCGCTGACACATTGTAACCCTGTTTAAAACAAAGTGCAATTTGCCCCCCTGTGGTTTGGTTTCTCTCTCTCTTTGCACCCCTGCCGTTATCTTTTCTAATGAAAAGACAATAATACCACAGGGGGGCAAATTGCACTTTGTTTTAAACAGGGTTGCAATGTGTCAACGAGCCTAAACCACAGGGGTGCAAATTACAGTTTACTTTAACTAGTTTTATACTCATTGAAGTATGTGGTTTTATGGTATTTATGTGCTAGTACAATAAATGTCAAAGCAGAATGTGTATTAGGAAATCATGGGGCAACCATCATTCTCATTTTTTTAATGGTGTGGTGGGGTCCACTTGTTATTTATGTTTTAGTCAATCATGTTACCTAAATTATACTTCTCCGATATTTTTTCTTAATGCAAGTCCACTTGTTTTTAACCGGATAATGTTTTTAAATCTAATATCTTTCACTTAGGGTCCAAGGTTTGGGAAGCTTAATGTCAAGGGCTCGTTTGCGAGCGCATTGCGGCTTCCTGATTAGCCGCTCCGTCCCGCATAGTTTACTGGTTTCGTCGTGTCATGGATTCATTAAGAGAGTGCGTGACTAGTGCGGTAGCCAAAAATGCAAGCCTTTATGACGTGCTTCTTGGATTGTTAAGGCACTCTCAAAAGATGTGCAAGGGTAATTACTAATTAGGAACCCATGTGTTTAAGAACATTTAGGCCACTTGGAGGGCCTCCCACTTCAAACTACCATCTTAAACCCACCAATGAGGATATGTCACCTCATTTTAACAAACTACCCTTCATGGTGAGAGTGGTACCCTCCAAACTACCCTCCCAAACTTGGTCTTCTCCCCTTTCCTTTGGCGGGTTCCAAAACCCGCTAACCTTACCTGCACCTCCTTGCCCGCTTGAACCCGTTTTAGTGGGAGTGGTACCCGCTTTACCCGCTGGGCACTCCCACCCCCCTTATAAACATATTCAACACGAGTCATAACGAGTGAGCCAACAAACTTAGATGTAAAACTTGGGCTTTGAAAGATTAAGATTGAACTATTATTTGAGTTGAACATTAAAATGTGGGTTTAATTTAAACGAGTTAACGAGCGAGCTTATCTTTTGATTCATTTAATTTCTAGAGAGCTTCAAACTAAGATCTTTTTTAAGAACCCTAGTCCTCTTCAAATGTTTTGATCTCTCAACAACTCTTAAATGCATGAAAATGAAAAAACTTTATAACTGATTTGAAGTTTTAAAACTATAATAAACTTTAAATATTGATCATCTAAATATATTATAAGCATTAATTATTTAAAACATTAAATAAGTTTAAAAAACAATCATCTAAAAATAAATAAGTTTAACAAACTATATAATCACCTTAATTACGTTTATTTTTTTTTTGAAAGGCGACTTTCATTTTTTAAGTGGCAGTCGCATCTCCGACAAGTCGGAGACCCGTTACCCCTCAACCTGACCACTACGTTGTTTGAACAGGGCCCGCGGGTTCAGAGCGAGAGGCTAGGCTTTCACCGGGAAACCATGGAGCCTGCTGCCACTTGACATCAGTTGCGCCGCTACACGGGCCAAACCCCGCTAGCGTAACACACTCCGGACTAAAACCCGGTTCGGCTCGGATTCGAACCTGCGTGGGCAGGTTACGTTTATTCATTACCTTACTATTCATTGAAATAAAATGTTATTTAAGGCATTGATTGTGACGGCTAGGATACGAGTAACACACCCCAAGTTTATTCATTAGATTTTATTTAATAACTATTCACGTATCACATGATTTTATACCATTATCAGACGTAATAACTTATGCTCCGGCAAAAGTAAATTCACAGTCAAATATTCACGCATCTCATAACTCTGGATGTCTTTTTGTAACTGTAAGAATCTGTTATCGAAAAACTCTCAGACCCATCAGTAACCTGCTAAACCAGTAGGATCGTGTATCTCATAACCGTAGAAGTTGATTTATTCTAAAATAGCATTAAAATAAATAATTACTATTCATGATGTTGCCTCAAAATGTTTATATTTATTTATGATTATTATACAAAAAAAAATCTCTATCTGTATATAGCTCTCTACTTGGATAGATGGATAGCCCCTTTCTTAAGAGTTGAAACTCAAGTGAGAGTTTTAATGCAGGATATTTACTTATACACCCAACATGTTGCAACATGCACGCATTCAATTTCATTGTTTCCTACCTTTTAGTAATTTAATTCAAAAACAATTTTTTTATAATTTATAATATTTTCTTCTTATAAATGTTGGAGTAAACTGCAGTTTTCGTCCCTAAGGTTTAATGGTTTTAACAGGTTCAGTACACCCCTAACACTCTGAGTCCCTGAAGTTACATTTAACGCTTTTAGTCCAATTTCGTTAACTTCGTTAAGTTTTTCAGTTAAATCATGTTAAATGACCAAAATACCCTTTTCATCATCACACCACCACCGGCCGACCACCCCCACCTACCACCAGTTGCCACCATCATGGGGTTGATCTTTTTGGACTGTGACGGGACCCGGTGTCACTTGGTTCGTATTATTAAGCAACTATGTTAAATAAAATATAGATAATTAAATAAACCATATATGTATACATTTAAATTTGAAAAAACACATGTTTCTTTTTCCCGCCAAAGTTAATCAGCTTTTAAAACCAAAATTATCTAGAACTAGAACTAGCTCAATTATATATAAAGAATTTATTTACCTTAGTCAATGTTGAACAAGGCTTCTGATAAGAATGCGGGTCCCTTATTGTGTTTTTCGGTCCTCTAAATTATAATATCAATCAAATATCATTATAAATTAATAATAATGCACAGGTAAATATAAATAATATAAGTTAAAATATACCTTTAAAAGTTCAAAAATAAAAAGCCACATATGGTAATTACACGATTTTTGGGTGTCAATAAACTGGTTCAACTTCACATTCATTTGATTCTTATCTTCAACTATTTTAACCAGCTTCTCCAAAATTAAATCCAACTCGTCACTTTGAAATTGATTGTTCAAACTTGTTGGAATGTTTTCATCAACTTCCACGTGTTTGGATTCCTTATTTAAACTCGGATCAGAATCTTTGTAATTCTGTTGATTCATTACCGGATCACTATTTTCAACTTCCTTGTTATCCTCTACAATGTCCCATCTTTTTCTAGTCAGATAATAAAAACTATCTTGCCACCAAACCTCAACACACTCAAGGTGATTGGAGAAAATAGACTTTGGCTTAAATTCGGGTAACTAAATAATAAAATAATAATTAGTAGCTAAAAACTAACTCATAAACTTCACTAATTCAATAAACTTAAAATTGATGTATTTTTAAAGATTTGTATAGCTTTCTTCCAACTTATCTTCTGAGTAGGACCCCAACTTAAACATCTAGGAATTTTCAAGGAATAATCTCCGCTTAATGTTCTTCGTTCCGGTAGAATTTCAAAAATCCACATCTACAAAAACAACATATAACATAATAAATTTTTTAACAACTAAAACACAGTCGTGGGTAGAGGTGCACAATAGCCGGTTTTTGAACCGAACCGGCCCGAACCGGTTTGGTCAACGCGAACAGTAAACCGGTTTTGACCAAAACCGGTTCGGGTTAAACCGGTTTTGTAAGTATAAAACATCGAACCTGTTGAACCGGTTCAGTTCGGTTCTGGACCGGTTCGGGTTGGTAAACCGGTTTTTTTTTTTTTTTTTTTTTTAATAATAAATATTTTACAAAATTACAAAACATTACAATACGAGAAAAATAAAAACATAAAGTTCAACGTTTATTCATATTATAGGGGTTCGAAAATCACAAAACATTACAAAATTAAACATTACAATACGAGAAAAAAAAATATATTTTTATTTTTTGGAGGTTTTTTGTTTAATATTAGCCGTCATTCTCGGAGGAGTTACTAGTGGATCCTCGTAGTCTATCATCTTCGGCGAGTTCTTCATTTGTAAGTGGGCTCGCCAATCCTTGGTTAACCTCAGATTCGTGTATGAGTTCTTCAACTTCAATTTCGTCTTCAAGCGAAGCCCTATCTTGTCTCCTATCTACCGCATCCAAATGGTCTTTCAAGCAAATGCACATTTCCATTGCCGCGGGAGTGAGTCTAGTTCTTCGAATAGATAAAACCCTGCCACTAAGAGAAAAAACGGATTCCGAAGCTACCGTGGAAGCTTGGACGGTTAGTAAATCACGGGTCATGGCGGAAAGGACCGGAAAAGTAGATTCGTTTCCTTTCCACCAAGCCAAAATATCAAAGTCCTCAAAAACATCCGGACTCATAAATGATAAAAAGTTTGTTCCCGTATACCTTCCTAGTTCGCTACTCGGGATGGACACTCTAGCCCGTTTAGTAAATTCATTTCGCATTTCGTTATACAAATTTAAGTTCACATTCCTCGAGCTGCTACTTGATGCGCCCGCGCCCATCGTATCATGTGGGGTTTGTGTTGTACCATATTTATGTAAATAAATATCAAACAAATCTTGCAAACATTTGTTAAAATAAGTTTTTGTTACGGTTGAAAAATGAATATCTTCGGCATTCAAATCCAAATCGTAAGTTATTTTATCAATCAAGGTTTCAACACCGTAAACATTAATTGTAGGGTTTAATGCGGCGGCACAAGTTATAACCGGAGGCATTTCTTTAAAATATTTAACAAATTTTTCTTTCATCGGTTTTATCATTCTCGTAAAAAAAGTATTTTTATTTTCAAGTTCGGCTAATTTGTTACACATTAGAAATATTTGTTTAAGAACCAAGGGACTTGTGGGGTAATAAACCCCGAATAAAAAAGTAGTGGCGGTTTTGAAAACTTCGAGCAATTCGGTTATATTTTCAAGAATGTCCCAACTCGTAGACGGAAAACTTTGAATTTTACAACGCGGTTTTGAGGAAAGCATATCATGAAAAATTGATAAAGTATCTTTTTGTCGTATAGCACTATGAAACATTTTATAAGTTGAATTCCATCTTGTTGGGAGGTCCCAATTGGGACCTAAGCAAATCAAACTCGTATCGTTACATAATCTTATATATTCATGGTATCTTTTTTTACTTCTACTAAAAACGTCTTTAAGCATGACTCGAAATGCATTACTTAATTCAATAACGGGTTCAACTGCAAGCCCGTCTTGCACGGCTAAGTTGATGATGTGTGCAATACATCGACTATGGAAAAAAGCGCCGTTGCAAATCGGATTATATTTTAATATTAATTTTTGAACCGCATTTGTATTATTTGAGGCATTATCAAAAGATATTGAAAATAATTTATTTTGTAATTTAAAATCGGTTATCACATCATCTAAAATGTGAAATAAATTTTGACCCGTGTGAGGATATTCAAACATATCAAACGCGATTGTACGTTTCATCATTTGCCACGTATTGGGATCAACCCAATGAGCGGTAACACAAATATATGAGTCGGGAATACCATGTGAAGCCGACCAAACGTCGGTGGTTAAGTTCACACCGGTTTCCAATTTTTCAAAACCTAAAATTAATTCTTTTTTTGCTTTTTTCCACATTTTTAGACAATCACGTCTAAGAGTATTACGACTTACTTGATGATAACGTGGTTGAAGGGCTTCTTGAATCATCCTCGTCGTGAGCGGATTGTCGAAGTGGTTGAACGGCAAACCTCTTTGAATAACTAATTTCGCCATTTTATCTCGAACAATATTTGAATCGAAGTTCCAAATTCCACCCTCGCTTGTCATAGATGCTTGACCCTCATCCGGAATTTTCTTCAAACGCGGGCAAGATTTTTCCATATGAGTTTTTAATGTAGAATTTGAATCCTTTTTAAAAAACCCACCACATTTTTTGCAACGAGCCCGTTCCAACCCGTTAGACATCTCACATAGATCGTAGTTTGACCAAATTGCGGGGTTCCTCGTTGTTGATATGATTCTCACAACGCTAACTTCGGAAGAGGAAACACCAAAACTTGAAGAAGTTGCCATAACGTTTTTTGAGCGTTTGAGAAGTGTGATTTAACCAAAACACCCACTACCTATTTATAATGTGTTTGGGGGTTAAAATGGGTGAAAAAACGGTCAAAATTGGTTCAAACGGCTATATAGCCGTTATCCAACGGCTAGATTCAAAAAATTAACGTTAAACCGGTTCAAACCGGTTTACCAAACCGGTTCACAAAAAACCGGTTCTAAACCGGTTTTCACGCAAATGATCCAAACCGGTTTTAAACCGGCGGTTCCTACCAGTTTGAAACCGGTTCACAAAAAACCGGTTCGTGGGCGGTTCGGTTTCCGGTTCCGAACCGGTTTGGATTTCCAAACCGGTTTTTTTGTGCACCTCTAGTCGTGGGGTTTTTACCTTAAACAACATATAACAAAATGATAATGTAAGAGTTTTTACCTTAAAAGCCCAAACAAACCCATTTAATGAATAATTCATTTCATCCTCGCCATCTACCTTTCGTTTTTTTTCCCTTTCTTCTCTTCTTTGTCACAGTTTTTCCTATTAAAAAGATTATCAAGATGCACATATGTTGACTCCCAAATATAATCACTCCAACAAAATTGGTTCAAATCATTTAAATCATCAACAAGTGATATTAAAAGCTCATCTACATAAGAATGAGATTGAGTACCTTTAAAACCGACCTCTACCAATAATAACAAACAAATACGAACAACATCCACATCTTCAAATTCGTGTAAACGTACCTTAAAAATTTCTTGCAAATCAGAAAGTCTAATTCTATTTCCATATTCACCTAATACTCTACTTTTAAATGACATTAGAGAAGACCTATGACAGAAATTAGATTTACCGGATTTAAAACCAGTCATCAAGCAAAACTCTAAGGGACCAAATCTTACCGTCTCACCACCAACTAGATAAAACAAACAGTTAATCTTAGGGTTTTCATGAGATATTTGGTGTTGTGAAATCTCGTGTATCAGTTTACTATCACAAACACTAGCCCGACATGTAAACCAACGCTTGAAACATGTGATGTCCCATATTTGTGCTTTGACAAAAGATAATTTACTAAAGATTTTTCTTAAGATATGTAGGAATATCGAATTTTTACTTCTCCCTGCATAAAGGTAAATATATCTATTATTTTGGATTGGAATCTATTTTCATGTGGGCATTGGAAAAAAAACAAGAATAAAACATACCTTTACATACTCCTTCGACATATTCCATGTGATGGGAAATACTCCAATAGAATATCCGACAAACAACAAGATTCCCACGTGCCGGGAAACACTAAAACAAAGAATCCTACAAATAAAAAGATTTCCTTGGGCACAGGAAACACTCCAACACGGATCCGACAAACAAAAATTTGAAACCTTTACCGGATCTCCTCCACGGTTACACGGCAGTAAACGGTAGAAATGAATCACCCCTTCTAGGATACCGGCTACAAAGGAGCCGATGTACACGTGTCGTTGTGGGATTGACTGAGTAAAGCGGTACCGGCTATGGAGTAGGGGGCCGACTGTTATTTAGTCGGCATCGTAAAGCGTGGAATTTTAAAATTAATTAGGTATTAATGATAATAATAATCCATTTTATTATTAGATTTTCACAATAATCCGTTAATATTAGATTTAGCGGCTAAGGAGTAGCCGGCCTCGTATAGTATAGCCGGTAAGGTTCAAGCCGCTAATTTGGTTTTACCCGGCTACTAGGTGACACGTGTCAAGATGTGATTGGGTTTTGAAGTTTGGCCGGCTGTAGAGTAGCCGGGATCAGCTTGACTCGGCTCGGCTTGAGCCGGTAAGCAAGTGGCTAAGGTGTGACACGTGTCGTTGTTTAATTGGATAGTGATTTTAACGGCTACAGGTGGGCCGGTATGGGTTTTAACGGCTAACTTTTAGCCGGGTTGATACATGTGGGATGCCCCCGGGGTTGACACCTGGCCGGCTAAATTTAAGCCTTCAAAATGTTTTTTACATACGTGTCACTTACCTATTGGTTGGATTTAGATTTTGGTATTTTTTAAAGTTTGAAAAGTCAATCTCAATTTTTTTGGTAAAATTGTACATTTTGGCGATTTTCTCTTTTATTTTCCTCTATGTAATCGAGTGGTGATCAACAGATCATGGTTTCTGTTCATCGGCGGTGAACCTGTACCCGATAATATAAACTGTTGCCCTATGGATAATCGAGTGATGAATCTGTAACTCGACTAGTCGTTGTCATCCCAATATTACCGTTATCCTTGCTGGTCCAGTGTTGCTCATAACATCTGGTATCAGAGCCGAAACACGACCCGTTTTGACTCTGTTTTTTTTTGCCTTCACGCATTCAACAACAGTTCGTTCATCCAGTCTACCATTCTTGTTTCTGCACTATGGCTTACGAACAGAGGACCATGGAGCAACAGATCCGGGCATTACAAGAGCAACTTCGTGATCTCACCATCGCCATGGAACAACAGTGAAATCACGACCGTTCTCCCCACCATTACCGTCCTGAAGGTGATGATAATCAGATGTTGGTTGGCGACTACAATCCTTATGGCCGACGCACACCGAACAACCGCCATCACAGTGATATGAAGGTCGACATACCTGTGTATGAGTGGCTTCGAACAGTGGAACGCGTTTTTGATTACAAGCAAACCCCCGATGACCGAAAAGTGAAGATTGTTGCATTAAAGCTACGCAAGTACACTTCCACATCACATGGTATGTTCTAAGCGAGAGCAGCAGGGTAAAGACAAGGTAAGAAGTTGGCACCATTTTCTAGACTACTTACTACCTACCTACAAGAGATTTTTTCTAGACTCATTTTCTCAAACAAGGAGTTTGAATACCTCCTCATGAAATGTGATCTAAATGAGGATGACCCGCAAACCCTCGTGCGGTATTTGGGTCGTGAGTCCATCTTTCGTACCCGATGCACAGTCCGCAACAAGAAACATGTACGTTGGTCATTGATGGTGGGAGTTGCACTAATGTTGCTTCTCAAATCATGATCTTGAAACTGAAACTACCGGTTCAACACCCTTCACCTTATAATATTCAATGGCTTAACCAGGGCAAAGGTATCCATATTTGTCACCGAGTTTTACTTCCATTTAGTATCGGTACGAGGTATGAAGATGAAGTTTGGTGCGACATTATACCTATGGATGCTTGTCACCTTTTATTGGGCCGACCATGGTTGTTTGACAGGGTACAAGAACACATTCGTTCGGATAAGAAGATAACTCTGCTCCTTATGTTGATCACCAATACTAATGACGACCGAACTTTGGCTGCTCATAACCCCTTCAAAACAGAATTACATGAACTTGGGCTTTCCGAAGAGTCCAAGCAGCTTGAGCTCAATGGGGGTCGAAGAACCCGTTCCTCCAGATCTGCACCCGTTAGCTAATTTTGAAGATATAGACATTATTCTAAGTTTGAGGGCAAACTCTATTGAAGCCGGGGAGGATGATAGACCCACTAGCCGTTGAATTTGAAAACGTTGCAGTCGGGTCACCAGTTTCCGGTAACTAGCATTGGAAAACTCAAGTTTAACAAAAAAAAACTTGCAAATATTTCTCACGTAAATCATCTCTATTTCTCCGGTATCTTCTTCATCTTGATTCAGATCTGTTAGACACCATGAAAAAGCTCGTTAGAAGGGGTCAGAGACTAGGGTCTTTAGACCACCCTCAAGTCAGTATTGGATTCAACCGTCTATGTGTATAGAGTATGAGTGTGAGGTGTGTAAGGGAGGAAGAAGAAGATACCTCAAATGAAAGTGGAGAGCCCGGAGATAGATGGGCTAGGATTTTTGATGTTGGGCCAAGTTCATTCTAATCTACAATGTCCATAAAAATTGAAATACTAAATCCAAGTACCTCAAACAACAGGGTTAACATTTCAGATTACAAATCACTCAACTATGTGTAGCTCATGACACCAAAAATACTATGCGTTAGATATTCAAATAGAATAATTTATGAAATTTACTTTAATTGGTCATTTTGACCCATTAGACCATTTGTTTCAACTTCAGGAAAGTTAGCCTATTTGTAGTTTTGTTAATTTGTTAATTCAACTCAAGTAACATCGTAACGAAGTTATGCGTTAAGATCAGAATCAACACATAAGTTGATCATTCTTTGATTCATAGCATTACTTGAAAGATGAGAGCAACCCAAAGCAAGATTAAGCACACAATAAATTAAAGTCAGCACATAACAATGAGAAACCCAAATAACACAAATACAAGTTCACATAGTCATCCCATGTTCATAATATCATGTAATTTTAGCAGTAACAACAATACCACGACCCTTTAAACCATAAAAAACATGTGACTGAGTAGATTTTCTATTGACTCGTATCCGTGACCCGTCAAGATTAACCCTACAAGTTCAAGAAATTATAATAAAAAATATATGTATAGGGAATGGATCATTTAAGAACTCCTAAATATTTTGAGAACTCGTCAAAAATCCAATCAAATCCATTTTTTTTGTTTTTACTATTTTTATTGTTAGAATACAACATAAAAAAATGAATTTATATATGTAAATTTACATGTATTCATATATTAAAAAAACATATACACATGTGTAAATGTTTATCATTTACACATGTATATAAATTTTTTTAAGGATAATTTAGAGAGAATTGATGAATTAATTGAAAAGATAAATCATTTTTTATGTTATATTTTAATAATAAAGATAGTGAAAACAAAAAAAAATGGTTTTAATTGGTTTTTTGGCGAGTTCTCAAGTATTTATGAGTTCTCATTTGAACCTAACCCTGTATGTATGTTTATATATATATATATATATATATATATATATATATATATATATATATATATATATTCCATTGTTGTTTTGCTGCAAACTTCTTCATGCTAGTACCAATGCTTCTAATAAAACAAACAGCAAAACCTCACTCATTCTATGAAGGATACAATGGAAACAAACATTTTCTCTAAAAAGGGTAAGATTAGGACAAACATTTTCTCTAATTTCTATCCCAGTAGATCTCCCAGTTAGACCCCGACTCCAAAAACTTATTTCTTTTTTGCTTTTATTTTTTTATTTTTGCCGTGTACAGTATACAATAACAAAATATGTGACTAATAGAGTCAGAGCAACAACCATACGAAAGTATTAATAATGATATTAGTAAATTATCAGCTAGCATAAAGTGGTGAAATACTTTACTAATAAAATAGACTAAAATGATGGAATATTAATGGTTAAAACATGTATAACTTGAAGTATACACAAACTTAAGTTTGCTCAAGGCAATCATCATATAGCAAGTTTTGCTAGTCCTAAAGCAAACTGATTCACAAGTGTATGGTGCAATAATATAAAGACTTTCATCAAGACCATGTCAGAAATATCATATGTTTTATTTTATCACAAAAACAATCTACTGTTGCAGAAGAAGATTAACAGCAAGTTGACAAAGCTTCAATATTAGGGCTGCATATTGGTTGGATCTCCAATGTCTTATATAAGGATATCTTCTTGTCGGGTTGCGTTCCAATCCTTCGTATATCTGATGACAAGAAATTGTTGAAAATTTAGGTGATTTATTAGTTGCAGGAGACGGTTTGTTTGTCATCGATTCGCTAAACTTCCTCCCAAACCTGAAATACAATGGATTTGAAGAACCTTAACATAAGCAATTTCTTGATTTATATAATCTAAAGTTCAACAATGATGTAGGTACTCAGGCCATCCAAACACAATTTTAATGAAGTAGAAAAGATTTGCTCAAAAACAGATAACATTTTAGCATCTTATTTTGTACGTAGGCGCACATCTTAAATTTTGGCCAACCTGGCTTGTTTGCGGCTCAGATATTGTGGGAAAAATAAAAGATGAGAACTGACCCATTGTTACGGTTTATGCAGCTTGAAGCCAAATACTCTTGGAACAAAGCTCTGTGTCGCCTTCGGTGGCTTTAAGTTGCCATAAGTCATCAAGAATAAGTGAGGAAAGGTGGTTCCAAAATAAGCACCATCAATATCTACAGGAAGTGAAGGAATAAATAGTCACATTTATAGTAAGCTATATATATTACAAGTGGCAACTAGCAATTTCAACCCAAACACATCAAATAATAAAAATCACTGTAAAAAGAAACGGGTTAAATGCTTACAATCTTTTCAATCGTTTTCTTAATTATATTATTATCTTGATGAGAGAATCTTTTTGTAATCGTACTTAATAGATTATTAATTTCAGAACAGATTAAAAAATGGTCAAAAGTGTTAATGGGCCACCCGGCCCATTCCACTTAAAGGGGGCCATTTTGACCCATAATTTTGCCACCTATCACATCACATGGAATTTTAAATCATAATTATGAACACTGAGATGTTGGGTAAGGATACTGCCTTGGTACTTTGATCTAGGGTGGTAGACATCTTCACATTTGGGACAATATATTTTCACAATGCTGGAACATGGTATGTCTGATTGACCAAAAGGAAGACACGGATGACCACAGCAATACACTCGAGGACACCTTCCAAAATCATAGTCTTTATACTTTTCCAGCTATAAAAATTCCACAAATTATCTTAAGCTTGTAACAAGAAATAGAAAAGAAAAAGCAAACAAGGGATATAACTATCACCATTGCAGACATTCCCTTGCTGGTTAAGATGTATCGGGCGTGAATCAAGCCATATAACATCTCTGCTGCTGATTCAACCAGTTCATTTTGTTCTTCGGTGAATGCGTCTACACAATAATTTCAAAAGATCAATTTTGAAGAATCCTGACATAGAACTTGTTAAACAGAAAAATCTGATGATAAAAATGCAGGAAGAGAACCCATTAATCGTGTTAGAAGTGTGTGAGAGTGAAACCGTTAATTAGTAAAGTCGAATTCAAACTAGTATGCATCTTAACTAACTTGGCACAAATTTAGATATTAATCGACTTAATTTGATTATATATTTGATCAATCATATTTCATAACAAATGTATGGGGAATGATTCAATAGTTCATATATAGCATAATATTATCTACAAGCCTACAACAAATGTAATTACATATACAATAAATAACATCCCTGTACACAAGTCCTAATGTAGTTTAATGTTCGGTTTCACTGAATTCTTCAAATGCCAATGGTGAGTTACGACTTGATGAAAATTCATTGATTTAAGATCAAATTTTGGAAATCTTTACTGTTTATGGATTTGAATTCAAATACATAATTAGATTCTGCTTTAACTTCATAACTAATTTGTTCATTGGTATTTCTTCCTTGAACGCTTTCAAAACAATGTTTAAGTTAGAATAATCCCCAATAAGCCAAAAGTAAATGCTGATATTGGCAACCACCTGATTCAAATTCGAATATCAATTTCATTAATCAAATTCATATATGTCCAAATTTATTTAACTGAGCAACTGTTTAATAACTACCAATCACGGCCTCAAATAACCTTGGTTTTAAAAGGCGACCTAAGGCGCATGCTCTCTCGGTTTTGACTAGGTAAGCCGCACTTGAGACGCAAAAAGCGTGTGGAAAAGCGGCAAAAAACGCAGTCTTGAGGCGTGCCTTTCGCATCAGAATGTTGTACATGTAGCCTTTTAGGTTGTACATATATGTTATTTATATATTAAATCATATATAAAGCTTGGTTATAGCAACTTTGGGTATATGATGCTAAGTATCTATGAGAATTATAAAATAAATTTTATAAATAAAATGCCCCTCGCGTACGAAAAGTGGTGTGCTTTGCGCCTCGGTACCCTATCACTTTTGTGCGCCTCGCGCTTTTTAAAACCAAGCAAATAACATGCTTTGACTTGAAATCTTCTTGACTCTAATCAAGCTCATCATTCAAGTTAGTGCTACCAAATACAATAAGAAAGTTTAACCCAATTATTACTGAAACAAGTTTCAATTAGATGTCACAAAGACAAAGAATATATCTTACCATGAGAAGATTCAACATCCAGAATTAAATCAAGTGCATAGTCAAAATAAGGAACTTGACTACTTAATCCACAAAGATTAAAATCATCTTGAATGTAGTCATCATCAACTTCACAAAAGAAATTGTTTCCTCTCAAATTGCAAAACCATGAAATCCAAGATGTATCATCCTCATCAGAACCACTAACATCAGACTCCTCACTGTCTGTTTCAGATTCCACTGCAACCAGAAATCAAAAAGCGAGTTACATCATACTTCTAGGTTAAAAAACTGAACATCAACACACAGCAGATTTCATTTTAACTTAAATTTTATCTATAACATCGAAATTTCATAAATCAGGAAAAACGAACCGTCTGAGCTATTGTTTTTGGTGGTGGTGATGGTAGAGGTGGACAGGTTGTCACGGCGGTGATCCTGTTGATGCGACTTGCCACCGGCAGCGGCAGCGGAAGATGACGGCATATATATTCTCTCTTTCTCCTTGTTTAAAAACCTAGAAGTCGATGGCGATGATGTCTTCTCTAAGTGCTTATCCAGAACATCGTTGATTCTTTTCCGATCCAAAGGTCCACCTCCTCCGACCATCGCCGAGATCGCCGACGGCCCGCCTCAAGCCCTGTACATGTTCAAAAATTGTGAAGAAGAAATGGTAGATCTGATTTGAAATCTTTCTAACCTAATTGAAGAGACTTGATGATGATCGAGATGACGACGGGCATAGATTCAAGAGAGGAAAACGATGTATTTGATGATTAAACGGAAGACGATGAACATTAGGGTTTTTTTCTCTCCGGTTCTTGTTCTTTTATGTAATATTATGGATTAATATAATTTTTGCGTTTGGAAATTAGAAGTGTCTGGGATTTCATATTTCTAATTGCATATACAAAAAAAAATTAAGTTAAAAACAATTATTATTATAGTTACAAATAATTTTTCTTGGTTACTGAATATTTAATTAGATTTTAATTATTTTATATTTTTTTATTAATTCTTAAATCTTTATTACTATTTAAATTTTTTATTAATTTTTAAATTTTTATTACTATTTAATATTTCTTATATAATTACTAAATCTTTATTATTAACTATTTAATATTTTCTTTATTCAATTCGTTTAAAACACAGATTTCTAAGTTAGTGTAATATAAATGAGAAACAACTTAAAACAAGGTTTATAACGCGGAAGTGATGAAATCCCCGTATAGATGATGTTTAACTTGATAATTTTAGATTTTCTCAAAATTATTATAGGTTAATACTTTTATCTATGTATATTTTAGATAGAGACGTGGTAGACAATTGGTAAATCTTAATAAGTATTAAATATAGGCACGTTTTGTTTTAGTAACTGAAGAAACATATGTTGGAGTGTCGGGCTTCGGGTGTATTTTCTCACAGATAAGAGAAAGACAGCCTCATCTCGGTTCTTTCCACAGCTCGGTTCGTTCCTCTTCGATCATCGAGCTCACTTCAACCACACGGGAAAACTACGTTAGAGGGCCCGGGAGGTCTAGCCCCGAGGGCACTCCGACGTTCAAGTCAAGTCAGGGTCTCAAGATAAGTGTGTGTAAATATGGTGTAAGCTAGAGAGAGAAAGAAGAACTTCCTGATTATGGTGGTGGCTCCTCTATTTATAGAGGAGTGAGAGGGAAACCCTAGTGGGCTTTTTCTTGGGCCAGGTGAGGAATGAGCTGTTTGGGCTCTTTTTAGACCCAACCTCTTCAGTAACTCAGTTTGGTTTTAAAATATGTCGGTCAAAAATCTGTTTAATCTAATAAAAATAAAATTATCTTATTCAACTAATTAAGATTGAGTTCAACTAAGTTTTTATTCGGATCATTCGTTTGAAAGTGTAATGCCCATGTTTTTTAAAGACCCAATATTGAACACATGTCTAACGCATTATTTCCCCCAAACATATCATGTGCTTTACACATATACTTTCATATTTGGGTCGTGTAATTATTCACCTATGCCAATGTAACATCTCAAAATTCGAAAGCGTAGATCGGGCACGGGATTTACGAAGAACAAGGAAGGTGGAAGGAGGTAGGCCTTGGGCCGGAACACATGGGCCGAAGGAGAGGGAGTTGGGCTCCATAAAACCCCAACTTCATCCTCTCCACCCTCATTAGCTCATTTCCACCATTTTTCAAGTTATAGAGAAAGAGAGAAGTTAAAGAGAGAAAATGTCGGTTTTGCTCCAAGATCGAACCATTCTTCTTCTCCAGTGATTAGACGAAGGTTTGCTGAAGAAACGAGCTGATTTGAGGTAAGAAACTAGCTCATATTTGAGTTTTTTGTTAAAATGGGGTTTTAGGGTTTCATGAGTTTTTAACCTAAAGGTCGGATTTTTACATGTAAAAAGAGGTTTTAAACTTGGATCTAGCTTCATGGATCGGATTAGAACGTTTTTGAACGTAAAAGTTATGATTTTGGACTAAAAATGGATCTGTATAGTTATGGTGATCTTGGGCCGACACTCGAGTGTCTCTACCTGCAAGTAGCGACACTCAGCGAAGAAGATGAAGTGAGAGTCGGCCAGAGAGTCGGCCAGAGAGTTGGCCAGAGAGTCTGCCCTCCTAAATCCTGAACCCAAGTTCAGGTGACACCCAAAGTGCCTGGTCGACACTGTCGGGCGACACTCTGCTTGCCTGGTCGACACTATCGGGCAACACTCTGTTTGATCGATTTAAAAGTAAACGTTAGAATTCACTCAGCGTTGTTGATTTTTAGTATGGACATCAGTTAAGTGTAGGTGGCAGTAGATGGATGTGGATGCTTGGCTTGGCGAGAAGAGTTACCCGAAGATCAGAGTCTAGCATCCAATTTATGTTTACGTTTATGTTTTAGTTCATGTTGCTTAAGACAAGTTTTAGTTTGTATTTGACAAAGTAGTGTTAGACATGTTATGCTTCCGCTGTTATGTTGAAGGTTTAAATCGTTTCCGCTGCCAGTGATTAATGTTTTATGTTTAAGTGCTATGTGTAGATGAGTAAATCCAATAAGTGAGGCCTCCCGGGTATGGGGCCTTACAGCCAAAGGTCCTTCAATCGCACGAGTCCTTACTCTTGATTGTTGACTTTCTTCTTATGTCAACTTTCTTTGTTAATGCCTCATTCGCTATAAACATATAGCTCACACACGTCAAATACACACATATATAACCGTATGTTATTGTTATTCTCCCACACATAGTCTTATACACACTCTTTACAATCATATATCATCATTATACCTCTAAATACCAATCTGCCAAACTTGTACAGATGTAAACCTTCTTTTACATGTCCATATACACGTACACGATGGTAAAGAATAATCTATATGGTCGCATACTCTTATACAACCGTGTAATCTTCTTCAACGACCGTTTACCACCTCTTCATCATATATAGCTGTATACTCTCATATATACGCTCGTTTTCGAAGCCCAGAAACCCAGTTTCGACATATTAATTGTTCGTCTAATACTAAAAATGGTAAGTTTTTATCCATTATAACTCGTCTTAAACACCTAATTACACCACAACCTTTCCAATTTCAATCGTAATTCAATATACACCAATAATAAACTCAAGAGCTTGAACGTTTGGGTTCAAGAATGCTTACCAAGTTCTTATTCTCTTGAAGCTAAGTAGAGGAACTTTACTTCTTGATTTCTAAGGTTTATTTTAGCATCAATTTGGTGTTTATTTTTTTTTATTTCACTACCTCTCTTGTTGAACACTCATACCTACACCTAAAATTGGTTTGACTCCTCAACACACACATATAAGCCCTTGAGTTGTACCTTGGAGAGATTCTTGATCATAGATGATTATTTACGAGTATGTATGTATAGATGTGGGTTGGAGTGACAAGTGGAAGCTTTGGCTTTGATTCGTGTTAAAAAGTCGCAAAAATTGAAGTTAGTGGATTTGTCGGTCGTATATTTTACTATTTCCGATACACACCCGTATAGGGTAGTGTTACAGGAATTTTCAGCGGGGTTGTTAAAAACTATTGAAACCGTTCGAACCATCCAAACTGAAATAAGTCGGCCGGTTTGACAAGTTTTATATTCAAAAGGGTTTGGTTTTCGTAGTTTAACAGTTCGATCTGGTTTGAAACATGAAATCAATCATGTAAATTGAACCGGGCGTATGGCCTTTATTATTTATATATTTCTTTTAATTTTTTGAAATATATAGTTATGTATATAACTATAATAAAAAATAAACCTGTTAAAATGCCAACACAAACCGTTAAACCGCCAAACCGGTAAAACAAGGTGGTTTGATTTGTCATTTCACACAACCTTATTTAACAACCTTATTTAGCGGTTCGACCTAGAATACTCGTCAAAACCGCCAAACCGGACCCAAAAATTAAAAATAAATAAAAATGTTAAATCTCTATATTTTAATATAACGTTTTTTAAATCTTAATATAGGGATGTGCATGCCGTGATCGAACGATTTTTTTGGAAATCCTTCGTCGAACCAATAACTGCAAATAAATAAATATAGCAAACCAAATCACTCGGGATGACTAGGTCAATCGAACCGTGCAACCATTTAAAACCAGTTTGGTCCAAACGCGCTCATTCAACTTGATCACGGTCTAGGTAAATGAAAATGAAGATTACAAAAAGTTATTAAAAGTTACAGTCAAGAATACGAGTCTTTATTTGTTGATGATTGAAGCGATCTAAAATTTCTTGATTTCACAGTAAAGATAGAATTGGTGATTGAGACTGATAAATAGTAGTCAATCACCTTATTAAGCATCTTGAAGAACGAGAAATGGATAATGGCTCTTGATGATTACTAATCATAAACAGTTAAGAGGAGATGGAAAATGGAACAAATAGTTTATTATCATTCTGAATATGTAACCATGATGTTTGATGCTTCATTGCTTATTTTAGAACTTTGTCCTTGTTCAAATATTGCATAAACACATTTAAATTGGTTTGATTAGTAACCTCGCTACTAGTCCATCTAAAGAATCATTTTTAACAACTTCTTTTTCGTTATTATTTGAATCATCACTCATACCTACTGTTATGTTGGACTAGTATGCCTAAATAACGACATAAGACAATATTACTACTAAGCTATGATCCAAAGAGTTACACGTCGAGCAATGATCATTTAGACACGTATGATGGTGACATAAATAAATTATTTATGAATTAATTTAAGGAAAAGTAATTAATTTATTTATAATAAATTAATAAAAGGTTATTAATTTAATTAAAGAGTTAATTGCATAAACGACCCCTGTGGTTTGATCAAATTGCAAGTTCGGCCCCTACGTTTTAAAAACTACAAATTTAGCCCAAACATTTGAGATCCGTTGCGCCTTTAGCCCCTGATGTTAACACCAGTTAGTTTTTAACAGAAAGTTAACCCATGTGTCATCCACGTGACTTACGATTGCAAACTTAACTCTAAAAATGAGTAAAAATTATTTAAAAAATTAGTAAAAGTCAATAAAAATTACTAATTTTTATTGACTTTTACTAATTTTTACTGATATTACTCATTTTTAAGATTAAGTTTGCAATCGTAAGTCATGTGAATGGCACATGGGTTAACTTTCCATTAAAAACTAACTGATGTTAATATTAGGGGCTAAAGACGCAACAAGACTTAAATGTTTGGGCTAAATTTACAATTTTTAAAGCAGCCAAACATGCAATTTGATCAAACCACATGGGCCATTTATGCTAGATAATTAATATTTAAATATTATTTTGAATTTTGAATATTATATTAAAATTCAAAAACCCTAAGTTGTTCCTAAAGTTTTTTGAAATTATAAATAGAAATGGGATTCGAAGAATCAAACATAAAACCCTAATCTCCCTCCTCCCTCCCTCCCTCCCTCTCTAAGCAACCTCATATTTACCAAAACAGCTCTATTTGTTTACGTATTCAACCCGTGTAATACATCAGGTTTCTAACCTAGTTATTATTACAACAATGATAATGACAGTAACTAAAATAATCACACCAACGATCACACTAAATTATAATATTTTTTTACATATTTGTAAATACAGCCCGTTATAAAAGATATGGATTGAAGATCTCTTTTCTAAAATTTATCGATCCTTTCATTGAGTTGAGAAAACTCACGAAATTCTCTGTATAACATATGTAAAAGTTAAAAAAAAAACATATGTAATTTTTGTTGTATAGCTTTTATATTTAAATTCACCACTTTTGAAAGAAAAAAAAATCAAAAAGAGCCGAGTGGATTTAATTTTTTTTACCAAAAACGTTGTATATGTTTACGTATGTAACATGCTGGCGTAACGCTGACATACGATGTAAAAACGGGTTTTTTGGTTATTTTTTCATATTTTAAAAAAAAGTACTCAACGTTTTTTTGATTTTTTTTATATGTGACGAAGTTATATATAAAACCTACCCTAAAAAAATTTAAAAAAAGTTACATATGGTTTTCACGGGTTCTGTCAATTCAAATGGGTTTCCAAAATATGCTTCTATATACAAGAGCTCCATAAGACAAACAAGAAAGGAGATCAGGATAAATATAATCGATATATACAAAATAATAAATATATAACGTCTAATATTTTCAACAATATATTTGTTCAAAAATATATATTATATTCCATAATTCATCTAAAAAGTATAAAAAAACTTACTAAATAAAGAACATACAAGAAATTAAATTTCGAGAGAATGGCGATATAATAATTAGTAACAATTGGAGGAGAGTTGAATGTAATTGTTTAAAACAGGATGTTCAATTGAAATAGAGTTTTGATCACTTGTTGGAGAGTTGCTGATTCCTGTATAATTTGGACGATGGCAACAAAATGAAAGATAGATGACAGCAAAAATTGTCGGAGAATTATTGATTCCTGGCTAATTCCATTGTCTAAAAAAACAAACACAGATTTTAATCACAAAATATAATCGCTGATCTATCCTGTTTCACTTGTTTAAATTCATCTAATTATAAATTTTAAACCTTAACGGCTCGCTCAAATATGCCACTTAATTTTTAATCAATCATCAATTTATTTTGCGACTACGTGAGAGATTGTAGATTCTATTAATTTATTTTGTGACTACGTGAGAGATTGTAGATTCTAGTTTTTAATGCATCAACTGCGGATGTGAAAAGAGAACTCTACAATAAAACGCGCTTTGGTGATAGCAATTCAGGGACGGGTAACATCCTGAAAAGTTACAAATGATATCAAAGTTACTTTTGTGCCGTTCAGATGCAAGGGCAAAGATGATGAGTCCCCCCAAGGTGTTTAGGGGATACCTTAGACAGATTTCACATCGTATGACAAGACAAACCTTATTGTGAAGGATGAGTTGGGAAATTCAAGGTCGACCGTTGAAAGAATAGATGCTTGATTCATCTGAAATACCAGATCACAAATATCATCAAAACCTTTTGAGCGCATTGATGGTGGATGAGAAGATAACTTCACAGTTAAACGTGTTTGAAATGATGAGTTCATAACACTTGAGCAAACATTGACTTTTTTTAAGCAAACATTGACGGTGGATGAGAAGATAACTTCATAGTTAAACGTGTTTGAAACAATGAGTTCATAACACTTGAGCGGACCGTTGAAGGATAGACGCTTAGTTCATAATAAGTACATGATCTCAACTATCACCAAAACGTTTTAAATGTATTATAACTTCATAGTTAAGCGTGTTAGAGCAAAAGCCAACAAAACAACAATATTGGTTGATATGAAGGCAGGATTTTACATATTACGTTTACATAGATCATAAAAAATAATCAATTGAAGATCTTTCAATGAAAGATGAAGTTTACATAGATCATAAAAAATAATCAATTGAAGATCTTTCAATGAAAGATGAAGGCCAAACTTCGTCTCAAAATCATCATATTTACAAACACCAAATTTCCCATACATTCTCAATCCAAATTCACATAAATAATCTATCTTAGTGAAATAAATTTTGTTGAAAATTTTAAGCCATAACAAGACTTTCAGTTTGTATAGTTGAAGATTTCTTGATTTCTGATGTTGGTTTCTTGGAGGCTCTTCTGCATCTCCTTTCTCTTGCCTCATCAATTCCAATTTGTTCTTGTCTGCATTCTTGGCTACAAAATGGAGTGTTCCCTCTGTACCACATTAAAACAAATCTCATTCACATGGTACATAAAACTATGCATAGTACAACCCTAATGTTATTAAAATATGATTTGCCCTTTTCAAGAACCATTAAAAAAAAAAGAAATCTTGCATTTTAATTTAAAAAAATAAATAAATTAAAGTCACATAGTACAAAATAATGTGCACAAAGTACATCCCTTTCTGCATAAAGTATGTTATGGCCTTTACAAGAATTCAAGAATCATTAAAAGCTAGCATTTTTAATTTTAACTTAAAGATTTTATTTTACTACAAAGTACAAAAAGTTAAGCATATAGTACAACCATTCGCTGCTAAGGTACAACTATTTTATGCTGGGTTCAAATCTTTATCAGGTTACAAGTTAAAAACCAGAAGCATCTAAGCAAGTTCATCATGGTACAATTGGTGAAGCACAAGGTACAATCTTTTGATGCATAAATATGAAAAAATGGGATTAACTCATACCTGTACATAAAGATGTCACTGTTATGACCCAATGGCTTGGAGCAAAGATGACAAGCTTCAAGAAAATGGGGTTCTTCACACCCGGCGTAAGATAGCGAGGTAGACCTCATTGCTATAAGAAATCGAACAAAGAAACTTGTGATGGGAGATACCGTTGCTAGTATGCGCCTACTGCGTAGGTTAAGATGAATGAGAGAGCAAAGTGTTTGTAGGAAAATTTTTGATGAGAAAGTGGGAATATTTATGGAGAGGGGTTAACAATTGCGTGGGTGTAGAATACGAAATATTGTTGGTCCCTATTGCAAATCTTGACACGTGTGTATGTAATGTGACACCTGTATTAAGGTGGCATGTGGTGGAGGTTATAGAAATAAAAAAGAAAATTATGAAAATAGTATTAAGGTGGGAGTAAGAATTATGATAATTTATAGAGTAAAGTGTCATTTTCGTCCCTGTGGTTTGGTCATTTTAGCTATTTTCATCAAAAAAGTTTTTTTTTAGCTTTTTTGTCCTTGACCTTTCAAAATCTATCCATTTTCATCCAGTTGACTAACCCCGTTAAATTATTACCGTTAAACCAGGGGCATTTTCGTCTTTTCAAAACTCTTTTTTTATTCTCATTTATTATTTCCTTCTTCCCCTCCCCATTGGAGTCTGTGGATAAGAATTTCGGCTACAATAAGAATTCTGTAACGACATATATTCACCCAAACACTCCAAAAACCAACACATATTTAGGGTTTTGAAAAGGAATGGGGAGGGGAAAAAGGAAATAATAAAAGAGAATAAAAAAGAAATTTTGAAAGGATGAAAATGTCCCCGGTTTAACGGTAATAATTTAACGGGGTTAGTCAATTGGATGAAAATTGATAGATTTTGAAAGGTCAGGGATGAAAAAGGCTAAAAAAAACCTTTTGGATGAAAATGGCTAAAATGACCAAACCACAGGGACGAAAATGGCACTTTACTCTAATTTATATTTGTAAATTAGATTTTAATAATTCATTCAAAATATGATCCATTGGTAGATAATAACTCAAATTAATAGGTTTGTTGGTGGCAGTCTTCATTTTTGTTGTTAAAGGTAGTTCCAGCAGTATAAACATTACAGATTTACACTCGATTTCTCTTGTACGTTTCCCCATTTCATTACAATCATCATTTTGAGCGAAAACAAGTGTAAATCTATGATAATTATGCTACTGGACTGCCCTTGACAGCAAAAGTGAAAATTGAGACTGTCACCGAACAATTTGTTAGTATGAATTATTATCGGTCAATGTGTCGTAAACCATGATTGGTGAGGTTTTTTGTTAGGGCCGAAGGGGAAGGAACGGTGTTCCCGATCAGGGACAAACCCTCCCCGAATCCATTCTAGTGCACCCTAAGAGATGTTTGTTTGACTCGTTATGTAATTTAAGTAGGTCCAACTAAACCCGTAAACATATAAAATTACCCATATCAACTATTTCTTGAATGATGAGTCATGATTGTCACGTGTGTCAAGAATCACTTTGCCCAATCATTTCCCATGAACGGCTAACCATCAAATAAACTACTCTCACGAAACATATTAATTATTAGCAACTTAATCAAACTGAAATGCATTTTGGTATATTAGTCAATCGTATAGCATAAACTCAAGTCGAAAAATAAGTTACCTTATTTTTTTTTCCCGAAAATAACGGGTTAACATAAAATTTGCTTTTCTTGTTCGATTAACTATTTAAAAAGTGAATTTCAAAATTCATTTATATAAATATGAAAAAGAAAATAGTTTCAAGATATGTCTAGAGAAAAGAGTTTCACATATTCAATTTGTGAATCATAAGCTATCTAGGGCTTTTAAGTTGATGTGCACTGCAAAAAAGAAACAATAATTTCTCAATATTTTTTTGTTTAATATGTTGTTTGTTGGAAATCAGGTCCAAGAACAAGAACACGAACACATGAATTTGATCTCAACCAAGATCGACACTTTTTATTAATATTGAAAACAAAAAACCACACTTTACAATGACCCCTAAATCCTCTATTTATACTATAAAAACTAAACTTAATCACCAAGATATTCTAATATAGTAAGAAAATAATCCTTCTAAATTAATCCTAACCAAACTTAAATTAAACTAACTAAATAAACTAACTCCTAATTAGACTCAAACTAGGAACCCATACCAGTATAACATAAATTCTAATTAATAAAATAAATCTCTTTTTTTTCTCTATTCAAGATAAATTCTAATTAGACTCAAACTAGGAACTCATCATTTTCCCCCTTAATATTGAATATGGTCCACGTCTAATATCACATTAACGCAAGTTTATGAACTTCTTGAGTTAAGTTGGCTTCCTCATTTTTTGGTTTTGACTTTGGACATTCCCACGCGAAGTGACCAAATTCTTCACACCGATAGCACTTGACCCGCGACTTGTCACGTCCCTTATTTGGCCCTCGACTTTCACCTTGTTCCCGTTGATTATTACTTGACCCGGTTTGACTCTCACGACCCGCATCAGTTCTATAGTTTCTGTTCTTTCCACGACTTTGGCAACAATCACAGTTACCACACCCACCATTATTACCTTTACCTTTTCCATCATTACGAGTGAACATTAGTTGACCATGAACATTTTCAGCAGAGACCTTAGGCTTTACTCTCTCTTCATAAGCCTTTAAACGACCCACCACTTCTTCAAACGGCATTGACTCAATCTCTGAGTATTGCTCAATTGAAGCAACGATTGGCAAATACTTATCTGGCATAGAATTTAAAAACTTTCTCACAAGTACCTCTTCATCTAGTGACGACCCAAGACTCTTATACTTTGATTGTATGCCACTTAACTTACCGGCGAATTCATCTATTGATTCCGTCTCTTTCATCTTAATCATCTCTAGCTCACTTCTCAATGTTTGCAAGCGGACCTTTTGGACCCGATCAGCACCCAAATACCGAACCCGTATTGCCTCCCACACGTCCTTCGGGTCTGTATACTTTACAACTTGAAGAAGCACATCTTCATATATAGATTGGTATATCATCGCCTTTGCCATAAACTTCCTTTTGACTTCTACCTCTCCTCCTGTCACAGGATCTATTGTCTCTCGCAAACCATGTGCAGCCAAGACAGTCTCCATCATAATAGACCACGCCGTGTAATTTGTTGTTGTTACAAACTGCATATTTTGGTAAAATATAGTAAGCATGTTGCTTTAAACTCTTAAAAAAGTACATTGCGTATCTAGGTAAAAAGAGAATTAGTATATTTTATTTTCTTGAAAAGTTTGCCTTAGCAAAACCTGTATCTGACTCATTCTAAGTAATGAGTTGAACCTTCCATTTCTAAACAAGATTAAGGGGTAATGCGAGAAAATGCAGCTACGTTTAATATAAATACATAAATGAGATGGTTTGTTAAAGCGCCTGTGACTCGGGTTTGAAACCATCTCCTCACATCCTTCGCACCGGTTCATCTGCGATTTTTTTTTTATTTTCTCCTCATTTGGTTTTCTCCATATATAGTTGTTAATACATGATTTAGACAAGAATGGGCCTGTGGTGTGGTTGTCAGCGCTTCATCTGCGTGCGCATTGACGACGCAGGTTCGAACCCAGTCTCCCCTTACTCTGCCGGTTTTAATGCAATTTTTTTGTTTTTTTATTTTGTTTTCTATATATACGTATTAATACATGATTTATTAGCCGTTCAACCAGGGAAACAGGTGCGTGATATGATTAAGAATGTGATGTTAGGCAAAAATGAAAGGTGCTAACATAAGTGATGAAGAAGAAGAAAGTAAGAGGGGAGGACAATTAAAATCATGGTTTTTCAAGGCCATTTATATTATTTTGTTTTTAGCTTTAGATACAACATGGGATTAACTGTTTGTATGTGTTTACTTTTATTGGAGACCGTTTCACACGACTTTATCTTTTAGTTGGACGATTTTTTATTTTCTGTTTACGAAAATGACGAATTTTTATTTTCCGTTTTATTTAAAAATGTTGTTTGAAAGATGAAGGTAGTAGAGAAAAAGAAAGAAATGATAAAAAAAAATATTAAGATAGAGACGATTAATGAGATGTAGGAGGTTTTTGCAAATTGAACAAAATTTAGCAAATAAATTTAAAGAAAAATGATTTTTAGTTAAATTATAAAAATGGGGAAAAGGAACCCATTGTGAGTGCTCTTGTATCTGTATAATATTTCACATTAAACTTTAACGTATATCAAACTCAGCACATAACATTACTTATATGTCAGGCCTCATAACATGTATTTCACATTAAACTTTAACGTATATCAAACACGAGTTTCTCCGGATTTTTTGTAATGCTTCATACTATTGCATCAAATAAGATAAATGGTGTTTGTATTTTTCATGTAATACATGTTACCTAATTGCATTATGGCACTTTGCTTTTCCCTACGATTAACGTCAACGACTATTGTTAACAGCATTCATATTGGATTTTCCATTCCCATCTATAAAATTTAGCTAAAAATAATATTTATCTCTAAATTTTATTCATCTCTAAATTTTATTCATCTTTTTAAAAAGTTTGTACATTTTATTCTTCAGCTCTATCTCTATGCAATAAAACAAACTCTTACGTCTCATTTTCCATCTCTTTCTTCCATTTACAACACTCACAAAAATACCGAGAATAAATAGTGTGTCCCTAAAGATATACGGGGAATGAAAAGTGAACCCCTTGTTTAATCCATATTTTAGGGAATGAGATGGAATGTCAATACTGATGAAAACCCTAAAATTTTCCCCAAATTCATAGGGATTGAATGAATACATGAAATGAGATGGTAATGCTCCAAGGTATTAGGTTAAAATCACGTGTATTACACGAGTTGAATAAATGTAATATTGTATATTGAGTAATAAAAAAATTATTTTTTAAAAAACTCGTGTTTTACACGGGTTAGAATAAACCCGTTAAATACAATATAATCTATTAACACATACAATCGTCAAAATATGCAGAAGATTTATTAATATAAAGATTAGTATTTTTTTTTAAAATATATTATTAATAAAAGATAGAAGTGTATTTAATAAGAGAGAGAGGCGGGAAAAATACGATGAAAATGAATATAGAGGCGACACGTGTCATGAAAAACATTTATTTATTATATAGTATATATTTAGTCTTCATTCTATATTTTATAGCATTCACACTAACTTCTTCATCTTTATCTCTATAATTTAACTAAATATCACTTTTTTTAAATTTATCTTTAAATTTGTTTTAACCTCCCACATCTTATTCTCTATCTCTATCTCACTCACAAACACTTATTTTATTATTTTTATCTTTACTACACATTTACAAAAAATATAAAGATTTATGAAAATGAATCTCTATTACATGTATAATAGAGATGCTGATGTGAATACTCTAATATTACATGTATCAATACTTGTGAGTTATGGTATTTCTAAAATAAAAAAAGAATCTCAAATTTAAATTTCACTTTAAACTCGAAATTCGAAAATAGGTTGTGTAACCTTAGACATACATTAATTGAACTATAACAAACATTAATCTAGAGTGAAAAAAAAAGAACCTAGCAATTTGTGTGTGTTGGTGTACTCTAAAAATACGTAATGATTAGAGTTAATTACACAGATAGAAAGTAACAGATTTAGATACTAAGGGATTAAAGTAACAGGTTTGGGTTTTATGTTTTCAATTTTGTAACGGGTTTGGATATTAAGGCTAACTTCTGTTAATTTTTCTGTTAACTTAGGGTGAAGTAACCAAAATATTCTTTTACTTTAAGTCCTTAGTACCCAAACTTATTACTTTTCACGAATGTTATTTTAGTCATTTTATCCAAACTTAACAGAAAAATTAACAAAAGTTAGCCTTAATATCCAAGCTCGTTACAAAATTGAAAACATAAAACCCAAACCTATTACTTTAAAACAGTAGTACCCAAAACATGTTACTTTTCGCAAACCACATGAACTACATGTATAATTAACTCTAATAATTATTTTTTTTTTCAAATTAATGGAATTTTAGTTAATAATAATGAGAAAACATTGCCCCCTACCAAAAAAAATCTCATTTCTTATACATTCATAACTTTAAATTCTCACAAACACCAACGCCCCCTAAATTTGTTCATATTGTCCACTTCTACTCTCTGTTTTTTACGCATTATTTACAATTATTATGTCACCAATAATTCTTATATACAAATAAAATATCATAAGCTCAATTATGTAAATCTATAAAAAGCAAACAAGTTGTAACAATAATAATATATATAAACAATAAATAAGTGACAAAAAAAGATCCAAGTGGTGTTTTGGAATATTCAATGTTATTATTTTAAATGTTGAATCATATGTGTAATTGAGTCATACAAACGTGTTCACATCATATGTGGTCAATTCTATACTTGAAAAATTGTCAAGAAAAATGTTTTTATATCGTATCATATGGAATAAATGTATATTTGAATAAAAAACTATATTAATTTTATATTTATTATACTAGTTTTGTATTTTTAAGTATTTTGTTGAGTTTTAAAATTAGTTAGTTTCAAACAAGATTACGAATAATATTATTCCTATGGTAGATTATAAATAACATATAATATGTGAACTAAAGTATTATAAAATAAATTAATTAATGAATATTTTATCTATTAATGTATCTGGGATCGGGTGTGGTATAAAACGAAAGCAGATTATGTAACAAGTTTGGAGTAAATTTTCTAGGTATTCAGGAAACTCATGTATGATATCATGAAGATTAAATGTCTTTGGGGCAACTATCAATTTGATTTTGCTTCTAGTAGTGCGAGTGGAAGATCGGGGGGTTGCTTTCTTTATGGGATCCTTCTGTTTCGTGAAACATAATTTGTTTTGATTTGATAATCTTCTTATTGTGGAATCCCGAAGATGAGATAGTTTAATGATTTTATTACTCACCAGGGTGGATTCTGTCATTCTGATTGTAAAAAAGAGGAGTAAGTTGGATATGTTCCTTATTTCCGTTGATATTATGGATGTTGTTCTTAATCTTACTGTCACGACTTTGGGGTCTTCAGTTTCTGATCATAGATAAATATTGCTAAATCAAAGGTTTGATGATTATGGTCCGATTCCTTTCAAGATGTTTAGTTCTTAGTTGGATTTGGATGGTTTTGATAATCTTGTTATGGGATCGTGGAAGGAATTTCATGGAAAACCGGGTTCTAACGAGTGGGATCTGTTTAGGAACAAGATGAAATATATGAAAAAAGTGATAAAAGAGTGGAATAAAATTGGGATGGTTCAAAAGGAAGGGCCAGAACAAGATTGGAGAGCCAAGATTCATAATTGTAGCGGGTTGATTGATCAAGGAAGGGTGAACGATCAGGTTATTATTGATCATAGAGAGGCGTAGAGGAAACTGATGGAGATTGAAAAAAATAAAGAATTAGATGTTGCTCAAGAGTAAAAAATTAACTGGGCTGATGAAGGTGATGAAAATTCTAAGTTTTTTTATGGAGTTGTGAATAAGAAGAGACGCAAATTGGCTATTCGTGGTGTGAAGTTGAATGGCCTTTGGTTGGACGATCCTGAACAAGTTAAGAACTCATTTATTTAGTTTTTCCGGGCTAAGTTTTATTTACAGGGGTGGATATCATAAGAAGAAGCGATAGTTTCAAAGGGTTGTCTGTGGCCGATTCAGAGGCTTTGGAGGCAAGTTTCTCTTTAGAGGAGGTAAGGCCTTATATATAAAAAAAAGAACCACTTTATACCCGCACGTTGCAGCGGATGTGTAAACTTGTGACAAAAAACAGAAATTTAAATGTTAAGACCTGCGCGTTGCGGTGAAGCCGTACGATGACACTAATGTGGGTAAAGGCGTGTTTGCGAACTTAGTTACGCTCGTTGTGGCAATGACACTAACGTGATTAAGTACATAAAAGAAACGTACAAATTTGAGGCGGATCGGTTTATGAGATTGAACCATAGATAGGAAAAGGGTAAAAACAAAGTAATAAAAACTGGAAAAAAAAATTAACAAAGCTAAAAAGAAAAAAAAAGGTTGAAGTATTGATCGAACCTGCGACGTGCAAAAAACCCCACAAAGGAAACAACAAAGTTTTAACCAACACACCAAAGGAACCATTTGATAAATGAATGGAAAAAATATAAAAAAACAAAGAACTATGGCTTTGTCGATAGCTTCCCATTGGCCATCGACATTGCGGGTTAGTTAATTTTTTTTATATATTTACCTAAATAATTTTTTTATGCTTTACTAGTTTACTTATCTATAATAACAAACATGAATTTTAATTTTTATTTAAATATAATAACTAACTAAGTTTTTAAATACTACTGATTTTTATAGTTCATTTTCATTTTTATTAACTTTCATTTCCACAATAACATGATTTTTTTCATGATTTTAAGATATATCATCGCAACGTTCACTTTTTGTTAACGTTTTTATGTTTAGAACCGATTCAACGTAACGCACGCCACGTCGCATCACGCGGATCAAAGCCCACTAGTTTACTATACATTGAACAAAGCTCCACCTGTATATATACATAGGGGAAATTCATATGATCACTATTTTATTATTATCAGAAACAAAAATAAGTTCTAGTTTATCAAAACAAACTATGGCTTAGCAACACAATTTTATAAATGCTTATTAGTTAACTGAACCCCAAACACTAGAAATAACGTTTTGCTACGAATAAGATTTGCTTGATACGTTTGTTTGTTGCTAGTTAAAAGAGGTTAAGGGTTTGAGTATCATAGTGGACAGTAGCGTATAGGCCTGTAAACGAAACGAACGACCATGAACGGGGATTGTTCATGTTCGTTCGTTTAACTTTAACCGAACAAACACGAACACTTAAACGAACATATTTTCTTGTTCATGTTCGTTCATTAAGAGAGTGAAGGTGCGTTCGTGTTCGTTAATTAATATTCTAAATGAACGGTTTACGAACCTAAACAAATGAACAAAAATGAACATAAACAAACACCAATTAAAAGTAAACGTCAATATCTAATTAAAGTTTAAAATATCATCATCCTTACATCCAACATTTCAAAACTAAATAATAAAATAAAGATTTCAAATTGATATTATATTAAGCTTAAGGGTTTTAAAATATGAAAATCAAATTGATATTATATTAGGATTAAGAGTTTTAAAATATGAAAATAAAATTGATTATAAATTAATATTAGTAATAAATAAATTTGAATGAATATTTAAACGAACGAATATAAACAAACGTAAATGAACGAACGAGACATGTGTTCATGTTTGTTCGTTTAATTAAATGAACAAAAAATTGTGTTCATGTTCGTTCGTTTATTAAATGAATGAACTTGCTGCCGAATGATTAACAAACTGTTCGCTGAACGTTCGGTTCGTTTATAGGCCTAGTAGCGGTAGATAATGAGTTGATTTGGTGGTTGTTAAAAAAATAATCAAATATTTTTGTTTATAATTAAAAAAAAAATCGAATCAAAGAAGTCACGAGTCAAACTCATGTTTCATGGTATCCAACTTTCGGTAACCGACTTCTGATTCTTACCTCTCTTCCAACTTTGGATTTTATTGAATTTCAGGCCTACACAACTTGCTGGAAATTCCTTCTTCCGTCACATACAACCTAATATTTGTTTAATTATCGCACTTTTGAATCCAAAAGCAGATCGATTTCACTTCATTCCACCTGTTCTGCCTTTGCTTCCAATCCTAACCGTATTGAATTTATCAGGTTTGATCTGCTTCTCACTTCTGATCATCAATTATTTTTCATGTTTGTTTGATTTTATTTCACAAAAACCCTAATTTGTTTGGTAAGTGAAGCAGTAGTAGCTTATGATTTTGATTAAGGCCTGAATCTGATGAGTTTGACTCCAGAAGTCAAAAGTGATTATTATTGCTACTATCATAATAAGATAATCAGAAAGTTATTACATTGCTGGTGTATACTTTCCAAGCAATTATGGCTTTATCATTATCTTGTTTTTTAGATAATCATTAGTCAAGCATTTTGTATAAGTTTAGTGTGTGATTAAATAATTAACTTGAGATGATTGATCCTGGATTAGGGAAGATTAGGAACCTAGAGAGAAATTAGAATTACTTGTCTATGATATTTACATGTTTTGATAATTAATAAAGAAGCATAATATTTAGTTTTCTCAAAACTAAATCTGCTTAAAAGCACCCCCACCCCTAAAAAAAAGAGCTTACAGAGCTCCTTTTATACATGTTTCTTGATTATTACTCGTTTATTTACTGTGTTTTTGTTGGAAATTATTTTTTCAGTTTGATTCGGGGATTATTGTTTCTGTTATTTGGTTGGAAATCAGGATATTCTGAAATGGGTACGAAGGATAGTTCAACTTTTAAGTCGTCCAATTATTTCCACAGGCTTTCAAAGGCTTTAGAGTTTGCGGTTTCTGAATGGATACTCATGTTTTTATTGTCCATTGATGCATGTTTCACGTACTTGATTGCAAAATTTGCGTCTTACTGTCAACTTCAAGGTCCATGTGTACTGTGCTCAAGATATGATCATGTTCTAGCCAAGAATAAAACAGGAGTTTACTGGGATTCAATCTGTAATCATCACAAGTCTGAGATTTCTTCTCTAGTTCTTTGTCATGTTCATGGAATCTGTGAAAATTGTCTTTTGTCATTCGCCAACAAGCCTGAGAACAAGTTCAGTGATGGAACTATTCAATTATTAGTGGGAAAAGTGGGATCTAGTCCGTTACAAAGTTGTTATTCTTCGGATTCGAGATTATGTTTCTGTTGCAATGAGCAGTATGTTTCAAGAGGCTATGTGGAAAACTTGCTTCCTAATAGTTCAATTCATATTCATGCTTCTGAATCTTTATTTGCAAACGGTGAGCATGCAAAGAATGAAAAAAACATTTTTGTGGATGACTCTCTTGAATCTTTTAAATCTTCTCACATTGGAAAGAATCAAATTGCTCATTCATCTGATAATGATTTAGAAATCCCGGTTTCTGATATCGTTCCTGAGGTTCATTTGAAGTATGATTTGCAGTTTGAAGTTCATGGTCTTCACAATGATTCCGCAACCATTGCAACACGTGATACTGATGAAATTAAATGGCAGAATGATGAAAATAAGGAAGAATTGTCTCAGATGACTGAACAAATGTCCTTTGATGAGGTTCCATCATCCAATAATGCAGAAACTCGTGCTGATGCGTGTCTAGACACAAGTAAGTTTGATCTCCTTCTCAGAGGGTGTTTGGATCATTGGATGTGGGTATTCAAAGTGATTATATGATTATTGTGAATCCTAGTCACAGTAATCAGCTTTTAATTTGGATAAACAGATTAATGCTTCGGATAATCTCATTATTTAGGGGTTAAATAATTAGTTTTAGACAATCAACTTCGTTAAAGCTGCATCAGAACTAATTATCAGATGATAAAATAAAATTACCTAATTATTTCTCTTCTCTCCTGATTTGAGAGACTTTTTACCCCCATCTCACAAGATGTATATTCTTTTTTCACAAGAATGTCCTTTTATGTATTAGTTTATTAAATGATGATAATTTGTCAAACAAAAATTGATTTTCTAGTTATTCAACCAGATGAGTGTTTTGCTCAACATTCACAAAATCATATGAATATTGAAGTATCAGAGATTGTAAAATGGGCTGGTGAGGCAGATTGGGTTGAAACGGGTCAGATAGATTGACACAAAACACTTTTGCCCAGTTTTCGATTTTTTTTCTATAAATAATTAATGCATTAAATATGATTACTAGAACTATATTGTTAGTTAAATAATCTATTTTTTCTATAAACATAACGATTTAGGAGGTTGTTGTATGCATTATAGATAGACTTGCTTGACTTTAAACCTATTTGACCCGTTCCTCACTTCCCCTTTTAGCTATAAGAATTTTTTTGACCCGTTTGAGATAAAACAACACTGATTATAAGTAAAGGAGTTGAAATTATCCACCAGGATTGAATATGAAATATGAAAAGTGAATTTGACTCTAAAATTAAATGTCAAACTCATTACCATAAACTAAACAAGTTACTAACAATTCGTCTGTTTTGTAGTCAATCCTCCAATAATAAATGAACCGATCAAAGACCCTGTTACAGAAAGTGATGAATCTGCAACCACAAATGGCTACCAAATGTCAAACCATTTGGATCTTGGTGATGCATATAAGCTTGCTATAAGCACTAAAGGAAGACAACTCTCTGGGAAGCTTCTAGAACAGAGATCCTTTAAAGATTCTTCAACAAGAGTGAGTGAAGACTTAAAGATCTTATTATCACACAGATCTAGTGATAGTCCTAAATTATCTTTCAACGGCGATGAATTAACGGGTATGCAGTTCCTTCAAAGCCGAATCTCTTTGGAAAGAAACGAGTCTAATATTTCATTAGATGGAAGTGTTGTGAGTGAAATTGAAGGAGAAAGTGTGGTTGATAGATTGAAAAGACAAGTTGAACATGATAAAAAACTTATGGGTGTTTTATATAAAGAATTGGAAGAAGAAAGAAACGCATCGGCTGTTTCTGCAAATCAAGCAATGGCTATGATTACTAGGTTACAAGAAGAAAAGGCTGCACTTTATACAGAAGCGTTACAATGTTTGAGGATGATGGAAGAACAGGCTGAGTATGATAACGAAGCGTTACAAAACGCGAATGATATTATTCAAGAGAAAGATTATCAGATTCAGGATTTGGAGAAGTTGCTTAAAAAGACATCTGAAGATGTTAGAGAATGAACCCAGATAATCTTATTATTATTATTATTATTATTATTATTATTATTATTATTATTATTATTATTATCATCATCATTATTATTATTCTTCTTGAAGGTAAACCTCTCTTTATCTTTCTGATTCAACCCTTAAAACAGCTGGTAAGGTTTTCATATGGCTGCATACAAGGGAGGAACACAAAATGGATTGATACATGTACAGTTTTGATGAAGTTCTTAAGGTTTTGGTTACATATGGTAGGAATGGGCAAGTGATGATGAATTTATTCAGTATTGGGTGTTTTTTTCTTTTTTTTAATGAATTTTTGGTCAAAATTTGTAGACATCTGAAGAGACAATATTTACATTTGTATCGTATAATATCCGAGTTGACCTGTTTAATAAATTTAAAATTTATCTAGTTTAATACGTTAAATAAGCATGTTGTATTTGGGTTGACATGTTTAAATTGTATAAAAATTAATATAGTTCATAAGATTGTATAAAAATTAATCAGAACCCTGTTTAAACAAAAAAGAAAATATAATATAATTTATAAGCTTAATCTGTCAACCCGTCTACAGTTTTATTACAACTTGCCAACCTATTCATGGCACGTTACAATTTGATTACAACCGATATAGAACCTGCTAACTTGTTCAATCTGTTTAGATAAACCATTACATCTGTCAAATTCGAATTACATGATTTTAAACATGTCTGGATTAAGATTGATGTCTTTTATACAAATATACAAGGAATTTTTGGATTCCATCGTTTTAACCCGTACCCATTTATGCAATGTTTTGGCCAAAGATGACGGTTTTCACGTGTCAGGAAGGTGCTCCTTTTACCTCTATTTGGTTCTCATACTGTCTTGATACATCTTTTTGTAAGTTCATATAGAAAATCTCACTTAAAATAACACCAAACATACAAACTTAAATGTTTCTCCCCCTTTGTAAATCATAATCAATCACAAAATCGAAATGAAAATTAATCCCCAAAACTCAAGGTCTTTAACAAATTTGAACATCTAACTAACAAAACAGATAAGAAAAGAAGTCAACAATGACATACCTACGCCTCGGCAATTACCTAAAACTCTAAAACCCGCATCTCAACCATCCCTTCGTTTCTCTTCGGGGAATACCAAGCCACCACTTTCCCGGACCCAAGGTACCTCAACGAGTAATTCAAGCTATATATTATATCCTCTATGTGTGGACTCGGTGAATCGAATGCAACCTTTGAATTTACCCTAAAAACAATGGGTCCTGCAATCTGCAAATATAAATGTAGACAAGGTCTTAAAAAAGGGTGCTTTCGGGTCCCAATTTGATAGCACTTCTACATGACTAAAAGTCTGATGGGGTTTATAAAATTTCAAAAATTCATATGAATTTTGACCTCAAAAGTAAAAAAAGGAAGCATTTTGCAAATATAAACGTAGACAAGGTCTAAAATGGGGATCCTAATCCTAATTTTGATAAGGGTGTTCTAAGTTTCTAACAAATTGAATACCAACTTACATTTCTTTGTTTATTTTGTAAACAAGAATTGCAACTGTAACTTGTGTAGTTGTGTTTAACAACAAAATCAGAATGCTTGAGACTTTCTTTCAACAAATAAGATATAATTCAAGACAACCAGACTAAAGTCAAATTTGTCTAACATAATATTTCTTTTGTAAACCAGCTTTATAACCCATGAAAACATTCGACATCAGAATATACAGTTTATAACTGTTTCTACAAAAATTTGTAAACTGATTTTGGTTATATGAGAATGTAAACGTTTGTCAAAAACACCGCTTTTCTGTTCAGTGTTCTCAATTTTTTTAAAAGTTAAATGTGAAGAACAGAAAACAAAAGCATTGCCAGACAGAAAAATTCTTACAAATTTTGAAATTAAAAGTTGACCCGTTTGATCAAAAAGGTAAAAACAATGAGTATTTTAGTTTCGGGTCAAAGATAGCACCTGTTGCTGTAGACTCAGATTTAGTCGGGGAGAAGCCGAAGAAGACTTTGAAGTGTTTGAAAACCCGTTGACTAAAGCTGAAGCCGATGACATGTCCAAACGAGCATCAAAACGAGTGAGATCACCGTAAGATTTTCTAAATTTCCCATGCTGAACAGCAAAGCAAATTGACCCAAATAAGTCTGCACCAAATGGGCTTCTCTTCCCACTAAACCATGCCTCACAGGTACCACCTACCATTTAATGTTAATATCCGGGTAAGAAAACCCATAAAATCAAATAAATTAATTTAAACAATAGTGAGAAAAGTAACATAATTTCATAGCACATAGATGTGGAAGTTTTGACCCATTTACTTGTAAATAGGTTGATTCGGGTTGAGTTTTATCTAACCCAGATATAATTAAACATAAATAACATGAAGGGAAACGAGTCAAAAAAGTTGCCCAAGGTGTACTTTGTAGTGTATAAAATCTCCTGAATCATTTACTAAAAAAATAGATTATTATTGAAATAATATAATTATTGTAGTCATATTTGACACTAAATGTTTAGAAAGGACTTGGAGAAATAAGTATTTTGGATCAACCCGACCCGTTTCCACCCATACAAAATTTGACATGTTCTGAACCGTTTCCAACCTAACCATCCAGCAGAACAAAAAAAAATCCACTAAAAATTAATTAATTCAAACAATAGTGAGAAAAGCAACATCATTTCACAGAATGCATTTACTAGAATCAAGAAATTTACCAAAAATTCCAGATATCGTAGCATGCGGTTCCTTCATACGTATATCATAAGCTGTATTGCGAAATTCACCCCTTTTTCTTTTAACTAAAGCTAAGTCCTCTTTTGTTTCGGGTTTTCTCCAAAGATCTTTACTTTTTTCATATGAAAAAGCAGCTTTTGCACAAACTCCTGGGCTCAAAGACGCTGGAGGTTGACCTTCGACAAAGTCAACTGCCTTAGCAGAACCACCGTTTTTATGGATGCCAAAACGATATCTTAAACCAGACTCGGAGACAAGAGACAAACAGTCCAATGATATTGATTCTGGCAGTTCCCAATATTTACTGTTGCGGTCCACAAAAAGCTCGGGCCAAGCAGCTTCCAAAGTGAGATCATGATTGGGAAGCTGAACTATGAATAAAAAGGTACTGATATTAGTTAAGAATACAAAAGTGTAGATATTTATTTTAGTTCTGATTATTAGGGATCAAATAATCAGTTATGAGATTCATACTACGTCCAATAAACTAGTTAACCAAGGATGAAATAAAATTACATGTTTACCCTTTTTTAACATAACTTGAGAGACTTTTACTCCGATTTAACAAAACCCTTTATTCGCTATAGTGTCCTTTTTAATTAATCAGAAGATATGTCAGTATGTCACAAACTCAAAATGTCTGATTATTTGATTATTACAGCTTCGAATTGTGGATGATCCACAGGCCGTTGTAATACAGATGATTATCTACTTCTGTTTATTAAATATCATATAATCACTTCCAAAAGCCCCCCTAAAGTACCAAGTGTATCTTTCTCAAGAACCATGGAAGGATGCAAATAACTAGATACGATATATATTCACATGGTCTTGTTTTCCTTTCTCATTACATCAAATCACTTGGAACATGAAAAAAAAGGCCAAAATGGTTAGGACCCAAAACCCTTTTTTTAGATATACTATTATCATTCAAAGTTGCAGCCTAAAGATGCACTTTGTTTATTAATGACATTAAAAAATCAAGTAACACATGGCATAAAATTTGGAAGTCGCCTTTCTAAGAATTCAATAAAGTTCAGTTGTCCTAGTGATCAGTGAAGATATTGAAAGTGGAGCATATAAATTAAAGCATGTTTAACTGCTTGACAGAGAGTATTCTACCTGAATATACGGACAAAAAATATATTTAAATTCAAATACTTTGGTAATATCTAGAATGACTTTTTTATTAGTTTCTTAAAGTCATAAATTATCAAACACTTAAACAATTAGTTATCTAACTATAACAACTTCAAACAACAAAAGCACATCCAAGCACTAACTCACGCAGCACATTTTATTAAGCTGATTATCTTATTCCTCATTATCCAATATCACAACCAATTTCAAAACACGCGTCCTAACACCCCCATGTCAATCGAATAGAACACTTAGTTACATCTTAAATTCTTAATCCATCTTCCTTATTCATAACATAGAACTAAGTTATAACTGTATTTTCATTATATCCACAAGATTGTCGAGTCCTTAAGGGTATACCCGCTATCTGGGCTTGTGTGATATACAAGGACAAGAAATATACAACATCAACCTCCAACTTAAGCAAACTTAACAGTAATGTCTTTTTTTAAAATATACAATTAAATACAAAGATGTTATTAGTTTATACAATTAAAAGTTTCCCTTGTTCCGTAACTTCCGTTCTTTATTTTGTAGGTTCTATCTCCATTTTCCCTGATATCAAGTAAACAAGACCCAACATCACTTCTTTACTACCACCAAATAAACGGGAATACCGGAATGAAAATATTAAATGATCAAAACAATGCCCTCGAACAATGTAATATTCTTCTCAATGCTCTTATCTACTTTCTTACACCTCAACAATTGTGATATGGATCATCATCTATCAAAAATGCTTGTTTTCTATCCCATGATTTCAATATATTATCACCAAAAAAATTGAAATCCATATAATAGCATATAGCTCAAGTAATACTCATCATGGCATATATAAATTATAATCCCCAAATTTTCACATTTGCTACAAGGCTTATGACTAAAACTTTCAATACAAGAAAAACATATAAAATGATCTTATTGATCACAATTTGGGTTCTCAAAACTGAACAAAAAAATTGACCTCATCAATCTAATTGCCACTAAAAATTAACAAACTAAATCAAAATGAACTCATCATCTTAGTCATACATTGTAGATCATTTTCTTGTGAGCTAAAGCACAACCTATTAACTAGTAGGCAATTAGCTACGTGATATCCCACCTAAGTTAAACAATGATATCAAATTGTAATGCGATTGATAAATCCTTTTGTTGAGGCGTGCAAGTATAAAAAACCATGAAAGTTCAATGATCACTTTCCCTATAAAGAATGAAAACACAATCAAGACTTGCCTTGTGAAAGAGAATGCCCTTGGTACGTTTATTCTTGCTTTGACCATCTTTTTCAACATTTAGCAAAATGGAAGTTGATTCACTCAAATCCAGGTGGGAACATAAGCCAATCGAATAAAATGATTTGTCAAAAAACTTCTTGACAACACGTTTAAATCTAGGCGCTATTGAATCCCCCCTTAAAGCTTCTGCTTTAACCGAAGATAACAGCTTTATTGGACGAAGCTGCCCAACCAGTCCAAGCCACCTGCACATGATAAAGATCAACAAACATTCAACCTATATGCTCCAAAATCTGGATAAAACTTGATCTTTAGAAGTCAACTTATGAATTCTTCATAATCTTAATTTACATAAATCAATTGATTTTGATACACAGAATGACTGATACCTTAAGTTCATGAAATAAACTGATAATAACTATTATCATTATTCACATAAGTTATTTAATTCCACATCAAATTGAATTATTTAATGGTTTTGCTTCATAATCACAAATTGTACACAATAAAGTTACAAAATTGAACAAATAGGCATTCATATCAAATTCATCTCAGAAACTAAAAACAATAAAGTTACAAAATTTAACAAATAGGCATTCATATCAAATTCATCTCAGAAATTAAAAACAACAAACTTTAACAAAAGGGTATTCAAATCAAATTCATCTCAGAAACTAAACAATAAAGTTACAAAATTTAACAAAAGGGTATTCAAATCAGATTCATCTCAGAAATTAAAACAAAAAAAAAGTAAAAAATACCAATTTTCTGCAGGTTGTTTCAACCAAAGAGTCTGAAGAGATAAAGAACCGGACTCCTTTTGTGGAGAAGAAGATGATAAAGGTGGAGCATAAGAAGGAATTACACCCAACGGAAACCCTCGTCCCAACAGCAATAATTGCTGCATTCGGAGAAGTTTACTGGCATATGCTCCGTCCACCGGCGTAGGCTCGCCGGGAATTGAGCGTGCACTGCCGTGAAGGGTTTGTGGAGTGGCTATGTTAAGGTCATAAAATGATGCATCCATTGATGTTCTCAAATTAGCCATTGTTGTTGGTGCTTCTTATCTGTTACAGTGAGTGCATTAGAAAGGGGGTTTGGGGGAAAGGAGATTAGGGATTTGTTTGATTGTATCTAGATTCTAGAGGGTTTTGTCATATAAAATTGGAAATTGAAAAAGAAAATTGGAAGAGAGAAATTTTAAAATGGACATTAGCCGAAAAATTTTTACTAAAATGGACATATAGGCGGAACTACGCCGGTTAAGCATTTGAATTTTGCCGGCTAAGTCGGCGTCTTTTTAAGTTAGCCGGCTAAATGTCTATTTTGATATTTTTTCCCAAATTGGAAACCCTAAATAACACATAATTATGATACAACGAAATTAAATTAGAATTTGCTTTGGAAGTACGTAAAATTTGTTGGGTGGGGTAAAGATTAGAGTGAGGGTTCAGGATGGTTTGGCTTGGTAGTTTATAACTTTATATGAAACAAGAATTCTAATTTTGGTTTTATGAAAATTTCCCTTTTATTATAGGGGTAATTACGGTATCAACAACTATTAGGAACATGATGTTACGCTATGTGTTATACTTTAGTTAGTGTGATAAAAAAGTGTTGCTGAGTAGGCGTCACACCCTCAAAATCTACATGCGTGGTTTTACCGCGAGACGCGTGACACACCAGGATCTCAGTCATTAGTTCACAGAACGACTCTATATGAATTTAAATAAAATACCATTTGCTGCTCATAGTCACAAGACAACAATCTTTAAGTTTGAAAATGTTACGGAAGCGTAAATAAAATCCAATGCAAATAAAAGTCAAATGCGCAAAACAAGGCGCCCAAACCATGAAGTTTAAATAAGTAAAGTAAATTAAGTGTTTGAAATATGATGGGACTCCATGCATGTCATATGCTCGTGCTCAATACCTTAGCGACCTGAGAAAACATGTTAAAAGTGTCAACACAATGATTGGTGAGTTCATAGAGATGTAAGTAAATGAAAAGTTCAATGTCTGCTAGATAATGTAATTAATGTATACCGATATATAGCTAGTCTATGTCATGCTACTACAAGTGTTCGAAACCGAAGCTGACTGTTTGTGTTTGTTTGCCTTCCATCATGTCTACCGAACAATGACAAATGTCTAGGCTAATCTTACACCCGTTCGACCTCCAGACAAGTTAGCGCGACTAACTCGGGTGGGGCTTGTCAAAACCTAGTAGTACTACTCAAAATCACCTCGCTATGTTACAATACTAACGGTTCGAGAATGTAAGGACTTATTGGTATGTTTGCACTTTAGTAAGCAAGCGATAATACAATAATAAAAAACCCAAAATGTTTGCGTGCATGCTTTCTCCCCCCAAAAGGAAAGTAAGTAAAGATAGGGGACATGAAACTCACCTTAGTGTGTATGCAAATGAAAGCTAAGTAAAACAGTTGAACCTCTAGCTGCCACCTATAATTCATAGTCTATAAGTGCGTGTTCGTGCAAGTTGATATGAACCCTTAGTATCCAAACAATACTATTATTTAAATGTTTAGAAAAGATTTACAAGTTTGACTCAAGTTTGACCCGACGACCCGTTGGTGACACATTGTATTAAATTATGTTTGTTCAGTATAACACTTCTACATTATACACAAATGATCATGATGTAGCACTTAGCAACAAGTCATATTTGTTCTAGCAAGATAGCAAGTTTCCAAAAATAGCAGGTTTTCATATATAGCAGTAGAGGTGCACAAAAGAACCGGAACCGGAACCGATCCGATGGATTATCCGAAACCGGATCCGGTGAGAACCGGTTTTTTTAGAACCGGTCCGGATATTATGAGAACCGCCGGTTCCGGGACAGGTTCTGGGTTTTTTGACGGACCGGTTAAAAATCGGATAAAAATCGGATTTTTTGGAACCGGTTTTTTTCGGACATTTTGGTACCGGTTCGGAACCGGTTCTAGCCGTTGGGGTTAAAAAAAACGGCTATATAGCCGTTTTATGGCCGTTTTTTTGTTTTTTTTTTTGTTTTTAAGGATTGAAATTTAGTATAAATAGGTATTGGGTGTTTGTGTTAGTTCACCACAACATTCTAGCTCTCAAAACTCAAAAACGCTCTCAAAACGCAAAAAAACGCTCACGTTAAGCAAAAAAAAAACGCTCTCATGGCTTCCGCTTCCGCAAGCACTCAAAATTCGGTTGGTGGTTCTACTAGCGATGTTACGGTTGTGTCAATACTTCCTTGCTCCCGAAACCAAGAAATATGGGCTTATTTCGATTTATGCGAAATGTCGAACGACTCGCAAAAGGCTCGTTGCAAACGTTGTGGTAAACTTTTGGCTGCGGCGGGAAATAGCAGTTTAAGGAAACATATTGCTAGTCACGCAAGACACACTCAAGAAGGTGAAAATCAAACTCAAATTGGTAGGGATGGAGGAGTTTGGCAATACAATGTCGAAAGTGTTCGTGAGAGAATGGCACATTTCGTCATTCAAGAAGGCTTGCCTTTTGATCATTTTGATAATCCGCGCTTGACGAGGATGATACAAGAGACGCTTCAACCGAATTACACAAATGTAAGTCGTTCTACTTTGAGAAGAGATTGTTTAAAAATGTGGAAAAGAGCCAAAAAAGAATTAATTTTAGGTTTTGAAAAATTAAATACCGGCATTAACTTAACAACGGACGTTTGGTCCGCTCCACATGGTTTACCCGAATCGTACCTTTGCGTTACCGCACATTGGGTTCAACCGGAGTCGTGGCAAATGATGAAGCGTACGATTGCGTTTGATTATTTTGGATATCCACATACCGGTGAAAACTTATTTTATATTTTAGACTCGGTAATTCAAACTTATAAAATTCAACCGAAAATATTTTCAATATCTTTTGATAACGCTTCAAATAACACAAACGCGGTCGAAAAATTAAAAATAAAATATGAACCGCCTTGTAACGGTGTTTTTTTTCATAGTCGATGTGTTGCACACATCATTAACTTGGTTGTGCAAGACGGTCTAAACGTCCAAAAAATAAGAGACGTAAAAGAAAATTTTAAAGTGATGTTACGTGAAGTTTTTAGCACAAGCAAAAAAAGATATATAAACTATAGAAACTTGTGCCAACAAACGGATTCCATCTTTTTAGGTCCGAATTGGGACGTACCTACTAGATGGAACTCGACTTGGAAAATGTTTGAATCGGCCTTAAGGCAAAGAATTACTTTAAAACATTTCCATGATGAACTTGTGCAAAAGAAACGTTGTTTACAAAAATTTGATAATATAAGTTGGGATATGATCGAGAAACTAACTAATTTGCTTGAGGTTTTTAAAAATGCAACTACATGTTTATCGGGAGTTTATTATCCCACGTCTCCGCTAATACTTCAACAATTATACTTAATATGTAATAAATTAAAAGAGTTTGAATATCACGGCACTATTTTTGAAAAAATGGTAAAACCTATGAAAGCTAAATTTAAAAAATATTTTTCAGAAATGCCGGCCGTTGTTACATGTTCGGCCGCCTTAAACCCAACGATTAATGTAACCGGTGTTGAAACATTAATTGGATCAATATCGGATGATTTAAATATGTTCGAGGAAGACCCAAATTTTGAATCAAATGCAATAAGGGATTTCAATTCGGCTTTTAATAATATGTTTGATTATTATTTACGCAAATATGGTGGAAGTGGTGATCCATCAAACATACGTGAATCAATGGGTTCGGGTTCAACTTCTAGTAGTTCAAGGAACCCGATGCTAAATTTATTTAACACTTTAAGAAACGAAAATACTAAACGAGCTCGTGGAACCACACCAAGTAGCGAGCTTGGGAGATATCAAGCAACCGACTTTATTTCTACTCTAAGATCCGAAGAGTTTGAAAACTTTGATATCTTGAGTTGGTGGCAAGGAAGGGAATCCCAATATCCCGTTCTAGCCGCAATGGCCCGTGACCTACTAACCGTCCAAGCTTCCACGGTAGCTTCGGAATCCGCTTTTTCTCTTAGTGGCAGGGTTTTATCTATTCGAAGAACGAGGCTTACACCGAAATCTATGGAGATGTGTATTTGCTTGAAGGACCATTTGGATGCCGCCGAACGTGTACAACATGTTGCAAAACTAGAAGGCGAGCTTGACGTTGAACAAGAAATACATGAATTCGAAGTAGAACATGGGGCGGCGACTCCACTTTCGGACGAAGAACAAGCTTACGATGAAGCCCAACGTATCTCAAGCGAAGAAGAATGAAAACCGATGTTACAAAGACTACGACGAAGAATATTGAAAACATAATAAATAATTAATGCTTTGTGATTCAATTATGTTTTTTGTATTTTTTTTGTACGAACTATTGTTAAATAACTTTAAAAAATCTACAAAATAAATAAAACATGTATTTTATAGTGTATCTTTGTTAATTTTTAATTTTTTTTTTCGGAACCGGTGGAACCGGTTTTTTTTAACCGGTCCGGTTCTAAATATCCGAACCGGTCCCAATAGGTTCCAAGTCTCCACACCCGGAACCGGATCCGAACCGGAACCGGTTCTAATGGATCCGGTTATTGACCAACTTTGACGGAACCGGTCCGGATCCGAAGCGGATCCGGTTCCAAAAAAAAACCGATTTGTGCACCTCTATATAGCAGGCACGTTCAAGATTCATATTATCATTATTAATATGTTTTTATGATTACTCTAACATGTTCAAGATCGTCACATCACATACCAATTGTATAGAACTTAACATGTGATACACAATTCAAGACAAAGTTTCTATCTTTAGTAACCTATGAGAGATATGCATGATTTCAAACATCCAACACATTGCAACATGTTATTATGTCCTAACTAACATGTACCAATCATTAAACCATGTCATACATGTATAATTAGCAAGCTATGAACACTTTAGCAAATTAAAGTTTCATCTTTTAGTAAGTTTGTAAAACCGAGCTAGGTATTAGAAATCTAACTTCACAAATCAACTACACATGTAACAAGTAACACATAAACATCATCATATCATCCAAATCATGTCTAGTATACAAAGTAGAATTCACAAAAAGTTTCCTTTATAAGTAATTTATGATTTCTAACTTGTTTAGCATCAAATCGATTACATCCAACATATCTAACATGATTATAACCATAATAAGCATCAAACACATCTAACATGCAATTCTACACTATCACATAATCAAAAAGTTTTATATTTTAATAAGTCACTAATCATATGAAGCCAGGGTTTTCCAAATAACCATAAAAACATCAAATACATGCAAAATAATGATAAAGTCACCATCTTTATTGGTAAAATTCATGTTTGGATGAACTAGGGTTTCAATCTAAAATTTAGGAATAAAAAAGTAACGAAATCGGATGAAACGACTTACGTAGGATTGTTAGGAACGCTTAGAGAAGTCCGAATACGTGTTTAATTGCAAGATTGAAGCTCGAACAGATGGTGTATGGTGGTGGTTTGTGGTTCGGCGCAAGTAGGGAGGGAGAGGGGGGTTGGGATCGACGATTTTTGAGAGAGAGAGAATAAGGATTAGGGTTTTAAATTTTATAAAAATCCTTATATCCTAATTTGCATGGGTTTTAAATTTGGAATAGATAATCTCTAGGTTATTTAAAAAAAATATTTAATTAATCCACTAGATAAAGATGGTTTTTAAATAATTATTTTTATAAAAGTTCCATATTCTATAAAAATAACCAGTAAAATAAAAATCTGATAATTCTACGCGATATCACGAAAACTCACATAATTCACAGATAAATCACTAAACATATAAATCCACATAATTTATATTAAAATAATTGTTCGCAATTATTTTCATTAGTTCACCAACGTTCCGGGTTCAACTCGTGTGTGATCCGGTAATTCTAGAAGTTACCGCTACGTGAGTGTTTGTGCGAAACTGACACATCTGACTAATCCTAATTAAATGTAATGCATGAGTGAATGTTTGAGATAACTGAGTTTGAATAAATAATTGTTTGAAATAACAATGTTTGTGTTAACAGAGTTAACCTGAAAATATCGGATGTCACATAGGCAGTGGGTCATACTCGCTAAACATGTGTTATGAATTAGTGAGTGTAAACAAAAAAGAGATTGTGAGGTGTAATGTTATGATTGATGCATAAAAATTAAAAAAAACAAAAACAAAAAGTCTTACCTTGTCCCACGCTCGGTAGCAGCCTCACGGAGGCGCCGCCACACCCTCGCTAACATTCCAGGGGCAATGTTCGATACCCAACATCCCTTCATTTACGGACCCATAACACATAGCCTTAAAGAGTGAAAAAATTACAATATATATGATGGAAAATGAGTAAACTGTCATTTTCGTCCCTGTGGTTTGGTCAAAATTGCCACTTTCATCCAATAGTTTGTTTTTTTGTATCTGGGTCCTCATGGTTTTAAAATATTGCCATTTTCATCCTCGTGGTTTTAAAATATTGCCACTTTCATCCAGTCAGCTAACACCGTCCGTTTTTCTCAGTTAAATGAGGGGTATTTCAGTCCTTTTACTTATTTGTTTTATTTTTTCATCTTTTTACTCTCACTTTTTAATCATCCCCAATTTAACCTCTAATTTAATCATCCACCTGCTGGCCTTCTTCCTCTTTTCCTGACCAGTTTCCGACGAGCACCACTGGAACACCTCCGTCGCTTGTTTCTATGATTAAAAAGTGAGAGTAAAAAAGATGAAGAAATAAAACAAATATGTAAAAGGACTGAAATACCCCTCATTTAATTGAGAAAAACGGACGGTGTTAGCTGACTGGATGAAAGTGGCAATATTTTAAAACCACGAGGATGAAAATGGCAATATTTTAAAACCACAAGGACCCAGATACAAAAAAACAAACTATTGGATGAAAGTGACAATTTTGACCAAACCACAGGGACGAAAATGACAGTTTACTCATGGAAAATTTATGTATCGCATTTATGATGTTGACACATACTCTGACATGTATTTTTTCATGATGTACTATATATTATACCATGTGTTAACCCTATAATATTTTATATACTTTTTTACATTAAGAACTGATTTTTTATATGATGACATATTGTGTGTTAAATAACGATTGACTGATTTATACTCATATCATTATATACATTATTTTGCTTCTAAATACTAATTTATTTATAAATATTAAATAAAAAGAATCTGTTTGCTTGATTAGAAAACCATAGCATTGCCTTTCTTGTTTTTGAATTTGAACGATTTTTAATGTTTTTTTGGTAGAAAAAGACAATCAAGTACTCATGATGTCTTCATGTCTCATGTCTCATGTCTCAAGATCCACAAGTTTTTAGCTTTCTTCCCAAAATACCCTTGTGCATCCTCTCTTTCTATAAATAATAAGTCCATTCATTGTTAACAGGAAACCCAAGAAAATACCCCCCCATACACCCTCCCTAAATTTACACAAAGAAAATGAGTTCTTCATATTTCTCTCTTGCCCTCTTTTTATTTTCCTTATTCTTCTTATCCATCAATGGGCAAGACCTCATATACAACACTTGCAAAACCTCCTCACAAGAAGATCCTAATGTGAAGCTCCACTTTTGCACCACCTCTCTCCAAGCTGCACCGGCTAGCCATTGCGCTGATCTTAGAGGCCTCGGGATGATGTCCATTAGGCTAACAAGGTATAACCTTACTGACACAAGGTGTTACATCAAGCGGTTGCTCAAGAACGACACGAAGATACATGATCCCTATGTAAAGTCGTGTTTGGATGATTGTTTTGAGCTTTATTCAAACGCTATTTCGGGCATCAAACAGGCTATGAAGAGTTACAATTCCAAGCGTTTTTTTGATGCAAATGTGCAAATAAGCTCGGTCATGGATGCCACTACAACTTGTGAGGATGGGTTTAAACAAAGAAAAGGTGTTGTTTCACCATTAACCGAAAGAAATGATGCGACTTTTCAACTATCTGCTATAACACTTTCGATTATGAATATTCTTCAGAGTAGTTTGAAATGATTTCAAACGAATTATTATCCTGCACTATCTAGGTGGTGTTGTTTAAAAAAATTTAAAATGAATTATATATATTATGTATAACTTCACGTCAATTCTTTAATTTATAAAAGCTATTTCTAGTTACATGGTTTTTTTTTACATTTTGTAAGTTCTATGACTTTCACGTATATATTTTATAAAAGCTATCTCCATGTTGTCGGACGATACAAGAATGAACATTTTTAAATTCTAATGGTTGTTTGGTGACGATTTCAAAGAAAGTATGAGTAATAACGATGTAATTAATTTTTTTGATTTACATGTTTCACATGGATAAACTTTATTATATAAACCATTTTTATTAATTAAATGACAACAGAAAACTATAGCAAACATAAATACAATTAGTTACTTAGGCCATGTGTAGTGAGCGTGGTTAAGGGAGGGCGTGGACCACGTGACCCGTGATTGGACGTGGAACACGGCCCTCTAGGGGCCCAGTGACGGATCTAGGAAAAAAATTTCTGTGTATCAAAAAATTCAAAAATTTCGTTCAGGAGTATCGGAAAACATAAAACGGTAAAAAAAATTCACTAATTTTCCACTACGCGTCGAAAGTCGGTACCCCTCGGCCTAAGGTAGATCCACCCATGCCTATTGCCTTATTGGGCGTGAAGGGCGCCACAGTGTGGCAAATCACGGGGTGGGGCGCTGGATTGGGTTTTCAACCAATGAAGAGACTGATTAGTGGTTAAAAATATTAATTAAAAAAATTAAATTAATGTTGGATAGTGAAACCATTACACATTTTACTGGTTCTGGTTAGTGGTTTCACTCATCCCTACGTGACAGTGACACAACGACACGTTTTTCACTTTTTAGTAAAACCATTACACATACCCTTATATTTTGTAATAGTTACATTAATTATTCAATCTTGTGTTTAAAGTGTACAACTTAATCATTAGGGTTTTAGATAGCACAATGTTATTTTAAGCAATCTTTTTTATGGAAATATTTGCAAAGTGTTTTAGTAATGTCTTAGTGTGGAAGTTTATTAGAAATAGTATAGTTGATTATCTTTTTAGCCCATGAGTGAGTTGTACGGAAAGTTATGAATAATCCATACAAATTACTTACATTGAAATGCATCATTATTCATTAATATTGAATAAATGGAATATGATAATACAAAAGACCATGAGGATCATAGGGGAAATGACTCAAGCCATTGGCTATATACGACTTGAGAAAGGTAGGCACGGAAACAAAGTTGCAAAGTATTGATTTGTGCAGTAATTATTACAACTTGGTGCATTTGAAGATCGAGAAATAACAAGGACAGACGGTCTCCATTCAAAAAACTTGCGAGGAGATTCATTTGGCTTTTTTATGAGTGAAAAATAGGATCAATCTACAATCATTAGATTGGTCGTTGTGGTGTAATTTCCATTTTTTTTGTTGTAATTATTTGTTGTACTCTATTGCGTTCTAGTTTCTTGCTAGAACCATTTCATTTTTAATATTATATCATCTTGTCGTTGAAAAAAAGGTATGGAAACAAATCAAACGTCTAGTGAACCGTTTAATGAAAAGTTCATTTATATTTATTTATTTATTTAATAAATGAACGAATATGAACAAAATTTTGTATTTATTTAATTAAACAAATAAACATAAACACATGTAACATTCGTTTATGTTACCGTTCATTAAGGTTTGTTCGTTTATGTTCATTTACATATTCATCAAAAAAGTTGAGTAAATTTAAAGCCATCAGACGAGACCAACACGTATTATTGTTTACTTTTAAAATGTTATTAATGGTATTTCGACTTTAATTTCAATATAGTTGTTTACTTTTAGTTGGTGTTCATTTGTGTTATTTTTATGTTCGTTTGTGTTTGTTGTTTATAGTTGTTTATATTTGTGTTTGTATTTGTGTTACTTTTAATTTCAATATAGTTGTTTTTTTTTTGTTGTAATTATTTGTTGTACTCTATTGCGTTCTAGTTTCTTGCTAGAACCATTTCATTTTTAATATTATATCATCTTGTCGTTGAAAAAAAGGTATGGAAACAAATCAAACGTCTAGTGAACCGTTTAATGAAAAGTTCATTTATATTTATTTATTTATTTAATAAATGAACGAATATGAACAAAATTTTGTATTTATTTAATTAAACAAATAAACATAAACACATGTAACATTCGTTTATGTTACCGTTCATTAAGGTTTGTTCGTTTATGTTCATTTACATATTCATCAAAAAAGTTGAGTAAATTTAAAGCCATCAGACGAGACCAACACGTATTATTGTTTACTTTTAAAATGTTATTAATGGTATTTCGACTTTAATTTCAATATAGTTGTTTACTTTTAGTTGGTGTTCATTTGTGTTATTTTTATGTTCGTAGATATTAACGAAAGAACAAAAACGAACAAGAACATGTTTATTTTCTTAAACAACGAGCAAGAACAATAAAATTCGCGGGTTTAAGTGTTGTGTTCGTTCATTTGTTTGTGTTAAAAGTATTTAGTAGTGAGCAACTTGAAAGACTCATAATAATTATTATCAAGTAGTATTTTTTTAGAGCAACTAGAATTTTTTTGGACAAACTAACATACACTCAGTATTATAAAACTCAGTTTAGGCGGTCGAGTACTCGGTAGGGTGCCGAGATGATTTTCTTCAACTTGGTCAACATTACTCGGAATAGGTCCAACACGGTCAAGTCAGATTTTCGCTGTTTTTTGTACTGATTTTCGTTGTTTTTTACCGACTCTTGTTGGATTTTCGCTGTTTTTTACGGAGATATATTGAAAAATGAGAATTAAATGATTACTATGTCTATAATATTAAAAAATTAATATCAATTTTTAAAATACTTTATTATTTGAACATGTATCCTTTTGATATATATTGATATTCACGTATTTTGTTACAAATATTAGTAAACTTATGATATATCTGACATATATATAATTTCCCGAAAATTAATTTCTTTGTAATTTACCATGTCTGAGTACTCTCCGCCTAGGCCGAGCACTCGCAAGTCCCCAGTCGACCGACCTGACAGCGCCTAGCGACTTCTGCAACCATGCATACACTATAAATCTACTCCTAATATACATCGCTTCTCCACGACAAGACTTAAACCCACAACCTTTTGGAAAGGAGACACCATGTAACACACTTTGATACCATTATGTCAAATACCCTTTGGTAGCTGAATTTTATTACTCACTGAGCTAGACAGGAAAAAGAAGAATTATAAAAATAGTAACGGGTTTTTAAACCAATTCACCCAAACAATACTTGCTTTATTATTCCTATTTACATACCACAAATAAGAATAGTTAAGTAGTATTTAACATTAGGTAAGTTCAATAGTCTTATTTGTTTCTATTTAAACCTATTTAGTTGTTATTGAGAACAGAGAAGGGAAAATATCAAGTTTATATTACACAAATCTTTCTCCTCAGCCTAGACTATTAATGGCTACTTTCATTATCTTTGTATTTTAATATCTTTAGTTTGATTAATGCTAAACGAATGAACACAAACAAGTCACCGTTCGTGTCCGTTCGGTTCATTTGCAGCCTATACAAAACCCATAGTTCACCTACTACTGAATTCAACACAGCACAACACAACCAAAAGTTTGAATTAGGTTTTCTCCATATACAACTCGTACGCTTCTCACCTCATAAAGCAAGTGCCCTAGAGATTTTGAACCACTTTGGTCGGTTTGATATCCATGGGTGAAAATAACATCCATTAGGAGTAAGGGTTGATTAGTAAATTTCATTTCTTTATGAATTAATATTGTAATAAAGGAACCATATGACGTAAATTCATAACTTTTAACATAAGAAAGTAACATCCATTCCCTTGCATCGATTAATGCATTTTTATAAGATTTTAATTTAGTTAGTTAAAAGTTGAACGCGGAAATGAAATGCAAACAAATTAAATATAAATATAAATATAGTTTTCAAAATGAAAAGCTAAATTAGGTTTGAAATAAAAACAAGTACAGAAGGATTGAATATTGTGTATTGCACTAGTTTTCCCCTTGTTAAAATCGGTATAACTTATGTCATATGCTACGATGCTCCATTGTAACTTTCGCTTTTATAGAATATAAAAACTATCGTTTTTTGGACATGGATATTCGGCTAATTGTTCCAACAACAATCAATGACCTATTGACAATCTACAAGTTAGGTGGTCTGCTCGACTACTCCGGTGGAGAGATCACTGACGGTGGTGGCCAGCGAGTGGATCGTGGTGTCCTCTCTCTCGGCTTTCTATTTCTCTCTCTATCAGACGAATATACAACCAATGTTTTCACGATATAGAAAAACTGAATTGTTTTTTACTTTTAAAGCCTTTTTATTGTTTTCAAGGTGGGTTTTTAAAACCATGTCTCCAAAATTTGCAGTGATTTTGACTTTTGAGATAGATTTTAGACGGTTACTTGTAATCTTTAACATAAAGTAGTTTTGTTTTCTAATTTTATTTATTTTTCATACTTTTAAAATTTTTATCTATCATCAATATAATTATAACATATCTTTTATACTTTTTAATATTTTGGTTAATTATTAAATTAATTATGAATTATGACGTCATCCGGTTTTCAAAGCCGGTCCGACCGATCCGAGCCGCTACCCCCCCTTCTTTAGCCGGTTCAACCCTTTTATGACTATTATTAGTATGTTGTTATTATTTTAATTGTTTAGTTATTATAATGTTTATAATAACAGCCAAACCCCAGGGGTCAAACAGGGGCGGCTCAAGGTACTTGATGGCCCCAAGCGGACTAAAGATTTTGAGGCCCTTTTTCAAAAGTCATATAATAAAAAACCTCATATTTTTGTGGTTTTTACGAACTTAGTAGTGATTCTTTTAGGGATTCATCTAAAGAATCTCGTTAGCTTTTTTGACCCTTTTTGATGCACTCAATTCATACTTACAGTTACGGTTTAACATTTTAATCTAAATTACCAAAAACAAATAATCTAATAAATAAAACCCTATAACCAAACTAAATAACCAATAAATAAATAATAATCTAAACAATAAAACCAAATAACTAATAACCAAATTAATCTAACCAAACCAAATAACTAATAACCAAATAATCTAATCAATAAAACCACATACTATTATCATTCAAAACCAATACCTTACTTTGGATTTGAAATACAACCTTATAAAGTGAGGCATAGAAATCTTAAACTGAAACAACTATATGGATTTCAACTGCAGACCTATTTTTCTTGCATAACATAATATAATGCACATAAAGCATTAAAACATGTACATCAAGAGCTAAATGCAAAGTAGGGTATAGCCCAAAACCAAAAGTAAGGCATGAAATGGGTGTAACTTTCTAAAAGAATTCCAAGATTCAAATAAACCTTCTGTTTGTTGAAATCAGGCCAAAAAACACGAACACAGAATTTTAATCTCAACCAAGATCGACTCTTTCTGTTTTATTATTTCTTGACTTGCATTTCATAGGCCTTAACCATCTATTTATACTAAAATAAATAATACTAACCCTACTCAAATACTACTCTCAATTATAATCTAATAATAACTCCAATAAACTAATACATAAATATAACTTTATCTAAACATTCAAACTATTAATTAAATACTAATTAATTAACTAGTTCCGGATCACCCCTTCAACTTTCACATTTTTTCAAACGGACCCCTCTTTCTTTCGTAAAATCAAGATTAACTCCTTCAATGTTCCATGATTCTTTTGAACTTCATTTTTTAATTTATTTTTCAACAAATTCTAAGCAAAAACCTGATTCTTTTCCACTCCATTGTTTTAATGCTTGATAATTCTGAACTAATTCAAAGCAACAACAAGATTCTTTTAAACTCCATTTTTTAAAATTTCTTGATAATAACCAAACCAAAGTAATCAATAAAACATACCTCTAGCAATCCAAGTCCAACAAACGATTTTTGAAAGAGAAATTGTTACATCGTTCATTTCAAAAATCAATCGATTTTTGAAACAGCAATCGATTTTTGATTTTTGAGGCAAACAGCAATAGAATGAGAAATATAGACCTTTCAGCAATCGATTTTTTATTTTATTTGACCTTTCAGCAATCGATTTTAATTACGTTCAGTTGTTTAAGCGCACACATAGGCCCAATACCCAAATTACAACACAGACCTTTCAATTTGCTAAACATGCCCAATTTATATATATAATTTTTTTTTTCTAAATTGGGGGCCCTATTTTTTGGGTGGCCCCAAGCTCTTGTTTGGCCTAAATACACTAGTGGGCCGGCCCTGGGTCAAATATAATATATTTTGAATTTTTTTTTTCAAAACAACGTAATATTTTTTAAAATTATGAATATACCGTTACAACGTGCTTATATCTACCTACGTTTCGGTTCTATGTTCACAACCGAGTCCTCGCAACGCGCGAGATATTCAACACTCGTTATGAATAAAAAAATGGTTTTTTATCCTGATGTGTCTAAACTTTACCATATTTTTTCTTCTCCCATTCGACATTTCAAAAGGTGTCACTCCAATGGTTGTTACGAGGAATTCTATCAACAGTGGATGCACATCATAAATTCAATCAAACTCTATCACACAAGCTCATATTTAATTCTGTGTTACTGTATATATGGTACTCATCAATAATTTTATGCTCATTATGGATACCGAGTAAAATGAGAGTTCATCAATAGTTTGTATTATCCTTTCGCTTTAAGCAAAGTCTATCACACAAGTTGTTGAAACTTCTTTCAAAACCTTGATGTAAAATGAGGGCCTCTATCGTCTATCATACACTATGGATACCGAGACCCCATGCCTTGCCACCATCTCCTTCAAATACATATATGTCATTTTATATGATGGATATGTCTCTTAGATCAACAAGAAATGTGCTATTTTTTGTTAAATGATACAATGACCCATTCAAAATCACAATTAATGGTGACTTTGGTAACTTTATGGGGAAAATTCCCAAAATATACTTATTAGTTTTCAAACTTCTAGTTTTGTACCTTTGACCATACACACTCCCCATATTATACACGTACATAAATGGCGGAAATGTCAAGGGAAGGTACTAAAACGCCGGTCACTTGGCTATATAACCGGCCGACACGTACACTGTAAAGAAAAGAAAATATTTTTTAAATCAATTCTCACTTTCTAACTCCGATTTGAGTTAATGTTTTTAAAATATATAAATATATATATATATATATAATTTTAATCATTTCGTATTTCTTAACACCGATTTAAGTTGATTCATTTTTTTATTTTAAGAATTAAATATAATTTTAATCAATTCGCACTTCCCAAGTACAATTTGAAAAAAAAAAGTATTTTTTAAATCAACTCTCACTTCCTAACTCTTCCTAACTCCATGTTGCCCATAGTAACATTCTCATATAGAGTCTTGGCTCATTATCCTTACCTTGATGATAAAGGATTTGACAACATGTGCGTTTAATATTCGGTCTCAAAATTCAAACCTATAACTGAAACCGAAACCGAAAAATCTGGACTGAAATACATATTTAGTTTTCCGTTTTGTTTGTAATCGAAACCGAATTCAACTTTCGGTTTTTGGTTCTAACATTTTCAATTCGGTTGTCATAGTGCTACTGTTTGAAGATTTTTTTTTTCACATGTGAACCCACACAGAACATTTTTTATATGTTTTCCATTCTTCTTTCCACATTTGTTCAATGTTTTGTTTGCAATGCTTGAGTTGGATGTGAATCACTTTCACATAGTCAATTGTATAAAGAGAGTGGGTTAATTATGTATATTTTGCTATATCCTATAATCTTTTATAATTTGCATTTCAACATTTTTGTTATTTGAATTCGATTTTTTCGGTCAAAAACCAAACTGAATTTTAATTCGATTTTCAGTTCAGTTTTGAATATGTCAAATTCAGTTATGTTAGGTTTTCGGTTTTTGACCCAAAAAAAACATGGCACATGTACACGTACATGAAACACGTTACAAAGGTATTCAACAAATTCCATTACTAGAGCATTATACAATAATTTACATTGATACATGCCAAGTCACAAACAACTAACATGTTGATACACCATCTTGGATGTAACTGTTACACGAGGGTTAATCAACAAAGAAAAGAAGAAAAAAAATTAACAAACGAAACGTAAGATTCCTTATTCTCTCTAATAAGCTCTATATATACACAGTAGTTTAGAAACCCCATGTATTACACAGGTTGAATAAATACAATATTATATACTTAGTAGTAAAAATTTACATTTCACATGTTTATGACATATTATATAGTTTTTTAATATAAATTTTAGAAATGTTATATAGTTATTTTTTAAAAGTGATTTATAAAAAAAATGAAAGAAATGTTCAATTTCTAAAAATGGTTTATGAACAAACCTATTTTTTAAGAGAAATTTTTTTATAAAAATAGTCATGGAAATCAGTATTATTTATGAAGAGAGTGAGAGGCGGGAAACAAAAAATTTAGAAAAAAAAACAATTAAAGAAAGTTTATACAATTAATAGGAGAGAGATGCGGGAAAAAAATTATGAGGATGCATATGAGAGTGACAAGTGTCCCTCTAAAACCTTTCTTTATTATATAGTATAGATAGGGGAAACCCTAATTATGTCAGTAAGGGTAATTATGTCCATCGATTAATTACCAATTAACCTATAAAGGTATTTAAGTCAATGATCAATTAATAAATAAATGATAATAAAAGCCACATAATTAAAGTGAGTCTTATAATTAAACCTAAAACTAATCTGAACCCATTGATATTAAACCTAAACCCGTAAATTTCGTATTAAGTTCATGTCATATTAGAAATTCACACCCGTACATGTAACATATACTCTTGAATTGCTTGCTTTTCTGTTTCAAATTTGCATTTTTTATCCCATTAGTTCATTAAGGATAAGCTTTGTGCCGTTACTAACGAAAAAATTATTACACCCAAACTGTAAACACGCATATTATAAAAAAAGAAACTGAAAACCGAACCGATAAACACCCTTATATGAGAATAACCTTTGCCAAGTTAAATTAGATCACATGTTTTAAACAACTTCCATCCATATAAAAATCTTTTTTTTTTGTAAAGTTTTAATCTTTTACGAGTCTTCCTAGAATCCTCTCCACATTCAAGGGCCAATACATTATACAACGCTACCCCTTCCTTGTCCAAGCTTTTTAAATAGTAATGATTTCTTTATTTGCTACACAGAGTCATATCATTTACGGGTGGTTTGACCCAACAGATTAACCCGATAAAGCCGATACCCGTCATCGTATCGGTGGTTTTGGGGCCAGAATTATCAACCATCGAAGACGCAACTAACGAAAAAACGTCACTCTCTGAATTGGTCCCCATCTTCTTCGTACGGATCTTCTCAACATGCCAGGTTTTTACTCTTAATCAGTCTCTCAGTTTCATCTCAAGTATCGATTAGTCGATTGGGTGTTCTTTTAGTAGCGGAAATGATTCTGTGCTTAGAATTTTAGAAATTGTTCGTGATTTGAAACCCTAAAGGGCTACTGCATGTTCAAATTTGAAATGGTTGTGGATTCTAATTTTGTAAACAGTTCATTTTCAAATTAATTAATACTAATGTTTGTTATTTAATAACTGCTGTTGTAATTCATGTGTCCAAAAGATTGTATTTCTTTTTATCAGTTTGTATGACCCTCAAAAGCCAAATGCAGACTTTTTTTGGGATGAAGAGATAATCAAGTTCATAAATTATTCAAACTGTTATTTTATTTTTATTTTTGGAAAATACGATATCGAATGATGATTCCATTGAGTTTTATTAGAACTATTTAGGTTTTAGAGTGCCAAGTGAAGTGTATGAATATAAAGAAATTGATGTGTAGATGTTGAAACATGTGCAGAAATAATGTGGAAATTGGAACAGCTTTCTATAGTACATATAACATATAAGTAGTTTGTAAAGCTATATCATCTGTTCTCATATCATGTAACCTTTATACTTCACCCATTATTTATAATTTATTGCAAGATGTCCATTCTTGACAAATTTTACAAGTTAAAAAGTTATTTACTTGCTCATTCTTTATGTTACAACTTACTAGTTACAAGTATTAAATTTGTTCCACAAGATTCACTTCTTTTCTCTTTTATTAATCATCATTTTTTCTTAGACATCTTGTATTGAAATCTTTCCAAAAAGATGTTAACTTTTTTTTTTTTTGCATATTTGGTCATTTATCTTGTAGATAATGAAGATTCAGTTGTGGTGACTCAGTCTGGCTTATTGTCACTTTCCAAACTCAAGCGTTGGCAATGGTGGGTTCTTGTTGCCTTTAACATATGTTTTCTAATTCTTGGTCAAATCGTCGCAGTTCTTCTGGGTCGATTTTATTATGACCAAGGTGGAAATAGTAAATGGATGGCTACACTTGTTCAAACTATAGGGTTTCCTATCCTTTTCATCCCATATATCCTCTTTCCTTTGATTACTAACTCATCAACTATATCCACCACATCCTTTTCACTGCCCGTTATTTTCTTGATGTATGTTGTTCTTGGTGCCCTAATTGCCGGTGACAATATGTTATACTCAGTGGGATTGCTATACCTTTCAGCCTCCACTTACTCCCTCATATGCGCCACTCAATTAGCCTTCAACGCAGTCTTTTCATTTTTCATAAATTCCCAGAAATTTACAGCTTTAATTTTCAACTCTGTGGTGGTTCTTTCATTATCCGCCTCTCTGCTTGCTCTCAATGATGACTCAGATAAACCGGCTGGTGTCACAGACAAGAATTACGCCCTTGGTTTTGTGGCTACACTTGGTGCTTCTGCTCTTTATGCACTTCTACTTTCAATCATGCAACTTTCATTCCAAAAAGTTATCAAAAAAGAAACCTTTTCTGTGGTTCTTGAGCTTCAAATCTACACTTCATTCTTTGCCACTTGTGTTTCTGTCATTGGTCTTTTTGCTAGTGGCGAGTGGCGGACTTTGGGCGGTGAAATGGACAGTTTTGGTAAGGGGGGTCTGGCTTATGTGATGACATTGGTTTGGACCGCTGTGGCTTGGCAGGTGTGCTCGGTTGGTGTTGTGGGATTGATTTTTGTGGTGTCATCTTTGTTTTCAAATGTGATTAGCACTCTGTCATTGGCCCTGACTCCAGTGGCTGCACTAGTGGTATTTCATGACCAGATGAACGGTATAAAGATAATTGCCATGCTAATGGGCTTGTGGGGATTTTGTACTTACATTTATCAGAATTATCTCGATGATCTTGAGGCGAAGAGAAAACAGACGGATGCTACTGGTATGCAACTTAAATCCTCAAGTTGAAGTTTTTTTTAATCATCTTTCATCCAACTGTTAGAAACTATGCTGTTAAAGTTTAGACATCTATGAAGGATTATTCACAGAATGTTAAATGTATGGATTTTATCATGCTATTTAGGTCTTCTTGTAGTTTCCTTTTTTGTCCTTTTTATATGTTATTGATTGTTTTCATATCGGGAAATTATTGGGATAATTGCGAAAAATAGCAACATACTTTCTAGCAATGCACTTTGAAAATTATCAGAAACAGCAACACACTTAACCTTTTTTTTTTTAATGAATCATTCTTTTTAGTGCAATTATCCTTTTTTATTGGGTATTTGGGATTAAGGTTTAGTTTCTTTCATGCACATTTAGGGGCAGTTTTATCAGAAGAATCAACTCCATTGCTACTTGAATGAAACTGAGCATAAACAGAAGCAGGAAACTTGCTCCTCCAGATGCACCAGTTGAGGTATGTTTTGACTTTTGTGGTCAAACGAGTTTCATCAGACTTTGAAAAACCTATATAATTTGTAACAGTAGAACTATTGGTTGCATGTTATAGGAAAATTTTGAGGTAGAACTTAGAAGTGGATTTGAAATGAATCGTTTGACCGTTAAAGTCAAAATAGATTTCTTGTTTTGCAATGGAGGTGATGGATTTCCTGTATAGGTGTTGTGCATGAAAGTTAAGGTGGTGGTGGAAGCCGCTGTGACAAGTTTATTGGCGGCGGTGGCCATGGGTTGTGGTGGTTAGTTTGGCTGTTGTATTTTGGATCGTTCATTGTTTGATGAAATGTATTCCTACATTGATGTAAACAAAAACATGTTACAAATGAAAAAAATTGTAATTGCAATATTAAAGTATCATTATAGATCTTATTAATTGAAAGATGCTATACCTTTTATTGTCTCATAAGAATTGAAAAATACGGATCCTAAGTTGTTGATTTTGAAGATATAAATCATAAATTAGAAAAGAGTAAACTGTCATTTTCGTAGTTTAGTCACTTTTGTCAGTTTCATCCGAAAAGTTTAATTTTCTTTTGTGTATCCTCGTGGTTTACAAAACTTGTCATTTTCATTCAGTCAGTTAACTCCATCCATATTTTAATGTTAAATGAGAGGTATTTAGGTCTTTTTTATATGTTTTTTTTATTTTATCAATATTTTAAACCCTTAACTATTCCCCCATTCCCTTAAACCGTATTAACCCTAATTACCCTATTACGATCGTTTATGTGGTCATCATCTTCTTAATCCTGATCGTCCATGTGACCATCATCTTCTTGAATTACGATCGTCCGATAATTCAAGAAGATGATAGTCACATGGACGATCGTAATTCAAGAAGAAGATGGCCACATGAATGATCAGGATTAAGAAAAAGATGACCATAAGGACGATCGTATTAGGGTAACTATGTTTAATATGGTTTAAGGGGATGAAAGAATAATTAAGGGTTTAAAGTATGAATATATAAAAAAGACCCAAATATCCTTCATTTAACGTTAAAGTATGAATGGAGTTAACTGATTGAATGAAAATGTTAAGTTTTATAAACCACAATGATGCACAGAACAAAATTAAATTTTTTAGATAAAACTAACAAAAGTGACTAAATCTTATGGACGAAAATGATAGTTTACTCGTTAGAAAATGTATGAATATATAAAAAAGACCCAAATATCCTTCATTTAACGTTAAAGTATGAATGGAGTTAACTGATTGAATGAAAATGTTAAGTTTTATAAACCACAAGGATACACAGAACAAAAATAAATTTTTTAGATAAAACTAACAAAAGTGACTAAATCTTATGGACGAAAATGATAGTTTACTTGTTAGAAAATGTATCAAAACTCATTAGAAAATGTATCAAAAGTATGCATCATTTCTGTTTCAAAATTTCCTTTTATTTTAGCATTGAAATTCATCAAAGTAAAGATAGTGGAACATTAATTTGATTTTAATCAGGTGAAAGGAACAAAGAACACTGCCAAAAGATTAAATTAATATTATAAATTGAACTATCTTTTAAAATGTATGACTTTGATATTTATGAAAGGAGAATATTAGAAAAATGTGTAATTGGTGGGGTTATCAAGGCTCAAGTTCAAAGAATATCTAAAAAGGAGACAATTTGTTTTCAAGTACATGCATCAACAATCGTTTTCTAAAAGTAATAATAAAAAAAAAAATTCGATAGGTGTTGGGAGACCATTAAATTTGCTTATAGATTTGCACTCTCCAAATAGAGTCCATGTGTCATGCACCTTTAGCTCCAATTGTAAAGTATTGGTGTGCAAGTTAAGAAAAGTAGCAATGCGTAATCTTAAATCATCTTTAAGTTTTTTTTCAATCTACGATATTTGTATCTTGCAAGATTTGAACACTCGATCTATAGGATAGAGACGGTACCTTACCGCTAGGATGTCCCTTAAGGACTTAAATCATCTTAAGTATTTAAAATGTTTTTAAAATAGAAATTTTATAGTTTGAATTTTTTTAGTCACGCGTCATTTTTTTTCTTCAATAATAATAAAAATGTCATGAGTTAGATGAAAAATGTCAATAAAAATAAACTTGATAACATTTTTTTTATCAAAAGCAAAGTTATTGTTACAATCAAACCATAATATTAAATCTTTGAATCATATTTATAAATCTGTAAATTATATTTATAAAAAAATAGAAATATTGAAAATAATTATCGTTACGAATACAAAAACATGGAACTACAAATAACGAAATACAATAATCAAGTAATTCACAATTATGAAAACAGTAAAATAATAATAATAATAGGTTTATTGAAAAAAAAGAATAAAAATAAGTATAATGAGTTGGCTAAAAAAATTAAATATATATATATATATAATGAGTTAGATAGAATAAAAAATAAAAAGAACTATATTGAGTTGGTTAAAAAAAGTAACTAAAAATATGATGAATTGAAATCATATCAATTTTATAACTAATTTTATTAATAAGCCTCATTTAGCTAAAACAACATATTTAGTGAATATTTCTAAAGCATACATAAATAACCTTTTTATTGATGTTTATTTGCCTAAAAACCAAACATGTCAACTTCGGCTAGCTTTGTCTTAGAGATGAAGATGCCGTAGTCTTGTGTTTTGATTACCTCTGATAAATATAATATGACAGATTGGTTATATGATATTCAAGAGAAAAAAATTGTTTAAAAAAAAAATTGCAGTGTAAACAAATAATGTCAACCAAAAATGAATAAGTGTGGCTTTAAGGTTAGTGCTTCTTACACACTTACATCCATATTGGGTACGCCTCACTCACCTACTTAATATTTTAAAAGAAAAATACATTTACATGTGGTTTCTGATTTAAATAATGTAAATTTGAATTAAATATTTATAATCATCTTTTTTAAGTTAATAAAAATAGTGTGAATCTGAATTAAATATTTTTATGTAGTATTTGAGTTTAGTTAATCTAATATTCGAATATATATGACATATTAATATATAGAAAATTATATGTAATAAGAAAAATGCATGATATGTGATTAAAGTTATATGATGATGTTGTAGTTTATTAGTATATATATGATTAATAGAGTAAAAAAATTATTGATGTGAAGCGTATAAAGGACTTTAGACTCTTGATCAAGGAAAATAGCTAAGATGAGTCGGTGAGAATTTCATAAGAAATTTATGGTTGAAATAGGAGAAAAATGAGAGTCACGATTGTTGTTTTTTATATATTTATGTCATTTTTTTTAATACAAATAACTTTTATATACTTCTTTGGAATTTCATGCCATGTGGATTGCTAATATACAATATACTTGGATTCACTTACCAACAACATAATCATATATTTTAGGAGTTCAATTCATATTTACCCCTTCTTCTTCACCCCCTCTCAGGAAAAGTGGGTATCGATACCAGTACCGAATGCTCATCCTTAACTCTTTTGACCTATTTTCAATCTTAATTAGCTTCTTGTATTCATGTATAAAACAAAGTATATTCATAGAGCTTTTCACGGATTTACTATTGATTTTATACGATTTTTAGAAAATAAGTTAGCAACTAGATTTGTATTTCCGTCGGCTTTGCTGGCTTAGATTTATCAACTTTAAAACTAAATTTCACATTCAATGGTCACAACTTTGACTCAAACCACCTTCCAATCTAAATGACTTCACCATCACATTACATCTCATAGCTGTAGACCTATGTTGGCTACTTTATGAATTTTCATTTTCATTCATTTAATCATAGATATTTTGCAAATTAGGCATATATTTGCTAGTGTTAATAGATATTTTATATAAAAAAAAAGAAGAATTACTAACAAAAGAAGTAAAAAACAATTTCAAAATCTAACTTTTATAGTACCTTATTTCATAATCAACTAATTACAAAACCCTTACTTTTTTCTATTTTTGATATAATTTACATTCAAAACCGAGTTTCATGATAATATACAAGTCATCGAAGCACGAACGTAGTAGAAACTGTTTAAAGGTTTTGTTTCTTTGTTATAGTGTATTATAAAATTCGAGATTCGTCGTTTCGACGTGCTTTTTTTATCAGCGTTTCGATATGAGTTTTTTCACGGGATGAATACTAGTGTACAAACCGTCACTTGAAACCGATCTCTTACAAATTATAACACTTCCAACGTAACGTGTGGGTTAAATAATACAACCAGTCATAAGTTAATTTAACGGAGTCATAACTGATTAAATATAGGAGAGAAACACACATAAATTATCACCTGCCCGATGGCCCAACCATCGATTTAAATTGAAAACAAGGGCAAATATGTAATTACAAGGTTTAGTCATATTCAAAATTTTAATCAGAGAGAGAAAAAGAAATCAAAATAAAAAACTTTTTTTTAAATTTATTTCTCTCGGTATTTAATTCTAGAGTAAATTACACAGATTATTATTTATTTATACTATAAATTACACTCTGTGTCCTTTAACTTCAATAAGTACACCACAAGTCATTTTTTTATATACTTTTATACACCTTATGGGTCTGTTTGGTATGAGGTAATGGAATGGACGAGGGAATGGAATGAACGAGGTAATGGAATGGACAAAGGAATGAAATGGACCATTCCATTCCATTGTCTTGTTTGGTTACCATGAGAGAATGGAATATATCGTTACTTTATGTTGTTTAGTAGGCTAGAAAAGACGAAGGAATAAAATCGATGGTGAGTGGCGGTGGTGGTGGTGGGTGGCGGTATTGGGTGGTGGTGGGTGACGGTGGGTGATGGCGGTGGTGGTGGGTGGTGGTGGGTGGGGGTGGCAGTGGTAGGAGGTGGTGGTGGTGGGTAGGTGGTGGTGGGTGGTGGTGACGGTGGCGGTGGTGGGAGGTGGCGGTGGGTGGTGGTGACGGTGGCGGTGGTGGGAGGTGGCGGTGGGTGGTGGTGACGGTGGCCGTGGTGGGAGGTGGCGGTGGGTGGTGGTGACGGTGGCAGTGGTGGGAGGTGGCGGTGGGTGGTGGCGGCGGTGGTGGTGGCGGAGGTGGGAGGTGGGGGTGGGTGGTGGCGGTGATGTGGTTGTGGGTGGCGGTGGTGGTGGCGGCGAGAGATGACAGTGGGTGGTGGAGGCGGCGGCGGCGGTGGTGGTGGTGGGTGGTGGGTGGTGGAGGCGGTGGTGGGTGGTGGGAGGTGGTGGTTGGTGGTGGTGGGTGGTGGTTGGTGGTGGTGATAGGAGGGTGTGGTGGTAATGAAGGGTGAAAGAGGGGATGGAATGAAAAAAAATCAAGGGGGGTGGATGGAATGAATTTGAGGGATTTAGAGGGAATGACATTCCTTGTGGAATGGGTGATTCCATTCCATCGTCCAACCAAACACCATTTTTTCATTCACTTGTAATCGTCCATTCCATTCCACCTCCCATTCCTGCATACCAAACGCTACCTATGTCCTTTACACTAACTTTCATCCATTTTCATTTCACCGTTAAATCCATCATGTGCCCTTCACATAATGGGTAAAATAGTCATTTCAGCTTTATGTGTGCCTTCTCAGTTAACAGTCTGAACTTGTGACCTCCACCGTTTTTATCCTTCGAAGCTCCAGCTTCACCGTCGCCGGTGCCGATCCGGCCGGAGTCCAGAACTTATTGTAGTCAAAGAACACAGGGGCAAGGGAAAAATGGTACTTCTAAGAGAGTCGAAAATGTGTTCGCTCACTTCGTCAATGTACGACGGTCTTCGAAATCAACGGTTCGTAGCGAATCTCCCGAAGTCAGCAATTTTTCTTGATCTATTGGCACAGAAGGCTTTGGCGTTCGACAGGTTAGGCTTCACCGGAGCTCTGATCTCGCCACCGTCCACTGGTGCCACTCCTTTCTGGTTCCAATGCCGCCGGCACGGACTAGCTCGAACCAACGGACTTAAACAAAAACTTATTCCAGAGACATTCTTCCCGTGTCCACCGCCGCACCGGACCGAAGGATGAGCAGGCGTTCTCCACGGAGTCTGTTTTCGCGACTCACACGTCTCGTATCCGCCAGATCCATCGCGGAAATCATCTTCTGCACCGTCACAATCAGAGTATCTCACCGGCGACAAGCCACGATCAGGACAGTACTGCCTTCGCATCGCGCCGGCACCGGAGACTGTTGAAGCCTTGCTAGAACAATACGGTTGTTTCTTCAGGTTTGAGATCCAAAAGGGCGATGACATTGCCGACGTGGCAGTATCGTCACAAACGCACGATCCGCGATAATTCGAAACGGAAACCGAAGACCTAGGATCCGGATCCAGATCCGAATTCGAATTTCGCTTCTTAGATCTGAACAAATTCGATAAGAAAGAGAAGCCAATAAAACTATGCTGCTTCTTTCGGCATGGATTATAACTTTCGGTAGTAGGCACTACCTGCGGCGTGCTAAAAAACCGCCGATACGGAAGGCTACGATGACGATGACGATGACGATGACGATCTCTGTTATGTTGATTGATAATCGAGGAGGCCGAATTATCAGTTTTCCGGCTACTGATGTAGGGAGAAACAGAACGAGGAATCACCGGATTGCAATTTTTTTGTTCTAGGGTTTGAGCTTGTGGTTGTGCCTGTTCCTGAGCAGCGAGGAGAGGAAAGAGGCGTTCGCGGAGGCAAGAAGCGCAGACGCCAACGATGCTACTGAGATCGGTGTAGTGGTTCTTACACCTCATCTATTAATCTGTTAGTGTGTGATAGAGGAAGAGAGTTGAAATTGGATGTGAGGTTGAAGAAGAAGCCAAATAGTACGAAATTTAATTTTTCTTCCTCCATGAAACTGCAATATATATATAAACTTGGAGGAGGATGATGTGGTGGGGACTTGGTGGAGTTACTCCTGCACTGACTTTTTCTCTCTGTGTTTCTAGGAAAATGTAACATTGACTTCCATTATTATTATTATTACGTTGATAAATTGCTAAACCGATAAAAACAAGTGACTGGTTTGATGTTAACTTTGTTTGGTTTTGACGATTTCACAATTATCCGAAAGTTTGAAACCGACAACGTAAACCGAACTGATCGAGTAACATTCGTTTACTTATTTATTTTTAATTTTTAGAACACACATGTAGATTCATGAATCATATTTATCATTTTAAAAGTTCATCTTAAACTAACGATGTTAAGAAAAAAAATAAAATGACCATTTTAAATCGTAAACTGTTAAATTGTACAAATCGACATGTCTAACCTGACCAATTTTGTTGTCGTTTTTTTAAAGTAGTACTTAGAGGGTGTTTGAGATTGCTTATTTAACTCTAAAATTGTTTTTTCTCAAAAATGTTTATTAACTTATGACCTTTCTAAAAGATGTTTTTAAAAGTGTTTAGATTAGCTTTTATGGTGAGAAAAACCAATAAATCAATAAGTTGTTATTTAAAAATTGTTTGGGTTAGCTTATATTTATTGTAGGGTAAAGGGTGAGTAGATTGGTAATTTTATGTTCAAAAAGTCATAAAAAGTTTTAAAAAGACATGATTTGTGACTTTTGGAAAACAACTTTTTAAAACTTATTAAAAAGCCAAAATATAAAGGACTTTTATCCATGCCAAACATTTTTTTTGACTTATTGGCTTTTTGAAAAATCTAATAAGTCAATTTCAAACTCAATCCCAAACACCCTCTTAGGGTGAAAGGGGTGGGATATCCGGGTTGAGTGTGAGTTGGCCGAGTACCCGGGGGTACACCGCCCCCTTCAATTCGAGTTGCCCGAATAGCCGAAATCGAGTAGAGTAATCGAGTAATTTTACTCGGACATTGGGGAGAGAGATAGAGCCGCTGGGGAGAGAGAGAGAGACGTTGGGGGAGAGAGAGTTGTTGGGGGTGGGGGGGTTGGGTGTTTTAAAAAAATGGGGGATAATTAATCATCCGCAACAGTCACGTAAACGTCAAAAAATACAAAATGTGGTTTATGCATGTATCATATTGCACAATATGATTTTAAAGCATGATGGAAATGCAATCTCACCCAGCTACGTGATGGACCCTCCAACCAATGAAGTCGTAGACGATGGTGTAATTAATGAATTGCGGTATCAAGAGACACACTTTAGACTACGATATAATTTTGTTGAACATTTTGCTACACTGCCGGAGTGGGCCAGCAGCGATTCGGAAGACGATTATGTTTAATTTATCGGGTTTTTTTTAATTTGTAACTTTTTTTTGTATTTTGTTATTTTTAGTTATCTTATCTATTTTTAATTAATAAAAAAATATGTTTTTTTATTTAGATGTTATTCTTTTTTAATTGTTGGTGAGTAAAATGAGTAGGGTGTTTCCAATAAAATCTGAGTAAATGAGTAAAAGAAGTAGTTTTGAGGTGACAGAATTCTATTAGGCAGTTTTAATAAGTAACTGATCTAAAGGGTTAGGTTCCCCTTCACCCTTAGTGTGAACACACTTAATAACTTGAACATAGATTTTTTTGAAAAAAAGAAGAAATTATGTGTTTTTTTATTTTATTTTTGATAGTATAATTGAAAAATAAAGAAAGAAAAAGATGTGAACATACTAATATATTATAGATAAATATAAATATTATTTAATATATATATATATATATATATTTCCTAAAGTTAGGGTGTTCAAATTCGGATATCTGAATTTTTCGAATAGTTGATTTCATTACCCGAATTTTCAGATATCCGAAATTTCAGATACAATTTCGGATAGTGAAACGGATATCCAAAACAATAAAAAGAACAAAAAAATATAAATATAATATTTTTAAATTATAAAAACAATTAAAAATATACTTATATAAATATATAAATATAATATTTTGGGTTTCTATTTAAATTTTCTTATTTTGTATTATAAAAACAATTAAAATATATATATATATGATTAGGTTCAGGTAAAAAAGATTCTAATTCTAAGAAGGTTGAGAAAGATTTAGAGCCATTAGATCAAATTGTATAAAAGATTTAATGGTTGAGATTAAATTGTAGAAGAAAAAGTTGTTGGAATTGTATTTTAGTCTTGCTCACTTTTGTTGACTTTTTATCAAGCTCCCCCTCATTTTTAAACGTTTATAACTTTTACATACGACATTATTTTTAAAAAAAAATTACACCATAAAAACGAGCGCTTTTTTATCTTTAAAACGAGTATAGTGTCGTTATAAACAAAAAAGAAAAAAAATTACGTTTTCCAGCTCATTGTGTAATACAAGTTCATTATGTTATATGTATTTATCATTGTGTTTTACGTTTTTCAACTCATTGTGTAATTATTCAGGTCATTGTGTAATACAAGTTCATCGTGTAATACAAGTTCAATGTGTAATACAAGTTTATTGTGTTATATGTATTTATCATTGTGTTTTACGTTTTTCAGCTCATTGTGTAATTAGTCAGGTCATTGTGTAATACAAGTTCATTGTGTAATACAAGTTAATTGTGTAATACAAGTTCAATGTGCAATACAAGTTCATTGTGTTATGTGTATTTATCATTGTATTTTACGTTTTTCAGCTCATTATGTAATACAAGTTCATCGTGTAATACAAGTTCATTGTGTAATACAAGTTCATTGTGTAATATCTGGTCATTGTATAATTAGTCAGGTCATTGTGTAATACAAGTTCACTATGTAATACAAGTTCATTGTGTAATACAAGTTCACTGTGTAATACAAGTTCATTGTGTTTTACGTTTTTCAGCTCATTGTGTAGTTAGTCAGGTCATCGTGTAATACAAGTTCATTGTGTAATACCACGTATGGTCATTGTGTAATTAGTCAGGTCATTGTGTAATGCAAGTTAATTGTGTAATACAAGTTCATTGTGTAATACAAGTTCAATGTGTAATACAAGTTCATTGTGTAATACAAGTTCAATGTGTAATACAAGTTCATTGTGTTATATGTATTTATCATTGTGTTTTACGTTTTTCAGCTCATTGTGTAATACAAGTTTATCGTGTAATACAAGTTCATTGTGTAATACCACGTCTGGTCATTGTGTAATATCTGGTCATTGTGTAATTAGTCAGGTCATTGTGTAATACAAGTTCATTGTGTAATACAAGTTTAATGTGTAATACAAGTTCATTGTGTTATATGTATTTATCGTTGTGTTTTACGTTTTCCAGCTCATTGTGTAGTTAGTAAGGTCATTGTGTAATACAAATTTATCATGTAATACAAGTTCATTGTGTAATACCACGTCTGGTCATTGTGTAATACAAGTTCATTGTGTAATACAAGTTTATTGTGTAATTAGTCAGGTCATTGTGTAATACAAGTTCATTGTGTCAAATATTTTTCATCATTGTGTTATATGTTTTCATCATTGTGTTTTACGTTTTCCAGCTCATTGTGTAATCCACTCATTATTGTGTAATTCGCTCAAATATGTCAGGTCATTGTGTAATATGATCATTATGTAATATTTGTGTAATATCAGACCTTGTATTACACATTGACCTGGTGTATTACACATTGACCTGGTATATTACACATTGACCATTATGCCCTCCCTTTAAAAACAATAAAATGACACATGTCAAGCTTAGAATCCTTCTTACCCTTCTTATTTTTAAAACCCTTTTTACTATAACATAACCCAATATATATAAATATAATATTTATGATAAAATAGCCTTTTAACTTGCCCATTTGAGACACCTTTTTACGAAATAATACAAGTTATTGAAAAAAGTAAGGGATATGATTCTATTAAGAAGCTATCTTTGAATCGGTAAGACGTAGAAGGTGTTTGTTTCAGATTTTACCAATCTCTTCATAGTTCATCAAGCCTTTTAATGATTAAGTTAAAAAATAATGATGAACCATTAAGAGCTCTTAATGAAGCAAACAACCCCTAAGATATGTTGGCCGTTGGCCAGGATGGACAAAAAGATGGATATCCACCAACTGATTTAAAATAACTTGTTTATTAAGTATCAAAATGATCGATATTTTTCTTTGATTGTTTTTGCTCTTATGTTGTTTTTGTCCTAATAGACTATTTACAGTAGCCAATCTGACTGAAATTAAATAAAAATTAAGAAAATTAGAGATGACTGTAAGAATATAAATATATAATTTAATAAGCATTTTTGTGTATGTAATTAAAGAAAAACAAGAAAAGTGATTGTCCATCTTATTCATTGTATTTACTAATCTCTTTATTTGGAATTATAGTTTTTCATTATATACAAGAAAATGTTTCATCTCTTTAAAGGGACCAAATTTATCAATTTTTTATGTAAAACAAATTAGCGTATTATACACTCTATTAAAAACTCAAGTTTATAAATAGTAAGTTGAACCCATTTAAAGGAAGTCATGTGGTGATTTTTTTATCAGTAGTTTTTTTTTTCTTTAAATAAAGTGAGAACCAACTTTCACCTCACTATGATGCAGGTGACCTGGGTTTAATCCCCGACCATAGGTGAAGCACTTACTTGATTTACCCATTCAAATTTTTTATAAGTTGACTTGGTCAAAAGCTTACTTGATCCATTCTATGATTTTTTATTTATTTATTTCACTCATTTAATAAACTAATTAACAATTACATCAAGTACTTTTTATAAATATTTTATATTTGTCCTTTCTTTAAAGGGACTACTAACAAGACACGGAAATTACTAAGAAGACCGGACCCTATACGCCATGTATAGGCCAATACGAGGCGTACAAACTCTTCACAATTTCCCAAGCCCGACAACATCGTACACTTGGTCATTCCAAACCCTATACGCATCGTATAGGGCCCAAAAAATTTTGTATTTAACCATGCATATTTTTCATTTGAACGTATCGTTCAAAATTTTTACAAGCATTTTCCTCAAAAAAGTATAACAATGTCTTGGTGGTGGGATGGTAACTACGGTTTTCATGTATATTCTAACGAGTCACTGGAAAACAACCCACAAAGTTCTGGCGTTCAAGGTGTGAACCAGGAGAAGGTCTCATCTGACGTTTATTCTAATCACCGGGTAAGGCTTCCAGATTTGAACGAGCCACTAAGCAATCCCGAGTTCGTATACGGTGAACCCTCTTACCTTACAGAACCCACTAACGATTTTGTATACGGTGAACCCTCTTACCCGACACAACACAACACACAGACGACTTCGTATAAGGTGAACTCTCTTACCTGACACAACACACTGACGACTTCATATACGGTGAACTCTCTTATCCGACACAACACAACAGCGACTTCGTATACGGTGAAGTCTCTTACCCGTCACAACCGACTAACGAGTCCGAAGACGGGAACAAACCAATTCAACCATGTCGTATAAAACTAACCAGGTATAACATTCCTATATATATATATACTTACATATAGTTTGTTGTTTCTTAACTTTAACCGTATCGTTGTTGTAGAAATTTCAGTCTAGTGAACAGTTGGTGGATTGAGATGTCCGCAGAGGACGTGAGAATGGTTATATCATTGTCACCCGACGATCAAGGAGAAAAAGCGACGACCCGAAGACGGTCGCGCCGTTGCTTGAGAACGGTCGCGCTAAGAGCCCAAGCACGGTCGTGCCTAATTCCAGGCACGGTCGTGCCTCATGCACAGTCAGGACGCAAACTCAATCCGTAACACCTCAAAACGTTTGAATTCGCAGCCATAATTCAACATTGATTATTCCGGATATCATTAGGTCGTATCTAACCGCCTGTCAATGCCAATTAACTCGAATCAATTCCAATTATGGATTCTAAGCCATAATCGTCGAAACCCCTCCCCACTTCTATCGAATTCGATCATTTGGCGTGACATTCACACAAACGAACATTCCCACACCTCATTCGCACCTCTCAAAAGCGGTTGCACACATCAATTTGGCCGGAGACAAAGCCGGAGTCTTTGGAGATCAAGTCGGAACTCCGTTTGGTCGCACCCCACCAATTCGAGATCGTTTAAGGTAACAAATGAAACACACCACTTTTAAAAACAAAACTTTAACGCGCGGAAGACTTAAATCCCAGAATTTTTTTTTTTTTTTTTTACCTCTTGCGTCCCGCGAGAAACATAGGCCACCTCCCTCGCGCCCCGCGAGGGACCTGTTTTCACAGAAAGTTTCCAGTTTTTCTGCATGTTTCATACTTAGCCAAATTTCCATCTTTTTCCAAAATACAAGACAACAAATTCACCCAACACATGGGTTTTAACCAAAAACCTTTCAACAACGTGATCACACCCCAAAAACATGTTTTGTTTATCAAATTACAATCAAAAAGGGGAAATTCCGCCAAATCATCAAAACATGAAAATATGCATACGAGGATCCGCCAACGCCTTGGACTTGAGTTTAACTACCTCGGAGCTTTTCCTACATTCACCACACATATCACCATTAGTAATGAAGATAAATTCATAACAAACAAGTAAATTTCTACTTATTTCACCCATTCACCCATTTGACCCGTTTCCACCCATTTGACCCGTTTCCACCCAAATTGTCATTTAGGCTACATATTCTTGCACCCTTACTACAAGTTTCAATTATGATCACACACATGATCCATTTCCATTATGGCACAAAGGCCATAACTCCGTTTCGTTTATGATCAACACATGATCCGATCAACCCATGATCCTTTTCCATTATGGTACAAGGCCATAACTCCGTTTCGTTTATGATCAACACATGATCCGATCAACCCATGATCCTTTTCCATTATGGTACAAGGCCATAACTCCGTTTCGTTTATGATCAACACATGATCCGATCAACCCATGATCCTTTACCATTATAGGTTAACACTATAACTACATTCATTTATTGTACATACTAAATCATTCACAATTTATCATATCACAAGTATGCACACAATCACATAACGCATAATCCACAAAATTCACAATTTATCATCAATACTAAGTAAGTGCATAGGCACTTACCTTTCGGGTTAGAAGATCCCGCACCGTTTTCAAGCTTTGCAATTTGATTACCTAAACACATTCACCTAGTTTAGTAATCTAACATATACCAAAATTTCATTACAATTGAGTTCACAACCCAATTTCCCAATTCCAACCCAAATTGACCCGTTTGGGTTATCCTCATAACCAAACACCCTTTTTCACCACAAACTCACCTACTTGAGTTTCATTAACTTAATCTTAACACTAATTCTTCTTTCAAAAATTATTATTAAGTTAATTTGGTGTTTGTTCAAGTGTCTAACACCTTAAAAACACTTAATCTTCATTAATTCACCATTTGAGTATTATGATCCAAACACCCCCAATTTTCACCATCTGAACCCTAACTTCTCATAATCAAAATCAAAGGGTTCTAGGATGTTAATCACCTTCCTACACCTTTAGTTTAGCTAGATTATCAATAATCTAACACCATTTTACCACATGCAACCATAATTTCGGGTTTTTAACAAAACCCAACAAGAACACATCAAAGGTGAATTAAAAAGGAAGATAATCACTCACTTGATGTTAGGAAAGTATTGTGTGAGCCAAAACCTTCACGAATCAAGCCTCAAACGCACGATTTAGCTTCCAATTTTGAATTCTCCTTTTCTCCTTTTCTCTTGAACGACCAAACAACCAAAATAAACCCAATTTTGACTTCTAATGTCAAATATGGCAGATTTTTACCAATTTACACTTTAGGTCCTTCCACTTCCAATTCACCCATATCTTTTCATAACTAGTTAAAAACTAGTATAACCCGTTAATAACTTGAAACCCGCTTGTTTCAACTTATTTCTAAAATATTATTTTCACCATAATATTAATTAGAAATATTTATTTATTTATTTGAAAACGAAACCCGGATTTTGGTTCGTTACAACAAATCACACCTACGCTTTCGTTTTCATCTGTAGATGGAAAGCCCTAACCCAATTGGGGCTTACAACATCGAATTTAACGTGAATCGATCCTAGGGTTCGTGACATATACGTTTTAATCGAACTACACCCTAGACACGACCTCAATTCAATTAAATTACATGGTTACATTCGCAAACATTCATTCTTTGAAAGCCCCATGAATCCAACCATTTTTAATGCAAGATCTAGTAAATTTGTTTTCTGGAGAAAACTAGACACGGTCGTTCTCATCCCTTAGCACGGTCGTGCTCATCCCTTAGCACGGTCGTGCCCCTTACTCCAAGCATGGTTGTGCCTCCTAACGAGACGCGGTTGCGTCCCGAGCCTAAGCACGGTCGTGCCCTACTTTGGCACGGTCGTGTGTCCCTTGATCAGTTTCTTTTTTTAATCGTTTTAATATAAAATCTGTTTAAACCCAAATCCCTTTATAAAAATTATTTTATACAACCCCAAGTCCCGAGAATTGTTTCATAAACCAAATTATCAATTTGAAAATTTTAAACCAATTATTTAATCTTTTCTAGTGGATTAAAAAGAAATAAATTTTAAATAAAAAGTTTATATATAATTATTTTATTCAAAACCTATACAATCTATTTATATACTAATATATATTTACAATATTTCTTGACACATTTTCATAAATAAAATAAATTTATTTATTTAAATTATGTTTGAATAAATATAATTCCACACTACTTCTTTTTAGTGAAATAAATAAAAAGAATTTTATTACTATTTTAGTTAATTGTTCAAATTAAACCATAAGTCTTTCATTATTAAATTTGAACTTACATTTTTCATTCAAATGCAAACACAAACGTATACACCAACCCTTGTACAAGTCACTACACTCACTCCCGTTGAAGCCTTAGAATTATCTTAGACATTGTGCATATTATTAATCAAAAGTTATACTATTTCACTATAGGTCAAACCTAGTGATTAGCAAATCACTTGGGTTATCCAAAGCTCGTGTTAACTACTACTACAATTTGATACAAGTGAGTTTACATAGCCGTGTTTTACATTTTTTTTTTTTGGGGTGGAACCTGAGTTTCAAGTATACAATGTTACAAATTACACAATACAATTCCACCTTACATTCATGTGTACAAATTTAAGTATTATGTTTGAGTACTAGGTGTGTAAACTACTTTGTGTGCAATTTACATGTGCAATCATTAACTATACAAGCCGACGGTTAACAATGATAGATCTATTGAGTCTGACAAACCCACCTAGGTCAGGTGATTGTTACCGACAACACATTTTGGTTTTTGCATGCTAGTTACAAATGTTTGATTGTACAATTTGGTTTCACAATAGTAACTCTCCATATTTGCCTTATTAACCGTGATTTGTATGGATTGTATGCACACAACACAATGATACTATTTAGAGTCAAAACCTATGTATGCTCACCAACTTTTTAGTTGACATTGTTTTAACCATGTTTCAGGTATGAATGTTTGAGACTGATCAAGTTTACTACACTTAAGTTGTGGACCTAGATAATAAAGGAACTTGTTATGTATTTTGAAATTCATGTACTTTGTTGGATATTTGTTTGGTTTGAATTTAAATGTGATGATTTAATATATTATAACTTAATCAACCATGTGCTCATGAACAGTCTACACGTCCGCCCGACGTATTCCGCCGTCGGTTGGGGTGTGACATTAAACACAATATTCAAGGCGCTAGAGAGTAAAGACGTTCATTCGATTGTATTTTAGGATGGATGTTCGTATGTTTAATGTAAAACTCTAACCGAAATGAAATTTATCGTTGCTCACAAGTGACAATGCCTTCTACAAGTCTACATGGTTCAATTGTGTCTTAAATGAGGCTTCAACTTTGAAATAAAATACTTATTATTTCTTTATTAAGTTTAATTATTTTGATTTTAAAAGTCTCCACTTGTTAGACATGTTATTAGAGTACACTTGAGTGTCAAGGAGTATGTGTTGTTGATTTTAGTGTCATCAAGTCATTTCAGTTAATTGAGATTTACTTAAACCAAATGGAAATCCGGTTAAACATCGATACAAGTTAGGATGTGTGAACTGCACACTTGTTCCGCCACCTAGGAACCTCAAGGGTTTAAGGGGCAGCACCCCAAGCGAGGTCCAGGGGGTTGAGCCTCTGGCGGGGTTTTCACTGCCCAGTTAGCGAGTGGCGCCCATAGTGAGCGAAAAATCGATTACCATATTAGAAAACCTCTAGAAGTTGTTGCGGATCTGCCTGGTTGATAGAAAGCTGAACGTGAACTCATCATCAGTTACAATAACTTATCATCTTACTACTAATCATCGAACTATCATCAACAGTAACTGCGATCAACAACACTTAGGCAATCTTAATACTGACAGAAGTCACTCATCATCAATAACATAGTTTTCATTGAAGGAGTTCATAGTGATAGGGTTACTACTGATGGTAACTGAATAATTGAAAATCGTTTTAATCGTCAACTGACCAACTGTTTCCCGAAACATTGTGTTGTTTTAACTAAACATTATGATGGTTTGCCAACTATAAAATACAAGTGTTTGGTTTCCAGTACACGTTTTCATAACAGAAACATACATACTTGTTCTTGATTATCTTTAAATTATCCGATTAACGATTTTGAGAGTACCCTTAATATACTTTAATTTTATAGTCACGATTCAAAAGAGATTACCAAGGTTATTAACTATAAAGTTCTCGAATCTACAACAATAGGTAGTTTACAGAAGTTATTAACTATTATAAAATTTTCAAATCTACAACAGTAGGTAGTTCATGGAGGTAGTTAGAGACTCCATCTTCTGGTGGTGGTTACCAGGGTCTCCATATCATCCAGTAGGCACATAACCAAAACCTACAATATGATTCGAAACAGATGATGTGTCAAATCATTCTCTATTGAATCTTAAGTCGTTAACCATTTGACCTTGTTTCTTTTTACATGTGAAATCCGTTTGTGTATGTGTATACACATATATATGTTTGTGTGTGCGCTCTCTCTAAGATTTCCAATGGTGTGTACACATGGTTCATTACGGGTTACAAAGGCTATTGCCTTATAGAGTCGTCATTTGCCCCCTCAATGTTGGTTAACTAACCAGGAGTAGTGTTACTAACACGGGCTTTCTATCTCTTAGGAATGTGGTATTTATTCCTAAGCTTTTAGCCTAGTGACTTTGATCTAGATGACAATTCTTGATACGATTCCACGATAAAATAATTAGATTTTGAGTTATCATGTCTAACCTATTTAATAAAAATGTTGTGTTCGTGTTGATTTGTTAACCTGTTTAATTAAACATGGTCGTGTTTTAGTTAACATGTTTTACCGGTTTAATTAAATATGTTAACTCTTCAACCTGATTAAAAATTCAAATATAAAAATATAATATATAATGTCAACTTGTTTAACCCATTTAGTACTGTCTGCGAACCCATCTATAACTTGATTACAATCCACTTGACTCGCTTTGATAAATGGGTTCATGGGTCTTGTTCATGTTACACGGTTTTAAGTGTGTACTAGTTAAAGTTGATCGATGTCCTTTGACACAAATAAATACATAACTTGTGTCCGAGTTCATCAATTCAATCTTTCAACTTGACACCGACTACCGTCAATCCAACATAATTATCACCCCTACTTTTGTCTCTATAGCAATGGTTTTCTACTCTCCTAAAGTCCTTAAAAATCCAAAGAACCAATTGAATAACATATTGTTCATTCGAAAGAATCACACCTCCAAATTGTACACCGTTTAAGCATTTTAAGTGGTTTTTATCTTTAAATTTAGAATAAAGAATGTTAGTAAATAAAAAATCCGATTAAAACACCACATCTATACTATATAATAAATAAATGTTTTTTATGCCACGTGTCGACTACATATTCAATATTATCATTTTTTTTCCTGCCTATCTCTCTTATTAAATACACTTCTATCATTTAATAATATTATTTTTAAAGAAAATACTAACTATACTAATAAAACACATTTATTTTAAATTATGTCTTATTATAAAAAACTTTAAAATCTAATTATGTAACTTTTATTTATAATCAAATAGTAAATAAAAGTCAAATTACATTAAATAGTAATTAACGTATTTTCGAAACCCAATTATATATTATTTTTTACATATTTTGAATTTTGTTTTCTATTCTTAGTGTATGTAATACATTTTTACATCTTTAAAATATATACATAAAAATTTAAGAATTTTATGTATTAATATTTTTCAACCCGTGTGTATTACACGGGTTCTAAACTAGTATTATACAATAGATGAGTTTAAATTTGAACCTCTACATCATTAGAGATTGTGCATGTCCCCAAGGGTACATCTTGATGGTAAAGTGGTGTACTCCATAATTAAATAGTTGTGGATTCAAATCTCGCGACGTGTAGATGTGGTGACATTAGGAGTATAGTATGTATAGAGTGGACTATAGAAAATGTGTGTTTGTCGATAAAAAAAATGTTAGAAATTGTGCTATCATTAAAGATTTAAAGGTTGTTATATGGTACCCCACACTTTTGCTAACGGTATTAGCATAAAAAAATTGAAAATTAAATGTCAAAAAGATTCTGCTATCTTTCACATAAATCATGTAAACAAAAAAAACATTACACATGTGTACGAATGAACTACTTATAAGCATCATAAACCTTATAAAAGAAACCTATTTATCAAACGATGAATGGTATTTATCTAACAAGGAGGTTGTACCTTACTAACTGTCAGTTTTTCATGATTGAACACTAGAAATACCCAAATCAAATATATCAAACCCAATCTAAGAAACATATTTAACAGAAGACTAAAATACAAACAAATAAACTAGAAAAGACTCAAATCACCACAAAGATAAAGATGATCTCAACATTAAGATTCTCAACACAAGAAATAGAAAAAGGAATCAAAGAAAACTATGAAACCCTATAAACTCTCTCCAGAGAGAAGAAAATGCATATATGATGCAACAAAAGAAAATGAGAGTTCTTATGTCTTGCACACACTCTCTCCTCTATATAAAGAATCCATTAAGCATATAGGTCTTTTGTGAGCACCCATAACTCGCATGTTTCTTAGAGAGGAAACGCGTTAATGGATGCAGCTAATCTGACTCTTCACCTTCAATCTAGCTATGCCAAGCCCGGTACCTTTAATCCAGCTAAGCCCAAACCAGCACCTTTAATCCAGCTAACCCAAATTCTAGCTAATCAACCTATTAAAGAAAACAACCAATATAACAAAATTATAACAAATAAAAGACATATGTGTAGCCATTTATAATTGATAATTTTCAACACTAACCAATCATATTTGATTATATGCTATTTGTACGGTACAAAACTCTACAATTTTTTTTAGATTTCGGATATCCGGTTTACTATCCGAATCTGTATCCGAAATTTCGGATACGGATTCGGATAGTAAAATCCGATATCCGAATATCCGAAATTTTCGGATATCTGGTTTTGAACACCCCTCTTTGTACCTTTAGACTCATCATCAATATAAAGCTTGCCATATTTGAGACGCAAGGCTTACACTTATAACATTACAAACACTCATAACATTACAAACACTCTCCAAATGTGACAACTATAGAAACGTCATAATTCCTCCCAAATGAAGGGTTTACACATGATAAGATATGACGGAATAACAATTTAATGGAAGGAGCAAGCTTAAGCGCGCCTAGGCGCGCTTTCTAAAACCCAGATCTCGAGGTTATAACTCATCATTTAAATAATATAACGTAACGAGCGAACTCGAACTCGAACTCAAACTCGAACATCCTTTCAATGATGCTAGTTGTCAAGTGCAAAATACCCAATTTAGACATGGCTCTATGGAGTCGGTGAAAGTAAATTACCCCGCATTGTGCCGGTTAAAAAATATTCCAATCAGATCGGAGTCGGCGGCCAATCGAAATAAAAGACAAAAAAAAAAAAAATTTCAAAACCCACACAAGGCGCATGTTAGCCCCAGTCCCTTTTCTTCTGTTCAGACCTTTTGGATTTTTCAATACCTTCGCGACCAATTCATAGTTTCTTCAAAAACTCTCTCTCGCTCTCGATCTCGATCGGTCCCCTCTATACGATCTATATTCAATCGTTCATCCGAAATCGTATACAGCGTCTTTGTAGGGATCCGATCTCATCTTCTAGGGTTTTTGACTTTGTTGTTTTGGTTTTGAAAGAAGATATCAGTTATGGCGACTATGGAGAGCTTGATTGGTTTGGTAAATCGTATACAAAGAGCTTGCACTGCGCTCGGTGACTACGGTGGCGGAGACTCCTCTTTATCTTCTCTATGGGACGCTCTTCCCTCCGTTGCCGTTGTCGGCGGTCAGGTATTTTGTCTCTCTCTCTCTCCGATCTCCTTGACATCGTAAGTAAAATTGAAGTTTAGATGCTAAACTGTTTAGAAGATGCTTTTGTTTCCGTGTGTGAAAAGATGGATTGAGATCGTATCACTGTGCTATTTGTTCGATCCGTTTATTTAACTTTGTGATTGGATATGTGATCGGTTGTATAGATCTCTTCTGTTGAGGCTAGATATTGGACAGAAGTCGGAGATAACATTTTGTACTGCGTGATAGAGCACACAATCTGGATTCTGATCATTTACTTTATGCAGTGTTTGGGAGCATGACTTTTAATTTTGAACTGGAAGTTATTCATGCAGTAAAATTGAATGTGAAATTTTAATTTGTTTGTTATTTGAATCGATTTTATAATTTCAGTACAACTCATTCATGTAGTTTTACTTTATTTAATTGTTTTGTTCTTGCTTGTTTATGTGACCTGCAATTGACCTGATAATAGAGTTCTGGAAAGTCTTCGGTGTTAGAGAGCATTGTGGGGAGAGATTTTCTTCCTAGAGGATCTGGTTAGTTGTTTATTTCATATCTTGTATACATTAGTGTTATCCTTAAGTTTGTAGCGATCATTGATTTACTTAATCAGTATTGCTTATCTATTCCAGGGATTGTTACAAGGCGTCCTTTGGTGTTGCAGTTACACCAGACAGATGGCAGGCAAGAAGAGTATGCTGAATTTGGTCATTTGCCCCGCAGGCGGTTCACTGATTTTTGTATGTGAAGTTACTGATTATTGTTTTTTTGAGATATGATTGTTCAAACGTGTTTTATGGAACTTCATAAACTTGGAATGCTCTTCACTCAATCGCTTTAGTTTAGTGGCATAGTATTTTACTTGTAGGTCTCCTGTACGTTTTTTATGTTAGTGTAAGACGCTAATGCTTTTTTAATTTTGTAAACTCTTTGCAGCTTTGGTACGTAAAGAAATTCAAGATGAAACAGACAGAATCACAGGGAAGACAAAGCAAATATCTCCTATTCCAATTCATCTCAGTATATACTCGCCACATGGTGCGTCTTTTAAATATACGTTGTGTATACTTGCTCTACTAGTGCTGTTTTTAAGTGCTTATTATGAGCCAACCACTGGTTTTGGCATCTTTTTTTTTTCATGATGCTAAGATCTCAACATCCTTTCCCTGTTATTCCAGTTGTCAACTTAACCTTAATTGATTTACCTGGACTTACAAAAATTGCTGTTGGTATGTTCTCTCTACCTTTCCTTATAATTATTAGATAATATGGTTGCATTGGCCCCCGAGCTTCATCTGATTTTAAGTTTCACTTTTCTTGCAGAGGGACAGTCTGAAACTATAGTTGAAGATATTGAAAAGATGGTTCGGCTTTACGTTGAGAAGGTAATGCTAATTTGTGTTTTTTATGTGACAAGTATTAATGTTCTTTTCCTCCATGTATGTATGTATGTGCATGTTTCTTTGAATAAAATGAATCTAATTTTGCTCTGTATCAGTCACATGAAGCCATAGATGACAATTACCTATGTCTATCAATTTGATGTTGTATTTGTAGTTAATAGTATGATACCAATTCAGTGCGTAGGAAACAATTGTCTTCACAAAGAAACATCTGGTGTGCAGAATGTTTCCAATATTTAATTTTTTAGAATGAAGCTGTGCAAGAGTTTTTTATATATTATATGAACAATTAACTATGTTTCTCTTTCTGTTATTCAATTGCCAGGTTCTGGTGTAATTGTATAATGATTGGAAATACTGTTATATTTGTTTTTTTGTGATGAATTTTGAAATAAACTTTTTGTCGGGGTTTTCAATCAGCGGTTCAAATGTCTAAATTCCCTTAATATGGATGAAGTGATGACAACTATGGACTGAAATCAGAGTTATGAATTTCAGTCAGTGGTTACCAACAGTCATAGAAGTAAATTTACACAGAATTTTACCAAAAAAGAAGTTGCATTTCTTTTGGAATGGAAGAAGTAATAAATTTGAATAAGTAAAATCCGTGTTCTAGATATCTGTTTAAGTGGGCAAAGATTGTCCTGACTATAGCATGACTGGCTAATTAAACGCCCAAGAGAACTAAGCACAGAAAACTTGTATTAAGCTCATCAGTCATGATTACACGAAATTAAGTGGAGGAAATGAATATCAATTTTCAAGATGTTAATCTGTGGCAAAAGAAATCCCATCAACCGACTTAGTACAGTTCGTATGTTCTTTGCAATTTGGTCATTGATTTTTGCCCTAGCTTGGCATGTTATTCTGTCTCATTTTTTTTCTTTTGCATGCTTTTCTTAGATCTAAAATGTAATAGTTTTTTTACAGCCCAACTCCATCATACTAGCAATATCTCCTGCTAATCAAGATATTGCCACATCTGATGCAATTAAACTTGCGAAGGAAGTGGACCCCTCAGGTATCTATACTTCACTGCCGTCAGGAAAATGTTCTCTTTCATAATTTTCTTCTCATCTTATGCATTTCTTAACTTTGACTAGGCGAACGAACATTTGGTGTGTTGACAAAGCTTGATCTGATGGACAAAGGAACTAATGCTTTGGATGTGAGATATCACTATGAAAAATGTTTTAAAGTTTATTATCTAATTATTAGTTATTTCACTTCATCCATTTTGATATTGTTACTATATATAAAAGGTCCTTGAAGGCAGAGCTTATCGTCTACAACATCCTTGGGTTGGGATAGTGAATAGATCACAAGCTGATATCAACAAAAATACTGATATGAAGTATGCAAGGATAAGGGAACGTGAATATTTCGCTACGAGTCCTGATTATGGTCATTTGGCCAATAAAATGGGTTCAGAGTATTTGGCAAAGCTTCTATCTCAGGTATACCTAACTGACATTTAATCTATAGTTTTTCTCATTAGGTTTAGTTATGATATTTGCGGCTAGAAGAGATAATGATTCTTTTTCTTCTGTGTAGCATTTGGAAAAGGTAATCAAAGCAAAAATACCAGGCATTACTTCCTTGATAAACAAAGGTATTGAGGAGATGGAAGCGGAGTTGGACCGTCTTGGGAGGCCAATTGCAGTAGATGCAGGGGTTAGTAGCTGTTTTAATCTGTGGATTATTTTTATAATTGTTGTATAATTTTCTTCAATTCACCTAACTGATTTCTATCAGGCACAATTGTACACCATCTTGGAACTTTGTCGTGCGTTTGACAAAATATTTAAGGAGCATCTAGATGGAGGGTAAGCATAGTTCTTATTCTTCAAGTTTGGTTGAGTACTGGATTATTGGTCAATATGGGCTTTTTTATTCATAACAGGTCAATCGGGTAAATTTAAAAAAAAGAAAAAAGGAATGTGCCAAACCTTTTTTTAACAAATTACTACATCTGATAATGTTCTATTAAAAAAACTGGATCATTATTTAATATAGCTTTTGTGATCATATTCAATATATTGGTTGTTTATGAAATTTTTAAAAAATGGATCAAAAAAGGTTGGCTGGTTAACCCAAACTTTTTGACCCGTCTTAAAAAGTTACCTTCTCATTTTTTCACCTATATAGAGCACCATTCCCAAGCTTATCTTTTTATTGGAAGTGTTCTTTTTTTAATTTTTATTTTTATCATGGTAACATACTTTGTAAAGAAGACATACATATCTACAGAATAAGTTAGTTTCCCACTTGTAGTGGGTTGATTATATGCATACCATATGTAAAGTTTGCATTTAATTGAATTTAGAGTTATGGCTATTATTTCAGGCGACCTGGAGGTGACAGAATTTATGGAGTGTTTGACAATCAGCTTCCTGCTGCTTTGAGGAAACTTCCATTTGATAGACATCTCTCTCTACAAAATGTGAGGAAAATTGTTTCAGAGGCAGATGGTTACCAGCCTCATTTAATTGCTCCTGAACAAGGTTATCGACGTCTTATTGAGGGCTCTTTGAATTATTTCAGGGGACCTGCCGAAGCTTCTGTTGATGCTGTGAGCATCTTTTTACTATCAATTCTAATATGTTTTAGTGTTAACATTGAGCTACACTACTTACTCCACAACATTCTTTAGGTCCACTTTGTCCTAAAAGAACTTGTCAGGAAGTCAATTGGAGAAACTGAGGTCAGACATCACAAGCTTGTTATTGTTATTATTATAAAATACTTGCATTCTTGTTAGAGGTGGCGAAATGGACATGTCTAAAGGGAAGTGGGTAATTTTTTATATGGTTAGAACAGGTTTGGGTTGACCCGAAATATCTTGTCTAAAATTTTGTTTTTTTTAAATAATTACTGTGTCCAATATGATTACAGTATATATGTATATCAATAATAATCTAGTTCTTTTGATAAAAATGATGTAGGATGCTTTATGCAATAAAAACACTCTGGGCAACTTCTGATCTGTTTTTTAGCTAATGTTTTTCATTTTTTTGGCCCGTTGGAAGTAGAAACAATCCAAATAAACTAACTCATAAGTAAATGGGGCAGAAATTTCCATTTAATTCTTGTTAAAAGGTGACAGACTCTTATTCCTTGGTCGTAACAGGAGTTGAGGAGGTTTCCAACTCTGCAATCTGCTCTTGCTGCTGCTGCTAATGAAGCATTGGAAAAATTCCGCGATGAAAGTAAGAAGACAGTTGTTAGGTTGGTGGACATGGAGTCTTCTTACTTAACTGTCGATTTCTTCCGGAAGCTTCCTCAGGAAGTCGAAAAAGTAGGGCCTGCTCTCCCACCTGGAGATCGCCGAGCCTCACCTTCAGATCGCAAAAACCCACCTTCAGATCGTGGAATCCCCGCTGCAGACCGCCCGAATGCAGTTGACCCATTAGGGGACCGTTATGCAGATAATCATTTTAGGAGAATAGGCTCAAATGTATCTTCTTATATCGGTATGGTGTCGGACACACTCAGGAGCACGATTCCCAAGGCAGTTGTGTATTGTCAAGTAAAAGAAGCCAAGCAAAATTTACTCAACTACTTCTACACACAAATAGGGAAAAAGGAGGTAATTATTGTTTTACATTTATGATTTTTCTACTCGTATCATTGACAGAATGGACGTGGTTAGGCTGGTTGGGTAACAGGTCAAAAGTGTAATTTTTTTTGGTGTGACATCAAGTTTACACCCAACATATTTGTGTAGATATATAAAAAATATTTAGTATGTCAAATATGATCACAAAAATATTATTATTTTGATAATAGTCTATTTAAAAATAATATAAGTAAAAGAGATTTATGCATTAAAAATACACATTGGACTACTTTTGATCTGTTTGTCCTGTTCAAGTTTCAACCCGTTTGACACTTTGACCTGTTTCCTTTAAAGATATATATTTTTTTAATCTGTTTAACCATTAGAAATAAACTTAACCGCGTATAGGAAACCTATATAATCTGAACAGATGCACTTTTTGGTAAATTATCATATCAATTAAAGTGAATTTGTAGGGACATGAACTTATGCAATCTCCATGTTTGGTAACAACTAGGACAAAATGACAGTGTTACACTTTGAACGAGTTATATTGATACCTTGTCTTCTATCGTCTGGTTAATCAATCTTAGTTGCGGTTATATATTGTTTTCCTTTCATTAAACACCAGGCCCCTTAACTTTTATTGAAGTTTATAAATAATTTATGTGAATGGTAATAATCTATTTAAGAGAGCGAATTAGGAGGTTTTATGCTTTTGAATACATTCGGGATGTATTTCAACCTCCTCAGCCGGTATGAACTACCCAACTCATTTGACCCGTTAGAGATGGAACGTAATCCAAATCAACCCATGTTAAAAATGGGTCAAAATGGCCAATCTCTATTACACGTCCTTGTTTTTGTTCTTTTAATCTTTATTTATGAAGCTTAATCATGTAAAATGTTTTTTCAGGGTAAACAACTTGCAGAATTGCTAGATGAAGACCCGTCTTTAATGTCAAAGAGACTCGACATTGCAAAAAGACTTGATTTATACAAGGTATCGAGAGATGAGATCGAAGCGGTATCATGGGTGCGGTGATCATGATTCATGATGTTTCATTTTTTGTTGGTCATTGTTTCACACTTAATTCTTGCGTTGGGTTTGGTCTTTTGGGTACGTGACTGTTGATTGTGTTTCTTTTAGACAAAAGAATGTGTAGTACATCTATAGAAACATTAAATGATTTCTTAAACCATTTGTTGGATGTTTCATGGGGGTTATACTTTAACCGCTCTTGTTTAGTTGAAATGTGCGAATTTGATCGACTTAATCTTAGTTGATTTCGAGTTCCAAGTGAATACAAAAATTAGTCTGCAACATATAATGAGTCAAAAGTTTGAGTTAAAAGAAGTAAAAAAAAGACCCTAGACCAATCATTTCATAAAATTTAGAGTTTTCAAATTCCAACATCAACATTTGGTTTTTCCTGTGAAATAATAGAATTGCATTAATGGATGATCCATATGCTCGTGATCTTAATATCGTATACTGTGATTTTGAAGAAAAGGATGAAGCAAACTGGTTCAGTTTTTATTGAGGCTTTTAGGATGATTTATACATACAACAACCATTTCCGGTAAGGTTTTACTAATAGCAAAGCTATAAATGGGATCCGGAGAGAATGAGATGTAAACAAACATACCTTTATTCTAGAGGATAGAGAAGTTGCTTTCGGAGAGACCTCCAACTCCAAAAAAGCAAACAATAAGAAGATATAATGAAATAGTATTTAAGCAACCAATAACAGTAAAAAGTGAAAGAGTGAAGATATAGTATAGTGTAACACCTTGAAAATTTTCAAGGAAATAAGGACTAAAGTTGCCAACAAATTAAAGTTGAAGAGCTAACAGGAGAATAGTTCAAAGTACAAGGACCAAAAGTGAAATTTCTGAAAGTTGGACGGTAGCGGACCACTACCAAGAAGCATAATGGTCCGCTACATGGGGAAGAAGGCTGCAATGATGACACACCACGTGTTTGCTGACTAGCGGGTGGTTTCTAACGCGTGTAAACCCTAACACGGACCGTCACCCAGTCCATAACAATCCACTACGAAAGAAAGGGGTTGGCAGACCGCTAGCCCTTGGCTTAACGGTCCGTTACGTGCTCCCGAAGGAAAAAGGATTGCGGCTGGAGGCGGTGGCGAACCGCCACCACTCTGGTTAGCGGTCCGCTACGGGTCCAAGGCTGGCCTATAAATAGAAACCAAAAGCTTGGCCATTTGAGCATGTACACAGAGTCTGACAAACACACATTAACATACACTCACAAACTCTCTGCTATTCGAAGTCCGGTTCGCATATGAAAGTCCGGTTTCTAGCGTTTTGCCTACAAATTGCCGTAGATAGTTCGAGGTAAGGTTCTAACCCTCTGTTTAAGGTTTAGTTATGCACTATTAAACTAAGTATTGATTAAGAAATGTCGGTATTATTAGGATATTATACGAGGTTATTATTACAGTTAAACCGAGGTGTTGCCCAGAGGTGAGTTCCTCTGAACTAAAATGTGTATTTGGTTACACAGTTGTGGTTTGAAATCTGTCTGATAAGTAATTCCTTATTCCATGTATATATAACACGTCATAAGCGTTTTATACGTTCCGAAGAGGATGGGACTAATCATCCCATTTTACTGGCGGTGTGCGCCAGTGGCGGCAACAGATCTCCCCTCTGTTTTCGTAACCATATTATGAAATCGTTGATAAGAAACTACCCTCACAGGCGATCATTACATGATTACAATGAAAAATTGTTTTTGACAGTTGATAAGAAGAAAATAGAAAAAGGATAGAAAGAATCGTTGGTTAAAAACATATAATAAAAAAATACATAATTACCTGAACATTGGAAGAATAAGTAGATTTATTGAAGGATTTGGAATTGGATTCATATGTAATAACCTAATCTTGGATTCCATTAGATCGTAGTGATGCTTAGGTTTTAGAGTAGAGACATATTTTTAACCTATCAGATTCATAGTAGCCTCATTACCATGGAAATATTTTGATTTTAATTGGATCATTTTTATGAGATTTTCATCAAGGACATACGATCTGCGACGATGATGAAGATGCTCTCTAAAACAACGTGGAGAATTATAGATGAGAAATTGATCGAAAAAGGAGAGTTAAAAGGTTAAATTATTTTTTAGTTAGATTTAATCAAAACGACGTAGTTTGATTGGTTTCGCATACAAGTTAGATACCTAACAACACCATATTCACTTTCCCCATATATATATATATATATATATATATATATATATATATATATATATATATACTAAAAAGCTTACAACCGTTGTGCTAGTGGGATGTGGGATATTACTGGAGTTTCAAAACTATAACCATATGTGTGGTTAATGAACTCATCAATTTATATTAACCAGGTTACTTTTAATCTTTTTAAAGGATATTACAGGTTAAACCCTAGACGGCTTTAGAGGATAACATTCCAGGAAGAATAGTGGTAGACAAAATCAGCTGTTAGTTGATTGAAGACATGTTTATGAGTTCCTTGACGGGAACTAGTGGTTATTGTAATAGATGGTTGGTTTGAGGTGTAAAACACTTTATTAGTTATTAATAATAGAAGTTTTATGGTTTAGATTCCGCTTAATGTTTTATACCATTTCGTCATGACTAACCAGTGACTGGAACTGGGGTGTGACAAGTTGGTATCAGAGCCTTAGTTTAATGAATTTAGATACTACGGAATAGTATCTAGACTTAAACTAGGACTCTGAGATAGTCTGGAATGCCACATGATAAGTTAGATGTATGCATTCAGTATGATGTACAACGGGAAATACCTAGAAATAAGATAATTAAAGACATTTTGGTCAAATGTTGTTAATTTTTGAATTTCGGGATTATGAACGGTTATACAAATTCTGATGCTATACATCCGTGTGTAGGTACAAATGGCAAGACGAGGTAGAGGATAAAACAGAGGTAAATTGAAATATCGTAATGGATCACCCTCCATGAAACCAAATTGAAATACCTTAACCTGAGTTTATCGTTTATTTCTAGTCTCAATAAGTCTTTCAAACGTTTATTCAAAATTACATTTTCTCAGAGAAATTTTCTCTTATTTTGAAACCAACTCTAATTATAGGGCCAAAGTGATAACATAACATATTATAAGGTCACAATAAACGAGCAAGTCCATTGTCACGGAGTGATTCCCAAACTCTCGTGCGACACTTAGTCCCCTGCTAAGTTCAGCCTTGATCACCAAGAAGCGGTAGCGATTCAGCAACACGAACAAAAGACAATGATTGTGAGTACACAAATGAACGTTTTATTGATTGAGAGAATGCTTTACAAGTATGGAAGCTTACAACTTTGGAAGGTGATCTACAAATGATCAAGTCCCTCTTATTTATACTACTTATGCCTTGATCTAGATTATTCTTTCTAGAGAATTCTTAGTATAAAATAATACAAGGATTAAGGATATTTTTATGAAAGAATTTGGAATCTTTGACTAATTCAGCATGATATTTTGAGAGATCTTTCTAGATCAGCCTTCAAGATATTATTAAGCCTTTAATCCAGAATTTTCTATCTCTTGGAGGTCCTTGATGTTGCTGGAACTTTTCGGAATCCCGAGTATGCGATCTGAATTTAAGCGGGGCGTGACATTCTCCCCCACCTAAACTCGTGACTTCCTCGTCGTGTCTGCCTCGTGATACCTCTTGATCTCGTCTCGAAATTGCCACAATGTATCCCCGGCTTCCCAGCTTGCTTCGGTGTCCAGTAAGTCTTTCCATTTGATCAAGTACTCCATATAACTGGGTATGCCTCGTCGACGGATAGTTCGATCAGATAGGATCTCGGCAACCTCTCGGTCAAATGATGTTACAACAGCAGTTGGTGCCCATTTAGACACCCCACGATCTAAGTCTTCTGGATCAGTATGATAAGGCTTGAGATAGCTTACATGGAAGACTGGATGAATCTTCAACTTGCGCGGAAGCTGAAGTCGATAAGAAACTTTGCCGACTCGTGTGATCACCGGAAAAGGGCCCTCGTACTTTCGAACTAGTCCCTTGTGTACACCTCTTAATGATTTGAACTGTTGTGGCAAAAGTTTCACCATGACTTGGTCACCGATTTGGAACTCTACATGTCTTCGCTTATCATCGGCCCATTTCTTCATTTTCTTGGCTGCTTTGTCTAGGGATGCTCGAGCTAAGTCAACTTGATCATGCCATTCTTTTAGACTTTTGTAAGCAGCTGGGTTGTTTCCATCATATGATGCAGCTAAGGCATTTGGAGTAAGCGGCTGCCGTCCGGTTACCAACTCAAAAGGAATTTTCCCCGTGGATTTGCTTCGCTGCATATTATAAGAGAATTGTGAAACATCAAGAAGTTTAGCCCAATCACGTTGGTTAGCACTTACATAATGTCGAAGGTACAATTCAAGCAATGCATTGACCCGTTTAGTTTGCCCGTCGGTTTGGGGATGAAAGCTGGTTGAAAAGTTAAGATTTGTCCCCATGTTCTTGAAAAGTTCAGACCAGAAGCGTCCCGTGAAGTGAGGGTCTCGATCACTGACAATAACTTGTGGTATCCCCCAATACTTCACCACATGCTTGAAGAAAAGCCTAGCTGTTTCAGTAGCAGTAACATCGGCAGGTGCGGGGATGAAGGTTCAGTATTTTGTGAATCGATCAACAACTACAATAATACTTATGGAACCTTCGGACTTTGGTAGACAAGTAATAAAGTCCATTGATATGCTTTCCCACGGGCCTTTGGGTATCGGTAAAGGCTCCAATAATCCTCCAGGTTGGCAAACTAGACAAGTGCGAACATACGCTTCAACATCATCTATCATACGGGGACAGTAAAACGTACCTTCGATTAGTGCCAACGTTCGCTTTATCCTCGGATGACCAGCCCACTTTGAATCATGGCACTCCTTCATAATCTTGCGCCTCAGATCGCCCCATCTAGGCGCAAATATCCGGTCTCCTTTGGTGAATAATAGGTCTTCTTTTAACCAAAAGCGTGTTGTCTTACCGTCTCGAGCTAGAGCGACCAGGTGCTTTGCAAATGAATCTTGCTTTAATCCTTCCTTAATCTGATCTTGGATATCGAATGATGGTCGTGTGATGGCAGCAAATTCGACTTTTCGACTTAAAGCATCTACGTCATTAGCTTTTCCTGGCTTGTACTCCAAGACATAATCAAATTCAGCAAGGAAGTCTTGCCACCTAGCTTGCTTGGGGCTTAATTTCTTTTGTGTTTGGAAATAGCTAGTGGCAACATTATCCGTCTTGATCATGAATTTTGACCCGAGAATATAGTGTCTCCAAGTACGTAAACAGTGCACGATGGCCGTCATCTCCTTCTCTTGCACCGTGTATTTCTTCTCGGTGTCATTTAGCTTACGACTTTCATACACAATCTGATGTCCTTCTTGAATGAGTACACCACCAATAGCAAAATCCGATGCGTATGAAGTGCTAGCACAGGCTTCGACATAATAGCTTCCTTTAGTTCTTTAAAGGCTGCTTGGCAACGATCGTCCCAATTCCATGCCTTATTTTTCTTGAGCAGATCTGTCAGTGGGGCAGCTTTTGCAGAATAACCCATGATGAACCGACGATAATAGTTTACCAACCCAAGAAATGAGCGCAATTCTGTAACCTTGGTTGGTGCTTCCCAAGCCTGAATTGCTTTAACTTTGGCATCGTCCATCATTAGTCGGCCCTCTTTGATTCTATTACCCAAGAACTCAACTTCTTCTTGGGCCAACGAGCATTTTTCCAACTTAACATAAAGCTCGTTCTCACGTAGTACCTGGAATACTTTCCGCAAGTGTGCAACATGATCCTCCAACGTGCGGCTATATACTACAATATCATCCAAGTACACCACCACAAACTTATCGAGAAAAGGGTGGAAGAGTTTGTTCATAAGCGTGCAAAAAGTGGCTGGTGCATTGGTGAGGCCAAACGACATTACGAGAAATTCATACGAACCGTACCTTGTGATGCAGGTTGTCTTGGCCTCGTCCCCTTCGGCAATCCGTACTTGGTAATATCCCGATCTCAAATCCAGCTTTGAAAAATACTTAGCATTGCCAAGTTGATCAAATAAATCTACAATGAGCGGAATCAGGTACTTGTTTTTCACCGTAATCTTGTTGAGTGCCCTGTAATCGATACACATTCAGAGCGACTCATCTTTCTTCCTTTGAAACAGTACCGGGGCACCATAAGGGGCTTTTGAAGGACGAATGTATCCGGCATCCATCAATTCTTTAAGTTGCTTTCGTAACTCTTCCAACTCAGGTGGTGGCATTCGATAAGGGGCCTTGGCTGGGGGTTTAGAACCTGGTTCCAGCTCAATTTCGTGATCAACTTCTTGACGTGGTGGAAGTTTCTTGGGCAACTCTGCTGGTATATGTAACGAACCAAAATCCGGGTTTCGTTTTCAAATAAATAAATATTTCTAATTAATATTATGGTGAAAATAATATTTTAGAAATAAGTTGAAACAAGCGGGTTTCAAGTTATTAACGGGTTATACTAGTTTTTAACTAGTTATGAAAAGATATGGGTGAATTGGAAGTGAAAGGACCTAAAGTGTAAATTGGTAAAAATCTGCCATATTTGACATTAGAAGTCAAAATTGGGTTTATTTTGGTTGTTTGGTCGTTCAAGAGAAAAGGAGAAAAGGAGAATTCAAAATTGGAAGCTAAATCGTGCGTTTGAGGCTTGATTCGTGAAGGTTTTGGCTCACACAATACCTTCCTAACATCAAGTGAGTGATTATCTTCCTTTTTAATTCACCTTTGATGTGTTCTTGTTGGGTTTTGTTAAAAACCCGAAATTATGGTTGCATGTGGTAAAATGGTGTTAGATTATTGATAATCTAGCTAAACTAAAGGTGTAGGAAGGTGATTAACATCCTAGAACCCTTTGATTTTGATTATGAGAAGTTAGGGTTCATATGGTGAAAATTGGGGGTGTTTGGATCATAATACTCAAATGGTGAATTAATGAAGATTAAGTGTTTTTAAGGTGTTAGACACTTGAACAAACACCAAATTAACTTAATAATAATTTTTGAAAGAAGAATTAGTGTTAAGATTAAGTTAATGAAACTCAAGTAGGTGAGTTTGTGGTGAAAGATGGTGTTTGGTTATGAGGATAACCCAAACGGGTCAATTTGGGTTGGAATTGGGAAATTGGGTTGTGAACTCAATTGTAATGAAATTTTGGTATATGTTAGATTACTAAACTAGGCGAATGTGTTTAGGTAATCAAATTGCAAAGCTTGAAAACGGTGCGGGATCTTCTAACCCGAAAGGTAAGTGCCTATGCACTTACTTAGTATTGATGATAAATTGTGAATTTTGTGGATTATGCGTTATGTGATTGTGTGCATACTTGTGATATGATAAATTGTGAATGATTTAGTATGTACAATGAATGAATGTAGTTATAGTGTTAACCTATAATGGTAAAGGATCATGGGTTGATCGGATCATGTGTTGATCATAAACGAAACGGAGTTATGGCCTTGTACCATAATGGAAAAGGATCATGGGTTGATCGGATCATGTGTTGATCATAAACGAAACAGGGTTATGGCCTTGTACCATAATGGAAAAGGATCATGGGTTGATCGGATCATGTGTTGATCATAAACGAAACGGAGTTATGGCCTTTGTGCCATAATGGAAATGGATCATGTGTTGATCATAATTGAAACTTGTAGTAAGGGTGCAAGAATATGTAGCCTAAATGACAATTTGGGTGGAAACGGGTCAAATGGGTGAATGGGTGAAATAAGTAGAAATTTACTTGTTTGTTATGAATTTATCTTCATTACTAATGGTGATATGTGTGGTGAATGTAGGAAAAGCTCCGAGGTAGTTAAAGTCAAGTCCAAGGCGTTGGCGGATCCTCGTATGCATATTTTCATGTTTTGATGATTTGGCGGAATTTCCCCTTTTTGATTGTAATTTGATAAACAAAACATGTTTTTGGGGTGTGATCACGTTGTTGAAAGGTTTTTGGTTAAAACCCATGTGTTGGGTGAATTTGTTGTCTTGTATTTTGGAAAAAGATGGAAATTTGGCTAAGTATGAAACCTGCAGAAAAACTGGAAACTTTCTGTGAAAACAGGTCCCTCGCGGGGCGCGAGGGAGGTGGCCTATGTTTCTCGCGGGACGCGAGAGGTAAAAAAAAAAAAAAAAAAAAATTTCTGGGATTTAAGTCTTCCGCGCGTTAAAGTTTTGTTTTTAAAAGTGGTGTGTTTCAGTATAACATCCTTGTACTCCTCAAGGACTTTCTTGATTTCCTTTGGTACAACAGCCTCAGACGATTTCACCACATCATCGTCCACCTTGGTAACAGCCAAATAGCATGGTTCCTTCTTGTTATATCCTTTCTTGAACTGTATGGCTGAAAGGGTATTTGATCCGTGCTTCGACCCGCGCTCTGTGCTCACCATACAGGTCTTCCCCTCTTCAAGGATACATAAGGAACTAGCTAATGGCATAGGAAAGGCTCGTACCTTATCAAAGAATTCCATGTCGGGTACAACTTTGAAATCATCCATTTCCACCACTAAAAAGTTGTTTAATCCAGCCCATTCTCCGATACTTATTTGAACATCTTTGGCTTCCCCATGTATTGGTTTGGCGTTGGCATTAACGGTTTTCATTGCCCCGACTCCTTTGATGAAGTTAATGCCAAGCCGTTTTGCTTCATAGATGGACATAAAGTTGTGAGAAGCACCGGTGTCAACGAGGGCACGTACTTGGTTACCTTGAACAAATTGCAGCCCTTTACTTGGTGACGGACGTGCCTCGATTTTAGCCTTGATCGCGTACAATACTTGCATCGATCCCATGCAAGCATCATCCCTTTCTTCGTGGCAGCCTTCTTCTCGAGCTATCATGGATGTAATTTGGATTTCTTTGGACATTCCCGAACTTGATGAGGTCCATCGCATATGAAGCATCGGTATTCTTTCTGGAACGGTCTTTTATCCCGGGACTTCAAGTGTGGTGGAGACTTACGTGCAATGTTTTCTTTAGTTTGGGCTGATTTTTCTCCTCCACCTTTCTCATGGCTAGTTTTGAGATCTTTGTGCCTCGATTCTCTTCGGCTATAATCGATCAAGCCCTCGACTATATCGATGGCCGAAGAGAGATCTTGGACACCTCGTCGTTCTAATTCAGTTTTTGCCCAAGCTTGTAAGCCATCGAGAAAGTAGAAGAGAGAATCCTTATCCGACATCCGGAATTTCAAGGACAAGAGTAGTAAAGTCTTTAATATAATCCTTGATGGTTCCGGTTTGTTTAAGCTTACGCAACCGGCTCCTTGCTTCATTCTCCGCATTTTCCAGATAGAATTGCTTCTTTATTTCTTTAATGAAATCAGCCCAAGTGTTAAGAATGCACGTACCTCTCTCAATTTCACCATGTTTTCGTCGCTACCACAAGCCAGCGGTATCCTTTAAATATAGAGTGACCATCTTGATCTTTGTCGCATCATCAACAATGCTTACACCATCAAAGTAGTGTTCCATCTCCCACAAGAAGTCATCAACAACCCTTGCTTCGTGTTTTCCCATGAATGGAGTGGGTTTTGGAACTTCAATCCTTGGTGTAAAGCTCACGATGTTACCTCCGGCAGTCACAACGGCTCTATTGCAATCATTTATCTTGGCTTCCAGCCCTAGAAGGCTACGATGGGTATCAGCTGATTGATCATCCATGTCTTTACGCAACTTGTTCACCGCCTCCTTGATCGCATCTTTGATCATTAGTTGAACTTTAGTGCGTAGTGAATCAATAGTAGCCTTCAAGTCTTCTCCAATGTTACCAAAGTCGGTCTCCACCCCTTCTAAACGTTGGAGAGTGTCATCGAGCTGGACTCCAAGTCCGATCATTGCGTTTTCCAGCTCCACAACTCGTTTCTCCAAAGATTTATCCTTGGACAAGCCACGACCTTTCTTGCCTCCACCATGAGCGTCTTCCCGACCACGATTCTCTTCTCCACCAGGAACATTCGTGTGAGCAATCTTGTGCGGATCAGTTGCCATCCCAATGAATCGACTTCGCTCTGATACCACTTGTCACGAAGGAATTCCCAAACTCTCATGCGACACTTAGTCCCCTGCTAAGTTCAACCTTGATCACCAAGAAGCGGTAGCGATTCAGCACACGAACAAAAGACAAGGATTGCGAGTACACAAATAAACGTTTTATTGATTGAGAGAATGCTTTACAAGTATGAAAGCTTACAACTTTGAAAGATGATCTACAAATGATCAAGTCCCTCCTATTTATACTACTCATGCCTTGATCTAGATTATTCTTTCTAGAGAATTCTTAGTATAAAATAATACAAGGATTAAGGATATTTTTATAGAAGAATCTGAAATCTTTGACTAATTCACCATAATATTTTGAGAGATCTTTCTAGATCAGTCTTCAAGATATTATTAAGCCTTTAATCCAGAATTTTGTATCTCTTAGAGGTCCTTGATGTTGCTGAAATTTTTCGAAGTCTTGAGTATGCGATCCGAATTTAAGTGGGGCGTGACACCATGCTCCCTAAAGTCCATTATCATTTATACGTAAGAAAGGTTGCCATTGCTCTGGTAGGTAGGTAGGTGTCACACACACACCCCCCTAACTCCCACCTGTCAAAACAAATACCGATTCTCCCACTCATTACTCCACCACTCAACGCCGTCACGCCAACATCACACCTTCTGCACTCTGCTTGAACCAACGTCGGAAGGAGTGACGTAATCATCGCCTGCCGTCGTTCATCGGGAATCATATTTCCTAAATTTTGTAAGTCGCTATTCGTATCTGCGTAATAATATACCTGCCGATATTAGTTCGCAATTAATTTGCTATGATCATCGATGTTCTTCATCATCTATACGAATCGAATGACAGCTTCATATGTTGTAGAGACTCGCAATATAATTTCACGTTTATGTGACGATAAATTGATAGCGATTGCTAGTTTTTGCATCTTCAATCTAACCTAGCTATCGATCGACGTTCTCGGTTCTTCACCGTCTACACAACTGGAACGATATGTTCATGTGTTAGTTGAATTTAACAATTTAATTTGGAGCTTATAAAGTTATAATGATAATGAATTGGTACTTTTCGCTGAACACTTAACGATCGGCGTTCTTCACCGTCTAAATTAAACAATGTGTTATTGAGATCTGAGAGTAGAAGATTTGCAGTTTATTGTGAGATGAGATTTGATCGCGTAGCGGAAGTTTGAATCCGTGTTAGTGCGAGTTGCATAAGTCCGAGTTTGTTATATGTGCAACCGAAGTTGCACAGGGTACAAGTATTGATGTGCCCTTCCATTTTTGTGAACCGGTAGGTCTCGTCAGGATAGGGAGAGTAAATAGCAAAATAAAGATGTTGAGTAGGAGGTTGTTGTTTTCAACAGACGTATACACGTGACACGTTAATATCTGTGACAACGTCCACCTAACTAATATTGATAGCATTGTTCTTTCAGTTTTTCATTTTTATCTTTATCATCTATTTTAAATATTTAATAAGTTAGTTTAAAACTCGAACTTAAAATGGTAGACTAACAAAATAAATTTTGTTTTAAAAATAAATTTATGATAAAGTTTTACTCCACAAATTGAGGTATACTAATATTAATTTTTAAACTAATATTGTGAAAAGAATTTATAACTTGATATCAAATTACATATTTATTAATAACCGTCATTATATTTAAATTGGTTGTTCTCATTTGGGTTTACAAAATTTAATATTCTGTTTCACTACAAGATGTTTTAAATGATCAAATAGTTTTTTTTGATAGACATGTGTTCGGTTAAATATTTACGAAAAATCATGTTTGAACTTTGAAGATGTGTATTTTAGATAATGGTGTCACATTAAGGTAAGGTAAATTCATTCAAAGGTGTGACGTAAGGTGGATTGTCTCTATTCAAAATGTCAAGGGTTCAAATCCTGTAAGGTGCAGGTATTGTAGGTATAGATGATTTATAGGAAGAGCTATTATAAAAAAAAAGTGTGACTGGACAAAAAAACAATGAAAAATGGCATAACTCTTATTTGGTAGGAAAATGTGTTATCATGGTACTACTTTTTATATCTGATTGTTTTCCTAATTTCTTATTTTTCTAATAATGTGACATTACTGTCTAAAATACACATTTACAACCAACTTGTTAAACTGGTGATTGGTGAATCTCTCGAGTTACCCGTCCGGTTTTCAAAACAATACTTTAGGTTAAAATAAAGTTTTTGAAACATTGTCATGGCTTTTCTCATGTCTTATAGGATAAGTTTATAAACCTGCTAAAGGGCAATAAAGACATGCTGGTTAAGTACTGATGCGTTGTCATGTCGTTTCCTGGTCTTGCTTTTACCAACAAAAAAATTGTTTTTTCTGTGTAAAGCTTTTGGCGTACTAATTTGTAATTTATAGAAATTTCAATCAGGGCACAGTTAAACAAATTTGACAAATATTTTTGTATCTTTTCTCCAATTAACGTTTCTGTAGAGAGTCTGACAATACATGAAGATATATGCATGGCAATAATCAGGCGCTAGAATCTTTTAGTCAATTTTCAAGTTACATCTTTTGCTTTATCAGTAGTATTTTTCGTAATTAACGTCTTATAGAACTTTGATTTTAGTTTAATAATATTTTGGTTAATCTGAAAAGATTCTCTACCTCCTGAAATCCAACTTGTTATTATCACCAACTTAACTTGGACACAGTGGTAATCCTTTTGTGATCAGTTTAAACAACATTAACCATGGAAGATGGAATTCAAGCAAAGTTACTTCGACGTGAAGAAGAAGAGGAAGAAGGTGACTTGAAAGGGAGGATATGGGATGAATCAAGGAAGATATGGAGGGTCGCATTGCCAGGTGTCATATCAAGAGTATGTGCATTTGGAACCATTGTTGTCACAATCATTTATCGGCCATATTAGTGAATTGGATCTTGCCGGCTATGCCCTTGTTCAAAGCTCAGTGTTCGCTTTATCAATGGTATCCTTGTAAGTTCATTATTACAGTTGTTTCATGTTTTATGTTTAATCTTAATGGAGATAGGCACAACAGGTGGGGGACCCACATTGTTAAGTGAGAGCTAGAGGTCACCATTTAAATTCATCCACTTATGAATGAGTTAGGATTTTGGATACTCTCTTATTCTACATTGGTCAGATTGAAGGTCACCAATTTTGACATGAACTTACATAAACCTGTTTTGCCCTACAGTTGGGAACGTCGAGTGCAACCGAAACTCTTTGTGGACAAGCGTTTGGAGCAGGGCAACACCACATGATGGGCATATACTTGCAAAGATCATGGATCGTTGACTTAATTACTTTAACCGGCTTACTCCCGATTTTCATCTTCGCTACACAAATTTTCAAACTTCTAGGGGAAGACGCGGCTGTAGCGAATAGTGGTGGTTCCATCTCTCTATGGTTCATCCCTTTTGTCTACAATTTTGTCTTCAGCTTGACCATACAAATGTTCCTACAAGCACAGTTAAAGAACATGGTCATTGCATGGCTTTCAATCTTCCAATTCGCAATCCACATCCCTTTGTCTTTGCTTCTTGTGTATAAGCTAAACTTTGGAGTTGCTGGTGCAATGATTGCATTGTCCATGTCATCATGGTTTCTTGTGATTGGAGAATTCGTTTACATATTTGGTGGTTGGTGTCCTTATTCTTGGAGAGGATTTACAGTAGCTGCCTTTAAGGACATGTTTCCAGTTGTGAAGCTTTCCATATCTTCTGGTGTGATGGTCTGGTAAGTAAGGCACAAACTTTTTCTATCGGTTTGAGTTTCGATGTCAAACTTATTACTTTTGAGCAATGTTTTTAGAACTAGACTAGACATCGAACCAGTCCACTGGTTGGACCCGATTTAAGAACCGGATGCGTAATAAATAATATAAAAATTAAAACTATATATTTAAAACAAAATATGAAAATACTTTATGTTTTGGTATAAATTTGCAGTTTTAAAGACTTAAATAATAAAATATGAAGCCTGAAGCATTACGGTAAAAGAATTTTGATGGAAAAAAATTAAAAATTAAAAAAATTAAAATTCGGTTCAACCACTTAGTCCAGTTCACCGGTCCAAACCTGTAACCGGACGATTCAAAGAGGCTTAACTGGATCGGCTAGGTACCTGGTTCCCGGTCTGGTCCAGTTATGAAAACATTGCTTTTGAGGACAAGTGCAACTCTAGTTATTTTTTTGTACGTGTCGGACATTGAACACTTTTTCTCCAATTTTCTTTGTTTTAAATAATAAACGCATACACATTATTAGATTATTTCAGTAAATGTTTTTATTTTTTGAGCACTGTTGTTAATAGCGAAGGTAGCGAGCGCTATAGCGCGCTACATGGCGAAGCGACAGTGTGTCGCTATGTGGGTTTAGCGAGAAAATAGCGATGATAGCGAAATTCAATTTTTTTTTCTGTGTTTTTGATAAATATATATAGCGATTAGGAAGAGGTTTAGTAGATGAAGATGATTGTGTGTTTGAATGTTTATTTTTTTATTATAATTGCTACAATTGTTGAATCTAATATATTTCTAAAATTTTCTTCTAGTGTATCGCTAAACGCGAAATAGCCACCGCTATTTAGTCGCTATCGCTACGTAGCCTAGCCGTAGCTTGTCGCTATTTACCGCTATTCGCTATTGACAACTATGTTTTTGAGTAAAATGATTTGAGGTTTTATACGTTAAAAATACACTTTGATCAACTTTCAACCGTTTGATACGTTTCCTTTTAAGCGAGAATCTTTTGATTTTTCTGTCTGGCTCATTAGAGATTAAACATAACTCTAATCAACGTATTCATAAATAAATTAGTCAAACTGCCACCTTTACTTTCAAGACTCAGATCATCATAGATGATTTACAAATATAATGTCTACCTTTTCCTGCCATTAGCAAATATCGTAGGCTCTAAATGTTTAAAGAGAAGGTCCCCCTTTTCAACTTAAGAAATACCAAGAATTTGAATTCCTTAATTATATATGTTCACCTCAAAAGCCAAAATGCAACTCTTTCATTTTGGGAACTCTAGTCAAATTAACAAATGCATCAATTTTTCCATGACAAGGCACAATGTTATCATTTCCCATATGCAAATATGTGTTTTTTTCGCTCATTAAAAACTTAGCAACCCTTTATATCTGTGTATATGTAGCTTGGAGTTATGGTACAATGCCGTGCTGGTTTTGCTTGCAGGTTACATGGCAGACGCAGAGGTTGCTATATCTGCTTTCTCCATATGGTATCAAAAGCAATTTGAGAGTTTTTATATGCATTTCAATTCTAGCTTTAATGAGAAATTGCTAAATTGTTAACATTTTGCAGCTTGAACATCAATGCATGGGAGTTCATGATCATCCTCGGTTTCTTAGGTGCTGCATGGTAATGGACAGACCAAACCCTTCAAAATATCATTTAAATTCATGGTTTTTCATCAATATTGCATGTGCTATTGAAGGTAGCAATTTTGATTTTTCGACCCATTTACTGGGAAGCTGAAATGGATCAATTTTGGTTGGTTTTTTTAAAATCTTCAAAGCATAGTTAAAAACTAATTGAGACAAACTGGTAACTCTGGGTCAAAAGTCGTTTGAAGCGTTTTCAAATGCTTATCTCCTATATCGCTTTATTAATAAAAAAGTTCTTATTATTTTGCCAAAAAAGGTTTTTACAATGTAATTTATTGTGTTGGTTCATATACAAAAAGTGTGTGTGGGTCGGTTTGACCCGACCCGTTTTGACCGGCATCTAAAATTTAGCCACCATGCAACATGTCGGGTAACCTATTTTGCCTCCTCTAAATTATATCATATTGTGCATTTGTGCAGTGTCCGTGTTTCAAATGAATTAGGGAGAGGAAGTGCCAAAGCAGCAAAGTTCTCAATTAAAGTCTTGTTGGGCACTTCTATTGTAATCGGAGTGTTTTTCTTTGTTCTCTGCTTGATTTTTAGAAGAAAACTTGCTTACTTGTTCACCAACGATGAAAGAGTTGCCGATACAGTATCAGACCTTTCTTTGCTGCTTTCTTTTTCGGTTTTACTCAATAGCATTTATCCTGTTCTCTCAGGTAACTATTTGACCTGCTGTAATTAGTTCCCTCTCATAAAATCAACCTGCATGTGTCAATTTTGACTCATTTACTTATAAACAAGTTGATTTAGGTTATTTTATGTCCCAAATGGGTCAAATCAAAAAATTTAGCTGAAAATGAAACAGGTAAATGGTTCAGGTGGGGTAATCGGGTCAAAAGTCATCCAGAGTGTATTGTGATAATATATATTTTCTAACAATATTGAACGCATTAATTATTTCAGAAAGTTTAAAATTTCGAAAATGAAAGCATTTGTGGATACACAACAACCCGACATGCATTAAAAAGTACTCGTTTCAACTTGAACCCCGTTTTGACCTGCTACTCAACTCGCATGACTTGACTTGTCTATTTTGACATCTAGTCAACGCTGATATAAATATAAAATAATACTTTGTGCCTTGAGTATATACATTTTATTGTCATCAGGGGTGGCAGTTGGAGCTGGAATGCAGGGTACTGTAGCAATCGTAAACCTCGTTTGCTTCTATCTGATCGGTATCCCAGCCGGGGCATTGCTCGGTTACTTGACTAACCTTCAAGTAAAGGTATGCAGTGTTTGGATGAAATTTCTTTTCAAGTGTTAGTTGCTTCAGTTATGAAAACTGGGTTATCCAACAGGGAATATGGATCGGACGGAATGATTGGTGGTGTTGTGACACAGACAGTTGCACTTATATATATGGCATGGTCAACCGACTGGGATGATCAGGTAATATAGCGCATCTATTTGTTTCACTTTTTATTTTTAAATAAGTTCGAGTTTATGGCGGATAAACGAATGATTTGCTTTGGGTATTGTAGGTTAAGAAGGCTTCGGAACGGTTAAATCGGTTTTATGTGAAGACGTCTGAAAATCCAGAGTAAATGCATTAGGAAAATACTGTCTTGCTATAGTGCTATGAGAAGGTTAGCTTCTTTGGTATTTGATATTCACGGGATTTTGTAGTTATTCGAGTATTGCGTATTTTTCTAATAAAGTGTTATTTTTATATATCTATTAGACAAAATTGTCATTGGTAATTATTATTAGTTTTCTAATTGTATTAGATGTCTTGTATTCAGTTCTAATCATTAATCATAGTTTTTTTTCTCTAAATATATTGGGTTTGTTATGGTAATGAGACATTAACCCTAAAGTATCATTGCTGCCCGAAATCACCGGGATGGAGCCTAGGAATGAACCTGACGGTAAACCTGAAACTTGAAACGGGTATTAGAGTATGAGACAGGGTATATGAGATTAATTTTTTAAATTTTCGTGGGTATGAGACGGGTATGGTATTAGGTGATACTTGGTTCCATTACCCGAAAAATCCTGATCGTTTACCCGACCCTTATCAATAATTATGTTTCTTATTTATTTATTTTCCTTTGTTTTTGGGTAATAAAGTAATCTAATAATTCACTGACTTTATAGGTTTAATATTATAATTCATTTGGTAATAAAATTATATAAAAATTAAAAATAGTAAGAAACGTACTTGATAACCATAACGGGCAACTTTTAACGGGGTTTTAAGTGATTTTCAAAGTTAAATACACAATAATATATGTAACATAATACATCAACGAGTGAAGAAAGGAACAAGGAAGGATATAATGTAATTTCATGTTCCAGAGTTCAAAGCAAGAAACATTTTGGGAGGAAAGTTATGAGTGAAGATTATTAAAAATTTTCATTTCTTTTCAAATCCGTTCATTTTGAAAAGAAAGTTGTGAGGAAAGATTATTAAAAATCTTTATTTATCTTCTTTGTACTTTATTCCATTGAAAAACTCAGAAACATAAATATTTTTCAATCTTTCTACTTCATGCGATTAAAAAACTCATAAACACAAATATTTTCAACCTGTCTTTCCTCTTACGTCGGTAGGGCTAGGGAAGGATGACCAACATGGAAGAGGAGGGAGTTTGATATAAGGGTAATTTAGTCATTTAATTTTTTATGCATTATAATTCCTATTATCAAATTCACAAATCAAACATCATATGAAATTTCAAAGGATCCTAATTTTATTACCATTTCATTAAAAAAATCTCTTGAATCAAACGTAACAAACATGTGCTATCAAATCAAACTTCCTAAGCTTGTATCATCAACTCAAGAACACTCGACACAAAACTTAAATCCATAAATCGTTCCGTCAAATTTGTAATTATTATCAGAATCAAACCCTAACAAATTAAAAACCCAATAAAATTGAACAATAACACCGGTAAAAGTAGTTTAATCATTTTGTTTTTATATCTTTACTTAAAAAACAAGTAACCACTTTCATCACGTGTAATAGTTATATGAGCCAAAACTTATTTTTTTAATACACTTATTTTAATATCAATTTCTTTTGCATCTTTGATACTAAAATTTACTTTTTTTTATTGATTTTTAATTTTCATAAATTGAAAGAATTCGATGCAACTCACAAGTCGCTGAAAATGATAACCTCCACCGGAGCAGTCTTGAAGCTAACATCCCTCAGATTTCAGGCCACAAATTCAAGCAACGGTGCACCACCTCCGGACAGTCACAACCTAACACCACCGCCTCCGCCTCGAACACCTTTGCTATCCGTCCCGAAGCCATCGTGGATTGTTAGAGCAGAGGTAACTGTCTTAATCGATTCTGATACTTGTTTTCAATCATATATACTTTGCTAATGAAAAACAGAGAATATAGTTCCAGTTTGGGAATTTGAATTATTTCTTGATTGATTTCGAATTCCGCCTGTTTAGTGTGGGTAATATTAGGGCAATCTGGATGTTTGATTACTTCCTTATCAAGCTGACTTTTTACTTAGGGCTATAGATTTTTTATTTCTGTTTATTTGCAGCTCAAATCATCAATTTGATAATAGCCCTAACAAACCTCATTGTCAAAATAAAATTACTGTAATTTAATTACCCCTTAGGGTAAAATTACTTTTATATTTTTATATATTAATTTCTAAAATAATTAAAATTTTCTAAACAGAAGATTATTGGTTGTTACAACAACAAACAACATAAACACACATCCGTCGCGCTTATGATCATGGATCACTGGACTTATCATGTAGTGACCCCAACTCCTGACCAGTGGGGTACGAGAAGTGCACACACCTTTAATTAATCGTTGAGACACTCCCAAAGGATATGAAGGAGTGACCAAGAACCCGCGTGGTTAAAGCACATTTCCTAGTAGATACGATCTTCAAACATTTGGTTTGTCACACAATGGTCACTACTCGCCACACACATCTTCGAATGCAGTTAGAGAATTCGCATGTTGTAAAACACATTTTTTTTTTCACATGGCATACCTATTTCTTGTAGAATTTAAGTAATTCTTGCTGAGGATTTCAATAAGTTAGCTCAAACAGCACTTGTGTTTTGTTTGTGATGATCTGATTATAGTATGTGGGTAGTTTTAAAAAATAATCAGCAGTTAAATTACTGTTTTCATTTTGCAGTCTAATGTTAGATTAGAGAAAAGACAAAAACCAGAGCCTTCGTGCGTCGTTTGCAGAGGCAGTGGCAGAGTCGATTGTTTCGATTGTTCTGGAAAAGGTCACCATTTCACTCGATTCAAGTTTTAGAAACCCGCCAAATATAAAAAAAAGTTGCTAAAAATGAAACGGGTCAAACAGGTCAGAAGTCACTAAACATGTTTTCAAATGTTTACATCATAAAGGGAGCTCTTTACCATTGGAGTTTGCATCATCATTTGGCCAAAACTAACATTTGGTGCTTACAAGTAATGTTTGTTTATTACCCTGTAGGTCGGACGAATGGTGTTGACTTAGCAATGCTACCGAATGGTGAATGGCCAAAATGGTGCGGTATCCCTTAACCTCGAGCATTTTTTAAAAATGTAGAACCAAGGAATATTAAGGAATCACATTTTGGTACAGGTGCAAGACCTGTGGTGGTAGCGGGCTTGCCTACTGTTCGTGTTGTCTTGGGACAGGAGAATATCGGTATCTTATGGGCTTTCATTTCATGAAGAAAGACAACGATGAAGCTCGAGAAAATATGAAGGTTCGCGATCTGTTACGTGCTCGCAAAAGTGCAGAAGATTTGCTCCTGACTGATGAAACATCTTAAATGGAATATGTTGGAAATGTACATCACCATAAACCTAGGATAAGAGTTTTCCTATGAGGTCTTAAAGTTATAATTTTTTTTAGAACGGTGAATTTCATTTGCTCCCGTGAGCCTTGAACCTAAGACCTCGAAAGTCCAAACCTAGGTAGTCCAAGAGGCTCTGCCTCTGCCACTGGGCCACCAACCCCTGTGGTCTTAAAGACTTAAAGTTATAATCATTTTCTTTAATGACACTTAGATAAAATTGCTAGCTCATACAGTGTTTCTTCTTACATTGCTGACCTTAAGTAATTTTTGTTAATTTTTGCAACCGTTAGATAAATGGTTAATATTATTCTATATTTATATGCACTATATAAAAAAGAATCTATGTCTTTAACATAATCAAATATTTCAATCAAAATGTATTTTTTTTCTATATACATAAGTTTTTAAACTCTTTAGCTTACAAAATAAATGAAGAACATCACATTTATATTCTAGAACATTTGCATATTTGTTAACTTTGAAAAATCATTTGTAAGTATAATTCAATCTTGGAAAACTGTAACAAGTATTATTAGTTGAACTTAATCTTCAAAAGCTTTTTATTTTCTTACTTAAATAATAGACATTGAAAGATTATAACATGATAACTGATAAGGGCTGCCTGGTTCATGCCATTTTATTTGCTAATATTTGGGCTCTTGGCCCACTAAGTACTTCCAATTTTTAAACAAATTCTTTTTCGGCTCTCTCTCTATTTATAGAGTGATCTCTCCCAATTATTTTATTTCATAAACAAACATGTATTATTTAAATTATATTTAAGTTGTCACTAGATATGTAAAATCATATCTAATTTATTTAAATAAATTATTGAGAATTTAGCAACTCAATTCAATATTATAGTTTCTACTTTTTAAAATTTGACTACAAAGCTTTTGTACTTTAAAGTTACAAGGCTTTTTGTTTTTAAATTTTATTTAGCAACTATCAACTTATTATCTTTTAAAAATATATTTTTTAAAAATTATTCACAAAACTTTTATAATTTAAAGTTTGATCACAAAGTTTTTTTACTTTAACTTTAATTAAACTTATAACGTGAGGATATTTTTAACCACTCTTATCATACGTTTCGACGTAAATTTTAATCTAAGTACAAATGTACAAGTCATCTAAACAACTTCACTGCTTTGTTTTTTTATATAAAGTGTTGCGGTTTATCCTTTTTATTTTATTCGTTGTAACGGTATTCTTTTTATCTACTTCTTGACATAAACTTTATTTTAAACCGAGCATTATATATATATATATAATATATATATATAAATATAAATATATATATATATATATATATATATGTCTTGACATAATTTTGATTATTTAAGTAAGTAAATACATCAAATAAAGCTAGAATAACGATATATTAGTAAATTTGTCCTATTATAAGACATGATCAGCTTTAGTTGTAACTAGTATCAAACTGATACTAGTTACAAATCACTTACACATCCGTAATGAATCAACACTTGTATTGCTAATATTTGTAATAGAAGATTTATTTAGATTTATTAATTAATAAATCTTGGGCTAATATTAAATTTTAGTGTTGAGAATTTTATTTTCCTTTTTTTCTAGAGTTATCATTTGTGTCGAAAAAAAACTTATGATGATAGTAAATAAAATATATTAGATTATATTATTAATGATTTTTTTTTAAATATTCAAATGAAAATAAATTGCGATTTTAATTTGGAAGTTCAGATTTGTGGACCCGCTAAATAGTTGAGGAGCAAACAGTTTCGTTGACAAACTTAGTTCCTTGCCGACGGGCCCCTTTATTTTCAAATTAACATCATCAATATTAATAATACGAGTTTGAAATGTTTTAACAATTTAAATCTTAAAAATTGGGCAATTAAGCCAGCTAATCAAATAATAAACTTCATTTTAGCATGTCGTTGACTTCAAACGTCCAGGGTGTGGTTTCATCAAAATGAATATTCTCATTGTATCATTCCCTTTCCACACCTTAATTAAATTAATCAATGTTTTCAGAAATAGGTTGGACCAGAAACCGGACACATAACCGGTCCGGTTGTGTGTAGTTGTATCGTTTTTATTTGAACCAGCCGGTTACCTCGAATGATTTATGGTTTTGGCATGCATTCTTTGGTGTCGTCGGTTCCAAAAACGACATTAACATACTTAATCAATCGTCGTTATTCGACGCTATTGAACACTGAATCGCACCCCAGTGTCCATTCCAGGTAAACGATGTACAATACAAGTTTGGGTATTATCTTACTGATGGTATATACCCCAGTTGCCCAACCATGGTGAAATCATTAAGTTTTCCACCTGACGATAAACGTAAACGGTTTAAGCAGGGGTGGCTCTACAGTACAAGCAACCACTTTAATTTGTATTATCAACTTTTGTGTTTAATTTGAAGGGCCCCAAAAATTGAAAAACTACTTTAATTTGTATTCTCAACTTTTGTGTTTTCAGAGAGAAATGATAATTTCACAACTTTTATGTCAACATTATACGTTTTGACGCTCCATTAAATTACATTTTAATTTTATTTTATATTTACAAAACTTTCACAGAAGGCCTCAATTTCAACGTTCGCTTTAGACCATAAAATATGTTGAGACGGCCCTGGGTTTAAGGCAGCACAAGAAAGGACGTGGGCCTAAAAACTAAATGGGCGATAGTCGAATGACTTGCACGGATAATGCAGCCTTCCAAATTAGAAATATTATGTACGTTTGCATTATGTTACACAATATGGTTTTGAAAGACTATGGTGCTGCAATAACTCATGATTACGTTCCAGATCCTCCAACCATTGAAGAAGAACCAGGCGATGACATTCTTTTGGAATTGCGTTGCCACGAAACCCACAATAGCCAATGATGGAATCTCATCGAACATATCGCAAACACCTACATATCCCGCATTGACGGCTAATTATTCTTAAGTTTTTTTTTTCATTTGGTTTTGTAATTTTTATTTTATGTTAATGAAATATTATTAAAGGTTTATATTTATTTTTAATTAATTATATATATTTTATTATGTTATATTTTATTTATTAAATTTAGTTAAAAAATGGTTTAGGGATGAAGAGGGATGGAGAAAGATAGATCCCCGCCGAGATGAATCTGCAAGGGATGAAAAATCTGACGTAACGCTGATGTGATTTTAGGGATGGGAGGGAAGCACTCCCACCGTCGTTATATTGCATAAAGTTACAATCTCTCTTTTAGGACAAGAAAACTACTCTTGGTGACACACATTGCGACTGATAAAAAAGATCACCAACTGTTTACAAGGACACTTTGTTTGTGTCTACCTCTTCACTTTTAATCAACATTAGACAAATATGTCTTTTAGACATAATTTATGAATCAGTAAAAGCCTATATTTTTACATCATACATTACAAAATCATATACAACTTCTATGAACAAAATCCTACATGATTACAAGATTCAAAATGGTTTCATTAATACATATAAAAAGAACAAAAAAAGGGTAAAATAAAGTAAACCCTTTAATTTATATCAACCCTAAATGTTTCAATATACTAAATTTTCACACAACAAATTTCACATATATATTGTTATATATTTATGTGTCAATAAATAAACGACAATAGTAATATATTATTCTTATCAGAAGTGATTAATTATCTACCTTTTTTAATCATGAAGATGTAAGCACAAGTATTCTTTCAACTCATTAGGAAAACAAGGGTATCGACTCCATGAATTACCATGCTTTTTGAACATATCCAACACTTTGTTCTTCATAGAGGACTGTTCATTCATATGCAACAACACCACAAGTTTCTTGACCGCTCCATAGATCATCATCTCCTCCAAAACCTTCTCTGTTGGATGAAAACTACATATCAACCACAAAATCTTCACACAAATCTTCGAACCCGTCTCGGATACATCAAACAGTTTTTTCGATACCACACCAATCGCTAGACGGTGTTCAATGAATGCCACCCTTCCATCTGCGCATTCGCACAATAGTTTAATTATATTCAATATTTTCTCACATTTGGATCGGTTAGAGTCCGGTAGTAACTCAATTAGGGTACACATTGCACCCGCCTCTATCGCCTTTGATCGGCTTTTCTTTGATGAATCCAAGATCTTTATTAAGATTTGGAAAGCAGATGAACTCGCCTTCGTTGCAATCTCGTCTGATGCAAGCTCCAATATGGATTTGAACATACCGATACCTTGATCATTTACAATAACCCTCCAATCAAAATTGGAGTTTGCTAGCTTTTTAAGTATAGATATCGCGTAAACCCTAGCTTCCTTACTTCCTCTTTGAAGCACAATCACGATAGACTTCATGCATTCAGGTTTCGACATTAGTTCGATTACCTTACTATCTTGTTGATGTTCTGATGTTATGAGATGTTGAACAACCCCTAACGCCTCCTCGCAAGCTCTGAACACCATGAAGTCCGAGCAATCTAGTAATATTTGAACAATTAATTCTGAAAGCACGTCTAACCCTCCTAATATTATGAAATCAAGCTTCATCTCATCTCCTATTTCAACAATTTCTTTAAGTTTCTTTAGAGACTTTACCTTGAATGGACTTGATCCAAGGGTTTTGAGCAATGACACCATTTCATCTCGCTTGAAGGATGGCGAAGGAGACGATGCAGAAGATGAAGATGGTGAGTGACCATTTTGCCATTCAAGAATGAGTCTTTTGAGGGTATGATTAGGGGTGACACTGAAGTTTACTATGTTTTGCATTGTGGCTGGACAAGTCTTCTTCTTGTAGCTAAAGAACCATTTTTCGATGTTTTTTCGCTCGTACGTGACCCCGGTCGAGATGATGACCGGTTCTTTCATGAGCTCCATGGATATGGGGCATCTAAAATCTTGAGGAAACTCCATTTCTGAATCAAGATTTGATCTCCCCATCTCCATTGTAGGTGAAAAGATTGACACACTAACATACAATTCTCTCTTTCTTTCTGTATATGTATGGACGCGTTCTTTTCAGAACTAGTATATATATATATATAAAAGTTTATATATAAAGTGGGAGAATTATTAAAAGTCTAACCTGAGAAAAATCAAAGTCAAATACAGATTTGTGAATGAATAAAAGATGCCTTTGCAAACTGTGAAACAACATGTAGGCAACATGGTATAGTTGATTTTCTTGGATATTATAAATTATAAAATGTGTGATTAATTGATTATATCGGTTCAGTCCCCGATCTAATCAGAATTACACAAGATACCCTTCGGGTTATTTGACTTCTACTTTATTTTATTCTCGAAATACCTCATCATCGTGTGACTAAATACTTGAGTAAATAGATAGGTTATTATTTATGTCGTTTATAATTATGGGTAAACAAAGGGAAATAAATAACACGTCATGATATTTTCATAATATTTTGAGTTACTTCATGTATGCTCGAATTAACAAATTTATTAATGGCAAACTTATATCCTAAAAAATAGTTTGTCTACTCGTTACGGTAGTGCGTTTGATTGCTGTAATGTATTTTTATGCACATATAATAATGCCTCTATAAGTTTTAACGGACTAACGATGCATCTAACTTTCCATGTTTGATTCATTGTTATAGTGAGTTTTAATGCACTTGTATATAACAATGGGCCTAACCTATTAGTACGGTGTGTCTTACTTCACATGTTTGATCCGTAGTTATAATGAGCTTGATGCATATGTATAAAACAATGAGTCCAAATACTCATTACAAAGTGTGTCCCTTTACATTGATTCACTATTGTAATGAGTTTTCATACACGTGTATATAATGATCTGCCAAGCCCGTTACATGAATATTGAATTTTGCAACACTATAGGTTGTTGGAACATCCTTCTGCTTTTTTGAACATTAGAGCTCCCCAAACCCTATGGGGTAATTTATGTGTGTATTAGGATCCAAAAGGACTAAAGGGCCTTTCACCTAGCGGTATTTTGGAGTGTAAAATTGTGCCCTCCCCTTGAGGTCGAGGGTTCGAGTCCCGCGGTAAATAATAGTGTAGTAGGAGTAGATTAGATTGCCGTTAAAAAAAAGGATCCAAAAGGTCTCGTAAGACAGTAAACATTAAATATAAAATATGGAGTTCGAAGTATTTGAGATCCAAAAGGTCTTGTGATTGTTTCAAGATTCTTTTAATGCACGTTATAGCTATCAGTTTCAAGAGAGAAATGACTGGTTGATTACCCGATATAACTACAGTAATTAATGACTAAATGAAGCACAACAAAAAAAAATGAAAAAAAATAGTTGATATAAGTTTTGAACTTAATACCTACTAGTTGTATGTAAAAAGTGTTACCAATCAATCACATATGTTTATTTTTTCAAAATTTCTAATAAATGTGAGTTGGTCTGGTTTAAACAGTTGGGTACAAGAGAAAAACCGTGGGCCAAACCGCATCGGTTTTCAAAACCGTAACCCGTGAACTGAACCGTATAACTTCTAAACCGACCTAAGTGGCCAGTTTCAAACGGTTTGAATGGTTGGCCGGTTTTAACAGTTTTTGAACATCCCTACTTAGGAACGTATATCTACATGATGTAATGGCTAGGTTTCAAGAAATAAAACCAGTAGAGAACAACTGTAAAGATATTGTATTTTTATAATGCATTTCTAATAATGGTTGGTTTTATACTTCTATCACATGACTGAAAAAAGCTAAAATTTATCATGAAAACCAACCAAATTGGACCTAAAATTTATCATAAAAACCCGACGACCTGAATTAGATCGAAAAAATCTAAAATTTAGTGATAGATAATAGAGCACATAAAAAGTTTCAAAGTCCCTCTATATAACCACAAACACATCACCCTTTACCCAAAACTTTGTGCAACCATCTTAAAGAGTTGAAAGAATTTAAATTTTAACGTATGCTGCTTTGTCGTCTTCTTCTTCTTCTTCTTTTTTTAAATAATTAAGCAAACTATCAAACAAAACCAATCTGATTAATGTGTTGACAAATTACTCATGTGAAGTATGAATTTAGCTTGCTACCCATCAAGGATAAATATCAAACTAAATGTGGTGGAGATCAAATAGGGAGAGATGATGTATTTATGATTATATTATTGCACAAAGTAAACCTTTTGATCATGACATTACATAAATAATTAAATATCGTTTACATGTAACTAATAACCCTTTTTAAAAAATAAAATTATTGCATTTCTTTATTAAAAAAGAAACTACATGCCAATATAAAACACCTCATATATATGTAATATGAAATAAATTATTCTTTTGGTCAAAATATATATGCTAAAACACATTTTAAGAAAACTACTCGTATACAAATTATGTTCCAGAGATGATGAGAATATGTCATATTGATGTTTAGATATTAATTAACTAATATTATATAACGGCTATAAAATGAGTATTTAAAAGGGATAAATAATTAGTCATACTCAGGGTTTTTCTATACTCCGATTAGGTGTCTCATAAGAAAAAAGTACTAAATAACATATTTTCAAACATTATATTTGTATCGGAAGTGTTAATATACTATTCACTTTATATAAGAAACATTTGAACGGACAAAAATGCTTGAAAATAGATTAAACTAGTTTTATTCCCGTCCGGTGACCGGGACGTTTTGACATATTTTTTAATATGGAATAACTGTCTTTCTTTGAATTGTACAAAATTAGACAAGTTGTCTTATACAATCACAACTCAATTAGTTAATAGTTTTATACTCATCCGGTGATCAGGTAATATAGCAAAGTAAAGCACAAAAATTCATACCATACAAGCAACACACACAAATATGTTCGCGTGTATACATACATTCATATATACATACAAACTTCGTTATGTACACACGCAATGAATATAGAACAAATTTAAATATAATTATCATCGTTAGATCCTACTTTAAAAAACAGCCCGCTCAAAGAATCCGTTACAAACAAACATATGAAGTTCATCTCCTATATTGACTAAATTACCCGTCGCTCCTTCACCAGAAACATTCGGAAACCCTACTTCAAAAATGCATTCGAATCCACATAAAAAAAAGTATGTTTACATCACCCCGCAAGCCACCATTGACACAATGTGAAATACAAACCATTTCCCCACACAGTCCCTGTAGACCAAGTATAGGTGAAATACAAACCATTTCCCCACACAGTCCCTGTAGACCAAGTACGGTTTTTTAAGAGACAGGTTGTTCTTCATGAAGCTGATCTCAATGTATAGACATAAATCGCCATAGTACCTCGACTGCGTTTTATGTGGACAATTCTGTAATCGTAAGTAGAGTCAACACAAAAGCCTAGACCGTCAGAATGAAAGTTGTGGGCCCTAAATAATGTAATGAAAGATTCAGATTATCATTTTTAAATATTGGTTCCTGTAAGCATAATTAATACTTTCTTGGTTATGAAAAAGGATAAACAAAAAAAGGGTTAATTAGCCATCCAAACCCAACTCGTTCTAAAATGACATATTTCAACCTCAACCTGACCCGTTACTCGTTCTAACAAACCAGGGGGATTAAATCATCAACTGAAACAAAAGTTTGGTTGTTTGGTACCAATGACATGTCCATTTTCTTCTCTGTCACTTCAATTTCAGCAATTGTAAGTGGTATTGCTGCCATCTGTAGATAACCACATAATCAACACAAACAAAAGTCAAACTTGAAGACATACAAAGAATACCTCTTTCTCCATGCCCTCTGATCAAAATACTTCTGTGAAACTACAAATACCAGTTTAAAATAACCATGAAAAAAAACAATTTTTTTTAAATATCTATTTATTCAGAAAAAAATCAATTTAAAATTTTGTGGTACCTGCTGGAACTAATAAGCTTTAAAGGAAACGGGTCAACAGTTAGTAACCTCCTAAATCTTTATATGAACCTGGTTTATTAAAATAACATAATTCTTATAATCATATTTAGCACACTAATTATTCATAAACCAAAGGTGTGTTGGCCTTTGAGTCAGCCCAACCCGTTTTGACCCATTCAAAAATTACCTTGGTTTTTGTAGAATAATTTCCTCTAGCTAAAAAACCCGAGGGAGTAACCTCTTCAGGCATTACGTGTGTGTATGGCTCTACTTGCGGGCTGAAGGTCCCAATCATTTCTTTTGACTTGCCATCTATAGACAACCATATAATTAAGCAAGCAAGTGTAAAAAATGGACAACATTAAGTTCAATAATACCATTTAGCTCTCAGCTTTCAGATTCAGCAGCTCTGGATTCGTTTCACATCTTTCAAGATCAAGCTCGTTTCCATCAACGAAAGACTTTTGTAACTGAATTGCTGAATTACTGTTTGGATAAGCAAATTATTGTCAGACATGTAACTTTAATATCTATATGATTTGGATCATGGCATTATATTTTTGGTACATGGATATAAGGCCATATTAGCACATTAAGGGGTGTGTTTTAAAACGCGTTATCCGATCATAATGAAACTTTTTTATCACCATCCAAAGTAAACCAATAGCTAACATCTTGACATAAGCAATCAGAAACGATCAAAGCAACACACTATGCAAGCAATTAAAAAAAATCACATGTAGTTGTGTTTACCAGCATGAGAAATGCTACCGTGAAGGGCTTCTCGCTTCTTATCAATATTTGAAGTAAAACAATTACATGACAACAATTGCATTGCCACCCCACCTGTGATTACAACAATGCTATATAATGTAATGTATATAAATCTCAAATGAGTAGCAAAAAATCCATACAAACATTTTATCAAATAGGTTGTGTGCATGATTGAACTGTTCCTGCAACATGGTACCTACCAGAAAAGGAAAACTTCAACTTGATTAAATCATAATGAAAAAAAAAAAGAACATTTGGATTTATTAATTACCGGGGTTTGATCTTTGCAACTAACTCTGATATTGTCGCATCATTGCCAGATGAATCTGATATTTCTGGAGGAATGTAGAAGCTCTCTCTATTGAAGAAAAAACAAAGTTGCAGTTTATTCACTAAAATTGAAAATTGCATTCCCCCCAAATAACATAATCCATAAAATCTTAACAAATTTGGAGTGAATTAACTAATTCAGAAGGAAACACTCGGTTGTCCACCTCCTGCATCGGAAGATAGCTTCGATCGGAATTGAGAGATGAGAGAAAAAGGAGATTGATGGATGATCTGTAGAAGCTGTAGAATTTGAAGGTCAAGAATCGGAGTAATCGGGCTTCCGCTTGATCTGAAGAAGCTAAATGTCACACCCCCGCCGAGGCGGAAACACGAGGGGGCGACGAAATTGAATCATTACACATGATCAAAAGAAATTTACTATTAAAATCAAATAGTTATTACATCAGTATTTCCGAACAAATAAACCAAATAAAACAAACAGAACAAATAATTCTTCTTTTTATTAATTCTAGCTAAGTCCACTAAAGCATAGTCATTGATCCTATCATGAGCTTGTCAACATCCTAGTTAGCTTCACCTGAAAAACATGCTAAAATAAGTCAACTAAAAAGTTGGTGAGAACATAGGATTTGATAGATATAATAATAGATAACCAGAAACAATCATAAACAAGTTTCAAATTCCAAGTAATTTAAACTATCATACATGAGTTCACAACCAACCCTAGTGATCGATAGCTCTCCCGCCCAACACCTTGTCAGGGTGTTAGACTATAGTATAAGTGTCAAGAATGCAGTTTCTGAACACCCAGCTCCTTCCAAGTTGATCAGAATCCACAACTTGAAGGACGCTCGGAATTGATTGGCATGCATCAACCCGAGGACCGGATGGGCTAGTCAGGCCAATAGATCTATTTACGTACTCCCGTGGCTTCCCCGAAGTTAATGGTTGTGTAGTTTTAGAAATAAGAGAGACTTTGTAGTAAAAATGACATTTGCAACATGTATAAATCAATTTAATGTTACTAGAATTAGAAGTTTGTTATTGAATGCAAAGTATAGTTTTGACTCAAGACTTGGTTTCAGTTTTGATATAAGAGCATGTTTTCCACCCCAAATAGAAAACAAAAAGGGGCTATGAACTCACCTTGCAAGTGAAAGGGTTGAACTTGAACTTGTAGTAACTTGGATTGAATTCCTTAAGGATTGCCTAAGTTAAGTTTGTTACGTTAGAACAAGTTAAGGATAGTCGAGGGGTTGACAGTGTAATTAGTTGAAAGTGGTTGTTGTATACTAGAGTGGTTATCATCCCAGAGTAGTACCTCCAACAGAAAAGTTCCCAGGAAAGAGTTGGTTGGATCGGAACCCCGTCTTTTCCTAGCCAGAACTTTAATGTTTGTCAGATAACTACATACTCGTTTGAAAGTTACTCTATTTGTATACTTGACCAAGTTTAGGGTGTGTTTGGTAAGTTTGAAAAATATAAGGGTTAAAGTGAAAATATAAGTTTAGTAAAGATAGAAATGATATAAGTTGAATATTAGAGGGGTTTAATTTAAAAGTAAGAAGTTTTAGTAAAAACATGATTGTTGAAATTGAAATGAACAAGATAGATCAAAACCAAGTTTTTAAATAAAAGTTCGAACAAATTTAATTAAAATAGGACCTTTGATCTTGGATAGGTCTATGATTATAACATAAACATGTTAGGGAATCATAGATCTAGCTAGTTATGAGGAATTTTTGAAAAGAAAAGTATGAACAAGCAAGAACATAAGAAGAACTTACTTAGAATGGAAAGATTTAAGCTAGAATCTTCCAAAAGATGAAAAGAACGACCTTTAGTAGCTAGAGAACCCTAGAGGATCGTTGAGGTGCGAATAATAAATGAGAAATAATGGCTCTATTTATAGGGTGAGATTAGGGACTTATTAGCAAAATTAAATAGTTATTAGGATTAGAATTGTAATTAATTTGAATTAGTTGTTATCTTTTAATAGAATTTAATAAAAATTGAAAATATTAATAAGGTTCACGGCATTATTAGGGGGATAGGAATGGGATTCAAAATTTGATTATCTAATTTGATCTAGATAGGATTATTCTAAAAAAAAGTTTAAATAACTTTTAGATAAGTTTAACAATTTATACGTGATTTGTTAATTTAAATAATAGTAATATATAGATATATATATAAAGGAATTTTTTTTTTGAAATTAATAAATAATAATAATAACAATAATTAATTAATTGATATTACGATAAATAACCAAGATTTTCGAAGACGTTACAAGAGAAACCCTGAAATTTACGTATGCGTAACTTTTATCCTTGAAATTTTGTTTTAGTCAAACGAAGTTACAAACTTTAAATTATTAGGTTAGAGTCTAAGGCATCCGAAGTTACCGTAAGTAGCAAGTTCTAGAATATACACAAGAATCAGATATGGTATTAAAATAGAATAAGCAAGCCGTTCTAAAACGCAATAGAATAATCGCTTTAAAGCAGGCTCAGAAGTTAGAAATTAAATGATATCACGAGTGATATGAGGCATAAAAAAAAAAGATTACAAAGTAGGATAATAGGATCAGGCATAGAAATCAGGGATGTCACACTAAAGCACGAGCGTAACCCTAGATAACATGTGGAGAATACAGAGGGAAGTGGGGAGTTGGTGAAGGAGCCAACTGCAGAGAACGTGGGTGATCCTTGTGATGAAGGAACTTGCATGAAAGGGGTCGATCCGTGTGAGCGCCCTTTTTTAGGGTTCCGGGATGAAGGGGAACCGCTTCAAAAGGTTATAAACACCGATTAATACAATTAATCCGGCTGAGATCAAAAGAACGTGGCTTTTGACTGTGAGGATGAAACCTAAACTCAGTTACACATTCGACGTCAATAATATAGAGGAATTTAATAAAGAGTAAATTACATTTTAAGTCCTTTAAATATTTATCAAATTTTACTTTACGTCATTTAACTAAGGAAATTATATAAATCATCATTTATGTTTAAATTTTGAAATAGTTCACGTCATTTCCTCTAATGGACCTTAATTTTGTCTGTTAAATCTAGTCATGTGCGTTACACATGCGGGCATTTTCGTTCTTTTACCCATTTTAATAAAAAAAATTAAAAATAAAAACTCTCTTTCTCTACCCCTTTCTACCGGGGATCACCACCACCAGACTACAACCACCATAACCTTTTTTGTTGCAAATCTTCACCTACTGCAATCAGTGAAATCTTCACAATGTTGGCCCAAAACCATTTTGTTGTAAATCTTTATCAATAGTTTCGATTTTGTGTATATGTTGATTTTGGTGGTGATTTAGGTATTTGAAGATGATGATTTGTTTTCTAGGATTAAGAAGAAGAAAACGGTAACGATAGTGTGACTAGACCAGTTAACGCCCACCTTATTTATACGTAAATGGAACATCAAATTGCAGAAATAATTGATACAATCAGAATCGGAATCGGATTGCACATGTGAAAGAGTTCCCCAAATGAAAGTCGCTGAAAGAGAAATCTCAAACGAAATTAAAGAAAACTCGCATCTAATTTGGAGATGGTCGGCAAGACGTTTCATGTTTCCTCTGTTTGTTTGGGATCTGAAGAACAATAGTATAAAACCAATTTTTTTTGACATGAACAAATTTTTTTTTTTAATTTTCAAAAACATTTTATTATTTTTTAAAACAGATTATTTATTCTTTTAAATACGTTTTTTATTTACAGTGTTTTCCTAATTTTTAAAAAATTTTGTTTTTATTTTTTTAAATATGTTTTTTATTTTTTATTTAAAGAAAGTGTTTTGAAACATTTAAAAAAAACCGTTTAAAAAATAATAATATTTTAAGGAGGAAATATGACAAGTTTTATTGTGATTTTTTAGGGTGAAGTATGATATGTAACAGACGGGTACGCATGGACTAACCCTTTATAAAGTCCATAATGTTTCCAAAATTAGACTACATCAAACAATGTTTACAGCAAAACAGGTTTGAATCAAACAAATTTTGTTTTATAGAACGACATTTACTATAGAAAGTATATTTTAAGATTGTACGACAACTTTATTAAAATATGTTTTCAAGTTTGTAGGCATTCTATTATAGACACGTTCTTAACTCGTTGTACAGAAATATCAGGGTAGAGGGTGTGGTACCCATATAACCCTCTCATTTTAGTCAATTAACATTTCATTTTTTAGGGTGAAGTATGATATGTAACAGACGCGAAACCTGTGCGAAGCCCACACCACCACTCCGTCCACCCTCACGCAAACTAATAACTTACTGATTACAAACATTACCTAAAATTATTTACTAAATCATAACGTTTTTCAAAACACTATTGCTTGAGTTATATATGGAGCAAACTAGACCAAACAAATAAGTAAAGTTCAAAATACAAATTAGTGACAGCAACGTTTTATGAGTAGGTCAACATACAGAGAGAATCAAATAGAGTTTTTGGTCAACTACTATGTGGTAATCGCTCCCAAAATCAATATGATGACAAACAAAAATAATATATATATATATATATAAGAGAAGTATCAAATAAGAAGTAGTTTTTCGCTAAAAAACCTAATATATGACAAAAACCTTAAGAAATGATATCAAACGAACTCCGATTGAGCTAATTTCAGCGGCGTTGGAACCGTCTCGTCGAACTCTACCATCTTAGCTTTTAAGGTTTAGATTTTACGTTTGAATTTTAGGGTTTTAGCCTTATGATTTAGCCTTAGGGTTTAGATTTTATGTTTTAGGTTTTTTTTGGGGTGGGGGTGGGGGGTTTAGGTTTTTGGGGGTGGGTGGGGTTGGGTTTAGGTTTTTGGGGTGGGGTGGGGGGGTTAGGTTTTTGGGGGGTGGGGGTGGTGGTTTTAGGCTTTTCGGGGTAGGGTTGGAGGGGGGTTTAGGTTTTTGGGGGTGCGGGTGGAGGGGGGTTTAGGTTTTTGGGTCCGGGTTAGGGTTCGATGAGACGGTTCCAACGCCGCTGGAATGAGCTCAATCGGAGTTCGTTTGACCCACTTCTTAGGATTTCTTAGTGAAAAACCACTTTATAGTAGAACCGTCTCATATATATATATATATATATATATATATATATATATATATATATATATATATCCATTTGCAAAATAAATAAAGAATATGCATTTGGTTTAGTCAAGGAGGAGCCTCTAGATAGCATTGACGTATAGTACCATGTTCTTGGCATGCCAATTTTCGTAGAGTTTGCTTGTTAGGTAATGACTATTTATTATGTGAATAAACTTTCAACACCCCTCATTATCTGAACCAGTGTTTTGAAACCCGGACTGACCGGCCGGTCCGACCGGTCCGGTTACATATGTTGAAACGGTCATGCAGCGACCCGACGGTCGGACCGGAAAATCGGTGGTCGGACCGGTGGTTGGACCGTTTTTTTTTTCTATTTAAAGTCTTTTGGATTAATATTTCGTAGCTAAATGTTAGTTTAAGAGTATTGTAATTGACTTGTTGGTGGTTTTTAAAGGATTAATGGTTGTTTGAATTGATTTATTTTTATAATATTTCTAATGTCGTCCGGTTATTAAATCCGGTCCGACCTATGGACCTGTAAAGAGACCGGTTCGACATCCGGTCCGGTTCTGAAAGTATTGATCTGAACCCTAAAAGTACATTTATGGGAGTTTTTCTTTATACTTTTAGAGTAAAATCTTAATTCATTACGACCATTTTATATTAATGTATTGTATCTTAAAAAAAAGGAGGGGGTGGTGGTGTTATGATTCCAATGATGGTACTCCTGTTATTAAGACTACATATTAACTTTTATAACATTGTTTACAAAGCTTAGCTCGTGCTTTAAGCATAAAGCTTGAAATCAGCCGAGCCTGAGCTTTCTTAATTAAAATAAAATAATTTTTTTTGATGAAATTAAACATACTTTATATATTATATTCAATCCCATTTAGGGTTTTGAGTATACACGTACGGTTCATAAAATTCCTAATGATAACATCAAAACCTATCCTTAAAACCGAAAGGACTTAACCTACAAATACTTGTGATGTATTGCCATCTTCCGGTTGTCATGGCCTGGCGATGTGGGGTATGTGCCATCTGAATAACGTGAGGTGGAACCACCATAGCCGCCACGTGGACTAAGCACATGCCGATTGTTTAGGCCACTACCGCCATAGCCAGTTGTGTTCTTGTGGTCACCTGGGAGCTTAGCCTCGTGTTGGATGTATTCTTCGGTATGTATACCCATTGCAATTTCAGCTTCTCGTATTAACCTTGCCTCGTGAGCCATCTCTTGTGCCTGTACTCGTGCCAACTCGGCCTAGGAAACCAATTCAATGGGCATAAAGACTTGTAGGAAGAGGCATGATATATCGATACTAGTTATCGGAAAATGGTTCATGTTTTGTTTGACGAAATATAATATTTAGAATTTTAAATGAGTCCCTAAATATTTATTAAATGATCTATAACATGTATATAAATGATGTAAAATGAAACTTACGTTTCTTAAAACTATTTTGCCTATAAAGGATATTTAACCGAAGTTTTTTATCATTGTTAACGTGGGACCGGTCTAAACCAGTTACTCACTTTTGAACCGGGTTTTGGTTCGAGTCTTATCATCCACACCTCTCTACGATTCTATTAGAATTGTAATAGAATCGAAGAGCCATACCTGTTGTTGTTCATGTATGGCATCAGATTTCACTTTGCGAGCCCCTCGAATATCGCTAATTTTTTCCCTAATCGCCTGCATTTTGTTGACTTTATTGTTTTCTAAAAGTCAAACCTGTAATCTAGTTTTGAGTCATTGATTGAATGATTCAACAAACATACATGTGCGCATATATGTATGTATATAGGCATTTGATTGCCCTAAATAAGGTGCATCCTTTTTGTAGCTGATGACAAAAGTGTTGGACCACCTTAAATGTAGGAGTGTTTTAAGGCTGACCTTGTATTTTGTTATCAAATCTAGAGATGGTTTATTAATTTGGAAAAATTAACGATTAATTACATCATTACCGACACGTTATTATGTTCAAAACTATTTCATATAATAATGATGCTGTATAAATTTAACTATAAAAGTATTATTATTATTATTATTGATACAAAATAGAGAAAATATTGTTGAATCTTTGAAAGAACCGAACTCAGTTTATTTAATGATAAAATTATATATATATATATATATATATATAGGGGGAGATTCAAATAAGAAGTGCAATTTGGCTAAGAAGCCTAACAAACAATCTCATCCATTCAATTGGATGATCAATGATAGAGATTTAATTGTAAGAAAAATAAGGGTGGAACGGTATTTAAGTAATAACCACTTTTGTTGACTTTTTTCAACTTCTCCCACTTTTTTTAAACGTTCATAACTTTACGTAAGGGGTGGAACGGTATTTAAGTAAAAAACAATTGTGGGTTTTCTTGGGTTTTTTTAAAAGTTATGTACGTTTAAAAAAAGTGAGAGAATTTGAAAAAAATCAACAATTGTGGGTTTTCCAAGAATGCCCCTTATTTTTCCTACACTTAAATCTCTACCATTGATCATCCAATTGAATGGATAAGATTGTTTCTTATGTTTCTTAGCCAAATTGCACTTCTTAGGGGAACCATCCTCTATATATATATATATATATATATATATATATATATATATATATATACTAGGTTAAAAACCCTTGTATTACACGGGTGGAATAATGAAACGATATATATCATAAAACTGTAAATACTTCTTATGATTAAAATTACGTTTTACATTCAATTATAATTTACAAATCAACAAATTCATCTTTATTTAAGATTAAAAGTTACAATAAAAAATGAAAAGTTATAATTTACAAATCAGCAAAATGAAAAGTTATAATTTACAAATCGACAAAATGAAAAGTTACAATTATAATTTACATATGATAAGCAGTTTTGACTTTAAAAGTCCACATGCATATTTAAGAAGCAAAGAGCCAAGAATAATGATAACTCGGATACATGAAATACAAAATTGCGTCTTTCACAGTCCCAGAACATGCTAACAGTCCAATTAGTCTCTTTGACCTAATCTTGTCACGTACCTTGGAAAAGCTAATTTGATCTCTTGAAGTAAACTGATCAACTTCATTGAAGTATAGATATGTAAAAAGATTGGATATTGGAGTTCTCTTGTAACCACACAACCTTCTGGAATATCTGCAACCATATTAAAGAATAAATATCAGATATATCTCCATTTATGTTTTGACCCTAAATAATCATAAACAGTTTTACCAAATACTTGAAACCGATTATCGCATAATATCCATACATGGTCTAAATATTAAATTGTATTTTTTTTTAAATAAATAAAATGTCCTACCACTTATGATAGGAAGCTTGGCTGAAGAATAGTGGTCCGTTTTATAAAAGTAAATCTAGAAGTCAATGGAGGCATTATCATACTTTGCAACCACCTTATTAGCTTCGGCTTCTAGAAAAACATCTAAACGCTTATAATGCCTTTAAATTACAAAACTGGCATTCTCTCCACAAAAACCTGAAAGCAATAAAAATTTACTTTCTTATATTTAAAAAAAACTTATAACTTTACCTTTCAAGAATTTGATAAGGCTTAACAACCAGCTTAAGTTATAGAATACCAAGCATTAGGAAAAAGCCTATGTGATAAAAGTTTTGGAACCTACCATAAATATAACCTCGACATAAAAATAAGAAAAAAAATTATCCAAAAAAATTCCCAATATATTGTCACAACTAAAACTATTTTTGCTATGCAATTGAGAGCCAACACTTATTTTCAATTGTCTTTGATCAAAGGTTGCAAAAAACAAAGTGAATGTGTAAAAAGTTCAATTTAAAAAATCTAGGAAATTATAAAATATTCTAAGATGCATCGATTTTATAAGAATTGACCCGACCCGTTTTGATTCAGCTAAGTTTTTTTATTTGACCAGTTTGAGATAAACACAACCCAAATAGACACATTCATCAGAAAATGAAATATCTATATGAAAGAACACAATGCTTTTACAACAATAAATCTCCAATATACCTACTTATCCTATACTACCAAAGATTATCCTTTTTTTTCATGGAAACGGGATACAAATTTAGCAGTAAGGGACCAAATTATGCACTTAACCAGTAATCATATAACCTAGACAGTCTATTCAGATAACGTGTATGCCCTTGACCAATAGCCTACAATTATTAGTCTATGCAAGAAATTTAATAAAAAGGGTATTTTTCTACCTTTAACTCCATCTACATGCCAAAATTCAAAAAAGAAGACCTATAAAAAAAATTCCACTTTTTGTGCAGATAAAACCTATAAAAAAATAGGGCCTTCTGAAAGAAAAAAAATAGTTTAGGGGCTTATCTGCTCAAAAGTGAAAGCCCATAAAGCTTTCTGAAGTTTTGTGCTCAAAAAACGTATCCATGAAAGCGATTTTTAACCAACAAATTTTAAGGTGAAAAGAACTTTACAAATTAAAGAATTAATTCATACAAAAAGATTTTAGGAGCTCATCAGCACAAAACTGAAAGTCCATAGGCTTTTTAAATTTTGCCTAATATAAGAACTAAAACTTAGGTAGTTCTCTTTTTCCTTAAAATGATAGATATAAAGCATTTTAGGCTAGACTGATCACAAAATGTGATGGATCATTTTGTTATGTTTGATGTCATATATACAATTTCAGCACTATACTTCAATTGGGACTACATTATAGTGCCTTTACCTTATCCAGAAGCCCCTCATATGTCAATTGAGTACACATAGGAGTAACCATATCCAACTGCAATGCAACAACAATAATGGCAATTTAAACAAAGATGCATGTAATTAACTGGTTGAAAACCCTGATCCCAGAAATTAGATGAGGTACCTCTCTGTTCAGAATGATAAGGATATTTATCTCAGGGACACCGTCTGTAGTTTCAGAACAAGAGTAAGAATAGTTTCTATTTTATAAATATAGCATCAACAATTATTAATAATAAAATATAAAATAGAATAAAAAAATATCATGTATAATGCAGAATTACATCAGTTTAATTGACTGGTTCTTCAACTTGCAAGTTGTGCTGTTGTTAATGAATTAAAGAATATGGTTTACCCAAGCTGAGAGCCTGATATATCTTTGTGTACTTCATGTTTTTGGAGTTGAGATCATAGAGTATAAACCCAAAACTTCCATCAAGCTCCTTGAGAACGGAATGAGCCTTGTACGAACCACGGTCCGGGAGGGTCTTGTGAGCTTTGATCACAAACATGGGCTAATTACCTAGCTTGGTTAACCCATATTTCTTGTTAAGGGTGCACAGTTTGTTCAAACCCCTAAAGAATATGCATTAGATGGTATCCATGCTACAAAACAACTTGAATAAAGTGTATTATCAATGTCACAAAAAGATAACATTCAATATCACACCTAAACTAATCCCACCCGCCAGATAGGATTGTTCATTTAACATACCGTGGCAATTGGATCAACTCCAAACTATCCCCTCTAACTTCCTGGTTAGATTTCTTTTTGTAAGTTTTTTCACAAATATGTACTAATTTGGCTACCCTTATAACATAAAGAAAAATAATATCATACTCTGATTATTACATTTTTGAAGATGCAATTAACAAACCCACATCCACAACTAAAATTTCCCTAATTGACAAAACCCTATACCCCACAAAACAATTATTCTCCAAATAAATGAAGAATTACATAAATCTATACATCAAGATCTCAACCGCAATGCAAACCAATATAAAATCTAACTGAAAACCCAAAAAAAACGAAGAAAGAAAGAGTATAACTTACAGTAGCCATCTTGGACCAAGAAAGTTGCCGGTGAACTCCGTGTACTCAGCCAAAACCATGGTGAACTCGATTGAAGCGCAGCACCCAAATTGATTAAACGCACACTCAAAAGTCAGAACCCAAATCAATTGAAATTAGCAGCAGCAAGTCGATTGAAAGTTTGAAACACCTGTAATCAGATTAAAACAAAAAAGTAGCAAATCGATTGAAAAAATCAGGCTGGACAACAAATTGATTGAAACAAATAAAGATTTGAAAGAAATAGTTTGAAACGTCATTGTGGTAGCGTCGCTCAAGGATTTCCACATAGAGTGAAGTAAGAGAAATGGAGTGAAACGGCGAGCATGCAAGGAAACGTCATTGTGGTAGCGTCGCTCAAGGATTTCCACATAGAGTGAAGTAAGAGAAATGGAGTGAAACGGCGAGCATGCAAGGATGGAGATCACAATTAGACCGTACGCAACCTAAGAGTAATCCATCCCATAAACAGTCTTAGTCAGCATGTCACATAAGTTTTTCTTTCATTCTTTCCACAAACTCATTTTACCCTAACACTACCGTACCCATCCATCCTACAAACAACCTCATTATTTCCACATCATCTTTTTTTATTTTCATTTATCTATTTAAATTACTATTAATAACTTAAATTAATTAATAAATAATTAAATAAGTAAATTATTAAACAAAAATTAAAATTACATTAAATTAAATAAAAATAACAACCTAAAACAATAAAATCAAACAAGAGTACAAAGTTAATAAACTAAAAATATAATAATACATAATTTAAAAAAAACAAATAAATTAAACCTAAAAATTGAAACTACTAATTGCGTCGAGCCATGTTATATTTATCTCTGATCTCGTTACACAAAGTTTCATGTTCTGCTCGTTGGTATTGATCCAGCTGGTTGTTGAAATTGTTGAAATGGCGAGGGTGTAGGTTGTTGGTTTGGACTTTCTTCGTTGTTGCTATCGTTTAGTAGTTGAGAGAACAAAAACGGGTTATTTGGTTCCATGGAATTGAGTGAACGAAAACGTTTAATAGTTGGGAGAATTGTTTGAGATAGTTGGGTGTGAAAATGGTTTAGATGTAGTTATAGTGGAAAAAAACTAGCCGTTAGAAAAAATACAAAAAAAAATTAGCCGTTAGGAAAAATACAAAAAAAACTAGCCGTTAAGAAAAATACAAAAAAACCTCTAGGAGAAATACAAAAAAAAAACTAGCCGTTACGAAAAATATAAAAAAACCTAAATTAAGTTTTAAATAAATTTTAATTAGGTTTAAACTAAGCTTTAAATTAAGTTAGTAAATGAATTTTAATTTAAGTTTTAAATACCATAATAATTAAGTAAAGGAAAAAGTAAAAAACTAAATCTATACGTTTGAAAATAAAAAAAAACAAGTTATTGCAAGTTGGGCCCCACCAACTTCACATAAATGCAGCCCATGGGGGTGGGCAACTCATCACAGGCTACAAGCCCTCATCGCAGGCAAATTGCATGGGTAGTCCACGTATGCAACGGGCGGCCTCCATAAGCGCGCGTTGCGGGCAGCCTTAGGGTTTCGTGAAAAAGAAATCGGGTAAGGATCCATGTAAGGATCCGTGTGTAAAGTTATAAGTGTAAAAAAGTTTAGGCGGGAAAACATTCGTAGGAAGGAACAAAATGACAAGTGGTACAAAAGATTTTCTTTTATTAGATAGTATATATATATATATATATATATATATATATATATATATATATATATATATATATATATATATATATATATATAAAAGGGACCGTTCCACTAATAAATGATTTTTCGTTAAGAAATCCTAAGAGATTGGTCAAACGAACTCCGATTGAGCTCATTTCAGCGGTGTTGGAACCGTCTCATCGAACCCTAACCCGAACCCAAAAACCTAAACCCCCCTCCACCCCCAAAAACTTAAACCCCCTCTCCAACCCCACCCCGAAAAGCCTAAAACCACCACCCCACCCCCAAAAACCTAAAACCTCCCACCTCACCCCCCCAAAAAAACCTAAACCCCCCACCTCCAAAAAAAAAACCTAAACCATAAAATATAAACCATAAAAGCTAAACCCTAAAGCTAAAACCCTAAAATTCAAACGTAAAATCTAAACCTTAAAAGCTAAACCCTAAAAGCTAAGATGGTAGAGTTCGACGAGACGGTTCCAACGCCGCTGAAATTAGCTCAATCGGAGTTCGTTTGATATCGTTTCTTAAGATTTTTGTCATTTCTTAGATTTTCTTAACGAAAAACTAATTCTTATTTGAACCTCCCCCTATATATATATATATCTGGACCTAATGATAAAACTGATGCTACTGGACCAATTATGCTACATTGTTAAAAACCTTATTAAGAAAACCCAGATGGACTTATACTTAGTCAAGGAAAAAAGAGTATAGCGTGTATAATGCCCCCCTCAATTTAACTAACGTCTTGGTAAAAATTTTGTGAACATGTCAGCTATATTGTCACTTGACTTGATCTGCCTAACATCGATTTCCCCTTCTTTTTGCAAGTCATATGTTGAGAAAAACTTTGGTGAAATATGTTTTGTTCGGTCACCTTTGATTTAGCCTTATCTGATCTGAGTTATGCAAGCAACATCGTCTTCATATATAATCGATGGGTCCTTCTTGGTCTGTTCTAATCCGCATGCTTCTTGTATGTGATTAATCATCGATCTCAACCACACACATTCTCGACCAACATCATATAGTGCTATTAGTTCAACATGATTTGATGACGTTGCTGTAAGTGTTTCCTTTTATTTATTTATTTATTTTTAAGAGTATTTTAGTTTTTTTACACCCATTTAACAGAAAAAGTTAACCCCCATCTACTCTAGAGACCGTCAGCGATCCCCCTTTCACTTTACATAATCTCCGACTTGGCGCGTTTCACCTTCATTTCTCCATCTGAATTGCATCCTGGTATGTTCCGACTCCCATTTCAATTTCAGCCTGCGATTTTACTTTTGTGTTCCTAGATTTTTGTTTGTAGGGTACTTGCAACACATATTGGTTTCATTTTCTACTATACGTATGTCCACACGAGTCTGTTTATGAGTTCGTTACCGAAGGGGACATGTGTACCGTCGTCGGGACCGAGCCGACGAACAATGGCGTGAATAATTAATTAAGCGTAACTTTGTTTTATTTATCTTAATCTCTTATTAGTTATCAGTTATTATACATACCTGTATGTATTATATATACATTGATTCGTTAGTTCATTCTCAATTGCTAGACGGTCTTATGTGGTCTTTAACTTTTAAAGCAACCCGTTGTGACCCGTATCAGTTTTTATTTAAGTTGTTTTGAGCCGAACCAAAATGACTGTTCTATAAAATTTAAACTAACCAAAAAGTTTATTTATACAATATAAAGAAGTTAAGAAGCCACGAACACAATTTTAAACAAAAATCTACAACTAAACTAGCATTATAACTGAAACAAACAAACACTGTCATAATAAAACACTTCAAAATAAAAATACAGTACACTATGATTTATTGTGCTGGGTGATTCCAGTTCTAACAGTTGACAAATTACAAGTTGTATAAAAACTTTTACATGAAGATTCCTCAGGGCTTTGCTAGCAAACTAAAAGTGTTGATTAAATTGTGGGTTGAATTCAAATATTTTAAAAATAATTCCAACACAAAGGTAATTTCTTTTATTAGACTCGGCTCACGATCATTAACAATTATGGTGCAATGATCCTTTAATTTAAACGGTTTGTATCGATACTGTCTAATGTCTAACCAAGCACAATTCGTTGATTAGAACCAACCCGCTACTCTAAGTTCACGCCGTTCGGACCTTAGTGTGCGAATTGCCATGACCGAAGTATCAATTATAATCAAACACTCACGCCGTTCGAAATGCTTAATTAGATTGAACGATTCTATAATGATTTTGGGTTCATAGACAAACACAAAATATTATTTGTTCCTTGAATCAAGAATTAAAATCTGATTAGGTTTTTAAACTTGAAGAACTTTATTAGAAAAATTAACAAATTGATCAGGTTTATTAATAATCTAAAATATACCGAATTAGATCCGGGTTCAAGATCAAGAATCACACAAACAAATCATTCAAATAAACGGATCACATAATCGTTTCACATAAGATTCGAATCAAACCATGAAAATAAACCCTAGTGTCGGAATTAAAAGGTTTCTAGCCAGACATGACAGCTAGATCAATCAAAATAAATATGAAACTAAAAACTTACGAAACCAGATTAATAAATATTGTTCTTGAAATAAAAACCAAAAACTGCCCAATTCTCTCTCTATCTCCTCTGCCGTCGTTAGGGCTATTCAAAAAGCTCGCGGCTCATGGCTAGCTCGAAGATAGCTCAAAAAAAGCTCGGCTCGAAAAAAGCTCGGTTATAAACGAGCCGAGCTGGCTCGAATTGTAATCAAGCCGAGCTCGAGCTAGGGTTGGCTCGGCTCGTGGCTCGGCTCGTCTAAATAACTAATATATATATATATATGTGTGTGTGTGTGTGTGTGTTATATTTGAAATATGATGTTTTGATTTTTTAAGTTCATTTGTTTTCAAGAACTCTGAGTTTTTTACTAAAATTTTACTTTATCTACAATTGTATTTACTCTCTACTTTGTAAGTTTTGGGTTATCTATGTTTTTTTTGTATTTTATATATTGTTCCTTCCATCTATTTAGTTTTTTGAAGACAGTCAACTTTAAACCGAGAATAAAATATTTTTTTTGTTGTTATATATATATATATATATATATATATTAACATGTAAAAAAAACGAGCTAGCTCGACGAGCCACGAGCTGGCTCGAGCTTTTTACGAGCCGAGCTCGAGCTCAACTTTTCAGCTCGAAAAAAAAATCGAGCCGATCCGAGCTGGCTCGTTTAATTTCGAGCTCGAGCTTGAGCCAAGCCTGGCTCGACTCGGCTCGTTTACAGCCCTAGCCGTCGTCCTCCCGGAATTGTCGTTTTTTTCAACTCCACCATCCCTTTTTCTTTTTAATACCCACGTGTGGGTTTGTTGCTTTAGTTTAGCTTCAGCCCAATTAATGGAAATTAGCTTAAGTTTGAAGCCCACTTGTAGCCTCCTTCCATTCTTGTGGGGCTGCTCGATCTAAAGTTCTAAACCTTTCACCAATTTTCTTCTTTTGATGTTGAGTCAACTTAATTTAGCTCCCAGATTATTTTAGTTAATTTATGTTGATGATGTAATAATTGTGGGTAACAACATCAATAAAATTCAACACACAAAGTCGAACCTGGATGAGAAATTTAGTCCAAAAGACTTTGGAACCCTAAAGTATTTTCTAGGAATCGAGGTGGCACGTACGTCCCAAGGGCTAGTTCTTAGACAAAGAAAATACACGTTAGACATTCTTGAAGATGTTGGACTTCAAGGTTGTCGTCCGAGCTCATTCCCTATGGAACACAATTTGAAACTAGATAAAGGAGATGAAGAAAGCATGGTAGATGATAACCAATACAGAAGACTTGTGGGAAGACTATTATATCTTCAAGCGACAAGGCCGGACATAGCTTACTCGGTAAATCATGTCCTTAGCCAATTTGTTGCCGATCCAAGGCAAAATCACATGGAGGCAGCTACAAGGGTTCTTTGCTATCTCAAAGCCACACCAGGACAAGGAATATTCTATCTAAGAACGGGGGTACAAACCTTATTACTTATTGCGACTCAGATTGGCTTTGGTGTCCGTTTACTAGACAATCACGAACAAGCTATTTACTTCTTTTGGAGGGTGCTCCAATTTCTTGGAAATCCAAGAAATAGTCGGCGGTTTCTCGTTCATCAACCGAGGTAGAGTACCGAGCCATGGCCATGACACTTAGTGAAGTTCTATAGGTTCGGTGGTTACTTGAAGAATTAGGAATGCCTCCTAGCGGACCCACACAGTAACTCTGTGATAACTAAGCGACTAGATATATAGCCAATAATCCGATGTTTCATTAAAGAATGAAACATGTAGAGAGAGATTGTTATTTTGGAGTCAAAAGAGATACAACCAATGCATATTGACTCTAAGTCACAGATGGCAGATTTGTTCACAAAACCTCTTGGATCGCAGCTGTTAAGGACCTTACTTGATAAGTTGGGCATTCGGAATCTACATGCCCCAACTTAAGGAGGAGTTAAGGAGAGAAGATTTGTGTCTGGATTTATTTCCATGTATATAGCCTTTTATTTAGGCTTATTTTGCTGTAATTTCCTTTTAGTCATTCCTTTGTATATGTATAAGTATAGCAATCAGTATCAATGAAAATTATCCTTGATACCAAATTCTTTAGAGTCACCAAACACTGGGCCGGGCTGTTTGACATTGTACATTTTTAAAAGGACTTCGATTCCAGCAGCAGGAAACCCACGAGCTACATCTAGTATACAGGTTGTGATGGACGGGCGAACCCATGTAGTTAGTGGAGATGATTTTGCATAACAAGTTAGTAATGGAGCGGTGTGACGCCCTCCCAAAATGGTCATCTGACCTTCTACATTGTAAAGATCAATGTCAAGGGAAAAGGTAAACATTAGGCCAAGGGGTATACTCTCGTATTCCACACCCCTCCACACTGTGACAGCAGCTTTACATCAGATTCCACACATTTGAGTCAAGTTTTGATAACGTATGTTGTACACCTAAATATAAAAATAACGATTGTGGTTAGGCTTTTTACCTGTGTGACAAAATAAAATATGATCGGAACTTGCAGATGCCAAAACACCGGGAAGCGGCTATTTTGTATGTCAGGAGGTGAACGAAGGGTGGTGTAATGGTGGAGATGGTGAGCACTGGGCAGGACCACTGACCATGCTTTTGAAGGAAACTCGCAAATTACCGGAAACTTCATGGAAATGGACATGGGTTTTGTAACTGGTTTCACAAGAGAAGTCAAATTTGTTTAATTTTATTTGTTACATATAATTTTATTTAAACCTTTAAAATCCATTTTAACTTTTATATATCTTAATAAATTGTTTTTCTTGTTATTTTCATAAATCTCAACTACGAACTTCTATAAAACCCATATTTATTAATATTATTATTAATCACCATTTACACGATACATATATAGTTATATACATTTAGTCACAAGTCACACCAGATTTTTGACCTTGTATAATTTGAGTGCCATGAGATCACAAGTTAGAATATTTCAAATTGTGACAACTACCAAACATCATTTTGGTTCATATGTTTGCAGTGGTTAGTTAACCACTCTAATCAAATTCCCACCAACCATTTTTATTGAAAAACATGACATGAGCATATACATATATTCATAGCTGCTGATAACTCCAAGAAGTTCGACTGCGATCGACCATGGCCAAAGTCGAAGCAAAGAAAGAAACAATCAACATTGCAGTTTATAAAGCTAACTTACACTGCCCAAAATGTGCTCATGATATCAAGAAGCCTCTTATGAGAACTCCAGGTAATCCTTGTAATATATAGCATCTTGATGTTTTTCTTAAATTGATTGTTTTTGAACTTTTAATGAAATTTTACTATTGTTGTCAGTGTTTGAAGTTCATTTTTTTGTTATTACTTTCATTTCTTTTTGTATAAATCCTTGGTTTTTTTTCTTTTTAAGAAGATATATATTTGGTTCTAAAGAGGATTTTTTTTTACTGTTTATATATTTTTGTTGTGGTAAACAGGAGTTCATAAAGTGGATGTTATGCATGAGAAGGGTGAAATAAGAGTGGAGGGCACTTTTGAAGTGAAGAAAATACATGAAAGATTAGAAAAATGGAGTAGGAAAAAGGTAGAGGTTTTATCACAAGATAAGAAACCAGTGGAGAAGAAGGAAACCAAGGAAGTAAGAGTGCTTCAACTAATCAACTCAAATTCTATTTAATTTCAATACACCAATTAACCAACTTTAATTAGTTTTAACTCATTAAGTAATTTAGTACATTCAAATATAGACAATGCTTAAAACTATATATATATATATCTATTTGGAGGTCCATAATGTGTAAAAAAAACATTCCAATTAACCCTGCAAACAAAGGATAATTAAACAAAAAATATCATTATTTAGTGAATTGTCTATACCTTTAATGTAAGTTCTTCAATTAAACAATTTTTTTAAACATCATTTTCAATGCCATTATGCTAATCCATTTTCAATGCCATTACTTGAGTGGAAAGAATATTTTACCCTGTCTGAAATGTAAAGAAAATGTTAAGAACTTGTGTTTGAAAAATATTCTTTCCAACTCAAGTAAAGTCACAAGAATAGTCATATGATTCTATGAGATTTTTTGAAAGACCATGTGATTTAAAAAGAAGGAAAAATACGAAAATGGACATTTGACCAGGAAAATTATCAAAAATTGACATCCTTATTTAGCCTACTATTTCATGGACATTGGTCTTGCGAGCCGGCTAAAGGCGGCTAAGCTAGCCGGCTAAAATTTCCGTGCCAACATTCCATTTGTCAAAGTACGAACCAATAAACAAGCGACACGTGGCAGGCTTAGCCGGCTAATAGACGGCTATAGCCGTCTAATCCCTTTAGCCGGCTATAGCCGTCTATTAGCAGGCTAAGCCTTTTAAGTTTGCCGGCTAACTTAAAAAAACGCCAGACGTAGCAAGCTATTAGCCGGCTTAGCCTCCGCTTTTTTAAGGCTTAGCCGGCCACGTATCGCAATCCGGTTGGTTCGTACATTGTAAAAAGGAATGTTGGCACGGAAATATGAGCAGTAAGCCGGCTCACAAGAGTAATGTCTATGAATTAGGAGGCTAAATTTGGGTGTCCATTTTTGATAATTTTTCTAGTCAAATGTCCATTTCCGTATTTTTCCCTTAAAAAAAAGAGATGTTGATGAAATAATTGCATTCTAAAAATATTTAAAAAATTATAAAACATTTGACAAAACTCATGAATAAAAAAAGAGTGAATGGTTTGACGCTCGCGTGGATTTTAGGCAAATAATTAAAATAAATGTACTCCAGATATTACTCAAATTTAGTTCAAGTGAAAATTAATCAAACTATAGTTTTTTGAACCGCGGTATATTATTAAACCACTTCTAACAAGATACTAGGCGAGCGTATAATAATAGGTTTTTGAGTCACTCTATCTATCTATCTCCGTCAATTCGTCAAATTGTGTTTTGTCTTCTTCTCTTGTTCTAAACTGGCCATATATGTCAGTTAAACAGTTTAGAATATTACAAAGTAATCTGATCGACATTATTGTGATGATATCAATATAAGTTTCATAAAGAAAAACTTTCAAGCATGTAGTTTAAAAAGTACTAAAAAACAATTATATTTTAGCTTACTCCAACCTTTTTTGTATACCAATTAAATCTGTATGCAAGTTTTATAATAAAAGTTTATGCAAATTCATAATAATTAATCCACTCTGGGTGCTTTTGATCTTATTATTAAATGATAAAAGTGCATTATATAAAGCTAAAGCATCAACTTCACTTTTAATTTTGAAATAACTTTCGTGATGAGTCGGATGATATATACTTTGTCTATTTGGTTGAGTCTAGTGGTCAAGTTGAGAGTTGGTCCTTTTGGCTCGCGCCATGGCTTGTCTCATGCAATTTTTTCTTTAAACAAGAGGTAGAGGCAATCCATTTGGCTCGAACCATAGTTGTTTTAATTTCGAAACTATAATTTGCAGCATGATCAACATTTGCTATCGATGATCTAACGAAAAACAAAATTGATGATGATTTAATTTTGTTCGTGTGTGAATTAAGGAAACTATAAAGACAACCAAAATAAAAGCCTATATGCACTGCGACAAATGTGAGCATGATCTTCGAGACAAGCTACTCAAACACAAAGGTAAACTCACAACCACTACTAGAAAACTGACTTTCATCAACGGAATATCACTTGCGGATGAAATTCTTTGGTAATTACCAACATATAGCCTAAATAAGAAAAAAATGATTTTCACCGACGTGATATACCAACATAACTACCCGAGGGTAATTCCCGAAGGACCAACGACACATTTAAAATTCTGGATGAGATTCTGATCAGGCTTTTTTTTGTCAGTGGGTACAATTTTAAACGGTGGTACAAATGTCAGTGATTACCCACTATTGGTGATCCTCCGATGAATCATCCGTTGCCGATATTGACATGTGAACTAGTAGTAAATTTTGTCAATAATTTTATCAGTGATACTCTCCGTCGGTGATCCCTCAGTAACTTGTTGATAAATTTTTTTATCCACGCCTTGTATTCCAATGTATACCTCTTTCATCAAAGGACTTTCAACGGATTTGTCCACCGCTGAAAGCCATCTGTTTCGTAATAAACAATATCATTGAGTTCTTTGTTGTATATATGTAGATTAACTAATTTAATATATAACACGGTTGAACTAAAATTCGTGGTAAATAACAGGTATACACAATGTCAAAACCGACATAAAGTCACAAACTATTCTAGTAGAAGGAACCATCGAGGCGGAAAAGATTGTGACCTACATGCAAAAACGAGCTCGCAAATACGCAGAAGTCATACTTGAACCTCCTCCAAAAGAGAAGGTTGAGAAAAAGGTGGAAGAGAAAGTGATCGTTGATGTTGTGACCACAAAGATTGTAGAATTTGAAGAGAAGAAGAAAGTAGAAGCAAAGGGGAAGGATGGTGAGGTCCCGTATTTCGTTCACTATGTCTATGCCCCTCAATTGTTTAGTGACGAAAATCCGAATGCTTGTCTAGTAATGTAGACCACCAAATGACATGTATTAGATTCGTCATTTGTACCGTAAATATATGGAAAATCAGCATCTAGCTACTATCTTGTCAACATGATCACCGGCATTTGGTAAGCTAGAAATTTGTGGAAAAGAGCAAAATTTATGAATTAGATATAACTATTAGTTTGAAGGGTAAAATTTTGTTACTAAAATTTGTTACTTGCTTCGTTAACTATAAGAACCGGTATATTTTGCTTTAGTTGATGTAACCGTCGACCTTACTATTTTTTTCTCTCGTCAAATCAATAAAACATTATATACAAGTGTTTTATGTGATTCTTGTAGTCCTCAAAGTTCTCTGCTTAAAAGTAGGTTTATATTCCAATAAACATGTGCATGTGATAATCTTCGGCTTCTTAAAATAAAAGTAACATGTTTGGGTTTTATGCTTTCAATTTTGTAACCAGATTAGATATTAAGGTTAACTTTCGTTAAATTTTCTGTTAACTACTCTTTATGCAAAAAAAATTATTTTTTTAAATCTTTGTGCGTCCCGCACAAAGAAATCAATGGCCGCCGACATTTCCGCACAAAGATTTTAAGCTTCCTGCAAAATGAAATCAATTGCCACCCACATTTTTGTACAAAGATTTTAAAATACTTAGAATATGAGTAACACTACCGTGAGAGGAGGGGCGTGGTGCCACCTCACCCACCACGGGCGTGAAACACCGCGCCGGACCTGGGTGGGTGGGGGCGTGAGAGGAGGGGCGTGGGGGTGTTCACGGGGTGAGAGGTGGGGGTGTGGTCAAATGTAGCCGTTGAAGGTTGGTCAAAAGCAGTCAAAAAAAGACCGTTGGGGCAATAAAAAAAATTAATTTTTTTTATTTCCTATATATATTTCAACCGAACCAAATACCAATTCTCACTAAACCTACTCTCTATATACTTCAACCAATGGATTTTTCTTCATCATCGGATTCATTCTCCGACTCATCGGATGGTGATGACCTTTTCGTGAGTGTGGTTCAAGCGTCTGTGATGTTTATAAATCATCTAGTCGAAAATTCTTGTAGAAATAACAAACGAACAGAGACTAGCAAACCGTCGGATAATCCGTTGTTCTGAAACTCATACAAACCTTAGAACTGATCTGATAAAGCATTTATGGAGTAATCGTAATTATCATTAGATTTAATTGTTGTATTTTTACAATGTATTTGTAATGCAATTTATTAAATTAAATTAGGTTTTTTATTTATTTGTGGTTTTAAATAGCTTTATTTTTAATATAAATAATATATACAAATTAATTAAATTAAAAAAAATAATTATGTAATTATTACAAAACTGGCTATCATCGTCCTACCATTATACACCTGGGTGAGGGTGAGGATGAGGGAAAGCCAGTATCTACGTAACGCCTACGTAATAAAGGAAAACTCTCACCTTCACCCGGGTATTACGGATAGTCTTATGCGTCATGTACAAAGAAATTAATGCCCGCTAACATTTTGGACAAAGATTTGTACTTTCCGCACTAAGATTTGTACCTATCACCGTAAGTCCGCACTAAGATTTATATGGTCCGCAATAACATTACGTGTGTCGTCTCGCTGGTGTATCCACGTCAAGTACGTTTTCTCACAAAGGTCGACAGGTGGGGTGCTATTTCGCTCAAAGAATACAAGTTTATTTCGTGTAACTTGAATAGTCAAAATTTGTTTTTGGTGAAGATGCCTTGTTATATACACTAGCTTAAAATCTCGTGTATTAGACGAATTGAATACATATAATATTATATATTATATAACTAAAAATTTATTTTTTAAAAACTCGTGTTTTACACGGGTTGAATAAACCCGTAGAATACAATATAATCTGTTAACACATAAACTCGTAAAAATATATTAGGAGATTTATTAATATAAATATTAGTATTTTCTTTAAAAATATATTATTATTAAAAGATAGAGGTGTATTTAATAAGAAAGAAAGACGATAAAAAATGATGAGAATGAATATGAAGACGACACGTGGTATTAAAAATCTTTATTTATTATATATTATAGATTTTGAGAATTTTCCCTTGTATTTAGACAAGAACGTTATTTAAATCTAACCAAGCATAAATAAAAACTTGAATTTAAACTTTAATCCTAATGAATAATGACAATTAAAGTGATTGTTTTCTAACTAAAGTCAAAATTGATTGATTAACATCTATAATCAATAAAACATTTTTTATTCCAAAAACAGATAATCAACTCAAGAGTCAAGTACACAATTGGTCCCTTTTATATGTCCAAATTTTGGATTTAATCATAAACGTAATATGTTTGGTCTATGGAGTGGATAATAGTTAACTTTTCTGTTAAATATTTTAAAAATGACCAAAACACCCCTAAATTAAAAAAAAATTAGAAATTAAAAAAACATATATTTATAACCCTAGTTCTCATATGGCACCACCACTTTTTTTTTAAACCTATATTTTTTTAGTTTTTGTTTTTTAATCTAGGATATTTTGGTTATTTTCTAAATATTTAACAGAAAGTTTAACTGTCATCCACTCAAGGGACCAAACATGTTACGTTTATGCATAATTTGAGAACTGCCAGTGTAATTTTTCAAACTTGGGGACCAAATCCAAAATTTGAACATAGCATACGACTATCCGTGTATTTAACTCTTAACTCAATGTTAAAAAGATCAAAACAGTTCCACAAATACAGACTAACATGATATAATCTCAAGTCGCAATTCTAAAAAACTAAACACTACAACCAGATCAACACAATAAACCCTAATCAAACCTCATTAAAACGGAACAAACAGAAAGATAATAATTAATGATCAATTGGTCTTATTAGACCTTTCTTTCATCAGAAAGCTGGCTGGTTTGCCGCGTTACCAGACCAACCACCACCGTCTACCGGTAACTGAACGTATGGCATACCAAGTGGTAAACTAAAGAAAGGTAAACCCATGGATGATGATGTCTCTGGTAAGGGTTGACTAGCAGCTTCACCACCTCCGCCGCTATTCGCAGCCGCTCCATCTTCATCTAACGGCAGCCTTTCATACGCCACATCTGTGAAAGAAGCAGCTATAACAATCACCGGCCCAGAAGCCACAAGAGCTCCCACAACATTCCCGCCAACAACCTGACCTTGTCCACCCGCCAAATAAATGGTCAAGCTGGTGGCTTCTGGTGGCGCCGGAGGTGGTAAAAATGATCCCGACAGTGAAAGTAACTCGAACCGGCCGTGAAGCGTGAGGACAGACCCAACCGCAGCCGGCTGACGGAGACTAACGTTGTTTACCGTGCCAGACCCGCTGACTATGTAAATCCCACGTTGTCTTTTCCTGGCGTATTCAGCAACGGATTCGAAAACGTCGCATCCGTCGCTGATTTCCAGGATGTGAGCTCTGAGGGTGGTGGCGCTTTCACGGGTGATGATAACGGGTGGTTTGGGTTTGTTCTTGGAACCGGGAGGACGGCCTCGAGGGCGGCGCTCACTGCCGTCACCGGAACCAGGGGTGGTATCGTCTTCGGAGTCCGGGGGGATGTGGAGTTGGAGATCAGGGAGGTTTTGGAAGTGGAAAAGGGAAGTAGACATGTGTGTAGAAGTTGAGACCAACAATAATAATGTATCTAGGTTCTTAACGAGGAAATTTAGGTTTTATAAAAACAAATAAAACACATGTGGATTCTTTTTCTATGGCACGTGGGAAGAGAGACAGATTGATTTTATGTTTGGATTCAATTGCGGTAGCATCCAGATTTTTAGAAAATGATGTTCGGAGTATTTAATGATGTCACAAAGTTAAATGATAAATAATGTTCGGAGTTATTGTCTTAATGAGGAAATGATTTGTATTTAATGGTGATGGTCAATGGGATTTTATGTTTTTTTTTTAAAGGCGAACATTGAATGTTGTGACGTCGCACCCTCTGTTACATGGGAGAGGCTCGTCCAACTCCGGCCAATATGTTGTCTTAACCGGGCCCACTTGACGTCAGAGTTTGAGAGCTTTCAAGGAAAAAACCATAACCAATACGGCCCCTTCCGGGCTTGAGGGAGAGCCGAGGCTTGAACCCTGGATCGGCGTGGGTAAAACCTGGTGAATCAGCTTAAAAGCTAGGCCTCATTTGTGATGTTGCGGAAATTAATGATGGTGGCAGGGATCGAACCCGGGTCCCTTGAGACTTCGGGTCTTACCTCAACCACTACACCACAACCTCTTTGGGTATGATTTTATGTTAGTGAACATGAATTTTTTTTTGAACGGCAATTTGGATCACTGACGGGTCAAAGATCCACCCGACCATCTCCACCACCCTCAGAAAGAAACCCACATAAAATAGAAAGACATTTTTATTAAAAATTGGTCATCATCACACGTTCTTCTTTTTTTAACGGTTAATACATAGACCTGTGAATGATACTGGCAAAATTTCTCTCGTCATAACCCCTTATCAGGATTTGAACCCATGACCTCCACAGGAGGAAACCTTTACAAGGAAAAATCTCCTGACAACCAGACCAGAAGCCTGATGGAAAACATGTTCTTGAATTGATGAGCAATATTTTGGAATACTAATATTCAGACATGGCTACTAAATTTGTTTGGCACTCCTAAAAACAGCATTTGCTACCGATTTATAATCGGTTAATTTGATGGTCACTAGTACCTCCGTAGCAAATAACTTCTACGACCATCTTTTGTGATTGAAACATTTTGTTATGAAATTTAGCGATTGAAATTTCTGTCTCAAGATTAACGAACGAGTTAAGACCAAATCTTAGCTGCCGTAAGATTTGGTCCCTCAATGGGTGATTGAGATTGATCTCTGTATATATAGAATAATTTACAAGAGTAATATGGAAACCAATAATCCTAACAAATTAACTATTAGATATACAAGAATAACAAACTAATTTAAATATGGGTGAGGTGTTATCCCTTTCCATCATTATCACCGATACCCCCCTCAATCGAACAGTTGGCGGTCCAACACAGAGCTTGGCACACAGATTCAAAAAGAGGCTTCAGAAGCGGTTTTGTGAATATGTCTATCACTTGAAGCTTGGTAGAAACAAACTTGGTATATAATTTGCCCGAAGAAACAAGTTCACGAACAAAATGGTAATCAATGTCAATGTGCTTAGCTCGCAGATGAGAAACATGATTTTGACTGAGAAAGATGCCGCTTATATTATCACACAGAAGTGTTGGTCTATGCGGTGGTAGAGCATTAAGATCACGAAGAAGATGAGTGATCCAGATTATTTCAGCAGTAGTATGTGCCATAGCTTGATATTCCGACTCACAACTAGAATGAGAGAGCTTTTTGGCACTCCAAGATACCAGATTCCCATATAGAAAAATAGAGTAACCGTACGGTTTCCATACAGGGAGCCCAATCCCCATCGGAATAACCTAACAAAGAGGTCTTGGTAGGACTAGAAAACAAAAGACCAAATGAGATTGAGCCTTTAACATATAGAAGAATGCGCTTGACCATTTGAAATGGGCCATGGTTGGGGCATGAAGAAATTGATTGGTGAAAGATCCGGACGAGTAACTGTCAAGTACTGAAACGCACCAACAAGAGAGCGATAGTGAGTAGGATAGGAAAAGGCGTCAAGCCATGAAGGGTCAGGGTTTGGAGCGACCTTGTCATTAGTAAGAATAGTAGCACGAAGCGATGGAAAAGATCCAACAGCATAACCGAGTAGTTTTTGATGAGATAAGAGATGAAGAACTTGATTTCTCCATATCAAATATTTGGTAGAGAAGAGTTTGATTGTGATCATGTGGAGAAGGGAGGCATCAATAGTTTTAAATATGGGTGAAAAAATGGGGAAGAAGAGGGCGACAATCGAAAGGAAAGAAGAAGAGGATTGTGGTTAGATCGAATTGGTTGATACCATGTAGAGGTGCACAAATCGGGTTTTTTTTGGAACCGGATCCGGTTCGGATCCGGACCGGTTCCGTCAAAGTTGGTCAATAACCGGATCCATTAGAACCGGTTCCGGTTCGGATCCGGTTCCGGGTGTGGAGACTTGGAACCTATTGGGACCGGTTCGGACATTTAGAACCGGACCGGTTAAAAAAAACCGGTTCCACCGGTTCCGAAAAAAAAAAATTAAAAATTAACAAAGATACACTATAAAATACATGTTTTATTTATTTTGTAGATTTTTTTAAGTTATTTAACAATAGTTCGTACAAAAAAAATACAAAAAACATAATTGAATCACAAAGCATTAATTATTTATTATGTTTTCAATATTCTTCGTCGTAGTCTTTGTAACATCGGTTTTCATTCTTCTTCGCTTGAGATACGTTGGGCTTCATCGTAAGCTTGTTCTTCGTCCGAAAGTGGAGTCGCCGCCCCATGTTCTACTTCGAATTCATGTATTTCTTGTTCAACGTCAAGCTCGCCTTCTAATTTTGCAACATGTTGTACACGTTCGGCGGCATCCAAATGGTCCTTCAAGCAAATACACATCTCCATAGATTCCGGTGTAAGCCTCGTTCTTCGAATAGATAAAACCCTGCCACTAAGAGAAAAAGCGGATTCCGAAGCTACCGTGGAAGCTTGGACGGTTAGTAGGTCACGGGCCATTGCGGCTAGAACGGGATATTGGGATTCCCTTCCTTGCCACCAACTCAAGATATCAAAGTTTTCAAACTCTTCGGATCTTAGAGTAGAAATAAAGTCGGTTGCTTGATATCTCCCAAGCTCGCTACTTGGTGTGGTTCCACGAGCTCGTTTAGTATTTTCGTTTCTTAAAGTGTTAAATAAATTTAGCATCGGGTTCCTTGAACTACTAGAAGTTGAACCCGAACCCATTGATTCACGTATGTTTGATGGATCACCACTTCCACCATATTTGCGTAAATAATAATCAAACATATTATTAAAAGCCGAATTGAAATCCCTTATTGCATTTGATTCAAAATTTGGGTCTTCCTCGAACATATTTAAATCATCCGATATTGATCCAATTAATGTTTCAACACCGGTTACATTAATCGTTGGGTTTAAGGCGGCCGAACATGTAACAACGGCCGGCATTTCTGAAAAATATTTTTTAAATTTAGCTTTCATAGGTTTTACCATTTTTTCAAAAATAGTGCCGTGATATTCAAACTCTTTTAATTTATTACATATTAAGTATAATTGTTGAAGTATTAGCGAAGACGTGGGATAATAAACTCCCGATAAACATGTAGTTGCATTTTTAAAAACCTCAAGCAAATTAGTTAGTTTCTCGATCATATCCCAACTTATATTATCAAATTTTTGTAAACAACGTTTCTTTTGCACAAGTTCATCATGGAAATGTTTTAAAGTAATTCTTTGCCTTAAGGCCGATTCAAACATTTTCCAAGTCGAGTTCCATCTAGTAGGTACGTCCCAATTCGGACCTAAAAAGATGGAATCCGTTTGTTGGCACAAGTTTCTATAGTTTATATATCTTTTTTTGCTTGTGCTAAAAACTTCACGTAACATCACTTTAAAATTTTCTTTTACGTCTCTTATTTCTTGGACGTTTAGACCGTCTTGCACAACCAAGTTAATGATATGTGCAACACATCGACTATGAAAAAAAACACCGTTACAAGGCGGTTCATATTTTATTTTTAATTTTTCGACCGCGTTTGTGTTATTTGAAGCGTTATCAAAAGATATTGAAAATATTTTCGGTTGAATTTTATAAGTTTGAATTACCGAGTCTAAAATATAAAATAAGTTTTCACCGGTATGTGGATATCCAAAATAATCAAACGCAATCGTACGCTTCATCATTTGCCACGACTCCGGTTGAACCCAATGTGCGGTAACGCAAAGGTACGATTCGGGTAAACCATGTGGAGCGGACCAAACGTCCGTTGTTAAGTTAATGCCGGTATTTAATTTTTCAAAACCTAAAATTAATTCTTTTTTGGCTCTTTTCCACATTTTTAAACAATCTCTTCTCAAAGTAGAACGACTTACATTTGTGTAATTCGGTTGAAGCGTCTCTTGTATCATCCTCGTCAAGCGCGGATTATCAAAATGATCAAAAGGCAAGCCTTCTTGAATGACGAAATGTGCCATTCTCTCACGAACACTTTCGACATTGTATTGCCAAACTCCTCCATCCCTACCAATTTGAGTTTGATTTTCACCTTCTTGAGTGTGTCTTGCGTGACTAGCAATATGTTTCCTTAAACTGCTATTTCCCGCCGCAGCTAAAAGTTTACCACAACGTTTGCAACGAGCCTTTTGCGAGCCGTACGACATTTCGCATAAATCGAAATAAGCCCATATTTCTTGGTTTCGGGAGCAAGGAAGTATTGACACAACCGTAACATCGCTAGTAGAACCACCAACCGAATTTTGAGTGCTTGCGGAAGCGGAAGCCATGAGAGCGTTTTTTTTTTTGCTTAACGTGAGCGTTTTTTTGCGTTTTGAGAGCGTTTTTGAGTTTTGAGAGCTAGAATGTTGTGGTGAACTAACACAAACACCCAATACCTATTTATACTAAATTTCAATACTTAAAAACAAAAAAAAAAACAAAAAAACGGCCATAAAACGGCTATATAGCCGTTTTTTTTTTAACCCCAACGGCTAGAACCGGTTCCGAACCGGTTCCAAAATGTCCGAAAAAAACCGGTTCCAAAAAATCCGAGTTTTATCCGATTTTTAACCGGTCCGTCAAAAAACCCAGAACCGGTCCCGGAACCGGCGGTTCTCATAATATCCGGACCGGTTCTAAAAAAACCGGTTCTCACCGGATCCGGTTTCGGATAATCCATCGGATCGGTTCCGGTTCCGGTTCTTTTGTGCACCTCTAATACCATGTAAGATTTAGTAAATTCATCTTAATGGGTGATTGAGATTTATCTATGTATATATAGAATAATTTACAAGAGTAATATGAAAACAAATAATCCTAACAAATTAACTATGACATATACAAGAATAACAAACTAATTTAAATATGGGTGAGATGTTATCCCTTTCCAACAATATCGCCGATAGCTACCAATGTTAAGACCGACATTTTACCACCGGCTAATAGCCACGAAAGTTGAAACCGAGATCTAGAGATCATATTAGCAACCAGTGAGTTTTTCAAGTTTAATAAAGAAAACTATTATTTCTGTTATAATATCAGACTATTTTAGGCCCAACCCAATATGTATGGGCTTTAGGATTTTCCTATTACATCTCTATATAATGTATTGTATAGATGAAATATCAGATGAATAAATAAAAATCAGTTTCTCTCTCCTATTTTCTCTCTTATTTTTTATCATGTTATCAGCACAAAAATGCTATGTTCAAAACCCTTTTATCTTTTATTTGTTCTTTGATTTCAAATCAGAACCGTGCTCTGTTCAAAACCCTTTATCTCCTATTTTTTTTCTTTGTTCTTTGATTTCAAATCAGAACCATTTTTTGGTATAGAGAAACAACCAATCGCCATCATATTCATCGCTTCCTTTTCAACCTGAGATCGCTCACAGGATTCACCACCGTCCTTATTTCCCACAACCCATCACCATTTTTTTTTGCAATAGAAGCCAGCCACACCCCGCTACTAAGCACCACCGAATGTCATTATTTTTTATTGTTCAGCCTCAGGTTCAGGAATTTTGATTTGGTACTTGATCGCCGGATCTTACACATATTACGCTCGTTAAATCGTTAGGTCAGCTTAAACAACGCAACGCGGTAGATAGTTGTTGTGTATGGCGGCTGCCGAGTGCCCATTCTCGATCCACCTTCTGCCAACGAAATCAGCTCCAGGAAGGAAGAGACATGAAGCTTGAAACTTTTGGTAGTCTGTCTCTCTGTACGAGGGTGGATTCTAGATCCATCCGGAAACTCATTATCTAGAAACGTTCCGCGCGGATTCAAAACTATTTCGGTGATTGTTCTGGTTTGATTTCTCCATTGATGAGGCTGAAACAACAAGTAATAACATCGAATCGCTGTCGACAGCCGAAAGCCGCCACATGCTGCTGGACGCAATGTTGTGAGTTTCGATAGCTTTGACCGTTTTGACGAATCGACTCCAGGTAACCATTATGATCTTGTTGTTGTATATGCATGTTACTCTCATGTATGACCTAAGAGTTAGGAAGATATGTCAACTATCTCGAATTTGGTTTCGTAAAACCTGGATATTAGTTTGGTTATTTGGTGGGATGGTGGTGACCTAAAAATTAGGGAAGATATGCACCAGCCTTTTAACTTTTTTTTAGGTTAAGAAAAAAAAAAACCAGCCACGTTTTTTAGCCCACGATCATTTTGAAGGAACACAGGAGAGAATGATTTTAAACAACTATTTGAGATCATTATATAATTTTATTTGAACCTAGTGATTTAAAAAGCCCATTGTTCAGTATTTTTGAGTTAATTATATTAACTAACTGATAATGTCAAATAAATTAGTTATATACTTTAATTTTGTTAATTGGGTTCTATAAACTAAGCTCTATAATGGTATATTATATATATATATATATATATATATATATATATATATATATATATATATATATATATATGGTTACATACAAGTGATTACTAAGTGAAATATATATATTAGTGAAACTAAATTTAGGGGTTCCTCTTAAATTACAAGTCCTGATGTCGCTTATTATTTGATACTAGACAACGATATAGCTAAACTGTAGTTTGAATAAGCTGCTTTAAACTAGTTAAATAAATGGATAGATGGCGGATCGTAGTTTTGAAGTCATTATTTTTCCCTTTTTGAAGCCTTGAGATGAGGTTAGACACATAAAGGATAAACTTTAACTCCTTACAAATTATAAGGCAATCTTTACTTCATGATTCTTAAGAACTTTCGTCATCAAAGGGGATACCTCACAATCAAGGATTTTCTCAACATGTGGAGGAAGCTCAAAGGCATGCTTAACCACCAGAAGTTAGTCCCTTCAAAAAGCTTGCTTTTAATTGTCTCCACTCGTGATTGTAAAATCTTATGACATTTAGCGCGTACAACTCTGATCTTTTTTGCATTACCTCCAAATTGAATATATGTGGAAAGACATGTTCAACACGATGTTCTCCACATCTCACACTTATAACATGCTCCTAACGTAACAATATCGAGTATGTATTTCCATGAAATACTCATAGCACATATCATGTCTTCTAAACTCGACCAACCGGTGTTAGCCGATTCCCTTAAGCGAATTCGACTACCGCCCCAGTAGAGGTTGTGGACATGGACGAAACAACCAACGGAGGCGAGAGGTTCATGATCTAAAAACCTAAGATAAGTGGTTAAAACCAACATATCATGAGGTAGACATCGAGGGAGAAATCTTACAAGGGCGGGAAAACATCCGCTACAAATACTGAATGGCCAAACATGTTGCCATCTTGTTAAGCTCTAAATCACTTAAATACAAGGGGAAAGATGTTGAAACAAACTCATCGAGGGCACCCTTGTAGCCCCGTTATCAACCCTTCATTTGGATACTGTTGTTTTTGCCATCACCGATGAAAACCTAAAATAACAGTTTTTGTAACCTATCGAATGCTCGAGAAGAGCAATGTTATCTTACTTGTCGGGTTCATAATACTCTAGTAGAGTTATTGTAACCATTGGTGATAGATGTCTAGAATATAGCGACACAACTAGCACTATCCTAAAACATAAAATACTCTTATTAGTTGTCTACAACAGAGATACTTATTGGTACTATTCCAAGAGTTTGTAACTTTATTGAATACTCTAGAAGATCATGTGTCACATTACCTACTTGTACCAAAACTGTTATAAATAATACCTTTATTCTAATAAATCATAAAGAACCTTACTTAGTTTCAAAGATATTCAGTAAATGGTTATTACAGTGTAACCATGACCGAAACTATATGAATGTTTCCAAATTATAAATATGGCGAGAAGACAATACTAGGAATTTAAAGGTTTTACCATTTTGAATATATTCTATAAAATATATTAAGTACAAATCAAATATGGTGAGTAACTAGAAGTTACCACCCAAAGATACTTTCGTCATACATGGTGACCAAATATGTCATCGAGGTAGCATCGTGATAAGGTAAATGATCAAAAGTGTCAACAAGCACACTTTCAAAAATTTAAATTTTTTTGCTACCAAAAGTCTTATCATCTGCAGTGAGTTCTCTCAGCAAATCAATCTTTAAGCTCTCCGAAAACAAACTCCTATAAAGAATCCCTCTTATATTTGAGAAGAATTCAAAAGGACGTATGCGGGCATGTTAATCTCCATGTGGACCATTTTTCAGTATTTTAGATCTTAAGAGATACATCTCTATATGGTCACGTGTGAGCCTTTTAGCTACCTTATATGTAGCATTTGCCCAATTATTGTATGTCTATAGGGATAAATATTGAACATCCAGCTGATTATGTTCAAACATGAGTTTTAGCTAAATTACTAATAACATTATTACAGTCAATAGCTAGACAGTTATTGATAAGATACATGAGGGTATACCGTTGCACTAATCGGTTCAAAACCAACTTCTGATCACAAATACTCCCTTTACAAATGTTCTCCAGAAAAGAACTAAGTTTGTCTCAACAATAATTTTTTTTGTAGTGCGATCTATGTACCAATACTGCCATCATGATGTACCAAAATGGGACATGTTTACAACATAATATATTGTCTAAATAAGACATTATTCCCAGCCTTATGGGGAGATTGGATAAAGAAAGGAAAGACTGGTAACACATGAAAACAAAAATATCGAATGCATCATCATCACCCCTAAGTGGTTAATATGAGTCTGAAGTCTAATATGTCATGATTTTACAAAGACATGCAAATGAACTATCTGATGCATATCCACACACACAAACAGAGTGACAAAGTCACATATACCAGCATAAACTTCACATGTTCAAACTGAAGTAATCATAGAAAGATTATCGTACACAAGAAACATGGGAAATAAATCGATTCCAAACATAAAACCCACAAGAATGAAAGGAGCAGAATAAGACAGTTGGTCTAACCCTAGAAGTGGTTATACACAAAACCCTAGAAGAGGATATAGATAAAATCCCAGAAGAGATTAACGAAATCGCAGAAAGAAGCGATAAAACCCCAGAAGAGGTAAATGTCCTAGAAGAGACTAATATGATTCCAAAAGAAAATTATGATGCCCAGAAGAGGAAAATGGAGTTCCAGAAGAAACTCATGTACCAAACAAATATGAGATCTCAATTAAATTATGTACAACGCAGTACAGTATGGAACCAAAATGAAACACATGTTTGAATATTTGCATATCCTATAGCAATAGATGTAATCGATGAAAAAGATTACGTACATAAAACTATGTAAGAGTACATACACAGAGATGACTGCCTACAATGGCAATATGCCTAAAAGGCTGATTTTAATTCGCTTGACAAGCAAAAACGTTTTCGGACCTGTAGTCCGAACACCCATAGATGTCAAACCAGTAGGTTATAAATGAGTGTCTTTAAATAAAAAGAAACGAAAATTATGAGATTATGCGATGTAGGCACGACTTGTAACATTAAGGTTTTTCCCCAAATCCTAGAAGTTGATTATGAGGAAACGTTTTCCCCTGTAGTGGATGCGATAACCTTTAGATGTTTAATTGGCCTCGCAATCTCAAAAGGACTTCAGAAAACTTATGGATGTTGTCACCGAATACTTGTATGGAAAACTTGAAAATGACAACTAAATGAAAATCCCTAAAGGGTTAGAAATGCATGAAGCATTATAATTTGTATCGCGAGATGTGTGTTATAAATCTCAAGAGATTTTTATATAGTCTCAAGAAAACCAATTGTATATGGTACAATCGGCTCAGTATATATTTTGAAAACGATGGGGTATAAGTTTGACAAAATAAGCCATGTAAGATCTTGACACGACTAAATTATTCATCAACCTGATGTTCGAGTATATATTTATCCATAAATCAAACTACATCCGGAAGATGTTAGCATATTCTAAAATGGACAATTTTTATCCGCAACGAACACCCATAATTGTTTGGTTGCTAAACATAATCATTACTTCCCCGAAGAAGAGGGTGAAGAAGTACTTGGTCTAGAAGTATCGTACTTAAGCGCAGTCGGTGCGCTAATGCATCTCATGTATATCACAAGACATGATATTATGTTTCAGTATATGTGCTAGTGAAATACGATTTTCTAATTCAACACATTACACTCTTTTTCCATTCACTAAATTTTTGTCCCATTGGGTTTTCTTAGTAAGGTTTTTAACGAGGCGACGTAACTGATCCAGTCGCATTAGTTTATCTTATGAGTCCCGAAGTACCGATTTAACATCATCTGGAAGTATGCTGTTAATTATACATTATACGCTCTGCACTCTTTTTCCCTTAGCTATGGTTTTGTCCCACTGGGTTTTCCTAGCAAGGTTTTTAACGAGGCATAATTATCAAGCGTATTAAAAGATAAGTTGATATCTTTGCGGGACTCGAGACAATGGATTGTTCTACGAGAAAAGTATGGAGTCCCAAACAATTGTTTATGGTGATACAGGTTACTTATTAGACTACACGTAGCTTGATCTAAATTTGCATATGGAGGTACAACAGTTTCATGGCAATCAACAAAGTAGATATCATCACGGACCAGAGTTGATCAAAAGAAACCCAACTGCACTATATAAAGACCATACATCATGCATCGCTCAAATCAATCAAGATTACAACAAAGATCAAGTCAATCAGTTACCACAGAAAATTGCACTTCAAAGACCGGAAGATATATGTGAAATTGAGGGGGAGTATTATGCACGTTGTACTCTTTTTCCTTAGCTAAGTTTTGTCCCACTGGGTTTTTCTTAGTAAAGTTTTAATGAGGCAGCATAACTGATCTTGTAGTATCAGTTAGTATCGGTCCTGAAGAATCGAGACAACATTATCTAGTATTATAATGTTGATAGTGTATAATATAAAATGTCTGAGGGGGAGTGTTATAATATCAGACTATTTTATGTCCAACCCAATATGTATGGGCTTTAGGGTTTTCCTATTACATCTCTATGTAATGTATTGTATAGATGAAATATCATATGAATGAATAAAAATCAGTTTCCCTCTCCTATTTTCTCTCTTATTTTTTTTATCAATTTCTAGTTTTTTTCTATTTACAAATTTCAAATATTCAAAATAAAAAATTCACTAGATTTTACCAATTAAAATAAAATCCAAATATCAAACCACACAACACTAACTATTCAAACCGTACAATTTAGTGTTCAAACTATACAAACATAAGATAACAAATATACGAATTATAGTGTTTAAAGGAAAATCATATGCTTAACTCAGATGAAAAGTTTGGTAGCATTTTTCTGTAAAAGCAATTAAATTTTCTCATACATTTGAGTGGTCGCCATCATCTTTTAGTGGCATGTTCTTTAACTAATCCATACAACAGTAGTAAGAAACTACAAGTGTTCAGTAAATATGTTATAAATCATAGACTTTTTGCGACAAACAAATCATTTGTGGCCCCTCGATGAAGGTAGGAGCTCAATAATCCGTTGCAAGTGGCGCACCTCTCCAAATCCAACAATAATATAGCCATTGGATTTTGAAAAAAAAATTAAATTTCTCCTGTAAATAACAACCTATTTTACTCAATAATTTATCAAACCATCTTTCCATTTTCTTCTCTAATACCCGAGACACAAGAATACGTCCTACCCAAACCTTTTCCACACTGGATTCAATACCCAAGACAAAAGAATTTACCGAATCCGTCCCCGAGACACAACCGTCGACTCAACCAAAGAAACGTTTGCATAGAAAGAAACAACCAATAACCGGCTACGCAAGCAAAGAACCGCCACGTGTTCATGAAAAGTGGACACCGGACGAAAAAATTTGCTTTGACACAAGCTTGGGTAGACGTATCGGAGGGCCCGATAATTGATAAGGCGTTTATATATATATATATATTTTTTTATAAAATGTTATGTAAAATTTATAATAAGTTTATGTGTTATGATGCTCCTTATTTCCTTCGATGTAATTAATGTGTGTGAGATATCCCATACTGGAATTATGTTCTCCTATTGGCAGGCACAACACTCATGGTGGTCCACACGTTAGCTACACCGAAACATTTTTTTTCCTTATCTTTAAATCTAGTCATAACGTGTGAAATGTGTGGTCTAAAACGTTACGTGGAACCACCACAACTATGAACTAACAAGCAACCATGTCTCTTATGTAACCACTCACCACACCCCAAGCCCATACACGGACCATGTTCTTATGAAACCCCTACCACTAAATATAGTGTATATAAGGAGCCTCCCATTAATTGCCCCCACAAAAAAATTTAAAGAAAAACTAAAGGTAACAACAAAGGAATTGATACTGAAAAGATATCAAACTATTAACTACAATGTATATATTATTAGGGACAAAATATCCGGACAGCACCCCCATGTTATTCGTACATCATCCTTAATATGAGTTGTATTACCCTTTTTTCGCCTCAATACAGGCCGTATTGGGCAATTCGGGTCCGTATTATAAACAAAATACGGGTCGTATTGATGAGTTTCGCCTACAATACGGCCTGTATTGACTGATTGATGTGACATGTCTGGAACCTGGTGATTTGACTAAGCCCAATACCACCCGTATAGGACAATATTATTATTATTGACCCTTTTTTTAACGGCTAACACCTAGAACTGTGGAATGTACTGGCAAAATTCCCCTCGTCAGGACCCCTTGTCAGGATTCGAACCCATAACCTCCATAGGAGGAAACCCTTTTACAGGAAAACCCCTAACCATCATATCAGAAGCCTGATTACAATTGTTGGCACTTTTGAAAGCAGTTGTTGAAAACCTATTACTTTTTTATGGAATCCTGCTTTAATTTGGTTGACATTTGAGTTTGTACACATCATTGGAAAAAGTAAGAGAGGTTTAGCATTAATTTGTGGAGCATTTATAGGATTTTGGGATTTTCCCTCTTTCTTTAAGGTCAATAAAGCACTCACTCGGTGGCACTTATGTAGGTGGTAAGTCTTCTTGATTGATTATAGGTGGTCAATAAGGCACTCATTCGGGTGTACTTGTCTCGGGTCCAGTTTTGTTGCTAAGACCTAGTCTTATTTTATATATAAATATATAGTCTTTGCCGTTAAAGAAAAAAGGCAGATTATAGTAACATCTATGTTAATTGCGTTTATAATTAAATCGATGCCATCTCTTGTCAAATGGAATGCAATCTTTAACTTGGTTCAATTGGTGCTCCTCTCCTATCGCTTATTTCTAGCGGTTATGGGTTGGAACGCTAGATGGTGATCTCATCCTCTGGTATGCACTAGTATTTACGGGTCGGTTTTTTTAGATGTTAAATGTTGGGCTGGTTTAAAAAGTTGTTCCCTATTTTCATCATTGTATTATTATCATATTTTGATTCGCTCTGCTTCCCGCTGGCATGTTATTAATATAAACCGACGTTCAAAAAATAAAGCTAAGAGCATCATAATGTTATCCCACCGTAAGTTTAGTTTTTAACAACCACTAATCTCTGAGGATAAACTTATTACAAACAATGCATTTATTTTTATAATACATAAATTATATTCAACAAAAAAGATTATGAGTGAATCAACCCTTGGAGTATTCTTTAGAATGACAAAAGTCTTGTGTTTATCCTTAAAGTTGCTCTTGTCTTTGTGAAGAACGCCACCTCATTCATGTGTCAATTTCTTCATTAAATCCCAATTAAATAATCCATGACCATGGACATTCACACTTTAGTAAAATTTGGAATCATATATATATGTTATTGCTTTCTGCACTTGAGCAGCATGCAGACACTGTTTCACATACTTCTAGAACAATAACTTACAATGATGCGATAAATAATTAAAGTGCAGCAAATGATATATAAAAGGGACTACTAATGGGACACGGTAATTGTTATCTAGACCGGGCACTATACACATCGTATAGGGCAATACGATGCATATAGCCCTCACAATTTCCCAAGCCCGACAACATCGTACACCTGGTCACTCCAACCCCTATACGCATCGTATAGGTCAATACGGTGCAGTTTAGGGTACGAGGTAACTTCTGCAACTAGTCATCCATCACATCGCTATACGCCGCGTATAGTCTTATACGCGGCGTATAGCGATGTGATGGATGACTAGTTGCAGAAGTTACCTCGTACCCTAAACCGCACCGTATTGACCTATACGATGCGTATAGGGGTTGGAATGACCAATTGTACGATGTTGTCGGTTTGACCAGGAGGCTATACGCATCGTATAGGGCTATACGATGTGTATAGGGGCCAAATTTTGTGTATTTAACCATGCACAATTCTCATTTGAACGCATCGTTCAAAAATTTTCTAACAATTTCCCTCAAAAAGTTATAGAAATGTCTTGGTGGTGGGATGGTAACTACGGTTTTCAGATATATTCTAACGAGTCGCTGGAAAATAACCCGTAAAGTTCTGGATTTCAAGATGTGAACCGGGAGGAGGTCTCGTCCAACATTTATTCTAATCAACGGGTAAGACTTCCCGATTTGAACGAGCCACTAAGCAATCCCGAGTTCGTATACGGTGAACACTCTTACCTTACACAACCCACGGACGACTTCGTGTATGGTGAAGTCTCTTACCCGACACAACAAACCAACAACTTCGTATACGCGGAGAACAAGCCGGCTAACGACTCCGAAGACGAGAAACAAACCCTTCCAACCGTGACGTATAAAACTGACCATGTATAACATTCCTATATATATATATATACATACATTTAGTTTGTTGTTTATTAACTTTTACCATACCGTTGCAGAATTTTCGGTCTCGTGAATAGTTGGTGGATTGGGTTGTCCGAGCCGGTTATCAAGGTGTGAATGGTTACGTCATTGTCACCCGACGATCGAGGAGAAAAGGCGACGACTGTCGGAGCCGGTTATCAAGGTGTGGCTTGTGTGTGACCGTCATGGTGAACGTAAGTCTACTGTCACGGTTCGACGTGCCGGTAGCAAGAAAACAGGTTGTCCCTTTAAATTGGAATGAGAGTACCAAGTAAATACTGGGGATTGGAAATTAACGGTGAAGGATGACAGTCATAACCACGATCCTAGTCAACATCTTGAGGCGCACTCGTTTGCTAGGAAACTGTTTGAGTCGGAACAACTTTTGGTGGCGAAATTGTATTCGCAAAACATGATGCCACGAAACATTCTGGCAACCATAAGGGAGCAAAACTCATAGAGTAGTTGCTTTAAAAAGGACATTTATAATAGATAACAAACTTATATTCTGGCAACCATAATGTTTAATATTTTGTTTGGTTGTAATGATAAATTATAAATGTAAAATTATAATAAATGTTTAAAAAAAAAGATAACAAACTTATATTAACAAAGTTATATAAATTAAATTAAAAAAGATAACAAACTTATATTAACAAAGTTATATAAATTAAACTAAAAAATATAATTAAATAAAAAAACTTATACGTGGCGTATAGAGCAATACGCCACGTATAGAGGTTGTTAAATTCCAAATCTGTCAACTTTTAAAGCAAAAATATAACTCGTGACGCTTACGATGCGTATAGAGCAATACGTCACGTATGGGATCCAGCCGTCAGACAAGGAATGACACGTGTATACTACATGTGACTATCTTTGCTACATAAATAGCCAAATAACAATAATTAAAAGTTTCCCACGTATATACTACATGTGACTATCTTTGCTATATAAATAGCCAAATAACAATAATTAAAAGTTTCCCACGTATATACTACACGTGACTATCTTTGCTATTTAATATTCACGTATGGAGATATATATATATGCTTTAGTAGTAGGTGACAAATTCTTAGTTTGACGATAAATAATCTGTGATATATACATACTTGTGTTTTTTAATTTTCAAAAAACGTTTGTGATTTATATGAGTTATGAGAAGAAGAAAACCACTTTTCATTAAGTACTCTGTAACGGAATTTAAAATATGTAATATTATCAAGAGTAAACTGTCATTTTTGTTCATGTGGTTTAGTCACTTTTGCCGTTTCATTCAAAAAGATTATTTTTCTCTTGTGTATCCCCGTGGTTTACAAAACTTGTTATTTTTATTTAATCGGATAACTTCATCCATATTTTAACGTTAAATGAGTGATATTTAGGTCTTTTTATATATTTCTTTATTTATCAATATTTTAAACCCTTCAATATTCCCCACATAAACCGTATTAACTAATTACCATATTACGATCGTCCTTGTGGCCATCATCTTCTTAATCCCGAAGATGATGGTCACATGGACAATCGTAATTCAAGAAGATGATGGCTAAAGGGACGATCGGAATTAAGAAGATGATGGCCACATGGGCGATCGTAATAGCATAATAGGGTTAATACGGTTTAAAGGGATGAGAGGAATAACTAACAGTTTAAAATATGGAGATTCTAACCACACATGGAATATTATTAATTGGACACGCCGCAACCCTATACGCCTTGTATCCCTATACGCCTTGTATAGGGCAATACGAGGTGTATAGGGTTTAAGTCTTCTGACATTGAATGCCACGTGTCATTCCTTGTATGGCGGCTGACACCATACGTGACGTATTGCACCATACACGGCGTATGGGTCGCGGATAATATTTTTGCCTCAAACTTGGCAGATTTTGAGATATAAAGACACTATACGTAGCGTATAGGGCTATACGCCACGTATAAGATTTTTTTTTTAATTTATATTATATTTATCTTTTTAATTTATTGTTTGTTATCTTTTTTAATTTATATTATATATAATTTTTAACATTTTTTATTATATACATTGTGTTTGTAATTCCCGTAATTTTTTAATTTTTATCATTTGTTATATTATATTGTACTATACGTTGCGTATTTTTTATGTTTTTACATTTATAATTTATTATTATAACCAAACAAACAAATTAAACATTACAACCAAACAAATAACCAAAACATTACATATACTACATCAAAACATTAAATATATTACATTAAAATGTTTTTACAAACATAACAAAAAATACAACTGACTAAAATAAAACAACTATGCCTGACTGGCGTCGCCATGATCCTGACCGGCGCAGCCCTGATCCTGGGCGGCGTCACCCGGATACTTACGTGACGGTGGTAGTAGTGGTGGCTCGATGCCGGCGGCTCGTGACAGATCCACGAGGCGACCAACCGCCCACATCCTCTAGTCCTCCATCTGATCGCTATGACGAGCCAGTCGTCGTGAGTCAGCAACAAGTCCGTCAAGCAAAGCCTGTGTGGCCTTATCCAACCTAACAGGTCGACGTATGTGTCGGGGATGCTGTGGCGGCTCGTGGACGGGCAGCGGGTCCTCCATCGCCACCCCCTGTATCGGGTCCGGCATACCCAGCACCGTCTGGCCCGGCATCTGCGGCAATGGCTGCGGGACCTAAACCTGGTCCCGGTCGGCCTCTATAAATCGAAGGCCGAGCCCTGCGATACGGCGCGTGATGCGCATGTCGTTCTTCGTGCGGCGGTCTAATCGAACAGGCGAGTTGGGGTCAGCCATCTAATGCATGTGATCAGGCCACGGCGGAAGAACACGCATCACGTGTGTAATGAAAGTACGCCATACAACAGCTCGCGCCTCTGCCTGTGAAAGGCATACGCAAAGTACAGCACTAGGCATGTCGCTAAGGCGCATTGCCTGCCGGTAAGCAAGCAAAAAAGAAAGAATAAGTCTCTCTTTGTTCACCACTCACGGATTTTCCGACGCGGTGCAATAGACGTCGAAATAAGCCGGTGTAAATATCTATAGAGGGGGTCTCTAAACGCCGAAACCCTCCCCTTGGTCCTCAACCATGGGCCATCAGCAATAAGACCCCAGAAAACCAGAAGATCCTCTTTATCTACCTCGGTCACACCCTCGGTGTAAAGTGGCGTGACCGTCTCGGGAGCCTGCCGCCACTGCCCACTGACGGAGCGTCAGACTATAAGCATGGCTGAACATATGGAAGGAGATCTGCTCCGGCTCCTCTTGCGGCTCCTGCTCGTCCTTCTCGGCATCAAGCTCCTCCGGCGCCGACTCTGTGAAGGTGAACGTCGAAAGAAACTCGACAACCACCTCTCTGTATGTCTCGGTGAACGCCAGATCAAACAAACGATCCCATGGCTTGTCCTCGCCAGTAATGGCCCTGACCCCTGCTTCTAGCCGACCTCCTGTAGAAGCGGCCAGTCCATCGCCATCCCCGGGCCCATCGTCACCTGTCGTAACTCTTGCACTGACCAAACGCGTCCGAGGCGGGCGGGAACTTTAGAAAAGGGTAGTGAGCAAGATCGTCCACATCCACCTCCCCCATATGAATATCTTCCTCGTGATCCGAATCCGACATACCTGAAAAAAATAAATGTTGATATATATACAACAAATCTATACTATCTTTTAATATAATATACTTTTAAAAAATAATAATTATACTAATAAACCACATTTATTTTCAATCAAATAGTAAATGAAAGTCAAATTAAATTAAATAGTAATTAACGTATTTTGAATTTTCTTTTCTATCCTTAATTACATTTTTACACATGTAAAAAATATACATAAAGATTTACCGGGGTCTAAACAAGTATCTAATAATTAAAAAAATATATTAAATAACAATAATGTTTTTTATTTTATTTTTTTAAATAATAAAATGTTTTTTTAATACTAAAATGTTTTTTATTTTAAATAATCAAATGTTTTTTATTTTAAAAAAAACCTATACGACACGTATAGAATAGGCTGTTAACGGGTAAAAGAAGTCATACGCAGCATTAGGAGACCATACGCAGCCTCGTTACCGGGTAAAGCAAGCCATACGCGGCCAAAGGAGACTATACGCAGCATAGGTTGCCGAGAACAAGAGCCATACACCACGTATAGCACTATACGTAGGTTGGCCAATACGCAGCTTAGAGTGATGTGATAGTTGACCAGTTGCAGAAGGTACCTCATACCCTAAACTGCATCGTATGGTCCTATACGATGCGTATAGCGGTTTGAATGACCAGGTATACGATGTTGTCGGTTTGGAAATTGATAAAAAGCCTATACGCCTCGTATTGGCCTATACGAGGCGTATAGGGCCCGGTCCCCTTAGTAATTCTCGTGTCTTGTTAGTAGTCGTCTAATACACGGGATTTTAACCTAGTAAAGAAAATATTAATTATACTAATAAAACACATTTATTTTAAATTATCTCTTATTTTAAGAAACTTTAAAATTTAATTATGTAATTTAAATTTTTAACTAAATAGTGATGTAAGTCAAATTATATTAAATAGAAATTAATGTATTTAAATCGTGTAATATACGAGTTTTTAAATATATAAACCTTTTATTACTTAGTATATAGTATTACGTTTTATCAACCCGTTTAATACACAGTTTTTTTAAAATACAACTTTTTTATTAATAAGTATATAATATTATATTTTATCAATCCGTGTAATACACAGGATTTTAACCTAGTAAAGAAATATATAAAAAGACTTGAATACCCTTCATTTAACGTTAAAATATGGATGAAGTTAACTGATTGGATGATAATGACAAGTTACGTAAACCACGAGAAAACACATGAGAAAAATAAACTTTTTAGACGAAACTAGTGACTAAACCATAGAGACGAAATGATAGTTTACTGTATTATTAAAGTAAAATTGCCAGAAGAGATTATATATATTTATTTAGAAACAATTTTCAGTTTTTAAATCAATATCTTGGGATTTTTACATTTCCGAAAATATTTATTAATTATCGAGATACCTTAATCTCTCGAAATAAAATATCTAATAAATAAAATTGTTAGAAGATGGAAGTAAGAACTTGTAAAATCAAACTTTGGACGCAAAGGTTAATTTGAAAGTAGAATAAATTACAATTTTTATACTTTATGTTTTTCAAAATTATGGAATTGGTCCTTTAAAGTTGACTTTCATTTATTGTCCTTTATTTGTAATACTACTTACGAATTTTGTCCATTCCACTAACAGCAGTTAAGTTTTTCAGTTAAGTCAACTCATGTGCAATGCACATAAAAGCATTTTAGTCTTTTTACACCTAAATAACAATTCTTGTAATTTAATTAGATTTTATAAATTTAATGAATTATTTTATTTAATAAAATCCTTTACGTATAATAGGAGAATATAACCCCCAAATCCCACCCCTCGTCCATTTTCTTCTATAACCCCCGTATCCCACCAGATGTCACTTAATAGATTACGAATTCAACCATTCATGGATTACTGACCCAAACATGCTTATGCAGCCTACTTTTAGTTATTTATCATTAAATTAAATGTTTTCTATTTAATTTGGTTAATTTAAAATGATAAAAACAAGTACTTAATACCAATGCTTTGAATTATTAAGATCACGGAACTATTGGTCATGCAAACCGGTTGAACCACACTCAAAAACCGGATACCATCATAATTAATTTTAAAAATATTAAAATATTAAAAAATTTTAAATACTATAATAATTGAAAGTTTAAAACATAAAAATATTAAAAAGTTACATAAAATTTAAATACTATAATAATTGAAAGTTTAAAACAATAATATAGTTATGTGGGTTATATCTAAGAAAAACAAAAACATATTGATTTTTAAAAGAAAATATAAAATCTTACTAGATTAGTTGGCAAACACACTTATACCCTTAAAAAAAAGTCTTAAGTTCCAATCATATTATCCACAAAAAATAATTTTGATAAAAAAAAGTTAAATGAGTTGAGGGAGTATTTATTTTAGATATTCAAAAATATAACACGAACATCGTTGACAAAGACTTTTTTATTTATAAGACAGGTGTTAAGTTCAAATATTATAATGTAAACAAAAATATTTTTGCAAATTTTTTTTTTACCAAAAACCTGTTCACACCGGCACTCGTCAAAAATTGACCGTCCAAGCAGTGGCGTACGGTTCAATCTATGTGAACCGAACTAGTCGCCTAGCCGGTTAGATTTTAACAACATTGGTTAATAGTTGTTAGTAGAAAAGTTTAAGGATAAAAGCCGGTGTTGAAAACTACAAGTGAATAAAGACTAAAGTTCAATCATCTCTTCCTGTTAATGTCGTATTGTGATGATTGTAGCATTGAACAAATAAATTCCAGCAGACTTGGAGTCATATTCTTGGACATACATCAAAAAGGCTGAAAATATTCTTTAAACTAAATGAATATTTAAAAATTTGCAAAAATATTTTTTTACATTGAACAATGTCAAGGCTTTTATATATTTGTAGTTCTATATTTTACACCTTTAATAAACAATAGTAAATTTAGAAAGAAGAAAAAAGAAGATATCGTTTGTACGTAAAGTAAATACAAAAGAACAAATTGAACTATAAAAAAAATTAATTTGGAATCATATTTTTGGGGACATGTCTGATGAGATTTTATATAAATTAATAATAAACTATTGATTTTGACAAATTTTCCAAATACATAATTTAGATGAATATACCCTAAAAGTACTTTTTGGATAAATATAATATTCTAAAAACCCTTTTTATCCATGATTTATATTTGAAAGGTTTTGTGAACACGTTCGTGTCAAAAATATACTTCAATTTGCCGTCATCAATGGAGATGACAAAACGCGAGATGGAACTTGCGCAATCGTAATTCTCATGCGCGAGGCACATTTGAGAGCGTACACGAGAGGAGGTTGAGAGAGTGAAGAAGATGCAAGAGAGGGCGACTCGTCGGATTGATTCGACTCATGTCAGGCTTGCAAGCAAAAGTTCTGACATTGATAACTATTGATTAGTGAATATATTAATTAATCAAATTTTATGCAATTGGCTTTTGGTCCAATGGCATAGGGGTGATGGTAGTGAGTCAGGTCTGGAGCGTCAAAATCAGTATGGACGGTTGACATCCCGTCTCAGGAAGGCTCACTCGGGTATCGGGAATAGTACCAAACGCTGTTCAAAAATAAAATTAATCAAATTTTATATCATATTTCGTCAATTAGTTGAATTATAGAAATCAAATGACCTGAATGTTATGAATATATACAAATGGTCCTTGTAGTAAGGGCAATTAAGTCATTTAACATGATATTTAATAGAAAAGTTAAGATTTAATTTCATATATAACCGTGCAAACATGGGAAAATATTATATATATACTCGATAAAAACTAAAAATATCAAATATACCTAATTTAAATAATTTTGTACTTTATGACCATTTTACCCTTAGAGAATGGATTATTTGAGAACTCCTAAATATTTTAAGAACTCGCGAGAACTCGTCAAAAATTCAATCAAAACCATTTTTTTTGTTTTTGCTATTTTTATTGTTAGAATACAACATAAAAAAATGAATTTATATATGTAAATTTACATGCCTTCATATATTAAAAAAAATATACACTTGTGTAAGTTTACCACTTACACATGTGTAAGTGTTTACCATTTACACATGTATATAAATTTTTTTAAGGATAATTTAGAGAGAAGGGATGAATTAATTGAAAAGATAAATCATTTTTTATGTTATATTTTAATAATAAAGATAATGAAAAAAATGGGTTTAATTGGTTTATTGACGAGTTCTCGCGAGTTCTCAAGTATTTATGAGTTCTCATTTGAACCTCCCTTATCCATTATAAGATTTTAAATAACCTAATTTTTTAGTTTTGGTCAGATATATATATGATATTTACCCATGTTTGTAGAGGTATATATGAAATTAAACTTAATTAAAATTGAATCAGATTAAGATCAATGATCATATTATGTGAGATCATAATCGAATACAAAACCCTGGGTAGGTACGTATACAAGGTCAATACATTTTTAAAAAAAAACTTATAATTTGAACATCAACATGATCATCTTTAGATTCATGAAAATGGTTATACAACGTATGTTTTTTTTGTAGAGTTTGTAGATCGATAAGAGAAAAAAATTACAAATTTATCTATCCCATACGTACAAGATCACCCGTTCTCTTATTCTTGATGACGACTATTACGATTCTCCAAACATATTCAAAAGGCATCGATTCAGAAGGAACGATTGTGAGAAAGTTATAAATGTTATAAAAAAAATTTGTATATATGATGTATAAATGCTATAAAAAAAATTAGTAAATATATAAAAAAAAGAAAAAAATTAAATATAATATTTTGAGAAAACTATTGTTTATGTTTAATTATAAAATTCTAAAGTTAAAAATGAGTCAATATGAAATTTCAACTTAAAAATGGGTAAATATGAATTTTTAAAGTTTTAAAGAAATAAGGGTAAATGGTCATATCTTAAATTGTTTTAAATGAAATGGGTATATATGATATTATTAAATGTTTGTAAGGGTATATATGATATTTTTAGTTTTGTTTGGACATATATTATATTTTCTAGGTTTGAAGGGGTATATATGAAACTGCCCTTAAAGTTAATGTCAGTTAGTGTAAAGAACATAATACAAACTTAAACTTAAAGGATTTCGGCGCGGCTTTTGAAGATAAAGGATAAAACCTACAAGTTCGTATAAACGTAAATGACGTTTACTGTAATTTAGTCTAAATTTAATTGAAAAGTCAAGCGCGTAACCCCATCTTTACGTTTCCTCTTTTGTGACTCAAAACATATTTAACAATTGCGAAATTAATCTTCGTTTGGCTAAACTTTCTCGATCCGAATGATGTTGTGAGAATGGTAAAAAATAGGGTACTCTAAAAGTAACAAAAAACAGACCCAAAACAATATACAAATAACAATAAAGAGAACGAATTTTAGCATGAAAACCTTTCAAAACTAGAGAAAAAACCACCGGACTAAACTACTTCAAATCCACTATTACCAAATATTAGAGCAATACATAGTCCTCTCTAGAGATACTAGACGCATACAATAATCATCTTATACTTGGAACAAATCATTTCAAGTATATGAAATCAAAACAAAAAACGAGTAAGGTATCATCAAAGAAAAATTGTTTCAAACCACGATCTCTGAAACTTCTCATTGTGTTCACAATAAACCTAAAACTGAGTTTTTAATTTTCACCTTTTTTTCTGTTGTCTTTGTCCAACGAAAAAGAAACCACACAAACCACACCTTTTGTGTGTGTAGCGATGACGGCAAAAAGGCCACTCAAAAACAATTCAAAAACCCTAAATTGGTTTTTATTTTCCTTCAGTACCTTACAGCCGCAAGCAATCCAACACCAAAAACTTTAATTTTATTTTTATTTTCCTTTATTTTTTCTCACCCTAAAAAATTGTAGTAACATGCAACAAAAAAACGTGGACTCATGTCGGTCCTTTCTCATAAGCCAAAAAAACCTAACAAATCTCCCCCTTTTTTCCTGTAAGAAAGAGTTCGTCATCCACGCAATCGAGCAACATATCGGAACAATTATTATCGGTATGAACTTTATCAAGTTTAAACAACTTGTCTTCAAGAGCATCTCTAATCCAATGATATATCACATCAATATGTTTTGTTTTTTTATGAAGCATAGAATTCCTCGCAAGATGAATAACACTTTGATTATCACAAATAACCACGTAGCGTTGTTGCATAAAGCCAGGCTCTTGTAGAATTATTTTCAACAACAATAATTCTTTGCATACTTCTTTTGCCGCCATATATTCAGCCTTTTGGTGGATAAAACAACACATTTTTGCAGTCTTGACTGCCATGACACAACTCCCCCTGCAAATGTTATCAAATATCCAAAAGTGGATTTCATGTTTTCCTTATTTCCTGCCATATCAGAATCCTTATAACCAACATGCATCGGCTTTCCAATTCCAAATGTTATACCCAATTTGGAAGTACCAGGTAGATATCTAAGGATCCACTTAACTGCTTCCCAATGCTTCCTACCTGGATTTGAAAGAAACCGACTAACAACACCTACTACATGGGCAATATCAGGCGTTATACACACCACCGCATACATCAAACTTCCAACTGCTGAGGCATATGGAACTCCATCTATTTATTCGATCTCCTTCTTAGAAGAAGGGCAATCTTTATTACTTAGCCTAAAGTTAGGAGTAAGAGATGAACTGACCACTTAACAGCTTCCCAATGTTTCCTACCTGGATTTAAAAGAAACCGACTAACAATACCTACTACATGGGCAATATCAGGCGTTATAATTGCATACATCAAACTTCCAACTGCTGAGGCATATGGAACTCCATTTATTTATTTAATCTCCTTCTTAGAAGAAGGGCAATCTTTATTACTTAGCTTAAAGTTGGGAGTAAGAGGTGAACTGGCCACTTTAGTTTTAGCCATGTTGAATCTGCAAAGCACATTTTCAATGTATTACTGTTGTGATATGTGTAACTTCTTTGAAGCTCTATCTCTAGTAATCTGAATGTCAAGAATATGTTTTACTGGCCCCAAGTCTTTCGTAGAAAACGACTTGCTCAATTCTTTCTTCAGCTGGACAGTTCTCTCTTCATTCTTGCCAACAATCAACGTTTCATTAACATAAAGTAATAAAATGATAAAATCATCATCACCAAACCTCTAGAAGAAAACTTAGTGGTCTGGAGTAGACTTTTCGGTAGCCTTGCTCCCCCATGACTGGCTCAAATTTTTTGTACCACTGTCTTGGTTCTTGCTTTAACCCATAAAGACTTTTCTGAAGTTTACAAACATAGTCTTCGTTACTCTTAACCTGAAAACCTTCAGGTTGCTCCATATAGATTTCCTTGTCCAAGTCACCATGAAGGAACACTGTCTTGACATCCATTTGCTCAACATCAAGATCAAGGCTAGCAGCCAAACCAAGAATCACCGGAATGGAACTCATCTTCACGACCAAAGAGAATATCTCATCAAAATTATTACCCTTTCTTTGACTGAACCCTTTGACCACCAATCTAGTCTTGTACCTAGGCTGTGGCCGTGAGGTATGTTCTTTAATCTTCACTTTGTAGACCCACTTATTCTTTAGATCTCTCTTTCCCTTAGGCAACTTCACCAACTCAAATGTATTGTTCTCACACAAGGAATTCATCTCATCTTCCATGGCTTCAACCCAGTCCCTTTTATGCTCATCTTCCATGGCCTCTTTTTGTAACTCTTGGGCTCTCCCACATCAGTGAATAAGACATACTCATCAGCAGAAAAACGAGTGGAATGATGACGATCTCTTAAATTAATCCTTTTAACCCAAAAGTCTAGAATTTACACCTTCAGGTTTTAACCCAACTTTATTCTATCCAATTTTCATCCCTCACAATATGATTTAAACATATAATATCATATTTTGGAATTTGGTTCGTTACATTTTATTTATTTATTTATTTACGTTGTGACGTCTTTATTTTTTCTACGTTTCATTTTAAATTTTAGTCAAAACCGATCCGCCATGAAATATGGTTTAGAAAGAAAAATACCTGCCGGAACACGCGGGGTTAATTTGCTAGTTTGGTAATTTGTGATTAAAATGTTTAAACCACCAAATATAATAGGGAAATTCTTTAGACTTGTAGCCCAATTGAGCACCTCATCTTCAACTGTGGCCCATACACCAAGAAATCTGAGGTAAAAGACGAAAAAAAGTTCCACCAATTTTTACTTTTTGAATACCTAGAAGTGGAGCCCACTCCACAAGCTGAAATTAAAAAACTTTAGATCAACCTATTTTTATATATCTTGGCTGCTATGTATTTCTTTTTATTTTAACCAACCTTAGACGGTTAGCAGATACGCATTCGAGATTTTAAATGTCCAGCGCGACTAAAAAGAAAGGCCTCTCGAAAACCATCAAAATATATATTATATATATAAATTTTAAAAATTTTATGCCCCTCGAAACCCATTAAAATTACGTGCCCCGCGCGGCGGCACATGCCACTGAGCCACCTCTGATAGTTAGACCTAATAAACCAAGCTCCAAGTCTCCGATTGTTAGCTTTTTCAATTGACACTTGTATGATGCCTTAGAGATAGATTCATGAATACTAATTATTTATTTGTTATAACTAAAGTTTAAATATTATGAGGTGTAGAAAAAGTCTTGGAAAAGCGATATACGTATAAAGAATGAAAGATGAACTATTTCTTGTTTTAATATCGATCTCTTTGTTTCTTGTTTCTAATTGAATAAAAGATAGAATATTATTTTCTTTTAACAGAATCACTTATACCTTCGATTACAAATACAAAGAGTACTTGTTAGAACCAACTTATTCCCAGGTTTCATGTCACTTGTTGTCTTTATCCGACCCGTTTTATGCCCTCTCTCCTAAAAATTTCCAGATCTGCTACTGAAAATTTATACGACCAAATTGCAATTGGGAATTAACGATTAATTGGTTGCTAAGATGTTAATATTTTAACGACCATGGAATTAAACAATACTTTATGGGTAGAATACCGAGAGTTTAGCAACAAGTGGATGATTTGGTACCAATAAAATACAGCCATTTATATTTTATAAAGCTGATAAGAATATTAATCTAACTTTGAACACCTAATAAATGGCTTCTTAATTAACAAAGGTAATTAAGGAGCCTGCCTTCAAGAAACAAGAAACAAACCATGTTGGCTCAAAATGTCCTCCACATGAACACAGGAAATGGTGAGTCCAGCTATGCAAGCAACTCTTCATATCAGGTATGTCCCATACACAAACAAGCACAACAAAAAACAGGTTGTGCCTCTTGTGCTGAAATATTTGTTTTGAAAATTTAAATTTTCTCCTAAAAACATTTCAGAAAACTGGATTTGAGAGATCGCTTCTTGTATTAAATGAAGCAATTAACATAATAGCTAACGATCTTAACGGATTCCCAAGGTGCTTCAATAGAGCAGACTTGGGTTGTTCTTCTGGGCCCAACACCTTGTTCGTTGTAACTAACATAATTGATAGAGTCCATGACGCGTGTTCAGAAAACAATTCTCAAGTGCCACAGTTTCAGGTGTTCTTAAACGATCTTTTTGAAAACGATTTCAATACCGTTTTCAAATCACTGCCAACATTCTATACAAAGATGAAGAAGGAGAAGGGAGATAGATGTGGCCCTTGTTATATTTCTACGGTTCCTGGTTCCTTTTATGGTAGACTTTTTCCGGACGAAAGCATCCACCTTTTTCATTCTTCCTATTATGTTCACTGGCTATCTCGGGTTAGCATGACCTCCTTCTTATATTTATTATATAATATAAATTTCCTTCAAACTTTTTTTATCTGTTTTTATAAAAGTCAATTTTTTTCTTTTGGTTTTGGGCTGTCTGACTTGGGCACCCACATTCAAATAATTGTGCCCCCATGGTTGTAAATTGGGCTACAATTTTAGGGAAAAAAGATTTTGAAAATGTTATGGAGAGTTGATATAAAATCAAAGACAGAGTGGAGACAAATAAATAAATCATTGTTTTTTTAGTTTTAGCATTTTCATAGAAGCGATACGTACACTTCTTATGCAGTTTTCGTAGTTGTCAACATACTATTGGTTCTGAAAAGAACGCGCCATATATTATTTATATACACACAAAAAGAAATAATAATATTTGCATTGAATCACCTAAAACTGGATTGTTGAGAAATCATAATCTTAAAGGGTAACTTTGTAGAATAGTAATCAAGTATCAAAAGTATTTCAATTAGGTCATTCAATACGCATTTTACACGGTATACACCCTCGGGTATACTTCGTGTTTGATTACCAACACTGTTGACCCGAATTGAAACCCGCAACCCGTGTGACCCTTGAACAAACTCGATTAACCCAACATCTGTACCTAGGACTTCAACTAGTGATGATTGTTGCATCGGTTGGGAACTTCTAGCCAAATCACTTGCTGATATGCTCAAAGAGGTATCTTCCATGCATGTTTTATCTCAAGATATTTTGTATATTATAATTATTATGCCTATTTTAACCGTTTTTCTTTGAACCGGTCAGTTATAGATGGACCGGTGAACCGGACTGGGTGGTCAAACCGGATTTCAATTTTTTTTATTTTTTTTTTCTTTCAAAATTTCATTTTTTAAACTTAATTAGTATTAAGTTACATTTTTATTAATTTAAGTCTTTATATATCATTAAAATTACAAATTAACATAAAAACACAAAAAAAATATTATATTTTATATCTATATACATAGTTTTAATATTTATATTATTTAAGATGTCATCCGGTTCTTAAATCCGATTCAGCCGTTCCGACTAGCGGACCTCTAGAACGGCCGGGTTTTTGTCCGGTCCGGTTCTGAAACATGGCTCCTCGTACCTCCCCTCACATAATTCGTTTTTGGGCGCTTTTTAGCAAAATGTCTCTCCTTTCTCCTCCACTGAGCTCAAAAACACCCAAAAGAACGTGCATTTGATGCTCGAACAAGTTGTGATTTAGAATCTAAAATCAATTCATTTAATATCCCACTATATACACCTTACGAGGACGAGGTTAGTGATGTTATTCAAAAAGAGGGTTCGTTTTCTCTTCACAGTTTGAACGATTTTGCACTTAATGTGGAACAATATAACACAGATGAGATGAACACGAAGAATGTTTCTGATTGGCACATACGTGGAATAAAGGTGACAAACCATAAGAGCTATCTGCGAGCCAATGATGGCAACTCATTTTTGATTTTTTTGCTAAAATGGGCCGTGAGGTATTGTGTAATCACATTTTGGGCTTTTCTCTCTAGGATGACACATATGGGGTTGTCGCCCTTCCAAAGGGCGACAGGTTCTCACTCCAATCAGTGTATCAAAAGCTGTCGCCATTCCAAAGGGCGACAACCTCCAGTCACACGTCCACCTCAGCTTAATATCCTGGTCACTATCCTTGTCATTATCCTAGTCAAAGTTGTCGTCATTCCAAATGGCGACAGGTTTCTTAATCGAATAAAAAGTTGTGTTGTCCTATCAACCACTCAAACCTCTCACATCCACTCAAATATATTAAAAAGTTTCTTTAATGATACTAATCCTAACCACATAATATATTATTTTAAATAATAATATATTTTATTTTAACTAAATTACTTTTTTTATTAGTTTATCTGGACGTCATACGATTCCACGGGTGGACGGCGCGTAAAAAAAGTAATTTAGTTAAAATAAAATATATTATTATTTAAAATAATATATTATGTGGTTAGGATTAGTATAATTGATAATAAACACAATTTTAAATTCAAAAATGTATAGATAAAAATTGAAACAAATAATTAATTTAGTTACCTAAAATAGTGGAGTTGAATATTAATAAGAGGTAGAGACGGAAAAATGAAAATAAGAAGGCCTAGAAATTTAACAAGTGTACTCCTAGTTTACTTGTTTATTATGTAGTATAGATTAAAAAAGTTCGTTCTAATTTTGAAGACCAGTCTTCTTACTTTTTAATATATTTGAGTGGAAATAAAATATAAAACATATTATTATTATTTAAAATATATTATTAATAAAAAAAGTAATTTAGTTAAAATAAAATATATTATTATTTAAAATAATATATTATGTGGTTAGGATTAGTATCATTAAAGAAACTTTTTAATATATTTGAGTGGATGAGAGAGTTTTGAGTGGTTGATGAGACAACACAATTTTTTATTCGATTAAGAAACCTGTCGCCATTTGGAATGGCGACAGCTTTGAGTAGGATAGTGACCAGGATATTAAGCTGAGGTGGACGTGTGACTGGAGGCTGTCGCCCTGTGGAATGGCGACAGCTTTTGATACACTGATTGGAGTGAGAACCTGTCGCCCTTTGGAAGGGCGACAACCCCATATGTGTCATCCTAGAGAGAAAAGCCCCAAATGTGATTACACAATACCTCATGACCCATTTTAGCAAAAAATTCCTCATTTTTGGAAATTCCATAATGGACGTGGTATTTAAAAAGTACCAACAACATGTGGTTGATCATCTAGCTACCAACAAACGGATCAAGGGTTTTAATTTAATAATTTCTTTGATTAAACATTAAATTCATACCTCTGAAATCTCATCAAAGTTGTATATTATGCAAACACCCCAACCTAAATGAATTCACATCTCATGAAGTGTTGTTATCACAAAACCAAAGACATTGTATAATTCCATAAATTTTAACTAAATATTCAACATACTTCAAAAGCTTAAATATGATTGATTTGCACAAAGAGAACGACAATGTTAGCATAATGAGATATTAGGCTATTTTGTATTGGGTTGGGCCTTTTTATTTATTAGCTAGGATTTATGTGTTGGCTATATGTAGCCTTTATTCCTTTCATTGTGATTGCACTTTTTTATTATAATAAAACCTTTGTCGTCTTCCTCTTTTCCTATGTACATGTTTATCAATTAACATGGTATTAGAGCTTATTCGATCCATGTTCTTTTATTTGATGATTGAAGAGTTTGAAGCAGTTACCTGGTTCGTCTTCTGATTTGATCCTGGTTCGTATTTGATTTCGTATTGGTTCCTTGTTTTCGTTTTGCGTTCATATTTGTTGTTGTCTTCTTCGTAATTAGCGTGTGTATTTGCTTCTGTTGCTTACTTCGTATTTAATATTGGATTATTGTTATTTGACAACATGGCTGGAAAGAATGATTCCTTTCGGTCCATTAACACCCAACTATATGGTAAAAACTATGTATATTGGAGTTATATGGTGAAAAATTTTCTTCATGGAAAAAATATGGGGGGCTATGTTACTGGTACTAAAGGTAAGCCTACTGATAATAAGGCTGCAGATTATGAAAAGTTACTTGATACATGGGAGACTGATAACTCTAAGGTTATCACTTGGATGCAAATTTTTGTAACTCATTCAATTGGCTAAGTATGACACGGTACTTTTGTAAAGGTGACACGGCGGTCCTAGCCGGGTCGGAGTGTTACATTTTATGGTATTAGAGCAAAGTCTCTTTCCTGTATAAAACTTAAACATAAGTTAAGACATGTGAGGTAATGGGTAGACATCGGGTTAGGAGTTAACTTCTGATCAATCTCCATGCTCATCGTTTTGTGATCCTAAGATTCATCTGTTAGAGATTTTCTGTCATAGTTATCTATTCTGTTTCATGATTTTCTTGCATATAATGATATAAGTTACTTTGTACTTGTTACCAATTCTGTTGTAGAATCTAAGAATGACTTCTGACCTGGCAGAGGAGAAAATAGAAACGAGTATCAAAGCCATCAAATGAACTTGACTAACGTCATCAAAGTCTTTCTACAATACGTGCTCCGAGATATGTTTCACATGAACCATATATCTAAATCGACACTTCTAGGTTAGTCACCACCCCCTCACGTTTCATTTATTATTATTCCACTCTTTCCGTTTAAACATATGAAGACATTATGATGCATGAGGGGGGACTCTTAGAACACTGTTGTGAGGTAAATTAATTATTACGGTTCGCGAATGTAATGGTGAATTTACAGTTACATATGTGTAATTCTGGAATCATGTTGTGTAATTAATGAATACCTATATGTTTTTAAAATTGTATCATTCTTATCGAATTGTTAGAATTCATTATATATCAAAGCCATTTAAAATATCACTTTGAATGAGAAGCTACGTTTGAAAACAATAAATTGGTCCGTTCTCAATATCCTAATATCTTTAACTACAAGTATTCCTTCATTTTGACTAATTATAATTTATTGTTATATTTTCAAGCCTAATTATAATTTATTGTTATATTTTCAAGCCTAATTATAATTTATTGTTATATTTCAAGCCTAATTATTAAAGTTTCTTTATATACTACATCTAGTTGTTGTCAAATTCGTAATTTGTTAAAACTAACTTTAAATTTTGAGGACAAATTTTTTTTAAGGATGGTAGATTGTAATAATAAAAGGTTGTATAAGATAAACCGATAGATAATAACTTCAATCCCTGATATTTAAGGTTTGGTTTGCAAGGAACTTGAAGGGTTTTGGGGGTTTCAATTCAAAAGGTCAGAGTTTTTTTCTTTTTTTTAAGTAATTGTTCTGGCTTAGTTCAGGCCCTCCTGATTTGATTCCGGTCTGGTTCAAAATCTACACCTATTTGAAATAATAACATCATTAACTGTTGTCGCCGTAGTATCGCCAGAAAAACGAAGATGAAAAGTGGTGATGATGAAGATGGGGTGAGGATGAAAAATGTTAGACTTTTGTAACCTCAAGGACGAAAACCGTTAAAGCAAAAGGGGCATTTTAGTCATTTCACCAATTATTTAACAGATCCATAACGGATGTTTGGTCCGAGGACGAAAAGTGATGAAATCAGAAAGTACGATGGCGTGAATAGCAGGTTTTTGAAAGGAGGGACGTAAAGTGATTTTTGGGGTAAACCTCAGAGACGAAAACTGCAGTTTACTGTTATAGATACGAAGAAACTTTTAATAATAAATAAATCTGACTAAATAAAAATAAAAATAGAAGAGCTAAACTATTAAAAAAGGATCAGAAAGAATTTCGGAGAGAAAGAAATTTGTATTAAAAAAAATAAACAGAGAAAGTAAAAGAAAATAAAACATTAGCATCTAGGATTTAGGAAGGAATTTACTAACCCTTAGAGCACCTCCAATGGGGGTGTTTTTGTTTTATCCGGTTAAGTGGATGAGAGCTACCGTTGGAGAGCTTGTCCACTTGTCGTTCGGTTTCATTGCCATCCTCAATTGTGGATGAAGGTGGATGAGAAAGGGTGGGGCCATGTGGGCCATCCATCATTCAAACTTTCAATTTGTTTTTCTATTTTAATTTAAAATTTGTTTTTTAATATAAATTGTGTATTAAATAATTAATTTAATTTTAATTTTAAAATTAAATTATAAACATTTAAATTTTTTTTAAATTGTATTTAAATTATATATATTATTTATAAAGTGGGTTTTTGAAGGATTAGTGGGTTTTTGAACTATTAATTTAATTTAGGTTATGTAATCATTTAATTTTTAATTTTTATGTTGTGTAATTTTTTATTTTTATGTTATGAAATTTTTAATTTTTTTGAAATTTTTTTATTTTCGTTTATTTTTATTTATTTTGTAATATTATATTATTTAAAATAATACGAAATATAAAAAATAAGATTATAATAAATAAGTTTATTGGAATATAGAATATAAATGTAAAATTAGGTGATGATGTGGAAATATAGGGGTGTTTGAAAGTGGATGTATGGTTGGAGTAAAAAAATGAGTTTTTAAAGAATGAGTGAAAATTTGATGTGGTGCGTTTGGTTTGGTGGATGGCATCCACCATTGTGGAAGCACTTAGATTAGAAGAAGTGTCAGCGACCAATAGGTTTTTTTTAATAGTTTAATAATGGACCCTTTAGTTTCTTAATTTTTATAATGGCTCTTAACTTTATAAATTTTCAAATATACCATTTAAGTTTCTAACGTTTTAAGTTTACCTCTGGACATAATCTCTATCTCTCAAATTTCCAAACTCTCAAATTTATCACTCAAATTTCTTTTCTTTTTTATATTCGTTTATAAAAATTACCTTTTTCTATTTTTTTTATTTTACTTTATTACTAACTTATTTAACGAATTTATCATTTCAATGTTAACTCCTATTCCGCCGCAATTTATCTATTTTTCGATCTCCATAACCGAGTCGTGTTCATACGTTTCAATGTTAATTACTTTTGCCTTACTCTATTCTACTACAGGGCCTGGTTCAAGAATCTAAAGTCAAAACATTTAATATCCCATATTATACACCATACGAGGACGAGGTTAGGGATGTTATTCTAAAAGAGGGTTCGTTTGCTCTTCACAGTTTGAACGGTTTTGCGCTTAACTGGGAACCATATAACACAGATAAGATGAACACGAATGTTTATTCGACAAACAACCTGTGAATTTCTTGCTGGTTAGTAGCTCTATTATATAAGATCACACTGTTTATTTGACAAATAACAACCATAAGCAAAAATAAAATACTCAAACAATATAAACTATATTGTGCCACCATACAAAATCAACACAGATAAAAACAAAACCTCAATCGCCATTCAAATTTCTATATTCCCACACTATCCAAAAATCTTCATGTATACATTCTACACTTGTGAGAGATTAAACATGGTTGATGCATCAAAAATGTCAGCAATTTGTTGAACTGCTGCATTGAATGAGTGAGTCGTTGGTAGCACGGAATCAGGGAGGGTGGGTGAACACTCTGGAAGATATTCCTTTTTGTTGAATGTGAGAGCGTATAGTGCTAATACTGCTCGGCAAAAGATAAACCTGAGACCAAACCAGGTTTCACCATTAAGCACAAGCACAACAGTCTTGAATCAAAAGTAATGATGCCTAATTCGACCCCTTTACCTGTGAATAGGTCGATTCACATTATGGGTCAAAAAGGTCTATTTTTAGTTTATAATTAAAACCTCTTAAATCATTTTATTCAAAAAACTAGATTAGTGGTAATTATAATATACATTTTCTGATCATATTTGGCACACTAAAAAACAAAAACAAACGTACCCACTAAAATCTCACTCATAGCAAAAACTACTTGTAAGGTCTGGACTCGGGGGAGGGTGGGACGAGAGCAAATCTTTCCTCTATACCAGGGGATAGAGAGGCTGCTCCCACTGTCCACTGAGGACCCCGGCACTAAAAACCCCTCTTTTTGACATGTAAAGTGTAGTAAACCAGCCACCAGGTAACACAAAGTGTAGCCAAGGGAACCCAAACCAACAAGGCACACATTACTAATAATAATAGTAACAACTACCAATACAGGAAGTAGTGAGAGAACTATGTTAGTAACAGACAGAAGGGCAAGTAGCAAAGAAACAAAGAAAGTAGTGCGAACCCTCTTAAAAGTACCTATAAGCACCCCTAAAAAGTCTACTCCAAGACAGATCTAAGGCAACGGTAAGGCTAAGGCAACTAAAGTGTAGGAAACAGCTAAGTGTAGGCAAAAAGAAATCATCTGGAGATATAAAGAGGAATCACTTGGAGACAAAATATTAGAAAATCTACACTATAGTGGGTTTGAAAAAGTAGAGCATTTGTATCATTAAAATCAAATAAACTAACTCCTTTACGGAGCAAGTTTGCCCCTACTTCTGTTAGGGGTCTCGAGAGCTTTCTATGAAGATAACCAATAATGTTCATACACCCGAAGTCACGAACAAAATGTTTTTAATCCTCCTTCCCAAAACAAATGTAACATATGACTTGTCACATAGTGAGTAGTTTCATGAAAATGAGAAAAATGTTAATTTAATATCTAAACACCAACTAATAAAAAATAGAGTTTTTAGAAGAAAATAATGAATCCATGCTTTGTAACCATTACCACAGAACAAAGAGGTAAACTTGAATTTCCAAACTACATGTGGCAAAATAGCAGTTCGGGCGGGTTGGTTAACAGGTCAGAATCGCAATGTTTGTTTGGGTGGCTAACTCCAATGAGTTGACTGTCCCAAAATCATTACTTTAAAAGGGAAGTAGATGATTTTGCAACGTACCTTAAAAGCAACCGCCTAAGAAACGGATCACCTAAAACTTGAGCCCAAACAGGATGAAGCGTGTCTGAAGATGCCAAAATCTCACCCCATAGATTTAAAGATGAGGAAAGAAACTTCTCAGCCTTGTTGAGCTTATCCTGAAAACATAATCTATAATTTAGCCAACTATCATTCTAAAGCACACTGCAACTAACAAAATCAATAGAGGTGACAGTTTCGACTCATTTATTCAATAATAGGTCAATTTGGGTTTTGTTGTATCTGTAACATGAAAATGAGTTTAAAAAGGAAAATTAGCTTAAAAGGAAATGGGTCAAACAGAGAATGAGCCAAAGTGCATGTTTAATGCATACAGCCTCCTAAATCGTTTTGCTCAAAAAATTATCTATTAGTGTAATAATAATGTTTTTGTAATCATTTTTAACAAACTAGTTATCAGTAAAAGAAGAGGACAAAATGTGTTTTCGATCAACCCGACCTATTTTGTTCCGCACAAAATTTATCTGTTTCAACTAGTTACCCAGCCCGCCCAACCCGGCAACAAAGGCGCACCATCTGGATGTCAGAACCCGAAATGCCAAGTAGGTTGAGAAAAGCCTGCAATGGGGCTGTCAAAAAGCTTGTGAACTGGCTTCCACTTGGCTGGTGAGGATCTATGGCACCATGAATAGGACTTGAACAACTTGGAGATAGGAGCATTGCAACTGGCTCTCCTTTTACTGCCGTGTTTAATGCCTGTAGATGTATGCATAATTAATTAGGTAAGGGATAATAATATGCATATATAAATATCATCTTCAATGCATGACATGCATGCCTCTGTCCCAAAATAAATGCTATATGCAACAACTATAATCAAGTACTGTTTTTTTTTTCAAAAGGAGAATTATATGTTACTGGAACGTTGACCATAATTCCTCTTGTAAGTTGAACCTAGAGAGTTCTGGTGAAGAAATTTTATCTATTCAATTAAAACAGACTTCTTAAAATCTACAGGATAATAAACTGATTTTCCATCAGATTTTCATAATTATATAATCATCTTAATATAGTATATATGAACTTCTTGATGCATAGTTTCAAATGCTTGCCTTAAAAGTGTCACTGTTGCCACTGTCAATAACAAGGAAAAGTGGCCTTCTCATAAATGGAAGCAAGTCACAAGGATAAATCAGATTTAAACCTGAAAAGAAGACCATTATTAGGCATAATGATCCTATAAACTCTAGCAAAATCGCACAAATGTTCTATTAAAAAAAACAAAAGGCTTATTATCAATCTGTAATTGAGTACCTCCATTTCCTTTAGCACCAAGATTTATGCCTCCTGAATGGTAACCTGAGCAGTTCATAATATTCATCTCTGGTGAAATAGCATCTGAGTGTGGCGTATCAGGCTGTTTATTATTGACATTGTACTCTATATTGCCAAGAAAATCTTCCATAAGGAGGTTGCAGTCAGGAATTAACTAATATAAAAAAAAGCTAAAAATATGACCAATAGAAATATCACCTGAGGCAGATAAGTAGAGTAAGAGAACTCCATCAGGAGGGAGCTCTTCACACACAGTGGCCAGAACCTGTCATCAAGAGCACAAAACAAATTCACACGCCTTACAATTTCACAACCTACATATTTTTCTTGATTTTAATGTGAAACAAATGTGTGGAAAGCAGAAACTTATAGTAAATAGAAAACAAATAAAAAGAAGTTTATTGTAAATGGAAACCATCTTTCGATTACTCACCGCCAAAAAATGAGTGATGGATGGACGATACAAGACAGCTTTACGTGGGTTTGGTGGCAGTGTAGGATCAGAAATTTCCTGAGAATAATTAGCACCTTGACTACCGGTAGACGTGGTTCCACTTACTTTGTAGAATGAGCCACTGGGTTCCCATTCCAAACTTTGAAGCATTCTGAAGTTATCAAGAGTGAGCTCAGAGAACTTGACCTGATTACGAAATTTACAGGGTATAATAAAAGTCAAAATTCAGTACAGTAAATAGAAACCATGGACAGCATATTCAAAAATACAAATTTCTTGTTGCTACTGGAAGTAACCTAACCTCATTAGGATGGTAGCTGCAAAGTATGGCATCTCCCAATTTTAGTTTTCTTTTGGCATTGACAACATGTGGTAGACTATCAGGATGGAGATCCAACATGAGGCTGTATCTTAAAGGCCTTATATTCATAAAAGCTGTGTCCACTTTAAGAAATTTAGTTATTTCTTGAATCACTAGCTTCCATTCTTTAAAGTCAGTGTCCTAGTGAAACAATGTCACTTCAACTCGCAAAGGGTACTAAAAATTACAGTAATCAAGATTATAAAAAGACTAATTACCTGAAATGTCCTCTTGCAGTCTGCAACTAACATTTTGAGCTGATTCACCAACTGATAAACCATTTCCCGACGGTTCAAAACCAAACAAACAGTCAAGAATCGTGCAAAGAATCTCAGTTGTTTGTTGGCAAGATTCAGATCCTGTAATATTCCATCTTTGAAATACTCCCTGGTCAAGACAGCTTCATAGAAGATATATGACTCAGACAAATAACTGGCTTCACTTGTTCTCATATACTGCCCGAAATAAAGTTGCCCTATTCTAGATGCAATATCACCTATTTCCCATCTCTTAAGCCCTGCTTCCACAAGCTTCTGTCGATTCTCTTGTTGAAATTTCCATAGTTGTGTATAAACCTTGAATACCTTGTAGAAGTATGTATCATACCTGAATAGAAACCACTTTGTTCATGTATTCGAATTCTTAAACACCACCAGTTATAAGTATATTCTTAGTACGATGACAGACAAAATCATAATTATCCGAATTATTTCTCTTAGACTTGTCTAAAATTACAAATTGCTTAACTGAAGTACATTAAAAGGTACTGAAACTATACAAAACCTGGCGCGCATTGACCTAACTAGAGAGAGAAAAATTACATTATTTCTTAACAGTGTAGTGAACTCATATGAACTTCAACCAGTCACTTGAGGCCTCAGGGATTCATATACATGTTATCCTAGTTTATCCCTTTGCCCAACAATGAGAAATAATTTTGGATTCTTAAAGTTATCTGAAATCAGAATTCAAAATTCATATTAAACAACTTCTACTATCATGAACAGGAGCAAGTGATTATAACATCCCTATGAACAATTTTAGCACCATATGATATCAAATTAATTAACAGTATAAAGTTCAAATACATGGGAGCAATTGAGCGTATAAGTGAGATAAGGAAATTGACCTGTTGCGCTCGTAATAGGGCAAATCCCTAATTTTGGAGAACTTCTTGTCGGCTTTAGCTACGAGAGACCAGTAGACTTCACTCACCGGTACATTCGCATTACTTGTAGTATTGCTCTGTGACATTTCTTTTCTTGTAATTTCTACTAACAGCAACTTTGATTTAACAGATGATGCCAATTCTTGTACGAAAATCGGCTCATCGCATCGTTTTTAGGGATTTGGAAGAGATGGAGAGGTTTTTAGAAAAAGATTTGGGGGTTTTCCTTGCCGACGATTGACAGACGGACGCACAAGTCACGACCTCGATGCTAAGCACATTAAAATACGAAATATTTACTATTTTCTTGGTCATTTCCGTCACTTGTTATTTTGATAGCTCATGTTGCTTTTTCATCCATGAGCCTAACACCATGTAAAAAGTCGGATCCACGGTCCTTCACGTGAGAGGTATTTTCGTCCTAAAAAACACCACATTCCCCTTCGCCCAATAAAGCCTCTCACTCTCTTTTTTCCCCTACATTAATGGCGGTTCCATATATCTTCACAGCACGGGGACGTGGTATCACATTTATACATTGTTTGCATTGTCACGTCATATTTATTTTTCAATTACAATTAATATTTTTTTCTTTTTAATAAAAGCACATGCATAATAATAATTTAAATGCATACTTAAAAATAAAATAACAACTAAAAGAACTAGACTTGATAGTTGGGGTGAAGTGTGACGATATGTTCCTCCAAATCCGCAAGAAGATTGTTGTGAGTATCGCGATTGCGTATTTGCCATTCATTAGCCCTTTTGGGCATCATTAACTTATTCTAATCCAATTGTCACTTCAAACTTGTCTTTAACTCACCAATCGCTTGGTCTTCATCCTATAGGATCATGTTATGTAGAATGATGCATGTGTACATAACACGACGTATTCTATGAAGCTTCCATGAACGTGTAGGGGTTTTCACTATATAGCATTTTTGTTTTAAGCACACCAAATGCTCGTTCAACATCATTTCTAGCAGATTCTTGTGTTGCTTTGAACTTGTTTATGTTATAACCTTTCGGTCACATAAACGATTTAACAAAAGTAGCATACTCGGGATATATATACCATCAGTGAGGTAATAACATTACCTATATCTTGTTCCTCTAACCTCAAAAGAAGAGTCTGGTGTGGTTCCGTTTATCATGATGTTGAATATTGGTGACCGAATCAAGGATGTTTACGTCGTTGTTTGAACCCACAACTCTAAAGAAAGCATGCCAAAACCATGGATCTTGTGATGCCACCGCCTCAAGCACAATTGTTGGAGTCGGATGGTCACCTCTCATGTACTGTCTGGGTCATGCCTTTAGACAATTACTTCACTCGCAATTCATATAATCTAGGCTACCTGGCATGCCGGGAAAGCCATGCATTGATCCATGCCAAATTGTTGAATGTCGCTCGTAGTCGATTGGCGTAAATATTTGGCATGTAAATGTTGATGACGTCTTTACAGAACTTATACAAACTAATCCGTGTTGTTTTCTCAAACATCTTCAAATAATCATCCACTGAGTCAACGGCGGTACAATTTTGAAAATGACTTAAAACCTCTTTTACCTCTACCATCCCATGCCAATTTGAAAAAAATGCATCCTCGCGTTCCAACTCATTATGAATCCGTATGAATAACCGTTTGCTCATCCGAAATTGCATTCAAAAGGTTTCCTCGTCATAAGAGAGGGGCTCGACAAAATAGTCATGAACCAAACGATCGTGGGCAGCTTAACATTCTCTATTCAAACGGGCTCTTCGTGTAAACCTTGGCATGTTCGATCTTTCAGCATCCTCTTTGAGTATTTCAACGAGAGTGGTAGCAATTGTCTCGAAAATAACTAGAGCTACACCATCCAATTCCGAAGATTATGAATTTAGTGTGTCGATTTTTAAAACACAAAATAAGTTTTTGTAGAGAGAATGGACATAAAACGTAATTCAGATGGTTAAAAGACGTAAGATGAAATTGATAAATTCCTAAATGACGTAAAACGTAATTTACTATAATCTTTATAAGATATTTGTGACGTCGTTAGTCCGTAATTTTTTTAGAAAAAGAATTATCATATCTATAAGTTTTTGATATCTTACTACCGATTTAAATACCATCATTTAACTACATACCATTCAAACTTTCATAAAAGAAACCATTGAAACTCTTATTGATATTCCTACTAACTCAATTACCAATGCATAGCCAACCCTTTACTTTGTTAAAATATCAAAATTTATCAATTAACTTTCTAAAATGTCACTTTAACCCTCTCAAGTTTATAAAGTTATTTACAACCAATCAAAACTTACCCCCTAACTTTGTTAAACTGTCAAAACGAACCCCTTAACATTTTAAAATGTAACTTCGACCTCCTTAAGCAGTTTTAATAACTTTCGTTCGTTACTTTTGAAAAAATAATAATAATTTGTGGCTGTGTTTAATTTTTTTTCTTGGCGTCCCGGTATAAATTTTGGTAAAAACATAGTTGTTTTCATAACAGGGTATTTTTTAGGAATCGTAGATTATTTTGACTGACTATAACGTGCTGGTACCGTGAAGAATGAGACCGACACCGTCTAAAGTACATCAGTACCGTTATATAACTGTTTTTTATCCGTGATTCGATTTCCATAACCGACTCGCCGTAATTTCATACGTTTCTTTTATGTATTTAACGACGTTTCTTTTTATGCTTAGCCACCGCCACAATCGTTTAAGGCCCACCTTCCACCTTTTATTATCGTAGGTTATATTGACTGATGGTAACGTGTTGATACCGTGAAGAATGAAACAAATATCGATCAAAGAACGTCGGCGCCATTATACAACTGTTTTCTATCCATGGTTCGGTCTCCAGAACCGAGTCGCCACAACTTCATGTTAATATTACCACTGCAACGTGCGTAACGAAGTCTGCAAAGCGGTATTGATGTCTCGCCGCAACGCGCGAGGGCAAAATACTAGTTAGAATCAAATGCTACATTTTATCGAAATGAAAATTGCTTAAAAAAAGAAAATTTATGTATCATGATATTACAACATTTTAAATTCTAGGGCATGTTAAATATAAAACTAATTTTAACTAAAAAATTACAAAAAAACTATATAAATATATGTATTTAATGCATCAAAGATTTTCACATATGGTAAGAGAGAGAAAGAAAGGCCGCTAAAATTCGTCTTATTTATCATATTTAAAATAATAGATATACCATTATTATCTAACTAAAGTATCACTGGGTTGGTGGCCCAGTGAGAAATGCAAAGCCTCTTAAATCATCTAGGGGTGTAAACGAGTCGTGCCGATCCCGAGCTCGACTAGGCTCGAGCTCGGCTCATTTAACTTATTGTGAGCTCGAGCTCGGCTCGATTCGAGCTTTAGTTCTAAAGCTCGGGCTCGTTTATTAAACAAGCTTATTTTTAGGCTCGAGCTCGTTTAAGCTCGGCTCAATTCGAGTTTTTAGCGAGCCGATCTCGAGTAGGTCGTAAGTCGGCTTGGCTCATTTACACCCTTAAAATCACCTAAAGTCCTGGGTTCAAGTCCCACTAAAAATATTTGCCGATAAAAAAAAATCTAACTAAAGTGGTTTTGTATAAAACATTAAACCCTTAATTATTTATTTAAATTTTTTGTTAGTCTTAATAGTAATATAACATGTATCATTCAATCGGTTTTTTTAAATAAAAAACACGCCTTGCAATAAATGTTTCATGAACAAAAAGTTGGTATGAAAATCATTTGTTTTGACTAATCCCTCACGTCCCACTGATTTATTTTATGACGTCTAATTCGCTTTATGACCTTCTATGTAATAAATTTAGTATCAGTTATAAATACTAACATTTACCAAAAGATGTTAGAGTTAAATACGCTTTTAGTCCCTGTGGTTTGTCAAAAGTAACGCTTTTAGTTTAAAAGTTTAAATTTGACTTTTTTAATCCAATAGTTTCAAATTTGTCTCGGTTTTCATCCACCCCTCAAACGGCATCCATTTGTGTCGTTACATAAGGCCCACGTGCCCCTCACGTGAGGGGCATTTTTGTCATTTTACTTTTTCTTTTTCCCTCTCTTTCTTTCATCAAAACCGATGAAAACCCTTTTTACCTTCCCAACGCTCATCTTCTTCACCTGCTCATCTTCATCTCGATCCCGCCCTAAAAAATCGTTCGATCGTACCTTCATCTTCTTCACCTGGTAATCTTCATCTCTGTATGCCCTAAAAAATCCGCAACAATGATACCCAATATTTGGTTCATTCGTCCGTCAGACGAGCCTTTCGATCCAATCGAAGTATATGGTGAGTTTTTGTCAATTTTTTACCTCCTTTATTTGATTATTGCTTAATCTTATTCAGTAATGTGTGAATTTTTTGTTTGATTTTCATCAGGTCCAAATCAAGACTTTTTCTCTATGAAAATTCACCATGGAGGCAAGTTCACTAAAGCCCCAGGTAGAAGGTATGTTGATGGTTATGTAGACTATGTTGACATGGTGGATTGTGACGAATTTTCAATACATGAGCTAATGGAAATGGTTTGTGACTTAGGTTATCCTAGAACTGAATTGGTTTATTACCACTTTATGATTCCTAATCAAGATTTGGATTTTGGTCTCAGTGCCCTATGTAATGATTATGATGTTCTAAGTTTATTGCAGTATGTTATAAAGCATAAAATCATAGACATTTACATTGAGCACCTGGTTACCAGCCTTAGTACTTATGAAAGCCCTGCAAACCATATTGTAATTGAGGAAATGATAGAACCATCTAATCCTCCTAGAAGAAACTCACAACAGATCAGTACTGCTTGTAGAAGAATTGATGCCCTACCTTGGCATGAGGATGTTGTAGGTGATGCATTTACTGATCATGATGTTGTAGGTAATGCAGTTACTGAGGAGGATGATGGAGGTCCAGTGGGTGATGAAGTTACTGATTTGGATGAGGGTCCAGTGGATAATGCAGTTACTGATCATGATGTTGTAGGTAATGTGGATGATGAAGTTACTGATTTGGATGTAGGTAATGAGGAGGTTGTAGGTATTGATGAGGATGAAGGTAATGAGGAGGATGTTGGTAATGAGGAGGATGCAGGTACTGATGAGGATGTAGGTACTGAGGATAATGAAGGTAATGTGGCCATTGAGGATGAAGACGAAGATTTAGAATTTGTAGTTGATGATGTGGAGGTTGATGATGTTGCGTTGACATGGAGGAGTTTAAATCTTATGTTGACATGGATGTAGGTGAAGAACCTTTAGAGCAAAGCAATGAAGATGATGACAATGAAATTGACTTGGATGATTTTTCAAGTGATGATGATAATGATCCTCCTTTGAAGAAATCTTTAAAGAAACTTAGGAAGAGTAAGAGTAAAAACAAGGACTCTGTGGCAGAACCTTTCTATGTTGGTCAAAAGTTTACTAGTAGGGGTGAGATTAGGGCTCTTGTGAAGTCTCATGCTGCTGAAAGTAGAAGGCAATTGGCTTTTACAAGAAATGATCTTTGTAGATTTTGTATAGTGTGTATGGGTCATGTTGAACAAGTACCATCTGTATGGGTTATGGTTTATAACAGTTTGAAGTTAGTTTATTTCATGTTTGGATATGCAGTGTTTTCATGTTTGAATGCAGTTTTTTGATTTGTGCAGATTTTTTAGTGTTGTATGCAGATATTGATTTGTGCAGTTTTTTTAGTCTGATTATAAGCAGTCTTAATGCAGCATGTATTGTGCAGTTTTGTAAGCAGTCTTAATGAAGCATGTATTGTGTAGTTTAAAAACATGTAATTTTGTGAGGTCTTAATGCAACCCATTTAGGTGAGGTCTTATTGTGCAGTTTAAAAACATGTAATTAAATAGAGGTCTTATTCTGCAGTTTAAAAACATGCAAGCCATTTAAAAGCTGCATTATGCAAGCCATTTAAGAACATGTATACTTGTGAGGTCTTAATGCAGTTTTTGTATGCAAATACCTCATAAAAGTCAAACAATATGCAAGCCTTAAGATTAATCAACAAACAGATCATAAATTATTCAACAAAAAGCTTCATTATATTACTTCATTATCTTAGTACACAGAAATAAAAGATCATTACAGGATCTACCCATCCAACAATAAAAGACTCCTAGCATACAGAAATACAACATTTTTAGGTCTATTTAAAGAGCAAAACAAAGAAAAATAACACCCAACTAATAACTAAGACAACTTTCAGATTTTGATTTTGAAGTTGCTTTTGTCTTGCAGATTCTTCATGCTTGTTCATGGTTCTGAGTAATCCAGGTATAATCTCAACTGCTCTCACACACATTGGAGGATCTGCCCATCCAACAAATCCACAATTCGATCCCTAAGAATAATTTAGAGGAAAAAACATCACCTTAAAACGATTAACCATAAATTAGGTCAAGTAGAAGAAGAAACCTAGGCAGAAGTACTGAACCTTTCGATTGCAACAATAAAATCGCCGACCGGGGTTAGTTGATGTCCAAGAAGTGCGTAGAGATGTTGGAGAACCACACGAACACAACACCGTTTGCCTAAACTTCTCCATTGATTGAAAACAACCGTGAGGGATGAATTTAGGGATCGATCGGGATGAATTTAGGGCTTGATGGATGTAAGAGAGATGATAAGATTTAGGGCATTTAGGGTTTTTTAAAGTGCAGAGGTGAAGGAAAAATAAAAAGTAAAATGACAAAAATGCTGCTCACGTGGGCCTTATGTAACGGCAAAAATGGATGCCGTTTGAGGGGTGGATGAAAACCGAGACAAATTTGAAACTATTGGATTAAAAAATTCAAATTTAAACTTTTGGACTAAAAGCGTTACTTTTGACAAACCACATGGACTAAAAGCGTATTTAACTCAAGATGTTATTATTACGTAGTAAACAATATTCTCGTATTTTTATAAAATCTATTTTATGTCGTATATATTAAAGCATAAAATAAACTAGTAAATCCATCTAGTGAGATGTTAAACATGTTGGTGATTTTAATGTAGTCAATGTTATTTCATATAATTAGATTTACTTAAAACCAAATAAGAAATTGAAATATACATTAATACGAGTTACGTGGTGTTATGTACACATTCGATCAAAACTATTATGGTTTCGAGTATATGGAACCTCTAAGGTTCTTAGCGGCAAAAGTGCAAAACCCCTAGACCATGGAGGTTCCAAAGGGGCACCTCCCTTATTGGAAGTTACTTCGGATTTACTCGATTAATGATAATTGCATGGATTTTAATCATTGGGAATAACTAACGATCTGTTGCTGATCATCAGTGCAGTGGCAATTAGGCTTTAGTAGCAATTGAGTTGCAGTATCAGCTAAGTTCATTTAGCATCAAGAATGTTTTCAGCGGGAAAATGGATATTAAACAATAACTAAGTTGTTGGAAGTCTTCATAACAACTAAGTTACTTATGTTGTTATTGGCGAGCAAGTCATCATTAGTAACTTAGTTACTACTAATTGAGTTCGTAATGATTTTTTTTTCACTGATGCAACTGTTAACAACCAGCAGTTATAACTGCCATTTGTTGTACTATTTCATGAAGAGTTGCAACGTTCCACCCCATTGTGTCAGTTCGTTACCTATATAAAATGATTCATTTGGTTTGTTTCAAAAATGAATATGACAACTTCGTTTTTCATTGAGAAAGTGTAACGAACCAAAATCCGGGTCTCGTTATAAATGAATAAATATTTCTAAATAAATATTATGGGAAAATAATATTTTAGAAATAAGTTGAAACAAGCGGGTTTCAAGTTAGTAACGGGGTTATACTAGTTTTTAACTAGTTTTGGAAAGATATGGGTGAAATTGAAAGTTGAGGGACTAAAGGTGTAAAGTGGCCAAAATCTGCTATTTGACTTGGTGAAAGTCAAAATTGAGTCTCATTTGGTGTTTAGGTCGTTCAAGAGCAAAGGAGAAAAAGAGGAAACGGGTTTGGAGCTTGAATCTTGCATTTGAAGCTCGGAATGAGGAGGTTTTGGCTCACACAACACTTTCTTAACATCAAGTAAGTGTTAATCATCCTTTTGATCTCACTTTAGATGTGTTCTTGATGGGTTTTGAAAGAAAACCGAAATTTTGTATGCATGTGATGAAATGGTGTTAGATTATTGATAATCTAGCTAAACTAAAGGTAAAGAGTAGTGATTAACATCCTAGAACCCTTTGATTATGATTTTGAAAAGTTAGGGTTCATATGGTGGAAATTGGGGGTGTTTGGATCATGATGATAAATGGCGAATTAATGAAGATTAAGTGTTTTTAAGATGTTAGACACTTGAGCAAACACCAAATTAACTTAATAATAATTTTTGAAAGAAGAATTAGTGTTAAGATTAAGTTAATGAAACTCAAGTAGGTGAGTTTGTGGTGAAAGAGGGTGTTTGGCTATGAGGATAACCCAAACGGGTCAATTTGGGTTGGAATTGGGAAATTGGGTTGTGAACTCAATTGTAATGAAATGTTGGTATATGTTAGATTACTAAACTAGGCGAATGTGTTTAGGTAATCAAATTGCAAGCTTGAGAACGGTGCGGGATCTTCTAACCCGAAAGGTAAGTGCCTATGCACTTACTTAGTATTGATGATAAATGGTGAATTTTGTGAATTATGTGTTATGTGATTGTGTACATACTTGTGATATGATAAATTGTGAATGATTTAGTATGTACAATGAATGAATGTAATTATAGTGTTAAGCTATAATGGAAATGGATCATGTGTTGATCATAAATGAAACGGGGATAAATGAGTTTTATGCAAGATTGTATGCATAATGTGTAAAGTTGCATAATTTGTTATGTGGTATGAATGAGCATGAAATTGTATGCAAAATTGAAGGAATGTAGTTATAGTATTTATACTATAATGGATATGTCGATATGGAGTTATGGTCTATGAACCATAATGGATAGAATGGATATGGAGTTATGGTCTATGAACCATAATGGATAGAATGGATACGGAGTTATGGTCTATGAACCATAATGGATAGAATGGATATGGAGTTATGGTCTATGAACCATAATGGATAGAATGGATACGGAGTTATGGTCTATGAACCATAATGGATAGAATGAATATGGAGTTATGGTCCAAGTACCAAAATGGATAGAATGGTTATGGAGTATAATCTCGTATCCTAAATGGATATGAAGTTATGGCCTACGTGCCATAATGGAAATGGAAATGTGGTAATGAAATGATGAAAGAAACTTGTATGTGAAAAGTATGTGTATGAAAACCTTAATTGACCAAATGGGTGCAAACGGGTCAAATGGGTCAAATGGGTGAATTATGATCTAGTGTTATGATGGAAATGAGATTGTGGCCAATGTGCCATAATGGAAAAGGAAATGTGTTAATATGAATGATAAATGAAAAGAATGAAACTTGTAGGTGAAATACAAGTGTTATGTAGCCAAATGTTAAAATTTGGTGGAAACGGGTCAAATGGGTCAAATGGGTGAATTATGATCTAGTGTTATGATGGAAATGAGATTGTGGCCAATGTGCCATAATGGAAAAGGAAATGTGTTAATATGAATGATAAATGAAAAGAATGAAACTTGTAGGTGAAATACAAGTGTTATGTAGCCAAATGTTAAAATTTGGTGGAAACGGGTCAAATGGGGGAATGGGTGGAAACAAGTAGAATTTACTTGTTTGTTATGTTTTATCTTCATTACTAATGGTGATATGTTTATGTGGTGATGTAGGGAAAGCTCCGAAGTAGGTCAAGGTCAAGTCCAGGGCGTGAAGGGTTCTCGTATGCATTTTGGTGATTTTTGGAATTTATTAGAAATCCGTTTTCGGATGTGTAAATTGGTACTTAAATTTTATAAATTGATGTTTTAAAGCTGGTCATATGTGTTTTTGGTCACAACCCATGTGTTGGGAGGTTTTGGTTTATGGTGGTAATGAAAAAGTGGAAAAAAATGGCTAAGTGTTGAAATCTGCAGATGCCCAAAACTTTCTGTGAAAGGTGGTCCCTCGCGGTACGCGAAGATCCAGGGGGGATCCTCTCGCGGTACGCGAGAAACCTGGGTTCCGGGCGTGTTTTTGGGACTCCCTCGCGGTACGCGAGGGAGGTGGTCATTTAGTCTCGCGGTACGCGAGGGTAAAAAAAAAAAAAAAAAAAAAAAAAAAAAAATTCTGGGATTTGTTTTAAGCTTCCGCGTGTTTTAGGAACGGTGTGTTATAAATTGGTATCAGAGCAATGGTTTGAGGGAATTAGTGCGCGAGGCACTAAACTCAAACCGGATGCTCTTGATATGGGGAAATTGATACGAGAATCCATGGAGGACTTGACTAAGACTCGGAGCTTTCGGAATTGAAAGGTTAGTAATGTTATGATTAATGTTGTCACATATGGTGTATATGTATATGGACGATTGAATGACAATGTGTTATGTGTGCCGAAACTTGTTTTGTGATTTGTTATATGAATATGATAATTGCAATTGGGCATAACGTGTTATTAAACATGTCTGGCCAATATGTTTAATAAGACGGGATGTGCAAGGGTCTTTATGATAACCATATGACAATGAACATTTGCAAGGATTAGGTGAAGGTGATTATATGTGTATGTATGTTTATGAATGATTAAAAGGGGGTAATACATATACGCATAGATAAGATTTAGTGCCTTAACAAGTGGGTAGATTAAAGACCTATAAGTAGGTAGAATATCTATAACTTAGTTAAAATTTGGTCGGGGAGACTAAGGGGCACATGTGTAAGTAGAAGAAATGGTGGATGGAAGTCATCTTAAGGACTCAGGTATGTTAGAGTCTAGACGTGTATCACCTCATGGGTGGTGAGGAACATGGAATGTGTTGGGAGAAATAGAATGCATCAATCTAGCGGAGGATGGCTAGAGCTTTCTATCATGTTATTTCGATCTTCCTTCGAGGAAAATAGGGATCCTTGAGGCTATCCTTGGGAGGAACCGTATGAAGCCTTGAGAGCGGAAAGTATAACAGTTGGCGAACCGAAGTGGAAGGAAAACTTTGTTTTCATAAGGGGTTCGTGGTGTGCGAACCAAAGGAGTTAAAGAGTGAGAATTAATCATTGATTAATCAGCAATGAATCACAATAATGGTATCGGCTTTGAAGCAATCCATTATGATTGAAAGAAGGTGCATTACTCGCGATGAGTCGAATTCGGGCCGTGGCGGAGAATTGGTGGATTTTGATCCGATGATTGTAAAAGAGGTGTTGGGTTACTTAGTAACCATATCATTGTCAAGTATGATAAATGGGTGACGTGTTAATCTGTTCTCATTAGAGACAATGAAACACGAGGTATACGAACTGGTGTGTACACATGGCTTGTGCCATTGACATCAGCCGGGGATATAAAGGGATACTTAGTATTCCAGTAGAGAAAGAGGATTTGATAAGAGTCATTGCACCTGTGTGCTTTGTTTTAAAGCACATAAAATTTTCGGTGGAAAAAAAAAAAAAAAGGAAAATGGAAGAGTGCGTTTTGGCACTGACAGTCGGTGATAGGATAAAACTGACTAAAGGTCTCACGGTTTGTGGACTTTATGGTCAAGAGGTAAATGATAAAATGTACATAGGTGGAATGTGTACATAAATGGTGGATGAAGTCTTAGAACTTCATTAATGATGTTGGAAGTCTTTTGGACTTCACAAACGGTGTTTGAAAGTGAAGTCTTCGAACCTCAAAGGTGGATTCGGTGATTGAGATCCTTAAATCTCAAAGGATGACTTACGATTAAGTCAATGGAAATTCTTAGGATGTTTGGATCGCAGATAGGAATCTTCCTCCCAGTGTTGTAAAAGAGGATTCAAGTAAGGAAGTTGTCGTATCCTTACTTGAGGAGGTTGCATGCTTTATCGGTTAAGAATTGATGAGCTGAAGACTCGAGCTTCAAGGGGTATTATGTTTGGGTGTTGGGATCCTCGAATCCCAAGAGGTATGAACTTGAGACCTTGAGTCTCAATGGGTGGATTGGTGATATAGCTTTGAAATTTCCATTTAAGAGGTGAGTGACGTGGGGTTAGAACTTGGATTTCCTTAGTTGTCAAACGTGTTGACTACTCATATAAAGTGGTTCAAAAATCCAAGTATCCCATGGTTAGGAGTGTTGAAATTCAAGTGGAAACTTGTCATTATAAAAGTTTTCCTTTGAAATGTGGTGATTCGGTTTTGAGATCATGGGAGGATAAGTCTACGTCTCGTTGGGTTGTCCAACATAGGGGCTTTTTTTTTTTTTGGTGAGTAGATTAATGTTTGGAACTGTTGTTATTTTCATATGGTGAAGATGAGATAAATGATAAACATTTCGTCTAAATGAAACAGTGACTATCTTAGATAGTGGGCGAACTAATTGATGCAAAAGTAGACAACTGCGTATCACTGTCGAATAAACCATTAAAGACGGAGATAACCTTGGGGGAGTAACGAGGGCAGATAGAGTTACCACATTAAAGTGAAGTCATTCTTGATGACGATATCATCATCCCTTATTGACGAAATTCGAGAGGCTAAAGTGTTAGCTTTTGAGGGTGATTTGAAGACGGAACGGGTGGTTCTTATGTTGACAAGCTTGGGGAAAATAATTCGGGGTTAAAGACATGCTTTGATAGGATTTGGATTCCTAGGTTGTCAAGTGTTTTGACAACTATTTTATATGAAGCGCATAGATCCAAACATTCTATCCATCCGGGGGGGGGCCACAAAGATGTTTTATGATTTGAGGTGTCATTTTTGGTGGCCGGGTATGAGGCGTGATGTTGTTAAGTATGTTGAGAGGTGTCTCACATGCTTAAGGGTGAAGGCGGAGCACCAAAAGCCGTATGGAAAGCTTCAACCGCTTGAAATACCGCTTTGGAAATGGGAGAATATAGCTATGGATTTGATCACTAAACTACCAAAGACCCGAAAGGGTTATGATGCGATATGGGTAGTAGTGGATCGGTTGACGAAGAGTGCATATTTCCTACCTATAAAGGAAACATACTCTTCGGATAGATTGGCGGAAATGTATGTGAAGGAAATTGTGTCACGTCATAGTGTGCCGGTGTCGATTATATCGGATCATGATACGAGATTTACTTCTCGATTTTGGAAGAAATTCCATGAGGATATGGGGACTAGATTGAATCTTAGCACCGCTTATCATCCACAAACGGATGGTCAAAGCGAGCGAACGATTCAAACGCTCGAGGATTATGATGCGAGCGTGTGCTCTGGATTTTTGGGGAAAGTTGGGACGATCATTTACCGTTGGCAGGAATTTTCTTATAACAATAGCTACCGTTCTAGTTTTGGTATGCCGCCTTTCGAGGCGTTGTATGGGAGAAAGTGTCGAACACTCGTGTGTTGGGGTGAAATTGGTCAACGGGAACTTGGTAATGTCGAGGCGGTCAAGGAAACTAATGATAGTATTGACCAAATTAGAGCACGCTTGAAAACGGCTCAAGATCGCCAAAAGTCCTATGCGGATAATAGGAGGCGGGCGATTGAGTTCCAAGTGGGGGACGTTGTGCTTTTGAAAGTCTCTTCTTGGAAATGGGTGATACGGTTTAGGAAACGGGGAAGTTAAGCCCACGTTTCGTCGGACCGTTTAAGATGATAGTAAGGGTGGGTGCGGTAGCTTATGTTTGGAGCTACCGGAGGGACTAAGCAGACTTTATAGCACGTTTCATGTGTCTCATTTGCGAAAATGTTTGACGGATGAATCTACTTTTGTCCCATTGGAGGATATTGAATTGGATGATAAGTTGATTTATGTTGGGGAAACGGTGGCAATCTTGGATAGAAAGGTGATGCGTGTACGCATTAAAGAGATTAGCCAAGTTTTGGCAAGGTGGAAACGTAAGAAGGGAGCGGAAATGACTTGGGAAACCGAGGAGGAAATGCCCAAATATTATCCGAACCTTTTTATGTGAAGTCGGGTTTCGGGGACGAAACCCAAATAAGGGGAGGTGATTTGTAACGAACCAAAATCCGGGTCTCGTTATAAATGAATAAATATTTCTAAATAAATATTATGGGAAAATAATATTTTAGAAATAAGTTGAAACAAGCGGGTTTCAAGTTAGTAACGGGGTTATACTAGTTTTTAACTAGTTTTGGAAAGATATGGGTGAAATTGAAAGTTGAGGGACTAAAGGTGTAAAGTGGCCAAAATCTGCTATTTGACTTGGTGAAAGTCAAAATTGAGTCTCATTTGGTGTTTAGGTCGTTCAAGAGCAAAGGAGAAAAAGAGGAAACGGGTTTGGAGCTTGAATCTTGCATTTGAAGCTCGGAATGAGGAGGTTTTGGCTCACACAACACTTTCCTAACATCAAGTAAGTGTTAATCATCCTTTTGATCTCACTTTAGATGTGTTCTTGATGGGTTTTGAAAGAAAACCGAAATTTTGTATGCATGTGATGAAATGGTGTTAGATTATTGATAATCTAGCTAAACTAAAGGTAAAGAGTAGTGATTAACATCCTAGAACCCTTTGATTATGATTTTGAAAAGTTAGGGTTCATATGGTGGAAATTGGGGGTGTTTGGATCATGATGATAAATGGCGAATTAATGAAGATTAAGTGTTTTTAAGATGTTAGACACTTGAGCAAACACCAAATTAACTTAATAATAATTTTTGAAAGAAGAATTAGTGTTAAGATTAAGTTAATGAAACTCAAGTAGGTGAGTTTGTGGTGAAAGAGGGTGTTTGGCTATGAGGATAACCCAAACGGGTCAATTTGGGTTGGAATTGGGAAATTGGGTTGTGAACTCAATTGTAATGAAATGTTGGTATATGTTAGATTACTAAACTAGGCGAATGTGTTTAGGTAATCAAATTGCAAGCTTGAGAACGGTGCGGGATCTTCTAACCCGAAAGGTAAGTGCCTATGCACTTACTTAGTATTGATGATAAATGGTGAATTTTGTGAATTATGTGTTATGTGATTGTGTACATACTTGTGATATGATAAATTGTGAATGATTTAGTATGTACAATGAATGAATGTAATTATAGTGTTAAGCTATAATGGAAATGGATCATGTGTTGATCATAAATGAAACGGGGATAAATGAGTTTTATGCAAGATTGTATGCATAATGTGTAAAGTTGCATAATTTGTTATGTGGTATGAATGAGCATGAAATTGTATGCAAAATTGAAGGAATGTAGTTATAGTATTTATACTATAATGGATATGTCGATATGGAGTTATGGTCTATGAACCATAATGGATAGAATGGATATGGAGTTATGGTCTATGAACCATAATGGATAGAATGGATACGGAGTTATGGTCTATGAACCATAATGGATAGAATGGATATGGAGTTATGGTCTATGAACCATAATGGATAGAATGGATACGGAGTTATGGTCTATGAACCATAATGGATAGAATGAATATGGAGTTATGGTCCAAGTACCAAAATGGATAGAATGGTTATGGAGTATAATCTCGTATCCTAAATGGATATGAAGTTATGGCCTACGTGCCATAATGGAAATGGAAATGTGGTAATGAAATGATGAAAGAAACTTGTATGTGAAAAGTATGTGTATGAAAACCTTAATTGACCAAATGGGTGCAAACGGGTCAAATGGGTCAAATGGGTGAATTATGATCTAGTGTTATGATGGAAATGAGATTGTGGCCAATGTGCCATAATGGAAAAGGAAATGTGTTAATATGAATGATAAATGAAAAGAATGAAACTTGTAGGTGAAATACAAGTGTTATGTAGCCAAATGTTAAAATTTGGTGGAAACGGGTCAAATGGGTCAAATGGGTGAATTATGATCTAGTGTTATGATGGAAATGAGATTGTGGCCAATGTGCCATAATGGAAAAGGAAATGTGTTAATATGAATGATAAATGAAAAGAATGAAACTTGTAGGTGAAATACAAGTGTTATGTAGCCAAATGTTAAAATTTGGTGGAAACGGGTCAAATGGGGGAATGGGTGGAAACAAGTAGAATTTACTTGTTTGTTATGTTTTATCTTCATTACTAATGGTGATATGTTTATGTGGTGATGTAGGGAAAGCTCCGAAGTAGGTCAAGGTCAAGTCCAGGGCGTGAAGGGTTCTCGTATGCATTTTGGTGATTTTTGGAATTTATTAGAAATCCGTTTTCGGATGTGTAAATTGGTACTTAAATTTTATAAATTGATGTTTTAAAGCTGGTCATATGTGTTTTTGGTCACAACCCATGTGTTGGGAGGTTTTGGTTTATGGTGGTAATGAAAAAGTGGAAAAAAATGGCTAAGTGTTGAAATCTGCAGATGCCCAAAACTTTCTGTGAAAGGTGGTCCCTCGCGGTACGCGAAGATCCAGGGGGGATCCTCTCGCGGTACGCGAGAAACCTGGGTTCCGGGCGTGTTTTTGGGACTCCCTCGCGGTACGCGAGGGAGGTGGTCATTTAGTCTCGCGGTACGCGAGGGTAAAAAAAAAAAAAAAAAAAAAAAAAAAATTCTGGGATTTGTTTTAAGCTTCCGCGTGTTTTAGGAACGGTGTGTTATAGAAAGAACATATTGTTCTTTGAAATTCACTTTATGTCTTATCCGATTATTGATTTCGTTTACCAACGGAATACTTTAATCGAAAGCGATACACACGATTTAGAAAGCAACACAAGTCATATGAAATCCAAAGTAAATTGTGTGACATTTAATCTCTATTAAATTAAATATTTATCATTCTTACGGTGATTCGAATGATTTTAAGAACACATGATTATGAAAACAAAGAACAAGATAGCACACACGTGATTTTCTAGGTGCTCAAATGAGATCACCCTATTACAAAGATCTATAAACATATTTCTAGGGACTTTTAAGGAAGTCTTCATATCCATTGACTGATTCATGAATTTTCATCAGTTGGGTCGAAAAATGGACGAGAAAAAGAACACATTAAGCCATAACAAAAACGGAAAAAACAAACATCAAGAAACAATTTGTAGGAATTCATTCGTAATACACATATATTTTTTTCTCTAATCACAAATTACCCAAGTTTCAACAATGAACCTATATTTAATTTTTCAAACAACAATGAATCAAATGTTGACATAATTATTAGGTTAACCTAACAAGGTTTATACTTGCTAAACACGCATAATAATACAATATAATCAAAGTTAAGATAGATTGTTTTTTTTTTGAAAGGCAAATTTTCTTAATTTCTGCAGGAGTGGGATTTGAACACATGACCTCCTCAATCTTTAGTGTTCTTAGAGGATTTTATTCTACCACCAGGCCACCAACCCCAAGGACGAGTTAAGATAGATTGTTAGCAAATGAATCAACAAACAACAGAACCTAGTTCACAATAAGAACAATCATTCTTCTTTCCGATACACAAATTTATTACTTCTTATCAATTTACTTTATCTTAACTAAAATAGATAGTTAAAGAGCATTAAGTTAGAAATTAGATATGAAATTATAATCATTTGATAAGTAAAAAGAAAAAAATAATAATCTATACTACTATACAAAGCATATTGAAAGGACAACAATGTAATTTAACTTAAATTTTAAGACTCTTAAGAACTTCCATACTACATTTGGTACAAATGTTAATGCATCAACAACTAGCCATTTACAATTTTGTCACTCTTGTTTACAAATCTATGTCCATCCCATATCGGATGAGAAAAGAAATATGGATGAAAAACAAAAGTGGAGGGACAACATACTATATAAAGTGGAGGCCCTAACCAAAATAATAACTGAAATCTTCGGTTATCTATCTTTAAAAACCGACTAGCTTCGTTTAGAAGCAGTTCGGTTATTCAGTTTTGAAACTTGGGTCAGCTCAGTTTTTGGTTAATAACTGAAAACAAAAGCAAAGAACGACCTGGGTTGAAGTTTTAAAATTTTATTTCAATTGGATTTAGTTAACAAGAACATTAAAAAGTTGAATGCATTTTATCAAAACGCTCATTCTATAACATACTAATCATTTGACGTTTTGTTTATTTGCTAAATTTTGATTAGCTAAATTTTAAGACGCTATTTATATTTTTATAACAAAATACTATTTAAATTAAGTATTATCTTATTTAAATGCTTAAGTATATAATTATTAAACATTTACATAGTTATAATAATAATAATACCCAAATATAATCATTGTTTAAGACAGTTCGGGTTAAATTGTGCTCTACAAAAGATTCTCGGTGATACCCGCCGCTTTGTGCGGCCAACGCACTAGTAATCTACAAAGGGTCTATAGAAATTCTAGTTAATTGCTTTTTAAAAATGGAACTTTTAAGAGTATTATCTTGACAGGAAGGTCTTCATTTGAGTAGGATTTGAGTACGAATGAGCATTTGGTACGGAGTACTGATACCGTACTAATAGATTCGGTATAGTATTTGGTATCCACTTTTTCATAAATTCGGTATTAGTATTTTCGGTATGGGTATCGATACTATCTAGAGATAAGCATTTTGTAACGAGCACTGGTACCGTACCGATAAATTCGGTACGGTATTCGATACCCACTTCTCTATAAATTCGGTATCGATATGATACCGATCTCATCCCTACATTTGAGTCCAATCACCTTCTCTTGAATTCCAACCTTTTGGATTTGTTTTTATTTTGTATAAAGCTATATATCCATCATAACACGCGATTAAAAATCTTAAATTGTAGTTGCTATTAGTATTTGTAGCCGGTTTCATATCTTTATCCTTATAATTACACTAAAATTAATATTTTTTCTCTCTCATTTTCAATTAAATAATACTTCTTTATACTTTTATCATTACCTTTTCTCTCTACTCCACTCACAACCACTTTTAAAAAATATTAAAAAAATTATACAGGTGAACAGTGTTTTCATAAATTTATAAAAAAATATATATTTTTTCTCTTCTCTACTCATAATCACTTTAAACCACTTTTTAAAATATATCAAACTTACTTACAAACATATACCAAACCGGCTGTGAATGTTGTTATTTTATAATCTTTTATCAGCATATGTTGAAACAAAAACGAGTCGTTTGTAATTTTTTTATTTTTTATTTTTTATTTTTTATTTTGTTGACCAACAAGAATTAGTCTGCTTTTTAACCCCACAATGATGCCGTCCCTAGGAGCGTCAAGTAATTACTGGACTTAGTAAGGGCAAAATCGGTATACAGAATTGTTTGGTGCCCTGCAAACACCTCCCAAACCATCTTCTCTGTTTATATGTTCTTCAGTTAAAAGCCTTTGAATCCTTCCTCATAGTTTCTCTCATCATCTTCAAAAACCTTCTTTTTCGATCTGATTTCAGTTTTCCGTTATTCAAATCTCTAACTTTTTGGTGAATCTGCTCCCATTTTGATTCAATCTCGGTTCAATTTCTCAATAAATTTGGATTGTTTCAAGTTTTTATGCTTTCAATTGATGCAATCTGTTCATCTGTTGTTTTGATTATCTGGTGATTTCATATGATTTCTGTTGGTATACGAAGTTTTCTGGATGATTTGTATTTGATTTTGTTCTGTGATTGAAGCGGCGAAGCTTTTGATCGGTTAGTGTTAGATTGTTAGGGTTTAGGTAGAAAGAGTGTGAAGGAAATGGCTTCACCTGTACCGGCGAAATCGCAACCGCTTCATAACTTCTCGTTACCGCATCTAAAATGGAAGAACCACCGCAGCGGCCGAAGCAGGCTTGCCGGAGAGACTTCATCGTCATCGCCGCCGCCGCCTCACCGATCTCCGTCTACTCCGTGGTGTGAGTATCCGCCGCCGACGTCTCATGCTCATATTCATACTCCACCTCTGCGGCAATCCTCTCCGTCTTACGTTTCACGGCGGCCGTCACCTCTTCACAAGCAATCTCCGATGCGTGACTCGGAGTCGGAATCTGAACCGAGTTGCGCCGTTCCGATCGGAAAACCTAGCAGAAAAACAATTCCTGAAAAATCAACAAAATCGATGATCTATACCGGCAAAGGAAAGAGATCGAATAAGATCTGTATTCGTTTCCGGAAGAACGGCGACATCAAACATGACGACGCCGTGATCGAGGAAAACCACTCGTCCACACCAGTAGAAAACGCCGTTCCGTCGTCAGCAGCCGAAGAAGAAGAATCGTTACCAAAAACCTGGAATCTGAGGCCTAGAAGGCCGCCGATAAATCACAAGCAATCCAACGGAGGCTTACTGAAGATCGGCTCATCGCCATTGCGGGAGAATAGAAATCCTCATGGAATTAATCCTACTAAAGAAGCATCAGATGTGAAAAATAACGATTATAGCAGTCTGATGACGTCAAAGAAGCGTAAATTTTCGATTACACTCTCGCGTGACGAGATCGAAGAGGACATATTTTCATTGACCGGATCAAAACCTTCCCGGCGGCCAAAAAAGAGACCGAGGACTGTTCAGAAACAACTTGATGTAAGTTTCAATTTGTCATATGTATCAGTTTCTTCTCACCATTGATTTTCAACAGAAATAACTTTCTGCTCAATTTATTCCTTAATATCTTTGTGTTTGTTATTGATTCATCTCTCTAACATCCTGTAAAATTTCTGCAGACGCTGTTTCCTGGTTTATGGTTGGGATCCATAACCGCCGATTCATACAAAGTATCGGAAGCTCCTCCAAAGGTATGATAAATTGTCATCTACACATGTTTTGTGAATTCAAATTGAATTGAAACTTTAAGCCGGTTACTTTACTCTATGCAGGGATGATTGTTTTCTGGTACAAGTTCAAAGATTCGTAACTTTTTTTGGAAGGTATGGAAGAACCCTAATTTGTATAGATGAGTTTTTGAGAATAATCTATCTACTTGTTATGGTTCAATCTTCGTTCTTGTTTCTTTTCTTTAGTTTACTTGTTTTAGACATGATTTTCTTTTTAATTATACTTCTTTTTGGCCCTCTCTGTATTTTAGTTTTTTTCTAATTTTGCTAGTTTTATATTTAGTTATTGAAGGTTCGTTTATTTACTATATAATATACTAGCTTTAACATACGGGGTGAAACGTTAACATTATATTGGTAAATATATCTTAACACATTTAAAAAAAAATGATATTGTATTGGTAACTTTTTCGTTAAGATTATATGGATGAAAGTAATCAAAATATCAAAAAAATACATGAAAATACATTTATAAGTTGTGTACTTTTTACAATAAATTAAATTACATATCAAATTAAACCTTACAATGATGATTTATAAATTTAAAAAATACTTCATTAAATGCAACATCTGACGTGGTATTGGTAACTTTTTCATATTAATAATTTATCAAAAATTAATAGTCTAAAAGAATAACACGCGTCTCTAAAGATAGGTAATATACGTCAATTAACTGTGTGAATTTCTTCAAATGATCTTGTACCTTTAATTTTGATTAAAATAATTTTTTTAAAATACGCTCCATCAAGAGAAGTAGAGACAAAATAGATTCTACCAAAAGAAACACTTTTTTTCTATATTGTGTTGTTACAAATGTAATTTCTAAAGAAGAACTGAAGAACATCCGTTTATTGTACAATATTTTATTCATCATAACATAAATAAATAAAGAAATTATATCTAGATAAAAAAAATCTATAAAATAAAGATTAATGTGTTTTGCTTTCTAGACATAATCATAAACTTATATATTTTATACATAAAAATAAATTTTAAAATCATGGTCTTGACATAACACCATATAAACATACAAAAACATCAGTAGAATCAAAAAGTCTTGAATCTTTATACAATGAAAAAACTTTTGAATTTTACTTGTGATTTTCTTGATCTAAAGAATTTGATTCATCAAACATATTTAAAGAATGACAGTTCCTAATTAACGATTACAGCTTTAGAAGCATAATAATTGATTAAAATTCTGCAGCACCAGAACTCAAATATATAAAAGGATTGTCTTAAAACACAACCCAAATATTAGAACAGAAAGATGAAGAACACAACCTAACGAAATTAAAGATTGTCATATACTCTTAAGTGTTTCGTAATTTCAATACCAAAACCGAATTGAAATGCAAAAAATATTAACACTCGCTAAATACAACAAAGAATAGAGTTTCTTTTCCTAAATGACTGAAAACACAAAATAGTTAAACCCGATCGAAATAAAGATCATAGATGGTGCAAATCTGATTGAAGCCAGGAGGGAGTCAAAGAAATCAGAGATAATCCAATTGGTCAACGATTTCCTTACATACGTTGTTTCTCCATTTTATTAGATTTTTAAAACTCTATCAGCTTCTTTGTATGAACTTTAAACTTGATATTGTAACATATTTACAAATATTTAAGTTTTAATTAAATTTACGTATCAAAATTAAATTAATTTTTTTTTTAAAAATCGCACATTGTATACGGAAAATCTCGCTAAACTTTTAGTACTAAATATCTCATTTAAAAAAAATACATATAAAATTTAAATTTCAATAATATATCGTCTTTTAAATTCAAAATTCCAAAGTCTAAATTTTAAAAATCTCACTTCTTAATATATCGCCACAATGTAAATTTAAAATTCAAAAATTAAATATGAAAAAATTAAAACAAATAAACTAGAATCGAAACCAAACATATTTTTTTTTTGAGAAAAAAAGTTCGCCATTTAAAAAAGGGAAAACTTCACCCAATAGTAACCAAGTTTCTCAAGTGTTCCATTTACCTTAAAGTTTTTTTGTCCCTTTAAAATCACTCAACTTTCACTAAGTGTTCTAATACTATGTAATATTTTTATAAATGTTTTTTTTAAATTGAATAAGGCAAATGAAATATATATGAATATTAGTTACTAATAAGTGAAATTTTTATTCAATTAATAAACAAGTTTCAAAATTGTTATATTTAAGTTGAACTAGAAAAAAATAATTGCTAAATAGTGAACAAGATTCATATATGTTTCATATATGTCATTCAATATTAAAAAATTTTAACATTTATAAAAATATTACATAGGATTGGAACACCTACTGAAAGTTGAGTGACTTTAAAGAGACAAAAAAACTTTGAGGCATTTAAATGGAACACTTGGGAAACTTGGTTACTATTGTGTAAAGTTATAAAAAAAAAGTTTACAATATTACGCTTTTAAAAATAAATATTTATAAGTTTCTTAATTTTAATTAAAAACTAACTATTAAAATTTACAAATCAAAATAAAAAAATTATTTATAAATATCAAACTTAATTATAAAACTACTAATTAAATATTAATAAACTTTATTTTAATACATATTTATTTAAAATACAAAAGTAGTATTTTCAAATTTTATATGTAAAATTAAAACTTTGCTTTCTTAATAATGAAACTTTAAAAACTCGTTTTTTAATAATAAAACTTTAAAAACTCGTTTTTTTTAAATATTCTATTTTTTAATTCTTGTTTTTTTTAAAAGTATTAACTTTTGATGATAATTTAAAAAAAAAGAGTTAATAGTAATAATGGTGAATTGATTTGGTAAAATGTTTATTTATGTAATTTTTCAAAAAATTAGCTAAATGTGAAAAGATTGAATAGATGATGTAAATGTGGTTTTTGGGGAAAAGAAGGTTGAGAATGATTGTGGTCATGCCAAGTGACAAAAGACTTAGTCTTTTATTAGAATAGGGATATGCTGTTCAAAATTTTTTTAATTATATATAATTTATTCTTATCATTATTATTCATTATCAATATATTTTCTATTAAAAATAAATGACGAAATAAACCATAATCCTATTGATTTATTTTATTATCACATATATATAATTTTTAACAACAATTTCTAGATTTTTTAAAATAAATACATAACAACCTGCACCCTGCATGATTTGAATCGTAGAAGATTTTAAACCACTAAAATTTTGGTTGTGGAATATACCATTTAATCAACACGAACAATTAATAATTTTAGAGCGTATGTTTGTTTGTTATATAATAACTAATAATAAGAAGAATCTCTGATGTCGATGGCCTCTTGATCTAATGACAGTTGATGATTTTTTTATCAAATCGGTATAGGTTTAAGTTTCACAAAGTAGGACCGCGGATTTTATAAATTTTAAGAGGAAAAAAGAATTAAAATAAAGATTAAAGTAGAACCCGTGAATAGGGCCAATCCAATTGAAAATTTTACACCTTTTTTTTTCACCCCTTTTATTATATATAATATACTCTTTTAACCCGTTTAATTTTTTAATTATTTTGTTTTTCTTTAATAACTTTGTTCATTAAATTTTTTAAAAAGGAGTACGCGACTGTTTTTAGTTTCTTTTCAACTTTCCAATATAAATTTTTTTGAAAACAGAGTTATATTCAAAATCGGGTTTTTTTTGTATCGTAACCTATAAGTAGTGTCATTACTGTTGTGGTACTATGATGAACTAAACTTATTATGGACAAACAACATCATTGCCGTTATTGGTATTATCGGAACCAGTCTTAGTATTTGTTTTTACGGTTTTCGACGACCTGAATCAATAACCACCAAATCTTACCGGGTGGAGTTGCCGAAAAACGACAAGACTCCCGCCACGAGCGTCGGGGGGGGGGGGGCTATTAAAAAGTATGAGAGACCTGTGCTCCACTTAAGAGAAGCGGGTTAGAGCACCTCCCCACCCTCCCCATGTCAATTCTTCGATATTTTATTTTTGTTTTTTTTAACGATCGACCCGACATACGTCGCGGAGCATAGGTATAACCAGCTAGTTAAAAAAAGATATTTCGGTGTTTCTTACAACTTGTATAATAATCAAATAAACGTGAAGCTAAAGCAAATTACACTTCTCCATTATTTATCATTGTTATAATGCAACATAACCAAAACAACCATATTTTTTATTAACAAACATCAAATGTTGTAGTTGTAGTGAAATCAAGCTGCAGCCTTTGTTGCTTTGATGTCTTCACCGGAGCTCTCTTGACCCACAATATCAATAATCTTCGACCGTTTCCTTTCCTGACCCAACTTTGGCACCTTGATCTTCAACACACCATCTTCAAGATGTGCAGTTATCTTCTCCATGTCTGCATTCACCGGCAACCTGAACTGCCTCCAGAACTTTCCATTTGTCCTCTCCGCCCTGTGCCACTTATCCCCGTCGCCTTCCTCCTCCGCCTTCCTCTCTCCGCTCACTCTCAACACCCTGCTCTCCTCCACCTCGATCTTTATGTCCTCTCTCTTCATTCCGGGGACATCCAGGGAGATCACGTGATGCCTCGAAGTTTCCTTCCAGTCGGCACGTGCCAGGTTCATAGTCTCGACACTTTTATGAAGACTGAGTGGGTTCTGTTCCAATATCTTGAATGGGTCTTCATAAGGAACCATCATGTCCCAGAGAGGTCTGTTGTAAGGGATTAGCGCCTCCGTTTTCGCAATCTTCATGAACGCCATTGCTGTGAATACGAAGAAGATGGCCGTCTTTGGCTTCCACATCGCCATTTTTGGTGGTTGGAAAAATATAAGAGAATGTTTGTATGTAATGGTGCAAGTGTGTGAATTCAATCTGCGGGTTAATGAGGGGATTTTATATGTATGGAAATTGAGGAGGGGTGTTCTGGATCATTCCACCGGAGAGAAGGATCGGTGAGTTTCGAGATATTGCAAGAAGACCGATCTGGAAGCTTCGAGGCTACAGGTTACCCCACGCCATCATAATAGATTCAGAGCTACAAAACACAAGGTTACTCAAATTGATTATAAATATGCCAAATCAACCATTTGACGAATGAGTATTACCAAAATAGTTATTTTTTTTAACTTTATCAAAATATCTGACTATTATGTGTTGTCATGTGTTTAAAAAAAAGCGAAATAATATACCAAAATTTCACAACCAACGAAATATTATGTAATAATTTCGCCACCAATTTTTTCAATATTTCGTTCCAAAAAAAATTAAAAGAAAAACAAAATTTCACGGAGATAAAATATGGCAAAATTTCAACATTTTTTTTAAATTGTAGTTTATGTAATTTTTTTTAACTAAATTAATTTAAATTTTTTGAATTTTTAATATAATAATTAATTTTTTTTACCAACCAATAATTCATTATTTTAATTTATATTTAATTAAATTAAAATTATTTTCAAACAAATATTTATAACTCTCTACCTTTTATTTTTCTCAACAAATCCTCACCTATAAATTTATTATCAAACTTTATCCAATTTATCATCAAACTTCTTTCACTCCCATAAACTTGTCCCAATTATCAAGTTATTATCTAATTATCATTTTACCATCAAACTTCTCTCATAAACCTCATCCAATTACAACTAATTTTTGAGTAATGTCTTGTAATATTATATTATGTACCGGTGGAAAATGGTAGTTGTTTAACGGTGTTGAGAAATATGTTCCTCTACAAAATAAATATCATTTTTAGTTGACGTTGCTTCACCGTGATTTTTACAATAGTTTTGTTCTACCAACGTCTCTTCCTTCTATAAGATAAATTAAGTTGAATAAAATATATATAATTAATAAATAAGTTTAATAAAATGTAAATAAATGTACCTGTAAACGCTCCAAAATTTTGTTGATAACGTCATCGGGTGATGATTTATTTTGTCTATAAAACTCAGTCTGTGTCGGAAAGGGACCGGTTTTTGGACTTTCATAAAAATATTTGGATGTATCAACATCTTGAACCTCACCCCAAATGCTACAGCTATATCTCCAGTAATATTGTTGTAATTCTAAATTAGTCGAAGATATTACTAGAGACTCGTAGCTTGGCTGATATATTTAAAAAAAATAGTTAAAAATACAACCTTATATATATATATTTTAATTATAAGTGATCAAATATAATTTTAACGAGATGATAACTAACAAAATGAAAACGCTCTAATATTGAAATTGCTTGTTCTCACGTTAGTCTACTATATATTTTCCATCCAAGACACCGGGGTAAAGTGCCGTCCCTTTCAATAAACGTAGCAATCTCTGAAATATCCACATCTAAAAATATAAAAATTAAAAAATATCAATAATAGAATATAAAACAAAAGTAAATAATGTATTATATAACAAAATAATAGAGACTAACATTGAATACCCAGATAAATCCTTTGATGCTATAACTTAGTTTTATTCTTCGTTCGTCTTTATTATTTTTAGAAAGAGCATTATGAATATGTGGGTAGGTGTGTTTCCAGATAGAGTGGGGTTCGATATAATGGAGTGGAGTTCGATATATATAGAAGATATTCAAAATTTTCAAAACTGGTCAAACAACGAAATAAATGTCACATCATAACGCTAGATTCCTTAAAATTTCGTTGGATTCTTTGATATTGCGCCCAAAGGTTTCGCTAGATTATATGATATTTCGCTGTCATCTTTATGTCAAATCAAGTCTACTTTTCGCTAGATTCTATGATATTTCGCTCTGAATTTTCGCTGTCCCATATCTGAAATTTAACCGTCAGCGAAATTTGGCTTTGATATTTCGCCATCACCTGAAATAAAGCCGACAGCTTTATTAAAAATTTCGCTATTCAATTTTTCGCTTTATTGTTTCGCCCCATTTCAGATTTAGTACAAAAAAAATTTGGAAAAATTAATTTTGCACAGCGATTCAAAGGGCGAAATATTATGAGAATATTTCGTTGTTAATGGTTAATTTGGCAAAGTATTTGATCAATGGCCATTTTGGTAATCCCATTAAGTCAAAAGGCTAAATTGGTGATTATCCATTATAAATATTTTTAGAAAAGCGTCAAGACTTAAGAAGCTTTCTGTATTTAAGTTAACCATCTAAATCCTACGTTGTTACGTTTATTCTTACTAGAGGGGTACCCGTGCGATGCGACGGAGAACACAGACACTGGTAATCACGTAACATTTATTATTTTTTTAATAAAAAACTATAGCAATATCATACTTAAATTAAATAGAATAAAATGCTCGTTTTTACGGTTTTTTTAATATTAACGTTCGAAAAATTTATGGTCGTTTAAAAAACATGGGGGAATTTGGTTTAAAAGTCAGTAATATGTTTTAAACAATTTTATCATATCTTTTAAAATGTTGAAATTACTTAAACTCTTAAAGTTATGTAAAAAACATTTTTGTCCTCCTCTTATGTATTACAATATATTCCTCCTCTTATGTATTACAATATATTATAGATAGTTAATACATTTTGCAAATATTAAATTTGAAATTTATTAAATGAATTTTACAAATGGAGAAAATATATTTGTAATGCACCCGTTCATTAAAATAAAGCATACAATCTTTCTTTTGTCAACAACTTTCTTAGAATTTTAATATTTTATGAATAAAAAAATGGTTTCAATAATTTCAAAACTTACATGAATAGATGGTGGATGAGAGAATCTAACACACTCGTAATCATGTGAGAGTTCAATTATTATTATAATATATATATCTATATATATATATATATATATACTACGAGCAGAAAAATAGTGATGGTGGCTGGAGATTAGCTTCAAGATTGGTGATGGTGGTGCGACTTGTTGGAATAGAAGAACAGGCACTACGGTTGCTTTGCTATGTGTGTATTTGAAAAACGGTCAAGGCAGTCAGATTTTATATCATTGAATTGAAGGTTTTTATTTTAGGGGCATAGATGACGGATTTTAGAATTTTTCGAGATTGTCGCGAAGATACCGCCGGTTACTATAGAGGAAACAAAATCGGAAGTGTTGATATGTAATAACGTAACATGTTAATTTGTTTATTAAAAAAAACTATAGCAATACAATACTAAAATTAAAGAGAATAAAATGCTTGTTTTTATGGTGCAACATTTTATAAAAATTAATTAAGGTATGAAAAAGTTATAGCAATTTAAAAATCGTGAAAAGTAGTTGGTTTAAAAGTGTAATTACTGTTTAAATAACCAAAAATTGAGTAAAGTTGAGGGGGGCAAATGTGTAAGTATTGTCTAAAAGACATATTTACCCTCAAAAAGTTTTTAACAAATATAAGTGTTGTATTTTAAGTAATCATAGTTGTATTACTTAAAATTTAAGATGTTCTTTGGTGCTACATTATAATATAGTATAGATAACTAGTAAATATAGCACCCATGTTACAAACGGGGTCACTTTCGAAAATTTAAAACATCAAAATTAACAATTATAATATTATAATTAAAATAATATGAAATATTAAAAGAATAATAATAACAAAAACTAAATAGGAGGATGGGATGCATGGGGAGGCTCGAAACCCTCACTTCATGTATGGTGAAAGGCGCGCATAATCATTTGCGTTGGTTTATAATGGTTAATTAACCCGAACGAAACATATATGTGTGACAAAAGATGATTTAATGAGTTACTATACATACTTGCATAGTAGCATATTTTACATCGATGTTAGATATGTAATTATTACGAATATGGGGTTGAATCTGTCATTTCATTTACATGTGGAATGTAGTAGGGTTTTTATCAGGGAGAATTACCAAAATAAACATGTTTGACCAAAAATTTTCAAAATAAACATTTGAATTTTAACCTATACTTCATATACATCACCTTCGTGGCCCAATTAGAACGCGCCACATCAAGTTGGGTGGTTAAGGCTTAGCCGGCCCTTTTCGCACTGAAACCCATAAAATTACAAGGTGACCCATAGTTAAGTGAATAGTAGAAATCAAAAGTGTAATTTCTTAAAGTTATGGATCAACCTTACGATATGGACATACCAGATGGAACGTCCGTGTAACTAACTCATTTTTCAAAATAAATATTGGGACAATTTTATATATACACGTACAAACTAGGAAAATATCATATATATATATATATCTAACCAAAACTAAAAATTTCATATATACCCTTACAAAGAGGGGTGTTCAATATTTGGTTTCAAACCGATAACTGAATCGAAACTGAAACTGTTTAAAACCAAACCGAATATGTAATTTGGTTTAGGTTTCAAGATTTTGAATTTGGTTTGAACCGAAAAACCGAATTGGGTTATACCATTACTTTAATCCATATTCTATAGTTAATCCAATTTATTTATATTAATAACCAATACCCATATATGGATTATAAATCATTAATTTTTACCTTGGATATTTTTTTTATGAAGTTGATTATCCTAAATTGATTCTTTTAAGCCTTCAATAATTTAAAATATAATCCGGTTTATACAAACATGAAAAACTGATAATGCATGATTATGTTTCATAAGCAAATTCAAACAACCATTTATATTGCTTCAAGTTGATAACTCATTTTAGTTGGATGTACTAAAATTACAATAAATAATAATTGTTGGATTTACTAAAATTAGACAGTGTTCCAATTGAAACATGTTAATAACATTTACCAAACTTGTGAGTTTAGTTGTATTGTTTGAACTGAACTTGTTATTTGATGAAAATATTTTTTTTTTAGACTTTACTAAAATGTTGTGTTGTTTAAACCGAACTCGTTATGGCTACTTAAAAGAAGAAAACAATTTATATTTTTTTAGCTAATTTGGTTTGCTTGGCTCAAACCGAAAACCAAGCTGAATTATAAAGTGGTTTTAGGTTCGGATTAGGTTCACAAGAATTAGGTTTGGTTCAGATTGTGGTTCCAACAAAAAAAAAATCAAACCAAAAAACCCGAATCGAATAAACCGAAAAAACCGTAACCTGAACCGATGAACACCCCTACCACAAACATGTAAAAATATCATATGTATACCCATTTCATTGAAAACAATTTAAAAAATGATAGTTTTACCCTTATTTTTCTAAAGCTTGAAAATTTTATATTTACTCCCCTAAAGTTTCATATTAACACATTATTAACTTTGAAATTACGTATAAACAATAGTTTTTTAAAATATTATATTTAACTTTCTCGCTTTATTTTTATAAGTTTAACAAGTTTCTTTTATAGCATTTATACATCATATATGGAGGAAACCATTTTTCTTTTATAACAACAATAAAAACCACGATCGAACTAGTAATGGAACTCGCAATCGATGATGGATTCTGAATAGATTTGGAGAATCACGATGCTCGCCGTCTCTTTTACATATGTGATAAAAGTAAAAATCTAGGTTATAAAAAAAATCATATAATGGATAGAGGTAGAATGCTCATAAAGTAAAAAAATATTTAAATTGGTATATATGATAATTTTTTAAGAAAATTACTAAAGTAGACATTTTAACCATGTATTTTTACCAAAATAAACTTTGAATTTTAGCCTATGAAAATATAGACATTCAGTCCCAAGTCACAACCATAAGACATATTGGTTTAGCCGGCGCATAATTCTAGTTATCAGACATCTCACCCCCACTTCTAGCCAATCGTTGTCCAACACGTGGCATGTATCCTCTGGCTAATTAGCCTGCCTCCCACCGACTAATTAGCCTGCCATGAAAAAAACAAATGGGTCCAATTTTCAACCAATATAAAGGTGTCATGTGTCCAATTGCGGGTTAAGCCTTCAAATCCGCAGGTTAAGCCTTCAAATCCGCGGCCTAAGTCTTCAAATCCACGGGTTAAGTCTCACTTTTTTAGGCTTAGCCTACGCTTTTACACGTGACGCATCATCAACTTGTATTTTACCTAGATGTCTATGATCTCTTAGCTAAAATTAAAGATTATTTTAATAAAATAAGAGGTTAAAACGATGGTAATTTTCCCTAATTTTTTTAGTCCGTTCATAGTTGTATCAGATTGTCAGTGTAGGTCGTCGGACATAAAGACGGTTGCACTCCGTTATTTACTTGCTACGATCCGCGGCAAGCAAATGGAGAAAAGTGCTAACAACGGCGGTGGAGGTAGCTACTGGTGGTGGGCCGCCGCCAGTGGTGTCCAATTGGTTTTGGGCATATATTCCTTCGGCAAAGGCTACTCCGGCGACTCACGCCTCATGCCTCTCAAAGCTTTTGGTGTAGCTTCTCTATTCGTCGGCGCCACCGCCACCGCCACCGTGGGAACCCTTAGTGCCTCCGGCATTAACTCGGTACGACTTCTTCCTTTAATTTGAAAATTGAAGATTTTAGGTCATCATTCGCCCAATTTGTATGCAATCAATTGTCTAGGATATTTGCAAGATAAACTGTTTCTAACGAATTATCATTTCAATTGGATGTGGTTTATGAAAGTGATAATTGGGACATCAAGAATTGGGATCATAATTTGATTAAAGGTTAGGGATTTCTTGGTAAAAATCAGTTTTCTTGCATTAACTATTTACATGTAACTCCAAATCTGATTATTTTGGCAGTAAAAGGATCAACTTTCCTAAACATTGCAAGTAGCAATAATCACTTTTGCAGCTGATCCAAACACCCCTAAGAGTCTTGATATTAGTTCTTTGTTGTCTACGAAAATGTGAACAGTAAACTGTACAAGATTTTCTTATGACATATAAAAATATTGTTCAAATAAATGGCCCTAGTTTCCAAAATGTGACTTATTTACCACGTGAAAATTGTAACCTTTCCATTTATGATTTTCTGCCACTTTTTATGTTTAATATACATATTTGGCCATAGTCGTCATTACAAAAGTTGATAACATATTTGGGTCTATTAAATTATTGCATTTTATCATTGTTAAAGGGAATTACATTTGTTTGATATTCAAATACTTAAAATGTGTGTTCAGTTGCCAATTTTTTTTTCATGGAGTATTTACTTGCATTTGATTAGAGTAGTTGACTTTACCTTGACCGACACCTCTGCATGTTTATTATAGCTCTCGTGACCCCTACTTGACATAACTTTTATCAACCTTAGTTCTGGATGCTGCACAAATATTGCATATGTAGGATTTTGTTCAGGTTTTTCATTTGTACTTTGAGTTTGAATGTTTGATTCAGTACATGTTGCATATGTTGATGCACACTAGGTCTTTTATTAGTTGATCCGCATGTGTAGCATAAGTGTTTAAAAGAAAAGACCCTACACATTTTGCAAAAGTTAGTGATTTTGGACTAAAGAGAAAGGTTCAACTGAGAACCATTAGTCCTTAGGTAACAAAGGAACCACTTTTCGTCCCTTGGATCATATATACAATGGATGACTGAGATATGAGATAATTGTGACTCTTCCCCTCTATGAATCACGACCGTTCCCTCCTCGTCCTCTTCATGATCAAAGGTGAAAAAGTGGCTCCTTTGGTTCCTAATTATTTAATGGCTCTCATTTGAACCCACCCCTTGGACAAAAGGAACCCAGTATCATGGTTTTTTAGCATTTACATTTCCCCATTCTGTTACAAACTTTTGTGTTTCTTTTCCATTTTTGCAACAACAATGGTGTTTTGCTTAAGAAACCAAGTATAATGAATTAATGATTAGAAAACTTAACCTTTCATTGTAAATGGGCAGTTTTAGTCCAACAAACGAGGGGGGGGGGGGGTTGGGGTTGAGCCGGGGTCTCATTTGGAGCAGCCTCTCTGTCTCCTGGGATGGAGGTAAGGTTTGTCATCGTCTCACCCTACCCAAACCCTACTTTTATGAGTGAGATATTACTTGGTACGTTTATTTGTTTTGTTTTATTTAACCCCTTGGTTATTTAACAAATCATACAAGTTTTTGCGGGTAAGCCGACCCGTTTAAACTGGTACTATTAAACTACCCATTCTGACCCGTTACCCAGCCCTTCACATCTGCCCATTTGTCACGGTGTCACCTCTGGCTCAAGCGGTCAATGACACACACACACACACTATATTTCTACATTACACTAAAGCTTTCTTTTGAAGCTTGGCTATCAGGATCATATAACCTATTAGCTTTGATGACGTAGGTAAAGGATGCCATTGAAGCTGGTGCGAGTATAAGGTCTGGGCTCGGAGTCAAGGGCAGGGGATGAATCAAGTTATCACTTGAATGATTTTAATCACTATGGAAGTTGCAAGATTTTAGTTACAAACTTACAATCAGGTACATAAAGATAATAATCCTCTTATTGGTCTAAACCCATTTTCTTGAAGAACTTCAAGGCCAACAACCTCTGGATTTCACATTGGATGCGGCGCCATTGTTTTCTAGACAGAGAGGGTATTTATTAATCTGATTTCCATCAAATTAATTCTATAGAGAGAACAATTTGATCTCAAGATTGTCAAGTATCCAAGCTGTTGGTTATCGTAATACAAACCCGAACTCTGAAATTAATTCACTGCATATAGCTAGTGAGTGCTTGAATTGCCTACTCTGTTTTCCCTGGATAATAGATGATTACAATAATAATCTAAATATGTTTTATAAGAAAAATGGTAAACATAGCCTAGCCATATTATGGTTATTTTTGACTGCTTATATAAATATATAGTTAACCATAATCTTAAACAAGTTAATAAAGTGTGGATTTAGTAATAGGATTTGAATGCGTGTGGGTTAGCGTTCTATAAAAAAAAGTTCAACAAAAACTCATTTAAATAATATGTTGTAAAAAGCGCGCATAAGCACAAGGTGATATCAGGCAAGGAGATGTGCCTTTCTGACCATGTGACAAAATAAGATAGAAAGGTAAAAGTAATAAGGTTAAATATATAGCTCACATGATTGTATATAGAGATGAAAATAGTTTATACTTTCTATGGTTATACATATAGCTCACATGGTTATACATGAAGATAAATATGTCATGTTTTCTTGTGACTACCTAGAGCAGTAGAGCTTGTATAATTATACATGAAGATAAAAAAGATAGGTTATGCTTTTAGGTCATGCTTTATATGGTTGTACATAGAGTTTAATTATAGTTTGTATAATTATACATGCTATAGTTTAAATATTAACTACAAAATAATTATTTTCTAGTATTGCACATCTTTTATAAAGCAGTTTAGCAATTATGTTATACATATTGAAAGACTTGTGACATTTTTCTGACCAATGTTTAGGTTGTGCAAGAGTATACAACTTGACCCGAAGTCGGAAATTTAATAATACATGAACCAATAACGAGGGCGTGTAGTATAGTATTGAATCGGTCCCAAACCAGACTCAAACTTTGGGCCATTCAGATCTGAATTTCATCTAAACAACATCGTTTGATTGAAGTGAAAGATTCGGTAAGTACTAGACCACACAGATACCGAACAGTACCAATAACTGATTTATTGATATAAAACTACATTAAAGGCGAGTAAATATATTTTTTTTGAAATACGACAATAAATGATTCGTTTAAGATGAGGACGGAGGCTCGGGTTCCTTGATTATTTCATCAGCTCTTGGTGGAGTGGGCATAGTAAGAATACCAGTATGTCCTTGATTACACAGCTTGAATTCTCCAGCTGCATCTGATTCCTTTTCTTTCATTGTTCTCTGTAGCATTGAATATGCACAGTATTCTACTTCGTACACTGTCACGTGCTCTGCTGTGTGTGCAGCGACCGAGACCCCTACACCTTCACCTGCATCGCGTATATTGTACAAAATCAACACTTGTAGCACAATATGAAAACTTATTTGGTTGATATAATAAGCTAATAGCCTAGCATACAACATGACATCATGGTATAAAACTTGAATAACAGGAAAAATGAGAAACAGCGGTTTACCGTGTGTAACAAGCAACAAGTTTTCAGTAGGGTATTTATCAGCAAGGATCTTGATAATGCCCTTGTACCTGTCTCTAGCGCCCTCCTCCGACTCTTCCCACTTTGGCAGCTGATGACATTTATCATAAAATCAATAGTATCAGTTGACCAAACAGTTATGAACTATCATTTATCTAATCACATTCTTGATTGAAAGTGATTAAAGATTTGTGATCTTTTAAGTCATAACCTCTTTGTAAACTCGTTCTACACTCGAATCCACAGTTCCTTCTGGCAAAATTGCTTCACATTCTGAAATAGTGAAAGCAAAGTTTCCATCTTTAGGGGCATTCTCAGCTCGTATGGCTCGCTTGTTCAGCATTTCACATAGTCCATACTCAACAGACACCTGCGACATGTCAAAATGCCAAACCAAGGGTTAATCAAAATTTCTGAAGTTGTGCCCATTAATCCTTTATTTTGGTAACCATGAGACCTGCTACGGGAAAACTCTCGGGCTTGTGCTGGGCAGGTGCCTTCAAGGGGGTAAAAGGTAGAAAACCAATGAAAGTTGGATTCAAACCTGAGACCTCTGCTAGATTGACTCAAGTGTTTACCATTGACACCCCTTATAGACACCCCCTTGAAGGTTCCATTAATCCTATGTTGTCAAGGCATATAGGCCCATAAGCCTCACCCCATTTTCAGGGGGTTTTAGACATGTTTTAGGCTTGTTTAGGGCTAGTGTAGGCTGTTTTAGGCTTGTTTAGACATGTTCAAATGATTTTTAGCCTGTACTTTGCCGGAAATTGGCTGAAAATACGCATGAGTACCTGAGACTGCGCCTATTTGGCACATTTGCTGCGCTTCTGCGCCTAGTGCGCTTTTGACAACATAGCATTAATCCAATTTTCTCAATTAGAAGGTAACAATTCAAATAATGCTAAGCTTATAGATTCCAGCCAGGCAGCAACATTGAAGATGATCATTATTCAAATTCAAATTTATAACTCCAAATCTCTAATCATTAAAGGAGATATCCTACAATATCAAGCTTATAGATTCCTTCTAAACCAATAAGTCTATAACATAACCAGAAAGTCACCTTAATTACCAGGAATATAATCATTTCTCTCAGATCATGGACAAGCAACTCTAAATCAGATCTACAAACACAGAGAAATAGGAAGAAGGAAAACATGGAACCATTGGAACTATGGATCAAAATCATATCCTCATTTATACAGTCGAAAAGAAATCACTATGCATCTGTCATTGATAGAGATGAATACATTGGACCTAATTCTGTTAGAAGATGCACAAACATTGGTCTGATAAAATTTCGTATTTAAACAAAATCTATATAATTGAATCAATCAGTAATATAAACATTAATTAGCATATGACCTTGAGCTTAGAAGGATCAATGGAGACGCCATCGGCGGAGCTCATCTGAGTGGCACAATCATCAACGGCGCAAAGAGCGTGGATGACTTCAGATGCGGTCTGAAGGCACCGGAGAAACGGTGATACGAAGACGCGATGGATGGGAAAACCTAGGTTACTTTTGAATTTTTTACCGGTACAGAATGCCCTAACCTTGCCGTCTAACACCAGCGGCGGATCCCATGGTCTAGTAGCCTTCTCAGTCCACAGCGGCTCAAAGTTGTCGATCCGGTCACCGTGGCGCATTACCACCACGTTTTGATGGCCGGAATCCATGGTCGTCAGTCTGCCGGGAGAAGAATGCCGATCTTATAAGTGAAATTAACGTGGCTTCCTTGAAGCTTCCATTGAAGGTTCCTAAAAGACCTTGTCAGCAGCGACTGCGTGAGAAGCACGTGTTTCTTGTTGGACTTTTGTTAGGTAAAATAGACAGGTGGGTTGCATTTTGAATTAATACATATGGCCAATTAAAATGAACGTCATTGTCAAAGTATTAAAGGAATTAATTGTATTTTAAGGTTGAATATATATAAAAGTTGAATTAATTAATTTCTGAAAATTGGGAAGCATAAACTGTCATAATTATAAATGGATCATTTTTTATGATGATAAAAATAACAAGTGATATAAGATGTTAATCACAAATGATCACACATTCATAATTCATACTCTTGATGTCATATGCAAAGAGGTCGTTTGAGATGAGCATCATGGAACGACCTTAGATCAACCTTATCAAGATGAGCATCAAACTAATGATCTAATGACAGAAGAATCACAAGTCGATGCCACAATCCATGGATTGACCGTGCCAAAGACGATGCAAACGGTCAAAGGGTCAAAGCACAAAATACCCACGGTCGATACACGGTTCGACCGTGGGATTGTCCATAGTAAAAATGATTATATTTGAAGATCGACAAAAGCCAAGTCCAAGCCAAGACGAAGAACGAGGAAGTATCAAGTGATAAAATTCAAGACCAAAGAACGAGATGTGTTAAATCACATAAAGATCACTTGGAAACTTTTTAAAGAATCAAAACAAAGTCTTATAAAAATAAAAATGACTATAAAACAAAGTCTTACAAACTTAAATGAAATATTATGAAATAAATCTTCACTATATATATATATATTCATGACTTTGGATATTTTTATAAAACCATAATGTTTATTAAAGATTTGAACTTTTTGTATAATTAATTAAAGGTTTTATAAACATTATTGATTTTCTTGGTCAAAGATGGTGGAAAGAATCTTCCTCAAAGAAAAGCTATTCAAAATTTCAAATTGAAACAAGTCAAGAAGAGATGATTTTAATATACGGGGAAGTGGTTAACTATGGGAGGAATGAGACAAAAGGCAAAACTATTTTGTAAGCAAAGGTACTTGTTTAATCACAAGAAATTTTCTTAATGCTTAACAATTTATCAAGAGCTTAATTCCCCTCTTGGACTCATTGCAACATAATTATTTTTGAGAGACAAAATCAAGGAAGGAGTACGGCGGGTGGCTCAGTCCGACCTCGTATCATTCATATTCCGTCTAGACAGATTTTGTGCTTTCTCTCTCCTTGGCTATTTAAGCAATCCATCTTTTACCTTTTTGACCAATCCTCTTGAGAGGAAAGCAATTATATTATATATTTTCTTCAAGTGATCTTAAATCATTCATTCATGATTAAAAAAATGAGTTGATGTCAATATTCATTGTAAATAGAGGTGCACAAAAGGCGGTTTTTGAACCGAACCGGTTTCGAACCGGCCCGAACCGGTTTGGTCAACGCAAACACTAAACCGGTTTTGACACAAACCGGTTCGGGTTAAACCGGTTTTGCAAGTATAAAATGTCGAACCTATTGAACCGGTTCAGGTCGGTTCTGGACCGGTTCGGGTTGGTGAACCGGTTTAAACCGGTTTTTTTTATAAAAAAAAAATTTTAAAATAAATTAAAAAATATTACAACATTACAATACGAGAAAAAGAAAAACATATAGTTCAACGTTTATTCATATTGTAGGGGTTCGGAAATCACAAAACATTACAATATTAAACATTACAATACGAGAAAAAAAAAAAAATATTTTTATTTTTTGGAGTTTTTTTGTTTAATATTAGCCGTCATTCTCGGAGTTACTAGTGGATCCTCGTAGTCTATCATCTTCGGCGAGTTCTTCATTTGTAAGTGGGCTCGCCAATCCTTGGTTAACCTCAGATTCGTGTATGAGTTCTTCAACTTCAATTTCTTCTTCAAGCGAAGCCCTATCTTGTCTCCTATCAACCGCATCCAAATGGTCTTTCAAGCAAATGCACATTTCCATTGCCGCGGGAGTGAGTCTAGTTCTTCGAATAGATAAAACCCTGCCACTAAGAGAAAAAACGGATTCCGAAGCTACCGTGGAAGCTTGGACGGTTAGTAAATCACGGGCCATGGCGGAAAGGACCGGAAAAGTAGATTCGTTTCCTTTCCACCAAGCCAAAATATCAAAGTCCTCAAAAACATCCGGACTCATAAATGATAAAAAGTTTGTTCCCGTATACCTTCCGAGTTCGCTACTCGGGATGGACCCTCTAGCCCGTTTAGTAAATTCATTTCTCATTTCGTTATACAAATTTAAGTTCACATTCCTCGAGCTGCTACTTGATGCGCCCGCGCCCATCGTATCATGTGGGGTTTGTGTTGTACCATATTTATGTAAATAAATATCAAACAAATCTTGCAAACATTTGTTAAAATAAGTTTTTGTTACGGTTGAAAAATGAATATCTTCGGAATTCAAATCCAAATCGTAAGTTATTTTATCAATCAAGGTTTCAACACCGTAAACATTAATTGTAGGGTTTAATGCGGCGGCACAAGTTATAACCGGAGGCATTTCTTTAAAATATTTAACAAATTTTTCTTTCATCGGTTTTATCATTGTCGTAAAAAGAGTATTTTTATTTTCAAGTTCGGCTAATTTGTTACACATTAGAAATATTTGTTTAAGAGCCAAGGGACTTGTGGGGTAATAAACCCCGGATAAAAAAGTAGTGGCGGTTTTGAAAACTTCGAGCAATTCGGTTAAATTTTCAAGAATGTCCCAACTCGTAGACGGAAAACTTTGAATTTTACGACGCGGTTTTGAGGAAAGCATATCATGAAAAATTGATAAAGTATCTTTTTGACGTATAGCACTATGAAACATTTTATAAGTTGAATTCCATCTTGTTGGGAGGTCCCAATTGGGACCTAAGCAAATCAAACCCGTATCGTTACATAATCTAATATATTCATGGTATCTTTTTTTACTACTACTAAAAACGTCTTTAAGCATGACTCGAAATGCATTACTTATTTCAATAACGGGTTCAACCCCAAGCCCGTCTTGCACGGCTAAGTTGATGATGTGTGCAATACATCGATTATGGAAAAAAGCGCCGTTGCAAATCGGATTATATTTTAATATTAATTTTTGAACCGCATTTGTATTATTTGAGGCATTATCAAAAGATATTGAAAATAATTTATTTTGTAATTTAAAATCGGTTATCACATCATCTAAAATGTGAAATAAATTTTGACCCGTGTGCGGATATTCAAACATATCAAACGCGATTGTACGTTTCATCATTTGCCACGTATTGGGATCAACCCAATGAGCGGTAACGCAAATATATGAGTCGGGAATACCATGTGGAGCCGACCAAACGTCGGTGGTTAAGTTCACACCGGTTTCCAATTTTTCAAAACCTAAAATTAATTCTTTTTTTGCTTTTTTCCACATTTTTAGACAATCACGTCTAAGAGTACTACGACTTACTTGATGATAACGTGGTTGAAGGGCTTCTTGAATCATCCTCGTCGTGAGCGGGTTGTCGAAATGGTTGAACGGCAAACCTCTTTGAATAACTAATTTCGCCATTCTATCTCGAACAATATTTGGATCGAAGTTCCAAATTCCACCCTCGCTTGTCATAGATGCTTGACCCTCACCTGGAATATTCTTCAAACTCGGACACGATTTTTCCAGATGAGTTTTTAGAGTAGAATTTGATTCCTTTTTAAAAAAACCACCACATTTTTTGCAACGAGCACGTTCCAACCCGTTAGACAACTCACATAGATCGTAGTTTGACCAAATTGCGGGGTTCCTCGTTGTTGGTATTATTTTCACAACGCTAACTTCGTTAGAGGAAACACCATAACTTGAAGAACCTGCCATTGCGTTTTTTGAAATTTTTTGAGCGTTTTTGAGCGTTTGAGAAGTGTGATTTAACCAAAACACCCACTACCTATTTATAATGTGTTTGGGGGTTAAAATGGGTCAAAAAACGGTCAAAAAACGGTCAAAAATTGGTCCCAACGGCTAGTTTTTTTTTTTAACCGTTAAACCGGTTCAAACCGGTTTACCAAACCGGTTTCTCAAACCGGTTCACAAAAAACCGGTTGTAAACTGCTCGTCGCACAAATAGGTTAAACCGGTTGTAAACTGGCGGTTCGTATCGGTTTGAAACCGGTTCACACAAAACCGGTTATGGGGCGGTTCGGGTTCCGGTTCGGAACCGGTTTGGATTTCCAAACCGGTTTTTTTGTGCACCTCTAATTGTAAACATCTATTAATTGTTCCATTGGGTCCATATGGGCTAAAAAAAACATCTTATTTTGGGTCAAAATGGAAATAACATTGATGGGCTATCTTGGACTACAAATAAATGTTCATTGGGTCCATATGGGCTTGAACTAAAACAGGGTTGGGATGGGAAGCACAAAAAACATATATAACAGGTCAAAGGCTGAAGGCAAGGTTGCCTCCTAATCAACAAGATACAACTATGTTTAAGTTCTATAGACAACTAGATTTGAATGTTATTTATGTTCAAGTTCTAATATGATAATGCCAGAGAACAAGAAACCAGATATACTACTGTAGGGAGTTGAGTTATGAACTTATGATTGTTGTTTACATCGTCTCAACTTTGTTTCATATCAGACCGAAAATTTAATATAACAGATGAGACAGCACGCGCGTATGAGATTTCGAGGATCACAACACACCATAAATGGAATCAAAGAAAGAAATGACAACAAAACAACCAAAATGTTTGGCTATTCAGCCTTGTTATTATAATCAACAAGATACAACTGTGTGAAGTAACCAAGGCTTCTTGTTTCTACTCTTTTTGGCTCCACCTTAATTGAGTTCCATCTGCATGTATATATACATATGTTCACATCTTTGAACATGAAGAGCAAGATAATCGAATTACCGATCACTTTCAAGCTTCAAAGATGACATCAAAGCTTCACTTTTTCTTACTAGTTTCAGTTTCATGCGCGTATCTGCAGGTATCAATGGCTGGAGATCCCGATATTCTCACGGACTTCATCCCTCCACCTCTATTTGGCCCTCCGGGCGGAAACTACTTCACCTTCACCGGGATGAGGGCACTTGTCGGTGCTCCCTTCCCGACAACTTTTAAAGTCTTGAAAGCAAGCATGGATGAATTTCCTGCTCTTGAAGGTCAGAGCGTTTCTTATGCTGTACTCCAATTCCCTAACGGGACGGTTAACCCGCCCCACACGCATCCACGGGCTTCCGAGCTGTTGTTTGTTCTCATGGGTTCTTTACAAGTCGGGTTTGTTGACACAACCAATAAGCTGTTTACTCAAACATTGCAACAAGGTGACATCTTTGTGTTCCCAAAGGGACTTGTTCACTTTCAGTTTAACTGTGATGCCAAGAATACAGCTCTGGCTCTCTCTGCCTTTGGAAGTGCACGTCCAGGCACGGTGAAGGTTCCAAGTGCGGTTTTCAATTCGACTATCGACGATCAGGTGTTGGCATTGTCTTTCAAAACCGATGTCGCTACCATTCAGAAGATCAAATCTGGGGTTTCAGGCTAAGTAAGATCAAGTACTTGCAACTAAATTTGGATGTATTGCTTGTTTGTGGGTTCTGGAAATCAATAATTTGTGTACCATTTATAAGGTAATATGTGTACACATGAAAACAAAGAAATGAAAAAGTATTCAAGTTTTTCAACATTTACTAGGGTTTTATGTTATGCGCTGATAATATTATGTAGGCCGCCGATTTAAGGGTGTAAACAAGTCAAGCCGGCTTGCAAGCTACTCGAGGGGGAGGGAGGGAGGGAGAGAGAAGAGTGAAGGGGCTCACGCGGGGAACTAAGGGTGTAAACAAGTCAAGCCGGTTTGCAAGCTACTCGAGATCGGCTTGCTAAAAGCTCGAATCGAGCCGAGCTTAAACGAGCTCGAGCCTAAAAATAAGCTTGTTTATTAAACGACCCCGAGCCTATTATTTTTATATATTTTTAATTAATATATTAAATATATATATCTATAAAATATTAATGACTACATATAAAATTATGAAAAAAATAACTAAATAATATATATTATGTTATATATAAAAATTATAAAAAAATATAAAAATAATTATAAATATATATAAAAATTAATTATTAAATAATAAACGAGCCGAGCTCGAGCTTTAAAAACTACTTACGAGCATAGCCTTTAGAAATAGAGTTTGAATCGAGCCGAGCTCTCAGTAAGTTAAAGGAGCTGAGCTCGAGCTTAGTCGAGCTCGGGCTCGGCTCAGCTCATTTACAACCCTACCGGGAACCACTGCCGTGAGCCACGCATAGGGGGCGCGATGTTTCACGATTGGTTAACGTGCCACCTAGGACCATGCCTCGAGGTGTGTAAGGCGCGCACCTAATGATCTGACTATGAATTGCCCCGCGCGATGCAACGAGAAATACTTGTATTACAGAATAAAAAATTTTATTTTTAACAGTGTTATGTTTAACTACACAAAAGATGCTACCGTATAACAAAAAATAAAGCCGTAACAAGCAAAAAGAATAAATAAATAACGGCACATATTTTACATCAATAGTAACCATGTACATTATTATGAAAATATGTGTCGAATCCATTATTCTGTTGACCCATGAGAGGTAGCAGGGACTCTCATTTTAGGGGTGTGATCATCATCCGAATATGAAAAATTAAAAAGTAATAATAATAGTAATAATAATTAAAATGATAATAAAAAATGATGTAAAAACAATAAAAAAAACTGATCATGATTGGAGCCTTGTTATTATAATCAACATTCAGCAAAGATAGAAGTATGTGAATTAAGTAACCAATGCTTCTTGTTTTTACTCTCTGTCCTGACCTAGAACCCTAAGAAATGATCACAAGATTCAAAATTTATCGGCAATTTGCTTTGTTCAACCGATAAAACCAATCATACATAAAATCTTTGGTAACAGATCACAAGCTTGGTTTAAAAAAGCGCTATGAGGCGCTGCATAAGGCGTGAGGCGCTGAACAAAACGCCTCAAATGGGTGAGGCGCCCCATATACATGAAGCGCCCTGAGGCGCCGCCTCAGGCTTGAGGGGCGAGGCGAGGTGAGGCGCGCTTCATGTATTTTTGCCTTTTTTTCACTGTTTTTTTATGAATTTGAGTTCTAATTTTAGTTCCTCTTTACTTAAATCAGTTTTTAAGTTGTTTTTCTTGCAAGTTTTGTGAAAATTACTCAAAAGGAAGAGTTTTTAAACTGAAACAACATTTACTTGAAGGTTTTAAGAATGTTACTAAACTTTTTATTACTTTTTTAGCTTAGCGCCTCGCATACGTGAAGCCCTCGCCTCGCGCCTTAGGCGTGGCGCCTAGGATTTTGGGACCGAAACGCCTCGCCTCGCCTAGCGCTTTTTTAAACCAAGATCACAAGCATTAAGCATATTCTTTGTCCTCAATTTAGTTCCATCTGCATGTATATATATGTTGACATCTCTGAAAATGAAGAGCAAGATATCGAATTCGACCACTTTCAAGCCTCAAAGATGGCATCAAAGCTTCACTTTTTCTTACTACTTTCAGTTTCATGCGCGCATCTGCAGATATCAATGGCTGGAGATCCCGATATTCTCACCGACTTAACCCGCCACACACGCATCCACGGGCTTCTGAGCTGTTGTTTGTTCTCATGGGTTCTTTACAAGTCGGGTTTGTTGACACAACCAATAAGCTGTTTACTCAAACATTGCAACAAGGTGGCATCTTCGTGTTCCCAAAGGGACTTGTTCACTTTCAGTTTAACTGTGATATGCAGCTTTGGCTCTCTCCGCCTTTGGAAGTGCAAGTCCAGGCACGGTGAAGGTTCCAAGTGCGGTTTTCAATTTGACTATTGACGATCAGGTGTTGGCATTGTCTTTCAAAACCGATGTTGCTACCATTCAGAAGATCAAATCTGGGCTATCAGGCTAATTAAGATCAAGTAATTGCAAGTAAATTTGGATGTATTTGATCTTGTTTGTGGGTTTTGGAAGTCAATAATCATGTACCATTTATAAGGTTATCACATGAAACCAAAAAATGAATAAATATTAACCAAGTTTACAATACTTTCTATATATGGTTTTATGTTATGACTGATAATATTATGATTTTATGAAACTTTTTATGATGCCAGAACTTCACTGTACATACTTTATACCAAAAGTTAGACGACAACGGATAAACATGCTACATATATCTGAAAAAGATTCTAAAATCCGTACCATTATGTTACAGACAAAAGTCGTTAAAGCCCATGCGCCAATTGCCTAATCAAGTTACATTGATATCATCTCACTTACCTCCAGTATCCAATCTCTACTCTTAAGAGGATCTTCGGAAATAATACCTGCATATTACAAGCAGAAATCTTGCAAATCATTTTTAAATAATATTATCATTTTATAGATCACATCTATATGAAGTGCAAAGAAATGAAGATATAATTATGAATCCCTTTTCATGTGAGAAGATATAAAAATAGGATCCATAAAATGAAAATTTAAGAATGGAAAAGATTATATAAATGAATAAAACTATACATATGTTCCAACTTATATATTGTTGTTTGTCGTATTGAATAATTACATGCTCATGCAACTAATTACAGTTGAAACCCTAATTCATGGATGAATGCTCAAAAGGTGAAAGGAAAACTATATGTGATTTCCGTGTGGGGGTCAAAACTCAAAAGTGCAGCATACGAGTCCAGGGACAACGTATTGTCATTTTAAAGAAATAAATAAACATGGAAACAGTATATACTTATTTATAATTTTAAGAAAATAATCAAATTGTTTCAAATCAGAACAATTCTACTAAACTTCGAAATTGAAATTGGCCCATCCAATACTCAAAATTCAAATTTAAATTTCCTACTTTTAGAATAATGGAAGTAATTTTCCATTTGAATACAGATGAGGATTTGAATTTTTTTTTGATGAAAACATCACCTATATTTGTGGGTTGTTATAGAAGGACTTACACGTATATCTTTATGCCATATAAAGCAGCATACTTCCTAAGAAGACGTTCAACTGAGTACCATTCTGACCGGTCTGACCCATTCTGATAACCAATTCGTGGCATGTGGATCGAAGCTATTGTAATTCCAACAAAAAAAAAATCAAATGAGTTGGCAATAAGAATGGAACATCACATGAACCTCAGAAACAGAAGAATTCGGAATTAAAACAATGTTGAGACCAAACATACCAGACTTTTGAGCAGCTGAAAATGAAGCCTTTGACAAGCATTGTTCCAGGTCAGGAATAGAGATACTGCTACGAGGCACTTTGCGCCTGGGATTATATGTCTGAACTACAGCTAGAGCTACCCACTGACCAAAGTTAGCCATTTTAGTCTCCTCATCTTTACCTGCTGCGCAAACAGACCTTTAAATCTCTATTCAGCCATGGAATGAGTGACAACATGGACAAGGAACAAAATAAAACCTCAGTGATGAACTATATTACTGTGATCAATTAGCCAACTTCATGGTTGAAAAAATCGCTAGGCGCTAGTCGGGCGGTGAGGTAGGGCCTAGGCCTAGGCGGGATTAATCGGGGCCTAGGCGGGATTAATCGGATTGGAATTTTTACATGTAATTTTCAGTTTTTTATATATATACACACATTTTTATATGTAATTTTTATAAAAATGTTCATTTTTAAACCACACCAAAGGTTTTCGCCGGAATTTGGCCGGATATTTCAGGGTTTTGCCGGAAATTTCAGGTTTTCGCCGGAATGTTCACCGGAATCTGGCCGCCTAGGCGCGATTTGGAACGCCTAGCAATTTTTGGACCGACTAGGCCAAAATTAGTCGTTAACGAGCCGCCTAGGCGCGATTTTTACAACACTGGCCAACTTATATACTATATAGAGCCTTGTTGAAGTGGGATTTTGCTGGGTATGTTTGTTAATACTATATAGAGCCAATACGATGGTCCAAAGTGTTGGACGGTAACCTGTCAATACTCGGTAGGTACAGGGCTGTACACAACAATCTAAAAACAATCGCATTAATCAAAATCTTAAACGCTACGAAGCTGACCAGTAATTTCTATAAGATGGAGATCACCAAGATGAAGGTCCCCAAATTCAGAAGCGCGCTGATATGCATTTGGAATTTGTGATGAAAGTCTAGCTAGTGCGTCAAACATACCACCATGACCCCAATCTCCCGAATCATCCACACAACTGCAAGAGAACATACACAAGTAAAGCAGCATGGTAGCAAGATAAATATGAAAACAAAAGGGAAGATACAATAACAATCTGAAAAATTTATAAAATACAACCCTCAAAAGAAGACTGATTCATATATCCCCTGTGAATAAAAAGAGGAAAAGTCCACAGTTTTTCAAAAAAATAAGAAGAGGAAAAGTAATTACCTAAATATTATACAAGGCTCTGATGGACAAATCTTGGATGGCTGAGTGCAGTCTCCATAAACTAAATTTACTGAACCTGAATCCGACAAGATATTGTCATCATGTGGGCTCACAACATCTTTGACTGACAGTGACTTGTATCCCCGAGCTTCCCATTTTGCTAATTTCTTCTCTTCAGCTTTCTTCCTAACAGACTCAGCTTTAATATGCTTCTCCTCGAGTTTTGATCTCTTATTTGTCTCCTCCAATGCGAAATCACCACTTGTCTCTGATGTTTCTTTAAGCTTCTGGACCCAAGAATTATATGAAGCTTCATCAAGAACAGGGTCATATGACTTTCCACCTAATAAATCCTTTGAATTAATCTCAATAATTCGATCCTCTGCTTCTGATTTCCCTCCATGTCGGAATGCTATAACCTTTTCAACAATTGCGTTCACTTTTGACATGTCAAGTTGACCCGAACTATCATTACTATCAGTAGTAGGATCAAACATGCGTAACCCTAGTACAACAGATTTCAGATCACCAGCTGCAGCTCCAACCATATCTTTGCCTTCTTTGTCTATGGCCTCTTCACCTATGACATCGTGGCTTAGTTGCAACTTCCTCTCTGCTCTATGCATGATAACCTGCAATGGATATTTAATATTAAAACAACAGGAAGTAAAGCATGTTCCTCTTCAGAAGAAATTCATCCATTCCATGAGTAGTGAGTCAAGAGTTATGAGTCACCTCCTCCACAGTCCGCTCAGTAACTAGATTTATAGAAATAACATGATTCATTTGACCAATTCTATGAGCCCGTTGCAGAGCCTGTTTATCCACCTGTGGATTCCAATCCTGCTCATAAAATATAACCTGCATTTTGTTTCATCCTCAGTAAGTAAATAGGACCCCCAATGAATCATATACTTTACGTTGTACTTCTGTAATATTAATAATGGTCGACTCAAATTGATAAAGGTCCAAGGAGAGAGCATTTGGTATTGGGAAGGCTTACTGTGTCAGCAGCTACAAGATTCAAACCAACACCCCCTGCTCTGGTGGAAATCATAAAGACAAATGCAGTGGCCGGATCAGGTTCAGAACTGGAGTTTCCAGTGACGGACTGGCGGCTAAAACTCCTTATTGCAGCAAACCGTTCTTCAGCCCTAATGGACCCGTCAAGACGCTCGTAAGGATATTTCCTCAACTCCATATAGTCCTGCATTTCAAAAATTCAAAAAAAAATTAAACAATTGAAAATGAATATATCAGCACAGCTGTCATATTTGTAAGCCAAAAAAGAAAAGAACCTGCAAGACGTCAAGTGTATGTGTCATCTGGGCAAACAGAAGAACACGATGTCCAGAACTATGTAGCTTCTGGAGTAGCTGGTCCAACACTATAAGTTTGCCACTAGCCTGAAAGAGATCATAAACGACCACAAAAGCTTATTTTCTAGTTTCTTACCATCTAAAAAATGTAATAGTTTCCTCTTAAGCTCCTAATCAAAGCAGCAATATCTGAAAATCCTGAACTTGGTAGGGTACATAGAATCTCAAAAACTAGGAACGTTATGTTTGTGCTACCTGGACTAAGTGTTCACCCTCTTCGTATGGTTCAGGCTCTATACCAGCAAAGAGGTAAGGATGGCTACATGCTTTACGTAGCTGTATTACCTGCACAAAAGAAACAGCTTACGCACTCGTATACAAATTTTCAGATGAAAAACAAGTTTTAAATAGTTACAAACTCCAGTCAAATACATGAGATGGAGATAAACAAATGGTACAAATGGTCACACGTAGTATATACAATAAAACAGAACATGTTAACATGAACTGATGAACTTTTTGATGACATACGTTATAGAAAGTTTAACATGATGCACAAGGAACAGTGCTTTTGGTGGATCTAACAGGCCTGAAGAAATATCGTCTTTTATATGTTCTAGGCATGCATAAAAAGCTTAATAGGCGAGAAGTGGGCTTACAATATTCTGCAAGGATTGCTGATTAGAGGTCCCAGAAGACAATGCTAGAAGCTTAGGAAGCTCCTTTCTCAATATTGACATATACACCTTCTTCTGTAATGTCACTAAGGGAGCCATCCTACCAAAAAAAACCTATTCTAATTAATTTATGTTGTTTACTTATACTATCAAAATCCATTCAGTTGATGGTATATATATGATTTACCAGCCTAAATATAGTATGACGGAATTAGAAAGGATATGGGAAAATGTTAAACAGTTAGCCAAAAGGGGAACATGAGAGGAAAATGAGTACAGATAAAAACCAATGTAAGCAACTTACAATGTGATTTCAGTAAGAGGTGGCAAAGACAGAGTTCCAGTCTCAATAAGCCTAGATTTGGTTCTTCGAAGCATGAATGCCCCCAAAACATATTTTAAGCTTTTGAACTTCTCCTTAACTATTGGGGTGCCTTTACCTGCTTAAAAAGCAAAGTAGAGTAGTCAATAGAACTATAGTAGACCTTTTTAGGAACACATTATACCATTTTGAACATACATAGAAGGATGCATCATGCATAAGAGCAATATGTCCATAGCATCAATCTAAAAGCGAAGAAATAATTAGGTTTGAGAAAAAAACAATTCAAGAAATAAAGGATATCCACCTTCCTTAAATGTAGAAGAAAACTGCTCCAATGTCCCAAAAACTGAAGCCATACAGAAATGCATGAGTGCCCAAAGTTCAGTAAGGCTATTCTGAATAGGTGTTCCAGTCATGAGTAGTCTTCTTGGCATAATATAGCGCTCTCTAAGAACATTATACAAAACCTGAAAAGAATCAATCAACCAAGAAGCTCAAATACACTAGAACGAAAGCTATGTAGCTATGCATTTATCTCAATCATATCTGCATGTCTATCTTTGCTTTTTTAACAGTAGAATTATCTTAAACCTACACTGGAAGGGTTTTTAAGTCTTTGCGCCTCATCAATAACAACATAATGCCATGGAATTTGGGAAAGAAAGTCCTCATCGATTAACGCGATATCATATGTCGTAAGGAGCACATCAAAAGGTAAGGCCTGGACCTGCATAACGCAACAACACATAAGCATTAATATCCAGGTCAGTAAAAACTTGCTCCACTACCTACCGGTAAACTTACATCGGGTGATGATTGTTTATTCAAATTCTCATACATTTCCTTTCTCAAAGCACGTCTGTATTGTTTATCTCCAACATAACGCAAAACCTTCAATTTCGGGGAGAATTTGGTAAACTCAGATATCCATCCGTCGGTCACACTAAGCGGACACAATATCACTGCAAACGACAACATAATTATTAATTCAATAACGACCTGAATATGTTATGATACGATTAATAGACCAGTCGTTTTATATTATTACTTACAGAAGGGTCCGTGTAATCCTCGGCAAAACTTTAAATAACTCAGGAAGGAGATAGCTTGCAATGTCTTTCCTAGGCCCATCTGCCAATAATCATTTTAAGGCTGAGTGCAAATACTTGATTATGCTCTATGTTAATGTTCTAATAGACAATGTAATATGTGTAATTTAACTAGAGAATATTGATTAAACTTTGTGGATTTCCAGCCTCCATGTACAAATGCAACTATACCTCGTCTCCTGCAAAGACAGACCAAACAATTAACAACCAATCACATTATATTACTACAATGCGAAAACATATAGTGACGACTGTCGGAATAGTCTGAACTCGAATTCAATAAACAGTGTTAAAATTCTCTTGTTCCTTAAATAGTTTTTAACTTTTAAACATCATTTTCACGCCAATTACTGTCATCATCTAAAGACCTAAAAGTAATATAAATTTCACTGAAATACTATCTAATTTACTAGAAGTCAATCCAAAGCAAATATACAGTTCAAATAAGAACGAATTGCAGCATAAAAGTTCAAGTAAGCCAGCATAGTTTATAAAATTGGAAAAATAAGCGCGTACCGAGAATAACGTTGGCACCGATAAGGTATCGTCGTATAAGCCATGACAGTCCTTCGATTTGGTGAGGCTTAAGCGTCGCCGTTATACCGAAATCGGAACAGTTGACTTCAGCCTCGCCGGCGGCGCGTGCGTCTCCGTCGAATACATACTTCGCGGCGGCGATTAATCTCTGTTCGTAGTTCATTTTCCTACTGAATTTGAATTCGAATTTGGGGAAAATATATTCCCTCTTAGACGAAATTACCCTCCAGAAATCATGAAATCACACACCACATGAAATATCCGTAGGGTTAAAAAGGGTATTTCATGAAAATTATATTTCAACACGTGGCGCGTGAACAGGAAAAATGGGTTTTGGTATTACGGGTGGCAACCTACCCGTTAGATAATTCGGATCTAATACCCGACCCGACCGACCCGAAACGAAAACCTTTCATCAGACTTCATAAACCCTCATCGTCCCTCCCCTTTTACCCCGTTCGAAATTCAACCGGAATCTACTCAGAGAGAGGAGCATCTACAATGGCCGGCTTCTCCTTCAACTCAAATCCTTCATCCTCATCATCTCCGTCTCCGTTTTCATTTGCAACATCTTCATCTTCGTCTCCATTTTCGTTCTCCTCAAACCCTAGTTCATCCTCTTCGCTATTCGGCGCATCAGCACCGTCTAATCCTACATTCGGAGCGCCTTCATCATCTGCATCTTCAACTCCTTCGTTTGGATTCGCGTTTGCGTCTTCTTCATCTTCTACGCCGTCTTCCGCCGCTCTCGCTGCTTCAACGCCCTCTTTTGGCTTCGATGCTTCCTCCGCTGCGGCAACCGGCTCAACGTTCGGGTTTGGTACATCGTCTCCTGCCGCCGCATCGCCGTTTGGTGGATCTAGCTTGTTTGGATCCAGCTCGAGCTCTAGTGGTACGACTACCACATCCACAACCACAAGTTTATTCGGTTCGAGCTCTACTTTTGGGTCTAGTAGCATTTTTGGGGCTTCTTCAGCTTCAGCTTCGAGTTCAACTACAACTACCACGGTTAATTCGCCTTTTGGTTCGGGCTTATTTGGATCGTCATCTTCTTCAGCATCAGTTGTCTCATCATCATCGTCAATATCATCACCGGCTACATCCTTTCCTAGTTTGATTGGTGCATCATCGTCCGGCTCGATCTCTAGTTCAACTACAACTACTTCATCCTCCACGCCAGGGTTTTCGTTCCTCAGCTCTTCCAGCTCGAGCTCATTTACAAGTGCGCCTGCTTCTTCAGCTCCTAGTTTTTCCTTCCCAAGCGCTCAAACCTCGGCTCCATCATTTTCATTTTCTACGAGTTCAGCTTTCGGGAATTCGACAGGTACTGGTAGCAGTAGCAGTACTGGTTCTGCACGTTCTACTACCAGTTTATTTGCTGGTTCATCATCTAGCCCCTCTTCTAGCTTTTCGTTTGGGAATGTAACAGGCTCTTCTGGGCTTCAATCCTCTTCAGGTTTGGCTTCTAATGTAAAAGCAGCATCTACTACTGTAACCACTACTGCTACTACTGGTGCTACCACTTCTGCTAGTACGACTCCGTTGTTCTCTGCATTTGGTGTTTCTTCATCTAGTACTACAGCTACAACTGCCGCTGGATCGTTGCCGAGTTTTGCAAGCCCTGCTACTGTTGCTGCTGCTTCTACTGGAACATCAAGTTCCTTTTTGGGATTTCAAACATCCTCTAAAACTGTAGGTACTTCTACACCAGCATCGCAATCGCAATCGACAGCTGCTTCGACCTTGTTTGGTGAGTTTGTTGATACTAATCGTCATTGTGGTTTGAAGTCATTGATAGTTTACTTTATGCTGTATTTTACTTCTATCCTTGGTTTGTTGCATGTAAATTCATGTCATTTATATTCTTAATTGATAGGAGTAAGGTTTATGATCCAGTATTGTTATTAACCTTTTGTTGTGTTAAAGCCAGTAGTACTGGCATGCCATGTGTGGTGCAGAATGAAAGCATGTTGGATGCATTATAGCAAATGATGCATGTTTTACATGAAATAACTCTATTTTTGAATAGTTGATCTAGGATCATAATGTTTATAATAACTACATTTCTTATCTAAGATAACGTGTGATGGAAGTGTGTTCTTGATTTTACATGATTAACATTTTAAAATGGAATAAAATGAGAACCTAAAAGCTAATAAATTAGGGAAAAGGCTGAAAATGGAGTCCTAAATGATGGATTTTTGTTCATGGTGGGCCAAAGTGGTGTAACTGCCTTGCTTTGACATAGTGTTGAAAGTTGTATGCGAATTCCATACAATGAATAACTAAGATAGCCCCTCTAATTTTTGTCATATGATTCTAAGATTGCATCATTACTTATTTTATCTTTGATAACTTGGCATGCATACATATAAACACACTTTGGCTGTCTTCTACTACCACCTTCTAGTATGCTTTCTCTCCCCCCAGATTCTTCTTTTCTTTTTAAGTTGATATCTTGTACTTTTTCCATAAAGAATGCTTATTGATCTCATATTTAACCGCCACACTTCTCTATAATGAGCATTGTGTGTATGTTATTTGTTTTCATAGATTGGACATTCAATATTCGCTGCATTAAGTTAACTTAAGTGTATTTATAATTTTACAAATAAAAGAACATTAAGTTTTTGATCAATGTATAATAAGGATGAGGAGATTTTGATGTCTTTATGCATAATACTGTTGGTCACTCATTATTGATGACACCTAACATCCTAGATGGCTGATTGTAATTCACCTTCTCTGGAATTTTGATTAACTTTTGACCGTATTCACTTCTAACTATTATGTTTTTTTTTCTAAATCTTTTTGCAGGCGTTCCTGCTTCCTTGACAACCACTTCAACTGTTACAACCACTACTGCTCAAACATCATCTGCACTTGTTGTATCTTCCAGTAGTGGGTCAGTCATAAGTATAATCTCAAAATGTTCTTTTTGTTTTTCAAACTATTGAGTTTCATGTTTATAATGAAGTATGATCTTGAAAATACTTGTGACGAAGTTCTTTTTGATATCATTTCTCAAGATATAAGAAGAAAAGGCTCTATCTTTCTGCATGCCAGATGATATATAATATCTAAAATTATTCTTGTTAAGCCATGTTGGCATTACAATATCATGGCTTATATCTGCAGTAATATGTTTTATGTTTCCTAGATTCATCTGTTGTTCATCATTTCTGATATGAGGTTCCTTATGATTTTGCCACTAGGACAACTACAAGTGTCAGCACAGCTGTAGCCTCTGCTCCGAAGTTACCATCTGAAATTACGGGGAAAACTGTTGAGGAGGTATCCGTACAGAGTTCTTATTACTTCTTGATATCCTATTGCAATTTGGTTCCAAAAATATTCCTAACATTATCTGTTAATGGCGTTATCACTTCAGTCCTCATTTCAATGTTTTCTTTGTGCTTGTGCTTCTACGATCACACATATGATGTAGCTACTTTTGGGGTATTCTCTTGTTATTATGATCTGATTTTTTTCTTATAATTTTTCATTAAAGATCATCAAGGAGTGGAATGTGGAGCTCCAGGAACGAACTACCAAGTTCAGAAAACAAGCTAATGCAATAGCTGAGTGGGACAGGAGAATCTTGCAGAACCGGGATGTTCTTCTTAAACTTGAGGTGAGTCATATCCGCTTTGATTATTAAGAGATGAGATACTATTAACTAAACTTTTAACCAGTCATTTGACCTCCTGTGAACCAAATAGACACGGGTTTGATTCAAACGATATCAATTATCAACCTTAACTTTGCTTTCATTAACCTAATTAACTAGTAGTTCCTTCGTATGTATAATTGAAGACGGCTTTTTCCTTTGTTGCCGCCTCATGTTTATATCAAACTGCTCTGTATACAGGCAGAAGTTGCGAAAGTTGTTGATACCCAATCAAACCTTGAGAGACAGCTGGAGCTGATTGAGACTCATCAACAAGAGGTATTTCAACAAGATTTTGGTTTTTATTACGTACCCATAATATTTTAATTAAACTGCATGCTTTGAGTTTGAATCATTTTGTCGTTATTGCTCATCTTCTATTTAAGAACAACACACCTTGCCTTCGGAGTTAACTAACAAACACTTGCAAAAGAAGTTTGAGTGCAAATTGTAAGCATGTATTGACAGATCAATAACAAAATAAAATAAAGCTTTTGTGGGCGAATATTTACTATTTCAATTTCTATTTCTGTTCTATCGTTTGTAAGTTGAATGGATTAGGATCATTTAGAAAATGTTCTATTTGAAGAGGTTAGTTAAAGCTTGGGCTGATGAATAGAAATATAAGAACATGAGTTTTAAACTACAAATTTGGTTTGTATTAGCTTAATCCAAACGCACCCTAAGTTAGTGAAGCCAGACTGTTATTGGTTATGGTTTATCCGGAAACTAGAGGTGTTTTATTAGCATTTTAATCTTCCATGCAATCATTATATTTTCTAAAGGTTAATTGGCATTGTAGCCTTTGTTAATGACTTAATACTTTAGTGGAAGACACTTGGGAATTTGCGGTCGGTCAGCCTAACATCGGGCCACCACAATGCATTTGTGCATTAATAAATTGAGCTATTATTTCATAATAAAGTAACATGAAAATGCCTGAGGTAATTCTGTTGTTTCCATTATTACTTAACTCTGTAAATAGGTTTTAGAGAGGAGGATTATAATATTTGATTTTTTTTTATATTAACTATAGGTTTAAGTTATGCATCTTTTCTGGCTCTTTGAGATACTAGCTGTTGTCACTTGATACAATATTTAGGTTGACAAGTCTTTACAAAGTGTGGAAGAAGAAGCTGAGCGAATATACAAAGACGAGCATGGCCTACTTCTTGATGATGAAGCTGCTTCAACCAGAGATGCAATGTGAGTACCTAAAAAACAAAAACAAAAAAATTCTGAAAAGAAAATTTGTAACTGCCGAAACAAAAGGAACTAATTAGCTCAGCTACTGATACTTTTATCACTAAATATAAACTAGAACCATTGTTTTTTCATAGTTTATGATTTATGAAATGGGAACATTGCTTGATGTATATAGGAGTGGATTTTGTTTGAGGTCTCATTTTTAACATCGTCCGTCTAGTGCACGTGTTTTTCAGAGAATCAAATGGCATGAACTCGCTACTGAATTCCCTATTTTTTCCGTATAAATTTCAGGTATGAGCAGGCTGAATTCATTGAGAGAGAAATGGAACAGATGTCAGAACAAATAAAATCTGTTATTCAGACTCTTAATGCCAATCAGGTGATTATTTTTTTGGGTTTTAAGTTAGCCTGTTCCCTCCCTCTCTCAAGAACAATATTCATGAACCAAATTTCATTGACATTTTGACCCATAATAAGAGCATCGTTTGATCAGATGAAAGTGCTTTGATCTTTGGCCATAAATCAAATATCTGATATACCTTCTTCAATAATGACAAAATGGCAAATCGAACCCTTAAATTTGTGACTGTAGATTATTTCATATTCATTTGGGTTAATGTTAATACTTTATATTTGTGTTCCATTCAGGGTGGAGAACTTGAAGTAACTGATGGTATGACCCCACTGGATGTTGTTGTTCGGATCCTTAACAATCAACTAAGTTCATTAATGTGGATCGATGAAAAGGTTAGACTGTTCCTTCCATATGCTTTTCTTTCTTTCATTAAAAAGTTTCTCTATCATTCATTACATTGCAATCCATCTTATTTTTGGTTAAAAGAATATAGATGTATACTGCTGTACTGCACACTTCTAGTGTTGGTCTTGCAAAGAATATAAACCCATTTACCACTCGGTTGGGATTGTATTTGATCTCGAACGGGTCCAAAGGTTTCAATGTAAAACCTTGGCTTAAAACGAAGCAAATGTTTACAACTATTAAAATTGCCCTGTTTGGAAGTGTTGGTGGGTCAACCCAACCCGACTCCCTTGCTTGTTTCAACCCAAACAAGTAGATGAGGCAAAATGGACATGTTTGCTAACATGTCAAAACATGTACTTTTTTAAATGCGGGTTAAAAGTTAAAATATCCAGAACACTTTTTGTCTGAATTCTTTACATTTTCTATGAAATCTGTACATAATAATCTAATTTTTTGAATAAAGTAATTAAGGAGGTTTTATGCACAAAAATACACTTTGGGCAACTTTGACATGTTTAGACCGTTTTCTTTTGAACTATATTTTTTTTTAATTTACCCCTTAAAACTCTAAAATATAAACTGAAACAATCCGACTCTTTAAACTCTAAAATGCCGATCTAAAAAAAATAATAATAAAAGAAGGTATAAATTGCCACTTCTAATTCTCATGTGGTCCTAGTTCATCTTTCTTTCTAACATCGAGTCTCAACGAGACCTAGGAATGTGTCCGTCCTAATTGCAAAATAGTGGCTAAGCAAGGTTCCGCTGCTGATCACTTTTTGTCTGAATTAATCTTGTCGTCATTTCAATCAGGCTGAAGAATTCTCTTCACGGATTCAAAAACTGGCTAAGCAAGGTTCTGCTGCTGATCGGGAACTGATGGGCCCGAAGTTTTGGCTCTCACGATAAGTGTAAACCCCGTGTCATGTCAAACTCTGGAGTTCCTTTTTAGCCAGTATATCAAATAGATTTGATTGCGAATGCAGCAGGTGAAGCCAGTTTGCTAAATCAAGCATCAAGTTTGTGGTTTCCCTTCATTAATTTGGAAATTTTAGTATGTATAAACGATAATTGGATTATCTGGACTTCATGGTTCGTGATGCACGATGTTTCAGCTTTCGTGCATTATGATTTTCGGTTTAAATTTTTGGCTCATCATGATGGATTCCTTGTTACATTTTGATGGTAGATTATTATTGTTGCTCAAGACTTTACACTTTACATGAATTTGGTGCTTTATATTTCTTATGTCTTTATTTTTTAGTATGTTTCAAAATTAAGGCATTTTTATTCCTACTTTTGGTTGATATCTTTGTTTTCCGAAAGTTAATTTAATTTAACGTGTGTTTAAACTTATTAAATTCAAAACAAGTTTAATCGCACGTTATTGAATCATGGAATTTATATAGTGCATTAAAAAGAACTTTATTTACCGGTTGGATAAAACGGACCAAAATTTGAAGACGTTATTAGAATCTAATCGGGTGAACCCTGGTTGGGTAATTCGGGTTTTATACAACTTTTTTTACGGAAAAAACGTAAGTAAACAAGTTGAACATACATGGTGTCTTGTGCTAGTGTTGTTCATTGGGTTTTGTATTTCTGGTTTTGGGTTGTTTGTGTATTTCATGTTTGAAAGTTTAATCGAAATTCGACCCTAATAAAAATTTGTTTAATTAGTTTTCTTGTTAATCAGTTATGGGTAATTCAGGTTCAAATCAAATCAGGTCGGGTTAGGTTAATTGGGTAAGATATTAGATGGCATTTGTCATAGCTCATAATAACAACTAGAAAATATGACCCGCGCGTTGCGGCGTGGTTGTACGGTGACATTAACGTATTTAAGTAGTTCACGTGATGCGACAGGTTTTGCGAACCTTGTTACGCGTGTCGCGGCGAATACAATAACGTGCTAAGTACATAAAAGAAACGTATGAAGTTGTCACGACTCGGTTCTGGAGATCAAAAAATAGATAAATTGCGGTGCGAATAGAAGTTAACATTGAAACGACGAATTCATTAAAGAAGAATAAAAAAAAGTAAAAGAAAAAAGAAACGAAATTTGAAGGTAAACTTGAAAGTTCATAAATTTGAGAAAGTTAAAGGGTAGTATATGAAAATGGAGAAAGCTGGATGGTTATTATTAAACCAAACGTCATATTAACGTGATTAAGCACAAAAAGAAACGTATAAAATTAACGTTGCGACGTAAACATGACTTAACATTGAAACTACAAACTCGTTAAAACGTTTAATAACAAAGACAATTATACAACGGTACCAATGTTTTTTAGTCGATGTCGATATCATTCTTCTAGGTACCAGCATGTTACCGCCAGTTGATATAACCAATGATACCTAAAAAATATATTTTAACGATTTAATAAAAAAAGTTAACGAACGAAAATTATTGGAGAAAATAAAATTTAGTAAAAAAGTTAATGAGGTTAAAAGCATATATATTATATATAGTATAGGGGTCAAATGAACTTTTTAGGAAGTTAGAGGTTTAAATGGTAATTTTAACAAAATTGAGGGGTTTAATTGAGTCGGTAGAATTTGCCACCGACGTTGCTAAATGAGTATATAGGGAATAGTAATTTAAAAAAAAAATAGAAACAAAATCCACAAATGGATTAGGGGGTGTTTATCGAGGGTTATTGAATTCAAAAGGTTTAGAGTAAACTGTCATTTTCGTCTCTATAGTTTAGTTATTTTTGTCGGTTTCATTTAAAAAGTTTAATTTTCTTCTGTGTATTCTCGTGGTTTACAAAACTTGTCATTTTCATCCAACTGGTCAACTTCATCCATATTTTAACGTTAAATAAGAGGTGTTTGTGTCTTTTATATATTTCTTTAAAATATATAAAAAGAAAAATATTAATGAAGTTAAGTGATTGGACACCCCTCATTTAATGTTAAAATGTGGATGAAGTTAAGTGATTGGACTCCTCTTATTTAATGTTAAAATGTGGATGCATGTAAGTGATTGGATGAAAATGATAACTTTTGTAAACCATAAGGATACATAGGAGAACAATAAACTTTTTGAATAAAACTGATAAAAATGACTAAACCACATGGACGAAAATGGCCTTTACTCAAAGTTTTAATTCCTAATAGATTTGAATAACCTGAATTATAAAAATAGAATAAAATAAAAAAGTTATTTTTATTAAAAAAAAGTAAAAATTATATGAATTCGAAATAGAATAAAATAAAAAATAAATAAAAATGTTATTTTTATTAAAAAAAGTAAAAATTATATGATTCTTCGAATTCGAATAATTAAGTCGGTCGGTTCGAAATTCCTATTTTCGAATTCAATTTCAATTTGCAAGCCGAAATTGGAATTCTGTTCGGATAAGAACCCAATTTGAATATTCGAAACTCGAATTCGAATGTGTTATTCGGTAAGGTTTGATTTTTGAATTTGTGTTTTTCAAGTGGAAATCGAATAACATACCCCCATAAGAACAATCAAGGAAAAGATATTACAACATTTTTATTAATTTCACCCAAATAATTACATCAAATGTTCTTGGAGTTAATAAGAAACAAATTGACAAAAAATAATCAACATGCTACACAACATTTGTGCCCCCAAAGGAAGACCAACAATAGTCAGTCCACTCTTCTGGGTCCTTAGATTTCTCCTTCATGGACAAAAGGCCAAAATCCAAAGCCGGAGCTTGCTTTAGGTCAAGTGTCATGGTGGTATGACTGGATCGATCCCACATTTGCGTGTCGTGTGATGTGGGCATTTTATTATCACTAATCGGTTGATGAGAGCTATTTTGATCCAAGAAATCCCCGGAAATAGAAGTTGCTCGATTTGCAGCAATTAGTTCATAAAGCGCAGCACTGCATCTAGAGGACAAGTCACCCGCAGATATCCAGGGTTCGGTTTTTGGAGATGACAGAAGAGAGAGAGCACATATGGGCTTTGACTGTGACGGTGACAGTGACGCTGATGATGGTGGTGGTAATGCTGATAATGGTCCAAGTCGTTGCTTCATCATGTAATTATTTTCTTTTGACATAAACATATGTGAAGCACAATCATATATCTTTATATAGTTAGTTTGTTCAACATAATGCATATGTTAATATGTACATGCTTTTAATTCATTTTTAAATGAGACATATATTTAATAAATTTTATTAATAATATGGTTTATTTTTTAAAAAGAAAAACAGTAAAAGAAAGTACCATGAGAATGAGGAAAGTTTCGAGGGAGAGAATTGGAAAGTGTTCCCTTCCTTCTTCGTTGATTATGTCCTTCTAATCGTCTTCTACAACTCCTCTTGGCTTCATCAAACTCTGTGACGTCATGAAACCTGTCCACATACGTCATATATACAGTATTACAAAAAAAAAGTAAAAAAAATTACCGTCTGCACTCAAAACTGAACAATTCAATCATTATATAATTATATTATATTATATCCTTAAAAAAATATACCTTTGAGCCGACATGCCTACTCAAGGAAATAAAATGTGTAATAATGATATGGATGTCCCTTCTTTGTTTTAATTTCGAGAATAAAATAAATATTTATATTTTCTGTTTTATTATTGTTTTATTAGTAATACATAAAATTTATTTTAACGGTCGGTCGTACATAAGACGGTTACGTAACTGTTTATCCTATTATTTTTCTTTCTTCTGATATATCTGGCAAACAGTACTTATAAATGAATTATTCTGTTCTTTTTTACCAGTGAACACACACAAACTCTACTCTACTCCTAAAATTATCATACCTGTACTTTGCAGGATTTAAACCTCGAACGATTTAGTTAAACTATTTATAAAAAAATTTAAATAATAAAGAAAAATAAAAAAAATAATAATTATTTAAACCTGCTACACTGTTGACAGAATCTCTGTTGAAGCCCCAACACCACCACCTTGGGAGCCTTTGAATGGATTTCACACACCTTATGCCTCCGGTAATACTCTTTGGCGTTACCAAGCGCCGCGTGGCACCCCTCCACCTGGCATCTCGTGGAAGATGTTACCCTTACCCTCGTGGCAGTAGTAGTATCAGTCACGTGACATGGATACTGTGGTTTGCCTCTTTTGGTGGCGGATGATGACTCTGCCGTCACGTGACGGTCAGGAACGACGGCGTCCTCGCAGTAGTGTCTTTTCCCCAGCTTCAAACACATCATGTGCGGGTCCGGCATGCCGTACCCGACTCCGCCGTCATGAAAGGTGGTGGTGTTGGTGACGCCGAAAAGAAGCGCGTGGAATACACTCGCCTCGGTAACCTGGCGGCGGCGGCGGCGGGACTGCTCCAATTATCATAACGTGTACCACCAGGTCCAGGAGTCCTACTACTAATGTCCCAAATATCCCATGAATTGCTTGTGAAATTACCATTGTGTCCCCCGCCGTCAGCACCGCCAGTGAAGGTTTCCATATGTGTAGGAATGGATGGAAGAGTAGGGTTTAGTGGGATATAAAAAGAAAGAAGATTGGGTGGCTGGGGGTGTAAGTGGTGATAAAAGGAAAGGCTGCAAAGATGCACATGGATGAGTTTGTGTTTCAGAAAGAGGAGCAATTATTTGGTATGCTTTTTTACAAATTAATTTGTTTGGAAATGATGATGGGTCTGTCGTCACATGACCATGTCGGCACCGCTGATTATCATAACAGTGTTATGAATTATGATGAATGTTTTGACTGGTTCGCTTCGGACAAATTGTTCCAAGTTAGGTTAGTGGGTTTTCTCAGTTGTGAGTTTACTTCTATGTGGGTCTCGGGTTCGAGTCCGTTGCGGTTATAACCCTTTGTGAAAGACATGCATAACTCACAGATATTTCCGAACTGCTCCCGAAGAAAGTAGAGATTTAAGAAAGTCGTCTTTCAAAAAAAAATAATAATCAGTTATAATATTTTACAAACACAACAACTAGAATTAATTGGTGTCTTTAATTATACAAACTAAAATTAACCTACAAAAAGTAGAAACCGAAGATTATGAGAGTCTGTAAACGTCAGTAACAGTATACAAACTAAAATTAACCTACCTATGGATTACCAACAAGTTTTGTTAGGGCGTCCAATGTGAGAGTTTTTGACGGATTACTGATGGAATCAATAGCGACGGAATACCACAAAGTTTACCGACGTATTGTTTTAAAATTTATTAATTTTTTTAAATAAAATAATTTACATGTAATAAATTCTAGAAATTAAAATTTACAAAATATACAAATAATAAAAAGTTATGGTAAACCAAATAAAATTTTAATTAGAATAAATTTAAATATAATATATTTTTATACAAAACCTGATCATGACTAAAAAGAGGGAGAGGGGTGCGTGTCGATTTGGACTAGTTTTTGAACATATATTTCATTATTTGTTCGATTTGTTGTCACTTTTTCCGTTCTTCCTCGTGATTTTTCTTTTCATCCTGCTTTTTTCATGTCCTCCATTTTCTTCCGTAGCCTCTCCACCTTCGCTTACAAAATTTCTTCTAAGACAGCAACATATCTATACATACTAATAAATAAATGTTTTAGGGTATCACATGTCATTCCCATATTCGTGCTTAACATTTTTTCCCACCTCTCTCTCATATTTAATTATACAAGTTTCTATAAAAAAACATAATTTTTGTTTTCCGTCTCTCTCTCATATTAAATAGTAATGATTTTCATAACTACTTTTATAAAACATTTTTTTATTAAAAAAATAGTTTTGTTTAAAAAAATAGTTTTATTCATAAAACATTTTTATAGTTTAAACATTTCTTTTATTCTTTTTATAAAACATTTTTAAAAATAACTATTTAACGCTTCTAAAATTTGTAGTAAAAAATTATATAATATGTCAAAAATATGTAATATTATATCTTTATTACTAAGTATATATAACACTGCATTTATTCATCCTGTATAATATACAAGGTTTCCAACATATATTATAATAAATGAATAACTATATTTGCTACGTGTCGACTTCTAATTAAATATAGATTTTTGTTTTTCGTTTTTCTCTCCTATTAAATAATGATGATGTTAAATAATTAAATATCTAACTTATATTCTAGTGTTTTATTAAAAAATACTAAATCATAAGAAAATTTTAATTATTTCTTATTTTACAGATGACTAATAACACCAAATATACAAATTTTCATAGAAAATAATATTTTATAACAAGTTATATTTATTCAATTCATGTAACACATGGGCTTTAACCTAGTAAACATTAAATAAATGATTCGTAGTGTGTTAATAATATAATAATTAAATGATATAAAATAATTGCATGCCTTTGGCGGAGAACGAGGAACGTAAGCAGTCGCGGTGCTGGAAGTACAGAGCGCACCAGTCATGGTGTAAACGGGATCAACACAGTTCCCAAAGACAAAGAGGTGCCCCTTCTTCCAACCTCTAACACCATACTCCCATACTTGTGGGTCATTAACAGGTACCCAGATGGGATCCGTCTTTGCATATTTTTGACACATCCCTATTGATACCTGTCCTATTGTTTACCAAAATAAAATAAAATAATTTGTTAACCTATGAAAAATTTTGCAACATAACCGCTATAAAAATAAGATATCCACTATAAATGTCTTAAGTACAAATATCCTAACATCTATCCTACCTCACTAACGTACACTATAAACGTCTTTGTGAGGATGCACACTAACGTACACTAATCATAATATAATATATAGAATATTGTTGCTTTTAATTAAAAAGTAAACATACCAACACATCGTTTCACCTCTCATTAGAGAAAAGAGGTTTAGATGACGACTCCCTCGCCGGCCTCTTTGTGTGCGTCCTCATAAAGAACTTGATATTTGTAGGTCGCATGCCAAAGGGCTTGTAGCATAGCAGTATCAAGGGGTGTAAATATGTTCCTCCCCAGGTGCTTAATGTTTCTAGTCCCACGCTAGACATTTGGGTACGTTTAGAGGGTGTGAGTTAACCATTCTAAAAAAAGTTATAGGTTGTGTCCCATCTCATTGTCCTACAACAAAAGGTTAAGTTGTTAATTATCAAACAAGAACATATGTTTGAGAAAACTAAAACACTTACCACGTATCTCTTGTGTTGTGAAATGGGGATCGGCATGTAATATCCAGGAAATTCCGGCCTCTATTTTAACTACTCCGACACTTGTAATTCCATTTTCTTATGATTTGCATCTATGAAATTACCTTATTTATCTATTACATTAGTGTTCATACATACATACATACATTGAGTACAATTATTTCAAACTAAAAAATAATAAATATTTATATAAGGAATTATATAAATAATTGTTACTATCCTATTATATATATATATATATATATATATATATATATATATATATATGCTAAGTTATTTCTAAACCTATATATATATATACACATAGGGGACGGTTCCACTAAAAAATGGTTTTTCGCTAAGAAATCCTAAGAAGTGGGTCAAACGAACTCCGATTGAGCTCATTCCAGCGGCGTTGGAACCGTCTCATCGAACCCTAACACGGACCCAAAAACCTAAACCCCTCTCCACCCGTACCCCCAAAAACCTAAACCCCCCTCCAACCCTACCCCGAAAATCCTAAAACCACCACCCTACCCTCCAAAAACCTAAACCCCTCACCCCACCCCCCCAAAACCTAAACCCACCCCCACCCACCCCCAAAAACCTAAAACCCCCACCTCCAAAAAAAACCTAAACCATAAAATCTAAACCCTAAAATCTAAACCCTAAGGCTAAACCATAATGCTAAAACATAAGGCTAAAACCCTAAAATTCAAACGTAAAATCTAAACCTTAAAAGCTAAACCCTAAAAGCTAAGATGGTAGAGTTCAACGAGACGGTTCCAACGTCGCTGAAATTAGCTCAATCGGAGTTCGTTTGATATCGTTTCTTAAGGGTTTTTGTTATTTCTTAGATTTTTTAGCGAAAAAATACTTCTTATTTGATCCCCCCCTATACACATATATTTATAAATAAATACTTTACAAAAAGTTAAATATTAAGTTCTATAAAAATTAGGGTTTATGTGTTTTAATCAAAATAAAAATTAATTCTATTTAGTAAATTACATTTTTACATTTATAACATTTAATTATAACATAATGACTTATTAGATTTTATAAAAATTATAAGATTTAATAAATTTATGTTTTATAAAAAGTTTGGGGTCTAAATGGTAAATTATGAAACTTCGTTTTCATTTAAAAACAAGTTTAAGCATGAAATAATAAAGGTTTGAAACCCTAGGGACCTGTTATGCTAATCCGCATTCTTTCTTTCCCCAAACCAACCACAGGTTCGAAACCCCACCACCACCGGTTCTTGCACATTTAACCCGAACTCGTATTTGAGATGTTTACACACGGATTTGAAACCGGCATCACATTTAGGACAATCAAACGACCCACTCCCTACGATTAATTAGGTTTTTATGATAGTTTTGATGTGTAACTCGTAACCGATAAACCCACTCACAATCATTTACTCGATCGATCATTACAGTGCAAATTAACTATAAATAGGGACTTGTAATCATGTACGAAACACACTACAATCTCCACATACCCCTAATCGCGTCTGAATCCACCTCTGATCAACCCAGTTCCACTGAAGAAGTTGTCCCTATTTCGTTCGGCCGTTCTCTCGTTCACACAGCCATTACAGATAATTTTGGTGTCATTAGGTTCGTATTGATACGAGGATCAGAAGCTCCATGATTTCGGATTCGATCGTCTACTCAATCGAGAGTATTGAACGGGTTAGGGTTACGGGTTCAAATGGGGAAGAAGATGACTTAGGAACTTGTATTTTTAAATTAAACGAGCCGGTTAAGACCAAGGCATCATGCCCTATGGTGGTTAGTGTGTGTGTGCAAGTGTAACTCGATCCTGGCGTGGGTTCGAATCCGACCAGGCCTAGTTTTGGTTTTCTTTTCCTTTTTATTTCTTTTAATACATTATCTAATATTTAAAACTTCTAAATTAAATTTTATAAATTATATAAATATATTCTGTAATATTTATAAAAACAGAAAATATTTTATTTTATTAAAAATACAATTAAACCACTTGTAAATTTTTAAATAAATTAATATAAATGATTCGTTTAGACAAATTTAATTATGTTATTTATCTTTATATTAATAATATTTATTACACAAATTTTAATTAAATGTGTAGGCATATTAATCTCTTTCAAACGTATAAATAATTATTTTTGTGAGAATAATTATTTAAAACACTTTTAAATTTATAAAATACTTAAATAATTATTGTGAATAATTATTTTATACAAAGTTCAATTAATTCTATTTAAAGCCTATTTAGTCTTTTATAATTCAATTAAAATGAATTAATTAATAGATTATTTAGCTATTTTAGTTACATTAACTAATAGTTTAACTAATCATTTTAATTACATAAAATCAATTAATTAAACCTTTACCATTACAAGATTTATTTATAAATTATTTTTAGAATAATTATATAAATAAAACCAAAGTTATTATTTAAACTATTCCATTCCATAACTTTATTTATTAATTATCTTTAGAATAATTATAGATAAATTACTATGTAATTAATTAGAAGTCTTAATTATTTCTAATTAATTTATAAACTACTTTATTAACATTTCAATACTTCTATTTTCTTACAAAATATATGAATACAAGTCCATCTTCAAACCCCATTAAACCCTAAAGTCCCAAAATCTCCTTAATTCCTTTTTGACGTACATTGAATTTAGAGTACCATTACACGTGTAGGTTTATTGTGAGAAATCCTCACGAGGCCTATCAATCTTTACCAATCCATACCACCTCTAGCCTTATTACAAGTGAGTTTCATAACCCCCTTTCTCTTTACTATTGTTTACAAATACTCGGGGTGTAACATGTTTACATACATTACATATACAAATTCAATACCATTGTTCTCATGCTATTACCTATGTGCTTCATGTCTTAAACTACTTGGCGACCATACGTGTGTTCATGTTTAGTATAATCATTAACTTGGGAGGTAGGCCTAAGGTAGTACCTAACATGATCATTTATATGGGAAATCGATACCATACTTAGTACAACCTTGGCGGGTTTTGTGTATACAATATTACTACTTTTTCCAAAACACAATCAGTTGGATTGTACATACCAGTTTTCCATTTACTACGGTTTGATTGTACGCCTTGGAACCTTGTATGTTTTCACATTTATGCCTTCGATTATGCTTTGAACATATTGAATTGTAAATTCTTTTCAACTTTTGATTGGTGTCAAAACCTATGTTACTCACCGACAACTTGTAGTTGACATTTACTCACATGTTTCAGGTGCACCAGTTTGAGGATACTACATGATCACTTAGGACTTTGGACCTAGTAATAATGAAGCTTAATTATGTTTATTTTTGGAACTCTTTGTTTTCTATTTTCACTTGTAACGGATGCTTTAATTATGTTGAATAAATATTATCACTCATTAATAGATGATCATGTTCTTATGAACAACCGTGTTAGCCCCGGCGTATAATTCGTCGCCGGTCGGGGTGTGACAGATTGGTATCAGAGCCATGGTTATAGGGAATTAGGTTATCAGACACACATGACCTAGACTATAACCCAGGAGTCCCAAACATGAGTTTAACTCGTGTCTTTTATTAGGAACTCCACTCTATACTTAATCAACTTACCTATACCTATCTACATCTATTTGTTTCTGTCTACATGGTACAATTACATACACAACAACTTCAAGGGACTACATGAAACATACTCTTAGACCTAAGGGTCTAATCCAAATGAAACTCTCGTCAAAAGTATGTCGGTTCTAACTAATGAATGAGGGCTTGTGCAATCCGGAAGGGTGGATACCTGTATTCTGGGAAATTCTGTCTAGGAAAGCATTTCGTATAAATCCAAATCAACCGATGGACCAGTTATACTTTCCTGGGAATTCCTGGGATAAGTGTCCACTTATAGGCTAAAGCATGACTTCTCAGACATTAAAGGAACTTAAAATACTTTGATAAGTCAATGTATCCATTTGGGTACCATCCCATGTTTTTTATTAAATACCTCGTGATTTCATTACCAACTCTTATAAATGATTCATATCTTATGAAATTCATGTTCATCCTTTTGTAGAATGCCTCCCCGTCGTGAATGTAGGAACAATCTCACTGAAAGGATCATCCAGCAAATGGCTACGATCCTACCAACCATGGTCAACCAGCTAAACCAAAATGCAGCACCAAGAAATCCCACGTGCACATTCAAGCATTTCAACTCCTGCAACCCCACCAAGTACTACGGGAACGATGGAGCCACTGGACTTCTCTAATGGTTCGAAAGCATTGAGGGAACCTTCATCAATGCCGACTGGCCCAAGAACCGGAAGGTTCGTTATGCTACTAGTGTCTTCCAGAAGAGGGCACTCACCTGGTGGAACGAAATCAAACCATAAAGTTGTATTATTGAATTATAATTGCTGATTACAGTGAGTAATAAACAAATTACATTCTATAACCCTCTATTATAAACTAATTACAACTTAATCACTTGTCTAATATTCCCCGCAAGTTGAGGGCGGGGAACGACATGCAACTTGGATCGTAGTGATAGAAACCTTTGAGAAGATAAGGGCTTGGTAAAGACATCAACAATTTGATCATTAGTAGAGATAAACTTGACATTCAATTTCCCTTGAGCAACTTGTTCACGAACAAAATGGAAATCCACCTCAACATGTTTCGTACGTGCATGAAACACATGATTTGCAGAAAGATAGGTTGCACCGAGATTATCGCACCAAAGTGTTGGTGACCGATTAACTATTCCAAGTTCTTGATAAAGAGATCTTAACCATATTAGTTCTGCAACAGTATTAGCAATTGCCTTGTATTATGATTCCGTTGAAGATCGAGATACAGTTCGTTGTTTACGTGCAGACCATGAGATGATATTTGAGCCTAAATATACAACATATCCCCCCGTGGATCGACGATCGACAGCGCAACCAGCCCAATCGGAATCTAAGTATGCCTGTACATCCTGGTGCCTATAAGAGTTAGAAAAGGCATGTAACCGAGAGCCGGAGTCATGACGGAATAGCAAACCAAGTTGAGCCGTGCCATGAAGATATCGCAAGATTCGTTTCACGGTAGCCCAATGATTTTCAGTTGGTGCTTGCATGAATTGACACACTTTAATTACTGCAAAGGCAATGTCCGGTCGAGATAATGTAGCATACTGAAGTGCACCAACTGTCTGACGATACCATGAGGGATCATCAAGAAGGTGACTGTCATCAGGTAATAGTATATGAGAAGTACGCATAGGGGTAGCAACATGTTTAATTGTAAACAGAGAACTAAGATGATACCATGAGGGATCATCAACATGTATGATATCTAAAATGTATTTTCTTTGAGAGAGAATCAAATCATCATGATGATGTACCGCTTCAATCCCCAAAAAGTAGGTCAACCTACCAAGGTCTTTAATTGCAAACAGAGAACTAAGACGATTGATGAGATTAGTGACAGCTTGAGGTTGATTACCAGTGATGATGATGTCATCGACATAAACAAGGACATATACGACGGTGCCATGCATGTTGAGAATGAATAATGACGGGTCAGTTTCAGACCCAGAAAAACCAAGCTGCTGAAGTGCCATAGATAGCCTTGTAAACCACGCTCTAGGGGCTTGTTTGAGCCCATATAAGGACTTGTGAAGTAGACACACATGATCTGGTTTGGTAGGATCAACAAAGCCAGGAGCTTGTTTCATATAAACAGTTTCTTGCAGATCACCATGTAGAAACGCATTCTGAACATCTAGTTGACGAAGCGACCATTTATTAGTGACAGCCAAGGACAAAACAGTACGAATGGTAGCCGGTTTAACAACCGGACTAAATGTTTCATGGTAATCAACCCTTGCTTGTTGATGAAAGCCTTTTGCAACGAGCCGAGCCTTATAACGACTTATCTTTCTAGATGGATCTGTTTTCAACCTGTAACCCATTTATAATCAACCACATTAGCATTCTTAATAGGAGGAACTAATGACCATGTCCCATTCTTATGGAGCCCCTCCAACTCTTCAGCCATGGCATGACGCCACTCCGAAGATGTGTTGGCAACGGTAAACGTGGTTGGTTCTACAGGTAAGTCGGGCAAAGTGGTGGACATATAGGCAGCGGGATTGTATCTATCGGTTGGTGTTGGATTAGGTCGAAGGTTTGAAGGCCGAGATCTTGGTGGAGGGTTAAGTTGGTCTGAGTTTAGAGGCTGCAGATTGGGTATCGGCTGAATGGGGGGCTGCTGATAGGTTTGTGTGTCGGCTGAATTGGAGGCTGCGGGTGTGGTAGTGGCTGGTTCGGTTGTAGCAGGTTCGTTTGAGGCAGGTTCGGTGGTATAAGGGGGGGTCGGTTGGGGCAGACTCAGTTGGGACAGGTTCGGGATAGATGGAAACGTATGGTGGGTCAGTGTGGGATGGGGAAGAGGTGTTAGATGGTATGTGATAAGGGAACGCATGTTCATTGAAGCAAACATGTCGAGCAATATAGACCCGTTCGGTGGTTGAGTCAAGGCACCGGTAGCCATGGTGAACAGGGCTGTAGACAAGGAAGACACATGGAGTCGAACGAAAGTCAATTTTATGATTATTGTACGGACGAAGATAAAGAAAACATTGACACCCAAAGACTCGAAGAAAAGAGTAATCTGGTTTACGTTTAAAAATATGTTCAAAGAAAAGAGTATTTATTTTAGTGGGGCTTAGAGTTGTAGGCAGGGTAGGCATTGGGTGACATAACTCTGGTCTAGGCATGGACTAATCACCCAAGTCTAAACTAGGTTGTATTATCCAAAGCTAACCACGGTTATGACTAGACAATTCCCCATTATTCGTTAGGCCTTCACCTAAGATTTATTTCGGTCTTGTACAGGGATAAAGTTCTGACCAGTCATAATAACGCCAAGACTAGGCGTAAGGTATATGACAAGTTTGATTATGGTTCCAAGGATGAAACCACAAGGGTTAGAAATATCAAAACATGAAGGACGAGAAATTTTGGAATCTTGAAAAGATAGAAAAATTTATAAGAAATTCTGGAAGTTAGGGGATATCGGACCGACATGTGATTAGATATCGGTCTGATATGGGAAGAGGTTGGATGTTGGACCGACATGGCCTGGAAAACGGTCCGAAACGCAAACCCCTATGAACCCTCTGCACCAGACACGTGTCGAGACACGTGTAGGGCACGCGTCAGCATGTCGGACGCGTGGACGGATGTCGGACCGACATGGCATGCCTACTCGGTCCGCTATGGACGGGTGGCACACCGGATTTGCATGACTGCCATGTGGTGCGCATGCGGGACAAGGCAGGCATATCGGACCGATATGCCTCTAGGTAACAGTCCGATATGGGTGGCCATCAGGCCTATAAATAGAGGAGCACTTCATTTGCAATCCTCACACCAACTCACTTCCGAGTTTCCTCTGATCTATTTGATCCCGAGCCTCCCTCTACTGTCCCAACTCCTGACCCACTCTCCCGAGTTTGGCTGGGTTTTGCTTATAAACCGGACTCGAGCGTTTAGAGCCAAAGAAACTCGAAGAACACATAGAAGTGCAAGTTTAGATGCTAGAGCCCTAGGAATCAACTCTAAGAGACTACTTAAGCACTAAGATTATTATCTTTCGAACTCCAACTTCAAAACAAAGGTGAATACTCGTCTGTATCAAAAATACTCGTTCTCATGGTGAAAGCGAGCTTTTACAAAAACGCTTTATGAAGACCTGCTTGGGCTATAGGTTATCATCACGCAAAAATGATTTATAAGACGTGCTTGGGCTATAGGCTATCATCACGCAAAAGATCAAAACTATTTATGTTTTACAAAAAGGGCAAAATACGATAATTAAATATTTACTCATACAGTCCGAGATGTGGTTGACCAGCGAGATCAATCCCATCGGACTTTAAACTACCCAAGAAGTGTACGTAAAGTTTGATCAAATATTTATACTCGCTCCGGATCCAGTTGGGCCGGGCGGGGTTGGCTTGTATGTCGGGTGTTTGTTTAAAACGCAGGAGTGCCAGTTTGGCCGCGTAGCCCCCGAGTACTTGTCCAATGTATACATGGATGAAATGGAAGAAAGTGACATGATCACTAGAATCCAACGATGATGAAATGTTTAACTGTTTAATTAAACTGTTTTTGCAATTTTTATGAAAATGATTTGAGGTCATAATGTATTCACCAGCATGTAGCTGACGTTCATTTTCAAATGTTTTCATGAATAGAATGATATGACTTCATCTTACCGGGACCGGCTACGACCTAAGTCCCGAGGACAGTATTTTTGCATAGCCGTGTTAGGCTACACACCTAGACCCGGTGCAACCCAAAAATATGTTATACAGGTTCGTGCTATGCACAAGAAGAACCTGGGAAAAGACAATGTTAAGGTGCCCAAAGGATTTCGACTCCCTAGGCAGAATACCTCTTTGTAGACTATACTGATTTTGGTCAGGGTTTTGATTTCAAAATCAAATGTACAAACGATCGGGTTTTATACCCAAGTATTTAAATAAAGAAATCTTTTGTCTACACGACGAGATTATAGTATTTACAAAACCAACCCTTGAGGTTGAGAATTGATAAAAATATCCTTTTGAAAACCACTATTCCGCTGCACAAAACCAAACTCTGAAATCAAAGCAGATACCGAAGGTGCCAACTGACGTCGCAGCCCGGTAACGTCTCGGGGGTGCCCGGGGGGGGGGGGGGTGTGACAAATTAACATCCCAACATTAGGGGAGATTAAATGTAGCTGGAAAAAGAATGAGTTGGAATGAATTATCATTGATTCTCAAGCTAAAAAATGTGAACGAGAACTTTGAAAGATAATTAATTTAACAAGATTAAAGAATCAGTTACTAGACACATTCACTGACCTTAAAAGGAGTGACTAAGTCACATATGTCAGCTGCTAATGCTCCAATTAATTTTAGTGTCCAAGAAGGACAATCACATATTGATAATGAGTCTATGGCACGTCTGCAGCGTGATAGACTAGTCGATTCCAAGAATAAAAATTATCAGAAAAGGGGCAAGTAATTATAATGGTCAATTCGAGGTACATTAGAATGGTCTCCTGAAGAGACACTAGACATGATGGTTCTAGAAGAACCTTAGGTACCTGAAAATAAAGAGATCTTGTAAATTGTGTCATGTCTAGAAATGTATGGAATCAAAACAAAATCGGTGTCGTTATACTTTGGAATATAATGTAGCGCTTGAAACAATGAGGGTCAATAATTAAGATCTGCCTATGAATGAAAAGTAGAAATGATTGGCCAAAATGGAAAGACGCAAATAAGGCAGAATTATATTCTCTCACGAAATAGAAATGGTTTGGACTAGCAGTCCAGATACATGAAGTTGTAAATATGTTGGATATAAGTAAGGTCTTTTATGCAAAGAAATTATGCGAAATAATAAAAGAAAGATTAAGACAAAATTGGTGTCACAAATATTTCTGCAAAGACCTATAATTGATTATTATGAGACACATTCTCCGGTGGTGGGCGCATTGACTTCCAATATCTCATTAGTCTGGTAATACAAAGAGAAAATTGATATGCATCTTAAAGTGTTATGACTCATATGACATCAAAATTTACAAGAAAATCCCTGAAGGATTTATACTGCTAAAATCATGTAAAGTAAGTTCTCGAGAACATTATGATTGTTGAATACAAGTTCGGACCCATATACATTATGTTTGTTGTATACGTTATTGAATTGTATATAACTGGAACTCCTGATAAGTTTCCTAAAGCAGTTACATTCTTAAAAGTTATTTGAAACATCTTAAATATACAACCCTTGTGCATCAATAACAGCGTTAAGGGAAGAAATTGTACATGGAGATTATGATATCTCAGTATATAAGAATGGTACAATATGGATTGGAATTGGATTGATGTTATCAATGTTTGCAATTTATTTGTTAAATATAAAGTTTATGTACCAAACTCCTGAAGAGTGAATGCACATGCATAATTAGTCAAGTCGGAAAAAAGTCTATGATGGATTATAAATGTCTCAAACATTTATATACAACCTTGAGAATTATATTATAACAAATTATGTACATGGAGTGAAATAATCAGGTCGAGTGTGGTATAATCAACTCATTGATTATCTTGAAATATAAAGATATAAATATGTTGTAAAAGATCCATACGTTTTATTGAAAGAACAATCAAAGGTTTGTTATATCTCTAGAAGAGATCAAACATTTGTATAAAGGTATTTTTATCCATCAATCAAGTGACATCAAGAAGATGTTGAAACATTTAATACGGACAAAGATTATGTTCTAAGTACGTTAAGGTTGTCAAATTACGTGATACGTAAAATGACCATTTTCAAATAATGAGAAAATCTAAGTTTGGACGTATCATTGTGCATTTATGTTTCTTGCTAGCTATTCAAGATTAGATAGATCATTTATTCGGCCAGATATACCTCGTGTCCATGGGGAGACAGTAGAATGTGATAAACAAATATTTTGATACCCTTAAGGTAAGAAAGATTTGGGTTTATATTCTGCTAACCCATCGAAACGAGTGTAGTTAGTCTTGCAGATGCATGTCATGTTACATAACACAATCATAAGTCTTATGGTATATGTTTACGAGAGGAGATAGCAGAACTTTTACATGAAGATCATACATCGTTGGGCATCTTAAGGAATTGCACTTCAAGGAATCAAGTAGCAAATCATTGACTACAGAAGTTTTAAGAAAATTTTACAAAAGATCAACTCACATCATTTAAAAGATATATACATGAGGGGGCATTATACACGTTGCACTCTTTTTCCCTTCACTAAGTTTTTTTCTATTGGGTTTTCTTAGTAAGGTTTTTAATGAGGCAGCATAATTAATCCAGTAGCATCAGTTTATCTTACGGTACTGAAGTACCGATTAAACATCATCCTGAAGTATGTTGTTAATTGTGTATAATGCGAGCTACACTCTTTTTCCATTTGCTATGGTTTTATCCCACTGGGTTTTCCTGTCAAGGTTTCTAACGAGGTAGCATATCCAAACGTATAAAGTTGATAACCAAGGGGGAGTGTTATAAATATATATTATTATGGTTATCAACGCTTAAAATAGATCATGCTTGTTGAACAAGTTTTCTTTCCTATATATATCCTATTATATCTCATTGTATTACACACTTGATCAATGAATAAAAGATTGCTTTCTCCATATATCTCTTTCTCCTATTGTTTTCTTTTAGGCTAGTTCTATGACAATTCCTACAATTTTTTTCTAATAAATAACATTTTTTAAAGTCTGATATATAATACAATTTTTTAACAGCCAACGAATACTATAAGCCCGGCCACCCGGGTAAACCCATTGGCGCAAGGCCACCCACACCCGCGAACGCAGACAGCGCTGGTGACCCGGCCTGCCCACTATTCCAGGGGAAACCCATTACCCAAAGGTCCACTGTAGAAAACATTTGTCCCACCTGAGCATATTGCAACAAGTGAGACTCGAACCCATGACCTCCACATTAAAAGGCCATAGGGATACCTCCTTCCAAACCAGTTGATCTGAGTCTCATTGACTATATTATACAATTATAATGATATGTCCAAACCTAAAACAATGAGTCGATTAACTGTATAGTCCACCTTTTGCATATGTTATTACTAGAAACCGTATACACACACTTTTTTTGAGTTTCTAGATTAAGTTTGATTTTAATACTTTTCTTAAGTTGGGCTTATTCTACAGATGACGAACAAGGCTACAAGAAATAGGTAAGTGGAGGAGCCCACGACATAATGAATCATTTAAATGCTGAGTCAGGTTGGGCCCACTAATAATGTTTCAGAAATCAGAAACCTCAATTGGTCAACTGCATACAAAGCTTGGTTCAGTTACTTTAGTCGGTTCTATTTAATTGAAAACAGGGAGAAAATTATTGATGTTTTTTTAAATTATATTTGACATTTTTTTTTATTTGTTAATTAAACCTTTTCCATAAACGATTAGTAACGAATAAAATAAATATATAAAAAACACAGTTATTAAAATGTATAATTAAATAATTAATACTCAGTTAATATATAGTTATTTTATTTGAGAAAGATGAAGATCTTTGTTGATTTTCCAACATGCGTGTGTATAGTTTTATTTAGCTTTTTTTATTCATTTTCACCATACAGAAGCCACGTATAGGTTAGACTTTTTTTAATATTATTTTAAATTTTATAATATTTTAATCTTTATAATTAATTTTAATAATATTTTATTTTTCTTATAACTTTTAAAATATAATGTTTTACGAAATTCTAAATGTGTCATTGCAACCTGCTTATTTTTATCTACGTTTCGATATAAGTTTCATTCAAAACCGAGCTTTCGTTATAATATACAAGTCATAGAAACACGCATATGCAAGTCGTCAAGGCTGCCTAAAACCTTCACTTTTTTTTTTCTCTTACAATCTTTAAAATATTATGATTTACAGAATACGGGATTTTCCGTTTCCACGTGCTTTTTTATGAGCATTTCAATGTGATTTTTTTTCCGGGGTGAGTATGAGTGTATAGGTCGTCGAAACCAAATGTTACAAATTTTAACATTAACCGAAACAGGCCGAACAACATCGGTACCTGCGTCGTTATTATCAGAATAGATATAGTTATTCTTTGTTTTTGGTTTTCGATCGATGTAAAAGACTTGCCGATATTATTTTGGGCATGTAGTGACTTTATTTTTTTAGGTTTTCTCTTTCGTTTGATATAGCGAGTGCCAGTTTCGTACCGGTACCGGAATGAACCGAACCGATACCAAGCAAATCCTGCCATATAGCGCGGGAGGATCCCACTAGTTTGAGAACATTTTGTAAATATAATTTATAATACATGTATAAATAAAGTTTAATATGAAAAATAGAACAATTTTGAGTAAGAGATTATTAAGAGGAGTAATATAAAATTTTGTATCGTAACAACTATTCATGAAGATCTAATCCTAAAGCATGCATTTACCAAAAAAAATAAAAAAAATAAATAAAGCATTTAGCATGCAATAATCATAAGACAGAGAAGTAAACAATCAAATTAGAAGGCTCAGTATAAAATTATATGAGTTAATTGCACAAATGGTCTATGTGGTTTAATCAAATTGTACGTTTGTTCTTCAAGTTTTATAAATTATAAACTTAACTCAAACATTTATGACTTGGTTGCGCCTTTAGCTCTTGCTCCTTTACGTTAATATTAGTTAGTTTTTAACGAAAAATTAGCCCATGTGTCATTCACGTGACTTACGATTACAAATTTAACCCTAAAAATGAGTTAAATCATTAAAACTTACTTGTTGTTTCGTTTGAACCATGAACTAGGTGAGATGGCAGAGAACCATTGGTGATGTCAACTCCTAAAACTTATGATCCAACACTAAAAGCAACTCGCGCTAACGTTATGTAAAACTAGCCTAATAGAAGTAGGGAAAAGGAGATTTTGTAACACTCTGCCTCGATTCTAGGGCTAACGTGTCACTTATACAGTAATCAGAATTCAAAATATCAATCCATTAATAAGAAAACATTAGATTTAATGAAATAACATACAAAACATTACAATTTTGATTAATGAAAAACTCTTGGTCTTTATTCTCTCGAGTCCTCTTGCCAAGTCTTCCCGATAAGCCCTGCAACCTAACGTACATAACAGGAAGAATGTACGACTGAGTAAACTTGACTTTATTCAGTGGGACAACAACCATACAATATGCAATAACTTAAAAATATTTGTCATACAATATATATACGTACACATTCATTAAACACATTCGATGAGTCACATTCAGTAGTTCAACGCGTCACATTTAATAGTTCACATTCGATGAGTCATATAACATGTTCAGTAGTTCAGTGCGTCACATACAGTTTTTCAGCGCGTCACCTTTCGGTGCATCGCAATCAGTAGTTCAATGAATCAGTATCAATACTTGCTAATATATATCTATATATACATAATAATTACAGATAATTCACAAAAAACAATTAAATAACAAATTTGGATTCTCGATTACGGGGTAATGAAAATCCAATCCGCACACATACGTTGTTCGAAAGTCCGTACCTTAATGATGATAAACGATAACCGAAATAAAACCCTTGGCATGGAATAAACGTTGCAGAATTAAGCCTACAATTATTGTAACTTAGTTTTTAAAAATCCCTTGGTGTTCGTGCATAAAGTATATAACGTTTGGTATTAAAATATTGTTTATAACTCTTGCGTTTAAGGAAAATCATGACTTTTAAAAATAAATAACGATCATATATTTCAATTTATTTAACTTGAAATAATATACATATATATAGATATATAACTAATTAATTTTTCCTCATATATAACTATTTTAGGTGCTGATAACCATAATAATATATATTTATAACAATCAGACCTTAAGCACCGACATATAAAAACTTTTGAATGTTTTAAAAACACATGTTTTTTTTCCGTGTACTCTCCATAATTACGAGCCTCTTCAGTCTCAAAAAGCAAAACAATATCCTTTTTTTTATTTTTTATTTTTTATCTTGATTTTGGTTATCCTTAATTCATTGTGATTATGTTTAATTTTGAGTTTTTAGACTGAATTGATGCTATGTTATCTTAAATTTAGGAAAAAGATTGTTACCAAGGGAAGTCATATTTTGATCTCAGGCGTTGGAATTTAATTAATTCTTCGAAATCGAGGGAGTTTGTAGTGAAAATATTAGTATTATGAGACGGACAAAGTTCTTGATTCTCACTCAGATGATTTGCCTAGATAGAGATTTATTGATTTGGGTTTTTTTTTGTTATTGATTTAGGTGTTTCTCAAGTTATGGGCAAGGATTTAGATTAATAAAATTTGAGAGAAACTTCACTCGTAAAATCAATTAAAAAGATTATAAATGAATCTCAATTATTGATCGACTTGTCATTTCGAGACTTGATTAGTGATTACTTTGATATCACACGATTCAAAGACTTATTGTTTTCACTTGAGACGTGATTATTGTCAAGTTATTTATTCTGATACTTGATTACTAATTATTTTGCTATCACACGATTCTGAGTCTTATTCGGCTGTTAATTTGCTTTCACTTGCTAAATTAATTTGCTATCACACGATTGCGAGGCTCGTATCTCGGTTTATTAGAATTAGCATAATGAAAAAATTTGAAGAAAATGGTTCGGTTTTATAGATCGAGGCTCGTATCTCGGCGCAAACCAGTTGTAAAATTTGTGACCGAAATATAATGCAGAGCAGTCGCAAGTATTTACCCTATAAATCCTTTTTTTGCAACAAGGGTTTTTTTTACCACCATTGCAAATGACTTTTTATAACATATCTGACCGAAATGATGATCTCAGTTCTCAAATACCGAGTTCTGTGTTAGTGTTTATCACGTATCTGCTCATCATTTATACTCAGATTTGCGTGTAGGAACAAACGAATGGAACTTGGATTTGTTTTGTGGTTTGCAAACAGAAAAGAAATAAACTGAATACTTACTGCCAAAAACAAACTCACATACTTTATTCATTAAAGGAGGCTATATATAGCCTTACAAAACACTCCAAGCAAGTCCCCAGGAAACACCTCTGAAAAGTTCTTTCATCTTGGATAAAGCCAATCGGTAGGGTGCTTTAGCGGGCTGGGCTCCCGGCATTAAGTCTATCTGAAATTCTATCTCCTGATCAGGTGGCACTCCAAGCAAGTCCTCAGGAAACACCTCTGGAAAGTTATACACCACGGGTACATCTTTCATCTCTGCCACTTTAGCTTTATCATCTATAGCATATGTCAGGTAAGTCTCACATCCTCGCTTCATGAACTTTTCAGCCTTGATCATAGAAATGACATTCGGCATTGTGATAACTTTAACCCCATGAAGTGTGATTGAGCTGACATCAGGCGCTTTGAAACAAACTATCATCCTCTTACAAACTATATGTGTTTCATTGACAGCTAGCTAATCCATACCCAGTACTATGTCAAACCCTCTCAATGCTAATAGGAATAACCTAGGAAGGAAAAACCTAGTAGGGAATTTATGACCGTCAAGTTCTATCAGACAATTAACTACAACTTCTAATACAGCTGTGGACTTGCCAATAACAGTCTCCACTTCAAAGGCACTTTCTATCTTTCTAACAGGCACATTCAATAATGAGCAAAATGCAGCAATTATGAAACTCTTACTAGCACCGGAATAAAAAAGGACGAATGCACAAATACCATTGATTAGGAACATACCTGACACCACGTCAGGGTTCCCCCTCAGCCTCTCTTGCTCTTGGTTGTCGATGCACATACGCATGCTACCTTCTTTCTTCTTTACAAACAACATCGGAGCACCCTTATGTGAAATCCTCGGTCTAATAAATCATTTATCCAAAAGCTTTTGTAGCTAATAAGTTCTTTCATCTTGGATGGATGGAGCCAATCGATAGGGTGTATTAGTGATGGGTCGGGCTCCCGACATTAAGTATATCTGAAATTCTATCTCTCCATCAAGTGGCACTCCAGACAAGTCCTCAAGAAACAACTATGGAGAGTTACACACCACGGATACATCTTTCATCTCTGTCACTTTAAGTTTATCATCTATAACATCCGCAAGTAAGCCTCGCATCTTCGCTTCATGAACTTTTCAACCTTGATCATACAAATGACATTCGACATTGTGCTAACTTTATCCCCATGAACTGTGATTGAGCTACCATTAGGTGCTTTGAGACAAACTATCTTCCTCTTACAAACTATCTGTGCTTCATTGGCAGCTAGCCAATCCAGTACTATGGCAAACCCTCCAATGCTAACAGGAATAATCTAGCAGGGAATCTATGACTCTCAAGTTCTATCAGGCAATCAACTACAACTTCTAATATAGTTATGGACTTGCCAATAGTAGTCTCCACCTCAAAGGCACTTTCTAATATACACATTCAATAATGAACAAAATGAGGCAACTATGAAACTCTTTCTAGCACCGGAATAAAAAAGGATGGATGCATAAACATCATTGATTAGGAACATACCTGACACGACGACAGGGATCTGGGTTGTCGACAGTCTTTAGCCTTGTGCCTAGCATTCTAGCTAGGGGTGTTTAAAAGTATCCGTATCCGAAACCGAACCCGAAATATCCGAAATTATGAATCCGAATTATCCGAAAATTCGGATATCCGAATTTTCGGATTCGGATAGCATTTTTCAAAAATTTCGGATATCCGAATATCCGATTTTTTTTTAAGATATTCGATCAAGTAATTCCCCGGAAATCACACAATCTATTTATTCCACAAAACAAAGTAAATAACTTCTAGTCAATTATGTAATAATCCAAAAAAAAAGATGTGAAAGGAGAGACATACTCCATAACTATGTATACATTATTTGTATCTTCACATGCATCAAAAAACTGGATCAGATGCTTATGACCAGACATAGCTCTCAATATTTTTACTTCTCTACACACATGAGTTCCTCAATCGATATTGCAGTTGTCATCTGTAACAATTTAGTAAACAATTAATAACATATCGTTAAAAAGGTAACATATATACGAGTATGGAATGGATTTGCTGAGAATTGAAGTGATAACATTTATTGCTCTACCATATACAGCTATATCATTTAGGCTGATTATACAAAACTTTAAAACCTTAGAGGTATAACAAACTTCCAAAATCAGTATTTCAGTTTCACAAGCATAACCATCGTTCCATACTTCTATATTACTTAGAGTAAAATTAGCCTTCTTATTAAAAAAACTAAAACGTATTCGCGTCATAATTTCATAAATTACTCAAAAATTGGTTTTTGAATGTTTTTTTAATTATTTCATAAAGATGATGTTTATTTAGTATATTTTATATATTTAGATTTTAATTTAAAAAATATATTTAAGTTAAAAAAACAATATATCCGTTTCACTATCCGAATCCGAATCTGAAATTTCGGATATCCGACTTTAAACACCCCTAATTCTAGCAGTTGTGGCATTTGACGTTGTTCGGGCAAACATGAGAGAAGTGGCCCGACTTTCCACATTTATAGCAGAGATTCGTTCCCAACGCGCACTCCCCCATGTGCTCTAGTTTGCACTTTTTGCAGGGACTCCGTTCCTCTCTCCTTTCCTTCTTTTCTTTTGGCCCTATATAGTTTTGCTTGGCTCTTTTAGAGGGATAGACCAATTTTTCTTAAGTTCAACATCCGAATCATCACTATCTGTTGTCTTATCATCCTTGTCGCCTCCACTTAGTTTACTTTTCGAATCATCTATGATCCTTAAGGTTCCCTCTAGTCTCTTTCTAGCCTCTTCCATAGCGTCAGTTATAGCCGCAGGCATAGCAGCTTGTAAAATCCGAGAAACCACTTTTGCTTAGCAGGTTTCTTTTCATGATCAATCACACTACGCCTATCCCCTTTGTTTTCAACCCTGATGATTTCCGATTCATAATGAGAGTACTCATCCTCCTATGGCTGCCTTTTGGTAATTGACGGCTTCCCTTTACGGCCGATACGGCCTCCTCCCTTTCCTCCAACCATAGCTAAAACTACCTATAGATAATGGAACACTAATGTCACGTACCACGTTTCAATAGTTCAAAACACCATGAGTATGGTAACTTACTAATGACAGGAACCAGTTTGTAATTACTAATTTACTTTACCTTTCATGTTCTAAGCATTCTCAGTCAGGAGTAACATCAGCATCCAAGTCTCTATCCTATATCTAAAGGCATATACTTTCTATTTCCTACCAACCATGGTCAACTAACTGAAAGATAGGCGAAGAGAAACCAATGTCATCATGCTAGATAACAATTTAGAACACAATAAGTAAGGTAACCTGTTAATAACAATGGCCATCTACAACTAACCATTACTATACATTTTGGTTTCTAATTATTCCCTTCCATGAGTAACATCAAAGTCTTAACACTCATCTTTATCTAGGTTAAGAAGAGGGAATCTACATAATGACATGACTCTGGTGCTCCTGGCTTTGGACTACTCGTACCGGCATCCTTCACTTGGTCTCTTTCTCATTTTAAGTTCAGACATTAGGGGATGTTCGAATCTCTCAAACAATAGCTCTGCTACCAGCTTGTAAGACCCCAAACCTGTGAGGTCTCACAGTTCATAAATCATAACATGCATAGTTCTTAAACCAAAATTTTCAAATAATCAAGCAGCGGAACATGATCCATTCATTACATAAATTGTCTTAACTCCAAAAACATAAAGTTCATAAAACGTGAACGGGATGCCAGTTCTTTCCATTGATGGAATAGTCCTTCTCCTCGAGCCAAGCACCACCTTAAGCTTTCACAGAGACCTACACTTAACCTGATATACATACTAAAAGTCAGTTATGCTGAGTGAGTTCTTATTTACATAAACATGTGAAGAGGGATTCAAACATAAAACATATAAACCTCTATAAAGTAAAAGTTTCATAAAACATACATCACAAGTTATACATAAATGTCTAGATCTGCGTCATCTCGTAAGCGTCCAGTCACAGGCTCATAGGCCAACAGTCATAAGGGTCACGCTCATCCCGAAGGGATCGTCATCACTTTATTTCCATTTATACAACCGTTTGGGTAGCCACAAAGGTCCATATAAAGTTGTTGCCAATCATAACATAACATAACATAGCGTCTGCACCCCGAATGGACTATAACTAATTTAGACAATGTAATGATTTTAAAAAAAGTTACCCTCTTCATTTTGAAAACATTAATCATCATAAGCATTCACAAGCATTCATAGATGTGTGTAATCATTCATAAAAATTCGTAGATGTTTGTAAACTTGTGTACGTTCTATAAGTGTAAACCCTTTATTTATAAATCATTCTAACGAGCATGCATATTAACTTAAAACAGTAAAAAAAAATAGGGTTTCTAGAACTCACCTGTCAGCTAAAGAGGGATCGACAGTAGAGAATCTATGCGAAGCGCCTAACAGTCTGTACGAAGATTCAAATGCGAACTAGGTTAAAACAGAGAACATTCGGCCGGAACTTACATTCGGCCAGAACTTCCACTCGGTCGGAACTTACTTTCTGCCGGAACTTACATTCGGCCGGAACTTCCATTCGGCCAGAACATACTTTCGGCTGGAACTACAAACTTTAGGCCGGAACTATAAACTTTCTGCCGATTCATACGTACTTTCGGCCCATTCACGGGTTTTTGCCAAAAACGACGGTTTTGACCCAAAATTCTAACTTTTTACGTCCAAACCTGTTGTATAACTCATGCAAGGCCAAATGTACCAATTTCATGTCATTTTATATGTAAAAATCCTATCTTTAAACCAAAATCCATATTTAACCCATTTCAACAAAACTGAAGATTTAGGGTTCGATTCTTACCTCCAAGCGTCCATAGTCTCGTGCTATAACTTCTCAATCGACCAAGAAGAGGATGAAAGCAACCTTGAGTGTTTTCTCCACTTTCTCTCTCTAAACTCTCTCAACTTTCTTTCTCTAGAAAATGAAGGTAATGAAGAAATGAGGGCTAGGGTTAAGGGCTCCCTCCCCTTTTCCTTTCGCGTTGACAATTGTAGCTACTCGATCTTTCAAACGCGATCCCAAAATAATAATAATAATAATAATAATAATAATAATAATAATAATAATAATAATAATAATAATAAACGTCGGGATTTCGGGACGTTACACAAAACAATGTTTCACCTTATCTTCACTCAGTTTGGTGAGTAGAGTTCACCAACACGATTTTGAAGGGGAGTGCCACTTAAAGCCATTTATAAGAAGATTCTATGGCAAAAACAGCTCGTGTGGTATTACTACGTCTTTCTTTTATGTAATGAGCTTGTATAATAAGCGGGCTGAGTTTCCCAAGCCTAGCTTCGTGTCCAGCAACAACCTATATATCATGTGTGTATTACAGATCTAACATAAAAGCAATATAAGATACATAAACATATCAATGGGCAATCAAGCTTTCAGTAAAGTATATATCGAAATGTTAGGAAAAAAAACTTAGCAAGAATATAAATTTAAATTTAAATTAAATTACTTATTATTAAAGAAAATAAATTATATCATAAAATTTTGAAAAGAAAACTTTAACCATTTCAAATGTAGGAGTTAAAACCCCGGATACTATACATTTAAAAGAACAAAAAAAATTACATTATTTTAAAAAGTAGTATCCTTTTAAAAAAAGTTCATCAATAAGCCTTTATCACCTTACTTTTACTTGATGCACCCATAATATTCTAAATCAGATGACAAAGTCTTCTTTATCAATTCCTATGCATCAGATCTATATTCCACTTTAGATTTTCTGTAATATTTCAAGACTTATAAGTGTGCATTTCATCTGTTCATTTTTGCATAGAATCACCGTACTCAAATCAAAATTTGTAAAAGCATGCTTCGGACACAAAAAAACAAATTTTATACCACTTTGGACACGCAATGACACCAAAAAATAACAAACAATATGAGACTAAAATACACATAAAATTATCACAATCAAATGATCTAACTAGTATAAGCAAAACTAAACTAAGCATTTGCCATTGTATCGGATTTCAAATTCATGAAATCTTCAACTTTGGCTTAATACAAACCCTATGGTGCGTTTCATCGAATATCTTATAGAAATAAACAAAGGTCAACCAATCTAGAGACTAGCAATAAGGAGATCGAAGGAAATTTACATAACATTTTTTGAATCAAGCTCACGAATCTTCCAACAACGATAACAAATTCATAAAAATCAAGAGGAACATAATAGATTGGTTTGAACTTTGAAGACAAACATGATCTTCGTTTACAAAAAAACGTAACACCAAATTGTGTTAATTCTTCAATGCGTTAACTAAATCAATTCTAATATCAACTAAATCAATGACGATGGATGCAAATTTGAACAAAAAATCGGATTAATTTCAAATTAAACATAAGAAAGATTGAATGCAGTATAAAAATAGGAAAATCATAGATTAATTACCTAGGATAGAGAGAGAAGGTCAACTGATTAGACGAACACAACGGAAGGTTGCGAGATTCTTCTGCGAGGGAGGGGAGTGGTGTGGCGGCGGCGAAGGCTACGGTGGCTAAGGTTTTGGGAGTGATGGAGAGGGAGAATGGGGGTGGTGGTTGGGAGGGAGACGTAGGGTTGTGGTGGTGGTGGTTTGATTTAGGGATTGGGGGAGATGTGATTACGGTCTTAGAGGAGGCCATGATCTTGTTAGCCATGGAGGATGGCGGTAATGGTAACAATGGCGATGGAGAATGTAGAAGTGATTGAGTGATCAGGTTGTGGTGTAGGAGTGTAGGGAGATTAAAGATGATGAGACGAATATGGTTAGGGTTTCCAAGAAATTGAAATCAAGTCATAAAACACCAGGTCATAGGATCCGCTTGTTTTATCAAAATGGGTTTAGGTGGGAAAAAAACTCTCGAGGATGAACAGGAGGATGGAGCGTGTCCCCAATTGCTATGCTTTTATTAGGTATAATAGATTATATATATATACACATATATATATATATATATATATGAATCAAATAAAAAGTGAAATTTTCGTGGTAAGCGAAAGAAGTGACTTGGATCATTGATCTTGCTCTTTTAATAGTTAAGATTGAGACGGTGACAATATTATAACTAGTAAGAAGATAAAAATGGCTAAAAAAGCAAAAAAGGAACCAATCTCCGGTGTTGACCTTTTTTAGTTTAAATCTAGTTCGAGTAACTTTTTTAAACTTAGCAATGGCTCTTATATATTCTTCATAATTCTTTAAAAAAGATATCATAAAATCAAGAATTTTAGCATCTCTTATCTAAGAATAATATTTCTATATTTTTTAAAACAACATTTTATAATGATACATCTAAACAACTTACAATGGTATGTCTAAATCAATTATAATGGTGTGTCTAACATTACAACGGTGCGTCCAAAGTTTGTCTAAATCTTACGCATGGAAAAAGTGTGTGATCATAATTGGGCATCCAAATCATTAGAATTGTGTCTCTAAAATGACTTTTAATATGGACGCATATGCCCCGTCCTAAAATATTTGTCGCATCTGGAATATTTCGATCATTTCGATCGTACGTTTCAAACACAAATATCAATTTCTACATTAACCCGGAAAGAATTTAAAAGTATGTGTGATTGTGTTAGAAATATTGAGTTTATATAATTAGTTGCTTGTGAGTTGGATAAATGATGGTATATAGGCAAGCAAAGATAAAGCATGTCATGTGGGATAAAGCATGTCATGTGGGTATCGATGATTATGGGTGTCTCGGAGTCCAAGCTGGAATCGGCGGTCGCTTGGGGCCCGTTTTCGCGGGGGGCTCAAATTTAAAAAAAAAATTATGTGTATATATATAAATATTTTTTTTTAATTAGAACCAAAATAAGTAGATGAAAACTTTGTTCTGTTTATTGTTTAACTTTATTTTGTATTTGTTTATCGCTACAATAACGTTTTTTTATTGTTATTACAATTATCATCGATCTTTAAATAAAAAATTATATTTAAGGGCCCATTTTTAGTACTCGTCTGGGGCACCCGAAATCTCAGAGACGTTACTGTATGATCATAGTTTGGAAACAAAGGGAAAAGAATAGTACGTATGGAAAGTGTTGTTTTTATGTGGTCATAATAATGTCTTCATTTATACTTACTGTCTTCATTTCCTTCATCTTCAAAGCATAACATGGACTAGTTCTCTATACGTGAATTTCAGTTGCTCGACGAGGGTAAGCTTGTGGGCGAACTCTTGATAAGTATAGGCTACTTAATTTCCATGAAATTCATGCATCTCATAACTTTCATTGGATATAAAATCAAATCAAATTTAAAGTTAAACTATTATTTTCTAGGTGAGATAAAATGTAATTTCTTAAAAAAAAATAGTTAAATTTATATACGTTATTGCATGTCTATTTGTATATTTATGCACGTAAAAGTTTGTATGACTATAAATTATGGGAAGTATTTGTACGCAACGAATAATATTTTTCATAACAATTTTATCATTTACTTGTGTACCAACCTTTTTTTTCTTGATGTACAACCTTAAAAGTTGTCAAAGTATGTTATTAATTTATCGTGTATGTATATGTTTTATTGTATAAGAAGAAATTGGTTAAATTTTTACTTAAAAGTATATAAATAAATTATTTATATTCTTATACAATGTTTTATTAGATTTTAACATTTTTATAGATATATTAGTCATTGTACGTATTGAAGTTTTTGCTAATATTTTAGCAGTATTTTTCTTCTTCTTTTTTTAATTATAATTTCGTCTGATCCTAGGTCGGACTAAAGGTTTTTAAAACATTTATTCTTATGAAACTCTCTTTTTTGTGTTAACAAAAAAAAAAACCGCGTAAACATCGATACAATAATTATTTTTTTTATGAATAACATTATTACACTAATATAACGTCATGCTTTTTTTGAATTTTTATAAATTCGCAAGTGTACACCTGGTTTAAGTTTTTTCTGAAAGCTAAATATTTATTTTATAGAAAAATTTACACTGGTGTAAACTCTCCTTACACTCGTAAATTTACAAAAATGCAAAAAAGAACATGACATTATATTAGTGTAATAATGTTATTAAAAAAAATGATCGGATCGATTTTTGCGGGGTTGTTTTTGGGTTAACACAATAAAACATGGTTTTGAAAAGAATAAAAAATTATGAAAACTATGAATTTAAAATTTGTGAATCAATGAATCAAAAGCCGCTACTATTGTTTTACTTTGCACAACCAAAATTAGTGTGTGAATGGACGATTGATTCTTAAAGACTCAAACAATTAATTATATATGTTGTGTTAATAAGTGATAAAAAAATTAATAATTGATGATTGAACAAGTGATTGTTTCTCAAACAGTGGATTAAAAGCGATGATTTTACATTTACTCGATAATCGATTTTACTCAGGTTTTTACAGTTGTTAAGGTAGGATGATCGAATAATACTAACCATTATTCCGAATGGACGAAGCTATCGGAGATGAATGGCCGACTATTTTAGTGGATGAATTGGAGAGGGATCAAAATAATAGTAAAATATAAAAGGGTAAACTTGTTATTAAGTTAAAATTTTTTAAAGAGGGATATATATGATATTTAAAGTTTGGTTTGGATATATATGATATTTTATAAATTTCTAAGGATATATATGAAATTCTCCCGTTTTTTAAATAGAATTTATATACTATATATTTATACGTCAAATAATGTATAATCTTAATTAAGTGTCTGAGTATTTAAAAGTTTATCGACATATATATCACTGAGCACACTTTTGATCATTCGTAAGACTAGTAAACAAGTAATTTCAGTATTGAGTCAGCAATAAATGAAATATCCAACTTACTTTAATTTATAACGAGCTAAAAGAATTTTTTTGTGAGTTAGCACATGTTATTATTGAGCATATAATGAGATCAATAGATATATCTACTAAACCCTATAATTTTTTTCTTTAGTACTTTTGAATAGAGGTGCACAAAAGGCGGTTTTTGAACCGAACCGGTTTCGAACCGGCCCGAACCGGTTTGGTCAACGCGAACAGTAAACCGGTTTTGACCAAAACCGGTTCGGGTTAAACCGGTTTAGTAAGTATAAAACATCGAACCTGTTGAACCGGTTCAGTTCGGTTCTGGACCGGTTCGGGTTGGTGAACCGGTTTAAACCGGTTTTTTTTTAATTATAAAATAAATTAAAAAATATTACAAAATTACAAAACATTACAATACGAGAAAAAGAAAAACATAAAGTTCAACGTTTATTCATATTGTAGGGGTTCGGAAATCACAAAACATTACAAAATTAAACATTACAATACGAGAAAAAAAAATATTTTTATTTTTTGGAGTTTTTTTGTTTAATATTAGCCATCATTCTCGGAGTTATTAGTGGATCCTCGTAGTCTATCATCTTCGGCGAGTTCTTCATTTGTAAGTGGGCTCGCCAATCCTTGGTTAATCTCAGATTCGTGTATGAGTTCTTCAACTTCAATTTCATCTTCAAGCGAAGCCCTATCTTGTCTCCTATCTACCGCATCCAAATGGTCTTTCAAGCAAATGCACATTTCCATTGCCGCGGGAGTGAGTCTAGTTCTTCGAATAGATAAAACCCTGCCACTAAGAGAAAAAACGGATTCCAAAGCTACCGTGGAAGCTTGGACGGTTAGTAAATCACGGGCCATGGCGGAAAGGACCGGAAAAGTAGATTCGTTTCCTTTCCACCAAGCCAAAATATCAAAGTCCTCAAAAACATCGACTATGGAAAAAAGCGCCGTTGCAAATCGGATTATATTTTAATATTAACTTTTGAACCGTATTTGTATTATTTGAGGCATTATCAAAAGATATTGAAAATAATTTATTTTGTAATTTAAAATCGGTTATCACATCATCTAAAATGTGAAATAAATTTTGACCCGTGTGAGGATATTCAAACATATCAAACGCGATTGTACGTTTCATCATTTGCCACGTATTGGGATCAACCCAATGAGCGGTAACGCAAATATATGAGTCGGGAATACCATGTGGAGCCGACCAAACGTCGGTGGTTAAGTTCACACCGGTTTCCAATTTTTCAAAACCTAAAATTAATTCTTTTTTTGCTTTTTTCCACATTTTTAGACAATCACGTCTAAGAGTATTACGACTTACTTGATGATAACGTGGTTGAAGGGCTTCTTGAATCATCCTCGTCGTGAGCGGGTTGTCGAAGCGGTTGAACGGCAAACCTCTTTGAATAACTAATTTCGTCATTCTATCTCGAACAATATTTGTATCGAAGTTCCAAATTCCACCCTCGCTTGTCATAGATGCTTGACCCTCATCCGGAATTTTCTTCAAACTCGGACAAGATTTTTCCATATGAGTTTTTAAAGTAGAGTTTGAATTCTTTTTAAAAAACCCACCACATTTTTTGCAACGAGCACGTTCCAACCCGTTAGACATCTCACATAGATCGTAGTTTGACCAAATTGCGGGGTTCCTCGTTGTTGGTATGATTCTCACAACGCTAACTTCGGAAGAGGAAACACCAAAACTTGAAGAAGTTGCCATAGCGTTTTTTGAGCGTTTTTTAGCGTTTTTTGAGCGTTTGAGAATTGTGATTTAACCAAAACACCCACTACTTATTTATAATGTGTTTGGGGGTTAAAATAGGTGAAAAAAATGGTCAAAAATAGGGTTTAACGGTCAAAAACGGCTATATAGCCGTTACCCAACGGTCATTTTTCGGATATTACCGTTAAACCGGTTTAAAACCGGTTTGGCAAACCGGTTCGGCAAACCGGTTCGGCAAACCGGTTCAAAATGAACTGGTTCTAAACCGGTGTCTCGTACAAAACATTAAACCGGTTCAAAACCGCCGGTTCAAACTAGTTTGAAACCGGTTTCAACTAAACCGGTTTGCATCCGGGTCGGGTTTCGGTTCGAAACCGGTTTTTTTGTTCACCTCTACTTTTGAAGACCCAAACATAATTTCTTTAATTTAACTGATTAGGGAAATATATATTTTCATCAAACCAAAAATCCACACTCTTGCAAACATGGCAAAGTACGTGAAGATTACAAGCACTACAACAGTAACATCTTATGGGGACGAAAATTACTCATCTTTTTCCGACGACATGTCGTTGGGATAGGGTGACTTGACCTATACCGATGATATATCGTCCGTACAGGTTTCATCGGGATTGCTTCGTACCAATAGGTCAAAGCCGTCGTCGGTATAGGTGTCGTCGATATAGGTTAGGCTATAGGGACGACATGTCGTCGGGAAAGGGTTTATTAAAAAAATCAAAATTAAAGTCTATAAGGACGACATGTCGTCGGTATAGGTTTGACACCTATCCAGACGACATGTCGTCGGTACAGGTTTTTTCTGTTTTTTAATAAATTTTTTTAAAAATCCTATAGCGACAACATGTCGTCGGTATAAGCCTAAACCCTAATTTTTGAAAATGACCTATACCGACGACATGTCGTCGCCATAGGCCTTTTTTTTTCTTTTTTTTATATTTTTTAATTTTTTCAGAAATATAAAATATACAAAAACATAAACCTGGAAATTCAAGAATATAAACCATTCATAACACATAAATATCATACAAAACTGTTTGGAACGTGAAAATTAATATCCGAATCCTAAAGTTGTCCGAAACACACAAACATTATCCAAATAGTTCAAACCAAACATTCAAATTGTTTAAAACAAACATCATAATAGTTCATATCCTTGTAGTGAAGTGAGTAAATAGAGGTTTATGTTTGTGTAACATATCAAATGTATACAATTGAACATTTTGATTATTGAGCAAAAGGTTTTATCTCTTCATCAAAAAATCATTGTGATTAATTATTAGGCAAAATGATCTTGAAGATATACTTTCTATTATAAAGCATCAGGTCTAATATTTTATATAAACAAGTCTTTTTTACATATATTTGTGAGAGAGTTCAAACACATCATAGAATTTAAAGAGTTTGTACTCAAATTCAACTTCTAGTAAGTTATAGAGTTTTTATTTACTAATATGTTGTTTAAACAAGTTTAGCTTCTTTAGTTAGTTCAATATACGAAATTAAACATTAAAGAACATATCATCTCATTCATTATTCTTGCTTACCTAGTTCTTAACCCCTCATACTTATAAATCTTTTGATTCATAATATTATGAAGTCTTGCTAAAACCAGGATATATATACACACACACTAAAAGCGTATGTAAATGTATAAACTAAATATACATTTACGCAATGCAAAATAGACACGAAATGTCACGAAGCATACATACCAAGTGTTTTGATACCTTCCATGACCTTAAATCATCTCCTATTATGATTTAATCAACTCCTTTTAGTAAAAAAATATGTTCACTTTCTCTTGACTTTCTCTATAATCGTGTCTAAATGTCTAGAGAGTTCTTGAGTTTTCTTGCAACCCTCGACCAAATTCAATTTTTTTTCTTTTTCATACTTATTCCAGATTTAGACTTTTTAATTTTACATAAATGGCCCCTCATTTAATCAAAATGTTATACTAGTACATTTTCTCAAAATATCTAGACATCGCATGTCTAGAAACTAATTCACATAGTCATGTACTTCGACAAATTCATTTCCTCAATTTTCACAAACTCATGGTACGTAAATAAAATTCGCATAGTTGTCTACTTTTCTCTTCGAGAATTCATGAACCTTCTTAGACCATGTTACGGCTATATAGATGAAAGCTACATATAAACCCAATTCCAGGTTTAATCAACTCACACATATATGTATAATGCATCATATAGTCGTGTCCTATACCAAATATTCTTTCATACTCAAAAACTTTATAAACCATTTAAATACTTATTCATGAACGTTTTCTCATATCTAATTCGTTAATTCTTCAATAAAATAATTCAAATATATATTATAATTAAGTTTTAGGGTGTTACATGAATTAAGAAACCAAATTGGGAATTAATGGTCTGACAAGATCAATAATCCCTCTATAGGCTTTCTTGTGCCTGGCCTCTGACTTTCATAGATCTTTGACTTTTCCTTCCTTTTAGCACGGGAAACTAAATGACCTGCAATTATCTCAAAGGAACCAATTTAATCCATATTCCAGTGCAGTTTCTCATAAATCAATCAAATATGTGGATTATACATGAAAAATATGTATAAATGATGACACATTAATGATTTAGATTGAAACTATGGCTTTTTGTAGAAATTATGTCGATATACATAACAAATAAAGAATGTATGTATCATAAGAATGGCATGCATCGGTGTATAAGAGATGATTATATCAATGGAGTTTATGCTTTCATAACATTTGCCTAGTCCAATGATAGATTTGTTGAAAGTACAAGGAAATTTGTCAAGGGAACATGTATTACTACTAGGTATCATTGTTTGAAATGTGGGTGTTTAAAGTTTAAGGAGGACAAAGATGCAGGGCCGACTTGTTAGATTTGGATTCATGTGTAATTATTATACGTATTGGAACCATGGTGAACAAAGGCGATAGATAGAGCATCGTCCAATTCGAGTACCAAAAACGAGAGATGGTGATGGTGTTGAAGGTTGCACACAAATGGTATAAGATAATATGGTATATACAACTCAGAGGGGTGGAGGAAGAACCTAATCCAGCTCATAAGAAATATATTGACATGTTAGAAGATATCGACGAGCCTTTGTGGGATGGTTGTCAGAATGTGTATAAAATTATAAGTTGCAAGTAATTTGTTCAAGTGGAAAGCATCTTCTAACATACCTGAGTCTAGTTATAACCAGTTACTTTCAACGACATATTCATTCATATATATATATATGTATATATATATATATATATATATATATATATATATATATATAGGGAAGAGTTCATGAGAAAACCACATAGTTAGGCGAAAACCACTAAAAATCAATTTTAACCAATCATATAATAATAAAAAAATTATTTTATTTTATTTATAAGAGTATCAATGTAATATTACACATTTTTACTAAAAAACATTTAAGTATTTGCTTACGTATACGTAAACAGAAAACAAAAAAATTACGGTTACGTATACGTAAAATAATTTTTTAGAAAAATGTGTAATATTATATTAATACCCTTAGAAATAAATTAAAAAACTCTATAAATTATTTGAATGACTCTTGACGGTTTTCTCAGTTTTCGCATAACTATATGGTTTTCTCATGATCTCTCCCATATATATATATATATATATATATATATGTGTGTGTGTGTGTGTGTGTGTGAATGGGGTGATATAATAACCCACCCCAAGTGTGAGAAACCATTAATCCTATATGATTGGTTCTTTAATTGCTGTAAATGGGAATGTGTGGTTCACATTAATTTTAGGTAAAATGAGTGGTGGAGATTGCTTGAGGGTATATTAGTCAGTTTGCTTCTTTTTCTTTTCTCCTTTTGTTATTTTTTATATTTAATCACTCTATTAAATGATTTCCTGTCTTCTGTTTCTTTAAAATTCTTCGAGACACTTTCAATCATCTTACACCTAATGTAGGGTTTCCTCCATAGAATTGCACAGCAGGAGCTCTCAATCCTTCCTCCATCTAACAATTCTAACAGCACATAAGTCCCTGCCACCACAACCGAATAACGCCTCTCGGTCGTCCTTGTTGACAGCGGCGTCAAAAACTTCTCATTCAAGTCAGTCTCCTAAGATTTCTACCATTTGGTCCCTCGAAGCTCGAATAGACATTCTCAGCGCCACCTCAATCACCATCTCTTCAAAAGCTTTGTCATGGTAGTGCGAATTCAATTGATTGTACTTGTTATTAATAACAATTATACACTATAGCGTCTGTACCCGAAGGAACCATAGCAGATTTCTACAATGTAATGACTACATAAAAACGTTACCCTCTTCCTTTTAAAAACATTATCATTATAAACATTCGTAGATGTTCGTAAACCATTGTACGTTTCATAAGTGTAGGCCATTTATTTATAAATCACTTTAATGACCAAAATAGTAAAAAAAAAAGGGTTTCTAGAACTCACTTGCTAACTTGCTACAAGATTGATGGTAAGGAATCCAGGAAAAGCGTCTAACAATTTGTACGAAGGTTTAAATATGAACTATGTTAAAACTAGAGAACTTTCGGCCGAAACTACAAAATTTCGGCCGATTCATCATACTTTCGGCCGATTCAATGGGTTTTTGCCAAAAACGTTGGTTTTGATCCAAAACTTCAACTTTTTACATTCAAAACTTTTGTTTAACTCATGCAAGGCTAGATCTAGTGTTTTTAGGCCAATTAACACTTAAAAATTCGACCTTTTTATAAAACCCAAAAACTTGGTTTTCAAAGCATCAAAACAGAGGTGATAGGGGCTGATCTTACCTCAAATCTCGTCTAAAAGGTGATGCTTTCGTCTTCTCTTTCACTTGGGCTCAAGAGGTTGGTGCAAGAACCATTAAAAGTCGGTTTCTCTCTTTAGAACCTCTCATTTATCTCTCTAGAACTTCGTAGCAAAAGTGTAAGAATGAGGGGAGCATAGTGGCGGCTACGGTTAACGGGAGGAGGGCTTTTCATTTTCAAAATTTCAATCTAGATCCCACAATTATTATTATTATTATTATTATTATTATTTAGACGCTCGGTTTTCGGGCGTTACAATAAGCTCCTTACAACCATTCACCAAGATGTATTATGATGGGAGTGATTTTGTAATAGAAAGGGGAGATCAAGAACCTATAAGGGTCTTTGCAGAAAAGGAACTAAAATGACTTGCAAGAGAATATTTATATGCACTTGGAAAAATGAAGATTCTCCATGATCCACAAGATCAGGATGATGTGGATTTTTCCTATAAGTGCGTTAGGGAATTTGCCATTTTTAAGGGAAGAAAATAAGTGATATTTGATAAGCATTAGTCTAGGGAAAGCTTGTAGAGTCAAACACAAAGGCTGGTGTTATCAAAATCACTATGTGACTACTCCGGAGGAAAAGAGTCTACTCCGGATGACAAAGTTACTCTGGATGATGAGTACCTAATGTATAGGCCAATTTGTATCTATTCTATAAATAGCTAGCATGTGTTCGTTATATGTAACTATCTTTGTCAAATTCTCAATTGTACAAAATAACTTTTGTTAATACAAATTGACATTTGATTTAATTTGTGTTCTTATCATCTGTTTGTGTTGTTTGATCATCAAATTATGTGATTCCGCCACATAAATTGATCATTGAATCAAGTTCTTGAGAGATAATTGATCCTAAAGTTATTCTCAAACTTGGGGATGTTATAGATGTGTGTATAGGGTCCGGTTAATGTAAAAAGTCTTTTTAACGTGTGAGGCGTACGAAGTACTTGTATAGTTATCCACCATGTGTTTATGATTGCATAACATGTGTATATAATAACGCACATTTATTTTTATAATTATGTATAGTTATATATATAATTAACAAGTTTACGTCAACCCGCAAAGAATAATTAAATTAAAAGGTGAGTAAACAATTTATGAAGTTGTACTTTAACTTAGTCTGCGCGTTGCTAATAGTTTAGTGTTGGTTTTTATGAATTGAATCTTAGACAGGGTAGGGGTAGTAATGCTCTCCATGGAGGCCAGAACAACTAACTCATACATGCGTCGGAAGTAAAAAAACAGTTATGTTAATTTTCAGTTTTAAAACTTTTAATTTTATTAAACAAAGAATAATTAAACTAAAAGGTGAGTAAACAAAATAATATAATATAACTAATGATGACTACATGCTTATAATATTTTAGGATAATTCTCATAGGCCAAAGTGTTCAAAAAAAATTTGATAAAGGAGAAAAAAAAGGGACTGAAAAAGTAGTAATCATAAGGAAATTAGGTTAATAATAATAATAAGATTAAATCTCATAAAATAAAATAAAAAGTTAGAATTAAAAAAAAAAAGAAGCAAACTATCAAGTCTTTCTTAAGAATGGAAGAGGAAGACTGGCATGACGTCAATAGGGAAGGGTCTAGAAAAGGAAGAAAGGCAGGATTCAAGGGAAAGAACCAGCAAGTTGCTAATATAACCAAGTTCTATTTATCTAACCTTCCCAACGGCTGTACACCATGGGATGTGGCGGACTTTGTGGGGGTATTTGGAGAAGTAGCTGGTGTCTATATTGCTAGGAAGAGAGACAAAGGTGGTTTTAAGTTTGGTTTCATCAGCTTTAAAAATGTGAAAAATGGTAAAGATCTGGAGAGGAATCTTCAAGGGATAAAGATGGGTAATTTCAAACTCCGAATCAATATTGCAAAGTTCGCGGCGAAGAATGTGAGTCAGCAGGAAGAAGAGGGTGACAAGAAAGAAAAAAATAGGGCTGAACCTAAGGTCTGGCCATCGTTAAATGCAGGAGGTATGAATAAGGGGCTTGGGGTAGGTCATTTAAAGAGGTACTCATCGATCAAGAAAAGAAGCAAGGGACAAAGCAACATGGGGAAATGCTACCGGATCTGTCAGAACCCCTTGGGGGATACAAATGGGGTTTTGGAAAAAGAAAAGATTGATGATGAGGCTTTAAAGTCTGGCGGGAATGTTGAGGAAATTAAGAAAAAACCGATAAGGAGAAACAAATATAAATTGGGCCAGGCCCATGCAAAAAAGAAGAATACCCTTTGTGTCGACAGGCCCAAAAAAAGGTCTAGAGTGGATATGGAGGATGACCCATTTGATGTCTATCGATTGATCCCGGATCTTGATTTTCAACGTATGCCCTAATATTATTATTAAAGGTACAATTAAAGGGGAGGAGATGGAGATAAATATTCTGAACGTTTATGCGCCGCAAGCGGTGTTTGCTAAAAAAAGTCTTTGGGATGAATTGACGAGGGTCATGGGCGGATCGAATGGGAATTGGGTTCTAATGGGAGATTTCAATGCAGTTAGGTTCCCGAAGGAAAGATGGAATTCTTCATTTAAAATGGAGTGCGCTCATAATTTTAATGAATTTATCTTCAATGCCGGTCTACTTGAATACGGCATGAAAGGCAATCATTTCACGTGCGTGAGAGAGAATGGCAGAAAGAGAAGTAAGATTGATCACTTTCTCGTTAGTGCCGATTTCTTTAATAATTGGCCAGATGCTTGTTTAAGGGCTCTTTCGTCTCACCTGTCGGATCATAGCCCGTTAATTCTTACTTCGGTCAATAGAAATTTTGGCCCGAAACCGTTTAGAGTTTTCAACTCTTGGCTGGAGAGACCGGGATTTGAGGAGGTGGTTATCAAGGCTGCGGAGGAATTTGTTTTTAGTGGCCCTCCTGACTTAGTTCTGTCTAAAAAATTTGCCTATATCCGGGGTAAAATTAGAATATGGAGAGATGAGATGGTGAAAAAGGAAGGTCTCGAGGAAAATCGAGCGATATCCAAAACTGAACAGTTGGAAGAAAACATGGATAATCGGGAACTTTTGGAGGATGAAGAATGGATCTTAGCTGAATGCAAAAAATCTCTTATAGATATAGATCGAAAGAAAACGCGAACTTGAAACAGAGGTCGAGAATTAGATGTGCGATTGACGGGGATGAAAATTCAAAATTTTTTCACGCTATGGTCGATCAAAGGAAAGCTGCCAACCGGATTCAGGGGCTAGTGGTGAATGGGAGCTGGAATTCTAAGCCTGCAGTGATTAAAAAGGAGGTTCTAAAGTTTTTTAAAGAGAAATTTAAGGAAAGCCACGCAGTTCACCCGAGCTTAGAGTGTGATAATCTAAAAAAAATCCGGAGGAGGAAAAAAGGGTGCTCGTTGAACCGTTCTCGGCTTCTGAGATCAAAGGTGCGGTGTTTGAATGCGGGCCGGACTGTGCTCTAGGTCCGGACGGGTTCAACATAAGGTTTATTAAACATTTCTGGGACATTTTTGAAAAAGATTTTGTCGAGATTCTAGACTTCTTCTATGCCAATGGTTCGATTAGTAGGGGATCGGCTTCTTCATTTATAGCGCTGATTCCGAAGGTCAAGGATGCGTCGGGTCTGATGGATTATAGGCCGATTAATTTGGTGGGGGTGATAAGCAAAATAATCTCGAAGATTCTTGCTAATCGCTTAAAACTGGTCTTGGGGTCGGTTATTTCGGAGTCTCAATCGGCTTTCCTTAAAGGTAAATTTATCCTAGATGGTCCGCTTGTGGTGAATGAGATAATGAATTGGGTTAAAAAAAAAAGTAAGAAGAAGGCTTTTCTTCTGAATATCGATTTCGAAAAAGCCTATGATAATGTTAACCGGAACTTCGTCATTTCGATTATGGAGCAAATGGGGTTTCCTCAGTTATGGTGTTTATGGGTCCATGGCATTTTATCCTCAGCCCGATCATTGGTTTTAGTGAACGGCTCCCCTACTTTTGAGTTCCAATGTCAGAAAGGTATGCGACAGGGTGACCCGATCTCTCCTTTTATCTCTCATGGTTAAGAAAGGTCTTTCATGTATGATTGAGAAAGCTTGCGGTTCCGGAGTTATGAGTGGAATTAATCTTCCTAATAGGGGTCCGGAAATTTCTCATCTCTTTTATGCCGATGACGCCATTATTCTTGGGGAGTAGTCGGAGGCAAATGTCCTTAATGTGGTTCGAATTCTTAGATGCTTCTACTTGTGTGCGGGGCTAAAAATTAACCTTGTTAAATCCAACTTGTATGGGATTGGGACCGAGTTCCAGGAAGTTGTGGAGTTGGCTAAGGTGGTGGGATGCAAAGCGAAGTTGGTTCCGTTTAAGTTCCTAGGGATTACAGTGGGTGCCAATATGAGTCGGATTAATAACTGGAGACCAGTCTATGAGACATTCAAGAAGCGGTTAACCTTGTGGAAAGCGTCCATGTTATCCATGGGGGAGGGTAACTTTAATAAAAGCAGTCCTTGAATGCCTCCCCAACTATTATTTCTCTTTGTATCGTGCCCCGGTTAAAGTTATCAATGATCTAGAGTCAATGATCAAAAAATTCCTTTGGGATGGTACGAGGGAAAGGAGAAAAATTCATTGGGTCGCTTGGGACAGAGTGGCCTCGGCGAAATCTGAAGGAGGCCTCGGGTTCAGTAAACCTAATGTGGTCAACTCGGCTTTGCTCGTCAAGTGGGTTTGGAGATTTAAAGCAGAAGGATGGTCTTTGTGGAAAAGGGTGATCAAAGCCGTTCACGAGAACATGAAGAATAGGGAATTCTTTCCTTTGAGGAAGTCGATAGATGGGGTTTGGATGAATATCACCAAGGCGCTGATAAATAAGCGGATTGGGGAGACTCCCTTGAAGAACTTCATCAAAGGAGTTGTGGGAAGAGGGGAAGACATTGAATTTTGGTTGGTGCCTTGGCTGAAAAACGAGGCTTTCAAAGATTTATTTCCCTCCCTGTTCGAGTTGGATATCAAAAAAAAAGGTGTATGATAAAAGATAGAATTGGATTTTCCAATGCTCAGTTAGAGATACAATGGAACTGGAGCAGAAGTCCGTCTTCTTTGGTGGAATTGGATGAGTTAGCCCAGCTTGAAGATGCCTTACAAGGTGTCAGACTCATCGACAAAAAAGACGGGTGGGAATGGAATGATGGTCAGCAAAGGGAATTCAGTGTTGCTTCGGTAAAAAAATCGCTGGGTTTTGGCGTGGATTTTAGTAACCGGTATGTTTATGGAATGGTGTAAGTGGGTGCCATCAAAATATAATATTTTCATGTGGCGTGCCGAGATGGGTAGAATTGGTTGCGTTACGCGTCAGGAAGGTGGAGGTGGGGGATGTGGGGTGTCAGCTGTGCAACTTCGGTGAGGAGTCCGTGGAGCACATTCTCTTGGTTTGTGCGGTGACCATGGCGGTGTGGCAAGCTATCGGGTCTTGGTGCAAGGTGGGGAATATTTATGCTTTCTCCATTAGAGATCTTTTGGAGATGCATAATCTTATGGGGTTATCCAATCTGATTTAAGGTTGTGTTCCATGGAATAATCATCATTGGGTGTTGGAGTTTATGGAGAGCTAGGAACAATTTCATGTTTAACAGGAAAGTGGTTCGTGTTGAAGACATTGTCAGTGAAGTTAAAGCGGTTGGATTCCTTTGGTTTAACAACAGATTCAAGGGGCAAAAAGTTTTTTGGGATGATTGATGTAAATTTGTTATTATGTAGTTTGTAGTTTCGTTTTGTTGGTTGTTGTGTGGGGCTCTCTCGGTTTTGAGAGAGCGGTTTCGTCGTTTTATGAAGTTAGCCTTTCAAAAAAAAAAATGGACGAAAACTCTCCCTCTGGAAATCACCCACCACCCCGCCACCATATACCGCTCTGGAAACCACCCACCACTCCGCCACCATATGCCGCAGCCATCTGCCGCCACCCTTCGCCCGGTCACGGCCACCACTGCCCCCACCGTAACATCCACACCACCCACCACCATCCTCTGTCTATCTCTCTCTCGTCTTCCTCTCTCTACTTACTATCTCTGTTTCTCTCTCTCAAGAACACCACCGCCGCCACTGCCTGATTCGTCGCCATCAGCGAAGACCGCCACCACCGGCATCTATTGTTGCTACCTCTGGATCCGTACCGGCGACGGGTTTCATGTCTGAAGACATCCCGATGGTGGAGATAGGCAACCCGTTTCAGATCCGGTTTCTAGTCGCCGATAATAGTTTATGTTTTCCGGTCTTCTTTTCCGTTCAACACCCATCGGGTCGTTCATCTTCATCCCTTTTGTTAGAGACATGCGAGATAAAAATGGTCATGACAACCAAGAACATGGGTATTAAAACATTCAGCGGGAGCGACCGTCTTTGTCCGCTGAAAGTTCATATATAAATATGTAGGGAACGACGGTTGCATGGCGGTTTAGTCTTAGAGCGTTGCAATGGTTAGGTAGAGGAGATGATTGGTGGAGACGGAAGTGACGTATATAGTATATTTAACGGAGGGGAACGGAACAGGGAATTCTTTAACAGAAAGGAAACAGGGAGGGGAACGGAACAGGACGCAAGTTGCTTTTTGTATATATTAGTAATAAGGCACAACTATAAATATATATATATATATATATATATATATATATATATATATATATATTACGCATAGTTATGTATATAATTATGTATTGCTATATGTATATAGTTACGCACAATATAACATTTTTAAAAAAGTTATGAAAAATATATAAAATAATAATATACTCAAATTAAAAATAATAAAATACTCAATTTTATGGTATGTTTTTTAATAATAAATTTAAATATATAAAAGTTAAAGACGTCTAAAAAATATGAAATTAGATTAAAAATATCAACAATTAAGCTTTTTCTTTTTTACCTGCCTCTCAGGCATAACCTAGCACTCAGTTAATTACGAATTGTTACCACCTAATATTAGCTATTGATTTGTCTTGAACATGGATTAAGATCTATTTCCTACCCTTCTCATATAAAAAAAGACTTTTTATTTGATCTTGTCTAATAACCGGATTATGTTTCATAGTTAAAGCAAAGTGTGCATATATTTATATAATTCTCACGTTTATTTTAATTCTATATGTGTATGAGTTCTCTTCGTATGATGAATAAAATTAAAAACCATATTTATAATACTCGTCTATTTAAGTTTTAGAAAGTTGAGTACATATTGTTAATAAATTAAATTCGTTTCTTGAAAATATTTATTGTTGACCAAAAAGAGGGTCTAATAAATACTTGTGAGAACCTGCAAAGCTTACCTGACTTGGGTACACTGAACTTTTGAAGGATAAAAATGCATTGAATTTGTGTTTAGATGATTCAACAACGCAACCAAATGAGGTGCGTTGCTCAGCACTCGCCACCTACAACCCCTTTGATTACTAAAGACAAAACCCTACTTCAAACCCTACCACACCCTCCACAACTTCAACACACCCAATATTATCAGCAAAACAAATAATATAATACAGCACAGACATCTTTTTAGATTTATTTTACTTACTGTTGTAATATTTTTTTAAACAATATTCTTTGTTGGTTTCGTATCTATTATAATATATATTATACATATATATAGTTTGTTTAACTATTTGAAAACTTAATAATAGTCATGTTAATTTATTAATAAAAATTATAATCGAGTGTTCAAAATAAATTGAATACTACAATTATATATAATAATTAATTTGGACATTTTTTTATAAGTATCGTAAAAGTTATATTATATACAATAAATATATGGTTAAATCTAAGTTACATCACGACAAGAACAATTAAATTTGTGATAATACATAAAATTTCCAATCACATACGTTATTGTTAAGATTAATGTTGGTTTAATTAAATATGTCATTTATGTAAACTTGAACTTCTTGTTAGTTAAGAGTTGTCACCAAACTTGCTATATATATATATATATAGTACCGTCCAGATCAAGTAGACTTTCTTTTTATTAAACTTAAATTCATCTTTAAATATCATTTTAATACGTGTATCTCGCATCTTTGACTCAATAAATATATCTACGTACGGAAGGTCATAAATTGAAAGTTTCCAACCAACGGGCATGCATGGCCTTAAAGTTCTTATAATAAAAACAAAATATAATGATCTTGTAAACCAAAATAAAATTCATAGGTTTATAAATATGATGCTGATAGGCAAATTAAATATATAAAAAGACATGTTGAAGTTTCTCTAAAACGTATTAAAAGGGTTGAAAATTTGTAAGTGTCGTTGGAATTCTAGAATGCAGAATGTTGGGACCCTTTTTTGTTTATATACAAAGATAAAGGAAAATTTTAGATTCTTTGCTTTTTAATTAAAAAGTTAACATAATTAAGTCTATTAGATCTAAATATCAAATTATAATCTCACTTATCATCAAACCTTTTGTAATAAAAAACCAAAGGAGAAAAACTAATTAAATATGGAAAACCCTAAATCACCCTCATGCAAGATATAACTTAAACATAACCAGAATGTACGTACGTGGCTCATATTGCCACATCATATCCCATGTTAAAAAATCCGTAGAATTTAACAAACGCAACTACCTTAATTATGATCTAAGGATGCATGTCACGCCAACAAACTCACATGTACGTTTGTTTACTTTTGAACGAAACTTGAATTCGCAATTAGTGTAATAAAAAAGTAATTAAGTTGATGCATGCAATCATTAATTGAAGTCAGGGTAGATTTGGAAACTTATTTAGTTTTTATTACTATTAAACAAGTGATGGAGGTCCAAACTTATATCACAAAAGAAAAATAAAAAGGTGGTAATTTATAAAGACTATTGTTTTTCACCACCACCACCTCACTTCTTCACTCTTTGTACACAATACTTTCTTCCCATTTTACCCTCAAGTCAAACCAAGATTAACATACTGGGAATATTAAACTCCATAAAGATCTCACCTTTGGAACCAAACTCCAATCTTTATCAACACATGACATCTTTAAGCAACTTGTACCTTCGAGTACCAGTTTTTGGTGAAGGAGCTCCGGATGACTTGCCTTTTTCAGAACCCTCTTCACGATCATGTTGTTTGATCTTGTAACCGGAATATTCTGGCCTGGTACTGCCTCCGGCGTCGGTTTTTGAGCTTGATTTCTTTGAAGAACCACCGGATTTGGTGCCCCGGATCACCTCATGTTGGCACCAATCACATAGCTCCGGCGGTTCCGATGATTCGCTATAGTAGTTGCTACAATACCTATATCAATATTATTTCATGAGAAAATTAATAAATTTTTTAACAATAAAAAATTCTTCAAACTTACCAAGAATTAAAAGAGTTTAAGAATTTATGTGGAGAACAAAAAGATTTGCAGGAAATAGTAAAATACACATGGATTGGTCAACGTAAAATAGTACAAAGGCAATTAATTTATATAAATGAATAAATAATTACTTGGTGAAGGAAACGGTGGCATGGTGGAGGTGGAGTTGGGCTGAGGCGGTGGCGGTGGCGGTGGCGGTGGTTGTAATAGTAATAGTAAACTAGTTATATATACCACCACTAACTTACGCAAGCGATGATGTGAAAGAACTGCAAACTTTCATTATTTTTTTTTGTGATAAATTCCTATTTAAAAGAATAAACATAATTTGGGTATGTCCTAATTCATAAAAAGTATCAAAAATTTTCATGTATAAACCTAAAGATAATACACTACTAGGAAAATTTTATGAAAAAAAAGTTTTGGTCGGAAATAGCGACGAAATTGATACGAGTGTTGAGAGACATACGAGTGTTGGAATCGGTGGAGGCACTTGATACATCGGAAGATCTTATCAGGGAAACCAACGTCACCACACATGCAACACACTCTTTCAACATCCACCATTTATTCAGACTATACTTGAAACTAGAGAGAGAGAGGATGAAGAGTAATGGAATAGGCGGTGTGTGTGTGTATATATGAGATATATACGTGTGTGTATAGAAAGCTTAGGTGTGGGGGAGTGGGGCTTAAGTGTTTAACAGGTCGATGTCGACCACAGGTTTCATTGCAGTCGTTTTCAGTTATGGAAGGAGAGAGAATTAATATATAATATTGTCTGGAAATGACGATTATATCCATGGATGGAGACATGTACAAGTATTGGTTAAACCATCAATGACATCTAAAAAGGTTACAATTGCGTTGTTTGTGTCCCCTTTGACATAAAAAGGATAGTAACTTGCAGAAACCAACACCATATATATATATATATATATATATATATATATATATATATATATATATATGTTTTTATAAATTGAAATATTAAGTGGTAATCGTGCACGATTTTTGGTTAATTTATTTGCAAATGTTAATTAATTGATTATATGTGAGTCCGTACAACTAGTGCAGATCTTTCCTAAAATAATATTTTTGTCAATTTCGAAAATTAAGAGAAGATAATCTTCTGTAATACAAACCGAAAATACGTGAATATCAGCGAAAAAAGGTGAAAACACGTGAATATCAATACGTGAATATCAATATAAATAAGTTAGTACTTGGCCTAGGCGGGGAGTACTCGGACATGGTAAATTACAAAGAAGTTAATTTTCAGGAAATTATATATATGTCAAATAACATAAGTGTACTAATATTTATAACAAAATACGTGAATATCAATATAAATAAGAAAAATACATGTTCAAATACTAAAGTATTTTAAAATTTGATAATCATTCTTTAATAATATAGACATAGTAATCATTTAATTCTCATCTTCCAATGTATCTCCGTGAAAAATAACGAAAATCCAACAAAAATCGGTGAAAATCGGCGAAAAACAGCGAAAAAAGGTGAAAACAGCGAAAATCCGAGTTGACCGAGTTGGACCGATTTGGACCGATTCCGAATAATGTTGGCCGAGTTGAAGAAAAGCGTCTCGACACCCTACCAAGGACCGAGTACTCGGCCGCCTAGGCTGTCACACCCCCAAATTCTACTAAAGGAGTTTTACCGTTTGGCATGTGACAAACCAGAATCTCAGTCATTAGTTACATCAAACAACACTATATGAGACTTAAAATGTCATAACATAAAAGTTCAGAGTTAAATGCGGAAGTGTAAACGTTAAAATGATATCAAAAGTAATTACACGTAACAAGCATCAATTAATGTAAATAAGTAACACTGTTTAAAATGTTTGAAATGAATGATATGACAGTAGGACTCCATGCATGTCCTAAGTGTGCAACCTGTGCCAAAGCGACATGAGAAACATGTAAGAAAAAGTGTCAACACGAAGTTGGTGAGTTCACAAGTTTGTATGTAAATAAATTGTTTGAGTGTTGTTGGATCCACATACGTAAGTCACACCTATTGATAGCTAGACAATGTACAAGTTACTCTAAGCGCTCGCAACCGTAGACTGACAGTTTATGTTTGAATGCCTCCCACCAGGTCTATCAACCATGGTGCATGTTTTATGTCAATATTACACCCGTTCGACCTCCAATCGAGTTAGTGCGACTAACGCGGGTGGGGTTTGTCAAACCCAGTAGTACTACTCAACATACCTCGTTATTCTTCATATTTAAACGGTTCGATGTTAGGACTTTCATGATAGAGTTTACGCTTAAGTACACCAGTGGTAGTGAAATACTATGTGATCCATGTCCGTTTGTGTGTGTCTCTCCCTAGCTGGAAGACAAGTAACGGATGTCTGTTCGTACGCATGTTTCTCCCCAACGGGAAAACGAGTAAAATATTGTTTGTGTGTATGCATGTTTCTCCCCAACGGGAAAACAAGTAAAATACCGTTTGTGTGTATGCATGTTTCTCCCCAAAGGGAAAACAAGTAAAATGATGTTTGTGTGTAAGCATGTTTCTCCCCCAATAGGAAAACAAGTAAAATGATGTTTGTGTGTAAGCATGTTTCTCCCCCAATAGGAAAACAAGTAAAAAGGGGCCGTGAAACTCACCTGCGTTGCGTAGTAGGTAGTATCACACAAGTATGAGATTTAGAACCTCAAGTGTTAGCTTGCACGGCTTAAGTATGCCCTAGAATCATAAACACATAAGTTAGGGACACATTGGGATTTGTGACGACGACACGGAAGATTAGAACGTCTTAAAATATTCTAAGGATCAACGAATAGGCGAACGTGTCCACGGTAATAAGGATTTCTTAATTAATTAATTATTAAGATAAATACGTTTCGTGTCGAACGTTTCTAATAACGAATAATAATAAATAATTATATTTGTACGTTTGTGCCATTTAAGTTCGTATGATTAATAAAATAATCATTTGTGTGGAAAAATAAAAAATATATTATTTTTAATCGAGGATAAAACCGATAGTAAATAATATAAACAATTATACTATCTAGTAGTTTGAAAAGTTACACGAGATTACTAAACGAGGCGAAATAATATAAATATATATATTATTCTATAATCGGAGTTACGGGTTGGAAATAATATAAACATATTATTTTATTTAAAGTCGTTGTTTGAAAATAATATAAATATATTATTTTATAAGTGGGTTTTAATAATAAAAATGGGTTATAGAATTAAACCCGAGCCTACGGGTGATTTTTCCAAACTAAAAAACATTAATATATTATTATAGTAATATATAGGTAGTTTTAATAATAAAAATATTAATAAAAACTAGTCTTAAAATGAAATGGGGGTGGAGGGACTCGAACCCGGGTCTCCTCTACACCAACACCAAGCTTTAACCATCCCACCCAGTAGGGCAATTGTGACATATCCCGGTTCCAAGTGGTGTTAGCACAAAATTCCAGTGTATCCCCATCCCATATGAACGAACGCAAGTCAAATCCCAAATCCACCGGATTCGATTATGGTTCGAAGGCAAGGCATAGGGGTTTTGTTAAGTGGTTGATTTCGGTTCTGTGGGTGAGTTTAATTTCAAAATCGTTGAGTTTAGGATCGATTAATTCTTGTTTCAAAAAGCCGAAACCCTAGGTTTTCTTATGAAATCAAATTGAGTAATTCTGATAATAGAAATAGTTGGATTCATGGGGCTTTTACAGAACAATACATTGCGAATCTAACCATGTACATTAATTAGATTGAGACTGGATCTAGAATCAAAACCCCCCAATTCATCATATGAACAAACCCTAGATACGGGTTTATGTTCGATTCGATGTTATGCGGTTAAATTATGATGTGGTTTTCGATATACAGTGAATTGCGAATCGAATGGTATGAATTAATTGGATTAAAACAGACTGTAAGGTAGGGTTCGATCAAACCGAACATACATGAACCCTAGAATCTGGATTTCGAACGGACTATAGGGCTTTCAATTAACAGACTTTAACGAAGCTAAGGGTGCGAGAACTTACCAGATTTGGATCCGAAATGAGTGAGATCGACTAAAACAGCAGCCGACGGTGGCTGGCTTGGTCTCTGCTGACTTCCGCTGCGATTCCGACGAGTTTGATGTGTGCAATTGTTCCAGGGGGATTTGTCTAGTGTGTGCAGGTGCTCAATTGAGAGATTAACAAACGATCTGGTTGAATTATGTTGATATGTTGCCATTGTGTCGACGGTTATGCCATTATTGCTCATAATTGGTGTTAATTCGAATCATTGATAGTGTAATGGCTCTAATGATGTGCGTTTATGACAAGTATCGTGTATTTCGGTTACAACCTCCACGAATTTCAGTTATGGAGTTCGATTTTTGAGTCAAGAACACATAGGTTTGACTTTTAAAAGTCAAACAGAACATAAACTCTTAAATTTTGACTTAGAAAGTCAACAGAATAGGTTTAGGGTAATTACAGCCTTAGTCCTTGTAGTTTGGGTGAATTTGTGTTTGGAAAAATGACAGAATTTGTCCCTGGGGTTTGTATAAAGGCAGAAATAATCCCTTGGATTTGAGATTGGGTTAAGTAGGTTACAATTTAACCGAATTGTCACATAGATGACTTTATTTATTGGATCAACACCGTTGAATGGGTTTTTGATTTCAAAGATATCCCTAGACTCTGATCGGTTGAAAGTCAAAGTGGTGGCAATCAAGTTGAAGAAATCGGCTTCCCTTTGGTGGGAGCATGTCAAGTAGCAACGAAAAAGAGAAGGTAAGTCATGGGTAGGTTCATGGGCAAAGATGAAGAAACTTTTAAATCGGAAGTTTCTACCCCCCAACCACCGCCAAGAAGCTTTCTTAGACTATCATCAGATGACACAAGGTATGATGTCGATTGAGGAATTTATTGCTTATTTTGACCGGTTGCGTATGCGTTGTGTAGTCGACGAGGAGGAAGAACATGTGGTAACTAGATTTTTAGGTGCTATCAAACCCGAGATCTCGAACGTAGTACTATTACAACAATATTGGTCATACAATGATGTGTGCAGGTTGGCTTTGAAGGTGGAAAACAGCAGAAGGGTAAAACAAGGGTGGTGGGGACTAAAGCGGCAACGGGGACATAGGCACTAGCAAAAGCGGTTCACAACGGAATCAAAAACACCTACCAGTTTCGGAAGGATGGGGTAAGCATTACCTCATTACCGTTGGACAACTGGGGTGAGAAAAAGGATTTGTCGGCCTTGAGTTTGCGACGGATTGATGTGAGATGTGCACGGGTTGATCATTGCCGTTATGGGTTTTATTCCGTTAGTCTCCCCGATACGCTTTATATTAATATTGTTCCTACGGTGTCTGTTAAAATTGGGTTTGTAGAGTTGGGTAAACACCCGGGTGGTGCTTCGGAGGTTGAGTGTGTGGGATCGAGTACTGTTTTGTTTTATGTATCTACTCCCCCCCCCCCACGCTTATCATTATCTATTGGAATTGGTACGACATGTATCAAGGTTTCGTCGGGGCATGGTTCAAATTATGGTATGTGATTTAGGTTATAACCGTGTATGGGTGGATCTTCACATAGGCCCTAGAAGTCATTTTGAATTTGTAACCGATAACATGGTAATTAGGTGGATTTTTATTGGGGTCATTTTCTGGATTGGGTTGACAATACGGTGGTCTTGACGGTTGGGCTCACGGGTTGTGATCAATGGGTTATTGATATTGGCTTGGTCGTGATTGAACTTCGGCATTGTGGCAGCGTGTTACTGTGGAGTGTTTGGTGGGTTGCTTTTGTTATATGGGTCTTACTAGGCTATTGGACATTGATCGAGTTTTTCTATGCAGCGGGCTTCCAGGGGGGAGTATGATGCAGGAGCATCTACGGGTACCCAGTTCGTGGATTATTTGTTTGGTACCCAGTTCAACCCAGGGATCGATCCGATTAATATATGGAAACTGGAAGGGAGGGTCGTCGTGCTAGAGGCGGTCATGGAGGGGCGCAACATGGAGAAGATTTAAATTTAACCTAATCTTTTAAATTTTTAACTATGGTTTCTTTCCTATTTTCGGATTTTATTTCCTATTCAAACTATGTTTTTTCCCTATAAAATGGGATCTGAGGTTTTGGTTTAGATGGTTGAATTATTTTGAATATTTTATTCTTTAGAAGAACTCTTAATCCGAGTGTTCGACTGAAGCTTGTGATTAAAGCTTTTGATTATTATATGTATTCTTGATTGTCATTTGATTTTTCGTTGCATCATATTATCTATGTTTTAAGTATTTCAAAACATGGTTCATTGTTTTTGAAGTTTTAAAGTGTATTTGTGTATGCGTGGGTAAAAATCGGTTTTAAAATTAATTTAAAGTATTTCTTAGTCTAAAATCATTATATTTCATATTTCTAACCTGTTAGTGACTAATTTGGTTTTAGAATAAGAAAAGTGATTAAAATAAGGGCATGTGTCAAAATAGGATGACTATATGTATATATAGATTCAGTGATGTTTTGTAAGGAAAAAATCTAAAATCAATCATAAGTCAGATTGATGTTTTTTTTTTTTTTAACATATGAGAATCTACTTTATTATGGTTTCATATATGAAAAGTTGATTTTGACGGTAAGTGGGTCAAAGCAAAGAAAATGCAGCGGTGAGTATGTGTTGTATAAAAAGTTAATGAAAACCAATTTCAAGAAATTGATCTAGAATGAATTTTTATACAAACTTGTATTTTGAACTTGGTTTATGACCTTACAATTAAACACGGGTGTCATACCAAGACGATGATGTCATATTAATACAGTTCTTTTTACGTACAGGTATGACTCTCTATAGAAATTTGACACGTCTACATGTCATCTTGTACAATCAATTTTAACATTAACTCCATCACCATTACCTCAACTTTACACTTCTAAACTCAAATTAAGCTAAATCAAATTTACAAAAGCCAAATTCATGAACTATGGTCTATATGACCAAATTTCAAGTTTCAACCTATTTCTGCTACAAGTAGACAAATTCCCAAATCAAACACATGCAATCGCATGATTTTCACTACATCAAAGTGTTATTTACACCATCTGGTTAAAGTCCATATATGAACACGGATAGCTTTGAGAGTTCACTAGAACCCAATTTTGGTATGAAATTCATTTTAGCACATATGACCAATTAACAACTACGGGTGTCAATCGTGTCGGGTTGACGGGTTGCGGGTTAACTGGTTGAATTATGCAATCCGAACACTTAAATTTCAACCCTAACTTGGATACACTTAAATTCAGGTCAACCCGAACCATACCCGTTTAACCCATTTATCTAAATCAAAATCATAAACTACTAAATCCAAAATCTAATTCATTTAAGGTAAACCGAAAGTAAATTGAATAATTATCTCTAGAAAGGAAAAAAAGAAAAGTTTTGTTATAATTCAGTTCCTTTATTCTAAACACTAAATATAAAAGTAATTGAACAGTCATTTCTATAATGGGAAAAATAAAAAAATTCTAACATAAACGGGTTAACGGGTCAACCCATTTTTAAATGGGTCAACCCGACCCGTTTATTAAACGGTCAACCCAAACCCGACCCGTTTTTTTTAAAACGGGTTGAAATGGTCAACCCAAAACCTGATTATTTTCGTGTCGTGTTCGGATCGTGTCAGGAATTGACACCCCTGTTAACAACCATTATAAGTTTTATTCCATATATTGAATAAATTACAAGTATTTGAACATGAATCTCGCTAGATATAGTGTGTTTTATGCATAAAATTTCACAGCACATCTGTTTCAACATGAACCAACCCGTATTTCAAATATTTATTTCAACATTCTTAACCTATTATCAAAATGAACGTATCTAGCAACTTTTACAGTCGCTAACCATCATTTCTAACTCATTAGAAGCATCAATTTCATTTTATATCTTAGAATATAAACTTGATTATGCGTTCTAACGTCTCTATAAACAACAAAGGGCAAGAAACACTTATTATGAAGTAAATTACTTCTTATTCAAATTAGCTTTCTTTCTTTCAAATCCATTCCTAGATTTTTTTTAGAGTAAATTACTCGGATGGTCTTTAAGGTTTGCTAAAATTTCATTGTTCGTCCTTAACCTTAAAAAATTACGGATTTGGTCCAACTATTTGGCAAATCGTCACGTTTTTCGTCCCTTGGATGGATGTCCATTAGAAAGTCTATTAATTTTTTTGAAAATGACTAGAATACCCCTTAGAATTAAAATTTAATATTAAAAATTAAAAACTCAAATGGTGGACCCACATCAAACTCACCCTATCCCCTCCCCCAACTTAGTAAGTTGACTAAAGAAAGTAAACAACCCTCTCCCCACCTTTCTTCTTCATGCTACTACCGGAACCCCACTCATTCCGGCGAATTCGTTTTCCCAAGCAAACCCCTCTCATCTATCCGACACTCTCGTTTTTTCCATGCAAACCCCTTCGTTTTTCTGTCCCCCTCTCCCTCAACCAAGTTGTCGCCCTTCTATCTCAAACTTTCAGGACGAACAACTTTCGATTAGTTAAATGGACGGACATGAACAAAAATGGCTTATGAGAAAATAAATTAATAGCACAAGTTTTATATATCTCTTCTTATATGAAACAAAAATTGCTTAATTATGAGGTTATAGTGGGTTGATAAATTAAAAGTTGTATTGCTTTTCTCTTACTATGATAAAATACTCAAAAGGTAAGTTAACCACAAGTGTCGGGATATGCTCTAAGCACTTAGGGTATCTCTACACCTAAAAGATGCCGTAAATCCAAAGCCATTCGTAAAAAGTGACCTCTAAATTCAGAAACCCTTCCAACCTCTAAACATATGAATTGATATCAAAAACCATCGATCACTCTCACTTTATATATACTCGATTAGCCTTTTTCTGTGTTTATTCTCATTCTCATGTTAGACAATTCCAAGAACCAAATCCTCTTTGCGGATATGTTGTTTTATAAGTTCACCACACTTTATAATAAAAGAGAAGGATGTAATATTATTGTCTGGCGAGAATAAGTCTTATTCTAAAATGTTTTATATATAGCTGTGTTTTTATAACATGAATGTCCTTTTAGTAAAGAGTTAATGTGTACAACATCAAATCTACTATGTGCATCACCATCATGATGATGGACATAATAGATTTTATATGGTAATGCACATAGTAGATTTGATGTTAGGTCACCACGTTATAAATGATTATTAATAATAATGGTGAACATTAAATAAAATGCCATGAAGGAATGTTGGTGGTGGTGGGGGGTGGGGGTGAGGTTTGGGATAGATGTGTATAACTTAGAGAAAATGAAGAAAGTAATTTTTGTGAATATGTTATACCTTTATAGTAATATCAGGAAGAAAAAAAAATTGCACATATAGCAAATAACCACGAGTTGCATGACACCACGGTATACAATATCCTACTTGCAATACATTAGAGAACTCGTACACGAAACCATATTCGCGTATCACCTTTAACTCGCTTACTATAATTTTTTGTTGATATAATGAAGAAAATTTTGTGTAGGTTCATGTTAGAAAACATAATAAACAGTAAATACACAAAGAATGTGTTTTTATTCAATAAAATGGTTAAACAAATTAAAGCAAATGATAATACATTGTCGAGGTATGAAAACTATATTTTTTTATATTATATAATACATTGTACAACGTATAAGAATAACAATACATAATGATGATACAATGTTGTGGGTTTGGGGAACTACCAAGCACTAGATAACAATATTTCCATCATAATCTACTTTTTTTTGGTAATTATAACTCTAGATTTAACTAATTTTCTAAGCATGCATTTATAACATTTTATGTTGAACATGTTCAAGGCCAAACATGCACCTTATAATGTCAAGAAGTTGTAATCAACTTATTAATTTAGCTACTGATTTTAACAAAACAATGCAACCTTTGTAGCACAACAAGACTCGAATATATTGTAGGTTTCATTGAAAGACAGAGGCCTTAATGGACAGAGGCCTTAATGGCAGAAGACCTGAAATAAGCGTTAACTAGGTCTTTCTATAGGCCTACTTTTTATAAGGTTTAAACTCCTACTAAAGTGATTATTTCTAGTCTTATTTTCTATGTCACTCTCTATTGAAAAAACATACATTACAAACAAGCACAATAGACTACCAATGATACATTATATTGTTAATATCGATAGCTAAATTGATAATGTGTAAAAAAAATCAAGAGATATAACCTAGCAAAAAGCGAGAATCTATGAACACTAACAACAATGTAAAATGTTGAAAATGTACTAATCATAATGACAAAATGCAAAAGCAACATTCCATCATCATTCCCCATCGGTTATGCTATATGCTCTCTTCATATGATACAATGATTAAAAGGCATTGTATTTTAAGAAGAAACAAGATAACTTCGTTCAGCAAGAAATAGATGCGGGGCGGAATTGGTGGTTAGACAATTTAAGACAATCTTTGGCCACCATCATTCCTGTAACATCCACGATTTTTTCAGTGTTATTTTTTTTTTCTATTCAATAGTGATATTCCATTTCAATCCCGTACTTGTTCATGTCACACTAGTTATTATTTTAAAACATAAGCCAATCCAATTTTTCAAACCTTGCATTATCAGGTACCCAAAGAACCCTCCTCCCTTTAATCGTAATCCAATTGTACATCTGAGATCCTTGTGTTCGGCTAGATCATTTAGATTTATTATTTAAAACTATACATTTTGAAATTTATTTATATAGTTATTTTTAAACAAATAGTTATATAACTTTTTTTTTCAAAAAACTAAATTAGCAAAAAAAAAACTAAATGATTATTTTTGTAACCCAAAATAATTATTTTTGTCATAATTCTTTTAAGTTTATTATGGGGTTAACTATCTAATATTAATTATTCATTTTCAACAAATTTAATTATAAACTATTATTTGTTTTAAAAGTAATGATTTACAATTATATATTTTCACAAATTATAAACAAATATTAAAAGTTATATTTTTATGAAAATACTATTATTTTGTTAAATAGTAGTTATCCTAGCATGTGTTTATTTAATCAATGGTATCGTATTTAAACTAAACCAAACCCCGAACAATCCTGAGTCCAACGGATCCCTAAATCGCCATTGATTCACAAACGCATTCAAATCATTAGCAAAACCAATTATAGCATCCTTGTATCGTTTAATATTGTTAGGTTGGAAATTGTGTGGTTATCCAAACTTGTGAGCATCAACAATCATTCTAGTACACTATCTTGCAAAGCTCACCAATGTGAGTTTCATAGCCCCTTTTACATTACTTTTGTTTACAAATACTCAGGGTGGAACATGTCTACATTACTTTATACACACAATTCAATTACCTATGTTCTTATGCAAAGTTCATGTGTTTTATGTCTTAAACTACTTGGTGATACATGTGTTCATATTTAGTACAACCATTAACTTGCGTGGCAAGCCTAAGGTTGTACCTAGCATGATCATTTATATGGGAAACCGATACATTACTTAACACAAATCTTGGCGGATTTGTGTATACATTTTGGTACCTTACTTCACGCAATCCGGGGGATTGTGCATACATATTATACGGCTTGATTGTACACTTTGGAACCTTGTATGTTTTCGCATCTATGCCTTAGACTTGATTTGAACATATTGAATTGTAAACCATATTCAACTTTGTTTGGTGTCAAAACCTATGTTACTCACCAACTACTTGTAGTTGACATTTACTTACATGTTTCAGGTGCACCCGTTTGAGGACCATGCTTGATCACTAAGGGCTATGGACTTAGTAATAATGAATTTAAGTTTGATTATGTTATATTTCATTTGAACAATATGTTTCTATTTTCCTTGTAACGAATATTTAATATGATGAATAAATATGGTAACGCATTTTAATAGTGGATCATGTGTTTATGAACAACCGTGTCAGCCCCGTTGTATAATCCGTCGTCGGTCGGGGTGTGATAATTCCCCATCTTATGTGTTATCTCCATATAAGAAGTTGTAAAGGTATCAAAAGGTTTGAAAACCTACAATATGTAAATTTAAATTCTTATAAATCTCTAAGGGTTAGAATGTAATTAGATCAAACACTGTCTAAAACTTAAAAACTATGTAACGGAGTATTCATGAAATATCAAAGAGGTGGTGGGTACACCGCTGTTACACCCTATACATAAACTTCTTTGATATAACAATGAGAAACCTTTACAAAGATTTAAGGTAAGGACTGGTGTTGGAAAAGAGTGGCTTAAAAGGGGAACGTGTGTAACATCCCGGAAATCCAGAAACTAAAGGTTCGGGTTAGTAGACGACCCGAATCCGTATTTAACTTAATGATGGGTAGAGTTGACCGGAGGAGGTGCGTCTAGATACCGAAATAGACACGGTAGTCGTTTGTATAGGGTTCGAGCTAGAAACGCGTTAGACGAAACAGGAGGGGCCTGAAACAAAACATGGGATGGTTTATAAACCATATTTGCGCAAACCATAGGTCATTCGGCTTAGGTGTGTGTTCGATGACAAGGGGGGGAGAGCGTTGGTCGAGGACGGTGGTCTAGCGGTGGTCTCAAGGCAGTTTCGAGCGAGAACTCCATTCCTATCAAAGGTAAACCTCGTTCGTATCCTTTTCTAGTTTCATTTCGTGTTTTGCTTGAAAACCCCGATTAGGGTTTGGGGTTGTGGTAATGGGTAGAGACGGAGGAGACAGGGAAGGGGTGGCCCGCCTATGGTGGTGGTCACGGGGGAAGAAGGGGACGGTGCGATAGATGCGGTGGTAGGTTGTGGAGGGGAGGCGTAAGGATTGGAGAGGAGAAACACTGGGGTTATGGCGTGAGCAAGGAGGACCGACAGGATTCGGTGCTTGCCAAGGCTGCATGGGTGACGTGCGTATGGTGGCAATAGCTTACGGGTAACGCTCGGCGAGCAAGGTGGCGGCTATGGTGACAAGCCATGGTGGTGAACGGAGTAGGACTGGATGGATTACACTCGGTATGTATGATGGCTCGAGTGGAAACAAGCCGACAACCGGAAGGGATGATCACGGTGGTGGTCGAGATGGTGGTGCTCGACGAGGATGATGACTCAGAGACAGTTTTACTTCGGTGATGAACCATGGGGCTGGTCTGCGGTGGTGGAATACGGTGTTGGCCTAGTAGGGTTATTGCTAGATGAAAAGGATGATGGTGGCGCGTAAGGGTGGTGACCAGCTAGGGTTGCATGGGAACCTGACGCAATTCACATGGTTAGAGTTCTACCGTGCATGACATGCATACGGGTAAGGAACCCGTTTCGAGTACACCCATAATCGGGGACTAGGGTTTTGCATAGACACGTGCGTGCGTGCATGGGATGAAGCACAGTTCGGGTGAACATATGAAACTAGGGTTTCATAGGGATGTGTCGATGAGAAGATGAGACGAACGTTGAGGATTTATTTATACTTAAGAGTCATTCAATGTACGATTAGAACGTGTCTGATCATGTGATCATGCATTGATAGGCTCGAGTATCGAGCGTCAACGAACGAGTTGCAGAGCAGGGACTGAGGCTCAGCATAACCGATGAGTTTCTAATCCCCTACTTTTAAATGTTTTACTGTTTTTTGGGCTATCGTACGTACTTGCAAGAGGTGTTTATTATATTAAACGAGTTAAGAGTTTTAGGTTAAACCCGATGTGTTTATGAACTAAAACATTAAATAACGAGCCGGAGGGTCTATGGGGTGTCCATGAGATTATGTGAGCTAGGGATAAGAGAGTTATTGATGTGTGTCGTGTTAAGGGCTAGTCGGGGTGAGTCGGGATAAAAGCTAGACGCTTATGAGTATGTGTAGGATATGTTATCCTAGGGCTATGGGTGGGGTGTAGGCCTAGTTAACTAGTCATGTAAATGATATGTGATGTTATATGTTATATGCTTGTTATTGTGTGTTTGCATCGCTGTATCTGTGACACGGCAAACGGGATTGTGGAGGACGGAGTCCTTCGGTAAGTCACCAAATGTGATAATGTCTAGCAGGTCAGTGATGAGCTCGAGGTGCGTCGAATGCCCTAACGAGGGTGCAATGACGAGGTATGTCTTTGTGTGCATTTATATGTGTTTACAATTGCATGCAGGTGTTGAGTTATATTCATTATGTATGAGATGATATTGATGTGGTGTGTAGAGTTAGATTGACCGTTGTGTCGGGATGATGATGTTGTGTTAACAACTGTTGTGTCAGTTGACCGGTGAGAGTCTTGGTTAAGGTTGGTTAAGTCGATGTCTGGGGATTGGTTGTGTTAACTAGGTTTTCGAGTTAATACGGGTGGTAGATATTAGTGTAGTAAGTTCGATCCATGTCGATGAGACTTACTGGGTTATAATTATGGGATGAGTCTTGTGTAGTGAATTATTATGGGTTATCGTAAGATAACAGGGGTTATCTATATGTCAATAAATTATAAAATTATTTTATAAGGACCAGGGTGTCTTGAGTAGAGATAAATAATAATTGTGACGAGATTGTTTTTATTTAAATTAAACTTTTAGAACTCACTCAGCGTAGCTGACTTTGTAAGTACGTTAGGTTGTTTTGCAGGGGAGATTGTATGACGAGGTATCTTGGCTTGGGAGCGGTGCTACTCAGATTGGTGGGCAGGCATTCATAAGGTAAAGTTAATATCGATAACGACTATTAAAGAGGATTATTATTTTATAAAGACTTCCGTTGTATGTTTGATAGTTAAAATGAGTACTGTTTCAAGAGAATACCTAGTGATGTGAACCAACTGTAGGGTGCCCTGTTTGGGGCCTTACAAGTTGGTATCAGAGTCGTGGTTTAAGAGAAAACTGGTGTTTTTATTAAAATAAAAAACCTTAACTGAAACTGAAAATGAGACGAGGGTGAAACGAATGCCACCACGAGTAACCGCGAGCCAAGAGGTACGTCTTTTGAGTTAAACATTAATTGTTAGTGTATTACTTGTGTAGTGTAACACTACGTGGAGTCGTTTGGTGTGCTTAGGTGGATTAGTGATTATGTGTGGAATTATGTTGTGAAAATACGTTGTGAGAAATGGTATTATGTGTAACTACATGGTAGTTATTGAATTATGTTTTGTGAGTTGCGTATTGTGGAATGGTGTTATATGCAACTATGTGATGATAGTGTCTTGTGTGTTGTGTTGGTGGATTTGTGTGGGATGCATGTGCATCCATTGTGTGGAAGGTAAAAAGCTAGTCTGAGAATGATGGGGAGCGTTTAGATTTCAAGTGGCAACGTGGAGAACCGATCACATTTGATCATCGTGATTTGGCGGTCTATCGTTACTCTAATATTCTGAACTTGTTACCTATAATAACCACATAGGTGTTCTATCTTGAGTAGGGTTAGATGGCTAAGGAGAAGTATAAGAGATCGGTCATGCGTGGAGCTCTTGCTAGAAGGAATGTAGAACAACCAGTTAAGATGACGACTGATGCAGATGAAACTACTAGTGAAATGGGAGTAGTGTTGGCACTTCTCACGCCATGTGTGACTAGAGCTTCGGTCGACGACATACCGCGTAGATCTATAATTGGAAAGATTGGATGGAGAAGGAGAGCAGTGTCAGTTGTACATGATTTCCCTCCAGGATGTGGACCTGCATGGTTGAGATATCGACCACTTGCGGCAGTTAATAGAACTTTGTTTCAGGAGGACTCAGTGGATGACCCGGAATGTGACAATGAGGAAACCAGAGGAGGACACAGCATATGCACCTGATGTGGTCAGTTAGTGATTTTGTAGGCGTTCTAGGGTGCTCGATTGTTGATGATTAGATGCTGTGGCATTTGCCATGAGAGATTCTGGGGTGATTTGACGTTATGGCTAATTAGACGTATATGTGGTGTGATGCTTACTTCAAATATTGACTATTTGATTGCAAAATTGATTGTGAGTTTTTCCACATGATGATTGATCATAATTAATGATAATTGTGTTTGTGGTGGTGTGTGATTGTGTTTACAGTTGTGGATTATGTGCGGTAATGTGCTGATATGTGATTACATTTTGAATGGCGTGAGTTCACATTTAATGTGATTCTTAGAGAGCATGGTTGAGTAGGTTATACAGGTAGACTTTTATAGACATAAATTTGAATTTGAATTTGTCTGTGTCTACGGTCTTAAGATAGTGTCACCTATATGTTAACGTCTAGGTTATGTTTGTATATTACACTTTGTGTGAATGTCCAGGACGGGGTCCGGTGGGAAGGGATGAATATACATCTTGCGTATGTATAAATGTTCAGGACGAAGTCCTGTGGAAAATTGTGATTATATATCTTGTCTGTATGAGTGTTTAGGATGATGTCTTGTGTCTAGACTGAGTAGTGTGTCGTCCTAAGCTAGTTGTACGACTCGGGTGGGGTACGCCCGTGTGAACTCTGTGTGAGTATGTGATAACGTGTGGCAGGGGCTACCTTTGTGATTAATAGGAAGTGGAGTTCAGTAGTTTGTGTGTCTATAAGTGACGAGGTCATATTGTATACACGTAGATTTGCTCAGGTCAAGCCAGTTGGGTATGCACTTTGTGCGAGTTAGAGAGTTGGGTTACTAGTATGTATGTAGAACGTTGAATGTTCTGTCGTTATGTTGTGTCTGTATGTATCCTTGTAGTACGCGCTTAGTCATGCATATGACGGGTGGTCGGTGTGCTCAAGTATAGTATTTCTATCTTGAGGATTTTCTCGACGTTGATACATCGAGGTGATGCGAGGAGTTTTGATGTCTTTCTAAACGATCGGTGAGGTGCTCTTATGAGATGCCTATGCTTATATCTCGGGAATTCGGAGCACGAATCCAAGGGGTGGAGCGGTGAGAGATGATGATGAAAGCGTTACGTGGACGCTTGATCTGAGATAGTTATGATGAGATCTAGATGAAGACGTTGACGACTTCAGCACGGAGTGGACGAAGTGACGAAAGGGTCTCCATGGAATACCGTAAGGCCTCAAACTGGGCACCTTACAGTTGGATTTCATCACTAGGTATCCTCTTTAAAAATACTCATTTAATTTATCAAACATACAACGGAAGTCTTTCTAAAAGAATAATTACTCTTTAATGTCGTTATCGTCATTAAGTTTATCTCACGAATGCATGTACACCGATCCGAGTAGAACCGCTCCCAAGCCAAGATACATCAACCACGAAGCTCACCTGCAAAAATAATCTAACGTACACACAAAGTCAGCTACGCTGAGTGAGTTCTAATAGTTTAATTTAAATAAAATCCATCTCGTCACAATTAATGTTTATGTCCATCCAGGACACTCTCCAGTCCTTATAAAATAGTTTTACAATTTATTATCATATAGATAACCCCTGTTATCTTATGATATCCCAAAAAGTTTACCACCCCAGACTCATCCCATAAACATAACCTCGCAAACCTCACCGACATGAATCAATCTTACTACACTGAGTACTCGTAATCTACCACTCGTATTAACCCGAAAACCTGGTTAACACAACCAATCCCTAGACATTGACTTACTCAGCCTTGACCAAGGCTCTCACAATTCAACTGACATGACAGTTGTAAACACCACATCACAATCTCGACAGAACGGTCCATCTAACTCTACTCGCCTCATGAATATCATCTACACAGCGCATTAATATCATCTCACGCATAACAAATATAACTCAACACTTGCATGCAGTTTAACACATAAATATGCACACAAACACATACCTCGTCAATACACCCTCGTCAGGGCGTTCGTCACACCCCGAGCTCATCATTAACCTGCTGAATATTGTCACCTTTGGTGACTTCCCGAAGGACTCCGTCCTTCACAATCTCGTTTACCGTGTCATAGAGACAACGATGCAAACACAATACCCATCGTACCACAAGGACAAAGACACAAAACACACAACATCAAACACATAACACATACTTCATTTACAAGCCTCATTAACTACACCTACACCCCACACATAGCACTAGGATAACGTATCCTACACGTATTCATAAGCGTTTAGCTCATATCCCGATTCACCCCCGACTAACTCATAACACAATACACCACTATTATAGCAGCACCCATACAATTACTAACACATACCATGTACGTGCACACCTTGTAACACCTACTAGTCGTACTCGCACGACATGTAAACTCGCCCCCTGACTCACCCCTATTAGATCACCATACGACCCACGACCATATCCCCACCTGTAACCCACACACCCTATGGACAACACAGAGTCCGTTAGCCCCATATTTGAATACTTAAATTTATAAACTCATCGGGTTACGCCCCAAAGCTCTTTATACATTTAATGCAATAAAACATGTCTTGAAAGTATGTACGATAGCCCCAAAACATTAAAAACATTTAAAGAGGGGATTAGTAACTCACCGGTTACGAGGCAATCCAAAACCTTGCTCGGCAACCCGTTCGTTCACGCTCGAAGCCCGAACCTATCAAACGTATGATCAGATGATCAGAATACGTGCCAGATACATGTCGAATACACACAATTATAAATGGCTCCCGAAACCCGTCTTTCCTGCTCGCCCTTCTTTCTCCGTGAAACCCTAGTCTCATGGGTTTACGTATTACGTTGCTCCCGACCCGCTTAGGACTCGTGTGCCCAAACCCAAGCTTCCATGCATGCACATACACGTGTCCACGCAAACCCCAACTCAAGAAACATGAGAACGTGAGCCAAATTCCTTTGCATGTATGCATGTATGCCATGCAGAAACCCTAATCGGCTAACACCACGCTCGACGCATTCACGCACCACCATCACGTGTTGTCGTACCATCGTCTTCGTTCCCACCTCTGAGTGCCATCATGCACGTTCCCATCATCCTCCTCGTTACGCAAAACCTTAGCCGAGGTCCTTGACATGCCGGAACTTCCACCACAGCCGTCTCCAACCGTTTCCCGTCGGAAACACCACCCCTGCAGCCACCGCACGCCGTATACCGTCGCCGCTGGGTCCTCGCCATTTTCAGCCGTAACCCGTAACCATCACCACTACCTTCCACTGATAACCCTACTCCAATCCAGCTAAACCCTAGCCGAGGACCTCCTCCACGTCGACGGCCTTCCCTTCATTCGTCGTCTCTGACGAACTCGGCCATAACTGTGCTCGCCACCTCCGATCACCACACCAACGCTACACACGAACCCTAACAACCAAGCGAATGAACAAATATGTGAACTAAGAACACGGGAATTACCTTAACCAAGTCTAGAAACCGTTGAATCAACTCCGTCGTCGTACACCCGTCCGGTCCCTCCTCCTCGTCGGCTCCCGCCCCTCCTTCTCTCTCTCTCTGTCGTTCACGCAACTAGGTCGATTATGGCCTAGGGTTTCTTGTTAAGTCGTATTTAAACCTATAAGCGTTTACCTTCTAGTCCTCGGGTTTCCGTTTTGCTCGTTTTTGGCCTCAACTGTTCCCTTCGAATGACTAACCGTCTCCTTTCAGTAATTAAACGCGCCACGAATGACTATTCTTACAAATTCCTTTATTTACAAGGATTCGGTTCACTTGCTAACTCAACCATCACAGTTTAAAATTTCCGAGATGTTACAAATATGTTCCATACGAAGAATTTCGTCGATGTAAGATACAAGAAGAATGAGAATGTTCTCTCTAAGCGAGACGACGGGTGGCTGAGGCTTGTGATAAGACGGACTTTATGTTCGAAGTTGATGAATGAGACGCGTTCGGTAATCGTGTGGTAATGATATAGCAACGAAGAAGAAAGTAAGGTTCAAGGGAGGTAAGTACGGGATTGCACATAAGTGACTAGAAGGAAAATGCCTACGCTGGTAGACATATAACTAGTTTAAGTGTGCTCCTGTGGAGGATTCAAGTGAAGCAAATGGTCGGTTGTTGAAACAGACCTGACAGGGTAAGTGAGCTTTTGGGAAACATCGGGAGCTGATGGTACTGGCTCTAGTCTTGAGTGTTATGTTCTTATTTAAAGGGCGCATTAGACGCATGGTAATGAAGTGAAGAAGAACCTCGGTAGAGGAACGTTGTGATGGAAGAAACCGAGAGGAGCTTTGCGAAAGCTCCTAGATATCATCTGAGAAGGACGGATATAGTACCCTTATGAGTAGGGCAGTGATGCTTGAACTTTAGGAATCATCACAGGATGGCGATTAAGGTACGAGGTGAGAAGTATGACGACCTCAGTTTGGAAGAACGGAAAATGTTTTTAGATGTGAGAGGCAAGAAGTCTAATTGGGAAGATGACTGTCGGAGCGACAAGATCATCAAGACTATAAGGAATGACGGCAATGGTCCCGTGAGCAATAGGAAAGCGTGATAAGGGAACAGGTAATCGACGGTGTTGTGTCGTCTGAGTGAAGGTTGGGAAAGCGACTAATGAGGGAATATGTAGGTGAAACCTACGAACCCTAAAGTTGAAAGCAGACAATGGAGAAGACTTCTTTGAACGCAGAGGGCGGTGGCCAAGTTGTAAGGAAAAGTGGCAGTAATGATGTTACTAAGGTGAAGTGATGGCACCAAAGGATTCATGGATGCACCAGTTGGGACTGGTGGAAGGTTACGTTGATCCATACCGGTGCTGGGTTCGAGGACGAATTCTCTTTTAAGGGGGGTAGACTTGTAACATCCCAAAAATCCAGAAACTAAAGGTTCGGGTAAGTGGACGACCCGAATCTGTATTTAACTTAATGATGGGTAGAGTTGACCGGAGGATGTACGTCTAGATACCAAAATAGACACAATATTCGTTTGTAGAGGGTTTGAGCTGGAAACGCGTTAGACAAAACAGGTGTCACACCCCAACCGACGACGGATTATACGTCGGGGCGGACGCGGTTGTTCAATAGCACAAGGTTGACTATTAAAGTTTCAATATTTCATTAATAAATAATTTAAGATTCAATACAAGTAAACATAACAAGAATACAACATTTAATTGATAAGTAGTCTAGGTCCAAAGCATCCTATGTGATCACAAATAAGTCTCATGACGTAGAACCTGAAACATGTGAAAGAATCTGTCAACTACAAAATAGTTGGTGAGATACAAAGGTTTTGACGCAGTTTAACAAGTATTTGGAAAGAATTACAATTCACTATGATATATGCATTCTATAATGTAAGTATGAGAAACAAGTATCTTAAACATTGTGCACTTCAACCCTCCAACCAAGTTTAGGCATAACCCGCAGGTTACCCTTATAAGTCTCAAGTTTAAAGTTTAATTCAGTAACAATCACCAAGGGCTCCCCCCCCCCCCCCCGAAGGAGTCAATCAATCAAGGTGGATTGGTCAAATACAATAGATCTATCATTGTTACCATAGGCTTGATCAAAGTTAATGAATATGCTAGTTTTAAGTTTAATCTAAGCATACAAGTCTCAAGTTTAACATAAGAATAAGTATCTAGTCATAGTTGTACAAGAATTGTATAAGTTTAAAGTTTTGAACATGTTTCACCCCAAAAGTATAGAAAGGAAAAAGGGGCTAAGTATACTCACATGGATTGATGAAGGGTATCCGACAAGAGTAAGTGTTTGCAAAACTTGGAGAGGGAGAATATCCTCACAATAAGCCTAAGAATATAAGTCTAAAGTTTCAATCAAAACGTGTGTGGGTGTGTGTATATATATATATATATGTGTGTGTGTGTGTGTATGTGTGTGTGTGTGTGAGATAGAACAATCAAAAAGTGGGTTAGGATATATCCACCGCCTTTCTTGTTTATTTAAGTATTTCAGATGGATCGTAATGATTAGATGTACAAAATTGAACGTACCACCCAACATATTTGATCAACCTGCAAAGTTGTCTTATGATTGCTCTAGATGATCATGTGAAAAAAGGAAATGAATCCATTTCATGTCCTTGTATGGAATGCCAACATTTCAATGAATTTAAAGAAATATGGGGAATTATTTGTTGAGGCATGGTTTTATGTTTAATTATACTTATTGGTCAAAACATGGGGAATCACTTGCTAATCGTAGTACAACTTTGACTAATTTACATGGTAATAAGGATGAGAACAATGATGTGTACATTAGTGATGATGATGGTAATTAAATGAGGACAATAATAATTTAAATGACATGTTAAATGATTTGGAAACTAATATTGGTGGCAATGATCAAGAAAACCTACGGTAGATATTTCTCGATAGAAAAAACCGTTATATGATGGTTGTGAGAACTTTTATAAACTTTGTGCCATGTTAAAACTATTTAACTTAAAGTCTAACTACGGATGGAGCGACAAAAGTTTTACAAGTCTATTAGTGATTTTGCATGACATGTTTCTCAAAGAAAATGAATTACTAATATCATTATACCAAGCAAAAAATTGATGTGTCCAATGTGATTGAAAGTTAGAAGAACACATGCATGTCCGAATGATTGTATGATGTATAACAATGAGTTTGAAAAAAGTCATAAATGGGTTACATGTGGTGCATCGAGGTACAAGCGGAAAAATGAAAACCGATGAATATGATGACGATGTGATGAAAAATGGACCACCGGTTAAAATATTGTGGTATATCCCTATTATGTCGAGACTTAAATGTTTATTTGATAACACTAAATAATCAAAATTATTACGTTGGCATTCTGATGGGGGTAAAATTGTTGGAAAGTTAAGACATGTGGTTAATTCACCTCAGAGGAAAATATTGATTATAAATTTTCATATTTTGATAACGAGATTATAAATATACGATTGATGTTTATTTATCTCCTTTGATTGATGACCTGAAAACACTATGGACTACATACGTAAATGTTAATGATGCTTATAAAAAGTAGAACTTTAATTTGAGAGAGATGATTTTTACACCATAAGTGATTTTTAAGCATACGGCACACTTTTTTGCACAATAAGTGATTTTTCATCATACGTCAATTTTTCAGGATTAATTTATTAGTTTTTATTTATTTCTAAATTTTTATATATGTTTGATAAGTAGATGGTGCAGTGTGCGCACTGCCTGATTAATTTATTAGCTTTTATTTATTTAACCATTTGAGGTATGACCGTTTTTATTTAATCATTTTGGGTATGATCGTTTTTATTTTTTTAACCAAATTTAGGTATGACCTCTTTTATTACTTTATTATTACGGCGTTGGAACCGGCTCGGTGTTTAGGTTTTTGGGGTGGGGGTTATATTTTTTTTCCACCCAACTTGACCCACATATTCTAATAGCCCAAATTAGCCCATCTTGGGTTAAGATTGCATTTGCCGGTATAGACTAAACGAGACCCCCTTTTTTTAAGTTTTCATCTTCCCTCTATTCCTCTACTTTCTCTCCCTCCAAAGTCCTAACGCTATGTTCCCGAATTTAATTTAAGGAGGGAAAAGAAATGAAGGGGAATAAAACCTTTGTTTCAGAGGTTTTTTAAGGAGGAAAAAGAAAGGAAATAAGAGAAAGGTGTTCCAGAGTTTTTTTAAGAGGGGAAACGGAGGAAAATGAAGGAAAAACAAGTGTTATCTCCATCCTTCCAAATTAGAGAGATTTAGAGAGAAAGAAAAAGAAAGGAAGAGAAAGGAAGGAAAAGAATCCTTTCTTTTCTTTTCTTATCTTTAGTAAACTCGGGAACACAGCGTAAGTACATCCTCAAAAAACCCTAAATCCCCGATTGTTCTACCATCCCAACTCCCGTCTCCCACGCTCTGCTCGACTGCTCCAAACCTCCAACTCCCTCGTGCCTCCTGCTACCTACCGACCGCCGTCTGCCCGCCGCATGCGTTCCGACCGGAGATCGCCTCCTGCTCGACGCTTCTGTGTTCTACTATCTGTTCTTTCACCATTGAAAGGTATCAAAATCCCTAATGTATGTCATATGTTCTTCCACCTCCACGCTTCCGTGTTCTACCTATCTGTTCTTTCATATACTTGTTGGATCCACATCCAAATCCCTACAATTGTACATGTAGTTTAACATATTTGTATTTAGTTTGAAAGTGTAGTTGTTTATGGATATTTTATCCCTACAAATCCCTATGTGGGGCTGAACACATATCTACTACAAAATCAATAAATTGTAAACTGACCAAAACCTTAGAGGTATATCAGTTAGCTTCTTTGTTGATGTTTGTTTTGGTGAAGAAATTGGGAAATTTGATACTGAAGCTACTGATTCATGTTGATGATTATCAAAGAAATTTAAAACAAAAGTGAGTAAATTTGTTTCAAAAAGAATTTAGTGTGGAAGATATACTTTGAAGTCATCATTTTGAATGAAGCCATGTCAAATTGAAAGAAAAAATTATTCAAAATTGAATTGCTATTCATTTTCAATTAAAAGATTTGGTGTTTGATACAGAAATAATTTGTTTTTTTAATTGATACAGAAGTGGATATTTTGTTGTTAAACCATGGGAAAGGAGGTGATTATTGATTATTCTTTAAGTTGCTACTGAAGCATTAAAAGTTTGGGCATACCATTGTGTGTTGATTTCAATTTGCAACAGATTTTGGATTTTTCAAAGTTTTGTGTTCAAATGTTTCTTGTAGTACTAAGGTTGTATCTCTAAGGTTTTGGTCAGTTTAAAAACCTTTATATAGATTCAAATGCCTAATTTAATGTTAAGGTTTTTGAGTGCGTGATTGTGTTTTAATAAGAATGAATACACTAACTTATTGTTTTTTGTTTAATAGTAATCAACAACTAAAATGTCTAATTCTGGTAGAAAGTGTTAAAATTGAATTTAACGAGGACGGTTTAGCAATTGGCCCAAATGCGTCTAGTTTTATGTTAGCGGTTGGTTTAGAGTTCAGATCAAGGATCCCATATCATCAACTCGCTAAAGATGTTGATAAAAAACTCTTTGGTATTTATATTTGAATCCCATAATTATTCAAATTGAAAGAAAAAACACTCCAAATTTAATTGCATTTTACAACAGGAAAACTACGATGACATCTAAAAGGATTACACACACAAACTCAACAACACTGCAGGTTTGCTTGAAATACGAGTAGACACGCACATGTTATGGGTTTACTTAAACTTCTAAAAGACATTTGTACCCCTAGAAGATTGACTTTTCCTTGTCTCAATATGTAGGGTGGTGCCAAGAAGGTGGTGATCTCAGCTCGATCAGCGGATGCACCTATGTATGTCTTTTTACATTTAGCATGTGTATATGTAATTATGTACAAAGAATTCTCGCCGTTATGTACACATAATTACAGCCGCAACGCGCGGGTTTCAAGTCAGTAGTAATATTGATTTCCTTTGGATTCGTCTTCAAAAAAGGACAAGATGAATTAATTTCCTAAATATATTTTTTTATCAAGTCGGTAGTATGTAGGCTGATGCCACTCTACCACCACTGGTAAAACAGTCACTTCCGATGCACTTGTTTATCATATGGCTAAACAAGGCCAAGGGCAGGTATTATCTCTTTCATCATATTATATTGATGGTGTTAACGACTTTGATAATGATTATCCAACTTAAACACAGGTTAACAGTCACTTCCAATGCACTTGTTTATCATATGGCTAAACAATGCCAAGGGCAGGTATTATCTCTTTCATTATATTATATTGATGGTGTTAATGACTTTGATGATGATTATCCAACTTAAAATCAGGTTTTGGTATGTGCTCCAAACAATGTGGTTGTAGATCAACTTGCAGAGAAGACAAGTGCCACTGCCTTAAAGGTAGAAACATATATTAGAGACGTTTATGAGCTTTTTAGGGGATGATTGAATGAATTTGGTTTATAAATATTTGCAAAATCTTGTCATCTACTAGGTAAGCCTTTATTTTTTTTATATGATTTCAATGTATGGACTTGTAATCATGGACGGACGTGTTATAAGCATGTTGATCCCTAAAACTTGGTCTTGCATTATGCAGGTTTCAAACTATTGGAATAATAATCATGGAGTACTGATCCAAACTCAGTGACAAAACCAACAGCAACCTCAACTCCATCATCAACCGGATCTTCAAAATTGAGTAGCTCAAGAGCCAGAAGCTCATGACCAGCTTCTTCAAAATCAACGTTGGACATGGTCGTTAAGTTAATTGTTCTTACTAGACTTGTTTGCTGCTTCATACTTTAATTATCAGTGTTCTTGTCACCAAAACACTATGAAAAGATATGATTATTTCTGGTGCATTTGATAAATTTTTGGTGTATTACCTAATTATTTTGGAGTGTATAACTTACTTATTTTGGTGCTGCTATAAAATGAGTTCTGTTTGTTTATATGCATTGTTGTATTTGAATTTGAATTATCAAATAAATTCTAGATGTGGTGAAATATTGAATGCAGAAAATAGACCGAAATGGAATGCAGAAAATGGACCGTTGTATATGGTATTTGCAACATTTAACCTTTTAAAGCGGTTTTAGGAAATACAAACCCGCACTACGTAACACCTTTTAAAGCGGTTTTAGAAAATTAAATAAATTTTAGAACCGCTGTAAAAGCAATTATTAGGGTTTAATATAATAGGTTAAATCTAACCTTTTAAAGCGGTTTCGATCCGCTGTTAAAGGCAAATACAACGATGGCATTTACAGCAGATTAACTACCGCTTTATTTACTGCATATTTACTGCATTTGACCGCCGCAAAAAGCCTAATTTTTGTACTAGTGGTATCTCGCATCTTTGACTCAATAAATATATCTACGTACGGAAGGTCATAAATTAACTTGAAAGTTTCCAACCAACGGGCATGCATGGCCTTAAAGTTCTTATAATAAAAACAAAATATAATGATCTTGTAAACCAAAATAAAATTCATAGGTTTATAAATATGATGCTGATAGGCAAATTAAATATATAAAAAGACATGTTGAAGTTTCTCTAAAACGTATTAAAAGGGTTGAAAATTTGTAAGTGTCGTTGGAATTCTAGAATGCAGAATGTTGGGACCCTTTTTTGTTTATATACAAAGATAAAGGAAAATTTTAGATTCTTTGCTTTTTAATTAAAAAGTTAACATAATTAAGTCTATTAGATCTAAATATCAAATTATAATCTCACTTATCATCAAACCTTTTGTAATAAAAAACCAAAGGAGAAAAACTAATTAAATATGGAAAACCCTAAATCACCCTCATGCAAGATATAACTTAAACATAACCAGAATGTACGTACGTGGCTCATATTGCCACATCATATCCCATGTTAAAAAATCCGTAGAATTTAACAAACGCAACTACCTTAATTATGATCTAAGGATGCATGTCACGCCAACAAACTCACATGTACGTTTGTTTACTTTTGAACGAAACTTGAATTCGCAATTAGTGTAATAAAAAAGTAATTAAGTTGATGCATGCAATCATTAATTGAAGTCAGGGTAGATTTGGAAACTTATTTAGTTTTTATTACTATTAAACAAGTGATGGAGGTCCAAACTTATATCACAAAAGAAAAATAAAAAGGTGGTAATTTATAAAGACTATTGTTTTTCACCACCACCACCTCACTTCTTCACTCTTTGTACACAATACTTTCTTCCCATTTTACCCTCAAGTCAAACCAAGATTAACATACTGGGAATATTAAACTCCATAAAGATCTCACCTTTGGAACCAAACTCCAATCTTTATCAACACATGACATCTTTAAGCAACTTGTACCTTCGAGTACCAGTTTTTGGTGAAGGAGCTCCGGATGACTTGCCTTTTTCAGAACCCTCTTCACGATCATGTTGTTTGATCTTGTAACCGGAATATTCTGGCCTGGTACTGCCTCCGGCGTCGGTTTTTGAGCTTGATTTCTTTGAAGAACCACCGGATTTGGTGCCCCGGATCACCTCCTGTTGGCACCAATCACATAGCTCCGGCGGTTCCGATGATTCGCTATAGTAGTTGCTACAATACCTATATCAATATTATTTCATGAGAAAATTAATAAATTTTTTAACAATAAAAAATTCTTCAAACTTACCAAGAATTAAAAGAGTTTAAGAATTTATGTGGAGAACAAAAAGATTTGCAGGAAATAGTAAAATACACATGGATTGGTCAACGTAAAATAGTACAAAGGCAATTAATTTATATAAATGAATAAATAATTACTTGGTGAAGGAAACGGTGGCATGGTGGAGGTGGAGTTGGGCTGAGGCGGTGGCGGTGGCGGTGGCGGTGGTTGTAATAGTAATAGTAAACTAGTTATATATACCACCACTAACTTACGCAAGCGATGATGTGAAAGAACTGCAAACTTTCATTATTTTTTTTTTGTGATAAATTCCTATTTAAAAGAATAAACATAATTTGGGTATGTCCTAATTCATAAAAAGTATCAAAATTTTTCATGTATAAACCTAAAGATAATACACTACTAGGAAAATTTTATGAAAAAAAAGTTTTGGTCGGAAATAGCGACGAAATTGATACGAGTGTTGAGAGACATACGAGTGTTGGAATCGGTGGAGGCACTTGATACATCGGAAGATCTTATCAGGGAAACCAACGTCACCACACATGCAACACACTCTTTCAACATCCACCATTTATTCAGACTATACTTGAAACTAGAGAGAGAGAGGATGAAGAGTAATGGAATAGGCGGTGTGTGTGTGTATATATGAGATATATACGTGTGTGTATAGAAAGCTTAGGTGTGGGGGAGTGGGGCTTAAGTGTTTAACAGGTCGATGTCGACCACAGGTTTCATTGCAGTCGTTTTCAGTTATGGAAGGAGAGAGAATTAATATATAATATTGTCTGGAAATGACGATTATATCCATGGATGGAGACATGTACAAGTATTGGTTAAACCATCAATGACATCTAAAAAGGTTACAATTGCGTTGTTTGTGTCCCCTTTGACATAAAAAGGATAGTAACTTGCAGAAACCAACACCATATATATATATATATATATATATATATATATATATATATATATATATATATGTTTTTATAAATTGAAATATTAAGTGGTAATCGTGCACGATTTTTGGTTAATTTATTTGCAAATGTTAATTAATTGATTATATGTGAGTCCGTACAACTAGTGCAGATCTTTCCTAAAATAATATTTTTGTCAATTTCGAAAATTAAGAGAAGATAATCTTCTGTAATACAAACTGAAAAAATTCAAATATATTTTATAATTTTCTTTAATTACTTGTCTTTTATAGTGAGCAATCAATAGGATAAAACACTCCATGCTTATATTGAAGGTGAATAATGACTTAAGGACGGTCATCTTGCTTAGCTGCTAGAAGTGATTACAATGTAGGAGCATTCACGGGTAACCATTTCATAGGTTATTTGTTTGGTATCTAGTTCGATCCAGGAATCGATCTGATTAGTGTATGGAAACCGGAACAGTAGAGGCGGCCATGGAGGGGCACAACATGGAGAAGCTTTAAATTTAACCTAATCTTTTAAATTATTTACTATGGTTTATTTTCTATTTTTCAAATTTTATTTCCTATTCAAACTATGGTTTATTTCTATAAAATGGGAACTGGGGTTTTGGTTTAGATGGTTGAATTATTTTGAATATTTTATTTTTTAGAAGAACTCTTAATCCAAGTGTTCGACTGAAGCTTGTGATTAAAGCTTTTGATTATTATATGTATTCTTGATTGTCATTTGATTTTTCATTGCATCATATTATCTATGTTTTAAGTATTTCAAAACATGGTTCATTGTTTTTGAAGTTTTATAAAGTGTATTTGTGCATGCGTGGGTAAAAATCGGTTTTAAAATTAATTTAAAGTATTTCTTAGTCTAAAATCATTATATTTCATATTTCTAACCTGTTAGTGACTAATTTGGTTTTAGAATAAGAAAAGTGATTAAAATAAGGGCATGTGTCAAAATAGGATGACTATATGTATATATAGATTCAGTGATGTTTTGTAAGGAAAAAATCTAAAATCAATCATAACTCAGATTGATTTTTTTTTTTTTTTTTTTTTTTTTTTTTTGAAAACATATGAGAATCTACTTTATTACGGTTTGATATATGAAAAGTTGATTTTGACGGTAAGTGGGTCAAAGCAAAGAAAATGCAGCGGTGAGTATGTGTTGTATAAAAAGTTAATGAAAACCAATTTCAAGAAATTGATCTAGAATGAATTTTTATACAAACTTGTATTTTGAACTTGGTTCATGACCTTACAATTAAACACGGGTGTCATACCAAGACGATGATGTCATATTAATACAATTCTTTTTACGTACAGGTATGACTCTCTATAGAAATTTGACACGTCTACATGTCATCTTGTACAATCAATTTTAACATTAACTCCTTCATCACCATTACCTCAAAAGCTCAACTTTACACTTCTAAACTCAAATTAAGCTAAATCAAATTTACAAAAGCCAAATTCACGAACTATGGTCTATATGACCAAATTTCAAGTTTCAACCTATTTCTGCTACAAGTAGACAAATTCCCAAATCAAACACATGCAATCGCATGATTTTCACTACATCAAAGTGTTATTTACACCATTTGGTTAAAGTCCATATATGAACACGGATATTTTTGAGAGTTCACTAGAACCCAATTTTGGTATGAAATTCATTTTAGCCTTTGTGACATATGACCAATTAACAACTAGGGGTGTCAATCGTATCGGGTTGACGGGTTAACGAGTTGACGGGTTACGGGTTGACGGGTTAACTGGTTGAATTATGCAATCCGAACACTTAAATTTCAACCCTAACCTGTATACACTTAAATTCTGGTCAACCCGAACCAGACCTGTTTAACCCATTTATCTAAATCAAAATCATAAACTACTAAATTCAAAATCTAATTCATTTAAGGTAAACCGAAAGTAAATTGAATAATTATCTCTAGAAAGGAAAAAAAGAAAAGTTTTGTTATAATTCAGTTCCTTTATTCTAAACAATAAATATAAAAGTAATTGAACAGTCATTTCTATAATGGGAAAAATAAAAATAAAAAAATTCTAACCTAAACGGGTTAACGGGTCAACCCGTTTTTAAATGTGTCAACCCGAACCCGACCCGTTTATTAAACGGGTCAACCCAAACCCGACCCGTTTTTTAAAACGGGTTAACTCAAACCCAAAACCTGATTATTTTCGTCTCGTGTTCGGATCGTGTCAGGAATTGACACCCCTGTTAACAACCATTATAAGTTTTATTCCATATATTGAATAAATTACAAGTATTTGAACATGAATCTCGCTAGATATAGTGTGTTTTATGCATAAAATTTCACAGCACATGAGTTTCAACATGAACCAACCGTATTTCAAATATTTATTTCAACATTCTTAACCTATTATCAAAATGAACGTATCTAGCAACTTTTACAGTCGCTAACCATCATTTCTAACTCATTAGAAGCATCAAATTTCATTTTATATCTTAGAATATAAACTTGATTTTGCGTTCTAACTTCTCTATAAACAACAAAGGGCAAGAAACACTTATTATGAACTTCTTATTCAAATTAGCATTCTTTCTTTCAAATCCATTCCTAGATTTTTTTAGAGTAAATTACTCGGATGGTCTTTGAGGTTTGCTAAAATTTCACTGTTCATCCTTAATCTTAAAAAATTACGGATTTGGTCCAACTATTTGACAAATCGTCACGTTTTTCATCCCTTGGATGGATGTCCATTAGAAAGTCTATTAATTTTTTTGGAAATGATTAGAATACCCCTTAGAATTAAAATTTAATATTAAAAATTAAAAACTCAAATGATGGACCCACATCAAACTCACCCTATCCCCTCCCCCAACTTAGTAAGTTGACTAAAGAAAGTAAACAACCCTCTCCCCACCTTTCTTCTTCATGCTACTACCGGAACCCCACTCATTCCGGCGAATTCGTTTTCCCAAGCAAACCCCTCTCATCTATCCGACACTCTCGTTTTTCCATGCAAACCCCTTCGTTTTTCTGTCCCCCTCTCCCTCAACCAAGTTGTCGCCGGCCCTTCTATCTCTAACTTTCAGGACGAACAACTTTCGATTAGTTAAATGGACGGACATGAACAAAAATGGCTTATGAGAAATTAAATTAATAGCACAAGTTTTATATATCTCTTCTTATATGTAACAAAAATTGCTTAATTATGAGGTTATAGTGGGTTGATAAATTAAAAGTTGTATTGATTTTCTCTTACTATGATAAAATACTCAAAAGGTAAGTTAACCACAAGTGTCGGGATATGCTCTAAGCACTTAGGGTATCTCTACACCTAAAAGATGCCGTAAATCCAAAGCCATTCGTAAAAAGTGACCTCTAAATTCAGAAACCCTTCCAACCTCTAAACATATGAATTGATATCAAAAACCATCGATCACTCTCACTTTATATATACTCGATTAGCCTTTTTCTTCTATTTGCTCTCACATGCATTTTTTTTGTGTTTATTCTCATTCTCATGTTAGACAATTCCAAGAACCAAATCCTCTTTACGGATATGTTGTTTTATAAGTTCACCACACTTTATAATAAAAGAGAAGGATGTAATATTATTGTCTGGCGAGAATAAGTCTTATTCTAAAATGTTTTATATATAGCTGTGTTTTTATAACATGAATGTGTATTTATTTAATGACGTCATGTCCTTTTAGTAAAGAGTTAATGTGTACAACATCAAATCTACTATGTGCATCACCATCATGATGATGGACATAATAGATTTTATATGGTAATGCACATAGTAGATTTGATGTTAGGTCGCTACTTTATAAATGATTATTAATAATAATGGTGAACATTAAATAAAATGCCATGAAGGAATGTTGGTGGTGGTGGTGGGGGGTGGGGGTGAGGTTTGGGATAGATGTGTATAACTTAGAGAAAATGAAGAAAGTAATTTTTCTGGATATGTTATACCTCTATAGTAATTTCAGGAAGAAAATAAAATTACACATATAGCAAATAACCACGAGTTGCATGACACCACGGTATACAATATCCTACTTGCAATACATTAGAGAACTCATACACGAAACCATATTCACGTATCACCTTTAACTCGCTTACTATAATTTTTTGTTGATATAGTATCACCTTTAACTCGCTTACTATAATTTTTTGTTGATATAATGAAGAAAATTTTGTGTAGGTTCATGTTAGAAAACATAATAAACAGTAAAAACACAAAGAATGTGTTTTTATTCAATAAAATGGTTAAACAAATTAAAGCAAATGATAATACATTGTCGAGGTATGAGAACTATATTTTTTTATATTATATAATACATTGTACAACGTATAAGAATAACAATACATAATGATGATACAATGTTGTGGGTTTGGGGAACTACCAAGCACTAGATAACAATATTTCCATCATAATCTATTTTTTTTTGGTAATTATAACTCTAGATTTAACTAATTTTCTAAGCATGCATTTATAACATTTTATGTTGAACATGTTTAAGGCCAAACATACACCTTATAATGTCAAGAAGTTGTAATCAACTTATTAATTTAGCTACTGATTTTAACAAAACAATACAACCTTGGTAGCATAACAAGACTCAAATATATTGTAGGTTTCATTGAAAAACAGAGGCCTTAATGGCAGAAGACCTGAAATAAGCGTTAACTAGGTCTTTCTATAGGCCTATTTTTTATAAGGTTTAAACTCCTACTAAAGTGATTATTTCTAGTCTTCTCCTCGACGTCACTCTTTATTGAAAAAACATACATTACAAACAAGCACAATGGACTACCAATGATACATTATATTGTTAATATCGATAGCTAAATTGATAATCTGTAAGAAAAATCAAGAGATATAACCTAGCAAAAAGCGAGAATCTATGAACACTAACAACAATGTAAAATGTTGAAAATGTACTAATCATAATGACAAAATGCAAAAGCAACATTCCATCATCATTCTCCATCAGTTATGCTATATGCTCTCTTCATATGATACAAAGATTAAAAGGCATTGTATTTTAAGAAGAAGCAAGAGAACTTCGTTCAGCAAGAAATAGATGTGGGGCGGAATTGGTGGTTAGACAATTTAAGACAATCTTTGGCCACCATCATTCTTGTAATATCCACGATTTTTTCGGTGTTATTTTTTTTTTATTCTATTCAATAGTGACATTTCATTTCAATCTCGTACTTGTTCAAACACATTATGTCACACTAATTATTATTTTAAAACCAAGCCAATCCAATTTTTCAAACCTTGCATTATCAGGTACCCAAAGAACCCTCCTCCCTTTAATCGTAATCCGATTGTACATCTGAGATCCCTGTGTTCGGCTAGATTATTGGGGAAGAAAGATTAGTGGGTTGACTGTTTAATAAATATTAAGCGTGCCCTTTCTTTAACAAGGCAAACGCCCAGATCACTTGGTTAAACACTTGCACTCCCACAGGTTCGAGTCTCGGTCCCCTTTTTCTTTTTCTAAACCATTTTTCAGCATGGAATTTGTTTTATAAAAATTATTTTATAAAACCAATAAAAACTCATAATTCTTTTTAACGAACTTAATTATTAAAAATTCTAGGGAAACAATTTACTTCGTATTATTAGGTCCATCTAATTTATTAAAAATTATTTCTAACCCTTAACTTATAAATTACGATTAGATTATAATCTTGATCATTCTTATGAACTCATTTATTTTGTAAGACTTATACATCCTTTATATATAAAATCTAAATTTTATAAAATCTAAAATTTGATATAAAACCCATTTTATAAAAAAATCAGTTTTCAGACTTTTTACTCTATAAAATTCTATAATGACTAACCTTGTATATTTTGTTAATTAAAAACAAATAAAAATAGAATTAGTTACATAATTATTTTTAACAAAATAATTATATAAAAATCTTCGATTATAAAATCTGAATATTTTCATATATTTTTCAGATTTTAAATTCCAGTTTTTACATATATCCTTTTTGAATCTAAATAGATTATTTGTTTAGATTTATTATTTAAAACTATACATTTTGAAATTTATTTATGTAGTTATTTTTAAACAAATAGTTATATAACTTTTTTTTCAAAAAACTAAATTAGCAAAAAAAAACTAAATAATTATTTTTGTAACCCAAAATAATTATTTTTGTCATAATTCTTTTAAGTTTATTATGGGGTTAACTATCTAATATTAATTATTCATTTGCAACAAATTTAATTATAAATTATTATTTGTTTTAAAAGTAATGATTTACAACTATATATTTTCACAAATTATAGACAAATATTAAAAGTTATATTTTTATGAAAATACTATTATTTTGTTAAATAGTAGTTATCCTAGCATGTGTTTATTTAATCAATGGTATCGTATTTAAACTAAACAAAACCCCGAACAATCCTGAGTCCAACGAATCCCTAAATCCCCACTGATTACCAAACGCATTCAAATCATTAGCAAAACCAATTATAGCATCCTTGTATCATTTAATATTGTTAGGTTGGAAATTGTGTGGTTATCCAAACTTGTGAGCATCAACAATCATTTTAGTACACTATCTTGCAAAGCTCACCAAGGTAAGTTTCATAGCCCCTTTTACATTACTTTTGTTTACAAATACTCAGGGTGGAACAAATCTACATTACTTTACATACACAATTCAATTACCTATGTTCTTATGCAAAGTTCATGTGCTTTATGTCTTAAACTACTTGCTGATACATGTGTTCATGTTTAGTACAATCATTAACTTGCGTGGCAAGCCTAATGTTGTACCTAACATGATCATTTATATGGGAAACCGATACATTACTTAACACAAATCTTGGCGGATTTGTGTATACATTTTGGTACCTTACTTCACGCAATCCAGGGGATTGTGCATACATATTACACGGCTTGATTGTACACTTTGGAACCTTGTATGTTTTCGCATTTATACCTTAGACTTGATTTGAACATATTGAATTGTAAACCATATTCAACTTTGTTTGGTGTCAAAACCTATGTTACTCACCAACTACTTGTAGTTGACATTTACTTACATGTTACAGGTGCACCCGTTTGAGGACCATGCTTGATCAGTTAGGGCTATGGACTTAGTAATAATGAATTTAAGTTTGATTATGTTATATTTCATTTGAACAATATGTTTCTATTTTCCTTGTAACGGATATTTAATATGATGAATAAATATGGTAACGCATTTTAATAGTGGATCATGTGCTTATGAACAACCGTGTCAGCACCGACGTATAATCCGTCGTCGGTCGGGGTGTGACAATTCCCCATCTTATGTGCTATCTCCATATAATAAGTTGTAAAGGCATCAAAAGGTTTGAAAACCTACAACATGTAAATTTAAATTCTTATAAATCTCTAAGGGTTAGAATGTAATTAGATCAAACACTGTCTAAAACTTAAAAACTATGTAACGGAGTATTCATAAAATATCAAAGAGGTGGTGGGTACGCCGCTGTTACACCCTATACATAAACTTCTTTGATATAACAATGAGAAACCTTTACAAAGATTTAAGGTAAGGACTCGTGTTGGAAAAGAGTGGTTTAAAAGGGGAACGTGTGTAACATCCCGGAAATCCAGAAACTAAAGGTTCGGGTTAGTGGACGACCCGAATCCGTATTTAACTTAATGAAGGGTAGAGTTGACCGGAGGAGGTGCGTCTAGATACCGAAATAGACACAGTAGCCGTTTGTAGAGGGTTCGAGCTCGAAACGCGTTAGACGAAACAGGAGGGGCCCGAAACAAAACATAGGATGGTTTATAAACCATATTTGCACAAACCATAGGCCATTCATCCTAGGTGTGTGTTCGACGGCAAGGGGGAGAGAGCGTTGGTCGAGGACGGTGGTCTAGCGGTGGTCTCAAGGCAGTTTCGAGCGAGAACTCCATTCCTATCAAAGGTAAACCTCGTTCGTATCCTTTTCTAGTTTCCTTTCGTGTTATGCTTGAAAAACCCAATTAGGGTTTGGGTTGTGGTAATGGGTAGAGACGGGGAAACGGGGAAGGGGTGGCCCGCCTATGGTGGTGGTCACGGGGGAAGAAGGGGACGGCGCGATAGATGCGGTGGTAGGCTGTGGAGGGGAGGCGTAAGGATTGGAGAGGAGAAACACGGGGGTTATGGCGTGAGCAGAGAGGACCGACGGGATTCGGTGCTTTCCATGGCTGCATGGGTGACGTGCGTATGGTGGCAACAGCTTACGTGTAACGCTCGGCGAGCAAGGTGGCGGCTATGGTGACAAGCCGTGGTGGTGAACGGAGTAGGACGGGATGGATTACACTCGGTATGTATGATGGCTTGAGTGGAAACAAGCCGACGACCGGAAGGGATGATCACGGTGGTGGCCGTGATGATGGTGCTCGACGAGGATGGTGACTCAAAGACAGTTTTACTTTGGTGATGAACCATGGGGCTGGTCTGCGGTGGTGGAATACGGTGTTGGCCTAGTAGGGTTATTGCTAGACGAAGAGGATGATGGTGGCGCATAAGGGTGGTGACCAGCTAGGGTTGCATGGGAACCTGACGCAATTCACATGGTTAGAGTTCTACCCTGCATGGCATGCATACGGGTAAGGAACCCGGTCCGAGTACACGCATAGTCGAGGACTAGGGTTTTGCATAGACACGTGCATGCGTGCATGGGATGAAGCATAGTTCGGGTGAACATATGAAACTAGGGTTTCATAGGGATGTGTCGATGAGAAGATGAGACGACCATTGAGGATTTATTTATATTTAAGAGTCATTCAATGTACGATTAGAACGTGTCTGATCATGTGATCATGCATTGATAGGCTTGGGTATCGAGCGTCAACGAACGAGTTGCAGAGCAGGGACTGAGGCTCAGCATAACCGGTGAGTTTCTAATCCCCTACTTTTAAACGTTTTACTGTTTTTTGGGCTATCGTACGTACTTGCAAGAGGTGTTTATTATATTAAACGAGTTAAGAGTTTTAGGTTAAACCCGATGTGTTTATGAACTAAAACATTAAATAACGAGGTGGAGGGTCTATGGGGTGTCCATGAGATTATGTGAGCTAGGGATAAGAGAGTTATTGATGTGTGTCGTGTTAAGGGCTAGTCGGGTGAGTCGGGATAAAAGCTAGACGCTTATGAGTATGTGTAGGATATGTTATCCTAGGGCTATGCGTGGGGTGCAGGCCTAGTTAACTAGTCATTTAAATGATATGTGATGTTATGTGTTATATGCTTGTTGTTGTGTGTTTGCATCGCTGTCTCTCTAACACAGCAAACGGGATTGTGGATGACGGAGTCCTTCGGGAAGTCACCAAATGTGATAATGTCTAGCAGGTCAGTGATGAGCTTGAGGTGCGTCGAACGCCCTGACGAGGGTGCAAGTGACGAGGTATGTCTTTGTGTGCATTTATATGTGTTTACAATTGCATGCAAGTGTTGAGTTATATTCATTATGTATGAGATGATATTTATGTGGTGTGTAGATGATATTGATGTGGTGTGTAGAGTTAGATTGACCGTTGTGCCGGGATGATGATGTTGTGTTAACAATTGTCGTGTCAGTTGACTGCTGAGAGTCTTGATTAAGGTTGGTTAAGTCGATGTCTGGGGATTGGTTGTGTTAACTAGGTTTTCGAGTTAATACGGGTGGCAGATTATGAGTTATTAGTGTAGTAAGTCCGATCCATGTCGATGAGACTTACTTGGTTATAATTATGGGATGAGTTTTGTGTAGTGAATTATTATGGGTTATCGTAAGATAACAGGGGTTATCTATATGTCAATAAATTATAAAATTATTTTATAAGGACCAGGGTGTCCTGAGTAGAGATAAATAACAATTGTGACGAGATTGTTTTTATTTAAATTAAACTGTTAGAACTCACGCAGCGTAGCTGACTTTGTATGTACGTTAGGTTGTTTTGCAGGGGAGATTGTATGACGAGGTATCTTGGCTTGGGAGCGGTGCTACTCAGATTGGTGGGCAGGCATTCGTAAGGTAAAGTTAATATCGATAACGATTGTTAAAGTGGATTATTATTTTAGAAAGACTTCCGATGTATGTTTGATAGTTAAAATGAGTATTGTTTCAAGAGAATACCTAGTGATGAGAACCAACTGTAGGGTGCCCGGTTTGGGGCCTTATAAGTTGGTATCAGAGCCGTGGTTTAAAAGAAAATTGGTGTTTTTATTAAAATAAAATACCTTAACTGAAACTGAAAATGGGACAAGGGTGAAACGAATGCCACCACGAGTAACCGCGAGCCAAAATGTACGTCTTTTGAGTTAAACATTAATTGTTAGTGTATTACTTGTGTAGTGTAACACTACGTGGAGCCGTTTGGTGTGCTTAGGTGGATTAGTGATTCTGTGTGGAATTATGTTGTGAAAGTACGTGGTGAGAAATGGTATTATGTGTAACTACGTGGTAGTTATTGAATTATGTTTTGTGAGTTGCCTATTGTGGAATGGTGTTATATGCAACTATGTGATGATAGTGTCTTGTGTGTTGTGTTGGTGGATTTGTGTGGGATGCATGTGCATCCATTGTGTGGAAGGTAGAAAGCTAGTCTGAGTATGATGGGGAGCGTTTAGATTTCAAGTGGCAACGTGGAGAACCGATCACATTTGATCATCGTGATTTGGCGGTCTATCGTTACTCTAATATTTTGAACTTGTTACCTATAATAACCACATAGTTGTTCTATCTTGAGTAGGATTAGATGGCTAAGGAGAAGTATAAGAGATCGGTTAGGCTTGGAGCTCTTGCTAGAAGGAATTTAGAACAACCAGTTAAGATGACGACTGATGCAGATGAAACTGCTAGTGAAATGGGAGTAGTGTTGGCACTTCTCGCGCCATGTGTGACTAGAGCTTCGGTAGACGACATACCGCGTAGAGCTATAATTGGAAATATGGGATGGAGAAGGAGATCAGTGTCAGCTGTACGTGATTTCCCTCCAGGATGTGGACCTGCATGGTTGAGATATCGACCACTTGCGGCAGTTAATAGAACTTTGTTTCAGGAGGACTTAGTGGATGACCCGGAATGTGACAAGGAGGAAACCAGAAGAGGACACAGCATATGCACCTGATGTGGTCAGGTAGTGATTTTGTAGGCGTTCTAGGGTGCTCGATTGTTGATGATTAGATGCTGTGGCAGTTGCCATGAGAGATTCCGGGGTGATTTGACGTTATGGCTAATTAGACGTTTATGTTGATTGATGCTTACTTCAAATATTGACTATTTGATTGCGAAATTGATTGTGAGTTTTTCCGCATGATGATTGATCATAATTAATGATAATTGTGTTTGTGGTGGTGTGTGATTGTGTTTACAGTTGTGGATTATGTGCGGTAATGTGCTGATATGTGATTACATTTTGAATGGCGTGAGTTCACGTTTAATGTGATTCTTAGAGAGTATGGTTGAGTAGGTTATGCAGGTAGACTTTTATAGACATAAATTTGAATTTGTCTGTGTCTACGGTCTTAAGATAGTGTCACCTATATGTTAACATCTAGGTGATGTTTGTATATTACACTTTGTGTGAATGTCCAGGACGGGGTCCGGTGGGAAGTGATGAATATACATCTTGCGTATGTATAAATGTTCAGGACGAAGTCCTGTGGGAAATTGTGATTATATATCTTGTCTGTATGAGTGTTTAGGATGATGTCTTGTGTCTAGACTGAGTAGTGTGTCGTCCTAAACCAGTTGTACGACCCGGGTGGGGTACGCCCGTGTGAACTCTGTGTGAGTATGTGATAATGTGTGGCAGGGGCTACCGTTGTGATGAATAGGAGGTGGAGTTCAGTAGTTTGTGTGTCTATAAGTGACGAGGTTATATTGTATACACGTAGATTTGATCAGGTCTAGCCAGTTGGGTATGCACTTTGTGTGAGTTAGAGAGTTGGGTTACTAGTACGTATGTAGAACGTTGTATGTTCTGTCGTTATGTTGTGTCGGTATGTGTCCCTGTAGTACGCGCTTAGTCATGCATAGGACGGGTGGTCGGTGTTCTCAAGTATAGTATTTCTATCTTGATGATTTTCTCGACGTTGATACATCGAGGTGATGCGAGGAGTTTTGATGTCTGTCTAGACGATTGGTGAGGTGCTCTTATGAGATGCCTATGCTTATATCTCGGGAATTCGGAGCACAAAGCCAAGGGGTGGAGCGGTGAGAGATGATGATGAAAGCGTTACGTGGACGCTTGATCTGAGATATTTATGATGAGATCTAGATGACGACGCTGACGACTTCAGCACGGAGTGGACGAAGTGATGAAAGGGTCTCCATGGAATACCGTAAGGCCTCAAACTGGACACCCTACAGTTGGATCTCATCACTAGGTATCCTCTTTAAAAATACTCATTTAATTTATCAAACATACAACGGAAGTCTTTCTAAAAGAATAATTACTCTTTAATGTCGTTGTCGTCATTAAGTTTATCTCACGAATGCATGCACACCGATCCGAGTAGAACCGCTCCCAAGCCAAGATACGTCAACCACGAAGCTCACCTGTAAAATAATCTAGCATACACACAAAGTCAGCTACGCTAAGTGAGTTCTAATAGTTTAATTTAAATAAAATCCATCTCGTCACAATTGATGTTTATGTCCATCCAGGACACTCTCCAGTCCTTATAAAATAGTTTTACAATTTATTATCATATAGATAACCCCTGTCATCTTATGATATCCCAAAAAGTTCACCACCCCAGACTCATCCCATAAACATAACCTCACAAACCTCACCAACATGAATCAATCTTACTACACTGAGTACTCGTAATCTACCGCTCGTATTAACCCGAAAACCTGGTTAACACAACCAATCCCTAGACATTGACTTACTCAGCCTTGACCAAGACTCTCACAATTCAACTGACATGACAGTTGTAAACACCACATCATAATCTCGACACAACGGTCCATCTAACTCTACTCACCACATGAATATCATCTACACAGCACATTAATATCATCTCACGCATAACAAATATAACTCAACACTTGCATGCAGTTTAACACATAAATATGGACACAAACACATACCTCGTCAATACACCCTCGTCAGGGCATTCACCTGCTGAATATTGTCACCTTTGGTGACTTCCTGAAGGACTCCGTCCTTCACAATCCCATTTACCGTGTCATAGAGACAACGACGCAAACACAATACCCATCGTACCATAAGGAAAATGACACAAAACACACAACATCAAACACATAACACATACTTCATTTACAAGCCTCATTAACTACACCTACACCCCACACATAGCACTAGGATAACGTATCCTACACGTATTCATAAGCGATTAGCTTATATCCTGACTCACCCCCGACTAACTCATAACACAATACACCACTATTATAGCAGCACCCATACAATTACTAACACATACCATGTACGTGCACACCCTGTAACACCTACTAGTCGTACTCGCACGACATGTAAACTCGCCCCCTGACTCACCCCTATTAGATCACCATACGACCCACGACCATATCCCCACCTGTAACCCACACACCCTATGGACAACACAGAGTCCGTTAGCCCCATATTTGAATACTTAAATTTATAAACTCATCGGGTTACGCCCCAAAGCTCTTTATACATTTAATGCAATAAAACATGTCTTGAAAGTATGTACGATAGCCCCAAAACATTAAAAACATTTAAAGAGGGGATTAGTAACTCACCGGTTACGAGGCAATTCAAAACCTTGCTCGGCAACCCGTTCGTTCACGCTCGAAGCCCGAACCTATCAAACGTCTGATCACATGATCAGAATACGTGCCAGACACATGTCGAATACACACAATTATAAATGGCTCTCGAAACCCGTCTTTCCTGCTCGCCCTTCTTTCTCCGTGAAACCCTAGTCTCATGGGTTTACGTATTACGTTGCTCCCGACCCGCTTAGGACTCGTGTGCCCGAACCCAAGCTTCCATGCATACATGTACACGTCTCCACGCAAACCCTAACTCAAGAAAATGAGAACGTGAGTCGGATTCCTTTGCATGTATGCATGTATGCCATGCAGAAACCCTAATCGGCTAACACCACACTCGACGCATTCACGCACCACCATCGCGTGTTGTCGTACCATCGTCTTCGTTCCCACCTCCGAGTGCCGTCATGCACGTTCCCATCGTCCTCCTCGTTACACAAAACCTTAGCCGAGGTCCTTGACATGCCGGAACTTCCACCACAGCCGTCTCCAGTCGTTTCCCGCCGGAAACACCACCCCTACAGCCACTGCACGCCGTATACCGTCGTCGCTGGGTCCTCTCCATTTTCAGCCGTAACCCGTAACCATCACCACTACCTTCCACCGATAACCCTACTCCAATCCAGCTAAACCCTAGCCGAGGACCTCCTCCACGTCGACAGCCTTCCCGTCATTCGTCGTCTCCGACGAACTCTGCCATAACCGTGCTCTCCACCTCCGGTCACCACACCAACGCCACACACGAACCCTAACAACCAAGCGAATGAACATATGTTAACTAAGAACAGGGGAATTACCTTAACAAAGTTCAGAAACCGTTGAATCAACTCCGTCGTCGTACACCCGTCCGGTCCCTCCTCGTCGTCGGCTTCCGCCCCTCCTTTTCTCTCTCTGTCATTCACGCAACTAGGTCGATTATGGCCTAGGGTTTCTTGTTAAGTCGTATTTAAACATATAAGGGTTTACCTTCTAGTCCTCGGGTTTCCGTTTTGCTCGTTTTTGGCCTCAATTGTTCCCTTCGGATGACTAATCGTCTCCTTTCAGTAATTAAACGCGCCACGAATGACTATTCTTCCAAATTCTTTTATTTACAAGGATTCGGTTCACTTGCTAACTCAACCATCATAGTTTAAAATTTCCGAGATGTTACAAATATGTTCCATACGAAGAATTTTGTCGATGTAAGATACAAGAAGAATGAGAATGTTCTCTCCGAGCGAGACAACGGGTGGCTGAGGCTTGTTATAAGACGGACTTTATGTTCAAAGTTGATGAATGAGACGCGGTCGGTAATCGCGTGGTAATGATATAGCAACGACGAGGAAAGTAAGGTTCAAGGGAGGTAAGTGTGGGATTGCACATAAGTGACTAGAAGGAAAATGCCTACGCTGGTAGACATATAACTAGTTTAAGTGAGCTCCTGTGGAGGATTCAAGTGAAGAAAATGGTCGGTTGTTGAAACAGACCTGACTGGGTAAGTGAGCTTTTGGGAAACATCGGGAGCTGATGGTACTGGCTCTAGTCTTGAGTGTTATGTGCTTATTTAAAGGGCGCATTAGACGCATGGTAATGTAGTGAAGAAGAACCTCGGTAGAGGAACGTTGTGATGGAATAAACCGAGAGGAGCTTTATGCAAGCTCCTGGAGATCATCTGAGAAGGACGGGTATAGTACCCTTATGAGTAGGGCAGTGATGCTTGAACTTTGGTAATCATCGCAGGATGGCGATTAAGGTACGAGGTGAGAAGTATGATGACCTCAATTTGGAAGAACGGAAAATGTTTTTAGATGTGAGAGGCAAGAAGTCTAATTGGGAAGATGAATGTCGGAGCGACGAGATCATCAAGACTATAAGGAATGACGGCAATGGTCCCGTGAGCAATAGGAAAGAGTGATAAGGGAACAGGTAATCGACAGTGTTGTGTCGTCTGAGTGAAGGTTGGGAAAGCGACTAATGAGGGAATATGTAGGTGAAACCTACGAACCCTAAAGTTGAAAGCAGACAATGGAGAAGACTTCTTTGAACGCAGAGGGCGATGGCCAAGTTTTAAGGAAAAGTGGCAGTGGTGATGTTACTAAGGTGAAGTGATGGCACCAAAGGATTCATGGATGCACCAGTTGGGACTGGTGGAAGGTTACGTTGATCCATACCGGTGCAGGATTCGAGGACGAATCCTCTTTTAAGGGGGGTAGACTTGTAACATCCCGGAAATCCAGAAACTAAAGGTTCGGGTTAGTGGACGACCCGAATCCGTATTTAACTTAATGATGGGTAGAGTTGACACAGTAGTCGTTTGTAGAGGGTTCGAGGTGGAAACGCGTTAGACGAAACAGGAGGGGCCCGAAACAAAACATGGGATGGTTTATAAACCATCTTTGCGCAAACCCTAGGCCATTCGTCCTAGGTGTGTGTTTGACGGCAAGGGAGATAGAGCGATGGTCGACGACGGTGGTCTAGCGATGGTCTCAAGGCGGTTTCGAACGGGAACTCCATTCCTATCAAGGGTAAAGCTCGTTCATATCCTTTTATAGTTTCCTTTCGTGTTGTGCTTGAAAACCCCGATTAGGGTTTGGGGTTGTGGTCACGAGTAGCGATGGAGGAGACGGGGAAAGGGGTGGCCGACCTATGGTGATGGTCACGGGGGAAGAAGGGGACGGCGTGACAAATGCGGTGGTATGTTGTGGAGGGACGACGTAAGGATTGGAGAGGAGAAACACAGTTGTTATGGCATGAGCAAAGAGGACCAGCGAGAGTCGATGCTTGTCATGGCTGCATGGATGACGTGCGTACGGTGGCAACCGCTTACGGGTAGCGCTCGGCGGGCAAGGTGGCGGCTATGGTGACAAGCCGTGGTGGTGAACTGAGTAGGACGGGACGGATTACACTCGGTTTGCATGAGTGGAAACAAGTCAACGATTGGAAAGGATGATCACGGCGGTGGCCGTGATGGTGGTGCTCAATGAGGATGGTGACTCGGTGACAGTTTTGCTTCGTTGATGAACCGTGGGGCTGGTCTGTGGTGGTGGAATACGGTGTTAGCCAAGTAGGGTTATTGCTAGACGAAGAGGATGATGGTGGCGCGTAAGGGTGGTGACCGCCTAGGGTTGCATGGGAACCCGACGCAATTCATGTGGTTAGAGTTCTACCATGCATGGCATGCGTACGGGTAAGGAACCTGGTTCGAGTACACGCATAGTCGGGGACTAGGGTTTTGCATGGACACGTGCGTGTGTGCATGGGATGAAGCACAGTTCGGGTGAACGAAACTAGGGTTCATGGGGATGTGTCGATGAGAATATGAGACGAATGTTAAGGATTTATTTATATTTAAGAGTCATTCAATGTACGATTAGAACGTGTTTGATCATGTGATCATGCATTAACAGGTTCGGGTTTCGAGCGTGAACGAACGAGTTGTAGAGCAAGGACTGAGGCCCAGCATAACCGATGAGTTTCTAATCCCCTACTTTTAAACGTTTTACTGTTTTTGGGGCTATCGTACATACTTGTAATAGGTGTTTATTATATTAAACGAGTTAAGAGTTTTAGGTTAACCTCGATGTGTTTATGAACTAAAACATTAAATAACGAGGCGGAGGGTCTATGGGGTGTCCATGAGATTATGTGAGCTAGGGATAAGAGAGTTAATGATGCGTGTCGTGTTAAGGGCTAGTCGGGATATATGCTAGACGCTTATGAGTATGTGTAGGATATGTTATCCTAAGGATATGGGTGGGGTGCAGGCCTAGTTAACTAGTCATGTAAATGATATGTGATGTTATGTGTTATATGCTTGTTGTTGTGTGTTTGCATCGCTGTCTCTGTGACACGGAAAATGGGATTGTGGAGGACGAAGTCCTTCGGAAAGTTACCAAATGTGACAATGTCTAGCAGGTCAGTGATGAGCTCGGTGTGTCGAACGCCCTGACAAGGGTAACCCTGATGAGGGTGTAAGTGACGAGGTATGTCTTTGTGTGCATTTATATGTGTTTACAATTGCATGCAAGTGTTGAGTTATATTCATTATGTATGAGATGATATTGATGTGGTGTGTAGATGATATTTATGTGGTGTGTAGAGTTAGATTGCCCATTGTGTCGGGAAGATGATGTTGTGTTTACAACTGTAGTGTCAATTGACCGGTAAGAGTCTTGGTTAAGGTTGGTTAAGTCGATGTCTAGGGATTGGTTGTGTTAACTAGGTTTTTGAGTTAATACGGGTGGTAGATTACGAGTTATTAGTGTAGTAAGTTGGATCCATGTCGATGAGACTTACTGGGTTATAGTTATGGGATGAGTCTTGTGTAGTGAATTATTATGGGATATCGCAAGATAACAGGGGTTATCTATATGTCAATAAATTATAAAATTATTTTATAAGGACCAGGGTGTCCTGAGTAGAGATAAATAATAATTGCGATGAGATTGTTTTTATTTAAATTAAACTATTAGAACTCACTCAGCGTAGCTGACTTTGTATGTACGTTAGGTTGTTTTGCAGGGGAGATTGTATGACGATGTATCTTGGCTTGGGAGCGGTGCTACTCAGATTGGTGGGCAGGCATTCGTAAAGTAAAGTTAATGACGATAAAGACTGTTAAAGAGGATTATTATTTTAGAAAGACTTCCGTTGTATGTTTGATAGTTAAAACGAGTACTGTTTCAAGATAATACATAGTGATGAGAACCAATTGTAGGGTGCCCGGTTTGGGGCCTTACAACGTGCCTTTTGGCATGATTTCACATTGCAATGGTTATGGGACAGAAAATGGTTTTGACACGTAAAATATTTTAAGACTTATCTTGGTTTACCATGATAAGTGATGGTACTGAAAGTTGTCATTAGCAGTAACTGTATTGACATAGAATGTTTTGGACCGTAATGGTCAGTTCTTTGTAAACGAGTAGCAAATTAGACGTATGCCCTACCATTTTTCATCAGTTTTCATGAAAATTTGCGGCTATGAAATGCCGCAGCAGTTGTGCTCTGACCTTTTGATAAGTTGATAATGTTGCACAAAATCAACGTCATGGTTGATCTTACAAACCACCTTGAAAACAATGATTACTCTTATGATTCGGAAGACCACTGATCTATATTGGTCTATCTATGTTTTTAAAGAGTGTTTAGATGTGTATACTTCATGTGCTAAATAGAAATAATAATACCCATATATGTGAATATTACAGGTAGTACGAGAGTTTTTTCGCATAGTATTGAATTTCATAAGAAAAATGTATGTTTTATAGAAGATAAGCGAAGAAAAGGTGATATGCAAGAGTCGGCTCGTGTACTATGTGACTTTTAGTCTTCGATAATGGATTAAAGTGGGATGCACGAGTCAAAGTGGATATTGGTCATGTTGTCACGTAACTCATGACTATATATATAATTAATATTTCATTTAAATATAAAGGTATATTAATTACATCCGTTGGCGTACCTACACTTTCTCAAATGGATCGCCTGACACCCATGAAAAAATAATTTACTTGTTATATGTGCGATATGATCCCGAGCAACACCCAAGAAATTTTGACACTAACCCCCATGAAATTTTGACACTAACCTCATAAAATTTGACATCAACCCCAAGAAAAACTAATTTAAGATTTTAAAACTTTATAAATAAAAACCTAATATAACCTAATTAACAAATATAAAACTTAAGTATTAATCTATTATAATTTTCTTGCGATTATGCAACCTTGGTATGACAATACATAAGTTCATGGTGTAGGCTCTCTCCTATTTTTGCTTTTTCGGTCAGTGACCTACTCGATATTTTCAAAACACTATCGAAAAAATCAACTAAAAGCAAGATGGTAAGGGCCATTGTCTTTGTTGCATGCTGGTGCATATGGCGTTTAAGAAATGATATATTATTTTCCAAGAGAATGCCCCTCCATCAACAAGTTATTGGAAGATATCAAAAGCCTTGGTTTCTTGTGGGTTAAGAATAGATCAAAAATGAAAAGTATAGAATGAGTGGAATAGTGTATTAATCTGTCATATGTTTCTTTTGGTGTATTGTTTTGAGTTCTAGCGTCTTGCTAGTTCTGTTATATATGAAATCCTTTTGCCGTTCAAAAAAAATAAATCATATTAATGAAACAAAAATTACGATTACAAATTCAGAGACTATAATAACAGGAGTAGAAGCAGAAACATAGTTTAAATTTTAAGTGTAGAAAAGAATAACAAAGATTTAAAAGTTAATTGAGGAACGTGTCCAACATGATTCTCTTAAAATATATTCGGTATTTGTTAGCATAGAATAACTTGGTTAAATTATAATGTTGGACAACCAAAAAGAAAAGATAAAAAGAGTTTACTATCATGTTCTTAAACTTAAAAAAATAAAATCAAATATAAATGAATATTTAATACTCGTTTTCACAGTTTTTCTTTATTTTTTATGGTTTTTATTTGAGTCTTGTGTAGTGAATTATTATGGGTTATCGTAAGATAACAGGGGTTATCTATATGTCAATAAATTATAAAATTATTTTATAACGACCAGGGTGTCCTGAGTAGAGATAAATAATAATTGTGACGATATTGTTTTTATTTAAATTAAACTGTTAGAACTCACTCAACGTAGCTGACTTTGTATGTACGTTAGGTTGTTTTGCAGGGGAGATTGTATGACGAGGTATCTTGGCTTGGGAGCGGTACTACTCAGATTGGTGGGCAGGCAGTCGTAAGGTAAAGTTAATATCGATAACGACTGTTAAAGAGGATTATTATTTTAGAAAGACTTCCGCTGTATGTTTGATAGTTAAAATGAGTACTGTTTCAAGAGAATACCTAGTGATGAGAACCAACTGTATGGTGCTCGGTTTGGGGCCTTACAAGTTGGTATCAGAGCCTTGGTTTAAGAGAAAATTGGTGTTTTTATTAAAATAAAATACCTTAACTGAAACTGAAAATGGACGAGGGTGAAACGAATGCCACCACGAGTAACCGCGAGCCAAGAGGTACGTCTTTTGAGTTAAACATTAATTTTTAGTGTATTACTTGTGTAGTGTAACACTACGTGGATCCGTTTGGTGTGCTTAGGTGGATTAGTGATTTTGTGTGGAATTATGTTGTGAAAATACGTGGTGAGAAATGGTATTATGTGTAACTACGTGGTAGTTATTGAATTATGTTTTGTGAGTTGCGTATTGTGGAATGGTGTTATATGCAACTATGTGATGATAGTGTCTTGTGTGTTGTGTTGGTTGATTTGTGTGGGATGCATGTGCATCCATTGTGTGGAAGGTAGAAAGCTAGTCTGAGTATGATGGGGAGCGTTTAGATTTCAAGTGGCAACGTGGAGAACCGATCACATTTGATCATCGTGATTTGGCGGTCTAACGTTACTCTAATATTCTGAACGTGTTACCTATAATAACCACATAGGTGTTCTATCTTGAGTAGGATTAGATGGCTAAGGAGAAGTATAAGAGATCCGTCAGGCATGGAGCTCTTGCTAGAAGGAATGTAGAACAACCAGTTAAGATGACGACTGATGCAGATGAAACTGCTAGTGAAATGGGAGTAGTGTTGGCACTTCTCGCGCCATGTGTGACTAGAGCTTTGGTCGACGACATACCGCGTAGAGCTATAAATGGAAAGATGGGATGGATAAGGAGAGCAGTGTCAGCTGTACGTGATTTTCCTCCAGGATGTGGACCTGCATGGTTGAGATATCGACCACTTGCAGGAGGACTCGGTGGATGACCCGGAATGTGACAAGGAGGAAACCAGATGAGGACACATCATATGCACCTGATGTGGTCAGGTAGTGATTTTGTAGGCGTTCTAGGGTGCTCGATTGTTGATGATTAGATGCTGTGGCAGTTGCCATGAGAGATTCCGGGGTGATTTGACGTTATGGCTAATTAGACGTTTATGTGGTGTGATGCTTACTTCAAATATTGACTATTTGATTGCGAAATTGATTGTGAGTTTTTCTGCATGATTATTGATCATAATTAATGATAATTGTGTTTGTGGTGGTGTGTGATTGTGTTTACAGTTGTGGATTATGTGCGGTAATGTGCTGATATGTGATTACATTTTGAATGGCGTGAGTTCACGTTTAATGTGATTCTTAGAGAGCATGGTTGAGTAGGTTATGCAGGTAGACTTTTATAGACATAAAATTGAATTTGTCTGTGTCTACGGTCTTAAGATAGTGTCACCTATATGTTAACGTCTAGGTGATGTTTGTATATTACACTTTGTGTGAATGTCCAGGACGGGGTCCGGTGGGAAGTGATGAATATACATCTTGCGTATGTATAAATGTTTAGGACGAAGTCCTGTGGGAAATTGTGATTATATATCTTGTCTGTATGAGTGTTTAGGATGATGTCTTGTGTCTAGACTGAGTAGTGTGTCGTCCTAAACCAGTTGTACGACTCGGGTGGGGTACGCCCGTGTGACCTCTGTGTGAGTATGTGATAACGTGTGGCAGGGGCTACCGTTGTGATGAATAGGAGGTGGAGTTCAGTAGTTTGTGTGTCTATAAGTGACGAGGTCATATTGTATACACGTAGATTTGCTCAGGTCTAGCCAGTTGGGTATGCACTTTGTGCGAGTTAGAGAGTTGGGTTACTAGTACGTATGTAGAACGTTGTATGTTCTGTCGTTATGTTGTGTCCTTGTAGTACGCGCTTAGTCATGCATAAGACCACTGATCTATATTGATCTATCTACGCTTTTAAAGAGTGTTTAGATGTGTAAACTTCATGTGCTAAATAGAAATAATAATACCCATATATGCGAATATTACAGGTAGTATGGGAGTTTTTTCGCCTAGTATTGAATTTCATCAGCAAAATGTATGTTTTATCGAAGATAAGCGAAGAAAAGGTGATACGCAAGAGTCGGCTCATGTACGATGTGACTTTTAGACTTCGATAATGGATTAAAGTGGGATGCACGAGTCAAAGCGGATATTGGTCATGTTGTCACGTAACTCATGACTATATATATAATTAATATTTCATTTAAATATAAAGGTATATTAATTACATCCGTTGGCGTACCTACACTTTCTCAAATGGATCGCCCGACACCCATGAAAAAATAATTTATTTGTTATATGTACGATATGATCTCGAGCGACACCCAAGAAATTTTGACACCAACCCCCATGAAATTTTGATACTAACCCCATAAAATATGACATCAACCCCAAGAAAAATTAATTTAAGATTTTAAAACTTTATAAATAAAAACCTAATATAACCTAATTAACAAATATAAAACTTAAGTATTAATGTATTATAATTTTCTTGCGATTATGCAACCTTGGTATGACAATACATTAATTCATGGTGTAGGCTCTCTCCTATTTTTGCTTTTTCGGTCAGTGATCTACTCGATATTTTCAAAACACTACCGAAAAAATCAACTAAAAGCAAGATGTTAAGGGCCATTGTCTTTGTTGCATGCTGGTGCATATGGCGTTTAAGAAATGATATAGTATTTTCCAAGAGAAAGCCCCTCCATCAACAAGTTATTGGAAGATATCAAAAGCCTTGGTTTCTTGTGGGTTAAGAATAGTTCAAAAATGAAAAGTATAGAATGAGTGGATTAGTGTATTTTCCAATTATAATTTGTCATATGTTTCTTTTGATGTATTGTTTTCAGTTCTAGCTCTTGCTAGTTCTGTTATATATGAAATCCTTTTGCCGTTCAAAAAAAGTAAATCATATTAATGAAACAAAAATTACGATTACAAATTCAGAGACTATAATAACAGGAGTAGAAGCAGAAACATAGTTTAAATTTTAAGTGTAGAAAAGAATAACAAAGATTTAAAAGTTAATTGAGGAACGTGTCCAACGTGATTCTCTTAAAATATATTCGGTATTTGTTAGCATAGAATAACTTGGTTAAATTATAATGTTGGACAACCAAAAAGAAAAGATAAAAAGAGTTTACTATCATGTTCTTAAACTTAAAAAAATAAAATCAAATATAAATGAATATTTAATACTCGTTTTCACAGTTTTTCTTTATTTTTTATGGTTTTTATTTGAGTCTTCTAGTGTTCACATATGTATCTATGTGTGCACCACTTAATAAAGGTTATTACACCTTTTAATTAGCTTTTTAAGTATTAAGGCATTTAAAACTAAATTTGCAAATCCTATTTCCTAGGAATCGAAAAGAACATGATTGGATTCCCTCTAACATACGGCAATGGTCCCACGAGGTAAGAAATTATGAGGCCATGGTACACTTGTTAGACCATTAAAAATTAGTGGGAAATTATTAAAGGTGCAGAGAGCCCAAATCCAAAAAATGGGACCTCGTTCCAACCACTACACACAAAAAGGTGACCCAAAGTGTGCTTCACTTCACCATGGAGGTCACTCCCAATTTGGGTAGTAGGGTTGAGTTTTTAAATTAACAACCAATGAGTCCAAACATGATCATACCGGGCTAACCGGTACTTACTATTTTTGTTCAGTTTTTGTTTGAAAGTATTTTTAAAATTCAGAATTCACATTGGTTTGGATCTGAAATCTTACCGGTTTCTTTCATGAATGTATTCTTCAAAGCAGGAATGGCGATAGGACGGGTTTGGGGCGAGTATTGTTAATCCCAGTCTCATACTCGGTTGTAAAATCGAGTACCATACCCAGCCTAATACTCATTGAGTAATTACCCGTCGGTTATCAGGTATTTTAAATTACAAGTCCTTAAAGCTTTTTTATTGTTGTAATTTTTATTATTTTAATAAACTTTGATGAATAGTAAATTACAAGACCGTAAAGCTTTTTTTAAGTACAAGTCCTTAAAGCATTTTTTGAGTTCTTTATTATTTTTTATTTTTTTCTGATCTTTTTATTATTTTAATGTTTATAACTAATTTTAGACGTGTTTTGTTTACTCGTATAACTTTTAAAATATAATGTTTTCTTAAACTCCGAATATACCGTTACGATGCGGTTATTTTTATTTATGTTTCAATATAAAATTTATTCAAAACCGAGACAAGTTAAATATAATATATTTTTACTTCTTTTATTTTTAAACTCACTTTCGTGTTCCTTAACGCTCATTTTTTTCTTAACTTCTGAATATCCGTTACGGCGTGCTTATTTTTATCTACGTTTCGACATAAATTTTATTCAAAACGAATATAGTTATATTACAAAGAAATAAAGGGTAAAAAAATCGATCCGTATAAGATCAAAAGTAACCAAAATTATATTTTAAGCCATACAATCTCATAAATCATTTAGTCAAAAAAATAAGATTAACATTGTAATAATTAACATATCAAATTCTTTTGGTATCACCACACAATTATATATACAGAAAATCAACGAGAACAAGTGAAGGAAGATCCCAGAACACCTAAATGCTACATAAAATATACACATGAGATTATGAAAAATCATTAAACATACGCGTTAACGGGTCAAACAAGTAAAACAAAGAAAATTGGCTTCAAATGAAACGGGTCAAAATTCATCCAAAGTGTACATCAAACCTTCTTATGTCAAATAGATTATTATCAATATAATATATTACAATCATATTTGACACGCTAACTACTTATACAGAATTCTAAAATCATTGGAGAAAAACTGTTGATCAAGTCAACCCGTTACGTTTTGACTTCTACCAAAAAGTTACCTGTTTTGACCATTTAACTAACCGGCCCGTTTTGCAACTATATAACTAAGTTTACAATCACCTCTCACTCTTTCCATTGGTAAGGAGCACGATCTACAACCAGATAGTCTCCACGGATATCTTTAGCAACTCGAATATCATCATCCAAGTATACTGAATCAAACCTAATCCAAGATACAAGAATCAGCACAAATTTTAGTAACTGGCCAAACTATTAAAAGGTACATTTTGACTTTTGAAGTCAAACAGGATACTTTATAGATTGAAATTGAAATGAATTCTTTATGTCTTGTGCAACAGATGGTACAACTACATTAATCTGTAAAATAGATGCTACAATTATGAACTTGTCATGTTAAGTTTGGATTGAAATGGATATCAATTTTGGATTCTGAAATTTGTTGGTTTGACTTCAAGAACGGATCTTTCTTCAATGAGATGGAAGGATTCACTGTTGGGTAATGGAGTATATATGTAATAGTTAACCTTTATTCAGTCCAAGAATAAGGAGCGCGATCAACAACTAGATAATCCCCTCTAATATCCTTTACAACCCGTAACTCTTCATCAAGGTACACAGACTCAAACCTACAGAAACATGATGACTTCAATTTTATTCTTGAAAAGACAAACAACATACCTAGTAAAATCCTGCTAATAACAGCGCTATTGACAGAGTCTGGGGAGGGTGGGATGAGGGCAAATCTTTCCTCTACCACAAAAGATAGAGAGGCTGCTCCCAGTGAGACCCGACTCCAAATACCTCTTTGCGTGTACAAGAACATAACATATAGCATATAGCATTCCGTATGGTAGTCCGGATATCATAAAAAGCGACTAAGGTAACAGATAATATATCAAGCAGTAGTAACAACAAATAATAGAGCAAAGAGCTATGTACAAAGATGTAGCACTAACCTATTGAAGGTACCTATATAGTGCCTTAGGAAAGTCTAAACGCCAATACAAATGCTAAGGCAAAGCGATGGCTAAGGCAAAGACAATCGAAGGCAAAATTAAGGCTAAGGCAAAGCTAAGGCTAGGGATAAAGATAAGCTAAAGACGAGTCTAAAACATATTTATACACTCCCCTAAAAGTCCATTAATTCTACGTCTTCTAAGAACTCCTATCCCCGATCATATCCTCAGAGAGGTGAAAAGACAAACAAAAAATCAAATATAAACCCATGAACTTACCCTCTCACACCAAATAAGAGAAGGGAAGTTCAGTATAAATCCTTACTTGCTAAGCTTATGACTTGACATGTTGTTTAAAGGAAATATGTGATTATATGTCAGATAACTAGAAGACCCTTCAAACACGGATTATCTTTAATCCAAAACAATGTTGTAAAATTTGCATATCTAATTAGTATCCACATATAATGCGATTATTAAACTGCAAGACAGAAATCTGAGAAGAAGCTAGTTGTGAAGCTTTCATTAAGGTGTGTGCACAGACACATACATACATATATATGTATCATAAATACATATAATGATGTGTGTCCAAAGTTAGTAAAAAACATATCTTTTACTAATTTTTGAACAATGAATACTATTAGTGTTGTTATATCGATGATAATAGGCAATTAGATACCAGAAGCAAAAGTATTACAACTTTCATGCAATGCCTAAAGCAAAAAATCTGAATGTTCACCTTTTTTAGAAATTAAACATAGATTAGAACATAATCCCTAGTTAAGCATGAGATGGCACCTTGCAAATTGCATTGTAGTTCATCACATGCAAACATGACAAAAGCACAAACATAATAGCTGTTTACAAAATGCACATTCACAAGTAACTAGGAAAAAAAGCTTCATAAAACTCACTCACCATCCTTGGCCAAATGGTGGCAACGGAAATTCCCAGCCTTTTCCACGTAAAACAGCACTTGTAAACCTATATAAGAACATGAAGGACATCATCACTACATTAATATCGAATCAATTTTGCAGCAAGTGTTGTATTTCTTCAAGGAGCCTGACCAAAACTTGTTATAATTAGTCATCCTAGTTCTGAGAAGAAGTATCACCCTTAAGAATACAGCCTATAGAGAGATTGAAACTCTCAAGAATTATGCATATATGACTTCTATGGTCAAACCTTTTTTTCAAAATCCAAGTTTGATATGGATTATGTTAGAATTTAAATGTCAATACTTTTACATTTTCAGTGTTACAATGGTTATGAAATATATTTAATAAAAAAAGATGAGTCAAAAGACTGTCATTTTTTGTAACTAGAATTATTAGTTAGACCTCAGAAGTCAAATCAGAACGAACCAACAAAAGCCAAAGAAAACACAAAATCAGCTTAAAAAAATGCTCATATGAAATTCAATCATATTCTCAACCAAAGTCACTTTGGCAAAACCTTAGAGTGTTATTCTCTTAATTTCAAACTGATTTTCAAATTCAAAATTCACATGAATTCTTAGCTTTTCCGTAATTTGAATAGAATTGTACGGTATTCAATTGTGTATAAACTTTACAAGGAAGGAGCTATATATAGAAAATACAAAGAGCTAAACCAGGAGACTAGGATTTGGGTCAAACCATAACCAACGGTGTTTGGTCAAGCCATAACCGCGGTCAAACCATAACCGACGATATACAATCAATGGGAATATTCTACTATGCCCCCTCAGTCAAAGCGTCTGGTTTGCAGATGTTGAGACTGGATCGAAATTCTTCAAACAATGTAATCGGCAAACCCTTGGGTGAAGATAAAACTGCGTTCATGTGCATCTCTCTCGTTATAAATGGCACAGCTTCTCTCATGAGTGAACTTTCTTTTGAAGAAGCAACTAAAGAAGACGAAATTAACTCCAGGATGAAAAACCTAGCTTTGAAAGAGAAGGAAGTTGTTGACAAGAAAAACTTAGAGGTAAAAGACAAGGAATTACAAGACCTAGAGGAGAAGCTTAATGTGAGAGAAAAAGTAGAGATTCAAAAACTTTTGGATGAACACAAGGCCATCCTGGATGCAAAGACACGCGACTTTGAGTTAGAAATGGAAGAAAAGAGAAAATGATTAGACAATGATTTGATGCGGCTTGGAACAACTGGTAAGGTTGCTGCTTTGTGACTTTGAGGTCATGGGTTCAAGCCGTGGGAAACAGCTCATGCACAAAGTGTAGGGTAAGGTTGCATACATCACATCGCGAAGCATTCCGGACCCTGCGCAAATGAGGGAGCTAAGTCAAGCCCCGGGTACGCCCTTTTAGTCATTGAGATAGAGAAAAAAAAGGTTGAAGTTGATAACATGGAAAAATTGCAAAAAGAGAACAAGCACTAGAGAAGAAACTTGAGAAAATTAAGGAGGAAGAGAAGGATGTTGAGTTAAAGACGAGAGCTTTGAAGTTGTAATCAGATGACGACTATGATCAGCAACAGAGACTCAAGATACGATTGTGATTGTAGATTTGTAATCAGGAGCGAAAGAATAAGCGAAAGTTGTGATCATTTCAAGTAAAACGGCAACGAACGTAAGTATGGCGGCAGTGGGCTCGGTTGTAACCTGGGCGACCGGAGCTGCAGCGGCAGCTGGCGGCACGATGTTGTGATCGGCGGCAGGTAGGTTTTCTTGGCTCCGATACCAAGTAAAACCCTTAATTGTGATTGTATTGATAAATTATTGATTACAATAGAGTTACAATTGGGGTATATAGGATAACCATACTTACATAATGTATCCTCCTAATATGACAAATTACAATGTGATCTAATACGGAAAAACTTGGCTCTGATACCATATAATTTGAATAGAATTGTATGGTATTCAGTTGTGTATAACTTTACAATGAAAGGGATAAAATTAAGAAAATACAAAGTGCTAAACTAGAAGACTAGGATTTGGGTCAAACCATAACAGACGATATACAATCAATGGGAATATTCTAAACATTTTCCATGAAATTCTACTTATCATATTAAAATTTGATGCGGATAATGTTACAGTCTAACAATTATAGATTTGCAGTATTACAATGGTTATGAACTTAAATGCAACTATCTCAAAACTAAAAAGACATAAGAATTCCTACCAATTTGACCTCAAAAGTCAAATGGGAAAACAAACACAATGGCAAATCAATTTACAAAAATCCCAACCACTTCACATAAAAATTGATCATATTCTTAACCAAAATCATACTGTTAAATTCATCTGTTTACCTAAAATTAACACGTTGGGATGAAGCGATTTCCATGTCAGATCGAACAAAGAAAACCCCATCCGGAGGATAAGTAATGACATTATTCAGATTCCGTTTCTCGACATCGATCACTTGCAATACATCTCCGGCTTTCGTTCCGAAAAAGCTCGCGTTCTTGATGATAAACAACTGTTCTTTCTCTGTAGTCCAAAGTAATCGCCAGGTGCCGGAGAGTGAGTTGTTGGTTGTGAGCTGGTCGCGGTTGATTAGGGCAATTGTGTCGATGGCGTCGGTGATCTGTGACAGCTTTTGGGAGTCAGATTGGGTGGCGATGCCTCTGTCTTGATCGGAGATTAGATGGAGGAGGTTAGATTTAGCTGATGATAGAGATTGAGATTCGAGAGATGAGCGAGTGGTTAGTGTTCTAAATGTTTTTGGGGGTTTAGTTACCGGATTGAAAGGAGAGAAAGTGTTGGAAATGGCGGGAAGGGATGATGGTGCCGCCATGGGAGTGGAGGGAAGGAGATGATCCTTGTATGGTCGTTGGGATAGAGGAATTTTAAGGGATAAAATTATCAAATAAAAATTTAAATAATTTAAATTACACCGGTCTTTCCAAATAATAACTAAACATTTAGTTATTATTGCTAGTTTAGTTATTATCAAAGAATTTTAAAAGGATAAAAAAGTAGGGTTCGATTCAAATAAGAACTCTAAATATTTTGAGAACTCACGAAAAATAATAAGAAATATTTATTTATCTAAAATACTAACGTTACTATTAAAATACAATATTTTTATATCGATTAATATATGTGAATTTACATATACTCGTATATTATAAACATTTACACATGCGTACATGATAAAGGCTTACACATGTTTATAATATACAAGTACATGCAAATTTACACATATCAATTTATATAAAAATGTTGTATTTGAATAGTAATTCTAGTATTTTAAACAAATAAATATTTTTTTATTGTTTTAGCGAATTCTCGAGAGTTCTCAAAATATTTAAAAGTTATTAAATGATCCATTCCATAAAAAAGTAAACTACATGTAATTTCAATTTTTAAAACTCGTGTTTCCATCCTTGTATCTTTGGTGCTCAGTCATAAGATAAAGTCTTGTAGTATAATTTTTATGAATTTTATTTTATTTAACTATTTGTAAATGAATTTTTTTTGTTTCGTTTTTAGAAGAAAAATATCCATCTTTTTTTTAAAAACATGGGCTTTTATCTATATGTAAAGAAAAACCCGGATAGTTTTTTGTTATGAGTAGATAAAAGCCACGCAGGGTTCGATTCAGTGCCATATTAAGAGAAGATCATGAGTTCGGCTTTCACTGTTTTGATAGCGAATGTAGCAAAGTAGAAATGTGCTTTCAATGTTTCTAACATGTTCTCTTATTTTTACAAATTACAATAAACGTCCTTTACATTTGTATGTACTTGCAGGTTCCATCATTTATCTTTAAAAACCTTAGTTTTTTGTTATGAGTAGGTAAAGGCCACACAGGGTTCGATTCAGTGCCATATTAAGAGAACATCATGAGTTCGGCTTTCATTGTTTTGATAGTGAATGTAGCAAAGTAGAAATGTGTTTTTATTGTTTCTAACATGTTCTCTTATTTTTACAAATTACAATAAACGTCTTTTATGTTTGTATGTACTTGCAAGTTCTATCATTTATCTTCAAAAGACGCGCTAAACATCCTTTAAGTTTAATGTTTGTAACAAATTACGTCATTTACATTAACTGACATTAACTTTTAAGTTAAATGTCATGTTAATTGACTAAACTGTCCTTCCTAATAAGAGACAAATATATCAAATATGTTAATTTACAAGGATTATTTGTGTAAATTCCCAAAAATTGAAAAAGTAAAGAAAATATATCAACTTTTTATTCAGTTTGCACCCCACATCCTTCACTTTCTCCGCTGGCGACCGTTTGCCGTCAGCGAGCTTTCCACCTTTGTTTTCTTGCTGGCGGCAAAAGGGTCAACGGTGAAGACGGTAAAGGATGTGGTTTCATATTTTTTAGTGGGATTCGGGATGTGCTAGATTGGTGGGAAGCAAGGGAGGAGGAGCTGCCGGTTTCGTATTTTTTGGTACACCAGTTTTTATGGCGTCGTAGGTTGTGAGGGATGAAGAGCAAGGGGTTGCGGCTGATGTGTGGGCTCTTGGGTGTGTGGTGATCGAAATGGCAACCGAGTGTAACCCGTGGCTGGAGGTAGATGATCCGATTTCTGGTTTGGAATTGGGTATTTGAGCGATGTACCGGAGTTGTCGGGGTGTTATTCTCGTACAAATCTTCGGCGACATACAGATCACGATTACCGGAGTAGCGGATCAAACTAGCTTGTTTGGCAGATTCGAAAGGGAGATCATAGTTGCAATCTCAACTACCGAAGGCAGGAATATGGTTTCTTCTGTAATGTTGCAAATTAAACAATTAACAGAGAATAGATTAACATAACTAGATCGGTTATTTATTCAACTAATTTCGAGCTTACATTCATGGGCGGAGGGTGGTGAGAAAATGGGGTTAGGGTTCCCTCAATGAAGAAGATAAAGTGGGTTTTAATATTAATTTATTTGTATTTTTTATTTTTATAAAGGTAAGGGCATTTGGGTCAATTTTACAACATTTAACAGAAAAGTTAACGATAGTTAGTGTAAATGACGTAATTTGTTACAAACTTTAAACTTAAAGGATGTTCAACGTGTTTTTTGAAGATAAAGGATAAAACCTAAAAGTTCATATAAACGTAAAGAATGTTTAGTGTAATTTAGTTTTTTTTTAACGACATAAATTTTATTGATTAAGAAACTAACAAAGTAGCAACATGCCAAGTCAAGCATATAAAAACCAAGTTGCATATTCAGAGTTAAATACAAAATTACACTACATATGCAAATCTAAATTTTGAAGTTTCACCCTATTTTTAACCATAAAAGCGAGTTCGTTTTTATCTCCTCTACTAATTTGGAAATCTAAATGTTTTTTTGTTAATTGAAGATCTTGTCATTTCGGGCTTCCTTATGGACCAAAAGGTTAATCGAATCACCTTCTTGTACCATTTAGGCAAATCAAGTGACATTGGATATTCTTGTATCTCTAAAACCGAGCTGGCATGGTAAGAGCAATGAGCATGGTTAATGATTATGAACCAAAAGTAGTTGTCATGTGCCTACATCACTCACCTCACTCACTCACCAAAAATGGTTAGCGAGTTTGAGTGATTTTTAAATTTTTTTAAATAATTTTAGACAATTAATTTAATTAATTAATTAAAAACACAATAAACCGCTTTCAAGACCAAACACATGTCAAAAACCGCTTACGGGACTAAAAAGTATTTTTTTCTAAAAACAACTCCGTTTTTATTAAAATTTATACCGGGATGTTTAGAAAAAAAAAATTAATAAGACTGTGTGTTTTGTTTTTTTTTTTTTTTATTTAATTAATGAACACAAGTTATTTGAGAAAAATCAAATTAGTTATTAAATGAAATATTATAATAAAAAATTTAAAAAGTCAAGTGCATATGTGTCATGATGTGAATGGTTATTTGAAATATTGAATTAATCCACAAATTCAATGCATCAAGGCTCACGGACGTGAAGAGAGTAACAGCTCACTCACAGATGAGAGGGACGGTGTTTCTGTGAGCGTGAGTGGCTCTTGACTTCTCCTTACGGAGTATACCGCATACTGTAAATTAAGGGACTGCACCAGTCTAATATTCTGGCCTAGACTTTTTTTCGTTTGGATTATACTCGGTTTTGCTTTTTAGTCAATGTACAAAAAATGTTGCATGAATGGAATAAAAAAGTCGCTCAACATACGGGCACACGTTCATTGGTTGACTCCAAATTGAATGGTTTCATGTGTCTCGTTATCAGAATTCTAAATTCCCTTTAGCAGTTAATTACACCTAGTAATACCCACTTGTTTAATCATCTCTACGAGTTGTTACCTATTACAAGTTTGACTTTTTATGTGTCTTCTCTTGAGGGTGTGAAAATTTTATATAATCATATAAAAATAGCTGTTTTATGTTAAGAACACACAAATGGTTGATATTAAGATTTAAAAATTAAGTTAACTCTCACTGGTAACAAAAAAAAATGTAAAAAGTTGTCTAAAATGCATTCGGATATTTATAAATTCTTAAAGACAGAATAGGATAATTTAAACATATTTTTACATTAATTATATCGGTTATCGGTTAGAAACACATAAATGTTGGTATTACGGTTTAAAAAGGCTATATATGCTTTACTCTTGTATACATAGCTAACGTCCCTCCACTCATGAGTTTAACAAAACAGAAACGTAAGTTACAAATGAAACGGTTTGAAAGTTATGTAAACTTTTTTTTGTTCTAAACTTTATCTCCATTTAACTTTTTTTATTAGAAACATTAAAAATTACATTGAAATAGAAGACAAACGGACAACAAGTTGTGTCGCAACCCTTTTTGAAAAACAAAACCAATTTTTTTTAAAAACTATATTCATATATTTTGTGGTTATAGCATAAGTATGGAGTGCCAAACAGAGTTTAATGGCATAAGGTTAAAAGGCTGAAAGCATACAATTTAGTGAAGAAAGAATAACAATTAAAAAGCATTTTATTGGGATTAATGATGATTATAATTTTAATGCCAAAAAAGTTGTCACTAAGGAGTGAGCACATGAGGGTGCACGTGACTTGTTTGTTTGCGCCTTAGGATAATCACCCTATCTTTCACTCATCACGTGATTCAACAGTGTCGGTCACGTGATTATTCTTTTGTTTATCTTAAAAGGACGTGACATCATATGTTTTCCATGTTTCAACGTCTTTACGAAATGTATAATTATTCTTTTGTTTATATAAGATCCCGTCAATTAATTAACTCAACATCCTCGTATGTAAGAATGAAAAGAAAACGTATAAAGTTCGGTCGAGCTTGGCTTGTAACACATTCTATAGGCCTACTGAGCTCGTTTAAACTCGGTTTGTTTCAAACTTTAATTGATCCGATCTTAAATAGCTTCTTTTTTTTTAAGGCAAATTTCATATAAACAGACACCCAAGCAAAACGAATCACAGGGAATATAACAATTAGGACCGATAACATAATGAGAAAATGACACCAATCCTTCCAAGTAATAGTTTTATTTTTTTATCTATTCTTAAACCAAAGGAACCCGAGACATTTTATGTCTTCAATGATCTTTTCCACTTTAACCGATTTGTTGGAGAAGAGAAGATCGTTTCTAGCTTTCCAAATACTCCAAACAACGATAAGAATGATACCGTATAATAACTCCTTTTTGGCTTCATCTGAATATGCCGTCTTGTGAATCTCAAATAAATCCCTCACCGAGAAGGCAAAAAATTGTTGGATATTACACCAGTTACTAATATATTGCCAGACCACCGTGGCAATAGCTCATGAGCGGTTTAGCTGTTTACACCCTAACTAAATGATTATTATAATAACTACAGTAAACTTTGATTTTAACATGTTTCGTGTCTTAAACAGGTCATAACATGTTTAACCTGTTTAGACACGATAACTCACTTGATTATATTTTTAATATTTTAAAAAATATACATATTAGTATATTGCATAATTAGTATTTACAGTTGCTTCCAATACAATTACAACCTTAGCTGCTTGTTCCATTCTTCTAACCCTAGCCGCTTGCTTCCATTCTTCCAATTCCAATCTCCCAGAACTCGTCAATCATCCCTCACGGCTAACTCCCTCTCCGGCTCTACCTCGTCCTCTCCAATCTCGACCAATACGGCACTGCCAGAGTACCAGACTCGTATAGTTGTCGTGTGACAATCCGGACTTTTCCAGTTAATCCCGTTATCTAGATCCAGTTAAAGTTAACTGAAATTAACTTTATTCAAACTTCAGGGACTGTTTCTGTCAATATCTCAAACTTAATCTTCAGGGACTAGTCAAGTCAAAAGTCCACACTATTCTGTTGACTTTTGGAAAGTCAAAATCCAATCCCTTGACTTTAAAAGTCAAAATTAACATTGATTTTAACCTCATTTAAACCTAAGGGACTTATTCTGCCAATTTACAAACTTCCATTCTATTGAAAACCTCAGGGACTGATTCTGCAATTCCTGGAATGTCAATTTGTTGACTTTGGAAAGTCAACCCTCGCGAATTCAGCAAAATCGACCGTTTCTGATCGAATCAATTAAAGTCGAAACTGCCTATGCACGATTAACGACAGTTATGATTGTCCTTAAACCCAATTAACACTAATAACTAATCGAATTAACTCGGATAATTAAGTTGAAGCTATAACCGTCGTGTTAAACCTGAATCCATCAAATTCAAGGTAATCCGACATTTCTTTCGCTAATTGAAGCATCCTCAGCTTCTGCCGAATCCTCCTGAAGAGTCTGAATCACCTTCATTGGCCGGATAATCCTCAGAACTCGCCGGAAAGAAGCCTGTGCAGCCGACACCTGCACCTACTCAAACTCCATCGATTTGATACGCATTCTGGTAATTCTTAAACTCAATTGCTTCGTCTTTATCCTGTAAAGCTAAGACCTATGACAATTTGGGCTTACATCATCGATTCAATCAAGTTCTGGATTCTAGGGTTCATCGCTTGACTGAATTAGTCGAACCCTAATCTAGACATGATAATAATGGAATTAACTCATGCAGAAAGCTTCGAGAAATTGTTTTTAATGAAAGCCCTCTGTTAATTCCAGTTTCTAATATCGAAATCTCTGAAACCTGTAATTAGGGTTCATATGAACCCTATCTGTCGAATTCAATCCTAAAATGATTTTAAATCAAATTAAAATATATCAGTAGCTTCGTAATCATTTGGTCATCGAAAGCCCTCTATCAATTTGGCATTTTATTATCGAATTTGTATAAATCCTAGAATTAGGGTTCTTGCATTTCTGAGTTTGGGGTTTTTGATCTTAGACTGAAATGAAACGAAATTAAACTACTTTAGCAGTTTCAAAACGCCCAGATTATCAAAAGCTCTATGATTTTAATCGAATCCATTATCGAAATCTTTCTGATCGATCCAAGGTTTTACTTTATTCTTACGCGATCTGTTTTCAAGAATTGAGCATCATAAACTTGTTCGTTTTCAAAATTAAAAGCATGCTCAGGATCGTAATTCCCTAATCATCAAAACCTCTATAAATTCTGGTTCGATTAACGCAAGAAATCGATGAATTGAGGCAGAGTTGCTTCGGATCTCGTTAAGATGGAAGAACCCTCTGAGCTTGCTTGTTAAGAGATTTTCAAATCGGATATAGCCGCGATACCCTAGCGGGCTGTGATGGTTAAAGCTCTGAGCTGGTGTGGGAGGGACCCGGGTTCGAGACCGGGCTCCCACACATATTTTTTTGAAGCGATTTTTATTAAATAAAAATATATATATATTAAGTTATTATTATTATAATCCCGTTTAAATGTGTTTTAACCCAGAAAACAACCCGTAGGTTCGGGTTTGATTTATGAAACTATTTTTATATTACTCTCACTTTTATAAATAATATATTTACGTTATTATCAAATAAAAATAATATGTTTATATTATTTTTAAACCGCAACTTCTTATTAAATAATATACTCGTATTATTTTCAACCCGTGACTAAAGTTATTAAATAATATATACGTATATTATTTCGTACCATTTAATACTTCGTGTGACGTTTTAAATTATTTAATAATATAATAGTTATATTATTTACTCCCGTTTAAACATTCGATTTAAGATAATATATTTATTATTTTATCACATAAATGATTATTTAGTTAATCCGTCGAGCCTAAAAATAATGTATTAAATTATATTATTTTCCCAACTTTTGTAAACGACTTTAACGTACGAATATATTTAAATTTTTATTCATTTATTGGTCGCACGACACGTAACGCTTTTCCCTTTATGATTATATTATGAAATTTATATAGTTCCGTAGACATGTTCGTCTACTCTTAAATCCTTAGAAAGCGTTAAGATGTTCTAACTTCCATGTCGTCGTCACAAATCCCAATGTGTCCCTAACTTATGTGATTATGATTCTAGGGCATACGTAAGCCGTGCAGGCTAACACTTGAGGTTTCAAATCTTATACTTGTGTGATACTACCTACTACGCAACGCATGTGAGTTTCACGGCCCCTTTTACTATTTTTATTTGGGGGAGAAAACATGTCACAACTTTTTGGTTTATTGAAATTCATATGATATCACTGTTGAGGCTAAGCGTAACACACTATCATGAAAAGTCCTCACACACATCGGACCGTTAATATGGTATGAACGAGGTAATTTTGGTAGTACTACTGGGTTTGACAAACCCCACCCATGTTAGTCGCGCTAACTCGATTGGAGGTCGAACGGGTGTTATATTGACCTTAACACATTAGTCAGAGTTGATAGACCTGACTGGAGGCAAACAAACATACTCACTGTCAGTTTCGGTTGCGAGCGCTTTAGCAAAACATGAATATAGGCATGCAACCTATTGATATGCATATTGAATGTACATAATCCGTAAACACTTTATTTTAAATGATTGAAACCTGTGAACTCACCAACCTAGTGTTGACTCGTTTTCTTACATGTTTTCTCAGGTTGGCACTCAGGATCACGTTAAGTCATGCATGTGTCTTGGACTTCAATTGAAATAATTATCTATCGAATAATATTTATGTTTTGTTTGTAATTGAACTTGGGCGCGTTGTTTTGCGCATTTACTTTTGTTTAACGCTTCCGCATATACACTCTGAACCTTGATCTTTGATGATATTACATTTCAAGTCCCATATAGTGTCGTTTGAAGTAACTGATGTCTGAGATCCTGGTTGGTCACCTCCCAAAACGGTAAAACTCCGTTAGTGGAAATTTGGGGGTGTGACATGTCGACTCACCTATCATCCAGTATCATCCAGGGACCCTCGTCCTCAACCAGTCAATAGTCGTCCCTCTAGACTACCAGGTTCGATTTTGTTTGTTTGAAACAAATGTGATATGAGGCTTTGTCTTAAGCCCTGATACGTTTTCAATAATTATTTATAAAGATTTGCTAATAGTATTGTGAAACATATGCACTTTTGTTACACCAAAAATGCGATATTTACCGTGTCCCTAAACAGGTCGTATCATGTAACTTGTTTCTAAACACGTTTGTGTTCTTGTATGGAAAAAATAATACGATTAGTTATCGTGTCGTGTTCATTCTAACAATTCAAGTAATCATGTCTTATATATCATGTCATGTCTAACCTATTATGTAAACACTACCTTTGCGACCTGACATTGTACTTAGAAACCTGAATTAACCCCAAACCGAATAACCCAAATTTTATTTGGGTCGTTAAACGGGTTGGATTCCTATAACCAAAAACCCAAATAACCCAACCCTAATAACCTGAAACCTGAAGTCCTCTCTATTCGTTCGCTTCACAAATTGAATTGACCAATGTGATTTTTGGATGAGTCTTATGCGTTCGCTTGGCAGATTGAATCGACCACTCCATCTTCTTCTTCGTTTGCTTCAAGGTTAGGTTCTGGGATTTCGGAAATCGAACCTAGATGAATCTGTGAAGAAGATGAACTTTTGTATCTTTGGGTTCTTTGATTTGGATTTTCGTACATGTGGGTTCTTCGATTCGAATATGTGAAGAAGATGAATTTCTGTATATGTGCTTCAAGTCTCGATTTGGATTTTTGTATAGTGGGTTCTTCGATATGAATATGTGTTCTTCGAAAGCAAAAAGTCTATGAAGAAAATGAACTTTTGTGGGTTTTGAAATTTTGTGGGTTCTTTGATTTGGATTTTTGCATTTTTGTATGAACAGGTGCCAGGGGTCGCCCCGGCCCCTCCCGTTTTTTCCGTTAATAGTGTAAATTTTCGTGTTTTTGTCTGAAAATTTTTATACGTATTGAGCCGGCCCCCTGATTTTTTCCCCTAAAAATTCTTGGCCCCCTCTGAGTTTTTATCCCTAAAAATTCTAGTTCAATGCTCTATTCAGATTGATTCGATAAGTTATCAGTACGAAGTTAAAAAAAAAAGTTTATGCATTTAAAAAATAAGAGTGTAAGTTTAGTTGGGGGGGGGGGGAGAATGAAAAGTTCAAATAAATTCACCCCTAAAATTGTTACCCCCCTTTGTCGATCCAAACATCCAGTCGCACACTAGACCCAGTCCCAAATCGTCATCCTCGTTGAACAGACCCAAATCACCGTCGCTCGCCACTCGCCGCCCCTGCTCGTTGCTCGCCACCGCTTCACGCCTTCACTCGCCCCTGTTCGGCTGTTCACAGTTCACACACCCAATTCTTGATTTCTTGGTAAGGTACTAACTTAGAAATTAGAATTGTTACTTATGGAATATGGTTAATTGATTTGATAATTTGAAGTATGATTTATGGATTGTTACTACCTTAAAATTGTTAAGACTTAAGTATTAGGGTTAGAAACTTATGAATTATGATTCATTGATTTGATAATTTGATTTATGATTTAGGATTATTGATGATGAACAAGAGAAAAGTTGCTTAATACAATCCTATTGTTTTTTATTTGTTAGGCATATCATGAGAAAGTTGAAAAGTTTAACTATTAATTCTTTTTACAAAAGAATTTATGATGAACAAGAGAAAATAAAGGATGATGAACAAGAAAGTAAATGTCACAAATCTTCAACAAAGGAGTTGAGTTATAATTCTTCTTCCAGGTACTTACCATTTCTCTCTCGCATCATCATAGATAATTAGATATTTAGAGTTATTTATTGTTGATTTGTTTGACCCGACCCGAATTGAATCACCAACCTGAACATATAACCCGAAACATAGCGATAGGAAAAAAAATTTAGGTCTCGTAACTTTCGACCTCCGCTACTTATTTTTTCAAGCTCCACCACTATGTGAAAAAGGTTGGAAGGAAGAAGATAAAAGGTGTTTTGGTAATCTTTCAACATTCAATTAGAAAGTTTAGAATTCCATCACAGGTGGTGTAAAGGAATGTTAAATTCCTTTAGTTGTTGGAATGTTTTCCAATTTCATTGTGTGTCAACCAAACATGTTTTTGATGAAAAACTTTTCAATTCTAATTTTCTTAGATTCTGCGAACCAAACTGACCATAAAATGATATATATGAAATTCCAACATACCACGGGGAAGATACGCGTAATTTACTCATTAAATAAATAATAAGCCTAGCCGAAGCCAAGCTAGATCTTATAAAATTGATCACAAACCTCGTTTCAGCTTGTAAAATTCGTTACTAACCGAGCTCGAACTTTAAGCGTAAATCTAAAAAGAAGTCGAATTTAAACTTTCTTTAAGGTAAACTTTATTGTGGTAAATTTACATAATAGTAACCAAGTTTCTTATCTGTTCCATTTTAGTCATTCAAACTTTTTTTGTCTCATTTTAGTCACTCAAGTTTCTCATATGTTCCATTTTAGTCACTCAAATTTTTTTTGTCTCATTTTAGTCACTCAAGTTTCACTTGTTGTTTCAATCTTACGAAATTACCATGTTATGAGTTACTTTTTTTTATTTATATTTATGGATATGGTGAAAATGAAATCCAAAAATAGTAAACTAACATTTTCATCATATTCATAAAGCAAAATCCAAAAAAAGTAACATGTTAGCATCGTAATTGCCAAAATTAGAACAATATGTAAAACTTTAGTGATTAAAATAAGATAAAAAAAATTTGAGTGACTAAAATGGAACGGATAAGAAACTTAAGTGATTAAAAAAAATTTAATTAACTTAAAAGAAGACATGAGAAATTGATTACTTCTATGAAGTTTTCTAACTTTGTTCAAATAATCAAATCTGATTTATTAATTATTATATAAAATATTATTAATGTGATCACATTGCATGGTCACTCTACCCACGTTCCATTGCTCCCCTTCATCCCAACGCTACGTATTATATCAACCCCCTCCTACCTTCCCCCTCACTCACTCCATCCTCCTCTTCCCTCTTCCTTTCTCGTATGTCCCCACCGCCGGCGACGGAGGTCAGACCACTACCTCATCTCCCTCCATTTTCCAAAACCGATAACTTCGATCGCCTTTATTAGTAAGAGGAGAGATGGATATTTATGGAATGCCGTCGTCCGATTTCTCCGGCGTTGACGATCTACTTGACTTCTCCAACGACGACGTATTCTCCGCCTCCGGCACAGATATACTTCATCAACATCACAACATCACATCCTCATCCACCACCAATGGCTTCCATTTCCACTATGGAGGTAACAACAATGAAGACGACAACAATGATTATATCAATGCTACAAACCACCACCACTCGACGGACTTCACCGACGACCTCTGTGTCCCTGTAAACACTCCATACTCCATTGTTTAATTTGATGATTTGATTTCTCCTTCTCTATGCACGATTTATCATTTTCTTATGTATTGTTGAAATTTTGTAACTGATTTCTGTTGTGAATAAATTTGGTGTAGAGTGATGACGTGGCGGAGCTGGAATGGCTGTCGAACTTCGTTCACAATTCGTTCAGTGATTTTCCGGCGAATAATATGGCTGGAACTATAAACTACCGTCCAGAGAATGCATCATTTCATAGCAGATCCAGAAGCAAGAGAACCAGAGCGCCTACACACAATACTAGCTGGACATCAACTACACCATTACCTACACCTACGATCTCCGATAAAACGACGGTGAAGCTAGAAACGTACTCACCACCGACCTCTTCATCTTCCGATAAGTCGTCGGAGGCTGGATTAGTCCGTCGATGCACTCACTGCGCATCGGAGAAGACGCCGCAGTGGAGAACCGGACCTCTAGGGCCTAAAACGTTGTGTAACGCATGTGGCGTGGGGTACAAGTCAGGGATGTTGGTCCCGGAGTATCGACCGGCGGCGAGTCCAACGTTTGTGCTGACTCAGCACTCCAACTCACACCGGAAAGTAATGGAGCTCCGGCGGCAAAAGGAGATGATGCTCGGACAACAACAGTCACCAGCATCTGAATACCAGATCTACGGCGGTGGACACCACCACCACCATAACCCTAACAACTACGAGGTTTGCTGACGTCATCCACAACACGCGTCGGCATCTTCACGGCTTCAATTTCAGAGCTCCGATCATCGATTAGAAAATAGTTTGAGAAATTTCAAATTTTCTATATCCGGTGATCATCGATTTTTGTTGATTTTCTGAATAAATTAATGAATTACGAATTTCTTTTGGAGGTGACTTAAAAATTCAACTACCAGAGTGATGACTTCCCACGTGATACCCCTTGTAAGAACCAAGAACATGCATCCGTATGTAATGCTAGTAAAACCCGGCTTTCTTACCGGTTCGTTAACCTTTTTTTGGTTTTTGGGAGCTTATGTCAAACTATTTAAAATCTTTTAATTGAACCCGGTCCAAGATAAATAAAAAATAAAAAATTACGAGGTCTTTCCTTTGCCTAGTGCAGTTTATAAAAAAACTTATTTCACCATTTTAATATAGGAAAAAAGTTGAAATTTTTGTTATATAAAAATACCCTATGTGCATCGGCTACACCGTTGTTTGTTGCGTTATATTAACGAGTTAATGTACCTACGTTTTCTACATACAGTATATTTCTCCATACTCTAGAGACCGTTAATAATAGTACGAGCCGAGTTGACTTGACTTGTAATATCAAATTCGACTGATTGATACCAAACTTACTAATACCAACTCCCAAGTGGTCATGTAATTAATTTTGAATGGTATGTAAAAATTCAAGCGTACCTTTGACCTTGACCTAACCATCATCTTGGTGCCAAGAAATTATATTACTTTCTTCTAATAAGTGATTTTCAAGATTTTACATTACTTTCTTCTAATAAGTGATTTCTGGGACAAGATTTTACATTACTTTTTTCTATAAATAAAAGATATATTTTGGGCTAAATCCAATGTCTAACATCGTGATTTCAACTTTGATGATCAAGTAAGTAATGCATACGAAAGTATGAAGGATCGAGAAATATATTGTGGAATATCACTAATGGTGTACCTCTATAGTTATCTTTTGGGGCGAGTATAGTGAATGTAACAATCAAGGAAAGGCACGACCGTGCCGATTAGGGCAATGAACAATTGTCAGGCTTATGCCCGAGATCAAAAAGCGATAACCGAGAATTTTAGGTCGGCATGCCTGTGCACGAAAATGCATGACCATGCATCATACCTGGCAGACAATTAATGCGCTCAAAATGTGTCTACACCTCATTCAAAATGAAAATCCGGTCATAATCACTTTTGGTCGATTCATTTGCAACCTCTGAACTCTCTCTCACCTTCAAATTCACACATAAAACCCTTTCATCAAACCCTCTCTAGAAAATCACTTATAAACCTCGAAGGAAGATGTGCATGTCCTCAAATTTGGATTATGAGTGACGATTGAATCATTCCAGAGGCAAAATCTACCTGCCAATGATTATAATTTGGTGGTTGTAAATATTTAGCATGAAATGTCTTACTCGGTAGCTATACACTGACATATGAAAGCGCTTATCATATCATTCTGATGGAGGAAGTTTTAGTCCCCTGGGATTGGGCAAAACCGGCGTTCCCTGGTGTATATTTGTTGTAGTGTTTGAGTGTATACTCTCACTAACTGATTTTCTGGTTTGCTTCTGGTCTAGTATACTTCATGGCTGTTTCTTGATGAACATTAGAGTTTGCATGTGCATGACTTACTAGCATGGTGTATTTCAAGATAGTGGTTGAATGAATGATCTAAAATTTGTTTGTTTCATGAACTCACCAATGTAGACTGATCGAAAATGTTTTAAACACACATTTCACGTGGACGGTAGTTAGCTTTGGATAGCTAGTGTCTGTTTAGTGCTAGTTTTGGAGCTATGGTTAAAGACCCGTACTTTTGGTGTTCAGTAACAATGTACTTCATTTTGACTACTCTGGGATTTGAATATATGAAACATAATGAGATCTAGTGAAAGTTTATGTTTTCGCTACTATGGTTGTATATCAATCGGTCACGGTAAACCCGCCCTGAGCGGGGTGTGACAGTGAACTAAAACCACACATCAATTTCTGATAAGCAATGGTTAAGAAAGTTCAAATAGAGGAGTTAATGTCACTTTCGTGGCTTCATTCCTTCATTCAAACTCATACCCATACCCATAGCCATAGTAACACCTGACTACAAACCAAACACCACCTGAATCATTCGCAGACTAACCCGACAACCAGCACATATTTATCACCTCTAAAAGCACAAATCAATACCATTACACATCATACTTGCAAGTAACCTGCTTTTGGTCCTCCTTTAAACTAAAACATTATTCCAGAAAACCAAAATCAAGCGTTCTTTTACTAGACGCGGTAAATTGTAATACAACATCAACAGAAGTCCGATAGAAAACCTTCTTTTAAGAAGCATGGGACTTCTTAAATAAAATAGAAAAGCTTTCAGATTCAATGTTCTCACCTTACAATGGTGTTGTGTTCAGACAGAAATACCATAATCAGATATCTTTTTAACCTCTTTATTAAGAACCTTCCTCTCATGTTTAGCTTGTGATGCAAGCCGGGACACCTACAAACCAAGATATCTTTCGTAAGAAGCTTCTTCATCTAGTAAGTTCTCCTTGACTAGTGGTGGGAAAATGCACGGGTTAATGACAGGTCAAAACAGGTAGTTTTTTGGTACTAGTCAAAATGGGTTGAGCTGATTTGATCAGAAAAAGATTTTGAGCAGTTTCTCATTTTGAATAGAATGATTTAGGAGGTTTAATGTATTAACATTTTAAAACACACATTGGACAACCTTTTGACCGTTTAGAGAGATGAAACATAAACTGAATTGACGGTTCATACGTGGTAGAAATTGAATGTCACATTTATCGATGAAAAAACCGTCAATTTAAATGTGTATTTAATTTACCTGCATGAGTGTGTGCATTTGCATAATGTTGGTAAGTGAGAAATACAACCTAAAGCTGCATATTTCTTCCTGAATCTAATACAAACATCCAAAATCAACAACAAAAACAACTTCTAATATATGAATGTTTTAGCTACCAAATAGCTGTTTCAAAGCAACCACTAATAAGATTTTCAGTGAAATCTTGAAGACATATATATAGAGTAATGAGAACATAAAAAAAAATAATTGAATTTGTGCGAGTAAATTCATCTGAAATCAATACCATGAAAACCCGAGATAGATAAGAAACATAAACGATTTTATAAATTTTTTTATCTATCTATGTGTACATATTCGGATTGCTTTAATAAAAGCCCATGTAGCAACTTTAAAATGATCTTTCGATTACTAAAGATCTATATTTTTCGTTACGATATGAAAAAAAACCAACATATCAATTTGGTATTCTTAAACTATTCTCAAATCTGTAGCATGCACATCCAAACAAGAAGAAACACAATTTCCAGAAACAGAATGTGATATAAAGAAAAATAATATTCAAAGGATCAGTGGAATGACGATGTAATTTTAAGTACTTACTTCAGACCGGAATCCTGATGCATCTCTCTTAGGAAGCTCTGTTAGTATATCCTTCAAGCCTGATTACAAGAAAACAGAAAAATCACACTAATAACATAAGTTAATTGTTGTGAATTTATATAGATACTCAAAATAAAAGAGAAACTGCATACCTCCTGCTTGTCTTTCAATCTTATAACCCGAGCTTATGACACCCTGGATTTGCTTTCCTGCTTGTCTGTACATTAAAAGAATGTCCAGGATATGGACCATGAATAATGAACATAAAAATCAATATAATTCATGAAACACAAACCTTAGTTTAGTCCTTGCTCGTTTTAGCTCTACTTCTGCACCTAATGAGAGCTTCTGAAAAAAGAAATAACTAAATGTTAGTTACATATGTTCTCCAAAAGTATATGTGGCAAAATGGGCAGGTCAAGCGGATTGGGGATCAGGTCAAAGCAAGTAAATCTTTTGGACAAGCTCGGCTGACCTGTCAACAGACTCAACATTGTCTGTCTATTTAATTTTTTTTATATATAATTAATATATATATATTGTGTACAATTACAAAATAATTAGGAAGATACATGACAACTTTACAAGGGCATGTTCCACTGTGTAACGGGTTTACTCAACATATTAAGCAATTAAAACTAGTTATTTGTTTCTAAAATTAACCCGCTGTTGAAAGAGATTCTTAGCTTTTAATAAAATCAATGAGCACTAATAAGAGTACCTCCAATTTCTTCCTTTCTTCTGTTAAGGTTCTAACCGACTCCCGTAACTTTTGTACCTTGGCATTAGCTTTAGCAAGCATGGCCTGTTAATAGCAAACAACAAATGAGTCATAAAACTAAAAGCATCACATGATGATAGAAGGGTGTAACGGCATTAAGCAAAAGAAAGCGTATATAAAGTTATATAGTAGACCCATACTACACACAAAAAGATATGGACATACAACAAATTAGCCATCAAATGTATGTACTATATCTAAATTATCCACTTATTGCTTAAGATAACTAGAGTCCACCTCTGCAAGTGAAATCACAGGAAAATAAATTCAATATTAAGATTTAAGATGTGTCTTGTTTACCTCGTCATTGCTAAAAAGACGCATTGTGCTGTAGTATAAAGAGCGCCTTGTCCCTGCAGCAATATACAAGTTATCAAGACAATAGCTATAACAAACAAAATTCTATGGAACTTTTGTTCTTTCTTGAAACTTGAAGGAACAAACTAATATTTCTAGTTAATATGAAATTAGGAGTATTAACTAAACAAAATCTTAAGTGAAGGTTAGGAACTAAATCAAGTAATGTCTCTTACTATTTAGCAGTACATTGTTAAGCATAAGCTGTAACTTATTAGTAATGTTTAAGAGCCTTACTCTTTAGAGCCAAAATCCCTGAGCCAAAAACCAGTCCACTTGTAGCAAATGGGTGTGAAGCAGTAAAGTAAACACCCTCTGTTGACCAGCATTCACGACAATGCATAGTTAGCCAAACACATTGGTTAAAAAAGACAAAAAGATGTTGATGGTGAAAATGGTGAGCATTTAACTACAAACCTTTAATCTTTCCAAACACAATATCCTCATAGACATTAAAATCAGATTTGAAATCTTTCACGGATTCCTGTAAGATGAAAATGAGTTCCAAATTATTATTGCAAATTTTAATGGGAGCAACAAATGCAAGTCAAATGAGCCTTTGCAAACATGGAAACCAAAGAAACCTTGAAATTCCCAATTATTGCAAACATAGCAGTCATGTTGTGGGGGCAAGCACACGGCATGGTCGGTGATCTTTCTCATAACAAGAAAGATTCTAGAGTATATATAAATATTGGAAGTGAATCACATTTCTGCATAGTTGTCAGAGGCGCTAGGCGCACTCAAGGCGCATATGCCTCGCCCGGGGCCTAGGCGCAAGGCACAAAAAAAGTGAGGGCTTGAGAAAAAAAAGTGCATTTAAAAAAAATATTTAAAATATATTATGTATTGAAAAATAATGTTATTTTTCAAATAAAATAAAGAAAAGCTATTATATAACTTTTAATATCATCTAATTAGTACCAAAATGTTAAAAGTCATATACCAAACCTAGGAAATGAGCTTCAATCGGTATCGTGGAAGCTTTTATAAGCTCAACCATAACCTAGAAATGATAATAAAGCATAAAAAAAATTAAAAAAAAACCTACGCCTCTTATTCTCAAACTGCGCCTCAACAGAAAAGCCCATTACCTGCGCCTCGCCTCAAAACTGCGCCTAGGCACCCCAGGCGAGGGCTTTTAACAACTATGCATTCATGTTAAGCAAATTCAATCGTAATGCATCTATCTACAGAGAGGCCAAAAAAAGTGATGGTAATTAGTTACCAACTTACCATAGCATGAAAAGAACGTTTTTTTCAGCCAAAAATAAATTGTGTTAATAATGTATAATTTAGCTCTTTATATTAGTTAGAGACGGTGATGGTGTGATGCCTTCTTTTACATTGAGAAATCCAACTGATTCAGTAATATTTTTAGGGATATTGTATGCATCGATTGATCACCTAAGTATACTATTGAAAAGTTCACCATAAGGCCACCCAAATTTCAAAACAGCACTTCAGGCGACACAGGTATCATTTTGGTTTTATTTATGCCAATTTTGGCCAAAAACATGCCAGAAATTCGTAAAAATCACTTTCATGGACTTCAAGGGTGAACTAATTTCATAACTAAATAGATTTTCATGGGTGAACCAACTCCAAGGAAAATTGCAAAACTTTGCTCTAAATTGGCATAAACGAAACCTGTAGTGATGCTTGGGTGGCCTGTAGTGATGTTTTAATATTTGGTTGGCTTTAGTGAAATAAATACATCGGTGGCCTACACGTACATTACCCCTTCTTTTATTGTTCACTTTTGTAGCATGCATAAAAAATTAAAATGTGCAAAAAATGAAAAAGATCAAGTAAATCAGATCGCAAAAATAGAAGACATGAACCGAGAGAGATAACAAGAACAGGCAACACAAAGTATAAAAGATCACATCCATAAAAGATAGGAGAAGCTGAGTCACAGGTGTCGGGTGTGGAGCCTTGGGCAAACCGGCCGGCCCTAGGTTTCACGGGCTTTTGGGTTCCGGCCGGCCCTAGGTTTCACGGGCTTTTGGGTTGGGCTTTTCTTTTCTTGGGGATTAAGTTACCCTAACCCTAGATAGTCTATATATCCTATGCTATGTACTTGTAATCCTTTGAGCACATAAATAATATAAACCCTAGTTGCAGCAAAGTGGACGTAGGTCACATCGGCCGAACCACTATAAATCTCTCATGTTCTTTACTGCTTTTCGTGTGTGTTTGCGTGTTTGTGTGATACCTAACGACGGGTAGCTGCTGAGTTGTTGAGTCTTTACTGCTTTTCGTGTGTGTTTGCGTGTTTGTGTGATACCTAACGACGGGTAGCTGCTGAGTTGTTGAGTCTAAAACATCAATTTTAGTGGGATTTTGTACTATTATACTATTTTGAAATGTTGCCAAGAGCTTCCTAAAATGAATCAAAAAATAAGAAATCCACAGTCGCCTTACCATGCACTAGTGCAATTTATGTGAATTTGCCACTCGTCGTCTCCTTTAAACACCAACAATGCATATGATGGCAGTGTTATCATTCTCAGAATGAGCACTCTTATTAGTCTATGGTTTAAAATATCAACCCCGATAAAAGTGATTCTTACCATTTCCACATCCTGAGCCTACTTCTCCATCACTTGGATGACATCATTTATAACTAGAAGGGTTCTTGCTTTGCAGTGTTTCAATGTCCATTGTAATGTTCTCATCTTTTCTATACTCATTATCTCCCCTAGGTTTATGTTAAAATGTCCAGTATTTTACTGAGCTCCCTTCTAATTTTATTATTCTTTGGATACATCCAATTCAAAATGACCTCCTCCCCTTCTCGACACCAATTTTACTTCTAAAAAATATAGCTTCTGGTGTATCCTATTCCTACCTCTCCAGTTAATCAAACTAATTAAATTCAGATAAATTCATTAATCCAATCCATGTGAGCTACAAAATTGAGGATTTCAACATTTTCTATGGTTTTTCAATCATTTAAGCATTCAGTATAAACAAAAAGTAGATAAATTAAAAAGAAACTTACGATTGTCATATGAAGATGAGCAGTGGAAGTTGATTTAATTTGGTCGAGGCGGGATTTGGTGAGAGTGACGAAGGATTCTAGGGTTTCCACTGTGGTTTTTTGTGCGATCACTGCCTGTTGAATGGCGTAATCAACCCATTCTACAGTAGAATCACCGGCAAATGGTTTCACTTTCTCCAGTACGCCAAAATCGACTTCCGACGAAGACGACGGTGGTGATATTTTCGATTTATTTTCCGATAATTCCTCCATGTTTCGCCGGAGATCCGAGCACGGAAGGTTGCAACCTCTATGTTTTGAAGAATATCTATTTAGGGGGTGTTTGGGATTACTTTTCAAAACAACTTATTAACTTATTATCTTTTGAAATAAGGTAATAAGTTATAAGTTTGTTTGGTAAATTTAAAATAAGATGGAAGATGTGAGAAGGAAAAGTAATAAGTAATAAGTAAGAAATTCTTACTTTTGGTGGAAAAGTAATAAGTAGCTTAAATAAGTAATCCCAAACACCCCATTAGTCCAATATTTTCACATCATTTTCTTTCTGTAGACTAGCAAGTTTTCACCCGTGCGATTATAAAATTTTAAAATAAATAGTGTATTTATAAGAGTATTAGATTTAACGAATAAATATTATAAAATATAAAAGTTAGTTTAATAAAAAAATAAAACTGTGACATAGCAATAAATATTATAAAATAAAAAATTTATTTACAAAAGTATTATTTCTAGCCAAAAGATAAAACTATGACCTACCCAAAAATACATGGATAACCTTACTTAATCTAACCATATATATTTATATAAATTATAAGTGTTTTAACCCTTTTATTATTTAACAATTTTTTATTTTGAAATGTTATCTAAAATATAAATTTTAGTGATAATGTATTAATTAAAATGATTTTGTTAGTGTGCAAATGGGTGGAACATGTTATACAAGACAATGATTTAGCAAAACTAGTAATCGGTCTTACTACAACGGCTAACCAAAACGAGTAACATTTTTGCAATTTCAGTGGTGCAAACAAGGAGGACACCCAAATCACTATTAAAGGACAAGTTGTCACACATACAACCAAGTTGAAGTATTCGGGTCATTCGTCTAAAGTGATAGAGACATTGACAGTGATGTAGTTTAACTCATTCAGGCAGGTTGGCACAAGTGGAGAGCAGACACATGAGCATTGTGTGATTAGAGGTTCCAAACAACAGTAAAGGTGAAACTTCTATAGGGTTGTAGTTCGACCATCTATGTTATACGAATCCGATTACTGGCCCATCAAAAAGACATAAGCACGAAAGTTGAAGGTAATAGAGATTAGGATGTTGAGGTGGATGTGTACTTGTGTAGACACTTTTGCTAATTATTCCTTAATATTTTGCTAATTTTGGTATAAGAGATCATATACTCTCTTGTATAAAACTTAAACTTTAAAACTAAGAATTGTGAGGTAACGAGTAGATGACATGTTAGGATATCATTTTATAATCAATATTATAGATCTTCGGATGTATATTTTAGATGCCTTAGTTTAGTAAACTGTAGTCACCCGCTTGGCTTTTATGATTTTCTTGGATACAATTAACTAAGTTTATTTGACCGTCGTAGTCACTACCAAACAATTACATAGGTACACAAGGTTGGACCGTATAAGAAATATAGTTTTTTTTTGAAAAAAAGAGGTGCCACACATTTCATATGGGAAGACTGAGAAAATTCAGACATGTGCAGATAAGATAGATGACGACACCGGTAAGACTATGAAAACCCTCATAGCGGAGGGGACAAGGAGCATGGGCAAACCCAAATTTTCATGACATGGTAAATTAGACTGAAGTTTGTTAGATAAACGTAGGTCGTGGAAGAAAAAAAGGGTGAAAGTTTATGCACCGAGTCCACCGAGCTTTATTACATCATACACGTAGTACACATACACGGTTATTATCTTCTACTCCTACAAAAATCCCCGATTATTTTCCCTCGCTCTGAATTCCAAACCCTAGCTTTTGATCATCTGATCAATTAAATAATCGTCTGATTTCACCATGATTCCGTTGGCGCAAAGATTATCAACTGAATTTCGGCTGTTGTTCGAGAGCTTGAACGAATCCAATTACGACTCCGTTCTTCGTGAACTCTCTCAGGTATATTATGAAAATTTTATTTTCTTGAAACCACGAGGATTCAATTTATCTGTATCTGTTTGTTTTCTCTCGAGCGATCTGCTTGATTGTTAAAACCCTATATGCTTGATTGTTCCACACGACTATAAGTGAAACGAGTTTCAAGTGTGCTAAATTGACAAGGTACGAGTTAGTGTTGTGGACTGTGTCTGCGTGTGTCCTTACACACACACACTAGGATAGAAACTTGTGTTTTACATGGGCTCAATAATGGAAACATTAAATAGTTAGTAATGAAGATTAAGGAATTATGAGGATGAAAGCCTTTTTTTCCTGGTTGGCTTGCAAAGAGGCCATTCCAGTAACCTGGACTGGTGCCCTTTAGGCCACCTATGCATCACCAATAAGTTATGGCAATGAGAAATCTTACAAAGCATGCTCTTAATTTTGAAGGCTTACACCCCCTTGCTGAAAAATTTATAATAGACTTCTAACGGACGTGTAATGTTGTAAACAAATAAAAAGTTATGCTGAGAATATTACGAGGTTATAACCAGTTTCTATTTGCTAATCTTTTTGATTGGAGTCGATGTCAAAGAAAGAAGCAGTAAAACAAACATATCCATTGATGCTTGACAAGTTCGCTCTACATGTTCTCCCCTTTTTAGATATAGAAGTACGTGAAATAGAAATTCTAAGTTCTTTTCATAAAGAAATGAATGCAAAAATGTCAAAATAAATAGCAAAGCAGAGAATATGTATTTTGAGGTCCTGGTATCTTATTTCTCTGAATGTGGGGCTTTATGGACATCTATTTTTCGATATGAGGAGTATTGGTAGCTGTATTAGATTTAGGTTTACTCTTACTTGTGTTGGCAGTTGTGACAGGGATATTACTCTTGGTAATATTGTTTGTAGAATGTAGATTGATGTTTAGTGCATAGTTTGATTTGGATGCAAATCTCACTATACTATGTTTTCAATTTCTTCCTGATTTTACATAACAAAACTTTGGTCAACCCTACTTTGTTTTAGAATGAAAGCATGAAGCCTTTAGTGGATGTACATGCAAGTCATTAGCATGATTATAGGAGCAAAGTTATGAAGTAGAAGGCAAGTAAGAGGCTAATTCAGTGAATGTATATTTTTACAAGACCATGTTCCTATCCCTTTTATTTGTGTCTTTTTAGGGCTTGGAGTTCTGTGAATAGGGATGGCACTTAAAACAACATGAAGAACTCTTACCTGTGCATAAAAATATATGAAATATTAGCTAAGATTTAGTACTTGTTTAGTTAACGTCTTATCCGAAGAATCTTAAGTGTACTCATTTAACTTCTTGTTTCGTGGCATCTTGTGCAGTATGTTTTTTTTTCTTTTTTTGTTTGGTAACCATGAGAATGTGCAGTATGTTGATTATGGAGTAGAGGGAAACATTCTGCTTCTAGAGACCTGCTTGGACCACTTCAATGTTTATGAAAAGGACTTGACAAGTACTCATCTGGAACCTGTAGTCGCTTCACTTTTTAGAAAATTGTTGGAAAAGCCACAGTTTAGTACTGTATTTTCAATGTCAGTAAGGCCAGCAGCAATCACTGAAGAATTTCTGGATAATTTATCTGTTGCTCTACAATTAACAGCACATGAGAAACTTGGATTTGGTCTTGCTTTGACAGATTCAGAAAACAATGACATCAGAATGACTGGTGAGCTTTCTTATTGATACATGTTCTTTTTAGTGCTCTATGTTACATATGATAATTATATTGCTGCTTGCAGGAAGAAACTTCTGTTTGAGGCAGATTGAGGAATTTTGTGCTACCGATGCCTCTCTGCATACCGCTGATTATGTTCAGGATGTATTGTTGTTTCTTAACAGATCTGAAGTCCTCTCTAAACACGTGGATTCATTTGTGCAGTTGTTATCTCTGGTTCAGCTTGATAAGGATTCTGGGTTTATCTTAGCTCCCCTCCTTTCAGATGAATTCAACGACTCCAAGTTATTGAGGTGAATATATGAGTTTTGTTGCTCGAGCAACATATTGTTTATCTAGTTAAAGATTTTAGATGATTCATTCTTCTTTTCTTTTTCAATTTGAAAATGTCAGGTATATGGATTTTCTCAATGAAGGAAATGAGAATGAATTTGATGCTATCTTAACAGAAATGGAGAGGGAGATGAACATGGCTGATATGTTGAGAGAGTTAGGCTATAAGTGCACATTAGATGTATCAATCTGCAAAGATTTGTTATCTTCATTCTCACCTCTCACTGAAGCCACTGTCGCCAGGATACTTGGCACTATTATCCAATCTGATGCAGGTCTTCAGGACCATGAAAATGCATTTTCTACATTTTATTCCGCTATTGGTAGAGGGACTCTGTCTGATATGTCCTCATTGAACTCTTGGAACACTGATGTCCTTATAGATTCAATTAAGCAGCTTGTTAGTTCCATTTTTATTTTCTGTTTTCCTTGAATATGTCAGATGCAATTTGCATATCTACATACTAATATGAAAAAAAATACAGGCTCCTGGAATCAGCTGGATCACTGTAATTGAGAACCTTGATCACGAGGGTTTCTACGTCCCTGATGAGGCCGCATTTTCACTACTGATTTCTTGTTACAGACATGCATCCAAGGTTTTCTTTTGTTTTCTGTAGTTCCTAATCTCTCTAATGATAGATAAGTGGCATTGTTGAAGCTTATGCTGTACTGATGACAATGCAGGATCCCTTTCCACTGACTGCTGTTTGTGGCAATGTTTGGAGAAACATTGAGGGCCAGCTGTCCTTTCTGAAGTATGCTGTTTCTGTACCACCTGAAGTATTCACATTTGCACACTGCAAAAGACAATTGGTATGAAGATTCATGTGTGTATAAACACACACACACACACATATACACACACCCACATACACACAAATATACACACGTCTGTATGCACACACATATCTACATACACACACGAATGTATGTAGACACATGTGTGCACGCATGTAGATATGTATACACATACATGCATACATATACACACACATACGTTTTTATGTATTATTGATATAATGGATCCAAGTATTCACATGCATTCTTGCAGGCAAATGTTGATGCAGTCAATAGTCATAAGTATCAATCTGGTCATGCAAATCATGCATGGTTATGCCTCGACCTTTTGGAGGTCTTGTGCCAGCTAGCTGAGAGAGGCCTTGCAACGCCTGTTCGATCACTGCTTGAATATCCTCTTAAGCATTGCCCTGAAGTGTTGCTATTCGGAATGGCACATGTTAATGTATCGTCTTCGCATTGTTGAGTAGTTTAAGTTTCTGCTTCTTTATTAAGTTGTCTCATTTGATTTTGTACATTTTCAAAATACGCAGACACCATATAATTTCCTTCAACTTGAAGTTTCTTTGGCTGTTGTTCCTGTGATACTTAAAGATGCTTCTGTGGGTGGCATTCTGCTCCATCTTTGGCATGTTAACCCTCCTTTTTTGTTGAGAGCTTTAACTGATGCACTCCACATGGATTCAGATAACATCACCAGGGTCTTGGATTTGTGCGAAGAGTTAAAAGTAAGAGACCAGTTTTAGACTATATCAAAGCTTTCATCTGTTTCTAATTTATAATTTTTTTTTCAACTAGCTTTGTTTATATGTGCTAAAATTTCTTTGTCACAGATTATATCTCCTGTATTGGATATGGTACCTATGTCTTTAGGTATTAGGCTAGCTCCCCTGGCTTCTCGAAAAGAGCTCATAGATCTGGAGAAATGGCTGAGCTCAAATTTAACTACTTACAGAGATACTTTCTCTGAGGTAAATGGTAACTCGTGTTGTATATTCTGGTATCTTTTCGTCATTATATTGTCATGCATGGGCAGATGATATTGATATATACATGTGTTACATTTTTAGGAGTGCCTCCGATTCCTGAAGGAAGTGGATTTTGGTGCTCATGAATCTTCAAATCGTTTGCATAATCCAGGGAACATCTGGAATCTTTATATGGAGACAGCTCCTGTGTTTACAAAGGTTTTACCTTCTAAATAGTTTTGTACTTCATTTTCATTGTCTCATGCCACACAGCGGCGTTGATAAAGGTTTCTTTTTCTTCTAGGTTCTTCAAGCACATGCAAACTTGCTCTCCTCTAACCAACTTTCTAAGGAAATGGAAAGATTACATTTGAAGGTTACAAACAACAGTTCAAGAACGAGGAACAATGGTGATCCTGATTCATCAACACCTGAAGTATATGCAGATGATATAGAGACAGAGGTCAACTCTTATTTCCAGCAAATGTTCTCCGCTCAGTTGACTGTCGATGCAATGATTCAAATGCTATCTCGATTCAAGGAATCTTCTGAGCGAAGGTTTATTCTTTATTAGTTTCTTTTTTTGATTTTACTAATACCATTTTTTCTCTTTTTATGTAACAATTATGTGTAGTTATAATGTCAGTATGTCACAGACCTTGAGTATCATGATTCATGAACATGTAAAAAGTCTTTAGCCTCAAGGACACTAGTTTCATATTTAAGTCTACAGCTATTAAAGGAAACTTTAGTGGAAATGGCTGTTGATTTATTTTTGTACTTCTAAATTTCTATAACTAATGAAATGACTTCTGTTGCATGGTTCTTGAACAATCTTGATCTTTTTTGTGAATGAAATGAAGTTGTTATTACAGTCCCTGTTGTCAATAGCGGCTATAGCGATCGCTATAGCGCGCGCTACGTAGCGTTGTGGTCATATAGTGCTATATGGTGTTTAGCGACCAGATAGCGAATATTCAGTAATTTTTCCCTTTTTTAATTTTTTTATTTGATAAATATAAATAGCATTACTAGGTGAGCCGGAATATGAAGATTTAGATGATTAGCGATAGCATATTGATTATAATTGCTCAATAGTTGAATGTAAAATATTTCTTAAATTTTCTGCTAGTTTATCGCTATCGCTACGTAGCATATAGGTAGCTTGTCGCTATTTACCGCTATTCGCTATTGACAACTATGATTACGGTTTATGACCGATTAATTAGGATGATTTACTTGAATCACCTAGCAAAGTGGCATTGATTGAGTGCTAATTTTCTGCTATACCGTGTGGCCTTCCAGGGAACAATCCATATTTGAGTGCATGATTGCGAATCTGTTTGAAGAGTACAAGTTCTTCAACAGATACCCTGATAGACAACTTAAACTTGCTGCAGTTCTCTTTGGTAAGGCCTTAATTTGATATTTTGATGAGACTTTGATTTAATTTTGAGTTAAAATTCTTGATACTAATTTGATATAGTGAGATATTATTATTTTTTCTTTCATCATTATAGTAAGCTCTATTTTTATAAATTTAAAAATTGCAGGGTTGCTTATTAAGAGTCAACTTGTGACCCATCTGACACTTGGCATTGCCTTACGAGCTGTTTTGGATGCATTGCGTAAACCTGCAGATTCCAAAGTTAGTTCTAACTTGTTGGTGATGATTTTGTTCGACTCCAAGCTCCAAAAGCATCTTTTAAATAATGATGAAAAATGTTTGTATGCAGATGTTTGTTTTTGGTACCAAAGCTTTGGAGAAGTTCGTGGATCGGCTGATTGAATGGCCACAATACTGCCAACATATCTTACAGATATCACATCTACGTGGCACTCATCCTGAACTTGTTGCTTTCATTGAAAGGGCACTTGCTAGAAATTCATCAGGTCACACAGAAGCTGATGCAGGCTACAAATCTGCTGCTGACCAACACCATAATTCTATCTCGCAACCAAACACTGAGGTACGTACATGCTTCTTTTTTTTAAGTTTTCTATATCTTTTTTATTGGTGCTGATAATTCCAGTTTGCATTTGGGTTATCGTAGATTGGTATATTATGCAGTTTTACAAATTGCAGGTGGCGGGTTCATCTTTTCCTTTGATTGGAGCTGCTAGTTCACATCTTGCTTCTCAGATATCTTCTCCTATTCAGCTTCAGCAAAGGAACCAAAGTTATTTAGACGAGAGACACAGAGCCTCTGTAACTGCCTCTAACTATATGAAGCCGGAGTTAACCACCACAGGACAAGTCTCAGTTGCTCTTGCAAATGAATATGTTAACATCCCCAAGGTAACCACCACCCTTGCAAACGAACCTGTCAACATCCCCAAGGTAACCACTATGTAACTTCATTAATATGAGATATTTGTCTTCTCAAGTTTGCGCCCCTGATCTTTGATGGTTAAATGCAGCCACAGAGTGTAGTTAGTTCTTCAGCAGCATTGGCTTCTTCTTCTGCTTTTGCTCGTCCTTCTCGAGCGGTTACTTCAGCAAGTAGGTTTTCAACTTTTCCTAAGCCTTATATACCTACACATTTATGTACTCCCATAGAGTTATTCTATATATTATGTAATGCAGGGTTTGGTTCTGCTTTAAATATTGAAACACTTGTTGCTGCTGCTGAACGCAGGGAAACTCCCATTGAGGTATTTATGCACCTTTGGCTTCTTTCTGGTGATTCATTTTCTAGAGTTCTTAAATGAAATTGCCTATTAGTGACAACGGTGATCATATGAGTACCGGTGAAGGTCCTCATCAATTAATTTTATTAAAGACGATTTTCAGTTATAAATTCAAGATTTTGTTTCCCTTCAAAAAATGATTAACTTGTTCAGATGGGATATCTCTTTGATTAACTTGGTTTTATAAGCACCTAACAATTTGTTTGTGTAATTATCATCTTAAGATTTTCTGGTCACATGTTTTTGACATGCATCTCCCTTGCAGGCCCCACCATCAGAAACTCAAGATAAGATTTCTTTTATCATCAATAATTTGTCGGTTGCCAACCTTGAAGCTAAAGCGAAGGAATTCACAGAAATTTTGAAAGAACCATACTATGCGTGGTTTGCTCAGTACATGGTCATGAAAAGGTGAGAAACTATATCACTAACTGAAAGCATATTGTGCTAGTAAGATTTTTGGTAAATCTGTGACTATCTTTAACCTAATCACGTTTTTTTTTTGTGAAACATGAATGAGTTAGTGACAATATGTTTTGTGGTTGCCTGTCTACATTTTTTTTTGAATTTTTTGCTGATTCTTTGAAAATTTTGGCCACATCTTTGTGCACACATGGAGGTTTACTTATAGGCTCTTGCATAATTTATGTGATGGTCCAGTCTCTATAATATGGTAGATGTAATCAAACAATCAAACATGTAAAACTTGTTTTGCGTACTTGTACTTAAAAAGATTGCTTGTTATTTTCTTCTGTGGGTCTTACTGATCTTGTTGACAGAGCGAGTATCGAACCAAATTTTCATGACTTGTACTTGAAGTTTCTGGAGAAAGCCAACTCAAAACCTCTAAACAAAGAGATTGTTCAAGCCACCTATGAGAATTGCAAGGTATAATTTACTAACAATACTTCGTTTTCCTTAATGGTGATAGTTTGCGGATCGTAGGGAGTTCATAGTATTATATGCCAATGCAACAGGTTCTTTTAGTATCTGAACTTATAAAGTCCAGTTCAGAAGAACGTTCTTTGCTGAAGAATCTTGGAGGTTGGCTGGGAAAGATCACAATTGGTAGAAACCATGTTTTGCGTGGCAAGGAGATTGATCCGAAGGCTTTAATTATCGAGGTTCTTATACAAAATATTCTCATGTCCTTGTCTTTAGTCTTCAGAAAGGCTGACCTTTATTATCTTGAATTATATGCAACCAAGTCCACTTTCAATATTTTGTAGGCATATGAAAAGGGTTTAATGATTGCAGTGATTCCATTTACCTCTAAGGTACACAGATTTATTGGTTTATTTTTATTATCTGATCAAAGTAATGTGAGGTATTAAATTTCTTTTTGTTGATGTAGATATTGGAGTCATGTTCAAACAGTCTAGCATATCAACCGCCTAATCCTTGGACCATGGGAGTTCTAGGATTACTTGCTGAAATTTATGCAATGCCAAATCTCAAAATGAATCTCAAGTTTGAAATTGAGGTATGTATACGTGTGCTTTATAAAGAAAATGCGTGCTTTACATGGAGGCAACTGCTACCCTGATTAAAAACATCTAGTAAATATGTTTCTGTTGTGTTTCAGGTATTGTTCAAGAATCTTAATGTGGATTTGAAGGAAGTAACCCCATCATCCCTTCTTATGGACAAAGTGAGAGAAGTTGAAGGCAACCCTGATTTTTCTAACAAAGATGTTGGATTGGCTCAACAACCAATCGCTGGGGAAGTTAAATCTAACATGATATCTACTCTAAATCAAGTCGAATTACCGGTTGACGTTGGTAGTTCATCCCATTCGGGTGGTCATTCGCGAATATTATCTCAGGTGTTTCTTTGATCTTTATATGTTTCTCAAAATACATTGAAAGTTTTTCTTTTGTAATCCTGGGTTTGATGGTGCTACTTTATTTTGGTGGATAGTATGCCGCTCCACATCATCATCCTTCTGTTACTTTAAGTGAGGATGAGAAGATGGCAGCTTTAGGCTTATCTGATAAGCTTCCATCTGCTCAAGGGCTTCTACAAGCACAATTGCCGTTTTCAGTTGGTCAGGTCAGTATGTATGTCTTTTTTATGTCCTATGTAATTTGTTTTATTTTCCACTGAAATATTAGTTGACTTTGCAGTTACCATCATCAAGTATGGACCAACAAGTTATTATCAACCCTAAGCTACAAGCTCTGGGCCTGCATATGCACTTTCGGAGGTACTGACTTCTCCTGAAATTATGATCATAGAGGCCGCTATATCAACCCATTTGTTTTATTGCAGACTGGTCAAATGGGTATACGCATAAGAAAACTATAAGTGAAATGGCTCAAATTGGTCAAAAGTCACCAAAGTGTCTTTAAAGTATTGCAATGTTCTATCATTTTATTTATGCGAAAATATTTTATTATTTTGTAATATAGTATTTGTAATTATATTTCATCAAGTGATCAAACTATCTACGAAAACAAACAAGAAGCGTGCTCGGAATTTGATAAGTAAACTAAATGTTGCTTGGTACACAATTTATTGTATCTTTTACAGTGTGCTTGGAATTTCCATGGAACTGGCTATCAAAGAAATAGTTTCTAGTATTATTCAGCGTAGTGTTTCAATAGCAACTCAAACAACAAAAGAACTCGTCTTAAAGGTGCCGTTATGCTGGTCCATTATGTTCATTGACTCATTGTATGTTAATGTTAAATTCTTACTGAAAAAAAATATGTTTTACACTTCTGCATTCAACGGCAGGACTATGCTATGGAGTCGGTTGAAAGCCGTATACGCAGTGCAGCTCACTTGATGGTTGCAAGTTTGGCTGGAAGTCTAGCTCATGTCACGTGCAAGGTTTCTTGTTGCATTGTTTATATTTATTAATTTACGAATATAACTGCGTCTTACTCTGTAAGTAACATTGATTTTGATCTCTCTTATTAGGAACCTCTTCGTGGTTCAATATCAAGTCAGCTAAGAAACAATCTTCAGTCTCGTGTGAATATTGCAAGTGATCTGCTTGAACATGCAGTTCAACTTGTTACAAATGACAACCTCGACTTGGGCTGTGCATTTATCGAACAGGCTGCTACCGAAAAGGTTAGATATGTCAACACATTCTTCATTTGAGCATCACTGAGAATATTTTGTTGAATACAGGCTGTACAAACCATAGATAGTGAACTTGCTCCTCAACTTTCGATAAGAAGGAAGCACAGAGAAGGGGTTGGGCCTGCCTATTTTGACTCCAGCCTGTATACACAAGGTTATGTAGGCGTTCTACCAGAAGCCCTCCGTCCTAAACCTGGCCGATTATCTCATTCTCAACAGCTAGTTTATGAGGTATCATCTTATTTCCACCTCCGATTTATCATTCAGATTTCAGTCTAAATAATATTAAGTTCTTTTTTCTTCCAGGATTTTGTTCGGTTACCATGGCAAAATCAATCCAACCAAAACTTGAATTCTGTACCTCTAGGTCCTTCACCTCCACCAGGCAGTGGTGCTCTACACCAGGGTTACGGTTCAGGCGCAGGTTCAGGTTCTGTTTCAGGTCAACTGAACCCTGGCATTTTCTCATCTGGTATCAATGCTATAGCACACTCCTTGGATTCTGAAGATATGGAGCCTAGCTCAGTAAAACACCTTAGGTGTGATTGGTTGAATGGTTTCCTTTTCAAATGCTCACGCTTTATCTTTTCTTTGTTTCATCATATTTTCCCTTTAATTTCCAGTGGTTCCTCGGTGCAAAGCACGATGGGTGGCGGTATGGGTCCACACAACTTTGAAGCTGTTCTATCTTCATTTTCTTCCGTGTCGGCTCCTGAACTGCACATTCCAGAATCTTCCAGTGTTTCCAAAGTCGGTAAATTTAGTTAACACGAAATTTAGTTAACACGAGTTTTAGGCGGTGAGTTAGGATTTCTCAACATGCTTTCTATTAATTGATAGGAACTCGGAGTGTATGCACAGCCTTCACCTTTACCTTCACCTTCACCTTCACCTTCAGATCGCATTATAAGTACCACTGCAGAACCTTTATTGACTACCAAAGATGCAGTGGATAAATACCAGTTCATCTCAGAGGAGGTTCATATACATTTCACTTTTATTTTTGTTTACTTCAGAAAATGCTTGTTGCAGAACTTACCATACCTATAAATTGTTGTTTTAGCTGGAATCTCTGATAGCGAAGGATGCTGGAGAAGCTGAAATTCAGGTAATGTTTCTTCATATTTATCATTAAAATGCATTTTTTATAAATATTTGAATTTGCCAAACAATTCTGAAAAGAGGAGGTTGTTTTCAGTCTATTATTGGTGAGGTACCTGGGGTTATTCTTAGATGCATTAGTCGGGACGAGGCTGCCTTGGCTGTGGCTCAGAAGGTATAATTATTACCAATATTGTGATGTTTATCCTTGTTAGCAAACAGGTTTTGAAATTGAGTCCAATCTTTGTCATAGGTCTTCCAAGGTTTATATGAAAATGCGGCAAACGCCGCGCATGTTAATGCTCATCTTGTCATGTTAACTGCCATTCGTGATGTCAGCAAGCTTGTGTTCAGTCAGCTCACTAGTTGGGTATGCTTTATTTCTACTTTTCTTCACTCATTTGCTACAATGGTTCATAGTTACCTAATACGCGGTTCGCTCCGGTACGGGTACGCGGTTCGGGTACGCAATTCGCTAGAGTTAACGTATTCGGTACGGAGGGGGGTAGGTTCATTTCGGTACGAACCGGTATGGTGTACCATGTAGTTCGGTTCGATGTACCCGAATAAAACATAAGTTCAAATAGTATATAATATTTGCCAAATTCCAAATAATAACATAACTTCAAAATTCAAATACCATTTAATCCAAAATAGAAAAAAAAAACACAAACAAAAACATAAACATAACAATTCTAAATTCCTAATCAAGTCGTTGCCTTTTTCCTTTTCCGTTGTTAACGCCTTCCTCTTCAAGATCTTCCCAAACCATCTCTTCCAATCGAGCACCTTGTGTGTTACTAACATGGGTCTCGCTATCACCTCCTTCGTTGTTCTTTTCTTTGCCAAAAGCCATATCAGAAATTGGTGATGAATCGGTGATGAAATTGGTAGAGGAGAAGAAAATTACTGAGATTGAAGTAGAATCGGTGAAGTAAATGGTTAGTGAGGAACGTAATTATACTAATTTCAGACCTAATTTCAGACATTAGGTACTTGGAAGTTGGAATTGCAGGTGAATTACGGCTGTTCATGACCAAAATCGCAAACCCTAAATTTTTACAACCAGCGAATTCATGACCAAAATCGCGGATTTGATAGTGTTCGGTACGATTGGAATTAGAATTAGGTACAGCGAATTATAGGTAAATGGTTCGCCGTACCTTATCGATTTGGTACGCCGTACCATAGCGAATTGGATCGAAACGATTTTCGATTTGGTACAGCACGAACCAATTCGTGGATCGCGGCTCACAGAGCGAATTCGGTAACTATGCAATGGTTTGTTAGTTCAGTTTCTTTACTAATTGCTCACATTGGGGTCCCACAGGTAATATATTCTGATGAAGACCGAAAGTTCCACAAAGATATTACTATTGGCTTAATTCGCAGAGAGCTGCTGAACCTTGCTGAGTATAATATTCATATGGCTAAGCTTCTTGATGCCGGAAAGAACAGTATGTATAAACTGTATTACTATTTAACCAGCTTCTATTCTGATAGAAAGAAAATCTAACTTTTATATGATATGCAGAGGTGGCAACAGAATTTGCAGCATCTCTCATCCAAACATTGGTGGCTAGTGACACACGAGTAATATCTGAACTTCATAGTGTTGTTGATGTGTTGGCTAAGGTATGATCCAACTCTTAAAATAGTTAAATACATTTTTACTTAATTAAATTCAGCATTCTGAAAGCAAAATCACCTTCAGCTTGCAACAAAGCCTGATGCTCCTGAGGCGCTTCAACAACTTGTTGAAATTGCTAGGAACCCAGCAACAGACAAAAAGGTTACTTCATACCTGTTGTTTTTGTTGTTGCTGTTGCTAGGCTACATTCTCAGATCTTAACTTTATTGTTTAACGGAACAGGTGTCTAATCATCTTGTAGCAAGTAGGGATGACACCAGTGTTATGGAATCTTCTGAACTTGATCCTGCTGCTTTCCAAGAGCAGGTATATACAGCTGCTTTACCAACTTTTGAATATAATATCCTCGATTTTACCGGGAACTAAGTAAATGTATGCATCTCACAGGTTTCTCTGCTGTTTGCTGAATGGTACCGGATATATGAACTCCCTGGTGTGAATGATCAATTGTCTGCTCATTTTGTTCTCCAACTGCAGCAAAATGGTCTTTTGAAAGCAGATGATACGTCAGACCGATTTTTTCGCCGTCTTTTGGTAATTTAGTTTTCTTTTAACCAGAATGTATGCACATTGACACACGAATTGAAGTTTTCCTTTCTAATTATGCTTTAAGAAATCTTCGTCTATCCTTAATTTTATCAGGATATTGCTGTTTCACACTGTATATCTTCCGAGGGTGCTGTCCAATCTCGTCAACAAACACAGACGTTATCTTTCCTTGCCATTGATATGTATGCATCACTTGTCTTTTCGATACTGAAGGTAGGGCCCATTTGACTCTTCTGTTATTGAACTTCTAATATACATATGCATTTTTTATTGTTGTTTCTCAACACTACGGTTTCACTTTTTTGTATGGCTAGTTCTCTGCTGACCATGGATTAGACAAGCTGTCACTTTTGTCGAAGGTTTGAACTTTAACTTTTACCTGATTTTTTTTGGTGATTTTCAACTAGTTGCATATAGTAACTGTGTATTAATCCACATTTTGCGATGCAGGTGTTAGCAGTGACTGTGAGATTCATTCAAAAGGATGCAGAGGATAAGAAAACATCATTCAACCCTAGGCCGTATTTTAGGTTGTTCATTGATTGGCTGCTTGACCTTAGTACTCTTGATCCAGTCTTTGAAGGTGCAAACTTTCAGGTAATTGCTTTTTTTTTCTGTTCAACTCATTAATACTCTAATCTCAGCTGTCTTCTGTTTCACGTTATTAATTTTCTTGTGTTCTTACAGGTTTTGACAGCTCTAGCAACTTCCTTTCATGCGCTACAGCCTTTGAAAGTTCCTGCGTTTAGGTTAAATGACGATAAATAACTTTTTAGAAGATATCAAAGACTTGTTTCTTTTGATGTGTGTCTAATGTTGGCAAAATGATATTTTTTTTCAGCTTTGTATGGCTTGAGCTAGTAAGTCACAGAAGTTTCATGCCGAAACTACTAAGTACAAATGCTCAGAAGGGGTGGCCTTATTTCCAACGCTTGCTGGTAGACTTGTTCCAGTTCATAGAGCCTTTCTTGAGGAATGCTGAACTTGCCGAACCGGTCTGCATCTGTTTTTTATGCATAACTCTTATCTTTAGCAGAGTCATCTTATTTTGTTTTTTTTTCTGTTACTATTCTCAGGTTCGTTTTCTGTACAAAGGCACACTGAGAGTTCTTTTAGTGTTGCTTCATGATTTCCCAGAGTTCCTTTGTGACTATCATTTCAGTTTCTGTGATATCATTCCTCCAAGCTGCATTCAGATGCGAAATATAGTACTCAGTGCGTTTCCACGCAACATGAGGTTACCTGACCCTTCCACCCCCAACTTGAAGGTCTCTATCATCTCTTAGCTTTTGAGTATGATTGGAGGTAGCAAAATGGTCTGGTCCAAACGGGTTGATCGGCCCCACAAACCCCTTTTTGTTTTTTTAGTAAATAAATAATGTGTTAAATACTAAGGGCATTTACATATTTCCCCTTGCTAAGATCCTTTATTACATATTTCCCCAAATTAAAAAGTCAATTACATATTTCCCCTTCCTAAAACACAAGTCAAAAAGTCAATTACATATTTACCCTTCCTAAAACATATATAAAAGGGGAAATATGTAATTGATTTTAAGGGTTGGGTAAATATGTAATTCATAGTCTTAGTAAGGGGAAATATGTAAAAATCCCTAAATACTATTGCAAAAATATTCTAACCTTTCTTAATGAATCACATTAGGATATGAATTTGCATACAGACTAGATGACTTGTTTAAATTCTTTAGCATGCATATGTATTTGACCTATGACTGATACGTAAATAAGTTGAGACTGTAACCTCTAAGTATGAGCATATCTCTCGTTGATCAGAACTGATTTCTAGAACCATCCATACATGTTTTTTCAGATTGATTTGCTAGCTGAGATTAGTCAGTCACCCCGTATTCTGTCAGAGGTTGATGCCGCTTTGAAAGCCAAGCAAATGAAAAATGACGTGGATGAATATCTCAAGGTACGGAGTTTTATTGGCTAATTTTTAAGAAATTGAAAATCTCAAAGCTTTTTGGCAGCTAGGAAAGGTCTAATTCTGTTCCATTTTAGTCTTTTTGAATACGTAGCAATGAACGTTTTTCTGTTTTTAATTATATGTTCAGACGAGGCCACAAGGGACTTCATTTCTTTCAGAACTAAAGCAGAAACTGCTTCTTTCACCAAGTGAGGCTGCAAGGGCCGGAACACGATATAATGTGCCTTTGATGAACTCCCTTGTTCTCTATGTTGGAATACAGGTGTGTTTAACTTCTTTATCGATTCTAATTTAAAAAAAAATCAATTATAAGATAAACAAAAAGATTTTATAATTATGATGCATGGATGCAGGCGATCCAGCAGCTGCAGGCAAGAACACCTCATGGACAGTCAATGGCAAGTAATGCATCACTTGCTATCTTCTTGGTAGGTGCTGCTTTGGACATATTCCAAACGTTAATATTGGAGCTAGAGACTGAAGGACGCTACCTCTTTTTGAACGCGATTGCTAACCAATTGCGTTATCCCAACAACCACACGCATTACTTTTCATTCATCCTTCTTTACTTGTTTTCTGAGTCAAACCAGGTCGGTAGTAGTTGATTTTCATGCTAGTTGTTTCACTTTCAAACGTTTACACGCACTCAAATGTCTCACCTATATGCAGGAGGCCATCCAGGAACAAATCACTAGAGTTCTATTGGAGCGTTTGATTGTTAACCGACCACACCCTTGGGGCCTTCTAATTACATTCATTGAGCTAATCAAGGTAATCAATCATCTGATGAACCTAAATGTCTGCCACCTTTGAATGTATATGTTGATGAGTTGTAAGTCAATAACAACGGTTAACTTGCATCTATATGAATGATTGAGCAGAACCCCAGGTACAACTTCTGGAGCCGATCTTTCACCAGGTGTGCTCCTGAGATTGAGAAACTCTTTGAATCAGTGTCAAGATCGTGTGGAGGGCCTAAGCCCGTGGATGATGGTGTAGTTGCTGGAGGGATATCTGATACCATGCATTAGCACTAGGATCTTTTTGTTGCCTTTTCTAGAGGTTTAGTCAAATTTCTGATATGTAAATACTGTTCATAGCGCGCCAGGGGGGATTTGTTTGGTTTGATAACTAGATTTTAGACGTTATGGATGAATATTGATGTCTGTACGGAATTTCACACTTGATTTTCATCATATGTATTTATTATTCTGCTCATTCTTGTTTATCTGAGCTGGGGTCCTCTCTATCCTTTGAGATAGAAGGCTCATCTCGCCCTCCCCAGACCCTACTTTATGAGTGGGATGCCACTAGGTTTTTTTGTTTGTTATTTATTGTTCTGCTCATCGTAGGACGCTTTATGGTATTTTTGACACCATTTTCGCTTGTACCTCTCTAGCGTGTTGAATTCATCCACAAACGATATAAGAAATAACAGAGATAAAAAAGTAGTAACCAAAAGATTTTATATTTTTATTACCAGTTGAAGTTGGTAGTTCGTCTTATTTGGATGGTCATTTGCGAATATTATATCTGGTGTTTCTTTAATCTTTATATGTTTCTCAAAATACATTGAAAGGTTTTTTTTTTTTGTTATCCTGGGTTTGATGGTGCTAATTCATTTTGGTGGATAAGTATGCTGCTCCACATCATCTTCCTTCTGTTACTTTTAAGTGAGGATGAGAAGATGGAAGCCTTATAGGCTTATCTGCTCAAGGACTTCTACAATTGCCGTTTCCGGTTGGTCAGGTCAGTTTGTATTCCGTTTTTATGTCCTATGTAATTTGCTTCATTTTCCATCTGCTCAAGGACTTCTATGTAATTCTACAAGCACAATTGCTGTTTGACCTTTTCTTGAAACTGATTTTTTTTGCCAATTTGAACCGTTAACATAACCCTAGCTGGCCGTTCATAAGTAAATGGTTTGAAATTACCACATCTAAGTGGCATTTCATTATTGTTCTTAATCTCTTTATTTAGGGGAATGCGTCAAGAAGGAAGCAACACAACACTTAATTGCATTTCGTGCTAGTTATGGAAAGTTCCACTATTATTTAAGGCATGTGTCTTTCCTACATTCACGATCATGAAAATGTAGAGGCTAGTTGTCGGAGTTGGAGCGTCTTAACATGTGTTATAATTTTGGAATAATTATTGTTAGTAAAGTGAAGACATAACTTTTACAATAAGAAAAACATTGTTAACATAATGTTAGATGAAGGAGAAAAACATGATGATGTGGTTAAAGTGATTCCAAGAATAGATTCTTAAAAGCTTAAAAACCTTGAGTCTTGTTGACGAAGTATGGAAAATAACATTCGATGAAAGATATGCATGAGAAACATAACTTTATTGAATATATTTTTAAACTTCTAAAGGGAGATAATATTGAAGAAATAATCTACAAAAATGTTTTATCGGTATTTTGTAAGAAGTCTGAAAAAATTGGAAGTTCTTTTTAAGTCTCTGGAATAGAGGTGCACAAATCGGTTTTTTAACCCAAACCGGTTCAACCCGACCCGAACCGGTTTGGTCAACGAAAAGTCAAAACCGGTTTGGGCCCAAACCGGTTCGGGTTAAACCGGTTTTGGTAATGGAAATATGTAAACCGGTCAAACCGGTTCGGGTAGGTTTTAAACCGGTTTGCCCTTTAAACCGGTTTAAACCGGTTTTTATTAAAAAAAAAAATTATATTTCCGTGATTAAGTTGTTTCAATTACGTGATTTCATTTTGAATTTTCTAGCATTAAATCGCATTAATTAGCATTAATTTAAAACAAACCGGTTTAGCATTAAATCGCATTGAATTTTCTAGCATTAAATCGCATTAATTAGCATTAAATCGCATTAACTCGTATTAATTACCCTGAATCGCATTAACTCGCATTAATTAGAGTTTTAACCTAGCATTAAATCGCATTAATTAGCATTAACTCGAAAACCGGTTTGGTTGAACCGGTCCTTAACCCGATCGCATTCTGAAAGCATTAAACCGGTTTCGAACCGACGATTTTTGGGTAACCCGAACCGGTTTGGACCAAACCGGTTTAACCCAAACCGGTTTGTCGGTTTGGACCGGGTTAAAAAAAAACCGGTTTTTTTGTGCACCACTACTCTGGAACCCCTAATGTTATGAAAAGTCATGAAAGAATTAGTTAAGTTAGACATAAAGTGTTGGGCTATTTTTGGGCCCATGAGGTGTCATATATTTAGCCTACTAATATTATTATTATCTAGCCCAAAAGAATACAAAATATATTATCTAGCCCAAAAGAATACAAAATATATTGTTTAGTATGGGTCTTGATTGCTTCTGTTGCAAACCTCAAAAGTCAAAAGGGGTTTGTTGGAGTAATTAAATTGGCCATCTTCTTTTTGAGATAACAACTTCTTGTTGTTTGGGTTCGGTGTGCTTTGTCTGGGTTATCTGCTATCTTTCGAACATAAGAACAGAGAAACAAAGAAAAGGGTTTTGGAGCTTTGCCTTTCTGCCATTTTAGAGACACGATTGGGTGTGGGTTTGTTTGACAGAAAGAAGAAACGGGCTACTCAAGATCGAGCCTTGGAGTCCTTTATCTTTGTTTATGATTCCATATACTTGATGTTTAGTGATTCCAAGTGTATGATGATTATTGTATGCCTCTAGTTTACCTAGAGAAGACTTTGTATTGCTCTTGATTTGGTGATAGTGGATTTGAAGCGGCTCTAGTAGTCCCGTGGTTTTTACTCTCTCGTTTGAGGGGTTTTCCACGCTAAAAATTTCGGTGTCTCTCTATTTTATTTTGCATAGTGATTTGGGGTTGCTTTGGTTATTTTTAGCGTACCCTATTTGTTTGCATCAACAGTTCATTCGGGTCGGGAAAGTTTTGACCAAACGAGATTTGCTTCCGTGCATTTGTTTTGTTACCGTTTATGGTCGGTTGCTTTTTTCTTATCATAAGGGAGTTACGCCTAGGGAGGACTACCTAGGAAAGAAAGCACCTAGGGTAGGCGCAATGAATGGCTGAGGTACCCCGAAAGAGGATAAGTTTACAGGGATGGTTAAGGCGTCCATATGATAGACCAAAGTGTAAAGCTCCAGCTTATCAAATAACTGAGTTATGGTTTTCTTGATACGTGGCCAATCAACTAGATCCCTATGTGGATGATGATTAGTGGTTTTGCATAAAGAATTGTATTATGGTTGTAGGATTCTTTGTGTAGCGGGGCTTATAAGCATATTCCAATACTAAAGGGGTGTGATGTTTTATGAAACCAGGTGCATATCAAAATGCTATGTCTTCTATATTGTCCATAAATGACACGTGGAAAGGGTACCAATTAGGAAAACTCTTAATCCTAATTCATAAACATGATCTGTTTTCTATGTGAACTACATGCTCATTAGTATAATAGATTACGGTCATGATTAGACACGATCATAATATGGGCCCTAATACGATTGATGCACATGATAAAAAGAATAAGGCAAATACTTAAAAATGAATACCCATTAATGGAAATAATCACAAGTACAAGCTCATGCTGATTGTGGTATGGAAACTCTAATAATGGTGGTGGTAGGCTGTTTTTGTACTCTTTCACCGGTCGATGATAGGGGTTTTCCCCCTCTTAAAGGACTAACCCCCTCATCGTCTATGATGACATGAAAAGATAAAAATGAAACAAAGAAGATAAAAATAAGTACTAAACCACGTGACAAGTACGATATAAACAAGAAACAATGATAAATTGATGTACATAAATGATTTCGATTAATATGATAAACATGATAACATAACTACAGGCTATACGTAACATGATAAATATTTCCATATTATCCCGTGAATGACATGATCTTCATAATAACAAGATTTAATAATGAAAAGAGTTGTATGAACTATGTATGTGTATGATGTTTATTTGTGTTAAACATGTTATGTCACTTGACGTTTAAAGTTGACACTTGCTACATTGTCAATGTATAAACAACATATATTATCAATACTCTTAAAAACCAGTGTCAGTGGTTTTAAAAGGGGAAAATCACCGACATGATCATTTGACCAATATATTTGAGAAACTAGCTATTGCCCCAACTTTGATCAAATGTTAAAATTCACCCCAAACTTTGTAAAATGTCAGTTTGACTTTTCAAATTTCTAAAGTTTCGAGTTTACTCATGTAGTATATATATAATTTGATTTTTCCTTAATAGCGTTCGTGTTTTTTTTACGTCTTGGTATAAATTTTTTTAAAAGCGGAGTCGTATTCAAGATAACGTATTTTTTAGGTTTCGTCGGTTATATTGACTGACAGTGACGTGTTGGTACCAGCTTCAACCGGTACCGTTATCTAACCGTCTTTTATCTATGTTTCGATCTCCACAACCGACTCGTCGTAGTTTCGTACGCTTCTTTATGTATTTAACTACGATTCTTTTTGTGTTTAGCCACGTTAATATTACCGTTTCAACCGTTTAAGCTCCGCTCCGGGGCAAAGTTTCTAGTTAGAATGAAAGAAAAAGTATCATCAAGCAAGACAAGGAAGATGATTACAGAAGAAATTAAAATATTAATTACTATTTTGTCTGACAAATCAACTATTTTTGTTTTCCAGTTTCCATCCTTTTTGTCTGACTGACCGCCCCTCATTTCAACTCTGGCAGCATCAAAAGAGAAGAAAATTTGTGCGTCCCACGAATCCGATCCACTCACGAGAAAACCTAAGCGCAAGCGCGCACACACACACAGCTATTACTTCAAAGCTTCTAATGTTCTTGAGTTTTTAAATCAAATTCATGTTGAAGCTTCAAGAATTTCACTTCTTTATGGTAAAAATTTTGAAGAATTAGAAATTGGGAGTCTTTCATTTGAAGCCCTAACCCTAACCCCAAACTTCACCAAATCCAAGTGATACCGTCATCGCAATTAAGAACAGATTAAGCAGCTAGCTGGACCCTGAGAATGAGATTGTCAAAATGAGGTTCAATTCCCTTTCGAATTCAAACACTCCTCCTTCTGAACCTGATGAAACCCTAACCCTAGATAGACATAATCCCATTTCGGTAACCCCAGACTTGTTCTCTTTGCTTTCAGATCAAATTTTGTCTCTTATACTCTCCAATCTTACAAAATCACAGCAAACTTCTAGTTGTTTAGTTTGCAAACGGTGGTTGAGGATTAGTGGTGGTTTACTGACATCATTGAGACTATTGGATTGGGATTTTCTTGTTTCTGGTAGACTTGCTCATCGTTTTCCTAATCTTCTTGATGTTGATATTGTTCAAGCTTGCATAATATCCCCTCGTAATTCCGGTATTTGCTTGAGTAATAAGTTTGTGTCTATTCCATTCATATCAAATGATGGGTATTTTTGGAAACCTGAATTTTTGGGTGCTGGTTTGATTGATAGAGGGGTCCGGATTCTTGCTCAAGGGTGCCCTAATTTACAGAGGCTTGTGCTGCTCGGTGCAAGCGAAGAAGGGTTGGTTAATATTGGAAATGAGTGTTTAGCTTTACAGGAGCTAGAGTTATGTCCATGTACAGATTTGGATTTGAAAGGTCTTGCATGTTTTAGGAATTTACAGATTTTGAAACTCGTTGGTTCTGTTAACAGGTTGTATGGCTCTGTGATTTCGGATATCGGGTTGACTATTTTGTCTCAAGGATGTCCGAGGTTATTAAAGCTTGAGCTTGTTGGTTGTGAAGGGAGTTATGATGGGATTAAAGCTATTGGTCAGTGCTGCCAGATGATGGAAGAATTGACCCTTTGTGACCATAAGTTGGAAGGTGGGTGGCTTGCTGCATTGTCCTATTGCATGAATTTGAAGACCTTAAAGTTTCAATCTTGCAAGTTTATTGATCTGAGTCCAGGTCCTGATGAGCATTTAGGTTCCTGCCCTACCCTTGAAGAATTGCATCTGGAGAGGTGTCAGTTGAGAGATAAGCAGGGGTTGGGAGCATTGTTTTTGGTGTGTGAAGCTGTTAGGGAGTTGGTTTTTGAGGATTGTTGGGGATTGGATAACAACTCATTCAGTGCTGCAAGTATTTGTAGGTATGATTATGACCCTTCTTTCCTTCAAATTGCTGCATATTGTTTTTAGTATTCTTATCAACACGTTTGATAATTAGAAATGTGGTGGAATAATTTGTTTTGGTTTTTGAGTAGCAAAGAGATGATTGTAACCTCTGCTCAAAAGTTAGTAATTCTTTAATGTGCAATTTTTGTTTATCTTTCAGCTACTAATATTCAAGTCAAAATCTTTTTATGATTCCATGAAACCGATGATAGTGACATAGTATTATCAAATTGGGTATAATGTGTCCTCTATAGTCCAATACTATAGAAATTGCAAATAGATAAAAGTGTCGTCCAACCGCCTTTTCACATGTTGATTAATGGGGGAGAGAAGGGGGAGAAGGGGCTTCTGTTTTCATTTTCTTTAAATGATGAAATTGTTTTTTTAGTAGGGCCTAATTACCCTTATTTATGTGTCCCTTGCATATTTAGTTCAAATACAAGTTGCTTTTTGTTGACTTATAATCGGTCAATAGGATGCCAATTTAACTGATTTTGTAACTGAAAACTAATGATAGTGGATGACCACATTTTCCGCCCTTAGAAGTAGAGATTCTTGTGGAACAACAATCAACAACAAAAATTAGAGTTCTTTTAGTCAATCTGTCTAGTATTACATGTTCAAGATGTATATAATAGTATATTGTACTTTCTTTCCCTAGTCATTAAAGGCTGACATGTTGTCGGTTGTCTAAAAAGTTTTTATTTTTGACATTTTTTAAGGAGAGTGATGTCTCTGTCTTTGGAAGGATGCTCATTACTTACAATGGATGGTTTTGAGCCTGTAGTTCTTTCATGGAAAGAGCTTAAAAGTCTTAAAGTAGTTTCTTGTAACAACATAAAGGACAGTGCTATGACACCCGAACTCGGGACCCTGTTTTCTCTTCTTAAAGAGTTGAAATGGCGCCCAGATTCCAAGTCGATTCTCTCATCAGGTCTTGAGGGCACGGGAGTATGGCAGAAAGGTGGAAGAAGCTTCAAGATTTGATCTTTTTTCGTCGAATAGATGGTCACAACATAAAGTATACTTGGTTCTAACTTTCCCATAAACAGTAGTTTTAGGATTTAGAGAACAAATGTATCACAAGTTACTATACGCGCTCTTTATCTAATTTCGTTGTTTTCATTCCATATATAGTTACATTGATCTTTTTTGTTTTGTAATTAATCTTGACAACCCTTTTTATGTGATAACTTAGCGTTCGGAGTTCAAATCTAATGCATGTTTATACCCAATGGATCACTGCAGGCAGTAAAAGTTTCACTCCATAAGATTATGAACTTATGGTCAATGCAAGTCAAATTAATGTTTGCATTCATGTTATGGAATTAGTTTTGTTCTTGTAGTTTGAATTTATAGTTAATAGCAAACATAACCCAATGTTGGGGAGATCTTATCCTTTTGTGCGTCTGTTTGTTTAGTGTTGATGCAAGCCTTTTAGGCACGAAAATGTCTCGACTGGAGAGTGTTTGCCATGGATCCTGATCCTTTGTGGCCGGTCAAGTTTGCCGAATTGCACGTGTTTGCTTTATTAAAATGTGTATGAACACAACTTTCTATCGTCTTATAAAGATTGTAGATGTGTCTGTTTTGAATTCCTGAGTTGTTACACGCTCTTACTAGAGTGTTTAGCAGGGTTGTCTTTGCAGAACTCATTGTGTAAGGTTGAAACTTGAATTATGACTCGGCTCATGTAGATTGTTTCTAAGGTTTACACTTCTTAAGTCGCACTTTTTTTAGCACGCAATCGTCATTTTTATGCAACTTCTTGCTGAAGAGAAATGTCGTATTCTCTAATCGACAATCTAAGTCAGAGAAAAAATGTCTGACAGAACTAGAACTATAAATGTTCAAAATACGAACATATACCTACTCAAATTAATAACATACTTGCTAGGCTCAAAATGGGCAGGTCAGGAAGGTTGAGTAACAAGTTGAAATGGGTTCGATTCAAATTGGTCAATTTCATCTCTGAAAATCATTGGCGAAGTTTCAAAAACTTGTGAAGTTCAAACACTTCAAATTTAAACTAGAAAGGAATCATTGTTTAAAAACTAAACTAGACTATAAGCACTTTCTAACACTGCAAACTCACACCACAATATCCTTGACATGTTTTTGATGCTTAGAATCAGTCATCCTGGAAAATATGCCATCATAAAGATCCATTAGTTTTATGCTTAACATGCTTTTGATGCTTGATCAAAGTTGTACTCTCAAGATACATAACTTCAGTGCTCAGAAATTTCTTGATCAAATCACCATAACCAGATGTAACCAAACATAGATGTATGTGGCAAAATTGCCAAACTATTAGTTATGACTAAAAAATTTATAAAAGTAGAATCATAATCAATTTACCAAATACAGAGAAATTAAGTTTCGCATCGCTTCCAAACACACCTAAATAGGTCTTTGAAAGTCATAATATGTAATCATATCATGCTAAAAAAACAAAATCAAATAGCCAACTATGAATATATTTGAACTAAATCTGCATTATCTCCTCCTTTTTCTGCTCTTGCCAAGTTGTCCAGATTTAAATGCATGCTCTTGTTCTTGAAGAAAAGCTCTAGCTCTCCCATATTCCGCAGCCTTTTCCTCTTCTAATCGGGCCTTATCACTAGCCTTTGCATCAGCTATAAAGTAATTATCTTTCCTCAGCTCACGGGCCGCCCCTTTAGCTTCACGCTTCACAAGTTTCTTCAATTTTCTATCCTCTGCCCGTTCACGGTCAGGATCATAGTCTCTATTGCTCACAAAGCTGCCAAATATAATCCAAAATAAGCAATTTCTGCCACTCAGTATACAAAAATGAAAACAAAAAAATTAATTAAAACGATAATCACACAAGAGAATTACTTTTCTTCAAACTTTGGATTAAGCAACTTAATTGGAACGGGCTTTTGTTTCCTCATTTGTAATGGTAGACGTGACATGTGGTGTTCATCGGCCTTCTTGTTTATCAGCTGCACAGTATCTTTTATTTTTTCTTTTAATGCATCAGGCATGTGATCTTGTCCTGCTAGTTCTGTTAGTAGATTGGAAATTGGCAAAAATATCTCAGGAAATGATTTAAACTCTTCATAAATGTAAACATATCCTTGTAGAGTATCAACTACTGCTACAAGCATGCTTGCCCTGCATAAAACCACATTTTTATTAAATATTAATATGAGCAAATGCAAGAATACAACGCGTGCAAGGAATTACTTACCTGAAATTTTCAGATGTGAAATAAGAGGAGTCATCTGGTGAGTCCATTAACATAAGGAAATCTAAAGGCTTTATTTCATCAACTGTGCCACATATATGTAGCAGAGGCTTTGGGGATTTTAATTCCATTAAGTGATATAACTGCAACAAGTAAACAAGATTTAAATGTAAGTCAGCAGATAACACAAGCATCTTTATCAACATGTTTATATCTATTTTTAATTTTTTTTAAATGTTGAAAGTTGAAACACACCTCAGAGTTTTGACTCGTTTTGGGCTTTTCTTTCAGACCTGCCATTAAAAGGGTTTGCAGAAACACTAAGGCCTCTGGGCAGAACTTTTTTGACTGCTTGCAGACCTACATAGTAAGAACATAAGATGTGATCAACAACAAATTCGTTTGCATTGAAAAAGTGTACAAAAATGTAAATAATAGATGTGTGGATTACAGAAAGAAGCATAGAGCACAAGAAGGAGCCAATGGCCACATCACGGCCAGATATAATTGGACAACGTGTCAAATATTCACACATTAATAACATTGCAGGGGTCATAACAACGTGACGAAAATCTGAGCAAGGAAATATCATGGACCAGAGCCTCAAGAGAAATAATGTCTTTACAGAAGGCCAACAGCTTTTCTCTGCAACAAAATCAAAATAAGAATAATAATAATAATAATAATAATAATAATAATAATATCTTATTGTGATAAATACTTAAATTGGAAAAAGTTTGAGGTATGAAATAAACCTGAAATCTTAATATCCTCTGCAAAAAGTGATCGAGTTCTAAGTAGTCGTTGGCGAGCACATATGGCAGAAAAGTATGGGATTTCTATACTCATTTCCATCAATGGCTTGACAAGCACGTTTAACAATTTAAAATTCAATGTCTTTTTATTTGCTGAAACAGAAAAATACTGCAGTAATAGACCATAGAATACCTGAAAGAAGGGATTTTTATTCATTAAAACTTATTATAATAGGCATGAAGCTGAATGAAGTTAGAAAACAACTTAGAAAGCATTTATAAGCCTACTTGGATTTTCTTTCGATTTTCTGCAGCAATTTTAATTGCATTGAATGCTCGAATTCTCCTGATTGCTTCAATGATTTCATCATCAGAACGGTTATCCAAAATTGCAGACAGCTCATCCATGGTTTTTGGAGCTTCAATTGTATATGGGAGGTCTCCTTGTAGAGTTCCAGGATGTTGGACCTTTGATTCCTTTTTCTTAGTATCTAAACCATCCACTTGTTCATTAGTATTTGCAGCATTTTTGTGGTCCCTCGGTTTTACCTCCAAATTCACATCATCATCCTCTCCTGCTTTTCCCTCGTTGTCTGTGTCATCGTCGTCGTCGTCATCACTTTGTTCCCAATCTTTTAGAGATTGTGGTATTTCACTTGCCAAGTCATCTCCATCATCATCATCTTCTTCATCATCATCTTCATCATCATCATCATCATCTTCTTCACTATCAACATCAATTTCATTTTCTTTTCTCAACATCTGTTGTATCCAGGCCAATTTGGTTTTTGGTTCATCATTCTCAAACGAATCTCCAAGATCATCTCCAGAAATAGAAGTTAGCTTCTTGGAGGTAGAATTTCCATGATCATCATCACCACCAACATCATCATCATCACTTGTATCATCAGCAGCATGCATCCTTTTCTGCCTCTCTTCCTGAGAACATAACCACAAAACAAATTATAGTTTTAGCAGCCATGCTGTGCATATTTTAGTTCTATATGTCACATTAACATACCTCCAATTCTTCTAGTCGCTCTTTTTCATCTTGTGCAAGTTCTTCGGGTGTTTTTGTCCTATTCGATGGGCGAGCACGCATATCCAACACCATTTCATTGAGTAATTTATCATAAGCATCAGCTTTTTCCTGCAATTAATTGATTAAATTCCAGATAATAAATCTAATGCAACAAAACCATGTCTGATTTAAAGCTTATACTTTTTTTATATCTTATTTTCAAATATAAGCCTTACCTGATTAGGTTCAACTTTACTAGCATTAACATATTTAATGTTCTGCAAAGATGTAAACTGTTCATCTAGTTTTTTGATCAGCTGGTCATTTTCTTCCTTGTCCCTAGCTTTCTCCGCCTAGTGGGATATCAGCAATGAAGAAATAAAACCATGTTATGCACATAAAATAAAATTAACGATAAAATTTTTTCCAATAACAACATAGAATAGTTATATGATCGTTGATCACAACCTTGAAAAATTTGCTCTTGGATATGATCTCATCATACACCTCCTTTTTACTTTTCTGCCTCTGTAATAAGGAAGATGCTACATTAATTAAAAAACAATAGAAAATGATATGCCACATCAGCATTTAAGTAATCCAACTCATCTCCACTTACTTCTCCGTCAGGTTCAGTTGTATGAGTACCAGGGGTGCCAGCAGCACTAAGCTGTTTTAAGATGACAGACCTCTCTATAGGAAAATGAGAATTATGTTATGGCAAATAAAAGATTAGGAAATTGTCTCTGTCTCTCAGACACTAAGCAATTAGTAATGTTCTTGGTTTTAAAAAGCGTGAGGCTTTCCAAGACATTTAGGTCCCGAAAGCCAATGCGTGAGGTCAGAGGCTCAGAGCTTCATGTACGCGAGGTGTTGCTCTATGTACTTATGATTAGGGTTGTAAATGAGCTGAAATGTTTTGCTCGAGCTCGGCTCGTAAAAAGCTCGAGCCGTTTATTTTTAAAAATGTTTAAATTTTGTATTATTTTCACATATTGATATATATAAAAACAAAAAATAATATTTTTAACATACACATAATGCAGAATTTATAAACTACAGAATGTATAATTTGAATATATTAAAATTTAGGTTATAATTTTGGATTATAATTTATATATATTAAGATTTTGGCCTTATAACTTAAATGAGCCAAAAAACCAAAACTTGACTCGGCTCGAGCTCGTTTACAAACGAGCCGATTTCGATCTTTTTGAACAACCCTAATGTACAACCAAATATGTTTTATGTATAACTAAAAGTTGCATCGGTCTCATCTCTTTCACATACAAGTCTCCTACAGACCCTAAATTTGACCAATGTTGATCTAGATATGCATGTAGCCAGGTCATTTCGCGCGCCTTTTAAAACCAAGGTAATGTTCACTAATCAATCCACTAAAACATGAAAGTGAACATCATCCTTCAAACTACTAATTAATACTTGAAGAAAATAAATGTGAACTTACTCTCAGCCTCTGCTGCCTCTTCATCTTCATCATCAAAATCATCTCTTTCAGGATACAAGCTACCCTCTTGATCCTCATACTCGTCTTCTTCCCCATCGGATAGATTATACCTGCTTTTCTTACTAAGTTTAACCTAGAAGAAATATAAAAAAAATCAATCATCTATGATCTATAAACTTCTACTCTAAATATGAAACTTCACTCTCAAGAAAACAATTACCCGCAATTCTCGTTGAGATCGCAGAATGGCCTTATCAAACTCACCAAGATCCTCATTCTGCTCACCAATTCGCTTATCCACAAACACTGATGACTTACCACTCCTCTCGTAATCTTTCAGCAATGTTTTCTTCCTCTGCACTTATGCAGCATCACAAACAAATAAAAGCTTCATCATAATTTAAATAAAATGAAATTCAGATGATATAATTAGGGGATATTATCTCAATTAGACCTAATTTGATATTCAGAGCCACTGTAACCTATTATTTTTCCAAATATTTAATTAGGTATGAACAATTTCTTGCCTTGTCGATGGCGAGAGAGCGTGCGAGGCCAATACGGCGTTCCTCTCCTTTGCGCTTCTTTCCGAGAATATCGAACTTGCGACGGGACCAAACAGTTTCGAAGGGGTTAGGTTTTGTGGCTGGAGCTTTGACTTTCATGGCTACGGCGTTGGGATTGATCTTCTTCTTCTTATCGGTATCTCCATTAGGTCTCAGTATTTTCACCATTGGATCAGCTCGCCTGAGCTTTCTTTTAACAAGCAACGGGAAGAAAGAGTTGAAGGAGACAAGAAATATGAAGTTTTGGGCGGTGTTGTCGCCGGCGAGCGCAGCGCAGAGGAGGATACGCAGTGAGGTGGTATTAGCTTTATTCTAGGGTGGGCTGATTTTTTATTGGGCCGTTTAGGCTTCGCTGCTGGGCTGGGAGTTGGGTTTAATTAAGTATTAATTGTGTTTAAAGATTTGTCATACAATATTTTAATTGGTCAATATGCCATTTAAATTACATTTAACTTTTTGGTTCTCCGAGTATCTGCGATGTTGACCGTCAACCCCACAGACGCTGTTGTGGAAGAGAGAAGGCTGAGATAGAACCAATGTTTTCAGAACCGAACCGGACGTCGAACCGGTCTCCTTACCGGTCCACTGGTCGGACCGGTCCGACCGGATTTAAGAACCGGACGACGTCATAAATATTATAAAAATATATCAGTCTAAATAGCTTTTAATCCTTTTAAAAACCACCAACAAGTCAATTCCAATAATTTTAAACTAACAATTACCTACGAAATAAGAAGCCAAGAGACTTAAAAAAGATTAAAAAAAAAAAAAAAAAAATAGTCAAGCGGCTCAACCGGTCCGACCACCCGATTTCCGGTCCGACCGCCGGTTCAACCGGTCCGACCACCGGTTCGCTGCAGAAACGGTTCAACACATGTAACCGGACCGGTCAGACCACCGGTTCCCGGTCCGACCGGCCGGTCCGGTCCGGGTTTCAAAACATATAGAAGAGAGAGGTCTAGAAACGATGTTGGTTCTTGATGCCGAAGTTCATGGGCAAGGACGTCCAAGGGAGACTTCTGTGAGAGGGGAATGAGAAATCCGAAACTACATATAGTATTTATGTTCCAACAGTAAACAAGAAATCCAAATTTCAAAATTAATTAATAGTAAAATTCGGGTTCCATTGTAGAAATTCCAAAACTATTTACCAAAATTCCAACACAAATTAACAGAAGTATACAACTATGAGTCAGATACAAGGGATGTTGTCATGTTACAACGAGAAAGTTGCCGTCCCTGGAAATAATAAGAAAACAAATGCTTAGTTTAAATCATTAGTTGGTGACGGCCTTCCGGCGCCTAGTGTTTATCCTCACTAAAGTGATGTGGATTCCAGTCTTACAAATTAGAGAATAGGTGGCTTTTTTTTTTTTTTTTTTTTTTTTTTTTTTTTTAATAGTAAAGTTCAGAAAGATGTGTACGTTCATCGTTAAAAAAACTAATCATCAGTTTAATACGTTTCTCAATAACAAACAATTAAATTAAAAATTCAGTATTAATTTCAACCCATTTAGTAAATGTAAAAAAAATTTAAAAATTATAATAAAAAGACAAACTCGTATTTTACGATTGTTCTTAAAAAATAAAGTTAACTTCGTTTTTGCTCCTTGTGGTTTGACAATTTTAACCATTTTGCTTCAATAGTTTGAAAATGGCCAAAACACTCCTTGAGGCTACCATTTTGTTAACCTCAACGAATGTTTTGGCAATTTTCAAACTATTTGAACAAAAGGATTAAAATGATCAAACCAGAGAGAGCAAAAGGAAGTTAAGTCTAAATAATAAGATTAATAGCTGGTATGTCTGTACTTTATGGTTACAGTGAAGAGCACAAGATTTATAAACCTCAAATCACCCTCCTTCCCTCCACCTTCCATTTGTCAAGTTCTTCTCCCCTTCTCACTCACTCACTCACTCTCTCTCTCTCTCTCTCTCTATATATATATATATATATATATATATACACACACTAACACACAGACAACTATCTATGCATAAAAATCTCCATTGATCATCTCCTTCATTTCAAACATATTCACACCAAAACACACATCCTTCCAAACCCTAAAAATCTTTCTCATGGCCATATCACCAAGAAAGCTTAGAAGCGATGTGTATTCATACTCATACCAAAATGACTCAAACACCCCTTTGGTCATCTCAGTTCTTGCTTCTTTAATAGAAAGAAGTTTGATTAGAAACGAAAGAATTGGTAGAAAGTGTGGTTCGAAAATTAGGGTTTTTGATTGCCATGAAACGCCGGACATGAGTATACAGTCGTATCTTGAACGGATTTTCAAGTACACGAAAGCCGGTCCGTCGGTGTACGTGGTGGCGTACGTGTATATCGATAGGTTTTGTCGATCGCAACCGGAGTTCAGGATAACTGGACGGAATGTTCATAGACTTCTTATTACAACTATAATGGTGGCTTCCAAATATGTTGAAGACATGTAAGTTTTTGGTTTCTAGTTTGAAGCTTGGTTTATAAAATATTTAAAGAATGTTATATTATTTCTAAACTTAAAGAAAATATATTTTAACCATATCCTTTAAGATAAATTTAATGTTTACTTGATCTTTATATAAACAATTAAACAAGAGGTTGCGAATAAAAGAAACCGATGGTTTAGTTATAATTTTTTGATAACCAGCTTTTAAAAATTGGTTATGGTTATATACTTACATATGTATAAATAACAGAATGAACCCAATTGATATTAAAACCAATTTTATATGTGTTATATAATTTTTTTATAAATAATATGTTATATGTTGAAAAAACTTTGTTATCATTTTATTATAAAAACGTATTAATTTCCGTTTATTATCATTTATAAATTAAAATGATTATTAGTATTCAACTGTACCTAAGATATAATTAATTGAATTTATTAACTAAAATTAGTTAGAATCCATGTAAAAAGCCGAAAGTTAACCAATGATTAACTGAATTAATCAAACCATGTTTTCATATAGCCGAATTAATCGAATCGTTTATAATGAAAAACTTAGGGTAATTGAAATCTAAAACCAAAATATTAATCATAGGTGTAGCTTTATCCGAACCAAACTAACCCACGTTAATTGGGTTCAAGTCCCACTTGCGACAAAAAAAAAGAGGGGTCCAGGTTAGGCCAGAGGTTTTCTCATCTATGGTGGGTTTCCTCCTGAATGTGGTGGAGATAATCGGGTGGTCATTGGCCCGTCAATGATCCAAATTGTCGTTCAAACAAAAAAACCCACGTCTAGCTCTACATAAGACTAAACGTAGTGAGCCCGTGAGTGGGCGTGGTGCCACCTCACCCCACCACGGGCGTGAAACACCGTGTCGGGTGGAGGTGAGGGGGGCGTGAGAGGGGGAATGTGAGGGTGTTAACGGGCGTGAGGAAGGAGACACACACAAACACATTTAATTTTAGCCCTCTCTCACACACACACACTAACAAGCTATCACCCTCACCCACACCATTACACACTTAGGTGAGGGTGAGGGTGTGGGTGAAGGAGGCTCTGGTCTATGTGGCATTAAAAATCCATCATATTCACCCTACCATTACACATATTCTAACAAATGATCAATTATCTGTTTTGAGGCAATAATTGGCGTGTTCTTTTTATAACGGAACGACTCATGAAATTAATATAAATTTTGGTCAATCAAGAATCTTTAAACTAAACTTAATCTTTTGGATTTATTTATATATTCTGGAAGACTCAAACTTTGTATATCTCAGAATATATAATTGACGGTGATGCTTTTAATTTGGTAGCTCTCAATTATTATCTTGTACTTTTGTTCTAGACAAAAAGAAAAAATAAAACTTTATTTATAAAACGAATCTTTAGTTATTCTTCAAATGCAGAATAATTAAATAACGTAACCAATATTTTATGATTTTGTAGTTATCATTTTTCATACATTCATTTAAAACATCATTACTTAAATTCAGTTTTAAAAGTAAAAGATATCTAATTAATGATTGTTCTAACTATTAATCTTCTGATATATAATTGCAGGAACTACAGAAATTCATATTTTGCAAGAGTTGGTGGAATAACAACAAAAGAAATGAACAACTTAGAGCTTGATTTTCTGTTCTTGATGAATTTTAAAATGCATGTAAATGTAAGTGTTTTTGAGAGCTATTGTTGTCATTTAGAGAGAGAAGTAAGCATAGGAGGTGGTTATCATATAGAGAAGACGTTACGATGCGCAGAAGAACTTAAATTTCAACAAACAGAAGAGAGAGGATATAGTCGAGTCGCCTGACTTACTTAATTTGTAAATTTGTTTTTTTTTAATGTTCATATTTTTGTAGCATATATGTACCATACTTTTGGGTGATGTGTTCCATAACATGTGAGTATCAATTGAATATCAAATAAGACATGACTATTATAGCGTAATCATTGTACAACATCAAGACGCTAATACAACACTCGTTAACAAATTTGATGGTATACGAACATCTCTTTCAAAAAGATTCTGGAAAAAATATAACATTTAGACCTACGTTGTAACATAATATTTTTTATGTGTTTTTACACTGAGTATTTGTTTGATTATATCATGACTATATAATAATAATAATAATAATAGAGACGGTAGTGATTTAGTAACTACCGAGTTAGAAAGGAAAAAATCACACTCATCGACTTTTTATCTACTTTCATTACTTTTTAAGTGTGTATAACTTTTATATGTTTTATTATTTAAAAAACAATTAGACTATAAAATCGAGTATTTTATTTTCTTTAGTTTAAGTACAGTATTGTTATATATTTAAAAAATGATTTTTTTTTAAATATTTGTTGTAGTATTGTATGTAATTATACATATATGTGTGTTATTCTATATATATATATATATATATATATATATTAATATGATGCATAATTATATACATATATATGTGTTATTATATACATATGTTGCGTTCTTGTATATAACTATGCATGATTATAGACACGTGGTGCGTATTTACATACCACTTTATATGTTTCGTACCATTCTTTCATTTCTATGGGACCGTCCTATATGTATTTTTTTTATAATTGCTCATAATCTACTCATATTAACCATTAAAACATGCAGTTTGCAGGATTTGAACCCCTCAATCTATATAATAGAGGGGAGATACCTTACCACCAGTATGTCCTTTAAGGACTCTTATATGTGTGTATGTACGTGTGTGTGTGCAGTGGCGGATCCAGGAATTTTTTTCAGGGGGTTCACTCTATATTTTTTAAGGGGTTCACCCCAGTGTTTTTACATATCGTTCTATATAAATTTCGAAACTCGGGGGGTTCATTCCGATGAACCCCCTCCGGGCCATGTAGGTCCGCCCCTGTGTGTGTGTGTATATATGTATGTATCATGTATGTATATGTGTGTATATAATGTGAAGCCGACCAATGTTAAAGTTTAGTGTTTGATACATTGAATACTCATAACAAATAAGTAATGATTTTAATTTGATTCCATTACTTTATAAAATACTATATATTTATATAATCGTCTTTATATCATATGCATGTCCCCTCGTGCTTCTTCCATTCCCCTTCTTGAGTGACATGTTATTTTGTTGGGATACATGCAGAATATACATGTGCTAACAAATATACAAGGAATTGATTACTCTATAATTTAAAAACATAAATTTAACTCAACGTATACTCTAATTAAATGATTAGTGATTACACATGTAGATTAACAAGTAAATTACCATGAACAAACCATTCTTTTGGTCATCTAGTTAAAAGTTTGAATAGTTTCTTGTAGAGTAAACTATTGAGTAACTTAAAATTTCACTTATGGTCTTGACTTTTGACAAATTACTCATATCATCTCAACTATTTACTCATCCATCATATTTGGTCTTCTTTTAGTAACTACTATACCTTTATACTTAATAAAGCAAATACACACACACACACATATATATATATATATATATATAGGGTTAGGTTCAAATGAGAACTCATAAATACTTGAGAACTCGCGAGAACTAGTCAAAAAACCAATTAAAACCATTTTTTTTTTCACTATCTTTATTATTAAAATATAACATAAAAATGATTTATTTTTTCAATTAATCCATCCCTTCCTTCTAAATTATCCTTAAAAAAATTTATATACATGTGTAAATGGTAAACACTTACACATGTGTAAGTGGTAAACTTACACAAGTGTATATTTTTTTAATATATGAAGACATGTAAATTTACATATATAAATTCATTTTTTTATATTGTATTCTAACAATAAAAATAGTAAAAATAAAAAAATGGTTTTGATTGGATTTTTGACGAGTTCTCGTGAGTTCTCAAAATATTTAGGAGTTCTCAAATGATCCATTCCCTATATATATATAGTTGGGTTATACTAAAAAGTGGATTTTGTCTAAAAAGTGTAAAAAGTACATGGTGTTTTAAGTTTTAGACATGATGTTTTAAAAAATCCGGTAAAATCATCATTTTAAAAAATTAACGTAAATCAAAATTTCATATTTTGTCCTAACTTTTAAAAAATTACGTGTATGGTTCTAACTCTTTACGTCCATTCCAGACACCAAAGGGTGAGTAAAGAGTTAGAACCATGCACGTAATTTTTTAAAGTTACGACAAAATATGAAATTTTGATTTATCACATGGTTGTGTGACTTGTTCTTTCTTTTATTATGATTGTTTTTTCTTTTAATTTGGTTTTATAAATGATTACAACATTGTATTCTTATCGCTTAGAGAACTTCCAATGAGGTCCCTATCCACGCCATATCCTCAAAATTTGGGGACACAAATAAGGATTTTTCTTTTTCTTTTTGAGAGCTCCATTGGAATCTCTAAAATAGAGATGAAGTTTAGGGGAGGTAAAGTAGTTCCTTAAATATATGGATTTACTATACATCCCTAAACACATCTTCCTCTCTCTTCTTCCACAACTATCCTCCCCTTTGCAAAGCAACAACAAACGGAGGGGCTGGTCATCGAAATCGTCTCAGAGAAATGGCTGCCATTTTAGCTCGCAAGTCGATATTAGCTATTCGTAATCGACAACGCATAAGCTCAATCTCTATCTATCTGACACAACCATGCATTAAGTTTTTTGTTGGAACGATGTAGGTTTGATCTTTTACAGTTATGATTTCATTCTACATGTTCATCGATTTAATGTAATTTGGGATGATCCGGTTACAATCAATTGATTTTGATGCATTTTAGAGTTCATTAATGGTTTTCAAAGTAACTGATAAGGATGACGAACAATTGACTTGAATTTCGATGGTAATGCCCATAAAAATGCCACATAACTTTTTGTGTGCCCTAATTTGGGAGTGAGCTTGTTGTGTTTGTCGTTTGAGATGAATGTAATGGTGCATCACATGTTTTACTCATAGATTTCTAAGAGTTATCTTTAAAAATGATATGAAATTATTAGTTCAATAATTTCATGAGAAAGTTTGATTAACTTCATTAAAATTTGTGATTGCATTGTGAGTTTTTGGCATTACTAGTACATTTGTTAAAAAAAAATAAGAAGAATTAATTATTAAATTCAATCTTGATTAGCTTGGTGTAGTGCTTATCTTGGTGGGAACATGTTTTCTTTCCATTTATAATGAATGAATTTGGATAGGAGGTAGGAAATGCTAAGTCACGTATATATATGTTGAGTTTACTTATAGACAGTTATAGTAATAATTGATGACTTGCTTTTATATAAACTATAATGTTATAAATTATCTGGTATTCTTATATAAAGTTTTGTAGTGCTTATAAAAGATGGTTTGTAGATGCTTTAGATAAAGTCTAGATGATGATTTACAGTTAATGTAGGCTAGCCTATTTGGTAGAGGCACGTGTCTTTTGGAAAAGAGGTCTTATGTTAAAACCTGAATAATTGAGTAGTTTAGAATTTTTAATGTAAAGTATAATACGAGTAATATTTGAATTTAAAAAAAATGATCCACTTACGGTTGGCTTTTAAAAGGCCAATGAAGCCCAATGATACTATGGCCATTTGGTTTGATATTTATGGGAATTTCCTAAATTCATTTCATCGCTTACTAAAAATTCATAGTTGGATATCAATAACACATTAAATATCGTTAAATATATTAAAATAAAATTAGGCCTTTAATGTTTTTTTTTCTTCTTTTTTTTGCAATCTACATTTCACCCACAAACACAAATAATAGCTAAAACAAAAAAAAAGTATCATTATATTTATTGAGTTCAACTATATACATCCATTCACATATCTGTTAATATTGGTATTAATATATGGTTAGCATCATTACAAACATTAAAAACTAATTAACAATTTAAATTAGTAGGAGGGTGTGAAATTACTTCAAGATTGAGTTTTTTTATTTGCTGTTCACACTAGCATGTGATTTGTCGTTCGCACCCATAACTCACTTTTAACGCTTCAACATAATTCTTAGGCCATTTGTAGTGGTTTCACATTCATGTCTGTCACGTCACCGCAACATCAAGATGAGTCAATTACTAAACCAAACCACTAAGGTACGTGGTGGTTGCACTATCCACACCCATATATATACATAACACACCCACACCCATGCCCCCATTTGCCCGTGAAACCCCTCACGCTGGAGCCTCACGCCCAGGGTGGCGGTGTTCCGAGTCAATGGTTGAGCCAGGTGGCTCACGCCACCACTTTCACGCCTCCAGTACGGAGGGCCTTAGAATAACCGTGATTATAAATGAGTTATAAATATGTGAATTTAGAAATAAACTTGACGCCTAATCAGTTAGGTGTAAAATGGCCTAATATGTGCCCATGATGTGTCATTGGTCACTCAATGTCTTGATCAACCAAACTTATGTTTGTTTTCGTTTTTGAGATAAACACGACATTATAACACCCATTATAGTATTAGTAATTCCATAACATAACACCTAAATATAACCTTTATCAGTGTCACATAAAACATATATGATATGTTAATCTTATGTTTATATTCATTTCCATGAATATCAACCAATCATTTACAAAAACCTGCTTGCCATGTGTAGAACAACTTTTCTTCATTAAGTTTTAATTTTTAAATGTTTATTTAACTTTTCAGCTTCTCTTCATTCAGTTTTTTTAATTTTTAAATGTTTAAATTGCTAAGAGTTACTATTCAGTTTTAACTTTTATATGTTTAAACGTTAAAAGTAACTAAATACTTGCACAAAATTTAGTTAGCATATAAAAGTTTAATAATTAGATAAGGTTATTAGTTTTTTTTAGATATCTTATATTTAAATTTTAAATTAGTTTAATAATATTACGACGTAATTATTTTCGTCAACGCTTCTACCCTAATTTTTTTTCGGTTCAACGTCAACGCCGCTATGCTCGGGTCTTACCGTTCTTTAAAACAAGGACACAGTTGCTTCATCCGCTTAACGTTTCAAACTTTTATAGACATTCGATGACGTTAAGCGCTTAACGTTTCAAACTTATATTCTAAGATAATTGGGTTTCTCCGGGATAACACCTAGAACATCAAGGACAGCCTACCCCAGAAGAAAACCCCAACTAGATAAACCTCCATATCTCCGATCAGGATTCGAACCCAAGCGCGTTACTAGTTATGCATTAAAAATGGTGTTCTAGAGTATAGATGCCCTCCTCTGTTCATCCCATTCATTCACACAATTCACCTTCTCCAAATTAACGAACCGCTATGGATCCCTACGCTGCTCAAACACCTTCATCCCAAATTCAACCACAAACTCAAGATCCTTACCTCTACAATCAACAACAATATGATCAATCTCAACAGCAATATGATCCATCTCAACAACAATACGATTCGTCTCAACAATATTACGTGTATTATCCCCAAGTGCCCCAACAACAATACGATCAATCTCAACAATACCCTAACCCTGTTTATCCTGAACAAGTTCCTCAACAGCAGCCTGAACAAGAACAAGCTCCGATTTACCCTCCTGGTGTTCCGGTCCAGAACGACCCTAACCAAATCGCTGCTTACCAGCAACCAAAGTGACCCTAGTTATTACTACCCACAGCCGTTAATTTATGCTGATCCGCGTATGGTTCATCAGGCTCAACCACAATGGCAGCCGCAGCAGGGGCAACCGGTAACCATTATCGTTTTTTATTGAATTATAATAGTTCCAAGGTCAGTTAGTTTAGTAGAGTATGGGTTATTTATTATCTTCATGGTGTTTGTGCGTAAAAGTCATGCAATGAAGTAGAATTTGATTCCTTCTCTGGCTTCTGTTCTTTCTTGTTGCATTCGGTTCATACCATGACAAATGTTACTGACTGAAACCATTGCAAGATATGGATCGGTTCCCACCGGACTAGTCTTTTGGGATGTGTTTGGGCTGTAACAGTTATTTTGGCTGGGGTGTTTAGGAATTAGGGTTTTGTGATGAATTTGGTTTCTGTTATTCGTTTATGTATGTATAAATGTTATTTATGTAATCATGTTATATGTGTTTCATCCACTTGATTAGTTGTTGACTTTTAGACAATGAGGCGGGTGGTGAAGGAGCTAAATTGACACCTTGAATTGAGTGTAGCGGGTATACAGTTTTCTGTTTACATAGTTTTCTTGTGTTTAGATGGAAATGCAGACTGATTTTGGTTTATATAATTGTAATGTTAAGTATACTAGCTCTGTTTATGTAGTTCGAGTTGTTGACTATTACATTAACGGGTCACTTGGGTGCTTGTGATTTGGGGGCTGTTTCGACGTGCGTTTTCAAAATCATTATTGCAGCTTGAAGAATTTGAATCAGATAATCAGCTTAAAGATTAGGGATCTTTTGGTAATTGTACATTTATCTCAATAATTGATTTCTTTAGCAGCTCCTTATCTGAATTCCAAAATTTATCTTTCTGATCCAATATAGTCAGAAAATCAGAATCAATTTTTCAAACACTGAAAAATCAAGTCTAAAGGCACAATAATAAATTTTGATGCACATCCAAACATTCCTTTAAGTATGAGTGGGAATTTGGATTTATGGAATCATGAATGCATGCCTTATATATGATGAGAGAGAAGAATTCTGGATACATACCGCTCCATAGCAAGAAGTTTGTTTGAAAACAGAATGTATATGTGTGCGTATTGCTGCTTGGCATATATGTTTACTTGTGCTTATTATATGCATGTGGAGATGCGTCACTTGGTCGGCTCTAATACTTATGACAATATGCCTTGCTTGTCTAGATTTGAAGAAACCATAAGCATGCATTAACATCCACAAACATGTTTAAGCTATGTGATCTTGGATGTATTATTTGTGAAAAGAATTACTGAATCTTTTGAAATGGTTCTTTACTTATTTTCCTGATAACAAGATGACGATAGTTGCTCAGTTGGCGAAATCTAAAGTAGTTTTTTGGTGTCTCTTAGTGATAGGCGGAATCGACTGAACCTTGTAAAGGAATTAACCAGTCCACTCCTTCTATATGATTGATTTTCAGTTTACGGGGCAGGGGTGTTTTTTCCAATCCATCATGGAATGGAATGGAATGGAATGGAAGAAATATTTGTAATGTAACTAACTTTTCTTTTATTTCATTAAAAAATCAATCTCGATTGAAATTTTGAAACTTCAAACAAAATCAATTATATATATATATATATATATATATATATAGGGAAGGGTTCAAATACTAACCAACGTTTTATGTGATAACCGTGCTAACCACTGTAAAACAATCGCATAAATATAAATTATTTTTTCTTTTAATTGTTAAAATAGTATCTAAGTATCTTGAATAAATATTTTGAACGTAAGTACGGAAATGATGAGTCTTACGTATACGTACCAAATAATGTTACATATACGTGACACATAGTGTTTACATATATGTAACGTGACACATATACGTTTGGTTTGGTTTGGTTTGGTAACATAATGATAATTTTTACATATACGTAACACTATGTTTGAGAGTGGTTATCATGGTTATCACATAAATATTATATATATATATATATATTGCTTAGGATCCTAATATGTGGGAATATGATGACACACATTTTTTGTTTACGATTTTTAAAAAAACATAAAATCACACATTAGAGTAAGAGTGCGCTTTAATGAAAAGAAAACTCTTCCAAATATATTGATTATTTGTCAAACATGAAAATTAAATGAAGTTAAAACTTAAAAATCGGGGGGCCTAAGTGGCGGCTTGTTTTTTTATACTATCGAGCCACCCGTGGTTGAACTACAAGTACGATGATTTTACATTGCTCAAATTGTTGAACTTTTTATTAACTAGTGTTCGATTTTTAATCTTAGGATTTCTTTAGATCATCTATGTACATTTTAGTAATCTCTTTAGGGGGAAACCTTCATATCAGTTGATAAATAGTTTTCTAAACAGAGATTATAAAGGAATAGTATAAATCCGAGAACTATCAGCTGAGTAGGACAACCTTTATTATATACTTGAGAATTACAACAAATAATTCTCACAAGCTCAAGCTTGAGTTCAAAACCAGCCTTTGGTTGAAGCTCGGATGAACTTTACTTCTGCTTAAAAGTTGTTTTCCCCTCTGCAGAAGTGATTAGCCACAAGATCTCGGTTTTATTGAAGATTTGCAGGTTTTGACTATTGGAAACGGTACATGATATTTCTCATTTTTTAGAATAGTTCAGGGGAAATGAAGATGTGGCCTTTATACACACTAACAGAGCCAGAAAAATCTATAAACGGGTCAAAATTTACGAATTGATTACGATTTTTTTCGAGGGAATTGAAATCGTTTAATTTATGTTTATATAATATAAACACCTCTATTAACTACAAAATTTGTTGGCTCCGCCATTGCTTCTGTAAGCTTGGCCTCAGAACCTTAAAGCAACCATGTAATGAAAAACTCAATAGAATGGCATTCCAGTTCAGCGTATTCATTACTGCTAAACGAAGGTGGCAATTTCGACCCATTTACTTACCAGTGGGTCGAACCAGGTTATGTGTAGTATATAAACGGGTGAAACGGGTAAAAATCATATAAATATCTGTTTGACCCGTTACCTAACCCGACCATTTTGCCACCTCTACTGTTGGATGGCCTTGTTTGTCACATGTGCCATTCAGCTATGGGCGTTCAGAATTCTTGTTCTAGCAGTCATCCAACGATCTTTACCCTAAATGGGTTTCATTGGAAAACTATAATTTTCTCATAGCTTCTTGAAGCAGTTACTTTATTGTTGAGAGGCGGATCTTCTTGAATTTCATGGAACTTTTACAAGTTGGTTCTTAGTTCTTCAAAACCCGAGCGTAGAAATGTGAAAATTATAGCTTTACGGTAATGAAAGAAGTTACTATTTACTCCTGCTTTCCCCCAAAAGGGATACAGTTTGACTTTCAAGGCAGTGCTACTACATTTCAACTTCAAAATTGATATGATCCTCTCAGCATTATAACTACATCAAACTTTGTAACAGTTAACAAATACCACATGAAACACAACAGGTTTCATGTGATACCTGTTAAAGAACCCATGTCCTTTTTGCATTTGAAATGTAGTTTGCTTGAACTCAAAAGTCAATGTTCGAGCTTTAGAGAGGGCGTATGCATTAATGCATACGTCTCGATTCTAAAGCTCAAGTCTACCGTTTAGAGTTGGATAGTAAGTTTTCATTTTTCCTACTGGTATTTACAAATTACAACAGTAGAACACCTCTTGTAACAAAGTGGTCAGATAACATTGATAGAAGATGAGAAGTTTGAAATCTTAAGGTTTAATCTATAACTCTTAAATTAATACATAAATTACTGGGCTAGTTGCCTAGTATGTATATTTGGGCTTGGGGTGTTACACCTCTTGCCTTCATGCCATTAATAATTGTTGTGTTTGAGACGTATGATCCTCCTTCGTGAATCTTTTTTACCTTTATACCCTTGTTGGAGTTCCTCTTTACATCTGTTCCTTATTGTTTTCTCGCATGCATAAGTGTTTTGTATGCTTGAAATCTTTATGATGTATGGTTTGCAGAATGTGCATGGTGGTCAATTTGGCAGTTCTGGCAAAGGTGGTGGTCGAGGAGGACGTCGAGGTGGGGGTCGAGGCTTTAGAGGTGGAGTTTCGTCTTTCCCTGGACGTGGCAGTGTTCGTGTTGGATGTGGCGGACGTGGCGGGAATCCTAGGATCAAAAGTGAGCCGAAACCTCAGTTTCTGGCATGGTGTGAACTTTGTCGAGTCAATTGCAACACGCATGAGGTTCTTGAAAATCATAAGAACGGGAAGAAACATAAAAAGAACTTGGAAATGCAGGAAGAATGACAGAGACTTGCAAGCAAAACACAAATGCCTGCTGCCATTGATAGACCAGAAGTCAAAGTTGAAAGCCAAACGGTGCAGCCTGAAGAACAGAAATCTGCTGAGCCCCAAAAGGAACCCGTACCATTCATTTGTGAACTCTGTTATGTAAAATGTGAATCGGCACCTGTTTTTGATAGCCATTTGAAAGGCAAAAAACACATTTATAATTTTCAACGGTTTCAGGAGCAACAAGCTCAAGCTGCACTGGGACAAGTGGCTTTACAAGCACTTTATCCAGCATTAGAAGCAGCATTGTATCCTGCACTTCTTCAAGCACTTGCTTACAATGTGGAGGACTTGATCAACAGGCTCTTCTCCAATTGTTGCAACCGTTTTTACCTCAAACCGGGCCTGCGTTTTTCCCACATGGCCCTGCACTGGCGCTGGCGCCAGCTCCAACTTTGGAACCCCAGGGTCCGAACCCAGTTGCAACCCAAGAGGCAGTTGCAAACCAAGTAGAGCCTGTGAATGAGACCGAATCAAAGACTGAAGATGAAGTTAAATCCAAGAGCAAGACCGAAGATCAGGTGGAGCCCGAAAGCAAGACCGAAGATCAGGTGGAGCCTGAGAGCAAGACCGAATATCAAGCGGAGCCTGAGATCAAGACTGGGCAGGTTGACCCAAATGCAGTGGAATGTTTTTTACTTGTGGGTAAGTAGTTTAAAGATTTAATATTTGGGTGTTGTTTTTATGGCTAGATAGATGTACGTCACATATTGGATGATGATATTTTTGTTTTTTAAACTAAAATAAATAAGAACATATAGAAATCGGGAAAGATAATCAACAAAGGAAGTGCTTACTTATAGGCCTGATTATTGGTTTATACCCGTCTCAACCTGAACCGACGAACCGGACCTTAACTCGATCTGTGAAGTTGGCTATATTAGGACCTGTGAACCGTATATATACACACAAATTATATACACATGTATATATATACATTATTCATGGGTTTTAAATGGGTTTGAACCGGAAAGTTAAAACGATGTTAACATAGTAACCACCTAAAGTCATGCACTGAAGATCAAATGATACAATTCTGTCAAGTATAAAGATTGACTAAACTACTGCAAGGTTATTTAATCTCATAATCCTTTGAAAAGCTAATACGATAGACACATATTAACCACCTCGAATCAGGTAATGAAAACATGATCATGAGTTTTTTCAACTTATGAATATCATACAATGAATACATGAACTACAAATTTACGCTAGTAAGCAATAATTACACATACACAATGATACAAGGAATTCATAACAAATGTAATGACCTTCCTAAACATATACATAAGGATGTACATTTGATTAACAATCCTAAATGTTCCAACCCTAATCCACCATTACTCGTCAAATGCCATGAACATATATATATATAGGGGAAGGTTCACTAATAAATGGTTTTTCGCTAAGAAACGCTAAGAAATGGGTCAAACGAACTCCGATTGATCTCATTCCAGCGACGTTGGAACTGTCTCATCAAACCCTAACCCGCCCCCAAAAACCTAAACCCCCCTCTAATCAGTGTCGAAGGTACCGGTCAAAGATAAAGAATTAGAGTGTCTTAATCACCTTAAACTAGTTAGGGTAAGAAGGGTGTCGAACCACGAAGAGTTTGTGGTCGGTGCTTAACTTCAATTAACAATGTGATTTATGAAGTTGCAATGGGTTTTTCTAACCAAACACAAGCAATGATTGAGGTGAAATTAACAAATCCAACAAGCAATGGTTATCAACTAGCAAAACGATCACGAGTAATCAAGTAGAAAATAAACGGTTTAAGTTGTAAACAATAATTAAAAAGGAATCACACCCGGGTTTCAAGTTCACAAGTAATTAGGGATTATCACACCAACATATGAGTTCAAACAATCGAATGGTTATCCAAATCAAATTAACCAAATCTAACCAAGAACATCAACATTCATACATCATCGGCAAATAGTGTAAAACAATATTCACGAATGAAATCGAGACAAATGTATGCAATATAGAATTAGATTAATCAATAGATTCAACACAAATCAAAGTTCATACCAATTATCATCTAACGGGGTCAATGGTGCAAGAATTTATCGACTCCCGTGAGTTCATAACCATACTAAACACAAAGATTCAAGTGTTTCAAACCAAATGATTACAAGAATTGTTTCTCAAAGCTAGCACATGATAAAACCCTAAAAACTTACAAACAATCCACCCGGGAATGATTACCGGTGGATTAACCGCTCATGGTTGTGGAATTCATCTTCGATTATTCAATAATTCGGTATCAATCTTCCAAATCGATCTTGGAATGGTGTTTTCTAGCCTCCAATCGCCCCCAAAATCGCCCAAGAACTGTTGTAAAAGTGGTGCTTTTGAATTTGGGGAAGAAACCCTCAATTAAACACCAAAATCGGCTGTTTCCCGAAAATTCGAGTCCAGAAAACGTAACCAGCGTAAGCCTACGTTGGGTTGGCGTAAGCTTACGCCGCCACACTAGAAGCTACTGTGAAAGAAATGTTCAGGCGTAGGCCTACGCTGGGCGGCGTAGGCTTACGCTGGGTGGCGTAGGCTTACGCCAGGTCCTGAGTTTCCGCCCCGTTTTCTCCGTGTCTCTTCCGACTCTTGCATCTCTCACCTAATATCTTCCAAAATCATACTTTAAGCTTTCAACACCTGCACATGCATAGCTACACAAAACTTTTGTATTCCACATGTTAATTTACATAAATATAACATGTTACACCCTTTAATGCATAAAACTTTTGTCGCTTATCACCTCCACCCGCACCCCCAAAAATCTAAACCCCCCTCTAACCCCACCCCAAAAAGCCTAAAACCACCACCCCTACCCCCCAAAAACCTAAACCCCCACCCCACCCCCCCAAAAACCTAAATCCACCCCCACCCACCCCCAAAAACCTAAACCCCTCACCCCCACCACCCAAAAAAAACCTAAACCCTAAAAGCTAAACATTAGGGCTAAACCCCAAGGCTAAAACCCTAAAATCTAAGATGGTAGAGTTCGACGAGATGGTTCCAACGCCGCTGAAATAAGCTTGGTCGGAGTTCGTTTGATATCGTTTGTTAAGGTTTTTGTCATTTCTTAGCGAAAAGTCATTTCTTATTTGAACCTTCCCATATATATATATATACACACACACATGTCCATGAATAAATACCTAAACACATATGGTTTTCCAACATGATATAACCAAGATACCCATATGATCAAACATTTCATCAAGTCAAACACATAATCATCGAAGAAGTTTCATGAACATGCTAAAGTCATCATCATAATCATAATAAAAAAATCATATGTACATCATAAAAGTTTAGCTAGGATTTACCTAATTAAGTGAATCAAGAGTTTTAGCTACCGTTTGCCATTTGGTGCAATGGTAGCCCCAAGACTTCCTATAGTGGAGGTCTTGGATTCGAATCCTGGCAACAGCAAAAAAGGGGTCTGTGGCCAGGTCAGGGGGTTTACCCAGTTGGGGGTTGCCCTGGATGTTCTAGGTGTTGCCCCAAGGAAACTCAATTATTCTAGAATATCTAGGTGTTGTCGTTAAAAAAAAAGAGTTTTAGCTCCTGCCAGCCACAAAAACAACCACACATTTTACAAAATCGGAATGAAGCATGATAAAAGAGGACGAATCATACCAAATCAAAGTAGAAATGGGTTGTAAGTCACTAGAATCCTCCTTTGGGCTTTATAATCTTCGTCCTTATAAAGTTTTAGGCAAAACATGAGTTAGGAGCTGTTGGAACAGAGATTTTGCCTCCCTAGATTGTACCCTTTGGCAAATGAGCCTAATTAGGGTTAAAATGTGTTCTAGCAAGTCATACTGGCCATATGATATCCCTAAAAATTCGGTTTTTGAAGATTCGATTACGGATAAGGTTATACGACGTATGGATTCTATATTGCTCGTATGGTCTCATACGACCCGTGTGGATGCCATATTGTCATATGATGTTGCTGGTTTTGACATTTTCTTTGTTTCTATCCATTAGCCAACAAAATCTGTGAATTCAAATATAACATAAATAAGTGTCGATCCAAACGAATTCATAACAAAAAAACTCACAAAATGAGGAACAATATGCATAATTACGAACATATCATTCTTCTTTTTAGCGCCGCCTTTCATTGGTCGATTTGGTGAGTTATGCAATTTCCCCTTTCATCAGTTCTCAACCTTGATTGAATAGGTTTAGTGAAATTGTGTAGTCTCTAATCATTTTTTTATGTTTGGCGGTGATAGACTGGTTTGTCTTCGTCAATCGATGGTTCCTGGTTTATGGTTTCAAATTGATGGCTTGGTGTGCAACCCAGGTATTCTGGTAATGTTTTAAATTCCATGGGTGTGTGAAGAGATTTTACTTCATTCTATGGATAAGGGATTTCATTGGAATGAATTTCAATTACAGTTACTTCATTCACCGACTATCAAATTCTTGTTTTTCAAGTGTTCTATTTAAATATCTCAAAATTTTTTTTGTCCCTCTAAAGTCACTCAACTTTCAGTAGGTGTTTATATAATATTTTTATAAATGTTCACTATTTAGCAAATTTTTTTTTCTAATTCAACTTAAATATAACAATTTTGAAACTTGTTTATTATTTGATAAACTTTTTTTTCTTCAATATTACCTCCTATTTTAAGTTAATTGAATAAAAATATCACTTATTGGTAACTAATATTCATATATATTTCATTTGCCTTATTCAATTTAAAAAAATAAACATTTATAAAAATATTACATAGGATTAGAACACTTAGTGAAAGTTGAGTGACTTTAAAGGGACAAAAAAATTTAAGGTATTTAAATGAAACACTTGAAAATTTTGATTACTATTGAGTGAAATTTTCCCTAATTTAAATTCCAATTTCGAGGAATTCCACGAACCAAACAAGGACTTATGATTCTACATGTACCATCTATTTAAACAATTTCAAGAGTAAATTCTAATCAATTCAACAAATGTTATTGGTCCTGGAAGCTGTATTTTAATAAATATAAATAAAACACTTTCGACTAGGTTCCCGTATAAAGTTTTTTTTTTCTTTTTTTTTAAACAAGCATAGTAACCAATGAGAAGATGACATGTGTATGCCTTCTAAAAACAACAAATGAGTTAGACACAAATCCGTACCATGTGATGAGTTAAACACTAACATGAGTTAAACACACACACTGGTTGTCGTATAGTGCGTTAGACCTTCTAAAATAATGATTTTTTTATATCGATAATATACTTATTAAACATAATATAATATTGTTATTGATTTTTTATATTGATTATCTAAAATATGGGTACTAGGGGCACCATGCGTGTAGTGGGTTCGGGTAGTGCGGGTACACCGCCGTAAGGCATTCGGGTACCCCTTGCGGGTAGCGGGTTCGGGTATAAGTACCCGTGTGTGGAGAGTGGGAAGCCGTTGTCCAACGGCTAATTAATTCGGGTATTAGGATAGTTTGAGTTGTGTCTCTACCAATTTGGATAGTTTGTAAGAGACTTGAGTAAAAATAAGGTGACACTCCCTAATTGGTTGGATAACATTGGGCACTTAGGGTACTTAGAGTTGTGCCCCTTGTACCCTAAGAAAAATAAAAATAAAACAAATGACATCGCCACCGAGCCTTCTGGTCGAATGATAGGCCCATGACTTTTCAAATGGGAGGTAATGGGTTCGAGTCTCGGTTAGGACAAAATATTCCATGTTATGCTAGGGGTTTTTCCACCTAATTGGAACGAAGTTAAGGCAACCTTAAAGCCGCCTATGTCACTAAAGCTACTAGGGATCTATATTAATCCAGTGCCACAACATCAAGGGGGACAAAGTCACCACCCAGGGTTTCCTCCTGGGTGGTGTGGGGTCGGATTATCACACTTCTGTTCTTCTAGTGAAAGGGCGATCTGATTGTCTGGGTGTGTCCGGGCCTTTGCTGTTCAAAAATAGAAAATAAAAAATATACATCCGAGTTAAATGAACAAAACCGAATAATTGCCCAATCAGATGACAAGAACACATCGTCCATTGTCTCGCGTACTTTCTTTCCATTCAAAATCGAGATCTCTCTCTACCAAAATTCTCTGCCGCCGGTTGGAGAATATAACTTCTCCGGCTATCCTCCGGTTACAGTTACCTCTTATCTATAGGTATACGGCGACGATCCAATTAGCGATCTCGTTCGATAAAACAAAAAGGAGATGAGCACCGGTGAGCTTCTCAGCATCGAACCCCAAGAGCTTCAGTTTCCTTGTAAGAATTACCATAAAAACTACTGCTTAGATTAGTTTATTGCATGTTTTGTGCTTTGATTTCAGATCTGTAACCCTTCCCCCTATCAATTTCTGATGATTTCTATTCGATTGTGCATTTGTATAGTTGAATTGAAGAAGCAGCTCTCCTGTTCCATGCAGTTACATAATAAAACGGATAATCATGTGGCTTTCAAGGTATTATTGTTGTTAATTCAATTCTGAACTGGAAATTTTCTCAATCTGTTGTAAAGCTATTTAGTTAACTTAATTTTCAGTTCTAATCAATATTAGGTATTTTAGTCATCTGATGTTGTTGATTGAATGATTTCTAATCCTATTAAGAAAATTTAGAACAGAATTAAGGCCAGTTCTTGAAGTAACAAACTAATTGAATTTGTTGTGAGTTTTTAAAAATTTCTTTGAAATTTCAGGTGAAAACTACAAATCCGAAGAAATACTGTGTTCGGCCTAACTCTGGGATCGTGTTTCCTCACTCTACTTGCGATGTCGTAGGTTTGATTCTTACACTTTTCCCTTGTGCTTCTGAGTTGCTGGTTTTTGGTTTGTGTTTAACCACTTGTGTTTGACCACTTTAGTAGAAGATGTAGATTGTGGGACATTATCCAATCAGATGTTACTTTTAGAAGCCTCCCGAAATGTGTGGAGATAAAAGGATGAGTTGTTTTTTATCTCCTGAAATAATTTGCTGAATTTTAGGAATTTATATGCAACTGGCCATTTGGTATGCTAAGAAACCAACTTCTAATATGAATAGATTACAGGAGTTGTGTGATTGGTCACCCCCTTCCTGGTTCTCTATCTCATACGATACCAATTTGTAAGTTTGTTACGTATATGTTAGAGTATAGTGCTAAAGTCAACAGGTTATAGTTCAGGGTTACTACTTATCAGTAGTAATGGTCTATCAGAAGTAAAGTAAGCACTAGGAATTTGTGTGGTTGGTAGGAACATAATTGGTCAGTGGAAACTAACAAAAGTGTATTGGTCGTCAGCGGGATTGCGGGAAAGTTGCTGCTAATGGAAGGTTAGTACTGATGGTTAGTGTTGATGAAGTTACTACTGACGTTTAAGTAGAGTTACTACTGATGGGGAGTTCCTTCTGATAGAGGAATACAAATCAATAGGGGGTAGTTACTACTGCCGGTAGTTAGTATTGATGGAACAATATTAGATTCTCTTTTGCTTTTCTATCAGAAACCGTTTGAGGTAGTTATACAGGTATATAAAGCGGTGAGGAGAGAATTGTTAAGTAGTCGATTATCCTCATATTTGATCTGTAACCGTTTGAGATCAACTTCAATAAAAGTCGTTAATTGTTGGGGTAATTTCTATTCGAATCAAGTTTTGATTCTTTCATCTGTTGTTCTTTGGTGTTAGAGGTGAATCAATTTTGTGATTCATCTTCAACAATATAAAGTATTAATAGATGTAGAAGTCTTCGGTTCCAATTTGAAGGCTATGCTTTTTCACATAATCACATGTTAATGTCACGCATTCACAATACAACGTTATTATGTACTCCCTTAAAGTAAATAATGTAAAAGTGGATGGTGCATGGGACACAAGAATAAGAAAGAAGATCTTAAATAACTTCTGTTCATGTATACTTTGTCTGTCTTTTAACTTGTTGCATGATTATTTATGTTATTTGCCTTTTCATTTTGTTTGATCATCTTGTGTGGGCCATCTGTTGCATATTGATCAACATGAAATGTGAAATCTGACACATCAACCATCTATACCTGCTAAAATATTCATGATTTTAACATAAATACAATCTGATTCCTATGCAGAATATAGTTTTGAGGTTTTAGATATATGATTATTTACAGCGTAACAGGCGTATGCATGTATAATTGCTGACTAAAACTAATGTATTTATCGTTTAGTTACAATGCAAGCTCAAAAGGAGGCTCCTCCTGACATGCAATGCAAGGATAAGTTTTTGCTTCAAAGTGCAGTTGCTAACCCTGGAACTGCCCCAAAAGATGTTACTCCAGAGCTGGTAATTGATTAGCTCATTAGACTGTATCTAAACTGTTATTTAACTCCATTGATTGAAACTTATACTTTTAAATTATAATAGTTTAACAAGGAGTCAGGTAATCAAGTGGAGGAATGCAAATTAAAAGTTACTTATGTCGCTCCACCACAACCACCATCACCAGTAAGAGAAGGGTCAGAAGAGGGTTCATCTCCAAGGGGTTCAATATCTGATAATGGGGCAGTAAATTTGATCGATTCTAATACTGTAAGTTTTTAAATGGTTTATTGTATTATACAACAAGCATTCTTAACCATGCAGCATGCATTTTAAATTTTGCAGGCTCCATCATCATTTGCTGAATCTCATGAGAAATCTTCTGAGGTTATTTTCTAACTTAATTTTTATTTGTTAGTGGAATAACTTGGTTCCTTTATTCTGCTATATGTATGAGGCTATCTGATTTGAGTTGTTTGTGCTTCTTGCAATCGATTTCAGATTTCAGACAATATCTTTTTGCTTCATAAAAACATGAATCTTTATATATATGAGTTGAATCTTAGTATATCGATGCTTCTTTATTTATATCTACATAATGTTGTATTCAGGCGACGGCTCTTATTTCTAAGCTTACCGAAGAGAAAAACTCTGCCATTCAGCAAAGCAAAAAGCTCCATCAAGAACTGGTACATATCTTTGTTTTGTTTACTGATGTTTCTTAACTACTGCTAGAAAATCTTCACTATCATGTATCTGCCATCTTGCATATGGTTTTACTTGTTTCTAATAATGATCTACAAATACAGTTCTTAGTCTAGGAATGATACGAGTTAATCTTTGTTTGGTCAGTCAACTTAATCTTTCTCAAATGGTTCTAGATTTGTTGAGTGCTTCTGCCTTCTAGGGTTCATAAAGCAAGTTGGTTTTTAAGTGCATTACATAAAGCATGGACAATGCATGGTCAGTAGTCATTAAGGTGAAGGTGGCAAATCAAAACTGCCATTCTGGTCGGGTCAACACTCAACCCAAACACTTTTTGTCAAGCTTTCCAATGATACTAACCTTCTTAAATAAAATGACTTCCCTTAGGAGGTTTTATGCATTAAAATACAATTTGGCGACTTTCGACTACCATTTTTTAATTTTTTTTTAATATGTTTGACCCGTTAGAGATAAAACATAATCCAAACCAACATATTCATAAGTAAATGGGTTGAAATTAATACAGATAATAAAGAAATTAATTTGAAGATATTGCCTTCATCGTTCGATCTTGTTTGTTGCAGGAACTTTTGAGGCGTCAAGGAAACAGAAGCAATGGTGGCATTCCGTTCCTATATGTTCTTCTGATTGGTTTGCTCGGACTGCTCTTGGGTTATATGCTCAAATAGCGATCAATTCTCTTAGTCTGTTTGGCATTTTAACTCTTCTTGTGACGAATCCAGTTTCATGATAGAGCTCAGAATGGTGTTCTCTAATTTGGGTTATTTGGGTCATTTAAGGAGTTTTTTTCTTTGTTTGTTGGCGTTGGGTTCGGTTCACGGTGTGCTGGTCTTCTTATTTGTTAGTAGTGGTGACTGGAGAATAGGTAGATGGTTTTCATGGTGGTCTTCCTCCGCTTTTGACCTTCAATTTCTATGGTTGATTGTGTTTGATTCTAGACTTCAACTTCTAGAGTGTTATTTGGTGTGCTCCTCTTCTATATGTAGTTTTGACCTGTAAAATATTATATTATAAGCATCAGTTATATTGGTTTTATGTTATCGGGTGTTCAACTAACTCGTGGATCATGACATGCTCGATAAAAACTTATTTATAATTTGGCTCGAGCTAGTTGGCTCGTATAAACATTCGAGCTGAAGGTGGCTTGATTCTCATATTTGAAGCTTATATAATTTGATATTTTTTGTTAGGACGTATATAAAAAAACATACAGAGTTCAAAAAAACGAGTTAACTGACTGTGTCATGGACAAAGTCAAGTGCAATACGAGTTCAACTAGCATCTCGGATCAAAGAATATGAACAGGGTATGTTTAGCTTTACGACCTCGAGTTTGGGTTGATACGGCTTGGCTTAACCCGCTTGTCAATCAATCCTAATATGTCACACACCCCAATATTTAAAACATAAATATTTACATCTTGTAAAAAATAGGCCCATATTTTTTTTTTGTATAAGAACTCATTTCACCCAAAATAACACCTTATATTAATTTACACCAACATTCACCCAATAATAATACTCATAAAACGCATCCGAGTTTTCTTATAAAAATTCGACATGACCCGTTCGTAAAATAAACTACCCTTACGAAGCATTAACCTGTTTAGACACCAAATAAAACCAAGTGACTAAAACATCCACGAACACATCGACAAGTAAAAAATCAACATGAAGTTTAAACTCCATGACACCAATATAAAAACACAATGTAAATGAAAGACTTTGCAAAATGACAATGCAAATTAATGTCACACCAACTCCAAATTTCCATCCCGTTGACCAGATCCCTCGACTTGATCACCAACGTCATTCACCATCGAAAACTGTTACATGACATCACCCAACGGTTAGTCAACTAACAATTCAAGTATTTCTATAGTATTATCTCCGTAACGTCATATACATGTACACACATAATTATGTGTTTATCACCCAACTCAATTAATTGGAAACGACTTATTTATTCACTTATCCTTTAAGTCGGGTTAAGCCACCTCTTTGACCTTCCCGTTACTCCAGGATAAACGCCTTTAGTTAATCCCCCAAAGGTATGTAATCCAAGCCGATCCGCTTAATCCACATATCTTGACCACCTCCGTGTATAAACGTCTCTTCATACATGCACATTTCCAGTACCATAACTAATTAGCCGAAGCTAAGTGAGGACTCACATTCCACATATAATTTATACAAATACGATTCAAATATATAAACTCGAAGCGGGTCAAGCTTCACCCCCCGTGGCACGACTCCCACAACGGTTTAAAAGTCCGATATATACTTCTTTGTTCTTTTATTCTCCCGACCCCAAAGTCGGGTTGTTTCACCTTTGATATCCCTGTTAATACGAATTTAAAACACTACAAACACCATTAGTAGGTTAATTCACATCGTAAGAATTAAACAACATAATAGACCAACATTCATTGTGTTTCACACCACAACCCGTCCGGTTAACAACTTGTTATTACCCCCGCCACTCACCCTTATTAAGTTTGTAACATTAACCCGCCTTTGGTTTGTAAATCCACTTAAACACCACATACGGTAAAAGTATATTTAAACCGGGCTACAAACTTGTGACACCGTAATTACAACAAACCCCACAAATTAACCAAAATCTCACCATCTAGTTTATTCTAAAATCAAGATATACCTCATCCCTAACTCATCTAAAGATTTTTAAACACCTTAAGGTTTACCACCATATAGAAGACACCCCTAACGAGTTCTCGGTTAATCCCCAACAATTTTATAAATATTATAAAATTCGTGTTTCAAAACAGCCTTAAGTGACTGTAAAAATTCAACGTTTACACCCACTTACAATAGGTATTTCATCTCAACTAAAATTTTGAGTAAAGTAGATACATACAGCTTTTCGTCGATGTATAATACACCTCGAACAGACATCCGGTTAATTTACTATGAATATTTTAAAACCGGTTAAATTCTGGATATATGCTGAATTTTCAGCACTTGGGTCACTCGACCCATTACCAATTCGCACTCTTTCTTTATGAGTTTAAACCCCCACAACGCCGTCAAAACAATACGTTATTGTTAAGTTAAACCATATTTAATAATTTATATTAAACCATCTAAATCATAAGAATCCCAAGTCATTATTATGATTATTCTAATCGAACTCAAATTCGAGTCACTCACCTTCGCCCGTAGGATTGTTGTTGCTTTATCACCTGTTTGACCCGTTGCCATCCGAGCTTTGTTACGCCTATCTTGACAACAAATCAAACTTTCAAACCATTAGAACACATGACGGGGTTATTCATCCCCCTCATACAAAAGTATTTTATCCATCCAATACATGTGTTCTAACCCACCATTCTTTAACATACAAATAATAAGCGGGTTACTCCCACCCATGAGACCCGTCATCCCCATTTGACCTGTTATCACCCGTTCTTTTTCAACCATAACCATGGGTCAAAGTCATCAAGTCAACATACACCATTTAACAACAAGTAATGGTCTTTTTATTATAAACCAAACTATGTTAATCCCACATATCCATCTGACCCATTAAAGTGATTAACTAACAAAATATTCACATATGTATTTTATGTTAACCTTATTCACCGTTCGCTTCACCAAAGCTTTATGTTTACTAAACACCCATGATTATCAACAACTCATTTAAATCAAGTAAATATTATAAAATCTCTCAATTAACACCATTTATTTGGTTTAGGCATTTCATCAAACACCTTGTGGGCATAACTATAATTCACCATTTCTATTTCCATTTAATTCAAGATTCACCATACTTTTTGGTTTTCTACTTAAAATTGTGTTCATATAACATCATAAATACTAGAACATACTCAATTACCCCACCAAATCCTCCAGATTCAAAACCCCCAATTTGAGTCTCAAGAACCCTAATTTTCAAACTTCTAATTAGATGAAATTGACTTGAATTGATTGTACCTATAGCTTTAGATATCCTAGATTAGCAACCCCTTTTTAACAAAACACCATCTTATGATCCTAAATTTCGTCCATCAATATTCATCCATTCAAACCTTATACCAATACATGAAATTAGATGGAGAAGTAAGTTGGATATGATGCTTACTTGCTAAGATGAAAGTATTGTGCAAATCAACACTTCAATTCGACACATGCAAGCTCAATTCTTGTGTTCTTGGCCTCAACCCTTTTTCTCCTTCATTCTCACCTTCTAAATTCGCAAGACACACATCTGTGATTTTCTTCACCCAAAAACAAGGCATTTGCCTTATTTGCACATTCCACCTTTCATCTTTTATCACTTTTGCCCCTTTACCTCACACTTAGGTTTTTAGTGAAATCAATAATCCATATACTTTCATTTTATTTAATCTTCCCCTTTTATTAATTAGATTTCTCATCCTTAATTACGGGTTTGTCAAGAATAGCCTCCAAAACTTTCAATTCTCCCAAAAACACCTATTTATTATGTAAGATTAATATTTATATAGAAATATATTTTAATTCCACGAAATTCGGTATGTTACATAATCTTTCAAGATTGAGCATTGATATATTGTAGAAAAAACTAATAGCTTTAATATTATCATCCTAAGACCATCCTTTGCACCCCCAACCATGCTCACGCCTTGCCGATGTAGCTCATGGACCAAAGGGTGAACATCGCGCCCCATTTGTGCTTCACGGCTGGGCATCCACAGCGTCACCACAACAACGACCTCCAAATCGGGTTTTTTTTACCTGAACCAGTTCAAACCGGACCGAACCGGTTTGGGTTGACCATGGTCAAAACCGGTTTGTCCATAAACCGGTTCGGTTCAAACCGGGTTACAAGACCAAAATACCCAAACCTATTAAATCGGTTAGGGTCGGGTTATGACCGGTTTTTTATTAAAAAAATCGAAAAAAAGTTCCAAAAAAAACAGCAAACCTTCTTGGATCACTAACTTCGTCATTCGATCTCGAACCATATTTTGATCAAAGTTCCAAATTCCTCCTTCGCTAGTCATCGATGCTTGACCTTCACTTGGAATTCTCTTCAAGGACGGGCCAGATTTTTCCATATGAGTTTTCAAACTAGTGTTTGAATCTTTCCCCAAAAATGCACCACACATCTTGCACCGAGCACGTTCCTTCCCCTTTGACAACAAACATAGATTGTAATTGCACCAAATTGTCGGATTTCTCGTTGTTGGTCGAATTTCCACAACGCTAACTTCGTTTGATGAAGCACCAACACTACTTGCCATGGTTTTTTTCTTTGAGAGTTTAGAGAGCTTTTGTGAGTGTTTAAAGAGCGATTTTAAAGATTAGAGAGTGTAGAGAGATGTGTGATCAACCCTAAACATCTCCCACCTATTTATATTGATTTATGGGTGAAAAAATGACAAAAACGGCTAGATTAAGGTATAACGGCTATAAAGTCGTTTGGTAACGGCTATATTTTGTTCCAGCACGTAAAGCGGTTTTTCTGAACCGGTCTTGTAACGAACCAATTTTCAGGTTTATAAAAATAATATGGAAATAATAGTGTATCATAGGGGGTGTTTTTAAATAAAAGAAAAGTTGGAAAGGGCTTTTAATAGATGGAAATACCTATTTTTGGGTACAAGGAGTCATTTTGATATATGAAGGGGATGTTTAGTATTTAACACAAACTTAATTTGTGTTAAATGTCTTGATCAGGCAAAAGCACACACTTGTGTGTGTGTCACAAAATTGAGAAGAGGAGAAAGGGGAGGATGAGCCAAGAAGCTTAAAATCTGGAAGATTGAGATGAAAGATCATGGATTTGATGATGATTGAAGCTCAAGCAACCATCAAGTAAGTTCATCTTATTCACCTATACATCCATCAATGGAGTTTTGGTGGGTTTTGGGTAGAAAACCCAATTGGTGTGGTGATTTAAGTTTAATGTCGTTTTTAAACCTTAATCTAGTATCACTAATGTTGGAGAATCATGTTTTACATGATTTTAACACCTAATTTGATGTTTAAAAAATTAGGGTTCTTGAGGTGAAATTGAGGGTTTTTGAAATTGAGGTTGTTTGGATGTTAATTAAGGGTTGGTAAGTGTTTATGGTGTGATTAAACATATAATCAAGTAATAACCCTCAATCAATTTGGTGATGTAAGAATTTGAGGTTTTGGGTGAAAACGGGTCAAAATGGTGAATTGAAAGTTTGACTATAATGGGTCAAACGGGCTATTTGGGTTGAAAGGTGGTATTTGGGTGTTGGGGGTTTGATTAAGGTCATGTTAATCAAACTAAGTTAGGGTCTTGATCTTTAGATCATAAAGGTGAGTTGGGTGTCAATTAGTGACCAATGGATTACTAATTGTAAATGGTTTGTATAGGTGATCAATTAGTAAGGAAGCTAGCTTGGAGGATCAAGCGAGATCATCTTTGGAAAAGGTAAGTGCTTTGCACTTACTTAGTGTTAGATAAGTAGTGGTTACGTGTAAATAGATGTGTTGTTATTTCTATTTTATATGTTATATGTTGATTTTGACTTATGTGGTAAATAGTCAAAGTAAAGTGTGAATATGGTAGAATTATTGTAGTTGACATAATGTGAAAATTAGTCAAACTAATGAATGTCACTTGGTAAAAGTGGTGTAGTTAAACTATGTGGAATATAGTTAAAACTAAACGTGGTAAATTGGTGTAGTTGACTAGTGTGGTATGTAGTCAAACCAAACTATAGAATGTGGTGATTTGTTGTAAATTGACTTAGCATGGTATAAGTCAAACCATTTGTGGATAAATGGTGGAATTGATATATATAAAATTGACTTAATGTGGTATAAGTCAAACCATTGTGGATAATGGTGAAATTGGTGTAATTTGACCTTAGTGGTATAGGGTCAAACTATTATGTTGAAATTGGTGTAATTAGACTATGTGGTTAATAGTCAAACTTCAAAAGTGGTAAATAGATGTAATTTGACTTATGTGGTTAGTGGTCAAACTAATGTGTGATATGTAGATTAAATGGTGTAAATGACTCAATGTAGTCAATAGTCAAGTAAAGTGTAGAATGTGGTAATATTAGACTAAAATTGACTTAGTATGGTAAAAGTCAATCGTTGGTGGTAAACGGTAAATTGGTTGATTACATGAAGTGTGGATACTTCATGGAGGTGTTTACGTGGAGTCAAATACTTCACGAGTGGTGGTGAGGTCAAGTACCTCACGCGTGAAAGTGAAGTCAAGTACTTCACAGGTGACATGAAGCGTGGATACTTCATGTGTCGGCATGGAGTCAAATACTCCATGCGAAAAAGCGAGTGGTGGTTCTCGCAATAGACATGTGGATATGTCAAAATAACGTTAGAACTTGTATGGGTCAAAACGTGTGTAAGTTGTAGGTCGTTGTATGCCTAAACAATTAATTGATTAAACTTGGAATTAAACACTTCATGGGTGCAAAACGAGTTGTGGTTCTCGTGTTGGGCGTGTCTAATAATAAATATTATGACCTTTAGTTATTAAAACATTTACAAAATGTTGTTGGTGGTTTAAAACGACTGGGGGTCAAGTCGGGAGGGTTAAAAATGTCAAAAACTACAAAATTGGGTTTGCTAAACTGGGGCTGGAGTCTAAGACGCCAAAAGTGGCGTCTTAGACGCTGGTCAGACGCCAATCTGGGCTGTTAGACGCCAAGTTGGACGCCAACTGGCTGTTTTTGGAGTTTTGGGCTGTTGCTATTGTAGGGACTTGTGAGAGGTCCCTAAGACTTCTTATCTATACTAACCATGTTCAAATTAATGTTTTGAATGTAGGGAAAGCTCCGGAGTGATCTCGGGTCTCGCATCAAGTGGATTGGATTCTCGTGGTCGTGATTTGCAAATGTTTTTGTTAATATTCTCGTGTGGAGTCTTTGAAAACTAATTAGGGTTATTACAAGTTGTGGATAACTTGTTGGTATTTTTGTTTAAACTAATTAAGGTAAATATGTTGGTTTAATTCCTGTTTGTAAAACTTAACGTGTTGATACGTTAAATATCGTTTTGGAACCTAACTTTCGCGTTGTTTTAAAAGTTTAAATCGGGTTGAATTTTTGAGTGTTACAGGTCTTAACCCGATCAACTTTAGAATCCCCTAAACCGATTATAATCCGACGGTTTTAAACGATTTTGAACCGGTTTTTCTTGAACAACTCAAGCCGGTTTTTTTGCCCAAGTCTCCTTCCTCTTTTTAAAGTTTTTAAATTTTTTTTTTTTTATCATTTACAAATAATAAAGACCCCGAATTTGGTTTAAATCAGGTTGAATTTTTGGGTGTTACAGGTCTTAACCCGATCAGCTTCAGAATCCCCTAAACCGGTTATAATCTGACGGTTTTAATCGATTTTGAACTGGTTTACCTTGAACAACTCAAACCGGTTTTTTTTGCCAAGTCTCCTTCCTTCTTTTTAAGTAATTTTTTTTAATTTTTTTTATCATTTACAAATAATAAAGACCCCAAATTTGGCATGTCCCCATCGCCGCTTTCGTCATCCACAATCGCAACTGCAATCCCCTCTTGATAAAATCGAAAACAACGGAAGGTTCAGATATGGATTGATTCCTCCTCATCGTTAATGGCTACTCCCTCATCGTATTGTGTCAAAACCGATACATTACGCGGTAGTACATTCCTCCCAGTTTCAGTTGCTTCTTCCGTTTGCGATTGCCATTTTCCTAAAACCCTAATTTCATGCCGGTCGCCTATCAAGCTCAGCCTGAAGTTTTCTAATCCGTATAAAGGGATAGGGTATTTGCAAATCCGCAGTTATAATTCACCGAGGATACTCACCCGGACTCTGGTGGCGAGAGCCGATGCGAACCAGATCGATGACGACGAAGCTTTTGAGGTAAGAGAAACATTTATTGTTATGAATTGATGACCTAGGATTGACCGTTTTAGATTTACAGTAAATTTGAATTGTTCTATATTTTATACTATCTTTGTGTAAGATTGGATTCTAGGTCCGTTTTAGCTACCTGAATGGACTCAAGTTATTGAATGGATGTAGGTATTGGGGGATTTCTTTCGTTTATTATAACAATTTAAGAATTTAGGGTTTAATGGATTTGAGGCAAAGCTAGTATGACTTGGTGTACATGATGCATTAAGTTTGGAGCACTATTAATGATATGAAAATAGACACAAACAAAAAGCAGAAATAACAAGTTATTTTCTGTGATGGATTCCAATATTAGACACTGGCGGACTCATAATGCGTATGTGTAGGTTAACAAAGACAATGGTTCATCTAAAACGGATGCAGATTTAGAGCAACAGCAAAAATCGAGCCAGTTGGCAAAAAGGGTTGTGTTTGGACTTGGAATTGGAATAACCGCCGGTGGAGTGGTACTAGCAGGAGGATGGGTATTCTCTGTGGCTCTAGCTGCTGTTATTTTTGCTGGTTCAAGAGAATACTTTGAACTCGTTCGAAGTCGTGGGATTGCTTCTGGAATGACTCCTCCTCCTCGTTATGTGTCCCGAGTTTGCTCTGTTATTTGCGCTCTTATGCCTTTATTCACTCTGTAAGATCCGCCATATACTTTCTAACTCCTTAGTAATTGATTTACATAGCTCATGTGATAGCTAATATAATAAAGATACAAATTATTGTTCCAAATACTCAACCCTGCCCCTGCTATTAGTATGTTTCTACATGCTAGTTACCAGATTATAGATAAACTATTAAATGCTTTGTATTGGAGCATGATTTTTACCCACTGATTCTTCTTCAACCTCAGTAGCGCAATTACTGCTACATCAAGAAAATCTTGACTTTTGATCAAGGATGGCTTGGTTCTCCATCTGGCATGATAATCTGAATATATAGTTATCATCCATCATCACTGTAAAAGATTCCACATTTTATATTTGAGTTTTACAAATATAATAAAAAAGCCTAGTAGAATTAGCAATTAGAATAATCAAATTAGTACCAAAAGTTCAAAACTAATAACAACTCACAGAAAATAAGCAAGATTCATCGTTCATCATCACCAACCAAATGCTTAAAACTTAAAACCTGGACAAAAAGTTAAAAAAATTGAATCTCGCCTCGCCTGCACCTGGCCAAAGGGCAAAGGCGTGCGTCTCGGTTGCGCTTTTGAAAGTTCCTCACCTTCACCTGAGGCCCCTTGCTGCATGTGTGCGCCTCATGCTCATTTGACTACTATGTTTAGTTTTATATTGAAAATGATTTTTATGAATTGGTTCCTTTGTATAATATTGTTCATGTTTAAATCAATAGTATCTAAGAAGCTGTTATGTATCACACATACCTTCAGTAATATCAGTTTCTTATTTTCTTTTGTTGATAATTCTATTCACTGTGGTTTCAGATACAAGGGTCAAATTGATGTTTCTGTGGCATCAGCAGCTGTTGTTGTTGCTATGGCATTACTGTTGCAGAGAGGAAATCCTCGTTTTTCTCAGCTCAGCAGCACAATATTTGGCCTGTTTTATTGTGGATATCTTCCTTCTTTTTGGGTTAAGCTTAGATGTCGTTTGTTAGCACCTGCCTTGAATACTGGTAAGACTTCAGGTCTTTACTCTTATCAATTTACAATGGTGTGGAAGTTTTCATAAACTTCATTAACAGTTTATTTGCTTCATCATCTTTGAAGATTCCATAAATTACAATACGTGTAGTTTCGTTACATATTCTGTACACAGAGACATTGCTTAATGATAGGCATTTACCTTTTACAAAACATGAGGGGGTTTCCAAGAAAATATTAAAAGTAAATAAAAAAATGGTTTAGGTGGCCAACAAAATGCTAATCAAATATTGTATCTTCAAGAGGAGTGGGAGCTTCATGGCCAACACTGTTAGGTGGACAAGCTCATTGGACGGTTGGTCTTATAGCCACATTGATATCTATCAGCAGTATAATTGCAGCAGATACCTTCGCTTTTGCTGGCGGAAAGGTATGTGCGCGTTTTTATATATATTAACTTCTCTTCTAGCCTCATTATTTGTTGTTTTTATTTTCTTTACTGTCATTTTACTTCCAATGCAGGCTTTTGGTCGGACACCACTTACTAGTATTAGTCCCAAGAAAACATGGGAGGGAGCTATTGCAGGCTTAACAGGATGCATAGTCATCTCTGTATTGTTGTCAAAGATCTTTTCTTGGCCTACATCTATGCTCAGGTAGACGTGGCCCTTGGAAAATGGGCGGGTCAGGCGGGTTGGGTAACGGGTCAAAACAGGCCCGGGGAGGTTAACCTGGAACGATTCATGTCCAAATTTTTTACTTTTTAACAAAATATTTAGTCATGTATGATTACAAAAGTAATATTATAACACTGACTAATATGTTTCTGGGCAACTTTTGACCTAACATACCCAAGTCGACTTATTCATAAATAAACAGCTTCATGTTTCTACCTTGTCTAACCTCTTACTGTATCTAGCTATCACACTACTTAATGCAGTCATCTTGTGTCCCTTGTGTCCTTTATAGCTTCTCTGTGCTTGCTAACATGTTTTGTTGTTTATCAGCACAATCAGTTTCGGTTTCCTGAACTTCTTTGGCTCTTTTTTTGGTGACCTTCTTGAGTCGATGATCAAGAGAGACGCTGGTGTAAAAGATTCAGGATCCCTCATACCTGGTCATGGTAATTGGTCTATTCTCTAACCTTATCTTAATTCACATATGGAGCTTTCTGGCTTCATAATAATAAAAACTAAAGGGTGTTAGGACATGTCTATGGGGTCAATGCATCTTCTTTCACTAAACTTTTAAATTATGAAAACATGTTAACTAAGAAAATGAATGATTGGCCATGTGCAAACACATGGCTTTGTCCCCCGTTCGTATGAATTTTAGCCTTATATATAAGATACATTTTAGTTCCTGCTACAATGGTCTTTTGCAGGTGGAATACTGGACAGGGTGGATAGTTATGTTTTTACAGGTGCACTCGCGTATGCTTTTGTTCGTAACTTGCAGCCCCTTTATGGAGTTTGAATTCAACTGCAGTAGCCAGCCAACACACTACAAATGGTCTGAGCGAGATGGTGTATGATAAATGTTTTTTTATCCTTTTTTTCTTCGCGAACATTGCTTCGTTTAGATCAATAGTAGCTTAAATGGGAGGTTATTTCTCAGCCATGTTTACTGTTTATGTTGCATGTCTGGTGAAAATATCAAATGGCAAATGGAGCACATTTTCACCTGAGAACTTGAGAATTGATTTAGCACTTGTGCATAATGATTCAATTTATAAATTGAACGGTTATTGCTTATTAAAAAAGACAAACCTTTATTTGAAATGGCAATAAATTTTTGAGTAAATTACCGTTTGCGTTCATGTGGTTTACACGATTTAACACAATGCGTCCCTAACACGAATTTTTAACGCTTTGAGTAGCTGTGGTATACAATTTGTAACACTCTGAGTCCTTGGACTTAACTTCGTTAAAAAATTCTGTTAAGTTTAGTTTCGATAGGGGTAAGATGGTTACTGATATTCAACCGAAACTACTAAGTTTTGCTGCTGATCTAGTTATGGCTATCCGCAGATACCCCTGTTAAAACTAGATCAGTAGCAAAACTTAACTATTCGCAGCATGTCGAAACTAAACTTAACGGAAAGAATTTTACGAAGTTAAGCGCAGGGGCTCAGAGTGTTACAGATTGTATATCACAGGTACGCAAAGCGTTAAAAATTTGTGTTAGGGATGCATTGTATTAAATCATGTAAACCACAGGGACGCAAACGGTAATTTACTCTAAATTTTTTAAGGATTCGGTTTTCTTTTTAAATAAATATAATTAATAATTATAGGAATAAAAGATTTAATGAATATATTGAGAAAGAAACTATAAAAAACCGAGCCGTCTTATAAATTAATCTCGAATAATCGTATTTTATATATCAAGTCTAGCTAAGAATTATAAAATACGATTAAAATAGAAGTGACTTGAATAGTGCTCATGCCATTCAATTTGTTACACGTCTTTTTTTTTTTTAGTTTTCACTTTCACCCCTCATACTATATATGATACTCGCTTTTAACCCGTTTACTTTTCTAATAATTTTGTTTTTCTTTAATATATTTCGTTCGTTAACTTAAAAAAAACGGAGTATGCGGCTGTTTTTAGTTTTTTTTTGTCAACGTTTTGATATAATTTTTTTCTAAAACGTAGTTGTATTCAAAATCAAGTTTATTTTACTATCGTAGCCTATAGAAAGTGTCGTTACCGTTGTGGAACCGTGAAGAAACGAACCTGTTATGAGCGAACAAAATCATTGCCGGTATTGGTATTATTGGAACCCGTCTCGGTATTCGCTTTTATGGTTTTCGACTACCCAGACTGGCAATATTTTAAGTTTTTTTCTTTTTTTAATTATTTAGTTTTATGTTTCTTTTTAGTAACATTATTTTTACCGTTGCGCATACGTTTTCATTTAAATTTTAGGTTTTTTTACATACTTCAACCTATTGAACTTCTAAATTACATATATTCTCAACCCTTAACTTTATTTACATATTTTCCTAATTAACTTAAAATTACTCAATTGCCCCTTACAAATATTTGGGAAGGAGATATATGTAAATAGTGCTTTAATTGGTTCTTTAAGTGTAAAATGGTAATAAAATACGTTATTTTAAATGAATTGGATAAATATGTAATATATAGGTTTTAGGCAGGCCCGGTCCCGAGAATTTTCAAAACGTTTTGAGCCAGGGACATGTAAAAAAAATCCGTTTTGGATTACAATATATATTGAATTTAAAAAAAAAACACATATATATATATAAAAAATTAACTTCGGGCCTCGCGGGTTATCGGGCCTGGAGCGGTAGCCCACTTTGTCCCCCCTTGGGGGCCGGCCCTAGTTTTAGGAATGAGAAATATGTAATTAAATTTTAAAGTTTGGTAAATATGTAATAAAGCAATTTAGGAAGAGGATATATGTAAATGCCCCAATTTTATTAACGATCAGGCCGACATCTATCGCGAAGCAAGGGTATAAGTAACTAGTTTAAATTAAATGAAAACGCTCTTGAATAGTACTTCATCCTTTCAATTTGTGACACCTATATTATTATTTTATTTTTTTTTTCATTTTCAACCCTTATACTATATATAATATACGCTTTTAGCCTGTTTCATTAATAATTAATTTCGTTTTCCTTTAATAACTTTCGTTCGTTAACTTTTTTCAAAATATGGAGTGCGCGAATGTTTTTAGTTTTTTTTTTTTGTCAACGTTCCGATATGATTTTTTTTAAAACAGAGTTGTATTAAAATCGAGTTTTTTTGTATCGTTGCCTATAGCGAGTGCTGTTACCGTTGTGGTACTGTGACAAGTCGAATATATTATGAGCGAACAAAATCGTTGTCGGTATTGGTATTATCAGAACCTGTTTCGTTATTCGTTTTCATGGTTTTCGACGACCCGAACTAGTATTTTTTCCTTCCCTTTTTATTATTTAGTTTTACACTTCTTTTTTTTAACATTATTTTTACCGTTACGAGTGCGTTTTCATTTAAACTTTATTAACGATGTGCCTACACCCGCCGCGGCACGCAGGTGTAACCATCTAGTAAAAATTAAAAGGAAGTCCTCTTGAATAGTAACAGTTCTGTACAAATCGTGACACGTCAACTTTTATTTTTATTTTCACCCCTTATAATATAGATAATATACGCTTTTAACCCGTTTTATATTATTAAATTTCGTTTTCATTTAATAACTTTCGTTCGTTAACTTTTTAAAAAAAAAACGAAGTGCGCGTCTGTTTTTGGTTTTTTTGTCAACGTCCCGATATAATTTTTTTTTTGAAAACGGAGTTGTATTTAAAAGTGAGCTTTTTTATCGTAACTTAAAGCGAGTGTCATTACCATTGTTGTACCGTGACGACTGAACCTATTATGAGTGAACAGCATCATTGTCAGTTTTCGACTTTTCATATTATTGGAACCGGTCTCGGTATTCGCTTTTATGGTTTTTGACGAACTGAACCGATAATATTTTTTCTTCCTATTTTATTATTTAATCTTATGTTTTCTTTTTAATTAACATTAGTTTTACCGTTACGCCTACGTTTTCATTTAAATTTATTGACGATCGGTCTGATAACCGCCGCGGAGCGAGGAGGAACTATCTAGTTAAAATTTTAAAGAGAGGTGAAAGTTAAAATGTGATATTCTTATTATTATATTAATTTATATTAAATAAAACAATGATTTTACCAAATACATATTATTACCATTAGGCTGAGGGGAGTGGGAGCGTGGAACAGCCGTGGGAAGTGAGGTGGCGGAGTGGGTGGCGTGGAACACCAGGCCCCTTGGCCGTGGTCCACGGGCGTGGAAGCCCAGCGTGGGAATTCGCACGAGACTTTGTTACCGTTGAAGCATATATCCGTTGCCAAACGGATAGTTTGGGATTTTTTTTTTCAAATTTAAAAACTCAATCTTGATATTGATTTATTAGAATAGGGATTAAAACTTTTTAAAGATATATAATTTTTTAATAACAAGTCCAATTATATTAAAATGAGTAGTTCTTATAAGTTTTTAATCTTGAAAATTATAAATATTTTTATGTGATTTAGATATAGGAAAATGATTTTGATCAAAATATTCATATTTGGTAATAAAAAGTTAAAATAAAATTTAAGATAAAAGGAAAATACATTTCTAGAAAAAGTTTCCTAATATATATATATACCCATTTTATAAACCAATAAATTTACAAAAACCAACATACAATTCTCTCTAAATCATCCAAACCATTATTTCTTTTTAAAAGTTATGGACCCCAACAATACCAACCAACCGAGCACCAATCCGTTTTGGATGCCTCCGGCGCCCCTTGGTCAATATTTTCAAGGCGGCTCCCCACAATTCGGTTTTTGGAACTATCAATTACAACAACCGGTCTCTCCTTTTTTTCAACAACAACCTCCAACATCACCACAACAAGATTACACACCTTTATTCGAGAACGAACCCGAAACCCAACCTGAGGTCGTTCCCGAAACCCAACCCGAGGTCGTTCCCGAAACCCAATCCGAATCATCTCGCAAAAAGAAAAAAGTAGGTGCATCTACCGGACCACAAAAGTGGACACGCAACGAGGAAGAGGCGTTAGCAAAAGTGTGGGTGGATATATTTAAGGATACAATAGTCGGAAACGCTCAAACGGGTCATTATATGTGGGAACGAATTTCCCAAAAGTTCCTCACTGAAATGAAACGTGGAGGATACCGCTCATTAGACACATTAACTTCAAAGTGGCGGGAGATACGTACAAAAACGGAGAAGTTTTGCGCTATACATAATAACCGAAGCAATAACCGTAAAAGTGGCGAAAACGACGCCGATATCTTGAACGCTTGTTTACAAAAATATCGAGATGATGAAAAACAAACTTTCAAGTTTTTACATTGTTGGGAAGTTCTTAGGAATTGTTCACAATGACATAAAGTGTCGGAGATGCTTCCACCCCAATTGACGGGGTAAAAAAGAAAGTCATCCGATCGAGAAGGGACATCGACTAGCGGATCAGAAGCACGTTGTTTCATCAATCTCAATGAAGCTTCCGAAGAGTACGAGGAGGATGAACCACCACGTCCAATCGGGAGGGATAAAGCAAAACAAAAAGGAAAGGAGAAAGCTACGCCATCCTCGGCTACAGATGAAAAATTGGATAAGTGTTGGTGAAGATAGAGAGTTTTACCGGCATATACGACGCCCGTTGAAAATAAAAAAAATCAAACTTCAGGAGGAAGCGAACGAACGAGAGGATCTAAAGGTGTTGACGTTGAATACCCAACACCTTTCAGGTGAACATCTCGAAGACGTCCTAGCTTTGCAAGCCAAGATCCGTGCACGACTTAGGAGGCAACACCTTTCGGGTGATTAATTAGTTTTTATGTTAGTTTTTTAGTTTTTTAAATTGTTATGTTTTTTATTATTTTAAATGTAATGTTTTTTAGTTTTTTAAATGTAATGGATTTTAATTTTTATGTAATGTTTTTATTATTTTAAATGTAATGTTGTTATTATTTTAAATGTAATGTTTTTATTTTTATTTAAATTGTTATATAAAATTAGTTAAATTAGAAAAAAAATGACGTGTCAGTGTGAAAATGTGAAACCATTTCCTTCTGATGTGGAGAATGTGGAAAAACTGTAAAACCTGATGTGGCGCTGACATAGGGGGGTGTGTAAAACCTGATGTGGCGTTATTTTCCTTCTGCTTATTTTTATCTGCGTTTTGGTATAAAAACGAGCTAGGTCATATACTCATATATAATATTATTTTTAACTTTTTTATTTTTAAATTCAATTTTTATTTCCTTTTATAACTTTTGATATATAATGTTATATGAAATTCCGAATATGCCACTGTGACGTGCTTATTTTATATGCGCTTCGATAAATTTTATTCATAACCATGGAATTACATATTCGACATTTTGATTACACGAGAGTGCCTTATGTGTAATTAAACCTAATACTTATTTAAACCTTTTTATTTTGTAATATATGTTTTCCCCGTGGCATCGTGAAGGTGAAAACTTACTAGTTACTAGTAATTGCAAGAGTGCTTTATGAAGTATTAACTAAGGGTGTAAACGAGCCAAGCCTGAGCCTGACACTACTTGAGCTCGGATCGTTGGGTTATCCTGAAGCTCGAGCCTATAATTTTTGAATCGAGCTCGGTTCGTGAAGTGAAAATAACGCTCGAGATCGGCTTGACAAGGCTCGATTTCATTCAGGACGCTTAAACGAGCAAAAGCTCGCCTCGAGCTTGCTTATAGGAAACCTTAAACGAGCTAAAGCTTGGCTCGAGCTCGATTTGGGGAGTTAAATTGAATAATATATTAAATAAATATATAAAAAAATAAAATAAAATCTAACTAGGCTCGTTACGGCTCGCGAGCCTAAACGATCTTAGTAGGCAAAGCTCGAGCTCTGGCTCGATAACTAAACGAGCCATATTTTAGGCTCGAGATCGGGCTCAGGCTCGTTCGAGCTTTCTACAGATCTGATCTCGATTAGCTCTCGAGCCGGCTTGACTCGTTTACACCCTAGTATTAACCACGCTTATTTCTTGTCGCCTTCGTGATTTCATAACTCAATCCTGAAGTCACGTACTTTGGAGCAACTCTTTGCCCAAAGTCTTCTTTTTGGATTAAAGTCCATTTTTGACCAAGAACCCATTAACAACGAAAACAGGAGACGTGAAGCAGTTTGTTACCTTAAAAAGCGTGCGTAGTTCTTGTATAGGTTTGTCAATTGATATACTTGTTTCATGTTTGTATAGGTTGTACTACTTTAACAAATCTGATTTGATATTTCAGGTTGTTAACTTTTGTGAAGAAGAGGCTATGGATATTTGAGAAGATGAGAATTTTTGTTTATCAACAAATTAAAGGATATGTGTTTTTTTAGAATACTAACTATGTCTCGTAACAAGGTTCTGAGAAGTTTATAGAATGTAAAGATGATTTTCATTACAAAGATACAAAGACTCTAAATAGCCTAATACAATGACGGTTACAATGAACATGTATGGAAAGGAAGATAATTTGACTAAGACTATGGAAACTAATATTGACCACAATTTCTATCTAAATATAAAATGGAATATAAACGGAAATACAATTAATATAAAATTATGAATTGATATTCTTAATTCTTAACATGCCCCCTCAAGATGGACGATCCTGGTGAGAGACCAATCTTGGAAAATAGAAACTGGAACCGTGACCGAAGTAAGGGTTTTGTCAAGGCGTCTGCCAATTGATCATCACCCGAGATGTGTGTAACCCGTAAGGATCCATCCTGAACTTTTTCACGAACGAAGTGAAAATCCAAAGCTAAGTGTTTCATGCGGGAGTGGAAAACTGGGTTTGCGGAATACGTGGTTGCGCTTAAGTTGTCACAGTATATCACGGGAACCGTACCAGATTTAAAATGGAGTTCAGTGAGAAGTTGAGTTAACCATTGAACCTCAGTTGTAGTAGACGCGACAGCTCTGAACTCGGCTTCGGTAAAGCTACGGGCAAGTGTGCTTTGACGTTTGGAGCTCCATGATATTGGATTTGAACCGAGATAAACAATATAACCGGTAGTGCTACGATAGTTATCCTTATCACCGGCCCAATCGGCATCCGTAAAGGCATGCAAATGTAATGGGGAACTTTTGCGAAGTAACAAACCATGATTTAGAGTTCCCTGTAAGTACCTTAGAAGACGTTTAAGGGCTGTCCAATGTGTAGAGGTGGGAGCATGCATGAACTGAGATAATTTATTAACAGTAAATGCAATGTCCGGTCTCGTGAGGGACAAGTACTGTAGTGCGCCAACAACCGTGCGGTAAGAAGTGGGTGAGACTTGAGGAGCACCCTCATTCAATGTAAGAGGTTCCGAACAAGTCATGGGCGTGGAAATAGGCTTGCAATTACTCATATTGGCTTTATGAAGGATATCTGTTATGTATTTCTTTTGAGAAAGAAAAAGACCAAGAGAATGAGGGAGTACTTCTACACCAAGGAAGTAAGAAAGGGGGCCGAGGTCTTTTAAAGAGAACTTAGTTGCGAGAGATTGAATGAATCGATCAATGAGATTATTTGAAGGACCAGTAATGATGATGTCGTCTACGTAGACGAGGACAAAAATAGGGGAAGAACCGATGGTGAGTGTAAATAAGGAGGAATCGGAAATAGTTGGTTTAAAACCTTGTGAGAGAAGATAAGATTTAAGTTCGTTGTACCATGCTCGAGATGCTTGTTTGAGGCCGTAGATGGCTTTGTTAAGCTTACAAACATGGTTAGGGAAGGAAGGATTGATAAAACCGGGTGGTTGAGCCATAAAAACATCTTCGTTTAGGTTACCTTGAAGAAAGGCATTGTTGATATCGAGTTGGCGGAGAGACCAATTTTGAGATACGGCTATAGAAAGAACAAGACGTAATGTAGCCGGCTTAAGGACCGGGCTAAAGGTTTCAATATAGTCAATTCCCGGTCTTTGGGTGAACCCTTTAGCGACGAGTCTTGCTTTGAAACGATCAATGGATCCTTCGGGTTTGTACTTGATGCAGAATACCCATTTGGAACCGACTAGATTTGGAGCTAAGGTGGCTGGTACAAGAGTCCAGGTTTTGTTTTTTTCAAGTGCGTTAAACTCCTCTTGCATTGCGTTACGCCATGAAGGGTGTTTAAGGGCATGAGCGATTGTAGGTGGTTCTGTGGGTATAGAAGTGGTAGTGTTGTAAACAACATAATCAGAGTTAAAGTATTTGGAATTTTGTTTGGGATTGGGACGAATGGATGGCTTGGAAGGTTGCAGGGGAGGCGATTCAGTGGGAGAGTGGGAATTGGAATCTGTTGTTGGAGTGGATGGGAGAGGTGAGAAAGTTGGTAGGATGTCTTGCATGGGTGTGGGGTCTGAAGGATAGGTAGATGACGTAGGGGTGAGATTTGAGATGTGAGGTGGAGTGTCAACAGTGGGTATGAGTGGTAAGTGGTTGGTATGGGAATTTGATGTTGATGTTGGAGTCAATGGGTTGTGTGCAAGTGATTGTGTGGGTGTTATGTTTAGTGGGCTTTGTACATCAGTGGGTGATGGTATGTTGCATGGTGGTGTCATGGAAACTGAGAAGGGGACCCATTCTGAAAGATTTGTAGCAGGAGAAGAAGTGGAATTAGTAAGTTTTTCATAAGGAAATTCATGTTCTAGAAAAACCACATGTCTAGAGCAGTAGGTTTTAAAATGAACAGGGTCAAAAGCATAATAAGCACTTTGGGTTGAGGAGTATCCAAGAAAGATACATGGGGTGGAACGGTTATGTAGTTTGTGTGGAGAGTATGGTCTTAACCATGGATAGCATAAACATTCAAAACTACGAAGTTTGCGGTAATTTGGTTGTTTTTTAAATAAACAATAGAAGGGGAAGTATTGTTTAGAGTCGGAGTGGGTAGGCGATTTATGAGATATGTAGCGGTGGTAAAGGCAAAAGGCCAAAAAGTAGTGGGTAAATGTGCATGGGATAAGAGAGCTAAACCCGTTTCAACAATATGTCTATGACGTCGTTCGGCATAGCCATTGTGCTCGGGAGTATGTGGTGGGGAGGTGAGATGAGAGATACCACATGATGAGAGATGTGGTGAAAGTTTAATGTACTCACGTCCGTTATCAGAGAATAGTTGTTTAATTTTCCGGTTGAAAAAATTCTCAACAAGACGTTGAAACCGAATGAATGTTTGAAGAGAATCAGACTTCTTTTTTAGGGGGTAAAGCCAAATATATTTAGTAAAATGATCAACAAATATAATGTAATATTTGTAGTGATCATAAGATTCCACAGGAGAACACCAAACATCAGAAAAAATAAGATCAAGAGGAGCATTAGATAAAAGAGAAGAATTTGCAAACGGTAAACGGTGACTTTTATTAATATGACAAGAGTTGCAATTATCATTGAAAATTGAATTAAAAGAAATAAGAGAAGACAAAATCTTAAAAACTTTATTATGCGGATGTCCAAGCCTATGATGCCATGTCTTGGAGTCGGCTGGCTGCGGTTGCAAAAAGAAAACGGATGGTGGAGTGGATAAGGAAGAACGTAGCTCATAGATGCCTTTAGTTGCCTTCCCTTGGAGCAACTGAATGTTGGTGTCCCGTTCCTTAATAACAAACACAGAAGAGTAAAATTGAACAAGGAAATGGTTGTCAAGACATAAACGAGAAATAGAAATAATATTTTTAGATAGGCTAGGAACGCACAAAACGTGTTTAAGAACGAGTGGTGTGTGAGTGGTTTTAATAAGAAGTGAGCCGATGTGAGTAATTTTAAGACACGAACCATCACCTATGACGAGCTCTTCCGTTCCATCGTAGGGTGCATGAAGCGACAGGTTGCTCAAATCGTTTGTGACGTGGTGAGACGCCCCACTATCGAATAGCCAATTTGTTTGGGCTGGTCCAGCATTGGTATTCATCATGTAAACTTGAGCATTCTTTTCCTGAGAAACACGATTAAAAGATGGAATATTAAGCATTGGGCAGGCCTTCTTGAAAACGGGGCAATTAGTCAATGAGTGGCCTCTTTGATGGCACCATTGACATTTTCCGAGAAAGGGTTTGCTCCCGGCATTGGTTGTAGGCGTTGGTAAAATCCCGGTACTTCCTTGACGGTGCTGATGGAATTGGGAGTGTGAACCAGAACCCGTGTTACCATGCCTATTTGCCCAGGGTTTGCTAGTGTTACGACTTTGAGCATAGAAGACAGTAGACGGTTGATGGATACCTTGATTTGCAACTTGTTGTGCCAAGGATAACTCATGGTTTATGAGTTTTTCATGCAACTCAGTGAATGAGATGGGATTATCTCTAGCTTGTACAGCATCAAGGATCGGTTTGTAGGAGATTTGATCAAGGCCACTTAAGACGGCATCAACCACATCTTCATCGTCCATTTTCTTTCCCATGCTTGCGAGCTCATCCACAATAGTTTTAATGGTTTGCATATACTCAGTAATCGATTGGGTAGGAGTTTTTGTGGTTTGTTTGAGCCTGTGTTTTAACTGTTTGACATGTCCTCGGCTAGGTGAGGCATAAGTCTTGGCTAGGGTTTGCCAAGCATCATGAGAGGATGACGCTCCGCTGATTAAGGGCACGATTTGAGGGGAAAGGCTGCCAACGATCGCCCCAAACAGTAATCGATCTTGGCGAAACCAGTGAGAATAATCCTTATGAGGGTTTTGAGTGCCGTCGGGACTGATGAGAGGTGTAGGAGCAGGATGCGAACCGTCGATGAACTTGTACAAATCGAGACCATAAAGCAAGGCCTCAATCTGAGTTTTCCATGCGAGATAGTTAGAGGCAGTGAGTTTGAGAGTTGGTGGTAAGACTACAACGGTAAGGTCTTTCATAGAGGGGTTGAAAAATATCGATGAGTTTTCCGACATGTTTTTCACCGGAGTTGCAGGTCTAGAGTTTGAAGGAGAAGATGAGCGAGATGAGTTTGTGGATGAATGTTTTGAACCTTGCTCTGATACCATAACAAAGTTCTGAGAAGTTTATAGAATGTAAAGATGATTTTCATTACAAAGATACAAAGACTCTAAATAGCCTAATACAATGACGGTTACAATGAACATGTATGGAAAGGAAGATAATTTGACTAAGACTATGGAAACTAATATTGACCACAATTTCTATCTAAATATAAAATGGAATATAAACGGAAATACAATTAATATAAAATTATGAATTGATATTCTTAATTCTTAACATCTCGTAACTTCGTATGATTTAAATCATTTTATGTTACTCTCGTAACTTATATGGAATTTAAGTATGTTTTTCTCCATTTGTACTTGCATTATGGTGTATTTTTTGCATATGATATTTTGAATATCTTCGACCTAAGAGTAATTTATGTGCAAAAACAATATTAAGTGCAGTTAATTCGAGCTCGAGCCGAGCTTTGACTCGTTTAAAGTAAAAAAAAAAATCAATCCAATTAACACTAAACAAATTATCAAATAGATAGTCGACCATCTTTAATTTGTGGGAAGATATTTTGAGAGTGATGAAGACGCATAAAAGGCCAAGTGTACGGTATATAGAAAATACAAAGGGACATTCTCACCGTTCAAAGTTTTAAAATAAACCTTCTTTTTATGCATTGTTTAATGATGGCAGGCAATCTTTTTAATTTATTATTCAAAAGTGGGGTTTGATCCAATGTTTGAGAATTTTAATGAATGTTTAGCTGTAAATGTTTACATGAAACTAAACTACGTTAAATTGTCTGGTTCAAGAGTTGAAAAAGACGCAAGTTGTCTTTCATTTTGACTCTTGAATTTTATATTATTACTTCTCCGATCTGATAAATTTTTCTTAGAGGATGACAAAAGAAATAAAACCTTACAGGAAATCGAAACATTCAGAATAGATGATTGTTCATGTATGAGATTAAATTTTGTTTTACGGGTTTATGACATGTATGATATTAAGGAAATACCCATCTAATTACGTGAATTGTTTTCCTGTATTGAAACAAAATATATTAATATATTATTTAATCATAAAAAAAATATAATAAACATTACGATGAAATTCTTGAAGTTATTGAGCTCTCGGAAGTAGTACACTTGATTATTTAATACTTCAAATCGGTTTTTGAGAAGAATTTAAAATCTTCAGGTTTCAGGTTATGAACATCCGAATATGTAATTTTTAACCACACAAGGTCAAGAACGAGTCCGTGAACCCTATAAGTAATGACTAACGGGTACAAAATGGGTATGAGACCAGATAGGGTCACAATTTTATATTCGAGTGTTGAACTGGGATTACACAATGTTTTTCTCTTTGAAACAAGCTAAACAAAAATTAATTGATCGGTGTTTCTTCTATGATCTCAATCTCTATGCTAGCACTTTGTTGTTTTTGAAATTGACCTTGGATAGTGTACGTATGCATCAAATTATAAAATAATATAAAGTTGGTGCATGTCATGGAAACAATAATAATCTGGCGTTGGTGGTTCTGCTGTTGATAGAGATCGAGATCGATGTAGATCAAATACTAGTAAATGCAGCCTTATGGGTTTCAATGTGTCAGACGATAGCGTGCCGAGTTGGCCAATCTAGCCCGTTGCCAAGTTGGTCAAGTTCCATTCTCTTACCTCGGCTTGATTGTTGGCACCAATATGAACCTCGCTAAAAACTGGAAACCCGTTATAGACACGTTTGAGGCAAGACTATCGGTGTGGAAAGCAAAACACCTCTCAATAGGTGGAAGGGTGATTATGATAAAGTCGGTTCTTGATAGCTTGCCAGTCTACTTTTTTTCACTCTACAAAGCACCAGATAAAGTGATCAACACATTAGAAAAAATAAGGAGAAACTTTCTTTGGGGTGGTGCAGGTAACAACAGGAAAATCAACTGGGTTAAGTGGGAAAGGGTGTGCGTGTCTAAAACAAAGGGGGGCCGGCCTGGGTGTTGGTTCTCTTAAAGTCCTAAATATGAGCTTTCTTACAAAGTGGTGGTGGAGATTTAAATCATAGGCTAACTTGTTCTGGAAAGAAGTATTTCGATGTATTCATGCGTCCCCTAGGGATAATACCTTTTTACCGAGGAGAAGGGACTTGGCGGGGGTGTGGGGAAATATTAAAAATCTGGAACTTAGTTTCAATAAATACAATATAAATTTTGCAGGTTTGATGGAAGAAAAAGACGGTGTCTGGGTTTGGTGCAAGGACGACCAAGGAATCTTCACGGTACAGTCAATGCGCAATCTTCTCAGTCCTGATCTCTCTCCTCCAAACGGTTATATCTTTCAAGTGGTGCAACAAGGTTCTGCTAAAAATAAATATTTTTGCTTGGCGCGTTGATATCGATCGGATACCCACCTGACAGGCCTTAATCAGAAGAATGATCCCTCTCGAGTCCGATGGGTGTCCACTGTGTTTACAAAATGTTGAATCTTCCGAACACCTTTTCACCTCTTGTTATTTCGCCACTATGTTATTGAGGCATATTAGCTCTTGGTGTCATATTCCACCTATCTTTGTATTTGCAGTCAAAGATATTCTGGAAATCCTAAGGAATGCCCCAGTTAACAACAACCGGTGTGAAGCTCTCCAAGTGGTGGTCCTATCGGCTATATGGAGTATATGGAAATTAAGGAACAGTGTTGTTTTTGGCAAGAAGAAAGCGTCTCTTAATTGGCTAATTGAAGATTCAATAACCTGGATTGGGCTAATTGGTGCGAGTTTACGTTTTAACTCTCTTTGACTGTATTTTTTGTTTTAATATTCCTTGTTTCATGTATTGTTCTTTTGCTTGCTTCTTCAAGTTTGTTTCCTAATTCCAATTCTGCCTTTCAAAAAAAAAAACTCAAACATTTAATGAATCATAAGCACTAATTACTGGATTTTTCCATAGTCACTATTCCCTTTTTGCTTCGATCTGTATGTGGTTAAAGAAGGGAACATTACTATTAAATCGTCATAGGTTGTTCTCCTATAATGACAAACAAAGAATTTTACTACGGAAACCTACAAATCGTGTTTAGTTTAATGATATTAAGCATTTTATTTATCTTTAGAGCATCCAAAATAAGGAGACCTAAAAACATGCCTACATCATAAAAATATTCATCCTCCAAAAACACTAAAAACCGTCGTAATAAGGAGATTCAAAAACATTTTCACATCATCAACACTTCTTTTATTAAATACTTACCTCTCTCTACATATAATTAAAAATGAAGTTGGCTCCACCACCTTCGACCATATTGACGTTCTTGTGTATGAGCGGATGCCTAGAAAACGACTTCAACCCAATAGTGAAGAATGGCTTAAACAGCCACGTCATCGTGTTTAGGGGGTAACAATGTTTTTAAAACCGGACCGGACAACGAACCGGCCGTGTTAGAGATCCACTGGTCAAACCGGTCGGATCGGTTGGACCGGATTTAAGAACTATGTATATAGGTACAAAATATAAAGGTTATTTTGTTTTGATGTGAATTTGCAATTTTAATGTCATATGAAGGCTTAAATAAATAAAATATACAGAAATACTAAACTAATCAGAAAAAAAGATTTTGAATAATTTTTTTTTTGAAATCCGGTCCGACCCCTGGTCCGGTTCACTGATCCGACCGGTAACCAACTGGTTCAAATGAAAGCGGTTCAACTATACATAACCGGATCAGTTACTGGTTCCCGGTCACCGACCGATCTGGTTCAATTCTAAAAACACTGGGGGACAAAAACGCCCTATTGAAAATGCTCTTCAGTTGCAATTTTTAATTCTTTTAATGGTTTTAAATCCACTTACTACAATATAATATATTCTAATGATTTAATAAAAAAATTTATTGACTGGTTCCTGAACTCTTACACCCCACACATACTACAAGAAATCCTGCTTTTAGCGACGACTTTTGTCGTCGCTATTGGCCTTTTTGTCGTCGCTAATGACCCCGCTACGACTCGTCGTCGCTAAATCTTTTGTCGCCGTTGTTTCGTATCTAAAGGTGCGTCTCCATTGACCAACCTTCAACAAATTAAATTTTAGTATTTTAAAATAAATATTTAATAACATAATATTTGACCTTTAGCAAAATAACAACCACCAAATTAAATTTTAGTTTTTTTCAGTTAAGAGAATTAACCTGCAAATTTGAAGCGAGAGAGAGAGATACATACAGAGATCGATGGAGCTTTTGGTGGATGACGGTGGTTGTTGGTGGCTGTTGGTGGTGGTGGGGTAACGGTGGTGGTTGCCTGTGGGATGGAGATGATGGTGGTTTTGGTGGCTGCCAGGGATCGATGGAGCAATGAACACTAAGGAAAACAAAATTCTGAATTTGGTTTTTAGGGCTACACAAATGCGTAAAATTTCTATCTTCCCGCATGGCTTTTCGGCGACGACAGGTCGTTGGTACTTGTTACCTAATGGCGACGACATCACGTCGTCGCGCTAAAAGCCTCGTTGCTGATGTCGTCGCGCCAAAAGCCTCGTTGCTAAAAACCGAGTTTCTTGTGGTGATATAAATCGATGATTCATAACAAAAAAAATTACAAATTGGTGAAAATCATAGATTTCTTGTGAAATTGTTTAAACTTTGCTCCTAAGGTCATGTGTAATGGATGTGTGATAGTGATTAAAAAGTGGTGCCATGTAGGCGGTGTTGTGACCATTATAAATGTGTGTAATATTGTTCGTGTGAATGTGAGGTTTAATTTAAAATGAGAAGATAAGGAGTAATATTATGGTTGGCAGGAAAAATAAAAAATAAAAAAAAACATTGCAACAACGCCCGTGATCACCATCAAGATTTAGCCCATCACGCCCAGAGGGGCGGTGTTATGGGCGTGATAGGCCTATGTGGCAACCCACCACACCCCTTTACACATGACCTAACATTGTTTAATAAACGAAAGCTAGGTTTGCCCCAGCCCATTCTATCATCCCAAACCCTAAAACAGCTTTTTGATGTGAGTGAAATTTTGATGTGAGTGAAATTTTACTAGTACGTTTGTTTATTTGGTTTTGTTATTAGAACACTTACTTTAAAAATGCTATTTATAGTTACATTCAAGCATTAAAATCTATAACCCTACAACCGGTTATAATTAACAAACAAAAATATGTTGGAGTTAAAAAATTAACTAATAAGCAACCATTTGTAAAATAAATAAATATAATGTAAATGGTTAAAAGGTTAAATGTACATGTTTTTATAAGAAAATATGTTAAAAAGATTATGATGATCACATATTCTCTTTTATAAATGTTATAAGTTGTTACTAACAAATTTCTAAATCTTTTTATCAAGTATGCGCTTGTTTTAATTATGTCATTATTACCATTAGTAGAACGTTGATATCAACGAGAATTTAACAATAAAAAGCTGAAATGTTAGGGAGTATTTTAGTTTGGAAGAAAATTATTTAGTGGATCCCATTTATTCTAAGATTTTATTTATAGTTTTGAGTTGCAACACATAAAGATTATTATGATGTGATGGTTTAAGATGGAGACATACATATCCCAATCCGCTTACGTCTAAAAGCATATAATTCTAGAGGCATTTACATTTATTTTCTTTTTAAGTTCCTTTATTACATATTTACCAACTCTAAAATTTAATTACATATTTTCCCTTGCTAAAACCTATATATTACATATTTACCCAATTCATTTAAAATTACTTATTTTATTACTATTTTACCCTTAATGAACCAATTAGAGTGCTATTTATATATATTCCCTTCCTAAATATTTGTGAGGGGCAATTGGATAATTTTAAGTTAATTAGGGAAATATGTAATTAAAGTTAAGAGTTAAGGATATATGTAATTTAAAAGTTTAGTAGGTGGAAATGTGTAAAAAAAATCATAATTCTATGCCCATCTGATGTGTCGTTGCCTAAATCCATGATTGATAAATCTAGGAAAATACATCAACGTTTTGTTCGTAAGGTACACCACTTAACCATTAGTATGTCTCATTTGGACCTTAACAAAATAAAACAGAACAAACAAACGAACGTTGACTACCATAAATGGAGAAATTAAAGTCTACATAAAAATAGAGACATAAACATAAACTTTTATAAGTGATTATATATTACTTCATGATAGGAGATAACAATGATACATAACCTTGTTAAAATTTATTAACATTCTTTTAAGATAATAAAAGGTTCATGAATCTAACTAAAGTAAGTGTAAGAAGAAGATTCAACACAAGATTGATAATATATATAACATAATCATATATTCTGTGCAAAAATTTCTTCAAAACTTATATGTTCGATCAATGTACACTTAAGCAACTCAAAGCCCTTAATTATAACATACTTATATTGTACTCTTTTCTTTTCTTTTTTTGTATTATTATGGTATTATCTTGTAGGAGAGAAAGTATATATTGATCAAGAACATGCTCATCACTAAGATCATGAGGCTCACTCGAACCCTAAAACCCTAATAAAAACATGTTCTTCATCCAGAACTTGGCTATATATTCATATCATATCATATTATATCCTTTCAGATTTAAACAAAAAAAACTCACTTTTTTTCATACCGAAAGTAACCTGACTCCATATAACTATCATCTTAGTTGTGACTAGGAGGGTGGGTCTTCGGTGGAGAATAGTCAAGATTAAAACCAGGTTGCTGATGAATCTGTCCGTGTTTCAAAGGAACTCGAAAAGTGATAGACTTAGGATGATGTTGATGTTGATGACGATGATGAAGTTCTTTAATTTTCTTCACTTTTTGCTTCTGATCCTTTCCTTTTGCTGTCATTTTGAGACCAAGATCACCATGAAGTGGTAATGGATCATTCCCTAAACCCTAAAAAGTTTAGATATAAGGTTAAAAAAGGTGAGCATCAAAGAACAAGAAAGATTTGAGCAAATTAAACTAACCTTGATCATGGTTGAATGGCTGAGAAGTTTTGCTTTGTCGTCGATGGCATGATCATCAATACTACTAAGATGTCGACCTCTACATTCTTGTGAAAGACACAGAAGTATAACAAGAACACATGATGAAGATAGTAGCATTCTTGACATCATTAAAAGAAAGAATTAGATCGTTAATGAGGATGACGAATTGGTTGATACTAGCTTGTATTAGGATATATATGGAAAATCAAAACATTAAATGTGAAATTATATATACTATTTATTCAACGAATTTAAACAGCAGACGTTTGCATTTTAGAAAATGCAATGTATGAAAATGAAAGAATATAAGGAGTGAGCCCCTTTTCTACTTTTTCTGTCTCTCCGTTTTCTTCTTTTTATATCCCACTAATCAACTCCAAAATACTTGTGAGGGACCAATTCCATAAACTTCTCCCAACCAGGAATTTAAAGATAGCGGACGGTGTGTAAACTATTTTTTTATAATAAGAAATTAGTAACTATCTATTGATTTCGTGTCAAATAAAAACTTAATTATGATTGAAAATGTAAAAAAGAAAACGTAATTACAAACTTGACTTTGCATTTAAATCTAAAGAAAAAAATACTTTTCTTTTATTTTTTAATTTTAAATATATTTAATATAGTTCAATTTTAACAAGTTATATTACAAAAAATACATAATTTTATTCTCTTTAAAAAACATTGTTTTGATGTCTCTTCCTACATCGAGCCATACCATTTTAACAATACGGTATATCCAATTTCACGTAGTACTCTTCCTGCTAAAATTCATCCATTTGATGTCTTCCTATAAAATATCATTTTTACCAATGTTGCAGAAGTCGCTTGGCGCTCCCAGGTCGGTCGACTTGGGAGTTACGAAATTAATTATTGGGAGATTATATATATGTCAAATATTATAAGTTTACTAATATTTATATATAACAAAATACGTGAATATCAAAATAAGTCAAAATGATACATATTTAAACTTCATATACTAAAGTATTTCAAAAATAATATTAATTCTAAAATATTTTAGACATATGCAACATTTAATTCTCGTGTTCCAAGTTATCTCTGTATTGTTAATTTATGTTAACCCCATCAAAAATTGATACTTTCATATCCTTAGTCTTTTTTTTTCTTTTCCATCAAATTTTGCATTAAATTTAACAAAAACTATTCAATTTGCTCGATTCTGGCCGAGTTGACCGGTTCTGACCGAGTTGACCGATTCTGACCGAGTTTGCTGATTCCTATCCGATTTTGACCGATTCAGCTCGATGTTGACCAAATCCGATTCTTACCCACCGACTTGTATAAAATCGCTACAGAACGCCCCCGAGTACCGATTCCTCGCCAATTTAAAGGCCGAGTTGGCCGACTTTTACAACACTGATTTTTACATGAAGAAGAGAATCACGAGAACCACATAATTAATATTTACACTAGTGTCAGATATAACGAGAAAGAGAGACGACTGATTATACAGTTTCATAATCAAAACAGTATGTATGCAAACAGACCTAAAATATATGGTGCGGGGTCAACTGACCTCACATTTTTTAATTTTTTTATATAACATATTTTATAGTTTTGTTTTTTAACTTGCTTAGAAAAGGTGTATCTATATATGTTGCATTTGAAAAAGAAAGTTAAAAACAAAGTATCGAATTTGATTAAGTACTTCAATTAATTCTTTCTAAATGAATGGTATATTATATTTTTATTGTCATGATTATCTCAAAAACCTCATTACATCTAAATATGCTATGAAACAAGAAGTGGATGGTGCATATAATTGTCTCATGAACTATTGTGCCATGAATATAGCCGGAATACGCTTGAGAACATTGTAATGTGGTTCTTTGAGGATCATGTATGTATAAACAAATATGTTGAATTGCATAAGAGATTCCTGATCTTGTAAAATTTAGTTGTTGTGTAGCACTAGAAACACCATGATACAAAGAGCGGTCCTCAACTAGAGTTTTGTAAGACCAACTTGTCATCATGAGTAGTGATCGGCTTGCAACTTGATAATTCACAGTCTAAAATCTCACTAGCATATTGCAACGCTAGTCGCAGTAGTAAAGGAGGAAGCGTGGCAGAGGCAGTTGAGATTGCCCTAATAGTGGTATGATTTGGGATTCCGATGAATTGCACGTGAGGACGTGTAACAGTGAGAGTTGTTTGAGAGTTTGTTCGGGAAAGATTTCCAAACAAAGTGGAGTTGGTGGTGTCGTGTATGTCTACTTGTAGGACCATAGATATGAAAAAGAATGCGACTAGGTTATTTTAGAGAAAGATAGAGAGGTGGAGGAGGTGTCGAGATAGTGCCGCTTCAAGAGGGAGAGAGGAGGGTGCCTAGATCTAAAGAGAAAATATTATTCAACATATTTGGCTCTAAAACTATAAATATTTTTATACTTGTATATGCCAATACACAAATAGAGAAGAGAACCCTAGGCCCTAACAATGGGTTAAGATTATGCATATAGTTTTATACATCATTAAAAATGAGATTTTATTCTTTAATTGTCCTAAAGAAAGTTTCAAGTATAGTCAAAAGAAACATAAAAAAGTGAGTCAACCCTCTTGGAGAGAGCAGGTGACAAGCATGCAAGAGCTTGTCGAATTGTTTTATTTTCAAACGAGGAAGTATACTATGTATATGTTAATATGTATATATGTGCTTGTCCTTGTGTATAACACATGGGTTTATGGCTCCTTGAATTTAGCCTTGAAAACCATAACTCGTTTTTATAAACAAGACCTTGCACCATAAAGTAACTACTCTTTTTACGTTTGTGTGTGCGATGTATACACAAATCCACACACACTCATGTGTATGCATTGCAATTCGTGCACCATCATCATTTTTTTGAACAAAGTGTCACCGTATCGTATCACTTTTATTAATCAATATATATATATATATATATATATATATATATATCCCACTAATCTTACATGGGGTAACTAAATTTATTAATTACCAGGTAAATATATAATAATCATATAGCTTAGCATGATACTTGCAACGATCTAAAAAAAATATACAAGTCAATTCATATATTTATTTATTCGCAACATATTACATGTTTTTTTCTCTCCGGAAGATGAAATAAATAATACTATGTTAGCAGCATTGATGCATGGTCAACATTGTTATATAAATTTAGTGCTTAAAAGATTATGAAGAAGGTTTAGTTATTGTATGCATTCACATTAACCTCTTTATCCTCATCTCTATAGTTTAACTAAAAATATATTTATCCTTTAAATTTAAAGATTTTTTTAAAACCTTTCATATCTCAATCCTTATATTTATCGAGAAAATCCCCAAAATATTATTTTTACTAAAGTTTACTTTAAAATGTCCCTTTAACTTTTTTATTATAAAAATGTCCCCTTAATACGGACACTTCACTCATATTTTGATCAAATAAGGTCAAATAGATTTTTTTTTCAGACATTACAACTATTTTGTGGCTTTATATCATATAAACAATTGATGGTTGAGATCTGAGATAATACGTATTTTATTCCATTTTATCTATAACATACACAACCTATCATTCTCTCACTCAAAACATCTCATTATATAAACCCTAAATGAATGAATAATAAGAAATCTAGAAACTAACATGTTTCGACTGCACACGGTCATCAATACCATATCTCGTAGTATGTATATCTTAATTAATCTTTTGGTTTTTGAGTGCCAAAGCTAAAATTCAAGATCTAAGGATCGGAAAAAAAACTTTGAATCTAGCATCAAACTTGTAAAGTTTAACAAACTATTGTAATTATTATTACAGTCTCTATAAACTTGTGTATCAAAATTCATTACAATGATGATCCAACTTAACAAGTTTAAGGCACTCCTATAATTGGTTTTGACCTACTTTTTTATGCACAACATCGATATATATGCAACAAGGCAACCTTTGTGGAATCTACAAACGATTATTCTATTATCGACAAATTACTAGTATGAACATTTCTTGAACAAGCACAATCTAGTAACGTTATAACATTGTATTTGTAAAACCCTATATGAAAATATATAGCAATTTCAATATATTTTGTTTCTACAAAGCGATTACAAGTTTACAAATCAACTCATTGATTTGTAGAAATCTTTTATATATGGAAAAAGAGATGAGATGATCTAATTGACAATATTGTAATTTTAAAGCTAAAACAATAAGCATACACATAAGTTTAAAATAAAATACATTACACTAAATATTTTTTAGCTTACATTTAAAAAAAAACAAGTACAATGATTTTAAACTTTAAAGGATGCATGTCATAGTTTAACTGGAATGGCCATGAGTGGTACATTTCTTGGCAATGTGAGCCCGAACTTCTCTTCCATATCCAAGTCTTGTGTTCTCATATTACCTTCAAGCTTCCAATCAAAGTTGAGAATCAAAGATCCTAGTATTGTGTGTAGCATTCTATGAGCAATATTCAATCCTGGACAAATCCTCCTCCCTGTACCAAATGATATGAGCTCGAAATCTTGGCCCCTATAGTCAATTTCGACTTCTAAAAACCTCTCTGGCATGAATGCTTCTGGGTTGGACCAAACTTTTGGGTCTCTCCCAATCGCCCAAACATTACATAAGATTTGTGCATCTTTAGGGATAACGAAGCCTCCGACTTCTACGCCATGTATGGCTTGGTGAGGGACAAGAAAAGGGACGGGAGGATGTAGTCAGAGAGTTTCTTTTATAACAGCGTGTAGGTAAGGCAGTCGAGAGATATCATGTTCCTGTACAGTTATAGTTGTGCCATTTTCTTGCATGCATTTATTAAGCTCTAACCGAGCCATCTCCAATTTCTTTGGGTTACGAATGAGCTCGGTCATCGCCCATTCCAATGTGGTTGATACCGTATCAGTTCCCGCAATAAACAAATCCTGCGATAATTTAGCAAATGAGAATTATGGTCTAATATTCTAAAAAAAGTATTCATGTTTCTATTAGTGGGAAATATGTGTATCAACTTAGCGTGAACAAATGTTTCATGTCATTTATGCTAAACTCGGATTCATCCTTGAAGTTGATATTGAGCAGCAAGTCTAAAACGTCATTTTGTGTGGATGAATCATTGTCGTCCGATGATGAAATCGCTCTTGTTTGCAATCTCTGACCAATGATAGCGTCGAAAATAGCAAACAACTTCTTACCATAACCATGTCCTTGTGATTCTAACCCTTGTGGATCAAGGGGTTTCAGTATCGGAAAAAAGTCTACTAGATTCGGCTTCCCACCAATTTCCATCACACCCCACATTACATCCTTAAATTCGTGCGACGACATAGAATCGTATTGAGAGAGATCCTTAGAGAACAACATGTTTGATAAAATGTTTAGAATTGTGGTAAATGCAACTGCACCTATGTTAACAGCTTTTTCATTTGTGCAACATCCACTAACATGGTCAACAAGTTCTTGTACCTGAAAGTATGTATAATCAAATGTCTAAAGATAGCAAAGAAATATATAAATTCGTATATGTATGTCAAATGTCATAAGAGTATCTCTAATGCAAGAAAGTGGATGAGAGGGGATACTTAGGTGGCGTCCGGAAAGGGGACATCTCCATTGGAGGAGTTATCCGCTTCTTGACGTCCGCTTGGGTGTCCAGAATCCCGAATGGCTTCTTGACGTCCGCTTGGGCGTCCAAAATTCCGAATGGTTGACGGATGGATAGAGTGGGTCCCTCTCACAAACATATATATAAATAATATATATTATTTTTAATATTTTTTAAAGACGTTTGAAAGTGGAAGTTGGAGAGAAAATGATCCTCTTTAAATGATGGGTGGAAGTCTGGATCTGACCGTTTGTAACCATATCTACACAGTGTTTTCAGAACCAGACCGGGAACCGATTATGCCGATTTGAACCGTTTTCGTTTGAACCGAATGGACCAGTGAACCGGGTGGTCGGATTGTATTTCCAATGTTTTTTGTTTTTTTTATTTCAAAATCTCATTTTGTAATTAATTTAGTATTTCAAATTACATATTTTATTTATTTAAGTATTCATATAACATTAAAATTACAAATTGACATCAAAACACAAAATATTTTTATGTTTTGTATTTATATATACATAGTTTAAATCTTTATATTATTTACAACGTCGTCCGGTTCTTAAATATTGTTCAACCGGTCTGACCAGTGGATCTCTAGAACGTTCGGTTCGTTGTTCAGTCCGATTCTGAAACCATTGTATCTATATATCTATGTCCAACAAAAGGTATTGAAATTTTGAAATTGTGAATATCTGTTATCCAACTCGTACCTTTTTCTTGCGTAGTTGTTCGCTATGATCTAGACATTGCCCGGAGAACAAACATTCTTTAGTCATTCTTCGTAGTTTTCGCCATTCATCTCCGGCCGGGAGCCACGCGATGGAGTATTTATGGTGGTCCATGATTCGGGCCGTTTCGGGTAACGACCGGCTAGAGAACGCTTGGTCATTTTTGTTAAAGAATTCTTTGGCCATATCGGGTGATGACACGACTATTGTTGTTCTACTTCCGAGCTTAAGCGACATTAAAGGACCGTAACATTGAGCTAATGTGGCAAGAGAGCGGTGGGGTTTGATGCTGAGTTTTAAGAGGTTCCCGATGATCGGAAAAGGGTGAGGCCCCGGCGGAAGGCGGGTGTTACGGCGGCCGGAGATGGTGAAAACATAGATGAAAGTTAAAAGGAAAGGTAGCACGAGAAAGAAGATTGGATTATCCATAGTGTGTGATTGTGATGCCACAAATTTTATTTGGGATTTTGGCACGATGAAGAAGGTTTTTTTTTTTTTTTGATAGGCGATTTTCATTTTTAAGTGGTAGCCGCATCTCCGAATCGGAGACCCGTTACCCCTCAACCTGACCACTACGTTGTCTGAACCGGGCCCGCGGGTTCAGAACGAGAGGCTTAGGCTTTCATCGGGAAACCATGGAGCCTGCTGCCACTTAACAGCAGTTGCGCCGCTACACGGGCCAAACCCCGCTAACGTAACGCACTCCGGACTAAAACCCGGTTCGGCTCAGATTCGAACCTGCGTGGACAGGTTGAATCTTCATTGCCATAACCACTAGACCAAAGCCGGTGGTTGATTATGTTTCCAAATAACATGGTGGTAGTTTTGATTTGTCATAAAAAGTTAATAGTTCTTTAATGTGACAGTGATGTCAAGATGTTTTCTGTCGGTTGAAGCTGATGCGTGGCAATGGCAAAGGCAAGTACTTTTATGACCCCTATTCTTATTTGTTCTCACTACCTTTGCGACCGCATTGTTATTTATTGTAACTACCTTCCCTTGTCAGCATTAGGTAATTTACTCGCCTGCTGCCTTTCTTGGATGCGTACAATTAGCTCCTAGCAATTAAATCAACTTCAAATTATAATCACAACCAACTGAACAAGATTTGGCGGACTCTAGAGCAAACTCAGACAATTTTGACTAGTTAATAGTCAAGTCTTTTTGATCGATATTCAAACTTGATTTGAAAGCCTTAAAATATCCGTTAGTGCAATGCTTTATAAACTAAGTTGGTTGTTATCTGTTCGACTCGTTTACAGGGATAAAACTTACGTCGAAACGTAGACTCACTATAGACTACGGTACCAAAAAAACCCAATTTTTAATACAACTCCGTTTTCAAACATTGACAAAAAACTTTTTAAACTCACGTGTTGTGATGGGAAGGCTAAAGTTTGTAAAGTTCCGTTTTAACGATCCCTCCAATGTTATTGAACCAACGAAAAAACTAACGTTCAACCATTAAAAATAACCCGAGAGTAAAAAAAACATGTTCAAGCATTAAAAAAACAAAAGTAAATAACGTAATTATTTTTTCCATTCTCAGTTAAATAATTAAAAAAACAAAAAAAGGCAAAATAAAGTTTTGATTTAAAAACAAGGAAAGAGACGCACCTCCCTGGACACGAACCCGCATCAACCGAGTTAGAAGTGTGTGCGCCTTAGACCGTCTCACCCCACATACTCTAGTGTTTTATTTTCTGCTTTAATGTAATATCCCAAAAATAGTAATTTAGTAAACAATAACGCAATAGAGGCTTAATCGTCATAAAACAAAAGAAAAACGGATGGGCTTGGGCTCGGCTCCAACGGGCCGATGAAAGCCCAGGTATATAAGGGGCAAGGCAGCCCACTTCACCATTTCATCTTCATTTCATCATTCTAGAGAGAGAAAGGGGTGCTCGGGTCTAGAGAGAGAAAGTCGACGGATCGACACGAGATTGAAGGAGCACGTTACCGCTGAGCTCGTGAGTTAAACCTCCGAATTAGAAGTCCAATCCAGGTAACGATTCGACCATAATCTGAGTTTTTGTTTGTTTTGGGGTTTCTCGGGTTTTAGCTAAATAGGAAACGTTTTTATGGATGAAACTTGAAAATAAGCTTAGAACTAGCATCTAGAGTGAAAACCGCACCTTTTGATCAAAGAAAATTGTAAGATTAGCATGATCGGATTAACATGCAAAAATTGTGGACTTGTCCAGGAAACAGGTGTTGCGTACTTATCAAGTACGCAGCAGGGACGTCCTGCGTACTTACCAAGTACGCAGGAGAAAGATAGGGGAAAGATCATGTGTACTTATCAAGTACGCATGAGCAAGGCCCTGCGCACTTAGGCAGCAGACCAGTAAGTAAAGTCAGTATGTTTAGAATGATTAAACAGTTAGAGTTGGAATTGGGTCTGATGTGTACCTAACTACCTAATTCAGATCGTACGTGACATTGTTGGACCTTTGTTTAGGACAACCAAGACTAGCTTTTCGGGTGAGTTCTATGTGCCCCCTTCTATGTTATGTGCAAACCTTATTAAATGTTTTGGGGCTGAAATGTATATACTAAATGAATAAATGATATGAATGCTAATGTGATCATACGTGATATACTAATATATATTTTATATAAATATATACGAAAATGAATTATGCACAAAGAATGAATCGTATGATTATATAGAATGAATGAAAGAATAACACAATATGTAAGAATGAAATCTTGCTTTATATCCATGTATATATTGCTTGTCAAGTATTAAAAAAAAAGTTATGGACGCTTCGATGATAACGGCTACTTTGGTAGACGGACGACCACGTGACTATTTTGTAACCGGGACAAATACGTTCCTTCATCAGCTAGGACGTACAAAAGCCATTAATGGACGGTCGAAGCAAATGGCATAATATTAATAGTAGAACGGTTGCATAAATAATAGTCGCATGGGAAACAGATACTTTCGGGTAGACGGGCGAATTACGGCCTACGATGGTAGGACGGTTGTAAGTCATTACGGATGGACAAAAGTTGTCGGACGGTTGTAAGAATAAATTACGGACGGACACTAGTTGCCGGACGGTTGTAAGAATGGCGGGCCATGACGATGGACCGTGGCGTTTGTCTTTGTGACATTCGCAAACAAATGACGTGTTGATCACCCTTAAGTGTATGACCCATGAAAGTTAAGAAAAGAAAAAGATGAATGCATATATATATGTAATCACAAAAGAAAGATGAAAGAAAAGCAAAAGTTATGAATACTTATATTTATATATATGTAATCACAAAAGAAAGATGAAAGAAAATCAAAAGTTATGAATACGTATATTTATATATATGTAATCACAAAAGAAAGATGAAAGAAAAGCAAAAGTTACGAATGTATATAATTATGTATACTTGTAAAGAAAAGAATGATCATACTTAATAGTTTTAAACTAGAACTCATCAGCGTTAGCTGACTTTTAGTATACATTTCAGGTACAGAAAGGAAGGGTCGTGCGAAGGCGTGAAGGTTACCCGGCACGAGACTGACATCCCACTTTTATTTATGTTAAGACAATGTTATGTTTCAATTTTTAAGACTTCCGCTGTTATGACATGTAATTTGAATGATGTTTGTTTTCGCTACTTCTGAATGTTTTAAATTTAAGTTCAGTAATTATGACTATGTTTATGAGTAAATCCAACAAGTGAGGTCACCCGAAAATGGGGCGTTACATTTAAACTCTTATATGCAAACAAAAAGTATAATAGAAACTTTTCCCACAAAAATCAACTTCATCCCAAAAACGTCTTTATATTTTCACACCAACATTTACTTTTACATTATTTCTTATAACCACTTTATTTATTTTAATAATTAATTTAGTATTTAATATAGTATAAATAAAAATAATATGATTAAGAATAAAAAATATTAGTATATATAAGCAGTGTATAACAATTGTAACCCGCACACATTTAAAACCCAAACATATGAACCATACATTTATTTGTGTAAAAGATAACAATCTTAACCCGAATATGACTCATTTAACCTATTTATCTAAATGAATCAAAATGACTGACGAGTTATAATTAAGTTGTAAACCTGTTAAACATAACTTAAATTCTATTAAAATTATCAATTTTTTTTATTAATAAGGAGTTTTTAAATTATCAATTTTTCTTGTAAACGCAACTTATTCATAAAAATTAAGAGAAATTTTTTTTTGAACTTATATTAATCAATTTTATTTTATTTATTAATACAGGGTCCACTTTTAACGTATTTGAAAAGACTTTGGCCACAAACTTGGTACTCAAAAACCAACAAAGAACACACCCTATAATGAGTGGTCCTTGGCCACCCGTCATAGTTGTACCATCTCATCTAGGGTTGTTCAAAAAGCTCGTGAATTGCGGATCGCTCAAAGTTTGTTTGTAAAAAGCTTGAAAAAAGCTCAGTTGAAAACGAGCTGAGCCGGCTCGATTTGTAAACAAGCCGAGCCCGAGCCAAGGTAGCACTACAAGAAATTGGGGTGTTTACCCACACATAATTTACCTACACATGTAAATGTGTGGGTAAATACCTACACATGTTTGTATATGTATGGGTAATGGTTGATGATATTTTTTTATAATGACTAACACTTAATATATGTTGGTAATACGTTTTAGCCACACTTTACGTTGGTGGGAAAATTTCCTCCCGAAATTGACGATCAATTAAATGTTAAATTACCTACACATGTGGCAAATTTTCGTTATGTGTAGGTAAAGTATCTACACATATGTAAAAAACTAAAATATGTGTGGGTAATTGATTATGTTTTATCAACACATAATATTTATAAATAAATATGTAGATATATTAAGTAAACAAATTTTTATTTTATATTTTAAAAATGACGTTACAAAATAAATACCTACACATGTGTAAAAATGTACAACATGTGTAGATATTGGATACATATTGCATACACAAAATATGTTTAATTAAAATGTGTAAATAAAAGTAGAATGACATGGAAATAAATATTTAAAATAAAAACTGAAACCTAATTAAAAAAAGTAAATACTCACACATAGTTTACACATGTAAATGTGTGGATAAATACCTACACATGTTTGTATATGTGTGAGTAATGGTTGATGATATCTTTTCATAATGACTAACATTTAATATGTGTTGATAATACGTTTTAGCCACACTTGGCGTTGGCGAAAAAATTTCCCCCCAAAATTGACGATCGATTAAATGTTAAATTAGCCACACATGTGAAAAAATTTTGTTATGCGTAGGTAAAATTATCTACACATATGTAAAAAAGCTAATATATGTGTGGATGATTGAATATGTTTTACCAACATAAAATATCTACAAATAGCAATTTCGATGCCGAATTTTTTTTAAGAGAGGTACAGTTGTTATAATCGAAAATTGTATACTAATATTATCCTAAACAATAATTAATAATAATAATTATTATAGTGTATATATAAAAAAAGTAATGAATTGAAGGGAATAAAGGAGGAGTTGTTGTTGGTAAGTCACATAGACACAACATGAATTGTGTCCCTTGTGATTCGGCCCACTATTTGGACCAAAAATTCATCCGTGATTTTTGACCTACATTTCCTTATTTTTCTGGATTGACGCATTGGTCAGTGATGATCGATTAAATACAATTAGGAGCAAATAGGGTCAATAAATGTCAATATTGGTTAATGATGATCAATATTGATCAATTATGATCAATTAGGAGCAACTTGGGGAAACTATGGGCAACTAGTGTTAGTTACGGTAAAATAGAGGCACCTATGTTCATCTTGGGGCACTTACAGCCAATTAGTGTAATTATTTATCAAGGATGTTCATATAGGGTCAATATTGGTCAATTAGGGCCTATTAGTATCAATTAGCTGCAATTAATGTCAATATTGTTCGATTAGGCCTAATCATAAGTAATTAGGGTAAGCATTGGTCAATGGTAACCAATCAGGACCAAGTAGTGCCAATGTTAGTCATTAGTCACGAGTTAGGATCAATTAGGGACTATTAACTTTAATATTGCTGGTCATGGGCAATAGAAGTAATTAGGGTACATATTGGTCAATAGTCACCAATTAGGATCAATAGTAGTCAATGGTCTCTGATTATGATCAATTAGGGTCAATTATTGTTCATTTTGGTCAATGATGGTGAATTAGGTTCAATATATGTCAATTATGGGCATTTACATAAAATTAGAGTCAACCATGATCATTTATTATCAATTAGTGTCAAATAGCACCAATTAGTGTTAATGATGGTTAATGGTCACGAGTTAGGATCAAATATGGGCATCTAGGAACAATTGGTGTCACACCCCGGCCCAGGCACCCTATGGACGCGTGCGACCAACGATTGGTATCACAATTGAACTTTGATTTCAGAGTTTTTATAAATACAGTGGAAGTCTTTTTCAAAATGATCGTTTCAACATTCATTCAACCTCAAGGTGTTGTATTTGTAAATATCAAAACTCAATTGAAAGACAAAAGTTTTATATTTACTTTATAAACATAGGGATTTAAATACCCTTTTCATTTTGATTACAAATCAGTGTTTGAAATCAAATACATTTATTGCCACTGGAAATAGTACTACCTAGGGTTGATCAATCTCCTGGTCCTATCTCTATTTTCTTTTCTTTGATATTTTCTACACACGAGGCCTGAGAATCCAACGTGTAAGTCTATCATTTTCATAGGCCAGATTGGGGGTGTCAACCCGAATAGTACTATTCATATCGATCTACGGCTAAGTCCATAGCTAATGGTTATAGTTCGAAATACCGAGGACCTTTTAGTGTTAACTTATGCTCACAAGGGAATCAGTTGCTTGTTTCTCGTTTTCTAGTTATCATACCATTTGAAATTAACATGTTTTTCCCCCAAAATAGAAAACAGTAAAAAGGGGCCGTGAAACTCACCTTAAGTCCAGCTAATAATATCACAAACTCAGTTGACAATATGTGGGCGCAACATTCCTAAACGGTTCCTATTGTTCAAACAAGTGTTGTTAACATCAATAACAATATAACTAGGATCGTGCCCTAACATTACAGTTTCAAATCTAAACCCAAACCATGTCGAGGACATCTAAGTTGTAGAAACAAAACTCTTTATTATTATTATATTTGTTTTTAGAAAATCGGGCAGAGTCCCGTTTGTTTTTGGCTAAACCAGACAATATCCAATTGTCCAATTCCAACATTAATTTACACCAATAATCCAATAAACCACGTTTTAGATTCTAATACTAAAACCATACTTAAATTCATTAATTACTTGATAACTATATAAAAAATTATATAATTATAACACATTTTAACGTGTCCGAAAAACGTTGTCAAAAGACGTCCCCGACAATTTTTCTAGGTCCCGTGCTACTACCCGACAATAGATCTATAAGTGTTTCTGTTCATACCTTAGCGTACAAGCCGTTCTAAGCGGTTTTGTACAAAAAGCTGAGCACGACGCGGGAAGAAACTTGTTTCGCTCATAACTTGGTCATACGAACTCCGATTGAGGTGATTCAAGCGGCCATGGAACCATCTCGTCAAGCTCCATCAGATCCACCGGTTGCCGCCTCCGGCCGCCGCCGCCGACGTCGCCGGAAAACCGGGCCGTGGCCGGAATTCATGATTTTTGCCCGGAAAACTACACTTTTTCGAACCAACTTCTTCGTATGCTTAGATCGGGCCTTTAGGAACTCTTTTCTAGCAAAAGCCTCCAATTGTTGAGCTCGCCGGAAAAAGTATTTTTGGCCGGAATCTCCACCACCGTCGCGATCTGGTGTAAATCACCACCACCATCGGACTCAGGACGTCGAGATCTATCAGATGAGGTGGTGCACTTGCCGCCACTCGCCGGTCCGCTGTGATCCGCTGCTGCGCGCCGCCGGCTGCTCGGTCGGACACCGCCTCCGCCGTCCTCGCCGCTGTGTAGTCGTTTCGTCCGCCCAAAAGTGTGGCCGGCCCTCCTTTCCCCTTCTTCTTCTCGGTTCTCTCTCTGGAAACACACACAAGTGTGTGTGATTTTTGTGCAAATGAGGAAAATGACAAGAAAATTATATATATATATATATATATATATAGGGTTTTAAGTGGGTAAGCTACCTACCAGTAACACGTGTCAAACCCAAAATATCATCATGTCTTTAGTTCTCGATTAATATTTGTCGTCCCTAATATAAATATTAATACTAAAATAAATATTCAAATCATTTATTTTGTTAGCTTATTATCGGAGGATATTCGAGTCGGTATGAGTTGAAAACGCGTGTGTGAGTTAGTTCGTCGGATTTATCGTTTCGCTCTCCGGTTATTAATAACAATTTTATTAAAAACAAATACTTATCATATAGGTAATAACCGTACCGCAATCGTTAGTTTTACGAGGATCTAACGTGGTTTAACGTCCGTATACACGTACTACACGTGTATTTATCCAAACAGTCTTTCCAAATGAATATTAATACATAATGTTAATAATTCATTATTTTACTTAATCGTTCTGTCGAATACCCGGTAAAAACTGACGTTTAACGCGCTTAACGTTTAAAACTACTGAATCGCGTACGTTCTTATATCTTTTCTAAAATTATCAGAATTGCGTCACAAGTCATTAAATGAAATCGTGTGATTAATATGATATTCAGATTGTGTAAATTTGGATTTCTAACGGGCCTCAAATGGGCTTGAATTCATATTGGGCTTTATTGGGCCTAGTTGGGTTTTAGTCCAACAACTAGGTTTTGGATTTTGGAATTTTGCAGGTGTCACATTGTCCATCTATTTATAGGGTTGATCCATGGGTCGTGACAGACCGTTACATCTGGTGACGGTCCGTCACCAGATTAGGGTTTCGTAAGTCATCAGACACGTGTTGCCCTCTGGTCATTTTAGGTCGTGACGGACCGTTACCAGGCGTGGCGGTCCGTTACGGAGTTGATGCGTGGCGCACCAGGGTGAGTCTGGGGCCGTGACGGACCATTACCAGGCGTGAAGGTCCCCTATAAGGTTTCCACGCGTCCGATTTTGAAGATGAGTCACTGGACACGTGGCAAGCTATCAGGGTTCGCGTGCCCAGCCCGTAACGGACCGTTACCGTCCGTGACGGTCCGTTACCGTTGAATTTTCATGATTTATACATTTTTGAGCCTTGATCTATAGGTTATATACACTTATAGTCCTTATGGTTTGTACCTTTGCCAAATCCTGGACATTTTCGTGCAGGTGTTACATTTGGTATCAATATTGGTCAACAATCACCAGATATGATTTTATTAGGGACAATTAGGATCAACTTAGGTTAATATTAATCAATGATCACAAGTTAAGATAAAATATGGGCATTTAGGGACAATTAATATCAATATTGGTCAACAATCACCAGATAGGATTTAATCAGGGACAATTAGGATCAACTAGGGTTAATATTAATCAATGATCACTAGATATGATCAATTAGAGTTAATTAGTGTCAAATATTTAGTAATTATATACTTAAGCATTTAAATAAGATAATACTTAATTTAAATAGTATGTACTTATAAAAATATAAATAGTAAATGTAAATCTTAATTTTAAGTATTATAAATAAAATAATACTTAATGTAGTAAATTAAATAATCTCATGTGCATTAAATAATGGTAATTATTGAGTGTTGAGCTTTAATTATGGGGTTAAATGGTACTGAACACATTTTATGCATTTGTAAAATATACCTTATACACAACAATTTGTGTTAGGTATCTTAAAATTTTTAGTAAATTACAAGCACGTCCTTCCAATATGTTTTATAATAAATATAGATAGATAATTATTGTTAAACAAAAATATTATTAAAAAATAAACAAATCCCCCCTCCTAATTTTCCTTCAAAATTTTCTCCCTCCCAATTTTTTCCAGATCCCCCCTTCCCCGCCTCTATTTCAATTTCTTATAAATTTTAATTTCCCTCCAATTATTGCTTTTACGGATAAATGTTTTCTCAAAATTAGGGTTTTTGGAGAAGAGACAGTTGCATCGACATGAGGGTTGGGTGGTGGCGATATGGTTTTCAATTTTTCGTATACGTTGATTGCTGTGACCTGCTACTTAGACAGTTTGTAGCGACTCTGGTTCGTTTGTTACCTTCAACGATGGCGTGACTTCAGCCAGACAAGGTATTTGTATATTCGTTTATTTCCGTATTCAGTTGTGTGACCCTGTTCCGTTATCCCGATTTGAGTCGACCTTTCTTCAGGTTCGTCTTCAAGATCTTCATGCTACTTGTTTCTGCATCCTTTTTTAGGTTTCATCATATATGCCTAATTTATGTCTAATCTATGTTTTTAATTTGTCACTTTTTTCTAATTTTTTAGCATTGAGCATATATGGTATATTTTTTATATAAGTGATCTCCTTCAATCCCAAATTTCTATGAGTGAGTAGCTTGTACCAATCACCTACTCGAGGCCTCCGGCTGTCATCATGCGAGCCTAAAAGGTTAGCAAATCAAATTCTTTCTTTGTTGTCCATTACTTTAGTTGGGTTGCTCACCATACATGTTAGCAATTTGTATATTTAGTCGAATAAATTATACTTATATGGCCCGTTTTAACCGATCCACTTTTGGCATACTTGGCCTATTTTGACTGGTCTACTTTTGCCCTCGTTGACAAAAAATTCTGGATCACTTGCACCAGACATGCAAAGTGTATCATTTGCTGTTTAAAAGAGACTTTGTTGCTAAAAGATTAATAGGCACCTACATTATAAATATATTGATTAGAGCTATTCTTCCCCATACACTCTTTTAGTTTCAAGGGCAAATCATAAGGTAGCTTACGTAATTTTGAAAGCCTAATCAAGTAATGCGTGGAATTAATCGAAGCTTTAACGAAGACGAAAGACAAAGCCCTAATCAAGAAAATGAAGACGAAGCCAGTTGGCGGAGGCAGGGGCTGACGACTGCGGAGGTGGCGGTAGGCGCGACTGGGATGAAAAGGTGAATGTGATCATAACTCTAATACTTTGAAAGTTCTGTTCGTCTATGTTGTTTCTACATGTTAATCTTAGATCCCTTGGAACACACTACACCTTAGTTGAGTTTTTAGTTGACTTTGAATCTGGAAACATACTCTTGAAACTTGGGTAACCACTATACATGAAATAAAAAAAATAAATTAAAGAGGATAAACAAACAATAAGATGAGTGATTTAGATCGCCTTCTAGTACAGTCAACAACATACTCTAGAATTTGATTCTTGAAGACAATAAACATATATATAAATCGGTGATTTAAATACAAACCCATTATGTTGCCAAGTCTCTAAATTAATGACTGATAAAGTATCCCAGGTAGAAAACAATATTCAAAGTAATTAAGATTCCCTTAAGTTGAAAACTATCTAACAATTCATGTTATTGAATTCGGTCTAATATTTTATGTTTTATTTGGTTGTATGTTTTTGAAGGAAAATGCAAAAATGAAGGTTATGACACGTGGAAAGCGAAAACTGGATAGTAGAAATGGCTTGAAGAGTACAATACACTATCATCTTGAGTATGGACATGATTTGGGTTCTTCATTGGGTCAACTTGAGACTTGGCGGCTTACACATTGGGATGTAGAAAAAGGTTTGATATCTATAGATGCGACTGCAACATATGTACGTTTACTAATTTCTATTGCTAAATATTATTTATTTGGTAAATAGTTAATTTATTTTACTTGTTTTCTTTTTTCCGCAAACAGGAAGACATGATGAAGCTGAGAAACCAGCATTCTGTGGAATCAATGAGCGACAAGTCGATTCTTGAGAAGGTACTTGAATGAAGCGCTGTTCGTTTGCATGGGTGAGGATGTGATCCAACTATTGCAAGTAACACCATGGGTACTACTCAGAAATCAATGCATCCTACTTATGACGAACTAGTGGATGAACTTTAAACACCGAAAGGCAAATGTGCAATTATGGAACAAATACTGATTGAGAGTAATATCATGCCTCCTTTACCAAGCATATCATGACCATCTTAATGTGATATATTAGAGTGTGGTGAAAACATCAATGAGTGAAGTGGTTTTAGTATTTTCTATAAACTTGTAGTGACTTATGGATAGTTTTGTTAGTTGAAGTATTTCAATTTTTATAACTAGTACTTTCCTTTTGTGGTTTGAACGATGACGTTTCAACATTTTTAGTTAAGAATGATAATTTTGCTCATATATGTTTCTATTTGGACCTAGAAATTTTGTATATGTTTGTATGTATTTGAAGATTATTATCTACATATATTGTGGTTAATGCCCACACATAAATATATTTTTACCAACACATCTATATTTTTTTCTACTCATACTGAAATCAATATCTACACATCTACACCTACACATAATATTACTTTTATCCACACATATATTTATGGCACGTGTCAATAACACTTTGTACAGAAATGCCATGTCATCATTATAGTCCACGTCATTTGCCATGTCATCCGCCACGTCATCTGCCACGCAAGATGCCACATCAACTGGCACCTAAACAAATCGGTATACTTCTAACCACACATATGTGTAAGTGCTTGCTATATACCTACACATAATTGATATGCGAGTAATGATCTATATCTACAGTCGCGAGGCTACACATCATGACACGTAATTTATGTGTAGGTAAAGACAATTAACAACACATAATAGGCTTTTACTTACACATACTATGCGTGGGTAAATACCCAAATTTCTTGTAGTGTAGGCTCAGCTCGTGGCTTGCTCGATAACTAGCTCGTTGGCTCTCTCATGACTCGCTTGTTTGGCTCATTTAAAATTAGAATATTAATAATAATCATAATAACAAATAACATATAAAAGAGTTGAAAAAAAAAACAAAAATAATACATATAATATTTTGAATCTGCGTCGTTGTCTCTCGATTTTTAAAAATATTAAAAATAATATATTTTTTTGTTTACCGCCTTAATACTATTTTATTAGTGAATAATGTTTTTTTTCTTCATTTATCAAAATGTAAAAAAAAAACAAAATTAAAATAATATTTTTTTTAAATTATCAAACTGGTTCGAGATTTTCACGAGCCGAACTCGAGCTCAACTTTTCAGCTCGTTAAAATTTTTGAGCCGAGCCAAGCTGGATCGAGTTTTTCACGAGCCGAGCTTAATCTCATCGCCATGGACGTGCATTGGTTGATGGCTTTAGAACTTCGTTTTTCTTATACTTAAATCACTTTTAGGCCAACATCACAAAAATCTTTATATCATCAGTATACTCATCATCCATTCCAATTTTAAATTTTAAAATAATAAATTAGATAATTTGATTTGATTTGATTTGATTTGATTGTAGAGGCAAAGCCTCTTAAACACCTAAAGACCTAAAGGTCATGGGTTCAACTCAAGTCCCACGAAGTGAAAGAAGTTTTCCGTTCAAAAAAAAAATAAAAAATAAGTAAAACCCATATATGTATTTCAAATTTTGTACATCCACAAACAAAACACGTCAAACAAACGAAGCTAAAATAAGTCGATGGTGCAAGACAATTTTCCCATAGTTCGAATATATTAGAAACCCTTCTCACCACGGAAAAGCCGACTCATTAATTTGATCACTAAACTTTGGAGGAACCAAAACCGATGAAGATACCTTAAACCTTTTACTCCTCCAACCACCATCACTAATGTCCGGGCTACTCATCCACCCTCCAATCATTTGGTCTCCAAAATAACCACCTTCACCTATGTCTGAGCCGTCCGAATCCACCCCGTGTTGTCTAGTCGAAAAACATGCCCATTCGTTGCTACAATTGGACACGCTTGAACTTTCCCATGATGAGTTATACGTTGTAGCGACATCATGATCTAACACTGTTTGTGACGGTACAATCACACTAGGTTGCACTGTTTTTTCGATGTCACTAGCAAAGTTGTTTTGGTATTGGTAATTGCCCTTGAGGTTGAATATACTCGCGAAAGTGAAATGATCGCTCACCCTGCTTTTCGGTGAAGATTTATTTTCGGTGGTTCGAGCCATGATGCTTTGTAAGTTCTTGCTTAGCCTCGCTTTTAATGAAGAGAAGCTAAGTGCACGTCTTGAATCTGATTCCAAGGACGAACTTGAGATTGAACTTATCATAGGTGCAAAGTTGGTTATCGCGTTTTCACCTCTCAAGGCTCGAGCTGCCTCATCGTAGGCTCGAGCCGCTTCTTCAGGGGTGTCATAAGTACCAAGCCATAACCTCACCTTTTGTGATGAATCTTTGATCTCAGCCACCCACCTCCCCGATGGCCTTTGCCGGACCCCAACAAATTTTCTCATCGAGGGTTTCATTGTTGCAGTTTTCAGAGTTTCAGATGATGTTGTCATAATTAATAGACCTGTAAATGAATCAAACGAAGAAGAACGTTAGTTGTGTATAACTAAAAAGAACTTCTATCCCTTGATTTTCTTTTAAAATATTTTTTTTGGAAGGAGGGAAAGTCATTCCATGGTTGCATGTGGTGTAGAACTATATATAATGTTGTTTGAATGGTGTTTGCAATATTATATATTATAAATATTCCTCTATTATTTGCAACTTTTTGTTCTTTTTACAATTTAACCTTTTATACACTCTTGCACAAAAACCTTTTAATTGCTTGGCACCCGGCCAGCAACCAAGTATATACCCGAAATATCTTATAACTAATCATCTAATTAATTAAATTGTTTTAATAATAAAAAGAGAGAAATTATTTCTCAATACTTTAAAAAATAACTAACATACAAAAGACGTAGCTACGACTTTGTAACATCAACATTTTCTAAATATTGATTTAAACTACTTGTAAACCCTAGTTAATTGTAAGATAGATTATGTTCCCGTTTCTCCTAAAACAAAGAAGTTATTCTTGATTTTACGAAGAAAGAGGGGTCGGTTTGGAAGAACGTGAAAGTTGAAGGGGGTGATTCGGAAATAGTTAATTAATTAATATTTAATTAATAGTTTGAATGCACAGATAAAGTTATTTTATATTTATCTATAGTTTGTTAAAGTTAGTATTAGATTATAATTGAGAGTAGAATGTGCGTAAGATTAATATGATTTATTTATTATAAATTTATGGTTAGAATCCATGTAATTGTAAGTCAAGAATTTTAATAAAAAGAAATAGTCGATCTTGGTTGAGATTAAATTACGCGTTCGTATTCTTGGGTCTGATTTCCAAACTATAATCACACGTATTGTTCATGAGAAAAATATAGTTTTTATTCGATGACAAACTCATATCACACGTACCTTACATAGCCTATAACGTTATCCGAGTTAAAACTAAAACGTTAAACCACTTGATTAAGAAATAATTTAAATACGCCTCAAGCACTCATGTTATAAAATGTTTTACCTAAAGATAACAATGGATTGGAAGAAGTCATATTCATATCCGGATTTTTTTTTCTTCATTAATATATATCTATATTCATTTAACTTCAACTCATTCATATATCTATATCCAAGAGATGAAAAGGATAATTGGATATACATTAGATATACTAAAAATTAATTGTTATAAATAAAATATAAAACAATATGATCAAATTATAATAAACGTTACTTAGTAATACATATAGTTATTTGATGTGTGTGTATATATATATGATAAAATTCATTTTAGTTTTTATTAAGTCGAGTGTATAAAATTCTTTAAAACCAACACATCAGATAAGCGGCCAGGTTCTTAATATTTTATTATATGTAGTGTTAAATGCCTACAATTCAACAAACTTTAGGTCAATTTCAATTATAGACAATACATATATATTTTTAGGAGGTATTTCATATATATCCCTATAAATTTATAAAATATTATATATATCCAAACTAAATTTTAAATATCAAATATATTCCTCTCTAATACTTAAAATATCATATTTATCCCTTTTAATATATTTTACTAAAAATAATTCATAATATGATCATTTTACCCTTAAGTTTCATTAAATATTAAATATATCATCCTCTAATACGAAGAAATTACGTCTAATCATTTTAATATATTTCATCAAATAGAATTCACACACACGCGCGCGCACACACACACACACATATATATATATATATATATATATATATATAATAGTTACACAAACTTTGAGTCTTATATAATTTTCGAAAGTGAAGAATTCTACGGAAGTTGAGACTTCGTTTAGTATATATGTCATTTCTCTTTTCTTTTTTCTCAGTCCTCTTTCTTTTTCTTATTTTTTATAGTGATTTTAAACAAATGTGATTTACATCAAATGTTCTAGTTAATCAAAATCGTGATTTTTCTTTTACTCACAATAATAGATTTTCACGATTTTTTTTAGAATCGCTACTCACCTGTGTATCGAATTGGATGAAAGTAGATGAATAAGATAATAGTTGTCAATGTTATTGAGTTTGAGACCTAATACATTTAAAAGAGTCTTAAAATAATAGTATATTTAAGAAAGGGTAAACTTGTTATTAAATTAAAATTTATTAAAGAAATGATATATTTGATATTTAAAGTTTGGTTCGAATATATATGATATTTTACAAATTTGTAGGGATATATGTGAAATTCTCCCATATTGATAAAAAATATATATTATTTTTTTTCTGTAGAGAATGAAGTTGTGTTTATTCATTACAACTTGTGTAGCAATATAAAATTATATATATTATATATATATATATAATACAAATAAATATATAAAATTATTGTTACTATTAAAGACGATTATTTGCTACCGTCAAATCCGTAATAAAAGCTCTCTTGTTACCGTTTTACGACTGGTTTCGATGGTCGCTTAAACCCTATTCACAGCTGATTTTTTTAGACCAAATTTAGCGACCGAATTTTCCCTCTTAAAAACAGCGATCCATTTTGAGACCGAATATATTTACAATTGTTTTTACGGCCAATTTTATTTCCAAGTGATTTTACGACCGAACACGTTGATTAAAAATTAAACGAATGTTCTATTATTTTATGTAAGAACACATTATATACCATGAAATCTATATACAAATATGCAATAATATTGACAAAAGTACATTCGATGAAATATGAGAGATATAGATTCGAAATTCGTTCCCATGGCTTGAAAGGAGCAAGCCGAGCCAAATAGGCCATTTTCTTAAAAGATAGAATCAGAAGGAAGCCAACAAAACCATAGGCGGTCTTCGTTTGTCGGCTTATAAATGATTTAATTGATTCGGAACGTTGAGTTGCTATTTTAAAACCTTCCTTGATTTCTTAAGTGTTTCTTCTTTTGTTTTTACTTCATTTTCCAAAATACCCTTCGTGGAATTGGAACACGGAACCTCTTATGTATACGCGAGAATAATGTGTGTCCATTTTATACTCGTGTATCATAAATAAATGTCTTGACATTAATGTATAAACCTGACTCGATCACTTTTCAAAAAATAAAGTAGATACATGAAAATTAAATATACGAAAAGAAAATTGTAGATGCTAGCTCGACAATAATTCCACACACGAATAAAAGAGTAAATAATAATTAGATTTGAACATTTGAAAACATTTATGATAGCGCGTAACATGTATTTCATAGCTACTAGGTTAAAACTCATGTATTACATAGGTTGAATAAACTTGTTATAAACATAAATTTTAGATATTTAATTATTTAACATCATTATTTTTTAATAGCAGAGAGAGACGGAAAACAAAAATCTAGACGACACGTATCAAGTATAGTTATTCATTTATTATAATATAGGTTAGAAACCAGGTATATTACATAGGATGAATAAATGCAGTGTTTGATGTAGTGCTAAATAACCCCAGATTAATGAGTAGTTTTGTATGGTTTTAAGTATTTTATCTTGTACTTTGAGTCGTTTTACCCTGTGTTTGGTAGTAGTGTGTGTTACAGGTTTTATGTGCTAATTGACCGGGAAACACGAGTGAATCAAAGAGGGTACAAGCATGGGAGAGCCAGATGATAAAAAGACAAAATCTTGAAAATCATGTTTTCACGCCACACGCAGATTGGAAGAAAGGTCTTCGCGACACGTGAAGAACAGGAACCAAAATTTACCCGTGCAACTGTTTTGTCCTTCGCGCCATACGAAGGACCGGTCTGGTTTGGTTCGCGACACGCGAAGAGTGGTTTTTACGGCAAACTTAACCTAATTGTGTTATAAGCCTATTGGGAGTCCTATTTTCGAATTGATTCTTGCTTCAGCCGTTTCAGAAGTTCGCAGGGGCGATTTTCAACATTCTTGGATCAACTGTTCTTAATTTTGAATGCTTGTAAGTTTTACATTGAGTATGGTGATGTTTGTTACAATCATGAGCGGCTAATCCACTTGTGATTGCTTTCGAGTGGATAGTTCGTCTCAGTGCAACTTGAGTTTCTGGTTGTTCTAGTTTTGATTCGTGTTCTTGTGTGACAGACTTGAATACACGTGTTTTTAATTGAATTAAACTGTTTGCTTTTGTTGAAGTTGTCCGAGTCGCCATTTGTTTCCGGTTTTCTTGCATCGTTAGCTATTTGGTTGATTTGTATTGCTTTGCAACTGTGAATTGGTATTTGGGCGGACGAACGAGTCTTAAAAGATTGTCCCACATCTATCACTTCAATTAAATTGTCAGTGTCAAGTTAGGTGGGATCAAACTAAGTAAACCTAAAACTTTTGTTAATCTATTGAACTACAACTCCGGAAGTGATTACGTTTTCTCCAACTGTTTTATAAACAAATTCAAGTTTGTTTTGCCATTTACAAGTTTTCTAATTCATAAAGTTTAAATCTTTCGTAGTATCGGTTAATTGATTTTTCTAAATAGCATTCTCCACGAGTTATCTGTGGATTCGACAACCCTACTTTGCTATACTATAGTTTAAGGTAGCTAATAACCTGGTTTTAATTGTATTTTTAATTGACCTTAACATCGCGAACAGTGTTATATATACTTAGTAATAAAATTTTACATATTACATATTTATCACATATTACATAGTTTTTTAATACAAATTTTAGAAACCGTATAAAGTTATTTTTTAAAAATGTTTTATAAAAAAAATAAAAGAAATATTCAAATTATTAAAATGTTTTATGAACAAACCTATTTAAAAAAACGTTTTATAAAAATAATTATTATTTAATAGGAGAGAGGCGGGAAACAAAAATTATAAAAAATAATTTAAAAAATTTGTATAATTAATAGGAGAGAGATGCGAGAAAAAAATGTTCAGAATGAAAATGAGAATGACAAGTGTCTATCAAAACATTTATTTATTATATAGTATAGATTAAGGTAAAAAAAATTTGTCTGACATGATCACTAACATATAAATATAATCAAACATAATTATTTTCTAGAAAAGCTATTTTCAATAATATTATCAGTGGGGAAAACCATGAGAATATGCATACTGACCATAATTTTTGTTCAAATAGGCATCGATTTTTACTCCATCATAGCCCACTCACACCCATAATCCAACACCTTTACAGCCCACACACCCATAATTTGGCACCTTCAGAGCCCGCACACCTATAATCCGACACATTCACAACCTACACTCTATAAATCCAGCACCTTCACATCCCACTAAAAAGGCATTGCCAATCAGGCTCCTTCACAGCCCACACTCTATAAATCCGGCACATTCACAGCCTACAAACCCATAATCCAGTACCTTCATAGCACATACGCCTCCTGCACATCCACATCCTACCTAAAAGTCAATGCTTATTTTATAAAAAAAAAAATTAGTCAACTTGCATATTCTCATGATTTTCCCTTATTAGTGAATGGCAATTTGAAAGATAAAGAAAGTCATCGAGGGTTATATAGTAGTTTCATTTTAACGCGGCCATTAGATTCCATTGGCCTCTCATTCCTCCAAGGTTGGAAGTGAGTTTTTGTTTCAAGAATCTAACAAGTTACATGTTACAACAAATACTTACGTTGTTAAAACCTCTTTGTTTTATATGTCAAGACAATTATCTTCTTGAGTTCGATCTAAATGCAACCACCATAAAGGAATTGTAATTGTATTGATAGGGAAAATAACTATAATATTGTATACTTATAACTAAGAAGTGCACGTACGGCACGAAAGCTATGAATTCTTTGATAAATCTAGCCATGTTCAAACAAGATGATTTGTATTTACTGCTTGGGAGACTCCACTATTTGCCTACATCTCTACTTAACTTATATAATTTAAAAAAAAAAAAGGAAAACGAGTTTGTTTTTATTTTCACGATTAACTCGAAGAAAACCTTGATCCTTCTATAAAGTAGATTTACCAAGGACGACACATTAAGCTTTGGATACTGTATCAAACTATCAATACTAACTAGGGTTCGTCAACAGTGGCGGTTCCAGGAATTTTTTTCAAATGGTTCACTGTTTTTAGATGCTTCAATTTCACAGCGTCGGACATAAAAAATTTCGGTTCGGTTCGATTGTTTGGGTTGAGTAAGGTTCATCACATAAACCTTGTTTCACAAAACCAAAACCTCCTTCAAAACCAGCTGCTGGTCTTCTATATCATCCCACCACACACACGTATCATTCTACCTTCATCCCTACCCAAAATAACAACAAATTTTCAATCTTTTCAAGATTCTAATTTCTGGGTCTTTATCAACACATCATTCCACTCCAAATTCACATCTCAAAATCTGATCTTGATCAGTTTTTAACTTTTTTAAGGGGTTCACCCTATATTTTTTAAGGGGTTCACCCCAGTTTTTCTATATAGCTTTCGACTACAATTTCGAAACTCGGGGGCTCCGGTGAAACCCCCGGCCCTATGTAAATCCGCCAATGTTCGTCAACAAGCCTTGATCATCTCTCCATAAAAAACCTGATTCTATTAAATATGAAGATATAATTTATAAAAATATTACTTTTAGTCGTCTTTGAGTGTTTTCTTACTATCAATAAGGTTTTATTTGTTTGCTCGACGTAGAAAAACCCGCTTTATTTTAAACCGAGTTGTATTTTAAAAGATATAATATACACATGATTTTAAAATAATGTTCGACCAAGCTTTTTCTCAATTTAAAGTTGAGTTTTCTGGTCATCCCAAATACTCCTTTATGAGAGTATATATCAAAATTCACTCAAATAATTAGCTTATTTTATACTCCTATCAAGAAGTATCATACAGAAAAAACAAAATCTTTTGTTTCATACCATCTATAGACCCTATAACTAATTGATTAACAAACTCGACTATCACAAAGGAAAATTCCAAAATGATGTGTAGATTTTTGTATTTTTGTTTATTTAAAAGGTTAAGTGTTTCTTACTATATATTAATTATAGAAATTAATTAATATCCAACTTGTTAAACTTTCACCACTTCATGTTTGATGCTAAATGATGCATGCGGTTGTGGGAACATATCAATTAAGTTTTGAAAAATCTATTCTTTAACTATTTTCTAAGTATTCATCAAAAAGAGGTTCGTAGCATTTATATTATAGGACTTATTGGATAAAAATATGATTAGTTTTACTAAGATTTTCATTATATATAAATAATAACTTTTAAACCTATCGTTTAATGTTAAACTCAAAATACGCTACCATCAATATGATCTAAAATTGGTAAGATGTTGACGTTTCCACGTGTTAATCAAATGACAAATTAAACATCTTGAACATATTACAATTTTATATTTTGGTTACACAGAAACACATGTTATATTTATGTGATTAAACTTAATACCACGAAAAATAAACTCCTTTTGTATCTCGCATTGTGGGAGGGAAAATCTACTACTTATTATCTAACTCTTTCAACGTTTTCTCGCCTTCTCATTGGGTACTTTTTTTCTTTCTTTTAGAAAAATCAGAAATCGTTTTATGCTAAATATAGGTTTTTCACTTTTGAAACACAATTGCCATGGAGTTGGCTTGGTTGACACACGGTCGCTTTTCTTCCCTTAACCTGAGTTCGAGTCCCTAGGTTGTGGTTATTTTTTGCCATTTTTTATTATTTTAATACAATAAGTTTCAATTATAACCGATGTCACTACGTGTTTTTATTGTTTTCGAGTTTTAAATTTTAGTTTTTTAATTATCTTTTTTTCGGTCGGTTTTTATTTGTATATTTTTTTGTTCGCGACGGTTTAACACGGTTTTATCTGTTCGTTAAACGACTTTTTTATTCTTTTTCGTTTATACAACAACGTAACTTTTTCGTGATTTCCGAATATATCGTTGCTGGATTCTTTTTTGTTAATGTTTTTATATTCGAAACCGAGGCCGTGTTCCCCGCAGCAACGTGCGGGAAAAAAGAGTTTTTTACTCTTGCTTTCGTATTTATTACCGTTATATCGTCGAGACATTTTTTTAAATGATATATTTGGGTGGGAAACAGTTTTACATGGTTTTTTCTTACGTGAAACCTTTTTCAAAGTTCGTTTTCGTGTTTTGTTAACATACATTTTCACGACATGACATTTTCAGGATTTTCAAATATACCATCGCGACGTGTTTTTTATTTACGTTTCGATATTCAAAGCCGTCAGAACGCGCGGGTACCAGTTATAACTTATAAAATCAGATTAAAAATACCCAATTTTGTGGGTTTTGTCAACATACTCCAAACCGAAAAAAGATCCAACAGAAAAGAACAAAGAAATAAACCTCCACCAATTGTTGTTGGTGATGAGAATCTGCAGTGAGTGAGCAAAAGGGCAAATTGCGAGTTGAAGCAGCTGCAAGAATGGTGGCACAATTGGGTGTCATCTCCTTCTCTTCTTGTCATCTATTTCATTCTTCACGCCAATTTTCTCTCCCTCTGCATAAACCCATGGCTAGTAAGTACTATTTCATATCAATCAACATTATTTCTGCTCTTCTTTTTTAGGGTTTTATCAATAGTAGTAGCTTAAAGTTTCAATCTATAAGCCTTTAGAAACCAAACCCAGTTTCAATTTCTTGTGTTCTTGACCAAATTATGTTAAAAGGAGTAGGACCTAATTCATTGGTAGTTGTAGGGTTTAAGTTCATAATTGCATTGTAAAAAAACCAGCAAAGTATGGTTTTTGTGATTTCAAAGAAGAAACATCAATATTTCACTCCTACATTTTACACAAAAATTCAATCTTTATGAAGAATCTAAGATCAAACTACTGTTAAGATGCTGTTTGCATTTTTACTTTGCTGTTATTATTCTATTTTCTTTCAAACTTCTCATTATTCAGTGTTTCTTTGCTCCAAGTTGGGTGTTTTACTTAGATTTGAGTACAATTGACATCAGTGTTGTAAAAATCGGGATTAATCGGTGGATTACCTTGTAAATTTGGGCTAGTCGGACCATTAATCGGTAATCGGGATTAATCGGCCCTAATCGGGATTAATCGGCACTAGTCGAGATTAATCGGACCTAATCGGGATTAATCGGACCAAATTGAAATGTGGGCTTTAAACAGAATTAAGCCCAAATAATGACCCGATCCATGGATCCATGGGTTTTTATTTAACCTAATCGCAAAACTGAAGGTCGTTCTCCACCTCCGACCTGTTCTCGTTGTTGCTTTAACCTAATCGCTGCCTGCTGCTTCAAATCGACGACCACCTGTGCTAATACGGACAAGACGATGATGAATTTTGAAGTATTTAATATTAGAAGTATTTGATTTTTGAAGTATTTGAGATTTTGAACTAATATAATAATATGTTAATGTTTGTATTTGTGTATATATATATATATAAGTTTGAAAAATTACTTATAAATTCCAATCCGATTAATCCCGACTAATCCCTAGTCGGTACCCCACCGCCCGACTAGCGCCTAGCGATTTTTACAACACTGATTGACATTATAAATATCTGGCGGATTTGGTCATAATAATCAATAAGTGTTTTGACTCTTTAGAGCATTGTTCCTGGCCTTTCCTTACACATTGTTGCAAAAATGTAAAATTCTAAGCCTTCAAAATTTCCAAGAATTTTGAATTTGGAAAAAAAGGGGCTATGTGGTTGTTTGGATTGCTTATTAGAACTGATTATCATGTTCTGATTCAGCAAATGGCCAGCTTTGTGTTCGGATGGGGGCAAACTGATTATGATCATCTGATATTTTACCTTTGATTCTAATTATTTTACCTCTTAAAGTCCTTAAATAATCAGAATATCCTAACACTCATACAACATATTGTATGATTACTGCATTTTGTTATAATCTGATTCTGATTATTTCAAAAAGCAGAAGCAGTTTTGATAAGCAATCCCAAACAGTCAAACACCTCTATTCGTGGTGTGTTTTTCTCTGCATTTCACATTCCCACCCAAAATCACTCATTTATTTCATAGTTTAAGAAGAATAGTGGTTAGTTTGCAACAAAAAACTCTTAGATGATTCAAGAAATCTACCACACTATAATCAATCTGCCTTTATTGTTAAAATCTTGTAAAAAGGTGGCATTATAATTGTCTAAAGTCTTCACCTTTTTTTCAGTGGCAACTTTGAGTACAGATCCAGTACGTGAATGGATTTTAACAGAAGGAAAAGCAACTCAAATAACAGGAATTACTCCCGTTGGTGGTGGTTGTATTAATCTTGCAAGCCGATACAATACTGATGCTGGTTCTTTCTTTGTTAAGACCAACAGGTTTTTTTTTCCAACCCATGTCAAGTTTTCTTAATTCCCCATGTAGCTTGCTTATGGATAATACTTTGTGCATACTTTCTCTAACAACATTTTGTTCTTATACTTGGTTCTAGGCATATTGGACCAGAGATGTTTGAGGGAGAGGCTTTGGGGTTGAATGCAATGTATGAGACAAAATCTATTCGTGTTCCTAAACCATTTAAGGTAAGATTCCTCTAAGGATTTCTGATAAACGTAACTAGAGGTGGCAAGATGGGTGGGTTGGGTAACGGGTCGAAACAGGTAGGGTTCAAGTGACTCGTTTTGTCTATTTAATATTATATAAACAATCTATTTGTTAATCATGAATATAAAATCAATATTATTACATTAGAAAAAGACTATGGGTGATCTTTAACTTGTTTGACCTTTTGACCCGTTCCCCTTTTAGCTAAAAGTTTTTATTTGACTCATTCATAAGTAAGCGGGTCGAAATTGCTACCTCTAAAAGTAACCATGTCTTCCAAAAAGTTCCTTTCATATCCCGTTTTAAATGCCGAAATTGCCCCTTGAATGTTTCTTTGGTACCTGAAGGTAGGTGCATTTCCAACAGGAGGCTCATACATCATTATGGAATTCATAGAATTTGGTTCATCAAGGGGTGATCAGGTAAACCCTAAACTTGTGTTCTTGCATTTCAATAGCGATTCACTATTTTATTTTAATTTTCTTTTAGTTTAGTCTGTACTAGGGAGGAAGCTTGCAGAGATGCATAAAGCTGCAAAATCTGAAAATGGTTTCGGGTTTCATGTCAACAATACCATTGGCAGGTATGTTCATGCTTATGGAACAGCTAAAAAAAATTTCTTGAATTTTAAATTCAATATCGGAGATGAATATATTCATTAAATTGGTTAAAGTTGAATACAACGTTATACACTGTATTTCTTTTTTGGGTGACTAAGTAAATTCATTGCTTCGGTACATAAATTGAAAACCAAACGCCAAAAGAATTTACAGACAAGAAATCCCAAGCAGAAAAAATTAATTCAAGCAGACAGTTTTGATGTGGTTCAATTGGTCTTTTTCTTTTTGAAGTTATTGTGAATATTTTTTGGGCATTTATGTCTTTTATCTTTTACAATACTCTTAGTTTTAATAAGCTCAAGTCCTGCATGTAGCACGCCACAAATAAACACATTGACATCAGACTGGATCGAGTTTTACTCTGAGCATCGGTTAAATTTTCAACTTAAGTTAGCACAGCAACAATATGGCGATTCAGCCATATATGAAAAAGGTTTGTGATCCTTGAGCACCCCAAGTTCAGTTTACACATTGACTTTCTAAAGTCAACCTAACTAAATTTCAACAACCAATGCAAAATGGGTTCTTGCTTTGGAAGGATTAATGTTTTGGTAATCTTGGTTTTGATTTAAATGCAGGACAAAGATTAGTGAAAAATATTGCAGCTTTGTTTGAAGATGTGACGATTGAGCCTTGTTTATTACATGGAGATTTATGGAGTGGAAATATCAGTTCTGATAAGAACGGGGAGCCTGTTATACTTGATCCCGCTTGTTACTGTAAGTGCTTGTTTAGTTTTCAGAATCCCGTTTTGTTATCTTTTTCATGTTTGTGTAGTTGGTAAGGAAATTATGAGATATTTTGTGCAATGTGTAAGTTTTATAAATGGCCATCAAATCTTTGTGTGAGAAGGTAGCAGGGTCCATGCAGCGAGTCACGTTTTTACTTTGAGGGTCTCGTTTCCATATCAAGAACGATAATGAAATGGGACCCACAAAGCGAAGATGCAAATATTTTGAAAAAAATTGGGACTTTTTTTTTCTCCATTTGTATATTTCTTGATTGTCATGTAGATGGACATAATGAAGCCGAATTTGGAATGTCATGGTGTGCTGGGTTTGGAGGGTCTTTCTACAATGCTTATTTTGAGGTACATACATTTTCTATTTCATTACATGAAAGTAATTTTGTGATCTAAAACAAATTTAAATGTATATCGGTTATTAGGTGATGCCTAAACAACCAGGATTTGAGAAAAGGAGAGATCTTTATCTGCTATATCATTACTTGAACCATTACAATCTCTTCGGTTCTGGTTACCGATCATCAGCTATGTCCATAATCGAAGATTACATTCGGATTTTAAAAGCGTAGGAGCTTGGAAATATGCATGTAAATTTGACTCCAGAAGTCAACAGTGTATCTTTTGATGATATTATATGCATGGTTATTGAAGTAATTACCCATGATTTCTGGAGATAGAAGTATAATTTATTAATTTTGCTATGTTGACTGCAATTTTCTTGAGGAACTTGTGAAATAAGACTTTGCAAAATAACATTAGTATTAGACTTTTGAAAAATGTGTTAAAATTTGCATTTATTAAAATAAAAACAATAAATCTCAACCTTCTTAATTTTAATTTAAGTTTTAACCCTTTATGCATTTACATATATGTATGTGTGTAGATATCACACAATGAAAATAATATTTAACATAATTAGAAACACGAATTATAAAATTACATTGAAGACAACACTTTTACATGATTTTTTTAACTAAACAAATTAAAAATTAGGATAAAAGACATTTGATTTTGATAATTTATTTTAATATTTAGTTGCAATTTTTTGGTACAATATTTATTTTGATGAATGTTTTATATTTTATTTTTATGCAAATACATTCACTTAATAGTTTTTTTTGTAACAAAACTCATTAATAATAGAACATTATTAAATAACAATTACAAATGAATACTAAATAAAGAAAATGTTATACGTCACTTTTTAGTTTCTTGCTAGTTTACAACACATGTACCATACCGCTTTAAGGTTGTACGTTTGAAGGGTGAGAGATCTTTGAGATCACTTTTTTGTACCTATGCTCAAAAGGGTGTCTATAAATATAATTTGTGTTATGCATCTCCAATTAAATTATGCAACTTTACAAAATCTTCCAATGTCAGCTCTTCTGGCCTTGCCTGCATAAAAAAAAGTTAGTTATTTAAAGCTAAAGATTAAGAGTAACATAGAAAACAAAGGTGATACTTACAGTCGCTACAAGACCAGCATTTACAAGAGCTTCTTCTATCTCAAGGGACGGTTTTATGTGTTGGAGTGTTTTTCGCAACATCTTACGCTTCCCATTAAATGCAGAATTAACCTAGGGAGAAAATGTTAATGTTCGTGTTAAGGTAAATGTTAAACATTTGTAATCCAGAATTTCAAGAAACCATTAACAATAATGATGATGATTAAGGTTCTTGAACTTAGTTTGTGGTTTCTATATGTATGAACTTATATCATGTCCATTTTTGCAGGTCATGCTAATCATGTTGCCCTTTTAACTAAGTTATGATCTCTTTCCACCCATACAGCAGACAACACTGATGGGCCAGATTTAAGTTAATGGCTGCATGGCATGATAAATGGTGAGAACCCATTACCGTTAAACTCATGGGACCCACCAATACCCTGCTAACCAATAGAATCAGGTAAAACGCCGTTAGGGTGGCCTTCAACGAATCTGAGACCAGCACAACTTGCACATATGAACATGTATATAAATTGTATTTTTTTCCATCAAACAAATCAGATCCCAGAAAATTAAAATGTTAACGGATTATATTCGACTAGTACAAACCATTGAAAAGAAGTTCTTGGTTGATGAAACTTGGGGATAGTCTGCTGCTTGCTTCAGTCTAAACACAACAACAGCTGCATCTACCTATTGCACAAAAGAATGTCATGATAAAATGACATGTATTTTTAGCTAGAAATTTTTTTGGAGTGACTTCCTGTCTTTATAGAGGATTAACAAAAGCATCATACACTTACTTTAGGTTGAGGGAAAAAGTTTGCCCTAGGGACCTTAAACTTGTATTCAGGATCTGCAGGGAAAGGTTCGAACCAAAAAACAAGAAAAAAGATTAAAATTTAATCAACCCCAAAATTTACCAGCAATAGGTTTGATTGATGTTTCATCAGTTTCCATATGAACAATTCATAATGCAGAATCACCTGAATAGAAGTTAATGAATATATTGATGGGTCTGTACTCGGAAGTCCTCAAGGATGAGTCCACCATGCGCAGAGCAGCTTCCTCCTGAACAATTTCAATCATAAAAATGGAACATGATAATAAAATCATACCAAAAAATAGGTTTTCTCCATTGTAAGCCTATGTTCATTGGTCATTAAGCATATTCATATTGTGTTCTTATGGAGATAAATTAAGATATTATGGTGGATATGGCAAGAATGTGAGACGCTGAACATGGTATTTTGCAATGTCACATGTATGACAAAAACGAAAAATTCAAACCTGGAGTAATAAGACTACTTCTGAGAAGATGTCACCCATTGGAAGAAGTTGTTTAACTATATCTGTACTTATATTGAACGGTATATTGGCAACAACCTGCAAGACAATTAAGAGAAAAATAGGACACCTCTGGTTAAAAAAAACCCACCAGAGAACATATCCAAAATGGCATGGGAAATTAAAAGTTTTTTCACCTTTGCATATGACTTTACTTCTGAATATTCACTTCCTAAAAATGATGACAAATGAGATCGGAGGTGGCATCTTGTAAAGTCTTCCTGTATCACCTACACAATCAGATATTGCATGTTTATGTCAACTTTATCACTTACTATACCAAAAACTGTTTGGAGTTGGTAAATCAATATAGTTGAGATGGATTTATACGCCAAATATCCAACAAGAATAACATATTTCAGCAAAAACAAATACAATAATGTATACCTTCACACGACCAGTGTCTGCAAAGCGTTCATTTACAAGTGCAGCCATGTAAGGATCCTACAGACATAACAAAGATGATATGTTTATGATTTATCATGTGGAAAATGGAGTCAAAAGATTTAGCAAGAACATTAAACAAAGAAAAAGACAAACCTTTTCAATGGCAAGAACATTTGCACCAGATTCAACAAGAACATTGGTGAGAGACCCGGTTCCCGGACCAATTTCAAGCACCACATCACCATCACTCACATTGGCAGCATCAACAAGCTGCTCATTTACTTCACCATTTAACATATAATGCTGCATAACAAAAAAATATTAACAACTAATTAACTATCAATCCCTCTAATTAAAAAGACAACAAAAAAATAGAAAGCAATTAACAAAATGTAGCTTTTCTACAACAATTAACAAAACACCCACCACCTGTTCGACGAAATGCCCACTAAAAAAACGCATAAAAATTAAAACCCAAAATTCACCTGGCCAAGGGACTTTCGAGGGATACGACCTTTGGAGTTAAGAGCTTTGAGAGTGGCGTGGTAGTCGTCGGATTCTTTGATCTTGATTTTGGTGATTTTGGGTTTAATTTTAGGTTTATCGGTGTTACTACTCGATATAAGACACACAACTGTGTCGGATCTTGTGCAGCGAGTTGTGTAGTGAAGAGGAGGAGAAGATGAAGTAATTGGCGGGAGATTATGTAACAGGAGAGTCATCGTCTTCAACCCAAAAACTCGGTGGGATTGAACCAATTGAACGAAAAAATGTTAACCGTTATCTTCCGTGTATCAACTAACAACTGTCGGGTAGGGTTGGCCCGTGAATATTTGATTTTGAATAATAGCTACAATAATATGTTTGGAAAATATATGAAAAACTAGTAGTTTTACCACTCACGCGTTGCGGCGGCTTTGAAACGTACCTTAACTTGAATTCCCCCGTCACGCGGTGTGAAGCGGATCTTAAATGTTTGAGACGGTTAAAAAAGAAATATACTTAGGTACATAAAAAATATATGAGATTATGGCTACTCGTTTAACCCTGAAAGAAAGTATAAAAAAACAAAAGAAAAAAACCAAAGAAATTTTTTTTGTAACGATAAAAAATACCTAAACGTGCGTTTGAGAAATCTAAGGCATAAAATATCAAAATACATGGTTGGAAACTATAAAAAAGTAGAAAATAAAGTAAATCCACATCGATCTTAATTAAACCTAAATCATTGAAAAAATATTAAGTAAAGTGGGTAAATAAATGGAAAAAAAAACATAACCCAGGGACTCAAAGCGGGTTAATTGAATGAAAGCAAGCATCAGGGGACCGTGTATAAATCAAGCCAACCACCTAGGCAAATGCGTTTGAATTACGCGAAATCATTATTTAACACTAAAATATTTATGTTTTTTCTATAAAAAAGTAGCAGATCATATCGCGTGAAAACGTTGCCTTTTAAATAGTTAGATAATTTCTCACTAAAACTTTTTTAAAGTTAGTTTATAAGAAGTAAATCCTTTTTTTTTCTTCGTGGAAGTCCACATTTTGGCTAAATCTTCTTCCATAAGGGTACGGTACTTCGATTGAAAAGCAAAAAAAAAAAAATAATGTTACTGATTCCGATAAAAATGACATTGGTTTCGTTCTTGTTCGAGCGGTATTATTGGTTAAGTGTTAAAATTTGTAACAATCAGTTTTGACGAATTATACACTCGTACTCACCCCGCAAACGTACTATCCCCGAAAAAAAGATCACATCGAAACGCTTATAAAAATCGAAATTTATATCGAAACGTAGATAAAAATAGGCCGGTTTGAATTATACACTCGTACTCACCCGCAAACGGGGCAAAGAATGGATTAGTGATAATAGGTACAAATTCTGGTATTCGTGGTCTAACGGGGCAAAGAATGGATTAGTGATAAGTTGTTGGAGTTGGTGAATGGTGGGTGTACTTAGAATTAACTATTTATGGGTACAAATTGTGGTTTTTATTCACGTATGAACCCTTATTGGTAAGTTGTTAGAGTTGATGAATGTACTTAGAAGATATAGGGTGCAAGTGGCATGTTAGCAAGAGACTAGGTGGAAGATAAAAAAGAGTCCAGTACAATGGGTAAATATTGTGGCATTCGGGATTTGACAGGGCAAAGAATGGAATAGGCTTGTTTGTTGTTAGGGAACTGCAGGAAAATGTGGTCGAGGTGAGAAGGTGTAACGATAGGATCATGGGGTTGATGATAGTGCGAGGGGAAGAAGTAGTGGCAGTAGTTAGTGCTTATGCACCATAAGTAAGGTTAAGGGACTGAGAGAAGACAGACTTTTGGGTAGGCGTGTGCATTAAACGGGTTGGCCCGTGAAAGCCCGCAGGACCGGCCTGTTAAACCCGGGCCCGGCCCATGATGTGTGTAACCGGTCCGGTCTTCGGTCCTACCTTTCATGGCTTAACGGTTATGGTCCTGGTCCGGGCTAAGCCCGCGGGTTTTCAAAAAAGCCCATAAAACCCGTATATATAGAACAATTAATAATTTTAAAAAAACAGTCTAGCACTTAATTTATGTTTTACATAAACCATATTTAAAAATTTCCTTTATATTATTATTATTTGAACATTTAACGATTGTGAAAATATTAACTATAGTTATATATCTTTTTTTAATTTAAACAGTATTCGTTTTCAAGTTTTCTTCCTATTTTAATACGAAAACAATGTTTTTCATAAATATAGTTTTTTTAACTTAATTCAATTTTGTTATATAAACCCAAATGTTTCTTTATACTTTTCATTCATCGCCCAAGATAACTAGAATTGAATAGAACTGAATGTACAATTTTAAATTACAATTTACACCATTATATTTTTTATTATGAACATTTGTTGTTGCGCAAAAGCTTTTTCAATACTCTACGATCCTACCTATCACTTTTCGATATTTACTACTCATAATTAACAACCCAGATCAATTGCATATATCTCTTACAAAGATTAAAGACTACATATAATGATTTATACATAAATGTAATGTTATTTACACATATATATAAAATAAAATAAATTCTAAAAGGTAAAAAGAAAAAAAACTAAAACATATTCAAATGCATATAACATTAGTTTACAATTAAAATCTTGCATAAAGAAAAAAAATGAAAAAGAAAATGAAATAAAAAGCAAAGATCTCTTTGAATTGATATTTGTAACAATTCGGCCAATTCTTTCGATGTAATATTCAAGAATATTCTATTTTCATTAACAAACAAATGAGAATATTGTACGAGAAATGTCTAATAAGTCGGATTTATAGTTACACAGAAGCTAATACGATTAAGGTAATTTAATTAAACGGACCTGATGCTAAAGCCCGAGAACCGGCCCATTAAAGCCCGTGAAAGCCCGGACCGACCCATCAACAATTGGTCCGGTCCTCGGTCCCCAGTTTACCCTGTTAATGGTCCCGGTCCTGGTCCGGTCTGGTCCGGGTTGGTCCGGTTAAAGCCCAATAATCACCCCTACTTTTGGGAGCGTATGGATGAAGTTGTCGGGACCATACCGAGGGAAGAGAAATTTTTTATAGCAGAAGATTTTAATGGCCACATTGGTAAGGATAATGATGGTTTTTTCATTGGTGCACAGAGGTAATGGGTATAGGTCTCGAAAAGAGAGTGGCGGGGAACTTCTGGACTTTGTGGTGGCCCATGATCTGGTATTTTAAGTTCGTTCTTTAACAAGAGGGGCTCGCATTTGATCACGTTTAGCAGTCGGGGCGTAATACACAAATTGATTATATTTTGAAGTGGTGTGAAGATCGTAGCAGGTGGGTAAACTCCAAGGTTATACGGGGGATATATTGTTGGCTTAGCATCGGTTGTCGGTAGCAGATATTGCCATGAGATGGAAGCTAATTGATATGAAGAATTCAAGAAAACCTCGGATTAGATGGGGTAATTTGAAGGGTGAAAAGATTACAATGTTCAGAGATAAGGTCCTCTCAGGGAAATCTGTTGGGCTGTGCGGAGATGCAAACTTGATGTGGGAAGCTATTGTGAAAAGTGTTATACAAGTAATGAAGGAGACTCTCAGAATCTCAATGGGAAAGGCCGGTGGGCATAAAGAGTCTTTGTGGTGGAACAAGGATGTGCAAGGCAAAACCAAGAGTGTTTTAGGGAGCTTTTGAGATGCAATGATGAAGAGGAGAGAGCGAGATTGAATTAGAGGTATAATGAGGCCAAGCGGGAGGCAAATAAGGTGGTGTATGAAGCAAAGAACATAGCTTATGACGAGATGTTTAAGCGTTTAAAAACTAAAGAGGGGGAAAACAACATGTTCAAGATTATTCAAGCCAGGGAGCGTAGGAGACATTATCTAGGAGGGGTGAAGTTCATAAAGAGCGAGGATGGACGTATTTTGGTGAAGGAGAAGGACATCAAGGTGAGATGGAAAACCTATTTTCACGATCTATTCAACGGAGATAGGAATCATCAAGAAGAATGCAAGTACCCTACCATCTAATGACTTCGAAGGAATAACTGTTACTGTCGTATTATAACCACTAAAGAGGTGGGTAGAGCTCTTAAAAAGATGAGAAGGGCAAAAGCGGTGGGACCGGACAGTAGTTTAGAGTTTTGTTGAACACTATTAAGGATGAGCATTTGGTATCGAGTACTGTATCGGTACCGTACCGATAGATTCGGTACGGTATTTGGTACCCACTTTTCCAAAAATTCGGTATCGATATTTTCGGTACCGGTACGGTACCGATACCATCTAGAGATATGCATTTTGTATCGAGTACTGGTGCGGTATTCGGTCTTTTCCTAAACTTCGGTATCAGTATTTTCAGTACTGGTACGGTACCGATCTCATCCCTAAATACTATATTGAAGACATGTAAGATATCAGAGAAGTGGATGAGTAGTGTTTTAGTCCTGCTCTACAAAAACAAATGAGACGCCCAATGTTGTGGTAACTTCAGGGGGATTAAGCTCTTGAGTCATACTATGAAATTTTGTGAAGGGGTGATAGAGGCAATAATGAAACGAGAAACTCAGGTTACGGTGAACCAAATTGGTTTTGTAACATACATTCATACTTCCTGGAGAACTTTTACATCGAAATAGAAGGCAAACGGCCAACAAACTGCACCGCTAGCCCTTTTTGGATAGCGAAACTAATTTTTTTAAAAACTACATTCATAGATCTTGGGGTCATAACATTACTATGCATGACCCGTTGGATTCGACTAAGTAGCTCCACAGCCGCAGTCGCAAGGAAGCCAAAAGTATCAAATGCAAATGAAATAAACACGTGTTGGTTGTGAAGGCACGCTTTCTCGTGTTTGGTCACTTTGCATGAAGCAGCTTTTAAAGCAGTCTGACCCATCGTGAAAGCACTACTCCCTAAGCCCACAAGAGGGGAAACCCCGGTTAGATCCACACACACGTGTTTCCTTCCTATCCATTCAAAGACCAAAATGTTAGCTAGTCTGAGTATTGATCTTCCTTCCAACAGGTCAGTCAAGAAATTCACAGGTGATTCTTTCTTAGCTGAAATCCCGACACGCCTGAATATTTAAAAAAGAACGTCCCTAGCCAAATCGTGTCGGTACTTAAATATATCAAATAAATATTAAATCGTGTCGGTACTTAAATATATCAAATAAATATTGGTATACATGGTATCCAAGGAAGTGAGAATATAGTTTTCTCACCGACTAGCATTGTTTGTCCTTTGAACAAACAAAAGAACGTTTGTCCTTACCCCCAATAAGATTATGAGCATCGCAAACTTAGGTGGTTGTTAATTTTAGACCTCTCTCTTTGTTATTTATTACAAATTGTGACCTTTAAATTGATAAATCTTCAAGTAAATGCTAGACAAGACGTGCACATATCATATTTTAATTTTCTTTGGAATAATTTATGATCAAGAACAATACAAGTTATTCGACTTGATTATTTTTGGAATCCAAAACTACACCGAACAATAAACCCGTATCTAAATTTTGGAAATTAAAAAAGAAAAGTATTTAATATTATTAGGGATTAAGAGGCCACGTTATCCTACAAACTTATCACAATTTTATTATTTGTGTACGTCTTAGGGAACATCCTCATGTTGCTCAAATATTTTTCTTATTTATTTAAGTTTTTTATTTGTGTTAAATTAATTTGGTTTCACATATTTCTCTGACTAAAAACAATGTATTTGAATCATGTTGTGCAAGACATTCTACAATTATTTTTAAAAAAAAACGAATCCTATGTTTGAGCATGTTTCTATCGTTTCTCATGATATGCATTCGTCCTATTATATGTCATTTCTTTAATTATATATATATATATAACAAAAAAGAGTGAGACGTAAAATCAAAAGAAAAATACAAATCATGTATCAAATATAAATATATTGTTTACTCATGTAGGATTTGGATATTTTAATAACTCTCTGTTATTGTGTTAACCCTATTAACTTTGCTAAAATCAATCAAAATTATTTTTTTTAAAGAACATTATTACACCAATACAACGTCATGTTTTTTTTAATTTTTGTAAATTCGTAAGTGATATATATATATATATATATATATATTATAGAGAGAGAAAGAGAGAGAGTGAGAGGTGATTTAACATGCAAAGGATACGAAGCCACTAGAACTCGATACGTGTTCTTGAGATGAGGCGTAAGTCTGTCCGTACCATAATGACGAACAAATATTACATAAGTAAGAATAAATTATCTACACTATAAATAATCAAGCAACAACCACATATAACTAACTAGCTTAGAACCCGTGTAATACACACGGGGTGAAAAATATCAATAAATAAAATTCTTAAATCTTTTGGTATATATATAACATGTGTAAAAATGTATTACATATACTATGAATAGAAAACAAAATTCAAAATATGTAAAAATTAATATATAATTGGGTTTCGAAAATACGTTAATTACTATTTAATTTAATTTGACTTTCATTTAATATTTGATTGAAAATAAAAATTACAAAAGTAGATTTCAAAGTTTTCTTATAATAAGGCATAATTTAAAATAAATGTGTTTTATTAGTATAATTAGTATTCTTTAAAAATATATTATTATTAAAAGATAGAAGTGTATTTAATAAAAGAGAGAGGCGAGAAAAAATAATGAGAATGAATATGGAAGCGACACGTGACATAAAAAACTTTTATTTATTATATAGTATAGATATAGATTACGCAACATATATAAATTAATTAAGCAACATATTACGTGACTTAATTATATATAAGCACACAATATATGATAATAAGGCAAACCTATGTTTATATTACGCACCGTAATAATTATGCACAATTAACACTTCGATGTTTTTTTAAGTATAATTTAAAAAAAAAGTATAGCAAGACTATACTCAAACTAAAAAGAATAAAATACTCAATTTTATGGTGTAAATTAAAAAAAATATATCGTATAAATCAAGAAGTAAAAGAACTAGGATTACTTGCTAAGCCCACGTTAAACCCTCTCTTTGTAGTTATACAACAAGTAATAAGGTAAATCTTAGGGTTCTGATTTACCATTTTTTTTTAAGAAATCGATATTTATTAAAGGAATTAGAATTTAAAGGTATGTTGATTTTATATCCAATATTTGATATATTTTTCTTTTAGTCAACTTCAAGTCCAAACCCGAGCTTTCAATTTGGGGTTTATTTATTAATATTTACAGACATATATATTTAAAGTTATATATATTAGGATATAAAAGATGGGGTACACGTTTTCACCCATATCTATACACTCACTCGTCAAAATATTCAATCTTTAAATACACAGTTGGCTTATATAGTTACACGTGAAAATGAGTTGGAAGTTGATGGGAACGAAGTTACCTTGCACTTCTCCTTCTACCTTTGTCCCCATTTATATCAACACCAACTAAATTTATTATTCCAAAACTCAAATTTTGTATCCTATCAAGATATGTGTCATTTGTTTACTTTGATATGTTATTTATTTCGTTTGTCGTTTTATATACTGTACGGCTTGAGCCTTGAGATGGTCCATTGCAACTTCAACCGATAAAAGTTAAAATTTATTAACCGCGTGTTCTTGTTATTTTATTTACTTTTTAGGAGTGTCTCAATTGTTTAAGAAAAAATGTATGCCAGAAGTGCTCGGTACTGCACTGGTTGCGAGATCACCATCCTGAGTGTTATGTGAAATAACATGGGGGAGTTGCATGCTCAGCTGATGCTGCTCGAGGGTTTTTTCTTTTACGAACGATGACTCACACAATCATACACTCATACTTTTAAACTATACCAATTCTAATATATCATATGTCAGGATTTAAACCCTGGTCTTTGACTCTTTTCACTGGACTACTAACCCAAGTGACGAGTGTTTCTAGATGGCTGATTAATAATTAATTTTTAGTTTTATGATTTATTAATAAACAAGTTTGACTTAAATAATAAACTAAGGGGGTGTTTGGATGTGCTTTTGAAAATGACTTATTGACTTATTGGCTTTTTGAAAAGCTAATAAGTCATTTTCAAAAGCCAGGATTTCTTGGCTTTTGAGAATGGCTTATTGACTTATTAGTTTTTTCAAAAAAAAATGCTAATTTTTTTGACTTATCGGCTTTTTGAAAAAGCCAATAAGTCAATAAGCACTTTCCCACCACACTCCCAAACGATCTTTAAATTAAATAGTGAGTTGTTAAGTTTGTTGTGGAGTTAATTTTGTCGTTTTATTAGAAGCTTCCTGTTGTCGTATCACACCTTCTTCTCAATAGACGTTCACCTCCATGAAGATGTATATATGTACACTACTGGTTACTCCATCAATGGCATTTATCCTCCTCCAACTAACCTGAATCACCGTCTTCACAACAACACACACTAAAAAAACACAGTTCCAGAACAATCTTCTTCCATGGCGGCAACTGTAATTCAACCTCGCAGGCTCAAAGACTTCCTCCAAGACCAAAACCTCCCGTTCCCTCGCTCTCGCAGATCCGCCATCTCCGTCTTCCTCCACGCCGCCGTCTCCTCCGTCAAATCCTCCTCCATTTTGCGTCGCAGCATCTCCCGCCGTTTCTCCAACAAAAACAGATCTACATCACGCGTGCCGGAGCCTAGAATGGCGAGAACCACGTCCGTGACAGTCAAGGACATATTACGGTGGAAATCCTTTCGTGATTTGGCAGATCCGGTGGAGACTAATGCTCCTCCACTGTCGGAATCTACCGTAGAGTCTCCTCAATGTACTACCGCCACCGCCACCACATCATCCGCCGGTACGCCGAGGAGTAGCTGGTGCGATAATGATTTTACAGACGATGATTCACCGGAATGTTTCCGTGGATTCTCCGGTAAGAAGAATTTTCACATCAATATAGCCGGCGGCGAAAAGGACACCAGAGATCCAGAGGTAAAAATTGTGATCACCTACAGTTTTCATTGAATTTCGTTGATAAAATTTAGGGTTTATGATTATGTCTAAACTGTAAACTGTAATACAGGATCGAATCGTACTTGTGGAAGAAGATGAACAATTCAGCCCGATTTCAGTCCTTGATTTCACACAACAACATGAAGAAACCTTCTCTCCCTTTCATCAAACCCTTGCCGATATGGAGAGTATGTGTTCTTCATCCATTATTCAACTCCTGTTAATCAATTTCTTTTGAATCAAATTGACTGATCAAAATTCTTATCCAACAGGACGAAGCATTAATCTCAAGCAGCAAATCCAAAACTTCGAGAATCTCATTGAAGTTCATGATGATATGAACAAACATGTAGAATTATACGACACCGAATCATTTAAAATCGAAGAACAGGCGATCCGGCTCATGGATCATGTGAAAACAACAAGCTCCATTGAAGAGTGGGACTTAAACTTGGATTGTTTGTTGATAGATTTCTTTAGGGATGAATTGATGACAGGTAAGGAAGTGGAAAACAATGGCAATTTAGAATCTAGGGTTTTGAGTGTTTCAAAATGTTGGGTGAGAGGGGAAGATGATGGATCTTTGGAGTGGGTTGGAGAAATGGATAAGAGATGGAATTGGAAAGATTTTGAAGATGATCAGAAAGAGATTGTGATTGAGATGGAGAAGATGATGCTTAATTGTTTGTTAGACGAGTTAACAATGGATCTTGTTAACGTTTAGAGTTAGAACATACAAATAAAGATGATAAACCAATTTTTAGATGTTAATTAGCGGTCAAATATTGTAAAGTAAGATTAAGTTTTCTTAGTTTTTTTTACAATTATCAAATAAGAATGATCCAATTCTTTTATTAAATTGGTAAACCAAGAATGTTTTTTTTTTTTGGAAATCATCAAATGCTACTTTGATTTGATGTTAGATTGCTCAATTGTTATCATCCTTTCAACATTGCTTTCAATATCCACGAGGGAGATGGCAAAAGGCTTGTGTATTCTCTCATACATAATCTTAGTTAGGTTGTACATTTCATCCATCAATTTTACCTTGTTGTGTGGTGTTCATAAATAGTTGAAAATTGAACCATTTAAGCGTAACAAGTAGGGGGGGTTCAGTAAATTTGAGATTTGTACGGTTTGGTTTTAAGGGTTTGATAAGTTAACGATCCAACCAACAAACTAAAAAGTACATTATCAATCTACCTTACAACCATGGACACCACGACACACCAATATATCTCTTAGCAAAATATACCTATGGTCTCATCGCGAACCGATCGTAGTTTAGTTTCTACTAAATCACTTTTTACTAAACATCACGTATCAAAATAAAAGGTTGTTCATCAAATTACTTTTAAAGGTAATTTGACAACTTGATTTGATTTAAAACTTTTAACATATAAAAAGGGTCTTCATAAAAAAAATCCTATTTTGATGTGAACCGTTCTAAAAATCTTCATGTACTATTTGTGATGCCTAATAAGTAAGGGTGAGCAAGAAACGGGTTTAGAACTGTATACCCATAAGAGAACCATATCCGACCTGTGATTACCCGTTTAAGCAATGAAGGGTACGGGTTACGGATTTCATAAAAATCAACAGGGTAAGTGTACGGGTCGGGTAAACCCATACGGGCCGGGTAATACCCGTTTGCTCACTCCTACAAATAAGCCTTTCATAGTCTTAATGCTAACCTTCACAATTCTTGTCACAATCACCTATAGTTCAACCAATTCACACCTGTGGTGGAGGTATACCAGATTACCAGGTAGCCTTATGCAGCTTGTTTCATCATTTTTGTTCATGCCCACCAAATTTTATTGTTGTGGGTTAGTAATATAATATACCCAATAAACCCTTCAATTATTGTTCATGCCCACAAACCACCTCCAAAGAATAAAGGCGGCAAACTGAATAAAATTCCCTAGACATAATATATAAATATAATCAAACCAAAGGTCTCTTTTCTTCTTCCTCTTCATTTCTTCGATTTTCATCTTCAACCAAAGCCGACACTTTCATCTTTGGGACCATTCTTGGAGCCGGTTTGTTCTCGGGTATCATCTTCAGCACGATTCCCATAGATATCAGAATCAAACCCGTCCCATGTTGCTCTGTTAATGGCTTTGTGAAGATCAAGTAAGATAGCAGCAAAGTAACCGCCTTTCTAGCCGTTGTTATCTATGTCATTAAGTACAAGTTCAGAAGCACATAGTCAAATGTGATGGGTAGTTGGGTACTAATAGAAAACTAAAAAGATAAAAGATTTAAAGCGCGTATTGGTATCGAAGAAAATGTACCATTGCTGTGGTGGCGGCCCCAAATATGGCAATTAAGGAAAGAACTGAGACTTGACCGATAAACGTTGCCATTGCTTCAAAGACTAAGACACCATAAACATAAGGATGCTGCACCCACAACAAAAATTATCAAAAAGTTCAGATTTGACTTTTGGGTCAACCTAAAAGGTTACAAGTAATAATTTGACACGAAAATCTTGAAATTTTCAAGATTTGTTTAACAGCCATGATAAGCATGCACCGGTCACCAAAACATGTAAGCAAAGTGATCCAATCTGTGTCCATTCATATCGATCTTGAATTCAGAAATCAACAAGTTTGACCAACTTAGGTCAAACATATTAGTTTTTCGGTTGAAGTGAATCTTGAAATTTTCAGGAGATGTTTGATAACTATATCAATCAATAAGGAGCAACCATTAATGAGAAAACAAAAGTGTTATACTTGTAAAAGGTTCATATAATATTGAACTTGAAAGCTAATAGGGTTGACCTTTTATGTCAAACTAGCAAGTATTGGAATTCAAATTCAACAATAAAATCTTGACAAAAAATGCAAGATGTGTAGGATAATGACATTGAATAATATAACATTTATAGCAAAATTCTTATCAATTTCTAAATTGCAAAGAACTAGGATTGACCAATTAAAGAAAAGAAACTTCACCTGAGAGCAAGAACTCCATGCTTTGAATAATTCTCCTGTCAAAAGCATTGGAGGAATCAAAAAGGGCAAACCCACAACAGTTGAGCAAAATAGCATCTCCATCTGCACAAGAAAGCCATGATTTCCATAATTAAAAAAAATATTAACTTTTTTTACTCGTTGCTTTATTCACACACCCAAGAACACAAAACCGATCATGTCACATGCAAATCACCTGAGTCGTATCGGGATTCATGGTAAATATAGCTTCTTGAAAATTCCCAAGAAATGAATCCATGATCAGAGCACCAGAAACCATCACAACACCGAGAATGCTAAAATTTGGTGAAGTATTTGCATCCGCAAGAGTGAATAGTATCAAACCCACAACCAAAAGCAGTGCAGAAACATATTCATGGGGAGGGTATTTTCGTCTTAACCCAGGAATAAACGCCCCCATAATCATCACAGGAAGAACCTGGCAATTTTAGGTTCAAAAAGTTAAACCAAAATGATATAATGTGATCACAAATAATATGCCATAAAAAAAAACCAAACTCAAGACGCTACACTATATGATCCATGACACAATTGCCAAGCAATCTATCGTTAAAACAAGACCTTAAGTTTGTTATACGGGTGTCATACAGTTAAAAAAATAAAAATGCATGAATATCATCAAGATATGGGGTTCTTTAATATGAGTTACACTTTTAGGTGTGGTGATGCACAAGCAAACACTTCACGGAGCAGATAAAGATCTAAACTTTATGACGCGAGGTGCGTCTGTGACGTAGAGAGAACAATGCATAATGTAGAAGGCATATGGGAAAATAAGATCAAGACTTCATTAATTCAAGATGCAATGTTCAGGTGGTCGGGTACAACAAAAAAATGAATAGTGGAATTGCTTAATCGTACAATCAATCAATGCACAGAGGAAATCAAGATTTCACCTTGGTGGATTTAAACATGAGTTGAGCAGGGTAATTTAGGAAAGCCAAAGACCCTTTGGTGAGACCATGTGAACCCATGAGGACAGCCGAGAGCTTGACATGTCTTCCATGGGTTCACCATTTGCTTGGTGGTGAACCCTTGCAAATAAATCAAAGCAATGTAAACCCATCCTTGAATGAATGTAAAATACCAGCCATAACTACAAAAAACAAAATTTTCGAAAAAAAGGTCAAAACATTTTAACAGTGTTAACTTAATTGAAACTTATTTTACAAAGAAAGCTTAAATTCAAGATTTGATATGGGTCACCAACCTGAATTTAAGACGATTATATACATATTCCTGAAAAAAAAAGCATGAAAGTAATTCATTAGCATTAATCAACATGAAAAGAAACTAACACTGCCCTACTTACAAAACAGAAGTCTATATTTGACTTTTGATAGTCAATAGCACATTATTCTATTCATATGCAAAGAAAAAATACCAACTACATTAAGGTAATAGAAGAATTAAAGATACACAAATTATGTAGAACTTGAATTTTGATAGCATCAAGTTTAAGACTTCCGATCTTTAAAGTCAAAAATGAACTTCAGTTTTTTGGTCAAATTCAACACAAACATCAAAACAGGTTAAGACTTCAAGTCCTTATATAAAAATGTGTTTATCCATGAAAATTAAGATCTCTGGAAATGTAAAAATCAAACAAAGTGATCATTCAAAAATTCAAATAACATATTGAAAGCCAATAATACCAGCATTCACCCAAAGAAGTTTTCACTAGCCACTCTAAACAAGAAAGACATTTACAAATATGTAAAAGGAAAGCAACAAGTTTCAACTCCCTGTCATGTTTCTTTTGATGTTAGATACGAACACAACCGTTTGGACAATATGCTAGTAATAACAATCATTCCCAAATAAAGTAAATTCTTTTCGAAAGCTGATTTGTACAATAACATTAAAATGATTTGTACATTACTAAAGAACAAAATCAACAACCCAGAGTACAACCCACAAGAACTATAGTGTATATAAAACAATTCTAGTGGTTTACAAATCAATTTCCATTACTTTCCTCCATGAAAATAGAACATTATAAAGACTTGTACTTCAAGCAGCAAAAGTTGCATTTTTCACCACAGTTGGCTATTCAACCTATAAATCCCTAATAGTGAGTAGGGGTGTTCATAAACTGTCGAACCGACCAAACCGAAGCAAGTCGGCTGGTTTAAGATTTATATGGTTCAATTCACGGTTTTGGGCGGTCTAAAGGTCCGGCAGACAGTTTCCAACTTGGAACTGGTCGCTTAACCTTTATTATTTATTATATTTTTCATTTTTGGAATATGAAGGTATGTATATGTATTATATTCATAGGGGACGGTTCCACTAATAAGTGGTTTTTCGCTAAGAAATCCTAAGAAGTGAGTCAAACGAACTCCGATTGAGCTCATTCCAGCGGCGTTGGAACCGTCTTATCGAACCATAACCTGGACCCAAAAACCTAAACCCCCTTCCACCCGCACCCCCAAAAACTTAAACCCCCCGTCCTACCCCACCCCGAAAAGCCTAAAACCACCACCCCACCCCCCAAAAACCTAACCCCCCACCCCAAAAAAAAACCTAAACCATAAAATCTAAACCATAAGGCTAAAACCCTAAAATTCAAACGTAAAATCTAAACCTTAATAGCTAAACCCTAAAAGCTAAGATGGTAGAGTTCGACGAGACGGTTCCAACGCCGCTGAAATTAGCTCAATCGGAGTTCGTTTGATATCGTTTCTTAAGGTTTTTGTCATTTCTTAGATTTTTTAGCGAAAAACTACTTCTTATTTGAACCTCCCCCTATATTCATAAACCATCTACATCATTTTAAAATTCTGATACAAACTAAAACTTTAGAAAAAGAATAAAAAAGAAATAGGTTCAACTGCCAAACCGACCCACCTGATCCAACTGGTTTGGTTTGTCGTTTCTTGTTAGGCCCAAACAAGCCAAGCCAAGCCAAACCAAACCGTGCACACCCCTAAACGGAGAGCTAGCTAGCTATGTGGGGATTGAATGTAAGTAACGATGGACTCAGACCCACAAACTTAGTCAAGCCAAAATTGTAAAAAAATATTTTTTGTAATAGAAATCTATCAAATTGATGATTCAAACTCAAACAAAGACGATGATATCATCCAAAACTTCAAACAAACAAACCTTTGCACCAATTATTCCTGGATACCAAATTAAGAAAAGAATTATTTTTATAAGTTGAGTAGGGCCCATTTAGGATTCACCAAAACTTCAAGGCAGTAATCAAGTACTTAACATCTTTTAATAAAAAATTACAGAAAAGTAAAAGATTAAGATCAAAAAAGTATAATAAAGCCTAAATATATCCAAAAATATGCAGGCAATTTGCATAAAGTATTGCATGCAAGCCATAAACATCATCAAATCAACCTGACCCCCAAGAGAAAACCCCAATTCTTGCAAATCAATCATGGGTTTTCAAGAAACCAAGATTCTTGAACAATCTTTGCAGATCAAAATTGTGTTTTTAAAGAAACATCCAATCCTTGAAAACTACCATCAAATCATACATGGATTTTTGAAGAACACCCAATTCTTGAAAAATCTCAAAAACTTAATCTTGAGTTTTGAAGAACACCAACCCTTGAAGAATCATAATAAATCAAACATGGGTTTATGAGATTATGACATCACATGTAAAAAAACCCTAAATTTTTCAAGAAAATACAAATGTCTTGATAAAATTACCTCACAAACACCATTAACAAGATACCCAAAGAAAAACCCTGAAGAGCAGATGAGAAATTGTTGCCATTTGGGTCGATCAGAAAGAGAGATACCAAACAGAGATCGAGACTGTTCTTCATTGTTCTTCATTTTTCTCTCAACACTTGATGAAAAAGTCAATAACTTTTATGATGATGGTGAAGAATGAAGCAGTCTTTGATATATAGAAATTGATGAACTGGGATTTGTGCATGTAGACTTTAGACACAACAGAAAGAATTTATTAAAGGGAGCGTACCGGTTCAATCACGCTAAACATGTATCAAGAAGGCATGAGAAATAAAGGGTTTTACATTTATTTTAGAGAGAAGAAGAGGGTTGACAGGGTCTGGTTTTTTGAGAGGCCGCCAACTCATGAAGGAGGAGAGGAGGTGTGCATATTATATTAGGTGACTTCGATTTAGGGGTTTTTCTTTTTGAAGAAAAGAAACACTCCTTGTTATATTTTTCAAAACAAACTAAATTAAATTTAACTACTCGGTGAACTCGCATCTTATAGCAGGGCGTTGATGCGTCAGGAAAACTGTAAGGTTTGATTCTGACAGCATGTATAAAAATAAGCACGACCTATTCACAACTCAGTTTTGAAAAAAAACTTATGTGCAGACGTTGTTAAAAATAGGTACACTAGTACTAAGAGAGAAAGAAATTGTAAAAAAAATGAAACTTCGAGGCAGCTTTGACGACTTGTTCGTCAACGCTTCGAAAGCTTTTATATTATTGCGCACAACTTTGTTTTAAACGAAACTTACACCGAAACGTAGATAAAAATAAGCATAAGAGTTAAAAGGGACATATTGTTAAAGATAAATTATGGGCTTAGGACCGACTAAATAATTATTTGAAAATGAATATAAATAAATAAAAAATCGATGATGCATGTGGAAGGTATTTGCTATAGTTATCAAAATTGGCTTTGAAAATAACAATTGTGTTTAAAACATTTTAAGTTTTTAGTATAGTTTAAAATCATCATTAAATGTGTTTTAAATGTTAGGTCTACTATTGAATATGTGAATTATGGTTTTTGAAGGAAAAACTACAGATTTTAATCCAACATATCCAAATTATGATTTTTCTAAATTGGTTTATGGTATACAATTATATTGAATTGTCTAGAATATCTTCACAAGTGATTTGAAACCGAAAAGTTGATTTAAATTGTCATAAAACTCATTTTAATGAATCTGCAGAGGGTTGAAAATGATGATCTTGTGAAATGAAAGTTTCAAACTCAGTATGAATGAAAAAATTAGCATGTATGATAAAAAAAGGATTTTTAAAGGTAAATATCATGAATTTGCAAAGAAAATATATACTTATGTGAATTGTGTGGAAATATTTGTTGTCACACCCCAACCGACGGCGGAAACGTCGGGACGGGACATGTAGACTGTTCATAAACTCATGGTTTACTAAAGTTGTGATAATTAAATAATCAATTTCATTTCATAGCTCAAATATTCAATTACAACATTTACAAGGGTCATAAATACATGAATATCTTTATTAAGTTTAAAACTAGGTCCTCAATCCTAAGTGAAGCAACTTGAATCTTAACTCAAACATCCGCACCTGAAACATGATAAAATAAGAGGGTCAACTATAAATAGTTGGTAAGCATACATAGGTTTTGACACCACAAGTAATGTTCAAATGTTTTGTGTACAATTCATATGATACATGGTTTATAAAGCATTTATGGAGAATCTAAGTTAAGCTAGTTGCACAAATGAAACCTTGTAACTGAAGGGTATAACAACACATGTTATCCTAATGTAGGGCATAACAACACATGTTATCCTGATATAAATGTAGGGCATAACAACATATGTTATCCTGATGTAAATGTAGGGCATAACAACACATGTTATCCTGTTGTAAATGTAGGGTATAACAACACATGTTATCCTGATATAATGTGTTAATAATTGCACGAGTATGTCATGTATATGTAGCCTTAACAAATAGCATTCAAACACAAAGCACAAATAAACACAAATGATCATATTGTATAATTGTACGTGTGTAATTGCAAATAGTGTTTGATGGTAATCATGTTTCACCCCAAAATATGTAAAAATATAAAAGAGGGGCTATGTAAACTCATATTGATATTGTGACTTAAACTTGAACTAGATCGTGAGGACAAATTAACCGGATCGCCGATGCCCTAAGTCAATAATTTATACATACTTAATATATAGGAATGATTAAAAGAAATAGGAACGGAACGATTTGGACTAAAGGATTTGAAATGGACGATCGAATAGAAAGAATTAGAGATACCATCTTTAACGGTAACTAAACTGATGATGAAATTGCATGAAATAATGTTTTATAAAAGAGATTTTAGGCGTCAATAATAAATATTAATTTCTAATAAATATATTATCAAAACACTTAGGTTAGAATAGTCATCATGTTGAAACATTATAATATTTATAAGAATATCTTTTAAAATAAGTAACTATATTCATTATGTAAATGGTGATATTATTATTTATCAATTTATTAAAAGAATCATGATATATGTAAAAGTAATATGATTAAAACAATTACAATATTAATAACACAATTTCTAATATTAATTATATATCATATTGTTAAAATAGTTTAGGTAAAATATATGTCTAATTACTTTTGTTTAATAAAAGTTATAACGTCACGAACGTGACTATTTATTTTCTTTTAATCTCAAAAGTTATATAAAGGGGGTTGTTTTTGAAATGGTAATAACAAAGTAAAATAATTATATTCATAAATTACTTGTTATACTTTTATGGCAATCAAAGGGTTTTTGAACATAAACATAATTATGAGTACTCTATTTATTTAAAATAATAGTTATAACCTTTGAATATTTAAATAAAACTTATTTGTTTATATATTGTTATATAAAAATTATGTATCTTTATTCTTTTATTTCTATACAAACACATGTATGTAAATCTATACTTATATATATTTTTATATATATGTATGAGAGTAATTAGATGCAGAAACAAGGAATAACAACAATTAAAAAAAACATTGCAGAGGCCAGGTTTTGAACCTGCGACCTACTGCTTTGAAGGGGAGGGATTTATCCAGTTGGTCTGCTATGTCATCGTGTTTAATGAACCAGAAATAAATTTAAAGCAACGATTTACTACATCAGCTTCATCCTTTTACCGCCCCCATTTACAAACAGAGATCCATTTAAACCCTAACCCCAAATCGATTACAAAGTTCACAAGATCATAGGTGTGAAAACGACGAGTAAGGGGTTACCTGAAGCATACGATTTGGACCAAAAAGAAGCCAGAATGTCGTCGATTTGAGGGGCTCTCCTCCTTCCTGCGTCGATTGAATAGAGAGAAAAGAGAGACGAATTTGTGTAGTGATTTCTATTGTGTAGTGATATGGGGTTTAAAGGGTGTTAACCGATTATTAAGATGCGTTTAACAACAGTTAATTGAACGAAATAAGCGGGATTAGAGCCTGGGTTATGGGGTTTTAAAAAAAACGACCGAAATTACAAAAAGTGTCATAAATTCGTGAATTCTCGATCAATTTCGAATTAAACCTTCCTAATCTATACTATATAATAAATAAAGGTTTTTCCATGCCACGTGTCGCCTCCACATTCAATTTTATAATTTTTTTCTCGTTTCTCTCTCTTATTAAATGCACATTCAACTTTTAACAATAATTTATATTTAATAAAAATATTAATTATACTAATAAAACACATTTTTTTAAATAATCCTTTATGAAACTTTGAAATCTAATTATGTAACTTTAATTTCCAATCAAATAATAAATGAAAAATCAAATTACACTAAATAGTACATAATTTATTTTCGAAACTCAATTATATATTAGTTTTTACATATTTTGAGTTTTGTTTTCTATCCTTAGTATATGATACATTTTTACACTTATAAAATATACACATAAAGATTTAAAAAATTTATTTATTGATATTTTTCATCCTGTGTGTATACACGGGATCTAAACTAGTTGATTATAAAGGAGTTGGAAACGGTTTTAGAAGGATTTGAATCCCGGAATAACAGGGATTTGAAGTGATTTAGCGCGTGTTTGACTTTTTAAAGTCAAAATTGGGTTTGGTTGGTTCCTGGGTTTAAAACAAGGAGAAAGGGGGGGGGGGGGTTCAAGTAAGGGTTCAAAGGCTATGGAAGGTTCAAAATTTGGAGTTCAATTGATCAAGGGTTCAAACTAGTTTATTTAAATAGAAATTATGTATATAGATATATTTTATAAATTGATTTTGTATATAAAAAAATAAAACTTCAAAACACTTGAATCTTTCCTTTTTTTAACTTTATAAAACTAACTATATTCAAAATTTAAAATTTTATATTTGCTAAACAATTATCTTTATGAGGTTTAATTAATAAATTTCAATACATGAATATATTCGCATACATATATTTATAAATAAATAAACATATATATAGATACGCAAACATGTGTTTTAGAAATTTATATGTAATGCAAGGTTTAAAACAGAAATACTAATAAAAAAAAGATTTATGGGACATAATGTGCTTGAACAACATACGAGATTTAAATGTAGTGTTTGTTACTAAAATAAAATAGGGTCAGAAAAATCATGGATGTTACATTTGTATTGATGAAAGTTGTCAATAAATAGTGATCCTAAAGGCGGTGGGAATATGTAGGTGTTTGCAATATATTCGAGAAAATCCAATCGAAGGTCATCGTGGTTTTCTTGGCAACGCAATTCCAAAAGAATGTCATCGTCTACTCTTCTTCAATATGGGTTTCTTGGTGCGTAATCAGAACTTATTGCAGCCCCTTCATCTTTCAAAACCATATTGTGTAATATAATGCAAACGAATATTATATTTCTAATTTAGTAAGACTCCATTGCCTGTGCAGGACATCCTACTATAGCCCATTTAATTTTTAGGACACGAAAAGATCGTTCCACGTCCTTCTTGCCGCTTCTTGTGTTGCCTTGAATCGTATTCATTTATCGTCAGGTGGAAAACTAAATGGTTTCACCATGGTTGCCCAATTGGGGTACCCAAACTTGTATTGAACATCGTTTTTTTAACAACAAGGAAATTATATACATATATATATATATAGTCAAGTGAAAATGGTTAGAAAAAACCTAACCAAATTCAATAAGAGGTGTTACATATATAAAAGCGGATTTTTCATCCACTCCCCCCCCCCCCCCACAAATATTTAGCTTACTATTCCTATTACGAATCCAAAGAAAAGAATAGTGGATAATCATCTCCAAATTAAGTTTTGTTTTAACAACAAGGAAATTATATATATAGTCAAGCGAAAATGGTTAGAAAAAACCTAACCAAATTCGAATAAGAGATGTTACATGTATAAAAGCGGATTTTTCATCCACTCGACCCCCCATATATATGTATTGTACATCGTTTACCTGGAATGGACACTTGAGTGCGGTTATGTGTACAACATCGTTGAATAACAACGACTAATTGAGTACGTTAATGTCATTGTTGGAACCAGCGACACGAAAGAATGTATGTCAAAACCATAAATCTTGTGAGGCTACCACTTCGAGTATAATCGTCGAGTACTGGTGATTACCTCACATGTATTGACCTTGCAATGTCGTTGGGCAATTTCCCCAAACCCAATGTATACAATCAATGCTACCTAGAATTCCTAAAAATCCATGTCGGCTTTCATGTGCGGCGTACAAACGTTGTATGTCATGTTAAGTTAGTCTAGGCAAATATTCTTTTCCATACATCTTAATAACATTTCCACAAAAGTATTATAGACTTTTACGGGAAGTTTCTTCCAACATATTCAAGTATTCATTTAGGGAGTCAAGAACATTACCATATGCTAGTTGACGCATTGTCGTTGTACACTTTTATATTTTATTTTTAATTTCTTTAATTTTTTTAAAGAATATTCACAAAAGCAAAAAAAGAAGTTAAGGAACTGAAATTGATTCTTTAACAAATAACATGAAACTGATTCTCTATCAAACAACTTAAGGAAATATGTAAAAGATGGTCTTCATAATGGGAAATATATAAAAACCCCTTGGTCAAAATAAGGGTGAATTAGTCATTCAATAAGTTAATTTTAATTAAATGGATAAATATATAATATATGTGTTTTAGAAAGGGAAATATGTAATTGATTTTTTTGCTTAGGAAAAATTAATTATCTTAACAAGGGAAAATATGTAAATGTCCCTTAATGAAATGGATAAATATGTAATATATATGTTTTAGAAAGGGGAAATATGTAATTGATTTTTTGGCTTGGAGAAATATGTAATTAATGATTTGAGTAAAGGGAAATATGTAAATATCCCTAAAGTAAATATAGAACTCACTTAGTATAACTGACTTTTAGTATGCACATTAGGTTAAAGATTGATAGTTCAGAGAAGCTGTGAGAGCTTGGATGGCAAGGCTGAAGGGCTACTCATTCGCTAAAGAGTGACATTTCTGATAGTTTTATAGTATTGAATAATGATGTTTAAAAGTTTTAATTCCATATGAATTTCGTTATGTTAAAGGTTTCTGCTGTAATATATTATGATTTTCAGTTTAAGAACTATGTATTTCATGTTTTGGACCAACTATTAGACTACCCGGGTTTGGGGCGTTTCACTTTCACATACTCACGATTGTGAGCCCACTCATGAAACCCTCACTCACGATAGGGTAGAGCGGTGTTCCCATGAGCGTGAATGGCTCACGAGACACCACTACTAGAAAATAGATCTTTAATGACGCACAATGCGTGTCATAAAAGGGGGTAGATGACACGCCTGAGTGCGTGTCATAAGGGAAGATGACACGTATTTGTGTGGAATTGATATATAACATAATGAAACACCCTAGAAAGATTGAAAACTACTTAACTTTAATCATGTGGAATTGATAAACACAATTGACTCATACCTTACAATAGATCATGAGTTCAATAATCCACTAAGTGCATTATACTTTGACCCTACCTAAAGTGGCTTATCACATTCTTCACGAAGTGATTTTAATGAATAAGGTTCTTTCTCTAGATATGTGAAGGCATCATGTATCATTTCATTTGTATAATCAAAGTCGGGAGGTCTAGATTTATTAGGGCATCTAGAATCAAGCTTGAGAAGTTTTTCTCCATGAAAAGACCAAACCTTATAATTTTCATCGAAACCGAGGGCAAACAGATGATAACACACATTGTCAGTTGAGTTTTTTTTTTGAACGGCAATTTGGATCACTGACGGGCCACTGGCCCACCCGATCATCTCCACCACCCTCAGGAGGAAACCCACTATATGTGAGAAAACCCACTGGCCAACCTGGAACCCTTTTTTTTTGTCATAAATGGGACTTGAACCCAAGAACTTCCCAATTTAATGAAATCTTGAGTACCCCAGCCCAATCACTTGGGTTGAAGATCATTGGCCATTGTCAATTGAGTGGTGACACAAATTGATACAATTTACAAAAGGACATGGAATAACATCTGATTTTGGATTATTACTTTGCGCAAAATTCTAAAAAGGCCTCCACACCTTTGTTATATGCATTTGATTATCTATCAGACGTAATCCATGATTTATCCATGACCATTTGTTTCTAGTTTAAGCATATAACAGAAAACAATCATATAAGAAAGCTAATGAATCTGTGCATTTGGCTTAGAATCAAACTTTAAACAAATAACATAAAACAGAATCAAACATGATGGTTCAGCCATTTGGGACAGACGCAACATGAACAAAATAGTCCACTAATTTTTAACAAAAAAAAACACTCAGTCATTATACCTGAATGTGAGCGAAGGAGTCGCAGAATCCTAGCTATATTTGATTTTGTGAAGACGGTCGCCGAATTCTAAATCCTAGCCCAGTCGATTTTGTGAAGACGATCGTTATAGAACCCTAGCCCAGTCGATTTTGTGAGCGAAGGAGTCCAGAACCCAATAGATTTTATGAAGACGACCGTCGCAGAACCCTAGCCCAGTCGATTTTTGTGAAGATTAATTTGTGAAGACAATCGTGCGCGAAAAAGGGGCGGGGTTTAGAAATTATAAGATGACAAATACAAGAAGACACTCATATTTTTATGGTGCACTTCATGTTTTTTTTATTATGACACCTAAACGATAACACATACTTTTGCACGTTATAAAAACAGTGTGTCATAGTTCGCGTGTCATTATAGCTAGTTTTTCTAGCAGTGCACGCTTACGGACCATACCCTGTGGCTTAAAAGCTAGAAAAAAGGTAATTATTATTATTTTTGTACATGAAAACTGAAAAGTAAAAAAGATAAAATAATACCGTATACCATACAATTTGAACTATTTTAGTAAGTTATTTAAAGTTTCAAACATGTCATGAATCATATTTATAATACCACGTCACATGTTGATAAAAGAAAAACAAAAACAAAGCATATGGATAAACATCCGGTCATTTCAACAAAACTACTTTACATTAAATTTAGGTTCTTTACTATAAATATAATATAAATGTACGAAACTAGTTATGATACTACGCTACACAGCGTGGACGTATTTATCCTTAAAACTATAGTCATAAGTAGCAGTTGTATATTTTAAAACGTCGATATATCAGGAGTATTGAAATTTACAACGTAAAAATATGATGAAAATAAAATGTTCTTTCATACCAAAACAAATCGTTAAACCCTAGGAAAAAAAAGTTGAAAAAAAAACCTAAAAAAAACTGAATTAAAAAATAACAAAAATAAAATTAAAACAGAAGAATGCCACCCCAAGGATCGAACCCGGGTGGATGGGGGGTGACGGGTCGCGCCCTTGCCGCAGAACCAAGGAGGCTTTTTGTGTATAATTTTCCCCACTTACTACTTTATACACATGTAAAAGTCGTGGTGAATAAAAAAACTCGGCCAACCACAGGACGCACGTGTCACCGACGCCCAAACCAGCAATTCACGATTTAGAACTGTTCACAACCTATTGAAATGTATGGTTCTTAGAATAAATCACATGGAAAACACAACACATAACTTGTAATTATCGAAAAGAAAACTAATTATTTGACCTACTTGCTTCTTTTACACCACGTAATCTAAGCGCTACATGTCATAATTATATGAGTACAAATTTTTTTTCACATTTTTTTTCATTTGTAACTATTTAATATTTCTTTACTAACTATTTAAAACTTTTTTATTAATTCATAAATCTTCATTACTATTTAATAATTTTTTATAATTTTTAAATATTTGTTACTAACTATTTAATTTTTTCTTTATTGAACGTGTAAAACACGAGTTTGTAAGCTAGTTAACCTATAAATCAGTATTTTAAAAGAAAAAAGTTAGACATAATCCAAAAACTGTAGAGTTCTTACGTATAACATTCTAATTTAATTTTATGTAATATTTTATTAAAAAAATATTTATAGATAAAGAATGAAATTCCTATTATTTGTGGTTGTCGTAAATTGTATAAAACTAGTAAATATGCCCGCTGCATCCGCGATGCAGCGGGTTAAACGTCAGTTGCAACAGAGTCACTAATAATATTCGAAACGTTATTAAAAAAATGGTGACGTAAACACACGCATTGCGGCAATGACGTTGCTAACACATTATCGAAACATAGATAGAAGGCGATGGTTAAGCACGTTTAGAGAAGCGTACGAAGTTTTCATGTTCAATTAAAAATACATATAAAAAAACACGTCGCACACGGTTCGGTTTTTAATAAAATTAACGTCAAAATGTAGACCAGATCGAATGTGGATAAAATATTATTGAAACACAGATAAAAATAAGTACGACGCAACGATATACTCATAGCGTACGAAAACCAAATATTTTAAAAGACTCAAACTCATGTGTTGTATCGTAAACGATGATAATATTCGAGAGAAAAACAAAACCGTTACTTTAAAAACTTTACCTAATAAAAACTATTCTCTAAGGTAATAAATAAATAAAAATTTTAGTTATCCTTTGAAACGTAAACAAAACATGTTATATAGTAAAAAAATAATTTAAATAAATAAATGCCCCTTGAAAAGGAAAATAGTAAAAAAGAAGGAAATAAAACATTTTGATTGCAGAAGTGAGAGTGTGAGACAACCATGAGTTTAACCAATCAGATTCTAAAGCATCAAAAAATCTTGTGCATAACTAACTTGTACATTGTGCAAAGAAACTTTGCAATATGCCTTTTGCCTTTTGTAACTAATCAAATTTATTGAAATAAAAGACTAGAAAATCAACAAAAGCTAAATGTGTGGTTACTTCTTAGAAGGATTTAGAAATTAACATCCGTTGCAAGTAATCTTTAAGTGGAGTTTTGAACACACGTAGTTAATTTAATTGTTTAAGCAGCGTGGGAAAAGGGAGGAACCTGACAGGGGTGCATGGGATCTGTTGGTACAAAACTTATCACCTAAGGGATTTAAGTCCTGAAGCAGTGCAAGATGGAGGATAATCTTCTACTATGAGAGTTTTCGGCTACTACTTCTGGGTTGGGCTTGGAAATGGGTCTGCAAGACAGTGAAACACCGTGAGTCTCGTCACGGGCAGAAGAGATTTCTTCCCGTGACCACCCTCCGGTGTAAGAATAAGTATCCGTTGGCTTACGGAAAAGAGGAGAAAATGGTGAAGTGAAGTAGCAAGTAAAATGTGTTGAGTGAATAATGAATGGATCCCTACCTTTTTGCGGTTGAGTGAACTATTTACAGTATTCCTATAGTTTGAGTATCTGGGTTGAAACCACACTCCAGGTAACCTGCAGTCGACATTCCTCATCTGACCAGGCTTGTTTGGACCGTTATACATTTTCTAGTGTTAAGAGGTTCCAGATGTTTGTCCCTATAGTTGACTTGCGCTCCTATCGTTCCTGACCGTTCGTCCGTTATGGGTCCAGACCCTTTGTCTTTATAGCTGACCTGCCTCTGGTGTACTGGCCTGGATGTCTATTACAGTTCAGGTTTAGTTGGTACCATGTCTTTATAGTTGACCTTTTACTTCTGATATCCTGATCATGTAGGTTAACCTTGCTAGTCAGGGATTCAGGTACGGATTTTGGCCTCTTACCGTTTTGTCTTACTATCCGCATGGTGACATTATCTGGTATCCAATGGGATTTCTTCCGTATGTAATGCGTGTCTTCTAGCTTGATGTTTCCCTTTTATATTTTCTAAGTGTTTGATGAAAAGAGGTAGATTATCGTGTTCGAAACCAATCCGGGCCGTGACCCACTTGATGTCGCGACAGGCCTTGAGCCGGGGCTGGGCTACCCCAGTGTATATTGGCTTGGGCCATTACTAGTTTGGGATGTTATCACTTTGGGCTGTGACCCACTTGATGTCGCGGCTCACGTGTTATGAAAGTAGAGATAGAGGTGGACAGGGCTTTGTTGTGCCACAGCTGGGCTACCCCATGATTGCGCTTACGCAAAGACAAGTCAAGTGGTCGGGACTTGACGTGCTGCAGCTCGGGTTCCATCCTTCACTTGTGTCTTTTTTTACAGCTGATTACAATGGACCGATGACACTTGCCGAATCAAACTTAGATGGAGGGGTCGGGACTCAGCGCTGCCATGACTCGGCTTGTTGCTGTGACCGGCTACTCTTTTTTTGGGGTTTATATAGTCGGTAAAATCTTCCTCCGTGACTGGGCTTCTGCCTAAGCCAGACAGGTGGCTGGGACTGAGTTTGTGTGCCGGGACTGGGTGCTTGGTCGGGACAGGGATGCATGGCCTTGACTGGTCTGCTGGTTTTGAGTCCCTGAGTCATGGTATTAATTGACTAATACTCATCAGGATCGAACCCGCACCGCGGGGGGAGTTGAGATGCGACACTAACCAGCTGCACCATACCATTTTTGTCTTTAACTTCGCAAGATTAATATAAAAAATAGATGCAGGTCAGGTATTGTTTCATACCTACCTGCATCTTTTATATATATATATATATATATATATATATATATATTTTGTGACACTTGAAAAAATGTATTTTGTCTATGAGTGACGCATAATGGTAAATTAGTGAATTAGTTAACCAAATTTGTCAACAACAGTATTAAATGATATAAAGTACTTCCAAAGGGTATAAGGTGATCAAACTCAATTTGGTGATTTTAATAACAAACATATTAGCTTAGACAAAATGTTTATAACTAGGGGGATATCCCCGCATTACGTGACGGAAATTCGGTCGGTATCAGTTCGGTTAGTTACGGTAGACGTACATACCCAGACGTGTTGCGACATGACTCGTTCTTAAAATTTTTAATAAAAATAAGCACGTTGCAACGACACATTTGGAACCTAAAAAACATTATTCAGATCGAAAAGAATGACGCGAATCGTGGAGCAGGTTCAAATAATCCCATAAGTGGTATAGAAGGTTGGAAGTTTCCCGGCCCAGGGGAAATGCCCGTGAGTGTTGGTGAACAGTATACGTAGAACATGTGAGTAAAGAGTTGTCCTTTGATCTCTTAGCTCTTTTGGTACCGTCGGTATTGCTTCTTACTTTCAAGTTTTCCTAGGCCTACATCCCTTGGTCCATGGATTAGAAAAGCGAGCCAATAAGATGAATTGGTTCCGGGGTATGCCTGCCTAGGTAGGCAGGCAATAAGGGCAAGGCTGCCGGAAGAGTTTCAGAACTAGCCGAGAGTTCTTCACTGCACTCACCGGAGAGAAGGGATCATCTCCAATCTAGTTTAAGGTCTTATCCCCTTATTAGTATAGTATCCGTAGTGTAAGCCGACATTTGGAACCCAAATAAACATACACAATCAATTATAAAGATTTAAATCATCGTTTCGGTTAGTTACAATATCCGTACATAACCAAATGTGTTGCGGCGTGGCTCATTTTAAAAATGTTGATAAAAATAAGCATATTGCAACGACACATTTAGAAGCCAAAAAAACATACAAAATCAATTATAAAAATTAAAATTATTAGGAAATAAAAGTTAAAAAAAGAAGTAAAAAAATTGGTTTAAAAAAATATAATTATGAGGTCAGCAAGCCATGTGCTGACGTAAGCAGCAAACTGGGAAGGGAGATGGGGGGGGGGGGTGGCAGTGCATTGAACCCTCGTCTCGCCTGTGTGGGTGTGGGTGGTGAACCACCAGAGCAGTCCGGGCTCTTGTTTCATATTCTCTCTCTCTCTCTAACTAATATTAAAGCTGAAATGTGGAAATTAAAAAAATTATGCAGTTGCCAACTTGGCAACTTGTACCAATAGTTGCAGCTGTGGTACCAAAATGGACACCGTTAGTTACCGAACCCTGGATTGGATCCACTCTTGTTATGCACATACACATAACTATATATTAGCTACTTATTATTTATAATATTTGTAACTTTAAAATTTTTACTGAAGTGACTTGTACATAATGCTCAAGGAATTTATATATATCTATATATTTATGAACATCAACTATTATGGTTGTGCAAGAATTTAGTTAGTAATTGTATATATTATTGATTAGTTTGATTCGTCTCTTGTACGATACGAGGATTGATTTTTTTTAGAATGATGATTTTTTTTACTACTGTGAGATTTGACTCCAAGACCTAAAAACTTAAGTGATTTAAGAGACTGTCTCTGACACTGGGCCATCAACCCCAGTTGATACGAGAATTGATAAACCCGCGATTTCATACAACCAATAATATATTCAATAATTCGCCATAACAAGAACATAAATACTAAAACATGATATATTAATGTATGGGCTACATCCAACAAGCCCCTAGTAATAGCAGTACTACATATATCGGGCTCGTGCATAATTGCTTCAGGAGAACTTATTCGGCTTTGGAAAGGGCTTTAGCATTCTAGCAATCTAATAGAAAAACTAAGAGCGTTAAATATTTTGTAACATTTTTCCTTATGACATATATTAAAAAAAACCATTTTAATATTTAAATTTCTAATTATATATACATGGAGAGTTATATTACAGATACTAAATTACTTTGAAAACAAAAAGAACGAACCTAAATCGTTTAGTTTTTTTTATCTATTTTTTATATTTTAAAATTTTGTACTTCTTACATAGTAATATGTATGTTTATATACATTAAAAACCACTACAGTAATTTTTAATATGTTTTTTTATATTTAAAAGTATACATACAAATGTATAGGTTATGTGAATGTAACATAACCTACATAAGAATTACACGTATGTAGGTTATATAAATACATGAAATTTGTTCATTTTATCGTCTGAATTTCATGATAGGCGAATACAGTTGTTCCTCTATCATTTTCTTATATTAAAAAAAATAAGATTGAAAAAAAATGTAAAATTCATTTTGCTCTGCATGTTCTTGCAATATTTAAGGTGCGTTTGGTTTGCTGGAATTCAATGGAACTGGAATTTATATTTCATTTCTCAATGCGTTTGGTATGCATAATTCGTTGGAATTGGAATCTGAATTCCATTCTTAACGTGTTTGGTTGATAAAAGAATTGAAATTGGAATTAATTCTCCCAAATTTCACCAAATAAATGATTTCAAATTTCTTTCAAATTGTGAAGGAATTCATCAAAAAGAAATGGAATCTCCAACTACTTACCGTTGTCGCATCCACACCCCAACCCCGCGTGGCCGCCGTCGACCATCGACCATGACCTCGCCGCCGCCCCGGCCACCCCTGATTGCCGCCCTCGCCAAATGCCGTCGCCGACCACCTCCGGCACTCCCCGCCCACGACCTCCACTGTTACCGCCGCCGACCATCAACCCCGACCCCGCCGCCACCCCAACCGCCCCCGAACACCGCCGCTGACTGCCGCCCCTCCCAAACGCTGTCAACTGCAGAATATCATGATTACGATTATACGAGCGAAGGATATGTCAACGGATCGGATAAACGATCGTTAGAACTCACGTTTCACTGGAAACACACATATCTGGCGTTGAACTACTACTTACCGTTTATACTTAACGACGACAAGACAAGTACATAAGAGGAGAAAACGATGAAGTTATTCAACGTCGATGCTTATCAAAATGGACCGTTGTTTCCTTGAGCTTCAAGTTGATGGGGAAGAAGCGTACCACACATTTCAAAGGGTTATTGAAAATGCTAATGTCATTATGGCTACTTACGAGGACCCGCTTCTTGGTGATGTCATGGTTTACCCTGAGAAGGTACCGTTGCTTTCTCTCCTGGATTGCACAGTTGGGCTTTTACTTTGATTGTTCAATTGAGTTGCATGATCGAGAGCATGCAGATGCCAACAAAGAATTAGTTGAAGACAACGAGCAACAGTCCTAGTGGTCGGTGCGGTCCGGTTCGGGGTCGGTGTGGTCCAGGTTCGGTGCTGTTTGCACAGTCCTAGTGGTCGGGTGGCGACAACGATAATGCCGGCGACGAGTGGTTAGTAGTGGCGGGGTGGTCGAGTGGTGGGGACTGGGGGTGGTCGGTGGCAGCGGTGACGGTGGTGGTGGTGGGGGTGGTCGGTGGCGGGGGCGACGATGTTCGGTAGGTGGTGGCCATGGTGATAGATTCTAATTCCTTTATGATTGTTTTGTCAATCAAATGGATTAGGAATTCAAATTAATTTAATAGATTCCAATTCATTTAAATTCCAAATCCTTTGGGCAAATTACAATTCCAAATTCAAATACTTAAAATTCCAATTTCAACGAATTCCGCGAACTAAACGCCCCTATGTTCTGTATAGAACCATCTTATATATATCCCAGTACAGTGGCTGATTCCAGCGATACGACTTTTGATCCAAGTCGGTTGATTCCAACATGTGCGCTTTTTTTCGCGATTCCAAATCCAAACATATTGACTGATTCATGTTATCGAGTTTATATTGTTTTGAATGATTTGCAATTCCAACACCAAAACTTTAGCACGTATTTATGTACATTTTGGTGATTGTCGAAAAAAAAAGTAAAAACCGATAATAAAAGGCAAAAAAGAACTAAAAAAAAGAGTAAAAATAAGTGAAAACTGAAAAAGGTAAAAAAAAAAAAAACACTTAAAATGGTATATGAGAATATTTTAGGTTTTAGTAAAAAAAATGGTAAAATAATCACTATAATTTTTTTAATAAAAGAAGTATATTTGATATTTTTTTGTTTTAAGGAAGAGAATATATGTAATTTATATTTTGGGTTAAGTTTATATATAATTTATAAAGTTTATAAAAACATATATGTAAAAATCCTATATATATCAAATCTCATACACGTTATCACTTATCATTTTAGGGAAAATTCCCAAAATAAACATTTTCATTTTTAAATTACTTTAAACAAACAAATAATTTTTCATTTCTCCAAAATAAACATCAAATTTTCGTCGGAAAATTCTTAAAACTCGGCGAATTCGCCGAGTTACGTGTCTCATTTTTAAACTTACAAGTGTAATTTTCGCGGAAATGCTTTCCAAAACCCGGTGTTTCGCCTGAATATTTGAATAATATAACAAAATGCCGGAATATGAAGAGGTTTCACCGTAATACGAAGAGGTTTTGCCGGAATATTAAACCTATTCATATTCCGGCGAAACCTCTTCGTATGCCGGCGAAACCTCTTCATATTCCGGCGTTTTGTTCTATTATTCAAATATTCAGACGAAACCTCTTCATGTCGGCAAAAATTACACGTGTGAGTTTAAAAATGAGACACGTAACTCGGCGAATTCGCCGAGTTTTAAGAATTTTCTGACGAAAATTTAATGTTTATTTTGAAGAAATGAAAAATTCTTTATTTTAAAGAATTTAAAAATAAAAATGTTTATTTTGAGAATTTTTCCTATCATATTAACCTCTTTAGCTTCAATCTTAAACTGCATATTTCATGTCTGTTTTGTATCATATATTTATATCATTATATGATAATTGACGTGAGTTCTAGAAAAAATAATTTCAATAATAAATGTATTTAAAATAGATTTTAATCATATAAAACCTATATAATATTTTACAGAAGAAGACTTGTGTCCTTGTGCAGACCACACGTTGTTATTCACATGGCACCCACTTGCCTATGCTTCAAACTAATATTAACATGCCACTGTACTTTTTGTAGTCTAAGTCAACGTTTAGCCGCATGCTTCCACGTGTAAACTGACTAAACATGCAAGCTTCCACGATATCACTACGCCACCCTTTTTCAGTTTTCACAGCCTTTTCATCTCTCCGGCCGGTCTTTATTAATAAACCGATGGTAAAAAACCGGTGGTTCAGAATTAAAGACAATGGATGGAAAGAGCAGCCCTTTCCTCCCAGACGCGGCGGCGACGGAGATGAATAGCGGCGGAGAAAGGCCAAGCGAACCATGGAAAGGAGAGCTTGTGAAGAGCATAGTTTACGCCGGACTCGATGCCATCATCACTTCATTTTCTCTTATCTCTTCCATCTCCGCCGGCCGTTTATCTTCCGGTGAGTCTTTCAATCTAGGCCCTCTTTAAGGGGTGGGTAGGGTGGGCGACCACAAAAGATCATGTTCCAAATAGGGCCTAATTTTTATTTAAGTAAATTACATATATTTTCATTTAATTATACTAGAAATTACACCATCTGTTCTTTGATTTCTATAAGTACATTACAAGTCCTTTTTTTTACATATTTTTACATACTATATGTTCTTTTCACTGACTGATGTTATCTTTTTCAGTTAGTTTTAATTGAAATTATCAAACTACCCTTATCAATAAAATATAAAATTAAATAAACCCCTAACACACGCACACACCCAACCCTAATTCTCATTCTTCACCTTCCGCCCACAGCCAGAACACCACCGTAACCATCTCCCCTACAACCTTCGCCGACTCCGGCCACACCCAAACCATAACCTCCATCAAACCAGACCTTCGGTCATCTGGATTCTGGCCACCACAACTAACTAAAACTGTAGTCGCATCTCCCTTAACGCCCGGTCGACCGCCAAATAGATTACCGGATCTCTACACTGACACGGTTATTTGAGACGGTGAACGCTCGTACAGCGGGGAAGTAACTTGATTTAGTTTCTACAGCTGAAACCCGATTGTCGTCTCAAGACAGCAGCCATCTAAACAAAGAAGATGAAGAGGGGGATGAGGGGGGCATCGATGGACGGCGGTGGTGGTGTTGAACTTGGGATTATATAGATCTGTTAGGCGTCGCAGGTGGTGATGTCAAGTGGAGGAGGTACGATTGAAGTGGGTGGCTCAAGATGTCGAGTGGATGTGGTGGCTGGCGGCGATTGGATGTGGTGCCCGACGACCATGATTCTGTACTCCGGAAGAAGAATTGTAGGATTTTGCTGCAAATAGATTTTGAAATACCTGATAGCTTGGTAAATTCCTCCTTTTTAACATCACTGGTTTTGAGAAATTGTGGGCTTACTGGTGAATTTCCAACAGGTATATTTAACCTGCAAACACTACAACTTATTGACCACCACCACCATCGCCTGTTTTTTCTTCTTTCTGTCGCTGCCTCACTCCTTTAGTCGGTGAAGATGATTAGGACAGTGCTAGGGTTAGGACGATGATTGATATGGTAACACCCAATTTGGGGTGGTGGTTGGAGTTGGAGGTTATGGGAGGATGTGGTTTGGGTGGTGGCCGGAGTTGGCGAAGGTTGCAGGGGGAGGTGGTTACGGTGGTGGTCTGGCTATGGGGTGGAAGGTGGAGAATGAGAATTTGGGTTGGGTGTGTATGTTAGGGGTTTATTTAATTTTACAATTTTATATTTTAAATGTAAGGGTAGTTTGGTAGTTTTATTTAAAACTAACTTAAAAAATAACAACAGTTAGTGGAAAGGACATAAGGTGTGTAAAAGTATGTAAGAAAAAAGACCTGTGATGTACTTATTGAAGTCAAAGGACATAGAGTGTAATTTCTAGTATAATTAAAAAACAATATGTGTAATTTACTCTTTTTATTTTTTTTCCGTTTTGTGTCGATTTAAGATATATAAAAAAAATTATAAACTTATATTTAACGATATGGTATAGAGTGGGCCTAATACGTCAAAAACAATTTTGGGGCTCAATCTCTTAAGAAATTCCATGTTCCAGAGGGCCTATTTTCTAGTACTCACCTAGCGCGTCGGAATTCTCAAATAGCGTCTAACATGCTACTAAAATAACAAATCTACGTAACATATGCTTTATTTTCGGAGTAAAAACAGCATCTTAATTTTACTTTTTATTTTATATAAATTTATTTTTTACTATATGTAAAGTAATTTTAATCTTTTTTTTATAACTAATCTAAGATATAAAATGACAATATGACACTAAGCTTTTATATAATAACTATTTTATAAAGAATGGTAAAAAACCAATACACTTTTTTTATTGGTCATAAAATAATCATTCAACCTGATTTTGGTTTATCGTGAAAAAGTTAATAAACTAATATTTTTATATTAAAGTTTCTAACATTGTCTAGAATAAACGTAACTGTCGACTTTTTAAAATAGTAACTTCTTTAACTCTTAATCGAATTAAAATTTAATAAAGTAACATTCAATAATTTAAAGTAATATTTTATAAAAGAAAAACATTAAATATACTTGCATTTTAGATAAGTTTACAAAACTTTAATATAAAAAATTAGTTTATATTTTTTCATGTATTTTTCAACTTTGATATAGTAAAATTAGGTTAGTAATTTTTTTTTAAATTAAAAAATTACAAGGTTGAGTGATTTTTTAAAATCATGTAAAAGGTAGTTCTTTTTATGGTATTAGACATAAACGAGTTAAATAAAGTAAACATTTGTGTAATAGTTTTTATAAATTGTAGTGTTCACCCATATTAGAAAATAATTTAAATCCGACATTTTTTATTATTTTTATTGTAGTTGATGTGTTGGTTTTGGGGTTTGCAAACTTGGTGGCCGATGGTATATCAATGGGGTTTGGAGACTATGTTTCTAGCAACACCGAGCAAGACGTGGCCGTGAAGGAGCGGCTAGTGACGGAATGGGAGGTCACAAACCGCCGGAGATGCCAAGAACAAGCGTTACTTGACCGGTATCAAGCCCTTGGCATGAACATCGATGATGCAACAACGGTACATATATGCTAATATCAAATTATCTTTTCATTTTATTATTAATATCTATGATTACTTGAAAGTTGAAACTTATTTGTCACCAAAGGTGGTGAACATCTTTTCAAAGTATGAGGATATAATGGTGGATGAAAAGATGGTCCAGACCGGAACCCTATCGCCGGTCGATGGCGAGAAGCCATGGAAGAAAGGTTTGATAACATTTGGAGCATTTTTAGTGTTTGGTAGTGCTCCAATACTTGCATTCATCATCCTCATCCCGTTCACGCACAACGACACGCATAAGTTCATTGGTGCGTGTATTTTGTCCGCACTTTCCCTGGCGGCTCTTGGAGTAGCCAAGGCGAAGATAGCCGGACAGAATTACGCGTTATCGGCCGCAGGGACCTTGTTCAATGGTGCACTAGCAGGGTTTGCAGCTTATGCAATTGGGTGGGTGCTAAGGGATGTGGCTGGTCTAGAAGATTAGATTTGGTGCTTCAAAAGTTCAAAGCACAACTTATTATGTTTGCTAATTATCTATGTTAAAAATATTAAAATTATAGAATGACAAAATGGCCACAAGTGCTCTTTAACTTTGTGTCTTTGTGCCATTGTGGGTGTGATGGGCACAGATGGTGTCAAGTTTTCACAGGTTTAGCAGAAAGCAGGAATCATTTGCCTTTTAAATGTTCAAAAAGTGTGTGAATAACAAGTTCAATACAACAAAAGTTCAAATGAAGTTACAATATTGCCCCTGGTAACTACTAGACCTTAATAGATCGAAAGTATTGGGGTTGTTGGCTCAATGGTAGAGGCAAATCATCTAGTAACACCTAAGGGGTTTGGAGGTCAAGGGTTCAAGTCCCACCAGTGACTGGATTAAAAAGAAATTCGCCTTTTTAAAAAAAATAAAAATTTGAGGTGTTTATTGTAAATTGATATGGTTTATTTGATAACTTTTGTAAAAATGTGGAATTAATTTTTGTAATAGTAAATAACATTAATATTAATACACAAATAGTTAATATTATTAAACTATTTTTGTAGAGTTTGAACATTATTTGATAAATTTGTAAAAACGTGGAATTAAATTTTTAGTTAATTAACTATTTTTGTAGAGTTCAAACATTATTTGATAAAAGTAGACTAGTTTAAATTCAAGAGGAGACAGAGCACAAATCCAGTGAGGTGGATGTGTGGACACACAAGAAAGGACCGAATAAGAAATGAAGTTGTTCGGAAGAGATTGGGAGTCACATGTATCTCAGATAAGATAAGAGAAGGAAGATTGAGATGGTTTGGACATGTCAAGAGGAGACAGAGCACAGATCCAGTGAGAACGATGGAAACTCTCGTTGTAGAGAGGAAAAGGAGCAGGGGGAGACCGAAATTAACGTGGGATGAGAGGATTAGGCTTGATTTGCTAGATTTACACCTCTCAGAGGACATGATCAATGATAGGATTTCATGGAGACGTCGTATTAGGGTTTTAGGATGAGTGACCCGTTGTGTGGGAGAGTAGAGTTGTTTAGCAAAGATTTTGCGTATGTCTTGTTTCTTGTAGGTGTGTTGTGTTTCTTGTGACTAATATACTCTAGTCATACACTGTTAATTGTTAGATTACTGTTAGATTTATTTTACTTCATTACTCATTAATTTTATTTATATTTTTATCTTTTTCTTTCCCATGGAGCCGGGGGTCTAAACGGGAGCAGCCTCTCTATCCCTTGGGATAGGGGTAAGGTTTGCCCTCATCACACCCTCCCCAGACCCTACTAATAGCGTTAGCTATGTGTGGGATTATACTGGGTAGGTTTGGTTTGGTTTGGTTTGGTTTGGTTTAGACTAGTTTAAATTCTAGAGATTCTTTTTTTTTTCTTTTGTGACAATTATCTAACCGTGTTTTTGTGTTTTGAACAATTGAAGTTATATTAAATATGTTATTAATTAAATACTTACATATTAAAATATGTAAGCAATATGTATGCTTTTTACCAAATATTTAACTTTACCTTTGAAAGGCATCTTTACCAAAGAAAATGCACATGCTACATCACTAACTTTTGGCTTTATTAACTTACCAATCAAACCAATGAGCTTTGGTCCAGTGGTAAAGACAATGAAGGTTGAACAAAGCTACGTAAGTTCAAACCCGAGTCAAACCGGGTTTTAGTCCGGAGTGCGTTACGTTAGCGGGTCTTGCCCCGTGTAGCGGCGCAACTGTTGTCAAGTGGCAGCAGGCTCCATGGTTTCCCGGGGGACGCCTAACCCCTCGCTCTGAACCCGCGGGCCCGGTTCAGACAACGTAGTGGTCAGGTAGTGATGGGTCTCCGACTTGTCGGAGATGCGACTGTCACTCAACGAATGAAAGTCGCCGTTCAAAAAAAAAACTTACCAATCAAATAAAAAATTAAAATTCCCGTTTGTCATTGAAGTTTTGTTATATTTATCTAAGCTTATTAAATATGCTATTGTATACCACCATCAAAGAAGAAGAGTTACATGGCATGTTAATCAAAGGGCATTTGGTTTGAATCTTTGGTGGTATCTAGGTGTGTTGCATGGTGTCTTTTTTTTAAGAGATTATGAATTCTAGTCCCTTCGTAAACAAATTACCAAATATAACCGAGTAAAAATAACCTTCTAGTAAAGATCAACATAATCTATATAACATTTTTTAACCTATAATACCTTCCAGTAAATGCAAATACAAGATAATACACACATATATATAGGGGAAGGATCATGAGAAAACCACATAGTTAGGCGAAAACCGAGAAAACTGTCAGCAGCTAATCAAATAATTTATAGATTTTTTATTTTTTAAATTTATTTCCAAGTGTATTAATATAATATTTCAAAATTTTCCAAAAAATCATTATACGTATTGTGTTTGTTGTATACGTAACTGCAATTTTTTTGTTTTCTGTTTACGTATACGTAAGCCAATACTTAAAATGATTTTTTGGTAAAAATGTGTAATATTACATTGATACTCTTATAAATAAATAAAGAATATATATTATTATATTATTGGTTAAAATTGATTTCTTAGTGGTTTTCGCCTAACTATGTGGTTTTCTCTTGAACCATCCCCTATATATATATATATATATATATATATATATATATATATATATATATATTTGTTGTTATAATACTTGTTAACGATGTTATGTGGTAACCACGTTAAAATAAACAACTAAAAGATATATAAACAATATACTTTTCATTAATTTATTTTAGTTTTATTGCAAAGTAAAGGATTATGACTACTCATAACCCCCCCTCACATAGTACATGGAAATCATTTGATCAACATTTTCGCTTGTCTCCCGTGATTAGAACATTTAGAGGGAAGAATTTATTTAACACTAACTAATTTTTACATTAAGGTCATCACTAAAAACTTTTTTTTTATCTCTTTAAAGTTACTTAACTTTCATTATGTGTTCCGGTCTTATAATTCCTTTTGTAAATACTATAATTTTTCAAATTAAGTGACCTAACTAAAACAACCACTAGCTTAACCTAGTGACAAAGGTGTATACTCAATACTTTACTGGTCGAACTGGATTTAGAAACCAGATGACATCATAAATAAAATAAAAATTAAAACTATGCATATAGATATAAAATATAAAACAATTTTTATTCTAATGTGAATTTACAATTTTAATGTTATATGAAAACTTAAATAAATAAAATATGCAACTTGAAATATTAAATTAATCAGAAAATGAGATTTTGAAGGAAAAAAAAACAAAAATAAAAAGATAAAAAAGTTATGAAATCCGGTCCAACCCCGGTCCGGTTCACCGGTAATCGGCTGATTCAAACGAAAGCGGTTCAACTACACACAACCAGGCCGGTTATGTGTCCGGTTTTCGGTCCGACCGACCGATCCTGTCCGGTTCTGAAAACACTACAAAATACAGTATCTTATCAAGTTTAGCAGTCCAATAACATTTTTTTGTTTCTAATTTAAAAAATCACGTTCGTGACATATTATTTATCATTTTAGTGTATATGTACGTGTTAGAGCATTCACAATTAGTTTTGTAATTCATGTTTTATTCTTATATTTTAAGGTAAATTTAAAAAAAAATTCAAATTACCCACTACATCTCATTCTTTATTTTTTTCCTTATACTTAAATTATAAGGATATATATGTGGATTGAATGGTAATTTCTTGTATTTACTAACTCAATATTCATCACTTATAATTCTTTTGTGAGTGGAAGAGAGAGAATGAATAATAATAAAAAATTATTAAAGGAGTACTATTTAATTGAATAGAGATAAATATAAGGAATTAGACGTGAGGTTTTATTAAACCTTTAAATTGATAAGGTAAATGTATTTTTAGTTAAATTATATGGATGATAATAAATGAAATCCATTGTGAATGCTCTTAGGTGACTTTTAAATTTATTTAAAAAATAAATCATTTTCCCAATATGTAAATACTTTATATTTTACATATTTTCAGATCACCATTTTTGCATATTCGACATATGGTGTGATGCCGTGATGGGTTGTCATGATATCAATATCGGGGTCATACCAACAACAAGTCACAACTGATTATATGCAAGATCAGTTAAAACAAATTTTGGTTGCTGATGACGTGGGTAGGCTAACACCCACCTGATAAACCCAACATATTATAGTGATGGCCCATTAATCTATGTGATGACAGGGGTAGCTCCAGGAAGCTAACCACGCAAGGACACTGCCAGTTACGAAGGAAAGGCAAAAGAGCGAACCTAAGAAAGCCAGGCCGCAGGCCAAGCCAAGGATAAGTCAAGAGACCATCGGGCAATAGGAGGAGACCTGAACTGACAAGACCGCACAAGTAAACAGTGTCAGGTTGGGAAGTGAGCCTCTAAAGCCTCAAGACGGCACAACACTTCCCAACATCATCTGAATGAGGAAACTACAGGAGACTCAGAGCCAGAACAGTAACCCTTTTACTTTGCAATTCGAGGACAAAGCAAGTCAAACCCTAGGGTAGGGTTCGGTGGAGCAGGTATTGGGAAAGATAGAAGTCCAGTAGTTACACCATTTTGGGTGTCCCTTATACTATCGAGAAGCTGTCTCCCGGTCAAAGGAGCCCAGGAAGGCCTGAAAAGGAAGGTAAGGACCTGTCAAGAATTACCACCATTGCCCCAAGGGATTACACTATAAATAAGAGATCAACAGCAAGTATGTCTCCATACACACATACTTACTCTTACAATTCACTACTCTCATATTCTCTAATCCCATCCTCATATACACCATCACTTTTACCTAGTCTCTCACTCTCGGCGCACATGAACTATTACGGAAATTCCTTGCCTGCTTAGGATCAGGATCATGGCCCTCTTACCTGTAGGGGACACTATCATTTTCTTCGACACCTCCCTGACTTACTTCCTTACCTGAAGCTCCTTCAAGAGTTCTTAAATAACCTCTTCTATCATCGCTCATTACTTGTCTCTTATACTTACTTATTTGTATATTTGTATGTGTTAAATATATCATGTACTTGATTACTATGAACAAATTACTGACTTGAGCGTCGGAGTGCCCTCGGGGCTAGTCCCCCCGGGCCCTCTAACGTAGATCTTCTTTGTCGTTGCAACTCAGATCCAAGATCGGAATAGTTAGACACGGTCCAATCTCATATCAAGCCCGACCCGAATTTGAATGCAGCAACAATTGCTAAAATTAAAAAATTATAAGCTAGATATCTATTTTACCCATGACTTGAGAGTTTACCGCTAAAACTAAGAAAATACATAAAGCTCGTTTGTATAAATATTATATAACCTTGAAATACTTTCCTTCTTGTTAATTTATGTTTTGTTGAACGGCAATTTTGATCACTGATGGACCACTGACCCATCCGATCATCTCCACCTTCCTTAGGTAGAAACCCATCATAGGTGAGAAAACCCCCTGACCCAACTTGGACCACTTTTTTTGTCACAAGTGGGACTTGAACCCAAGACCTTTCCATTTTTAATGAAATCTTGGGTATACACCTTTGTCACTAGACTAAGCTAGTGGTTGTTCCCTATTGTTAATTTATAAACTCACTTTATGACAAGCATTTAAATCATAAACTCACTTTATGATAAGCATTTATATCACTTAATAATGACTTGGAGGATAAGAATTGTTATGTAAGTGTTGATTAAAAACCAATGAGCCCCATATCAACTGGTTTAGGATGAGATTCTCTTATGGTTTTCTAATGTGGATGTAATGGGTTCGAGTCTCATTTGATGTAATATAATCAGGTGGGCCATGAGTTTTTTCACAGTGGGCTTTCGAGTTGTGGGTTTCCCTTGGAATGGTGGGCGGGCCAGTCACCAACACTGTTTGCGTTCGCGGCGCGTAGGTGGCTTTTCGTCAACAGGTTTACCCGTGTTACCGGACTTATAGTATTCGTTGAACGTTCAAAAAAAGTGTTGATTAAAACACATGTACTGATTTTTTTTTTCACATATCTAGTAGACACCACATGGTTGATATGGTCGAGATGTCTTGCGACCGTGCTCCTATTTAGAGCATTTTTTTCCCACACAAACCTTTAAACCGTTGTGTTTAGTCAAAATCTAATTCTTATTTTTTTTGTAAGACTCGAAACACTATAAAGTCTATTAGAAATATCCCGACCAAACCGTTTAGAAAATTTTCTTAGCTTAATTTAAAAAGATTTATTGTTAAAATAAAAATAATGTATGAAATATGTATACAATATCCAACTTTAAAAAAAAAAAAATACATATTTTCCTCACAATCTTTCTATATATAGTGACCTTTGCATATCTCTCTCTCTCTCTCTCTCTCTCTCATTTTGCTTATTTGCAAGTCGCAGTGAATTAAGTGAATCTTCATAAGAGTTACATGTTCTCAAGTTTCATCATATATATATACCACACAATTGTAAGTCAAACTTTCTTCTCTTCATGTGTGATCATGCGTATATAAATATATAATAGAATTATACAAATAATTTATTTTGTACATCCAAAATACTAACAAATTAGTTATTTTTGAAACAAAATATTATTTAGTTTTCATAGATAAAGTGGATGAAAATAAATGATGTCTAACCACCACATAAAATTCGAAGTGGAGGGGAAAAATCAAGCATATTCACATGGGGCCACTTTGATATGAAACAACGAAAAATAATTTATTTGATACAACTAACCATCGTTCATATTAAATAAATTTTTATGAATTTATTAAGTTAAATTTTTATATAATATGTTTAAACAAATCAACTAAGGAACTAGATAATCATGTATCCCTATTTTTAAGTTGTTAAAAAAAATATATAATGTTTTAAAGATTTTTTTTACTTAAAACAAATACATATTTAAATTCATTGTAATAGACGTTACATACATATAAAGGTAACTTTTTAAATAATTTATTTTATTCAAAAAATGTTTTGTTTATTTGTTCACTACACCACAAAATAAAAGTTATTGTGAGTAACTAAGATGAAAGTTTTATTACATGTAATTAGTTAAATGTAACAAGCGCAATAACAATAAAACAAGTATATGAAAAGAAATAAAGAGACAGGGGAGTGGATCTACCTAAACCCTAGATATGTGATGGATATCGTTTTCATAGAATGAATCTGTTTCGATTCAATCGATTTTAACAAAAGCTTTGAGTCGTGATCTTAACCAATCCAGCTACAGTGGATGGATTGGTTAAAACAGACACACCGTTTTTAACAGTTTTAATTAGTTGAAATGATATTTTATCATTAGTTTTTTTATTAAAATGCTTTAGATCATAAAAATGATATATAAATAAAATACATATACCTAATCCCACAAATTAAACCGTATAAATCTTAAACGGACCGAGCCAACCAAATGTCTTCAGTTACAACCACTAGCTTAGGCTAGTGGCAAAGGTGTATACCTAAGCTTCACTAAAATAGGAAGATCTTGGGTTCAAGTATCATTTGTGACAAAAAAAGGGTCCAGGTTGGGTCAGGGGTTTTCTCACCTACGGTGGATTTCCTTCTGAGGGAGGTGGAGATGATCGGGTGGATCAGTGGCCCGTCAGTAATCCAAATTACCGGTCAACAAAAAAATGTCATTCAATTTGAACGGTTTGACCGATTTTGACTATGTTTTAAATTAGGTTTATGTTATAAATTATGTTTTAAATTAGGTTTTAAAAATGCTTTAACTTAAGCTTTAAATCATAATTTAAATTAACTTTCCACCAAAATTTTAATTAAATATTAAAGAATATTACCATAAAGAAAAAGGAGAAAGAAAAAAAAATTAATTAAACCATGATGGGGCCCACAACTTTCAAACAAACACAGCCCTTGGGGGCGGGCGGAGGCCGACGGGCGGTGTGCCCTCAACGGCTGCCCTTGGGACGGGCGGCCCACGTCGACTAACGGGCGGGGCTAAAAACGCGCGTTGGAGAGAGCCTAATATCCCAACACCACAACGTGTACATAATAGTTTTTGTTGCTTTTCATGTGTGAATTGATTCCACCGGCGACACGTATACTTTTCTGATCGAATTCCGACGGTAAAGGATGCACCGCAACTGAACTACCATACAAAACCTAGTGTGCTTTCATTTTAACTTCGAATCTCGATGAGAACTTCCTCAAATTTGATGAAACAATTTGGCTGTTACTAACCGAACGAAGGTAAGCTCTTCGTTCAATCGTTCTTTCATTTCATAGCATTTGCACTTTCTAATTCGTTACTGAACTGATTCCGTTTAATTTCAACTAGTTTAGTGGATGTAGGTCAGAAAATGGCGTCGTTTTTGTTCGTAGTTGTAGTTACTAGTTAGTGATTCTGTTGTTTGATTTCCATAAATCGGAAGCAAATTGATAGGCTAGGTTACGGACGGTGTTGAAATTCGAATCACAAATTGTGATTTCATGCATTAGAGAGTTGTACCGTACATATGATTCCATTTCTGGTGATTTGATTGTTTAATTTCTGTTTAACTTCGATGATAAACAGTTGATTGAACTTTAGAATCATACTCTGCCTGTTGTTACAAAGCCATTTTTCATGAAATTTCTAACTATTTTGGTTACACAGTTCGAACAATTTACTCACATAATGGTGTTAAATGATAAGATTGTTCTGTTTTCAGGCATTAGACAGTTGTAATACAATGACTAAATAAATGACTAATTTGTACAGAAGACTGTAATTTGTGTGGTTAACTATGGTTGCATTTGGGAAAAAGTTGAAGGAATTGCAGATCCAAGAATGGAAAGGGTAATGTTCTTGCATTTCCATATGCTCTAGTTGAATTATACCAATCATCAAGTTAAATTATGATGTTATTGTTTTCAGATATTATATAGACTACAAGTTACTAAAGAAGAAAGTGAAACATTATGCTCAACAGGACGAGCTTGTTGTCCAGAATCGCAATTATGTTCTACGTGATTTCTCTCAAATGCTTGATGAACAGGTACATGCTGTTTCTAAACCTAAAAGCAGTAATTTTTGAAGCCAGTACCTTGTGTCATCAAACTTGTTTTGTTTCAGATTGAGAAGATTGTGTTGTTTTTATTAAAACACCAAGGTCAACTCGCGACTAGGCTATCAGGGCTTGCAGACCATGATGATGAGTACCTTTCACATAGACCAAATCATGAGTCTATAATGGAACTAAGAGAAGCATATAGAGAAGTGGGAAGAGATCTTTTGAGGCTATTGTTCTTTGTTGAAACGAATGCTATTGGTCTAAGAAAGATTCTTAAAAAGTTTGATAAGCGGTTTGGATATAAGTTCACTAATTACTATGTCAAAACTCGAGCAAACCATCCTTATTCTCAGCTCAGACAAGTGTTTAAGCATGTGGTACGACATTTAAACATTAAAAAACTTAGATGTCTTTTGTTGTTTGTGGTTGCAGATGTGCTTTACTACCGTATCTACACATGCAGGGTATATCTGCAGTCGTTGGATCCATAACTAGGAATCTTGCTGATCTGCAAGACGAAGATAGGCGTTATGTATCAATTTATGACCACCCAAGTATTCAAATCTCGGTATGTTTTAAATTTCTTCATTTTGTAATATTCATCTAAATCATTTAATGAATTCATTTCCTGCCACAAATTATAGGACCCCATCATTGAATCAATAAAAGCAGCTGAGAAACGACTACTAAACTCAACTGATTTCCTTCACTATTTGGGAACACATGCATTTATTATGCAAGACGAGCTGTCTTCGCCTTCATCTGAAGATCATGTTGTGAATGAAAGATATCATTTTATGTCGCTTCTTTTGAACTTGGTGAATACGTTTTTGTATATGGTGAATACATACATCATCGTCCCAACAGCAGATGACTACTCTTTGAGCCTTGGAGCTGCAGCCACGGTTTGTGGTGTTGTGATTGGATCAATGGCAGTTGCACAGGTTTTTTCTTCGGTTTATTTTAGTGCATGGTCAAATAAATCATACATCAAACCTCTTATATTCAGCAGCGTTGTTCTTCTTCTGGGCAACACTTTGTACGCCCTGGCTTATGATTTTAACTCGATATATGTCCTTCTGGTGGGACGCTTGTTCTGTGGGTAAGCTATCTATATCTTGTAGAAATTTGTCCTGTTAAACTGATACCAATTTGACTTTGGCAGTTGCATAGTAAATTGACTAACCTTAATAGAAAGTTGAACATGTTTGACCTTAAAAGTCAGATTTTTGAAGAGTCTGATCTGATTGTTTGTTAGATTGGGATCAGCTCGGGCTGTTAACAGGCGTTATATTAGCGACTGTGTGCCTCAAAAACTAAGAATGAAAGCATCTGCTGGTTTCGTGAGCGCCAGTGCCCTTGGAATGGCTTGTGGTCCAGCTCTTGCTTGCCTATTTCAGACACAGTTTAAAATCTTTTGGTTCACCTTCAACCAAGATACTTTACCTGGGTGGTTCATGGCGTTTGCATGGTTCATCTATTTACTATGGCTATGGTTGTCTTTCAGAGAGCCACCACTTGAGATAGAAGATATTATTGTGCAACACGAAACATCTGGTACATTTCATATTCTCACATCTTATCTCAAACGGGTCAAATAAAAAAAAATAGCTAAAAAGGAAATGGGTTAGACAAGTTGAATAACTTTTTTTGAATAAAATGGTCAAAGAGATGTTTGTTGATCACCCTGGCTAGATCTGTGTGGACATGTACTAAAATGACCTGGTTTTCAACTCGACCTGTTTCAACCTGTTACCCACCCTCAGGGGCGAATCTTTGTTGGGGCCCGCCCATCCCGATTTTTCGCTCACTAGTGTTAATTTATACGTATTCGGTCGATTTTTCGCTCAATAGTGTTAATTTATATGTATTCGGGTGAAAATTTTATAGTTCTGGCACCCCCATGATAGGAAAAAAAATCCCGACCCCCCCGGGGGTTTTCTTCAAGCTTCGCCACTGCCCACCCTGCTCATCTTGGCATCTCTACTCCTCTGTTTTCAAACAAACAAGAACAAATTAGTTATGTATGTTGTTGATAGCAGGTACCACTGTAGAAATTGGTTTTTCTGAGCCTTTACTTATGGATTTGGGGAAAAGTCAACAAGATGAAGATGAGCAACAAGAAGATGATGATCCAAGTGAGGAGTTATCTGAAGAGAGCCGTGAGCCTGTGACTTCTATTATGTCTGCATACCGGTTGCTTACTCCATCTGTCAAGGTTTATTTGAAAAACTAGATTATCATTGTAATAATATAGTTTTTTTGTATTATGTATTAAAACTTGAGATCATGAAAGAGAAAAGGCATGCACGGGTTGCCTGTTTCATTTTGACCCGTTACCCAACCCGTCCATTTATATAAGCACATACTGACACCTTATCATTTGTGAACAGGTTCAATTGATTATATACTTCATGCTCAAATATGCTATGGAGATTTTACTTGCTGAATCGAGTGTCGTCACATCATACTACTTTGTATGGTCAACGAACAACGTTGCCATGTTTCTTGCTTTTCTTGGGTTGACTGTTCTTCCGGTCAGCATTTTTGTTGGGAGCTACATTAGCAATGTGTTTGAAGAAAGGTAAAAACTTCAGAAATTTCACAAGTAACATAAATGGATTAAAGAATTTGATGAAATAAAAAATGAAACAAACATTTCGATAAATTGGAAGTTTGATTTTTATAAGATATTCAAATAATCTCTCTTATATTTTACAAACTGAACAAGATTTTGTCAATGCAGGCAAGTTCTGTTGGCTTCAGAGATAATGGTATGCTTGAGTATTGTTTTAAGCTTTCAAATGATCGTCCCCTATTCGGCACCTCAATACATCTTCTCGGCACTTCTAACATTCGTGTCCGCTGAAGTTCTTGAAGGTACATACAGATCTACCTTGAAATTATATAATATTCAATAACTAGAATCACATAACTGTAATAAAAAGGGATAGGAATGTTAATATTGTTATATTGGTAGGTGTGAACTTGTCGCTGCTATCTCGGGTGATGTCATCTCGGCTGTCACGTGGGACCTACAATGGGGGGCTACTGTCAACTGAAGCTGGGACGCTAGCTCGAGTGGTTGCAGATGGAACAATTACAGTTGCAGGATACTGGGGTATGAGTGAACTCTTGAATATCACCTTACTTCCTTCACTTGTTATTTGCATCTCCACCATTGTAGCCACCTTCTTCACTTACAACTCTCTTTATTGACCATCCACCCTTAGTGTCTTCCATATCGTACGGATTTTGTAAATAGTAAACGACATGTGTATATGTATAACTACTAGGGAATCTCGGCCGACGACCCGATCCTTATTTGAAGACTGCTCATCTGATCTAAGGTGCGTAACTATGACACGGGTTGTACGCTGGATACTGTTTAAATTATGTAACAAAAGACTACATAAAAAGAGTTTCCCTTTTAGATATATCATTAGTCATCTCTTGAAACCATGGAAACTGATTTTGAATCTTTATTTACACCATGAAAATCAGAAAATGAACTGAAACAGAAGTGTATGCCCATGAAAATATGCATGTTACATAGTTTATCATTTGGTCGTAAGTTTAGATCTGTTGTTTATTTTGTATGTTTTATATTTATCTTATTTGTATTATAAAATTATATTGTACAACATAAGTTTATAGTAAACTGTAGTTTTCGTCCATGAGATTTACCCCAAAAATCATTTTACGTCCCTCCTTTCAAAAATTTGCTATTTACGTCATCGTACTTTCTGATTTTATCACTTTTCGTCCTCGGACCAAACGTCCGTTATGGATCTGTTAAATAATTGGTGAAATGACTAAAATGCCCCTTTTGCTTTAACGGTTTTTGTCTCTGAGGTTACAAAAGTCTTAACACTTTTCATCCTCACCCATATCTTCTGCCATCGCCTTCTCCATTTACAACACAATGGTTGAAGATTTTATATGCATCTTGAGGATTAAAGAAGTAAAATACTCATGAAATCTTTTAAATCAAGAAACTACTTTTCAGAATTGGTTAAAAACTGTACCTCAACCATCTCAACATTCCCAGCTCGGTGAATGATGACAAGAACAAACGTCCACACCTTTGTCGTCGACACCTTTGTCGTCGACACCAAACACTTCTCTCGTCACCCAACGTTCTTCTTCTGCCAACATGTCTTCGATTACTTTATCCATGTAATTCTACCCTTTCACTAGCGTATAAACCCCTTTTTGTTCAGGAAATCGTTATCCTTTTTCTATGAATTTTGGTTTTAGAATGTTGTTGAGATTATTCATTCCATTGGGGGAGTTCCTCCCTTCCTAGGGTTTCAGAATAAGCTCACTTTTCTTTCTGGTTTTCCTGTCGTTACGTGTTCGCACGCCATCCGTTCGATGAAATGCCTGAATGGTTTCACAAGCTGAACCTAGGTTTAATCGTAACCAATTAGATGTCAAACTTCTAAAACCCCAATCTGAGGAGTTAGTATCTGATTATTAGATGACATAGTGCTAATTTCTCATGATACTCAAAACCATGAATTTTCAGTCTCTGGCCCTTTTGGTGGAGTAAAAATGTAAAACAATCATTATCTTATGTATCAATTTTCTAAATAGGTATAGAATTTTTAATAATTTTGAAGACGAAAATCTTCTTTTGGTGAACTATGGTGCATCTCTGGTAGTATGTTCTGTTTTATTTATTTAAGTAATTGTTCCTTGATTTTGCTAGGGTTTATTTGCATAAGATCAACTACACATAGAAAGAGAAAGTAAAGACCAAAATAGCTTTAAAATATGAAGTGAAAAGACATCATTGCCTCTGAAGGCTAACCATTGACTAACGGACGTTTGGTCCAAGTACGAAAAGTGATGAAATCAGAAAGTACGATGACGTAAATAGCAAATTTTTTAAAGGAGGAACGTAAAGTGATTTTTGGTGTAAACCTTAGGGACGAAAACTGCAGTTTACTCTAAGTTTTATTGTATCTCTATCTCTATATCTAATAAATAAAAATAACTTGAGACACTTGTCACCATTTTAGGCCTCCTCACTTTCTTTTTAGTATGAAAAGTGATGAAATCAGAAACTCGCCAACACGGAAAAGTTGTTACTTTTTTTTACAAATAACATACTAGTTGTCGTTTATTTTTCTTTATTAATGAAAATGGTTGCTGGCATTGGCGGACTCAAAATTTTTTTATGGGGGTTGAAAATTTTTCGGGTCGATTGACTAGCGATATATAACACATAAAAAATTTTCATGCAAGGGCGATCGGGAGGCTATTGCACAATTTTATGGGAGACGATCGAGATTTTTACACGTATATAACACTAAAAAAAATTTCATGGAGGGCGGCTGCCCCCCATTCGGTGTATGTAGGTCCGCCACTGGTAGCAAGTATTTTGTTTGACCCAATATATAATTGGATTTAGTAATTTATGCTTAAAGCTTAACCGAAGCATTTTTTCTAACAATTGAACAGTTTATAATTGAAAACGATCAGATATGAAAATCTAAAACCGAAACATCGGTTATCAGTTCAGTTTTGGCCCGTAAATAAACTGAAGCCCATAACCGAATTGAACCGACACATGCAATGTGAAGTGTTTTGTTTTGTGGTTTTGATTCGGTAATGAAATACTTAAAATACGTTAAAAAAGGTTTGTGGGTACAAACCCCACCTAATGATCACAATTCAAACACACTTGTCAAGAGTCGGATGTCTCCAAAGGGCTTGTAGCCTAACGATATCATGGTGTGTAGTAAAGGTGTTATTTCTCAAGTAGTTGAGAGTTGTAGTCTCATAATGGGTATCAATATAGATTTAGGAGTGAGTTTAGAGTGTGTGCGAGTTAGCCATTGTAAAAAAAAGAGTCAGTTGCCACCAAAGGGCTTGTAGCCTCCTAATGATATCATGATGTGTAGTAAAAATGTTTTTTTCTAAATGCATACGTTAACCTTCTTAAAAAAAAAAAAAAAAGCGCCGGCTACCATATAACTCGTGCATGAAGATGGACAACCAACAAAAAATATCCATGTGGACGGTCAAAATATCAGTTAAATTGAAGCAATTATGGAATTGTTGATCACCATTACCCTAATTAAAAAAACAAGAACTTTAATCCTGTAATTATAAAAAATAAAGAGTTACGATTATTTCATAACATACGTATAAAATAGCATGATGCATGAATGGTTGTTAGATCAGACACAACCAAATTCCCCTGTTTCTTAACGAATCTCATTCTTCTTTGAACCGAAACCCCTCCAAATTTCATACGAAACTCAAAATCGCCAATGTGATTTAACCAAGCAAACACAGAGCACCCAATAAATCTCTTCACAAAGTAATTTCACATCACCACACTCTCTCTCCCGTCCCCAATTTCTAGGGTTTCTGAAAGCAGAGAGAGAGGGGAAATGGAAGACATGCCGGAAGGGACGGTGCGGAACGTACTGGAACAAGAGACTCTAAAGTGGGTTTTCGTCGGTGGAAAGGGTGGTGTTGGGAAAACCACCTGCAGTTCTATCCTTTCAATCCTTTTGGCCTCTGCTAGATCCTCTGTTCTCATCATTTCAACTGACCCAGCTCACAATCTCAGCGATGCCTTTCAACAAAGGTTCACCAAGGCTCCTACATTGGTCAATGGCTTCACCAATTTGTATGCTATGGTTAGTTAGTTAGTTACTTACTTTTGGAATTTACTTGCTCAATTTTCGAAAACAGAGTAACTTGTAAAAATACACTAGTTTGGATTTTCATATTACCTGAAAATTTATCATCTTTTTATTATTGGCGAATTGGATTTTAATAATCCAAACTATGACGATAATAATTCATACTGAGATGACACTCCTAACTTTCAGTTTCGTTGCCATGGACAACCCTACTAGCATAATCATCAAATAATTACACTTGATTTCCACACGATTTCTCTCACAAAGATGATTAGGAATGAAATGTGGAAACATACAAGCGAAATCGAGTGTAAATCTATGATGATTATGTTGCTGGGATTGGCCTTGGCAACGAAAGTGAAAGTTAGGAGTGTCATTGGTTAAATTTTCAGTATGGATTATTATCGCCAATTAGTCATTGATTACAAAGAAACAAACGTACCCAGTAAAAATCCCACGCATAGCAAAAGCTATTTGTAGGGTCTGGGGGAGGTTAGGATGGGGGCAAGCCTTTCCTCTATCTCGAGGGACAAAGAGGTTGCTCCCTCTGAGACCACTTGCTCCAAAAACCTTTTGAAGATAAGTAAAAGGTAGCAACCAGATAATAGAAAGTGTGGCACAGAGAAACAAAACATTAGCAGGAAACCAAAAGTATTGGATTATTAAAATTCAATTTGCCTTTATTATATCTGTATTTGGGTCAATTTAATCAAGCTTAGAGAAGTCGTGGTGAATTTATTATTATTGAGATAAATGTGAACTGTCTACATATTCCTTAGTTTTAATTATTTGATTACCTACACATCTAAACACACCCTTTATATGTTGTTGGTTTGTTTTCATGGTTTATTTAAGGGGGGTTTGCAGTGTTTGCCAAAACTCAGTATGGTGATGATTTTCTAATTATATAGGTTCAAAATAACTAATTTGTTTAAATGATTGATATAATTAAATGTTGTTGATATGGTGGGATTTGGTCCATGGAAAGAACCAAACATAAATGAAGTGGTGGAATAATCTTTTTTTACTATAGCTTGTTGCAAGTTCTGGTTCTTCGTTTAAGTTGATTGTTTTGTTTTTGTTTAATTAGATGTTATATCATGCTTAGGCCTTTTTCGGATATCTAATTTCAGACCAAGGAGTTTGCTTCTTTCATGATGTCAGTTTTCAGTGCTTGATATCTAAAAAGCATCAGGATTGACATTGCTTTTCTTTCATACATATTATTTTCCTATTGTGTTGTGACCTAATGGATAATATTTTCTTGTTTAGGAGGTTGACCCCAATATGGAGGAAGGAGAAGAAGGGGCGGAAGGAATGGACGGTTTCTTGTCAGATTTAGCAAATTCAATTCCTGGAATCGACGAGGCTATGAGTTTTGCTGAGATGCTAAAGTAAGAGTCCCTATTTATAATTCAATTAACATACCAAAATTTGAGGTAGTGTGCATGGTTCTTTGAGCAACTTGATAATCTGAAAAAGAGTACTTCAAGGCTTAACTATACATTCCATTATATTAAATCCTTGACCACATTGTAGATTTGTTACAGTTGTTATTCACCCATGAGAATTATAGGCTTTATGGAACAAGATAATTCAAGAAAAATGTTTATTAAATTTCTGATTTTTCTCTCAATAATGATATCATAAAGAACGTTGTGGACTCAAATCAGTATAACCAATTCCTTTTAATAATGATCAATGGGCAAATAGACAATAATGTTCCACCATGGTGTTTTCATCTTTGGTTCCATTAGTCCACACGGTCCTGCATGGGATTGATAAAATATTAGGATGCACATGTAGTGCTGGTTATTTTGAAGTTTGTTCAGAAGCTTTTTTCTTATGAATTGTGTTAAACTGTTAAGATGTCAATGATTTCTGATCAAGGAATTATCCACCGAGTATGTTCTTTATTGTTTCATTATATATAAATTTGTCAGTCGAATGAACCCTTCAAACTTTGGAAATAATGTCAATCAAAGTGACTCAATTTTTAAATCTAATTCCTTCTGCCCACTTTTGGTGTATGCTTTCGACTGATGAATGTCAAATTGTCTTTTTTCTAACCTCATCGTTTGTATGAATGCATTTGATTTTTGTATAAGTGAAACCGTGAGTTTAATTCATTGAATAAGGAGTACAAGATAAGCTCAATATAAAGAGCCAAAAGTTACAAATAGGTACCCTCAAGAATGATAAATGTAAAATACATGTCTAACATTCCCCCGCAAGTTGAGGGCGGGGAACGACCTGCAACTTGGACCTGAAGAACATGAATCGTTGAGAGGATAGAGGCTTTGTGAAGACATCCGCTATCTGGTCATTTGTAGATATGAATTGAACGTCTAGTTTACCTTGAGCCACCTGTTCACGAACAAAGTGAAAGTCCACTTCAACATGTTTCGTACGAGCATGAAACACAAGATTGGCCGATAGATAGGTGGCTCCCAAATTGTCGCACCAAAGAGTAGGAGGGGATTTTATTGAAATGCCGAGCTCATGTAGAAGGGACTGTAACCAGATTAATTCTGCCACGGTATCGGCAATAGCCTTGTACTCAGACTCGGTTGAAGACCTAGATACGGTTCGTTGCTTATGGGCAGTCCAGGAGACGAGATTTGATCCTAAGTAGATTGCAAACCCTCCCGTGGATCGACGGTTGACGGGGCAGCCAGCCCAATCAGAGTCGGAGTAGGCCTGAACTGGAACAGTTACAGCGGGTTGCCAATGAACATCTGTGAAAGCTTGTAAGGAGGAGCCCGAGGTGTGACGGATGATAACGCCTAAATCGGTTGTCCCATTTAAGTAATGCAAGATGCGTTTAACGGCTGACCAGTGATTTTCCGTTGGGGCGTGCATGAACTGACACACGCGGTTTACAGCAAAGGCAATATCTGGTCGAGAAAGGGTAGCGTACCGTAATGCTCCAACTGTTTGACGATATTTAACCGGATCCGAGAGTAAGGGACTATCATCAAGTGTCAAAAACTGGGAAGTACTCATTAGGGAAGAGACCGGCTTGCAATCAGAGAGACCGGATCGATGAAGAACATCTAAAATATACTTTCGTTGTGATAGGATAATATCTCTTTTCTGATGAACAACTTCGATGCCCAAAAAATAGTGATGTTGTCCAAGGTCTTTAATAGCAAAGGTGGAGCTTTGACGTTGAATAATGCTATCAATTGCCAAATTGTTGTTGCCAGTAATGATAACGTCGTCCACATACACAAGAACATAAACAAGAGTGCCACCGGAGTTGAGAATAAACAGTGATGGATCAGTTTTGGATCCGCAAAAACCAAGCTGATGAAGAACTGTTGACAAGCGTTTGAACCAGGCCCGGGGAGCTTGTTTAAGCCTATAAAGGGACTTGTGAAGAAGACATACATGGTTTGGTTTGCTTGGGTCAACAAAACCGGGTGGCTGTTTCATGTAAATTGTTTCCTCTAAGTCACCATGTAAGAAAGCATTTTGCACGTCTAATTGCCGTAGGGGCCGGTTATTGTTCATGGCAAGAGACAAGATTACCCGAATAGTGGTGGACTTAATCACAGGGCTGAATGTCTCATGATAGTCAATACCGGGTTGTTGATTAAACCCTTTGGCAACGAGGTGTGCTTTGTAGCGAGTGACAGTGCCCTGTGAATCTTTCTTTAACCTGTATACCCATTTACAATCAATAAGATTAGTATTGTGGACATAGGGAACTAATGACCATGTTCCATTCTTATGAAGCGCATCAAACTCCTCAGTCATGGCATGATGCCACTCCGGAGACCTGTTGGCAACGGTAAATGAGGTGGGTTCGATAAGGGGAGAGGGTGAACGAGTAGTGTTGTAGGCAAAGGGATCATAGAGGACAGGTCTTTTTGGATTTTGAAGAAGGTTAGAAGGCCGAAACCTTGGTGGGGGTGGTGGAGTAGGGATAGATTGTGGGGAAGGAGGTGGAGTAGGAGATGGTGGTGACTGTTGTGGTGTAGGAGATGGTGGTGAGGTAGGAGATGGTGGAGTAGGTGGGTCGGATTGGATAGTATCTGTAGGGGGGTTGGGGAGTGGTGATGGAAAGACAGAGATATATGGAGGAGATGGTGGGGCCAACGGTTGGGGTGGAGTAGACTGAGTCAGGAAAATACTTTCATTAAAGTGGACATGTCGAACGACGTAAATCGTAATAGGGTCAAAACAACGATACCCATGATGAGTAGGGCTGTAACCAAGGAAAATACATGGTGTGGAACAGAAGTCCCTTTTATGATGGTTGTATGGACGAAGGTATGGAAAGCATTGACACCCGAAAACGCGGAGAAACGAGTAATCCGGTTTACGTTTGAAGATGTGTTGGAAAGGGGATTTATTTGAGGAAATTCTAGATGGTAGACGGTTAATGAGATAAACGGCAGTTTCAAAGGCAAAATGCCAGAAACGTTGTGGAAGGTGAGATTGGGCAAGAAGGGCAAGTCCAGTTTCCACAACGTGGCAGTGACGACGCTCAACTGTCCCATTTTGTTCACTAGTATTGGGGCACGAGCGACGATGAATAACTCCAAGGTTTGTGAAAAAAGGGGATAGGTTACGAAACTCCCCTCCCCAATCGGTTTGGACAGTTTTCAGTTTGGTGTTAAATTGTCGTTCTACCATTGTTACAAAGTTTGTAAATGTGGAATAAACATCCGATTTTTGTATAAGGGAATAAAACCACATGTAACGGGTGTAGTGATCGACACATAATAGAAAAAATCGGTATCCATCAAGGGAAACAGTGGGCGAGGGTCCCCAAACATCACAATATATCAAATCTAGAATTTTATTACTTTGAAAAGTAGAATTATCCAATGAAAGCTTAGAAGACTTTCCCAACTGACAAGAGGTACATAAAGAAGAACATAGTTTAGTAGTAACGGGTAAATAACAACTAGAAACAATGGAATTAAAAACTCGTTCATGTGGGTGTCCAAGACGTTGATGCCAAATAGTTGAGGAAGCTTTGGTTGCTATGAAGATTTGCTTGGGAATTTGTTTGAGTTGAGGAAGCTGGATAGAGTATAGGCCATTGTCACTTGGACCCATTAGAAGGGTAGTGTGTGAAAACTCGTCCTTCACAGCAAAGAAAGCAGAATGAAACTCAAAATAAACATTATTGTCATGACAAAATTGTTTAACGGATAATAGATTTTTCTGAATTGCAGGAACATGAAGAATATCAGACATATTAAAGGTTTTATTGGGTGAAAAGAATTTAGATGAACCTATATGAAGAATAGGTAAAGGGTTACCGTCACCAACATAGAGTGAGTCATTACCTTGGTAGACCTCGGAGTTATCAAGGTTTGATAAGTCAAGAGTAGCATGGCTATTAGCACCCGTGTCAGGAAACCAAGTAGCCCCCGATGTCGATCCAGAATCTGAGAATTTTGCAAAGTTGGCTTGAGGGCTGGACCGAGCAGAAGAGGCGGGCTGATTTGGACATTGAGATGGAAGATGTCCTATTCCACACCGATTACAGTGACCATACACGGTGTTTTGGGTGGATGCCCATGCAAACTGCCGGGTGGGAGCAGCCTGATGATTGTCACGAGCCCTGTTGTAGTTCCCACGTGAGTTGCCTCGATAGTTCCCCCTGCGATTGCCCCTGCTGTTGGAGCAGCATAAAATGCCTGTGGTTGAGAGACAGGTGGTGCTGCAATAGGGTGTAGTTGGAAACCCAATTGAGATGCCATCTGCTGAAGATTACTGAGTTGGGGTGGGGCTGAATTAGTACCAACTGTTGCAGCAAAAACCTGTTGTGGCTGGAAAACAATAGGATTAGGTTTGTGAAGCATATAATCATGATCAGCCAACAAACCGTGTAGTTCACTGAAGGTGACCGGTGGGTGTCGGGCCAAGAGACTTGGTTTTAGGCCATTGTACTCTTCTCTCAGACCTGAAATAGTTAGCATAACAAGGTCTTTGTCTTTCATGGGTTCGCCAGTATTGGCTAAGGCTGCTGCGTATCTTTCATGGGTTCGCCAGTATTGGCTAAGGCTGCTGCGTATTCAGAAGAACGACCCAAATAAGCAATCGGGTTTTCATCACCCGTCATTGTTATCTGAAGTAATTGGGTTTTCAACGTGTATTCACGCGAGGCAGTATTTGGTGCATAAGCACGTTCTAAAGAAAGCCAAAGATCACGAGAAGCCGTACCTTGAACATGTTGGAAGGATGCTTCAGATATAGTAGAGAGGAGGATCATCCGGACGTGAGCATCATTAGAAATCCAGCGAGGATAACTTGGGTTATCAGTAGTTGATGAAGATTCTCCTTCTTTGGATGATTCAATTGTTACTTTTGGTGCTGGACAGGGTATAGTACCATCTATATAATCGAACAGGTTGTTGGTGATCAAAAAAGGTTCGATCATTGCCTTCCAATACCCGTAGTTTGAGGGAGAAAGGGTGAAGGCGAATTTGTGGGTGTTATGGGCGGTCTTCTCGGCTGTAGAAAAGGCAGCAATGGAGGCGATGTTGGTAGCAGACTGGTTGGTCAGAAAAAAAAATGGCCGGCGATAAGAGAAGGCCGATGGTTGAGGCCGATAGGGTTTTTTTGTTGGGTAGTCAAGCGATTGGAATACGGCTCTTGATACCAAGTGAAACCGTGAGTTTAATTCATTGAATAAAGATAAGCTCAATATAAAGAGCCAAAAGTTACAAATAGGTAATGATAAATGTAAATTACATGTCTAACAGTATAAATTTTATTGCTGTATTAGACTTTACATAAAATAGTGCAAATAGGAAAACAATATAAAAGAAGTAACATTAATTTTGGATATACAATTTACAAGGTTTGACATTAAAATGTCAAAGGAAAACACCTCGAGTGAAATGTAGGCAGTATATAATGTTGTTATCTAGATCAAGGCTATTCCAAGCTATAACTTTTATTAAAATCTGACACAAGGTTGGTGCAAACTATGGATTACTCGGTGATTGTTTTTGATACTGCTCCCACTGGACACACACTTCGGCTGTTACAATTTCCATCAACCTTAGAGAAAGGTCTTTCCAAAATGATGAGCTTAAAGAGTAAATTTGGTGGCTTGTTGGGTCAGGTATTTTCTCTTAGCTCCTATAAATATTTATTTTAACTTGTGACAGCAGATTTCTAAATAAAAACAAGAATGAAAATCTGATCAAATATAAAGATATAGGGAGTGTGCAGATGAGCATCTCATTCCGACTTTTTGATTATTTAGGGTCAAAGTAGTCAGATTTGGAGGAGCATGTAAGAAGTTGTTGTAAGAAAACTGGTTGTTGAGATCATGTTAAAATACCTAACTATCCCTAACTTCAATAAATTGATCATGGAGATGTGGAGTTGATAGCTAAAACATTTTATATATAGTAATTTGTTAGTTATGATTACAAAAACAATATCATTAGAATTATAATCCAAATCTTTAAATAAATCATTTTGGAGGCTGTATGTAATAAAACTAGAATTTGGTCGTCTTGCAAGCCATTTGACCCGTTCCCTTTAGCTACTTTTTTTTAGTTTTACCGATTTGAGATCCAAAAAGTAAAAAAAAAATCCATTCTTTAAGTTTCCATTATCTAAAGCCAGTGCTCTCATTCTCCTTAGATTATGCACCTAAGAATTTGGTTTATTGGATGCCCTTAATAATCACTACTGATCCTGTTGAGTGTTTGAGAAATTCTGATTATTTAAGTAAGTAATAAGTAATTTTATTTTACCATTTGATGGTAACTTTTATTGCAGCTAGTATCAAACTGAATATTCATAATCATTAGTGATTGTATGAGTTTACTTGTTTTTGTCATGTTAATGGCAGATGACTCATTTGTTTGGCGTTGGAGAGGAGTTAGGTGAGGATGCAATCCTTGGAAGGCTCGAGGGTATGAAAGATGTGATTGAACAAGTCAACAGACAGTTCAAAAATCCGGTAGCCGTTTGAGCTCTTTTTTTGGTAATATTCAAAATCAAAAGTTTTGACTCTTTTTTTTTTCTCTCTGACAGGAGTTGACAACTTTTGTATGCGTATGCATCCCAGAATTCCTATCATTATACGAGACAGAGAGATTGGTGCAAGAACTCACTAAATTTGAGATAGATACACATAATATTATCATCAATCAAGTGCTTTTTGATGAGGAAGGTACATATGATTACAATTTTTTGTTTTTATTTTGAGTATTACCTTTGGAAAAAAATTGTACTTTGATCTTTATTGCAAGTTAACCATTCTTCTTATAAATGTCGAAACAAATATCATACTTACCTTTTTATGTTTGCCTAGAGGTGGCGATTTTGACCAATTTATGGTAAGTGGGTCAAATTGGGTTATACTTTACTTAAACGGGTCAAATGGGTAGAACTAAATTAGATCAAATGGTAACAAGTCAAATGAGTCAAAAGTTATCTGTTATCCGAAGTGTTTACAAAATTTATAACCTTCTAAATCGTTTATTTCAAGAGTTAAATTATCACTGTAACTTTAAAGCTTTTTAATCATATATAAAGTATTATCTAATTACAGAATTATTGAAAAGAAAAGAAACGAAAATGTTTGTGGGCCGGTCAAACCCACCCAACTAGTACTAAAAGTGTATCCATAACAAGCTGTTTTTCTAATTTTATTTTTAGGTGTTGAATCCAAGTTGCTCAAAGCTAGAATGAAAATGCAACAAAAATACCTAGATCAGTTCTACATGTTATATGACGACTTCAATATTACAAAATTGCCCTTGTTGCCAGAAGAGGTATTTTTTTCTGTATAATGCAGCCATTACTTATTTTCATTTTCATGTTGTTTGATGGTAAAGCTTTATTGTAAAGTAAGTGATATGTTTTCCAAGTTAAAAGCTTTATTCTAAACAAAATGACTAATATACCCTTGGAATAATCATTATTGACCCCACAAGGGTATCTGGCCATGGCATGTGAAGCTTTGTTGAAATCTTGAGTGATTAGGGTAGCAAGTAGGAAACTTTGTTTTAGCAAAATGACCAATCTACTCTTGAATACAATCATTGCTGAACCCCATCACTATATCACACACTACATGTTTTACCTCGATTTATTGATCTTTAAGTCAGTCTCAGAATTCTTCTCTTCTATTTTTTGATATTCCAAGGTGATGATATGCTTACCAAGTCGGAAACTTTTAAGCAAAAAGACCAATTCACCCTTGAAAACAGTTACCTTGGCGTTTATCCCGTGTTAAAATCTTGCACTAGTACCCTCTCAATTTCTTTATGTTTTTTTGAGGTCTCTGCTCCAATTCTTTTTCTCAACTCAATATCCCAAGGTAAGTTGTGTTTCTGCTAGCATGGATATATTTTAAGCAAAATGACTTATTTACCCTTGAACGTTTTCGTTATTGATCCCCCTCCCCTAACAAAATCCCACATTCTACATCTTCTATCTCAGTTTCTTGACCTTTTTGGAAGTCTCAGCTGCTACTCTTTTCTTGCTTGGATTCTCCTGAGATGTCCCAAGGGAAGTTATTTGTTTCCCAATTTATAAACTTTTTGAGCCAAATGACTAACCTACCCTTAAGAAGACTTCATTGATGGCCCATCAAAGCAATCATGCATTCCACATGTTTTCTCAAAAATTCTCAAATGCTTGTTCTGATACATTTCGCCTTTCTAAAAGATTCCAAGGGAATCAGACATGTTCCGACTTTATAACCAAAATGACGATTCTACCCTTGAAGACATTATTCATAGTGTTGACTGCTCCATAAAATGACTAACTACCCTTGAAATAAGCCATGGTTCACCCCTCATCAATCACATTACAATTTGCAGGCTTGTATTCTATTTGTTTGATTAAATAAACATGATCTAATCGACAGGTTTGCGGAGTGGAAGCTTTAAAAGCATTTTCAAAGCATTTTCGAAAAGCGTATGAACATTCGATTGCTCGAGGGACAGTAGAAGAGCTGGAACTCAGAGTTTCAAGGCTACAGGGAGAGCTTAGAGATGTGGTAGCAGAACTAGAAAAGGCCAGAAAAGCCAACCACATACTCTAGACCAACACTTTTTTTTTCCACTTTCTGCTAAATTTATTTTCCATACTATCTTTTTCTCCAACTTTGTAGATTTACATACAATAATCGAAATTCTTTGTTTCTACTAGATAACTTGGCAAAAGTGTTGTATTGTATTATGATTGTGTAATTAGGAGAATACAATAGGACCTATATATAGATTTACACATAAATATTAGGGCCGGCTAATATGACTAATATATACTAAACATTCTGTCTAATATTCCACCTCAAGCTAAGGCCGATGACCAACTCTTGGCTTGGACTTCAAGAAGAGAAAACAGTCTGATGAGAGTGGCTTTGTGAAGACATTAGCGATTTGAACATGTGTGGAGATAAACTGAACAGATAGCTTCCTTTGTGCAACCTTCTCGCAAACGAAGTGAAAGTCTACTTCTACATGTTTCGTTCTGGCATGAAAAACCGGATTAGCATATAGGTATATGGCTCCCAAGTTGTCACACCAAAGGATTGGAGCCGAATGCATCGGGACATGAAGTTCTCTCAGTAATGTTTCAAGCCAAGTCACTTCCGCAACCGTGTCAGCCAAGGCTTTGTACTCGGATTCGGTGGATGACCGAGATACGGTCTTTTGTTTTCTGGTAGACCACGAAATAAGATTAGATCTGAGATAGATAGCATACCCTCCGGTGGATCGACGATCATCCGTGCATCCAGCCCAATCTGCATCAGAAAAGGCAGTTAATGAGGGAAAAGTAACATCCGTATAGGCATGCAAGACAGGGGACGATGAGCTAGAAATCAAGAGACCATGATCAGCAGTCCCGTGGAGATACCGTAAAATGCGTTTCACCGCCGACCAATGATTGTCAGTAGGAGAGTGCATGAGCTGTCAGACTTTGTTAACCGCAAACGTGATATCAGGACGTGAGAGAGTAACATATTGTAATGCCCCAACCATTTGTCTATATTTTACCGGATCATCAAAAAGAGAGCTATCACCAAGAGAGAGGAGAGATGTGGTGGTGCATGGTGACGGAACGGGTTTGGACTGTGAGAGCTTTGCTCGACCTAACAACTCTTGTATGTATTTCCGTTGTGAAAGAATGAGAGCAGCCCCTTTGAGAAGTGTGATTTAACCAAAACATTCACTACCTATTTATAATGTGTTTGGGGGTTAAAATGGGTGAAAAAAACGGTCAAAAAGGGTCTAACGGTAAAAAACGGCTATATAGCCGTTATCCCAACGGTTAGTTTTCGAAAGTTACCGTTAAACGGGTTTAAACCGGTTTGGCAAACCGGTTCGTCAAACCGGTTCTCAAAAAACCGGTACTAAACCGCTCATTCGCAGGAAACAGTAAACCGGTTCAAAACCGGCGGTTCACACCAGTTTGAAACCGGTTTCCCCTAAACCGGTTTAGTCTCGGGTCAGGTTTCGGTTTGAAACCGGTTTGGATTTCCAAACCGGTTTTTTTGCCCACCTCTAGCCCACGTGGTTTGATCAAAATGCATGTTTATCCCCAGGTTTTAAAGATTGCAAATTTAGCCTAAACTTTTGAGACTTGGTTGTGCCTTTAGTCTTTGATGTTAACACCGGTTAGTTTTTAACATAATGTTAGCCCATGTGACATCCATGTGACTTACGATTGCAAACTTAACCTTAAAAATTAGTTAAAATCATTAAAAAAATCTATAAAAATTCATAAAAAATCATTAATTTTTTTTTACTGATTTTAACTCATTTTTAAGATTAAGTTTGCAATCGTAAGTCACGTGGATGGCAGATGGGCTAACTTTCTGTTAAAACTAACTGGTGTTAACATCATGGGCTAAAGGCGCAACCATGTCTCAAAAGTTTGGGCTAAATTTGCAATTTTTAAAACATGGGGGAACATGCAATTTGATCAAACCACAGAGGCCAATTATGTAATTAACTCTAATAAATAAGTAACTAGGAGAACACATGTCACTGAACCTCCTCGACCTTTTTTTCCCGCATCCCTCTCCTAACGTGTGTCACTCTCTGGTGTCTTCTCATCCTTATTTTTTCGCTTCTCTCTCCTATTAAATAATGATGTTAAATAATAATGGTATTAAAAAAATATATTTTTAGATATTTAATATAAAATTAATTATTGATAACTATATAAATTTAATATGAAATTAATTACGGATAGTTATAATTTCTGACGTTACTTATCAATTTCAAAAATTAAAATTTTATCATGGATAGTTATTATATCATCAAGACTTTTTTTTATATTTTAATCAACTCCATTATTTTACACAACTAGATTAATAATTCGTTTCAATTTTTATCTATAAGTTTTTTAATTCAAAATTTTGTTTATTATTAATTAAATTATTCAATCATTTTATAATTTTTAAATCATCATTACTAATTACTATTTAATTTTTTATCTATTGAACACGTGTAATACACATGTTTAGGGTATGTTTGGGGTTACTTTTGGAACCTTCTTATTGACTTATTAACTTTTCTAAAAAGTTAATAAGTTTAAAGGTTGTTTGGGTAATTCAAAAAGAGATGTAAAATGTGAGATGATAAGTTAAAATCCAAAATTAAGGAGCTCCTTGCTTTTGAAAATGACTTCTCCAAAAGTTATAAGGAGATTCCAAAAGTAATCCCAAACACCCCCTTAGTAAGGATGAAGGGGGCACCCAACCCATTTACCCACTTACCCACCAAAACTGCCTAATAGAATTCTGGCACCCAAAACTACTCATTTTACTAATTTACTCAGATTTCATTGGAAACACCATACTCATTTTACTTACAAGCATTTAAAAAAAATAACATTTAAATAAAAAAAACATATTTTTTATTAATTAAAAATAGATAAGATAACTAAAAATAACAAAATATAAAAAAAGTTACAAATTAAAAAAAAAACCGATAAATTAAACATAATCGTCTTCCGAATCGTTGCTGGCCCACTCCGGTAGTGTAGCAAAATGTTCAACAAGATCATATCGTAGTCTAAAATGTGTCTCTTGATCCCGCAATTCATTAATTACACCATCGTCTACGACTTCATTGGTTGCAGGGTCGATCACGTAGCTAGGTGAGATTGCATTTCCGTCATGCTTTAAAATCATATTGTGCAATATGATACATGCATAAACAACCATACACTTTAAAATCATAGGTGAGATTGCATTTCCGTCATGCTTTAAAATCATATTGTGCAATATGATACATGCATAAACCACATTTTGTATTTTTTTGACGTTTACGTGACCGTTGCGGACGATTAATTATCCCCCATTTAAATTTTAAAACACCAAATCCGCGTTCGACATCTTTTCTAGCCGACTCTTGAACTTTCTTAAACCTTTTTTTCTTTCGGGTTGACAAGGAATGAAAATGATTTCACAAAAACAGACCAAGTGGGGTAAATCTCATCCGTAAGATAGTAGTCACGCTTGTATTCACAGCCGTTAACATGGAAAGGACACTTCGGGGCAGTTCCATGCATTTCGTTATTGAACAATGGAGATTGATTGAGAACATTTATGTCGTTATTCGACAGGACCACAATACGCATGCCAAAACCATAAGTCATTTGACACCACTGCTTCCATTATGATCGTAGGGTATTGGTGATCACCTCTCATAAATTGGGCACACAACTAGTCGGACACATCCTCCAAAAGACATGCGTACAATCGATGCTACCGGTCATCCCTGGAAGGCCCCATCTAGTTTCATGCGCATTATACAAACGTGCAATGTCGTAGCTTGTAGGTCTATGTAAAAACTCTTTGCCGTATAACATAATAATAGAATTTCAAAAGTATTCTAAACATTCACGAGCAGTCCTAGCGGACATAGATAAATATTCATCATATTCGTCAGGAGGGTTACTTGTAGCGAGTTGGCGAATAAAAGAAGTGCATTTCTGAATCGGCGTGAAGCTCTTCTTTAACCTCCCGTCATATCCTTCATGAAACCAACAAAACCTTGAATCCATACTTATATCCCTGACAATGTTTAAAAACAAATCTTTCGGTAAGCGAAATCTCTCTCTAAACGTATATGCGTCGTACTTGGGGCGTTCGAAGAAGTAATCATTAAACAGAACCGTGTTAGCATGATCCCGATCACGATGTATAAATTTTTTCTTTGATTTTGCCGTATCCTCAAGCTCGCTAGCCTCAGCGGCAACTTTGGACAGAAACTCAATGCCACTTGATTCGGAAGTGTCGGAAAGAAAATCATCAAAACCACTAGAATCGGATAATCCCGAAGGCAAAACAAGAATGGTATAATCAGATGAAAACATTTTGTTAAAAAAAATTGGAGTTTTACAATATAAGTGAGATGAAAATTATGTTTGTAGAATATGGGTATATATAGGATTTTTTTTTAAACACCCAACCCCCCCCCCCCCCCAACGGCTCTATCTCTCTCCCCCATGTCCGAGTAAAATTACTCTATTACTCTACTCGATTTCGGCTACTCTGGCAACTCGAATTAAAGGGGAAGGTGTACCCCCGGGTACTCGGCCTACTCAGCCAACTCACACCCAACCCGGGTATCCCACCCCTTTCACCCTAATATATATATTTAAAACAACCATACACTTTTATTTGGTTCTAATAAATAGTTGAGAAGTTTATAAATGATTTTTCAAATTTGGGTTTTTATTAGGAAAATATGCATACGTCATAAATTACCCAAAAGGGATTGATTTCCTTTTCCTTTGGGTTTGATCCAAATTGACCAAAAATTCAGAAAAGATTCAAACTTCGTGTGCTTTGTTCTTGTGGGTTTTTCGCACAAATTTCTTCTTCACCAAAGATTCACAAAAGATATGAACTTTGACTTCTTGGGCAAAACCCCTTTGGACAATTGAGCAAGAATTGAGTTTTCAGTCGCTCAAAGATTGAGGGTTTTGACTTATAGAGACTTTCTTTCGAAGATATGGAAGCTTATAAGAGATGGGTTCGGAGGAACAAGGAGTATGTTCATTCGTTAGAGTCTCTTGCTAATGTAAGTCCACTCAATTTTGACTTTTTCATTATTTAGGTCAAAATAGTCATATTAGAATAAGATAGCTGATTATCTTGATAACTGTAAACTTACCTAATTATTCCATGCTTTAAGCACATGATTATCTGATAATGACACTCCACATAGTCACTTTGAAAACATAAGGCAGAATGCATAGTCTAGCCTTGGTGCTGAGTATGGTTTTAGGCCTGTTGTTTAACTAACTTTTGCCACTAAAATACTTGTTATGATGATTTTAAATATTCTGTCTAATAGTTCCAGCAATCAGTAATGTTACTCCTAATTATATGTTGTTGAATGTTCAGGGATTGACATGGCATCTTCCTGAGAGATTTTCTGACTCAGAAATCATACCAGAAGCAGGTCTTGTGATATTTTGGTATCATTTACCTTTCTTTTTTCTCACCTAGAAACTCATCTCTCTCCAACTGAAAATTGGTTGTCCTTACCCCCGGCCAGCGCAAGCTGCATTTTACCTTTTCCAATTGGTTAACAGGGTATTGGTGGGGGGGTCCCATGAGTTTTCTGGTAACACGTTCTCACGGACATTTAAAAAGTTGGTTTTTTCTCACGAGTGAAAAGTATTGTTGCTATTGTAAACGGTAATTCCATTCTCGAGACTAGAAATTCCTAAATCCAGCAAAAATTCTGTCTTGGAAAGGCCTTAAAATTCTGACTTTAAGGCGGGGTTTGGATGTGTGTTTTGGAAGTGATTGTTTTTTATGGGGTTCTAGATTTTTTTTTTGAACGGTAACACCTAGATGTTCTAGGATAATTGGGTTTCCTCGGGGCAACACCTAGAACATCTAGGGCAGCCCACCCCAGGAGGAACCCCCCAACTGGGTAAACCCCCTGACTTGGTCACAGACCCCTTTTTTGCTGTGGCCAGGATTCGAACCCAAGACCTCCACTATGGGAGGTCTTGGGGCTACCATTGCACCAAATGGCCAACAGTATGGGGTTCTAGATAATATCTAAAGTAAAACGTAAACGACAATCGGAACTACAACTTATTGCTTTTAGGCGAGTGATCTCTATCCTTAAAGCAATTTCGCCCCCACCGTTCAATAGAACAATGTGCTTTGGGTTTGTGGCAAATCACTTCCCAAGATACAACGAAGCAATGGGTAGCATACCTTATCAACACGCACGGGTGGTGATAAGCCGATTGAATTTACTGAGTTTTCAAGGATTTCGAGTAACTAAAGATTCATGTTTGGATCATAACATGATTATTTAGCAATCTGGTATACTAGAGAAAAAGAGTTTTCAACTAAATGGGTTACTTGTGACATAACTTCAACCAAACATATAACTAAAAGATTGGTTATTTTCATACAACAATCAGTGACCAATCTGAAGTGTCGCTGCTTCTGATTTAGTCATCTGATTATTTATCCAAGCATTATTTCAGCTTGCAGCAGTAATCAGATAGTCAGTTCCATAATCTCAAATCCAAATACCCTCTAAAACAAACTCTTTTGACACACAAAAGTCAAATATTGACATTTAAAGTCTTAGTGGATTCTCTATAACATTTTGCTTTGTTTTCTATGCAGTAACGTCAATGTTGGGTATAGTGACAACTGTCAATGAACATATAATTGAAACAACTCCATCCCATTTGCACACAAAACCTCAGGAACCCTCTTCTTTTCCATACTCGTTGTGTTTGGCTTTGATGAAAGATATGGAAACTTTGGTTGAAGTTATGGCAGGACAATTTTATGGTGATGATAATAAATGGAAATTCATCGCTGTTACAGAGGCCACAAAGTAAGCAATGCCGCTTGATGACTATTTTCTTCTTTGACTTTTGAGGGTCAGATCTTGTCCTTTCAAGACTTAAAATTGATACACATTTCTTCATAGTTTTAGCATAAAAATCTTTCCATGACTAGGGGTTCATATACAATGTGATTTATTTTTCAACATTAGCTCTAGAATCAGGAAAATCAATGTGAAATTTTCATTTTTGAAGTTGAAAAGCAGACCGTTTGACTTTTTAGTGTCAAAATTTCAATCAGGGTACTAGCTAGACTAGCTTTATTGCGTAATAGCGGGTACAAGATGCTATTGCAGGGAGGGGAGACAATAAACGACGGAAAAGATGCAGATGACGCAAAGCAAAAGCAAACACATGGACAAACATTGCAACAGGGGCAAAATGGTAATTTCACTCCTGCAGGAAGGGCTCTCTCTGCATTGAATAGGTTTGGTGAAAATGCTAGGATGATTTCCAATCCAACATGGTTTCAAAAGGTTGAACATCATCAACGTGAAATTATCGAGCTTCCCGGTAACTTTAAACTTCGTTTTTTTTAATGTTCATATTGCTAGTTTTTCAGGGGGAGACCGAAATTAACGTGGGATGAGAGGATTAGGCTTGATTTGCTAGATTTACACCTCTCAGAGGACATGATCAATGATAGGATTTCATGGAGACGTCATATTAGGGTTTTAGGATGAGTGACCCGTTGTGGGGGAGAGTAGAGTTGTTTAGCAAAGATTTTGCGTATGTCTTGTTTCTTGTAGGTGTGTTGTGTTTCTTGTGACTAATATACTCTAGTCATACACTGCTAATTGTTAGATTACTGTTAGATTTATTTTACTTTATTACTCATTAATTTTATTTATATTTTTATCTTTTTCTTTCCCATGGAGCCGGGGGTCTAAACGGGAGCAGCCTCTCTATCCCTTGGGATAGGGGTAAGGTTTGCCCTCATCACACCCTCCCCAGACCCTACTAATAGCGTTAGCTATGTGTGGGATTATACTGGGTACGTTTGGTTTGGTTTGGTTATTGCTAGTTTTTCAGGTTAAGAAAATGCCAAAAGTGTCCTTTTGTGATTACAGAAACCGACATAAAAAGATCCACCCTCTTGAGTTTCTTATCTGAAAAAGGCCTACCTGGGGGTTTAATTTTATTAGGGGAGTTAATGTTTATTGCAAGACCGCTTGTTTATGTTCTATTAATAAGAAAATACGGGCCCCGATCATGGCTCCCATGGATCATCTCTTTGACCATTGACCTCATCGGGATGAGTTCATCAACAACGTTATTGACCCGTCATTCTGACCGGAAGCTTCATCTATCCGATCCTGAGAAGGATGAGGTAAAATTTTCGTTAAATTTTATAAATTTAGAAATTATTACTCCTATTGTTCCAAAAGTTTGTCATATTTTTGTTATGGCAAACTTTTTAATGAAAACTATTGAAGGGTATTTTAGACATTTGACAAATGGTCGAATTATACGCAGTTGAGAAGGCGAAAACTGTTGCTGGCACTTTACCTTATGCGAGATCCATGTTTTGGCAAATACACACGGTATAGTTTGTAAAGTAATCTTTTTTATGTTTATCCATTTACGAAGTAGGAAACCGGATTGATTTTGACTCAGAAAACGGTTGACTTTTCAGGCAAAGATTGGAAAGTACTGAGAAAATGTTGGAACATGTCCCTGTTGTCGGGTTTCTCACAGGTTTGTTTGTAGCGCGAGCTTCATCTGATTATTTAGTGGTAAAATAACGCGCTTCATATTGATGCAGCAAACTAATTCAACAGTCTTTAACTCCCATTTCACAAAAAATATCATTTTTGGTCAATTTTATGTGCTAATTTCTTAAATAATCAGAATCTGATAAACACTCAAAATATTCGAACACAACACAAACACATTCAAACACAGTATGTTTCTGATCATTCAATATTACAGTTACATTCAGAACACGCATGTTCTTTAAGGTTTGTTATTTTCGTGTTTTCTGCAGCAAAGCTGATCGAGCTTTTGGTTGGAGCCCAAACGCGATACACGTACATGTCTGGTTCTTGAGAGTTGAGACATAGGAAAACCAAAATGGTATGTTATGTTTTCCAAACTAAAAGTATCATTGAAAGTTTGATATGTAAGTGTTTAAGCAGGCAGCATTCATATTCAAGTTCTAGTGTCCTCATCACAACTTTCTCATGGAATTTGAAGATGATTTTATAGAATCAATATTTCATTCACTTGCTTGAGATATTTGTAGATCTATTTCCTATCTATCATTCTTCACCAAAAATGAGAGTTTTAGGGATTTTTTTTAATTTTCCTTTACTTTATTTTGAACGGTGATGGCCATCCAAGATGTTTACGTAGTGAAGGTTTGAACCCGGTACACCTTTCAGGCGCCTTACCACTAGGCCATCTTGTGATGGTTCTTTCTTTACTTTTAAAACCCTAATTTTTCACAATTTCTTTTAATTTTTATCAATATAAAATTTTATCCTTCCATAAATATACAAACAAACATACCCGATAAAATTTTATCAATTTCTTTTATTTTTTCTATAAAAATATGGTCCCTTTTTTCACTATACTTGCATAAGAATGTGTGATTAATTAATTTATTTGTGGATCACTTTATTATACCTAAATCATTTTTTTATGCAAAACTAATTCATATAAATTATTTTTATTTCTGGTCCATTGACAGTAAGCTATATCTTAAAAAATTGTACAATGTATTATTAAAACATACCGAACCGATATTTAATAAGAAATAAAGACCTACTAAAGCATCAACAAGTCTATAACACTTAGGGATGGAAAAAAAAACTCGAATCCAATGATAATATGAAACCAAAACATTTGTAGCGGGTATTCAGGTATGGGACCGAGTATGAGATTTGTTTTAAAAAATTTCTCGGGTATGAGATTAGGTGATACCCGGTCCGATTACTCGTTTACCTGAACCATATACCCGAAAATTTTCATTTTTAATTTTTATTTTCCCTTCACTCTTATATAGTAATCTATCATTCTAATAGCTTCATTATATGATATTATTTATATTTTATGCTATGAAGTATTAATTTATCTTTGGGGATTTATATATGAAATTACATATTTTAGATATTTTAAACATTTTAATGGTGATGATTAAATGTATGTAATTTACATATTTTATTTGTAATTGTGTAAACATAAAGTTATATTAAAAATAGAATGCTAAGAAAAAAAATGTAATTGGAAATCCTAACGGGTATTTTTTAACAAGCTAGCTGTATGTGATACTATTTTACAATCGGGCATGGGACTTGGATTACCAATACCCGTTCCATTGTCATCCCTAATAACACTTTTATATGACTGCTCTTTTATGATTCATTTATCGTGAATTTTTTTTTTTGACAATTTTGATCGATGTTTTTTTTATGTAAATAGCTATGTGACAAACTTGTTAAACATATAACCTGACCATTACAAATGATTATACGAAGTTATAACACAATCAAAAGATGTTACGTGGACTTATTTATATCGTAAATGACACAACATTATAGCATTAAAAACTAACATTTGTGCGGGTTTAGCATTAAAAATTAAAATTTGGTGTGGCTGATCCTGCTCGGATCATTTACATGTTGTAAACGTAACTTATTGGGTGAGATTAATAGCGCTTTTGAATGTGTAAAGTAAGTGATTACTGTGATTTGCGACTTAAAGTTGCAATAATCAGTTTGGTGTGTTTGGCAAGACTAATTTTGATTTTCTGAACTAAGTTCACTATCAATTAAAAACTAGGAAAATAAGATTACATGTTTCCCACTCCAATCGATTGACCAACACTAGCAGCGGGAGCAAATCGAATCAATATGAAACCTTCCTTTGTTAGCTTAAATGCACATGAGTCTGCACAAACAATCAACCCACAAATCGATTGACGAACACAACAAATATGTAGGGGTCACAATTCTAAAAAGATTTGGGTCAACCCAACTTCCAGTACTACACGCTATACATAAATTCAAAATTCAATGGGTCACTTGACCCCGATTGCCACCATGTAGGCATGTACCTCCACTCCTACGGCCAAACAACCAATCATATGTTGACACGTCAACCCTAACCTGAAAATGGCACAACTTGAGCTAAAAAAGTGAAAATGACGTTGTGAGCTTGTGTTAACCAATGAGATTTAAACACATAAGTCTTAAAAAGTCAATTTGCAGGTGTGAACATTTAAACCTCCACCTAATAACGTGCTTTAAAAAGTTAATTGAAATGAATATTTATGTAAAAAGAAACTTAATTAAAATGGTATTTCTTGATTTTCCTTTCACTGTGATACAAAGCTTAGATGCTATTTTTTTTAATGGCGACGTGAATCAAAGCGCCATCACACGTTGATGGAATGATAACTTTAGTGGCCATGGTAGAGTGGAAACAAATCAGTGAAATATTCGAGATCGTCTCACTCAAACTTTGAATCAAGTCAAGATTAAACAAGCTCAAACCTAAACTAAACTGAAACTGATTAAATATACGTGATTGATCCATAGCTTCATATATAAATCGATTAGAATATATTTAGATTTTAATATATATAAAGCACGAAATTGTTAAAAAGCACGAAACACGAGACAAAGTGGGTGGAGGAGCATATGGCCTCGCGGTCGCATATCTTTCACCTAAATACGGACCCAATTAAAAATAAAAAAAGTTTTAACATAGCCAATGAAAAACATCCACGTGTTGAAACCCTACAAAGTGTCATACAACCATCCGGTTCAGACACGTCACATACTTACTCGCCGTGTGTTGCGCAGGTCCACCCACCGTAATCTGGGGCCCCTTATTGCCGCATTAATCAACGGGTTGTGGGCCAATTGGCGGCCCATGATCTACCAAAGTGGTCCTTTACAGGGGTCCACTGATGCACCATGAGTATGGTCCCACCACATTTACAGTCTACACCCAAGGCAGGCCTGCCCTGCCCACCTTCTGGACCCCACTTTCACTCACGTGCTCACGTTCTTGACGATAATGGAAGAAAAATGAAAAACATTTTTTTTTAATTAGTGCTCGGAAGGTGTTCGACGATTTGCCTGAATGAAAGGGAACTCCTTCCTCCCCAATTGAGTTCTTGTGGAGGTGGTGGTGGAATTTGGTGTGTTGATTGACGTTGGTTTTTGGTCTCCGGCGGGTAAAAAGGATATGGGTGTAGCGGAGATGTTTAGAAATGGAGTTGTAGGTGGCTGAAAAGCCCAAAACGCGGTGGTTGGGCTGATGGGTATGGCCCACACCGGGACGAAAGATTGAGGTTGTGGTGTGGTTGTCATGAGAGGAGCAAGGACGGTGGTGGTTGGGTTGTTATCGTTTCGGTTTATGTCGAAATCAGGAGGGAGTTTTATTTTTTGATTGATTGAGACAGTTTTGGTGGTGGAGGTGGTGGTGGGTGGGGTGTTTACGGTTCGGTTTATGTCGAAATCAGAAGGGAGCTTTCTTTTTTGATCGATTGTGGCGGTGGTGGTAGGGGTGTTCACGGTTCGGTTTATGTCGAAATCGGAAGGGAGTTTTCCTTTTAGATCGATTGTGGCGGTTTTGGTGGCGGTGGTGGGGATTTTGAGGGTGCCGTTGACTGACGTGGCGATCGCGGGGATAGTACCCGTGCCGGTCGCGGCAATTATGGATGGTTCGGCGTGTTGTAAAAGCCACTGGATTGTTTCACCGTCGGACTTGTGCCCGAGCTCTCTAGTCAGCTGAAATATCCGTGCCGCGCACGTAGCCGGCATTCGGACCCTTCGTCCTCGACCCTCTACTTTCGTGTGGCGGTCCTTGGTGGACGACCTCCTGGCCACCTGCGCCTGCGTCGCAGGCAGCGCAGGACCTGGAGTTTTATTGAATTGTTCTTCTACTAATAAAGGTTCTTTCTTTAATTGAACCAAGGGAACCCCACGTGGGGAAGCGGCCGCGTGGGGTGGCGATGGCGGCTGGTGTGTTGTGCGCTGCGGCGGCGATGGTGAGTTCATGGTGGTGGAGACAAAATCGAAAAGAAATGGGAAAGGGTTTGTTTTGATTCTCTGAATTCAAGAAAGAAAGAGAGGAGGGGGGGTTGGGTAAATCATGGTGAATGAAGGGCCCCGGGATTTGGACCACCATACAAATTACAAGGCCATTCTTTAATTTTGTGGGGACAAATGGTAGGAAAGGTGCTCGATCAAATGCCAACCCAAATTTTACACTTATAAAGGACGAGTGTTCCGTTGTCTTGTTATTTTGTAAGCCTGATGTATTATTCTTGACTAATGAAATATTTATGTTTTTTTTTAAATTATGAATTAAATAATTAGTTTAAGATCAAATATAACTAAATGGTTTATTTCAAGAATGCAATTTTTTTTTAATTAATTACACGGATGGCCCATGTGGTTTACCCAGATTTCACTTATGGCTCCTACGAATGAGAAAAACTACAAGTTTAGCCAAATAGTTTGCACGATTGTAATGCCCATGGCCCCATTGGGTCATCCGTGTAATTAATTCTTTTTTTTAGTTTCTTAAACGATAATAATTAAACTATTAAAGCTTTTTTCTCTCTAACATTACTTTAAATAGCACAGGATATTTAAATATATTATTTAGTCAGTTTTATTATAATCCTAAAAATAGGGATAAAAGTCATAAAACTTTATCTATAGAATTGTCATGTTATATAGTGAGTTAACGTTCCTTGAAAGTCTTAATAAATACACGTATTGATCGATACTTTGGAAGCGTGAATGCTTAGGAAGTGTTTGGATGTCTCATATGAAACTAGTATTAAGATCTAGCGTTGCGGCGAGGCACAAAACCGTGAAAAAAACTAATGTCGAAACGTCGTCGTAAACCCACGTGTTGAAGGCAAGAAGAACGAAACTTGCATGTCGTTGATAAGATTCGATGCTTTATATAAAAATACGAAACGGTCACAAACCTGTGCGTTGCGGCGAGGCCATTGATGATATTTGAAACTTTATATAAAAAAGAAACCGTTAAAAAAATTCGTGTCGAAACGTTGATAAAAGTAGGAACGTCGCAACGGAAAAAAACCAAACAATTAAAAATATTATGGTTGATAAAAATAAGTACGTACAAATTTGGATTTTATAAAAATCATATTTTAAAAGTTGGAAGAAAAAAAAGAAACTGTAAAAAATTTAAACTTTGAATCAGCTTTGACAGCTTGTACGTTTGTGATTCGATAACTTTTACATTATAAAGTATAATTCCGTTTTGAATGAAATTTACACAAAACATAGATAAAAACAGATAAAATTTATACCAGATATTTAGATAAAACAAACATGTCACAACGGTTCATTCAGAATGAACGAAAACACGTTATTTCAAAAGTTATAAAGTTAATTTTTTTCGAAAGGATGTGTAAAGTTAATTAAAAATATTAAAATAATAAAACAAATAAAATAATTAAAATTGAAATTGTGATGTTTGTTGATGTGAGTGAGGATCAAAGAAACAAAAATAAATAATAAAACAAATAAAATTGAAATTGTGAAGATTAAGGTCCGCCGACCTGCTCGAGTTCCTCCAAATTCCGGACGACTGAACTCTCGAATTTGAATATGGTAACCCCAAAATTCTAAATTCGCTTTTAATTTTGTGATATGTAAATAATCCATGATTCTATCACCAAGATATTAATCCGTCTATCTTTCTGTTCTTATACAATTGCTTTGTAAGAAATATTGAAACTGTTGGTACACAAGGTGTTCGACGTAATGCCCCATAGAATTGCAACAACATGTATTAGTTTTCTTTTTTTATCAGCCATGTTGCATTTAACATTTGCAGGCGAAATGAGTGAGTGAACGTCTCCACCATTTTCATTTACCTCTTTGATCAGCTGGTGATATGGATGATGTGCCTGCAGACATCCTTCAGCCTCTCTTTGTGGCTGCAAGTTCATCTACATTAGATAAAGCTTTGGAGAATCTAATTGAATTGGCTAAAACAACTGACGGTCGATTGGATCTTGCTTCCAAGGATATGGTCAGCACAACCCTTCAACTCTGCCAATCACTATCGTATCCTTCTCGTGGTGGCACGCTTTTGTTAGCCCTTAAGCTCATCAGAAACTTATGTGCTGGAGAACTGCGAAATCAGAATTTGTTTATTGAACTAAATGGAGTTTATATAATTTCAAATATAATCAGCTCTAAGGAAATTGTTAATGATTTAAATTATGGGTTGATTCGGATGGGGTTACAAGTTGTGGCTAATGTTTCATTGGCTGGAAGAGAACATCAAAGTGTCATTTGGAATCATATTTATTCTCTGGGATTTATTAAGATTGCAAAGGTTAGAAGGAAAGAGAATTGTGACCCTTTGTGTATGATCATTTATGCTTGTATTGAAGAGAATCTTGAACTGCTTCACCAGTTGTGCTCAGATCATGCTATGCCTCTTCTAGTGGAAATTGTTTGTACTGCTTCAGCAGGTAAGTGTTTTGTTTGTTGTTGCTCTGATGTTTGTTTAATTCTCTCTGTTTGTTATTGATTTTGACAAACAAAATTTGATTTTCGGTCACTATTTTAAGAATACCTTTTAAAGTGGCTTAAGTGGCAGCCTATGAGTTAAACATTCCCTGTGCATAAATTAACTACTAATCCTGATTCATTTTGAGTAATATAATGGAGGAATGAAATTAGTCATTATAAAAAAGTTCTCTGTGGATTCAACCGGACCCCCTCAGTATAGTGTGGCTCTGCCCCTAATTTGCAACAAAAAGCTAAAAAATTTATGTTCAGAAAATGAATTTACTCTTTAAAAAAGATCATCATATCAAATAGTATATCATCAACATTCTAGTTTTCACATGGTTACATAATCTAAAAGGATCATATCACATTGCAATTTTAACTAACTCGCATGGTCATCCGCTTATACCCATTTAGGTAACTAAGTTCCAACTCTCTAAAGGTCAATCGTGTTGGCAATCATTTTTTGATCTCAACGAAGATCGACTATTTCTTTTATTATAAAACTCGACACTTTTACAATGGCCCCTAACCCATCTATTTATACTAAAATAAACCTTGGTAAACAAGTCTCCTAATCCTACTCAAACACCACTTTTAATTCTATACTAACTCAAACAAATAAGAGATAAACATAATACTCAAACTATTTGGCTCAAATTCAAATACTAATTTAACCTCCTTTCCGTTTCACATCTTCAACTTGCAAACTGACCCGTTTCAGGATAAAATCTAACAAATCGGCCTTTTAACACCTTATAAATCACTGTTTAGTAAATCTTTTTTAATGTTTATTTCTTGTTTTTCTTTTTCCTTTTTGGTATTTACCAGATGGTTTTGGTGAAGATTGGCTAAAGCTGATTCTTTCAAGAACATGCATTGAAGAATCTTACTTCACACCCCTTTTCTCAAAACTTCTACATCAAAACAGTGATAGCAGTTTGCCCCAAAGGTATACATTCACACAAGACCAGTCTTTTTTATTAACCATCCTATCGGAGATGGTAAACGAGCAAATAGAACATATTACACTTTCCAAGGTTTTCGCTTTTGATGTTTTCAAGATTCTAAAAACAACTTTAGGCGCTCTTACTTGTGTTTCACCACCAAAGTCAAGCCTTCCAACCAGTTCTCCTGACATTAATGCTCTTGGATATTCTCTTTGCATATTAAGAGATATCTGTGCATTTGATGGTCATGTGGATGTTATTCATTCCTTACTATCACAAGGGCTAATCCAAATGCTTTTAGATTCGCTTCGTGATCTTGAGCCACCTACAATAATTAGGAAGACATTAAAACATGGTGAGAATCAAGATTCTACAACCTGTTCAGGTAAATTATGCCCGTATATAGGATTCCGTAGGGATATTGTTGCGGTTATTGGGAATTGTGCTTATAAAAAGAAGCATGTTCAAGATGAAATAAGAGAGAAAAATGGGATTCTTTTAATGTTGCAGCAATGTGTTACTGATGATGAAAACCCGTTCTTGCGCGAGTGGGGTATATGGTGTGTGAGAAATTTATTGGAGGGAAATTTAGAAATTCAATGGGTGGTTAGTGAACTGGAAATTCAAGGTTCGGTCAACTTGGCCGAGTTGACCACACTTGGGCTACGAGTGGATGTTGATCAGCAGACTCGACGCGCAAAGCTTTTAAACACCACAGATTGAAGACTTTGATCAGGTACTCAGTACTTTACTACTTGATCCATCTTTTTTTAGCCATGATCTTGGTTTATGAATGATCTTCTTGTTTTAAATATTATCTTTTTCTAGTATCCTTAATCTTGATTATAGTTTTGTTAATTTAGATGATGAATTTGAATTAAAGGAAGTAAATGGTAAACTTTTCTATTTATCTTCAGAATTTCCTGTTTGGCACCATGGATTGCTATGTTTTGTCGCTTAAGAGGGGTCCATTTTAACATGTATTTACTACTTGTTGATTTAGGTTATGTTACATTAAAACGGGTCAAATCAGTGGTGGACCCATGGGGGGCAGCCGTCCTTCATGAATTTTTTTTAGTGTTATATACGTTAAAATCTCGATCGCCCCCATGAAAAATTTTTAGTGTTATATACGCGTTATATATCGCTAGTCAACCGACCCCAAAAATTTCCGACCCCCATGAAAAAAATTTATGGGTCCGTCACTAGTGAGAAACAGGATCCTAAACCAATAGTGAGAAACATACCCAAATATGAATCTGAAAAAAAGGCACCCAAAACAGGAGCAAAATTGGAAGTTGTAGTCCAAGGAAAGAGCATGAATTGTTGTGGAATTAGCTGCTGAATTGGTCGTTGAGTGTGTTGGAAAAGCGGGTTGGAAGTGCTTGAAACTGAATGTTGCGGGGAGAATTGAATTGGCTAATGTTGGTGCAGTTGAAACTGCAATAATTGTTGTTTTAAAGCATTACCACCTCCTAAATTTTGTAAATTTGCAGCTAATGTAGCTTGGTATTGCTGATTAAGACTAATTTGAAGGAAAGACTTGTCCACTCTTTGTTGCATCCAAGAAAACATGCCAATTGTCTGTGTTACAAAAGTATAAAACATACAAATACATACATACATAATATATAGATACAGAATATATGTACAGAAACATAATCACACAAACTCATGGGTAAAACTTTCAACCGGTACTCTTCTTTCTGATCGACTCATGTGTTGCACGTATCTATTAGGCAATGGCATGATCTATCGGTGAGAATTTGGTCAAAGTATGGTTACACGCATCGGAAACAATAATATATACAATGTAAACCAAGTGGTTGAGAGTGTGCAAACTTACATCGGAAACAATTATCCAAAATCAAAGCATGAAGAATTTATAAAAGAAAATTAAAGGAAGACAAACTTACACATATGATAGAGAGTGTGCAAGGTCCAGAAGATCATGAGCTGAGAACCTAATCTCATCATACAGCACATGATAATGTGTTGGCCTGGTTGTGACATGTTATTCAAATATTTTCATACAGTAGGTTTTGGGGAGGATGATACGAGGGCAAGCCTTACCTCTATCCCAAAGAATAGAGAGGCTGCTCACAGATAGACCCCCCAGTAGAACCGGTTTGGTCAACGAAATCGGTTTTTTAACCCAAACAGGTTCAACCCGAACCGAACTGGTTTGGTCAACGAAAAGTCAAAACCGGTTTGGCCCTAAACCGGTTCGGGTTAAACCGGTTGCGGAGGTGGAAAATGTCTAACTGGTCAAACCGGTTAGGGTTGGTTACAAACCGGTTTGCCCTGTAAACCGGTTTTTATTAAAAAAAAAATTCAAATAAATTTTATATTTTTAATATAAAATCAAAAAAAAAATATAACAAATATAAAACATAAAGTTCGACATTTATTAATATTTGGAAAGTTCGGAAATTAAAAAACATGACAAGATAAAATTATAAAATTCTAAAACATTACAAATGAGAATATATATTTTTATTTTTTGGAATATTTATAGTGAATTAGAGGTGAAAAAAGGCAAAAAAAAAACGGCTAAAATCGACCCCAACGGCTATATAGCCGTTAGAAAACGGCTAGTTTTTTCAGCACCAAAACCGGTTTAAACCGGTTTATCAAACGAGTTCACACAAACCGGTCCCCTACCCGATTACACCCAGAAAGCTTCAAACCGGTTTCAAACCGGCGGTTTTAGGCTAACCCGAACCGGTTTGCTCCAAACCGGTTTATCCCAAACCGGTTTGCCGGTTTGGACCGGGTAAAAAAAACCGGTTTTTTTGTGCACCTCTAACCCCCAGCTCCCGAAAAAAAAACCTTTTTTTTGTCAAAACTATAATGCTATTTCTAAAGTGGTTATAACTATCTGCTTAAATATCGCATTAATTTCTATACAAAATTAAGATAAGCATAAAAAGGTTTCAACATATGATCAAGGGAGATTTCTGTCATCTCTCTCTAGTTTGATAACTTCCATTCAACAAAGTATGAGTCTTATAGACATAAATGGCACAAGAATCAACATTAAACTTGTATAAAAGCAACTATAACCTACGTGCAAACATTCCTAAAAGATAATAACATAACCAAAAACTTCACTCCAATCTAGTACAGGGGGCTAAAAATGAACCAAAAGGAAATCATAATGCAGTAAATCCAATAGAAACCATGAAGAAGTGAATCCCTTGAAAAATCACATAACATTAACACGGATCATGAATAGAATCATTCCTCACACTACTATCTGTGGCCAACAATTGAACCAAAGAGTTGTAGAATGATTGATTGTTATTATTATAGAAGTGATTACATAGAGAATATATAGAGTACATGAGACCCTTCATATTACCTAACATTAATTGTCTAATATTCCCCCGCAAACTAAGCTCGGGAAAGATTTAGGTTGAAAATATAAAAATATAAAACGTAAAAGATAGTTGGTCTTCGTCTTCCTGCCATGCTTTCACCCATCACTTGCACCGGTTTTTTTTGTTTGTTTTTGTTTAAGACCTTGCAATCAACCCTTATTTTGTGTTCTTCGCTGCCGGAGACTTCAATTCCATGGGGTTTGTTCCCATATTCTTCTCCTCCACCATGTGACACATTGGTCATAGTATGAGTGGAAAAGATGATTTAATGCTAAAATTGTAAACAAACAGGGTGCCATTATATGGATTGTAGCTTGGATGTTTGGATTATGAGTAATTTTTCTACTTTGAAGTTCACATGGACGACTTCAAATGTGTTGGTACCCATCTACATAAATCAAATAAATCTCCAGATCTTTGCCCACTTAGATATAACTAAATATTGTAAAGTAGTTGGTATTAGACAATTAATGTTAGGTAATATGAAGGGTCTCATGTACTCTATATATTCTCTATGTAATCACTTCTACAATAATAACAATCAATCATTCTACAACTCTTTGGTTCAATTTGGTATAACACTAACATTATAATACTTTGTACAGTTCTATATGTGCATAATAAAAATACCTAAAGAGGCAATTCAGTACCTTTAGAATTATAATACTGATTTTCAGTGTCAACATCTTGCTCTTCAGGTTCCTCCTCGGAGTACTCGAATACATAGTCTTCCATGTCTGCATCTGAAGTCTGATTGACAGATAAAAATTACGTAGCAGATATAATGGCCAATAGTCCTTATAAAACAACATTTGATTCAAGATTTCACATAATCTATTATCTAATTAGAAATGTTGAATCGATCAAATAAATGTTACACAAAATTTACACAATACAGGTTAAAAAAATCTATTCAGTTAACGAAAAGTTCATAAAATGTCTCGATTGATACATGATTTATCGAATGAATGACGAATGAAGAGTCATTCCAGATTAAGAATAAAGAATCAGGTCTCTTGATGAACTGTTGCATCTTTGAGAGCTTTCTGATCTTCTTAGAAGCGTCATCGGCGGATGATGAAGACCGCGCTGTTGATGGCGGAGCAAAGGCGGCAATCAGGATGGATAAGGAACCAATGTTAGGGAGAGCCATGCCCATTGGAACCGAGAAGGCTGGGGAATTCAGCGATATGTGATGCTTATGGTGTGTTCCGGTGGTGTAATCAGTGTGTGTTGTTGGTGGCGTCGATGAGAATGATGTGGGAGGAGAATGGCTGAAAAATACAAGAGAATTATAAAAGTTGAGTGTAACCGCTCAATTCCCACGTTTTTAGCTAAATGCAACATCATAGGAGAGATCTGCTACTTCTAGAAGGTTTTTAGTGACTTTAAAGGGCTGAGATCTTTTCAAAAGTTGGTTACAACATCCTGGGTCAATAAAATATAGAATATATACATACTAATAAATAAAGGTTTTAAGATACCACATGTTACCACCATACTAATAAATAAACTTTGATTTATGTTGAATCTATTGATTAATCTAATTCTATATTGCATACATTTGTCTCGATTTCATTCGTGAATATTGTTTTACACTATTTGCCGATGATGTATGAATGTTGATGTTCTTGGTTAGATTTGGTTAATTAGATTTGGATAACCATTCGATTGTTTGAACTCAAATGTTGGTGTGATAATACCTAATTACTTGTGAACTTGAAACCCGGGTGTGATACCCTTTTTAATTATTGTTTACAACTTAAACCGTTTTGTTTGGTACTTGATTTGTTTGTTGAGTTTATAAAGTTTTCACTTAAATCATTGATTGTGTTTGGTCAGAAAGACCCGTTGTAACTTCATAATTTGCATTGTTAATTGAAGTTGAGCGCCGACCACAAACTCTTCGTGGTTCGACACTCTTCTTACCCTAACTAGTTTAAGGTGATTAGGACACTCTATTTCTTTATCTTTGACCGGTCCCTTCGACACCGCTTATGGTGTGTTCCGGTGGTGTAATCAGTGTGTGTTGTTGGTGGCGTCGATGAGAATGATGTGGGAGGAGAATGGCTGAAAAATACAAGAGAATTATAAAAGTTGAGTGTAACCGCTCAATTCCCACGTTTTTAGCTAAATGCAGCATCATAGGAGAGATCTGCTACTTCTAGAAGGTTTTTAGTGACTTTAAAGGGCTGAATCCTAGGTCAATAAAATATAGAATCTATACATACTAATAAATAAAGGTTTTGAGATACCACATGTTACCACCATATTCAATCTTATTATTTTTTTTTCGCCTATCTCTCTTATTAAATGCAAACATATTTTTTAATAACTTAATAATTATACTAATAACATATTTATTTTAAACTATCCTTTATTATAAAAAAATTTGAAACATAATTATCTAATTTTTATTTTCAATCCAATAGTAAATGAAAGTCAAATTACATTAAATAGTAATTGACGTATTTTCGAAACCCAATTATATATTATTTTTTATATATTTTGAATTTTGTTTTCTATCCTTAATATATGTATAGTAATACATTTTTACACCTGTAAAATACATAAATAAAATTTGAGAAATTTATGTATTGATATTTTTTACCCCGTGTGTATTACATGGGGTCTAAGCTAGTATGGAATATAAAAAGAATTGATTTAAGAAAAGCTTCTATAAGAGGAACTCTCTTTAACCTATTTTATACCTTGAAATTACATACAAAACATTTGGTTAAAGAGTCTAAAGTGCTCGTTTATTAAATCAAATGAATAAAATAAAAAAATAGCTCAAATGAAATTAGTCAACTACAAAACAAATTAAGACTTTAACATGTTTAAAACGTTCTCAACAATTTATTAAAAGAGTTAGATTTTTTTAGGAAAACTTCGTAGAAATGTAACCAACTTTCGTAATTGTTCTAATTAAGTCACTCAATTTTTTTATGTCCCGATTTAGTCACTCAACTTGTAGGGAATGTGTTAATCCTATATAATTGACATAATTAACAGGTTAAAGTGCTTATGTGACATTTTTTTTAACTTTTCTTTTATTAAAATCTTATATATTAAAAACATACATGATTACTAAAATTTTAATTAATAATAAAATTTTGAAAACTACTAAAATTTTCAAAAATTAACATTAGGTTCGAAAATTCCCGTCCCCAAACATACTTTTCCAAAAAGAAACCAAAAAGAAAAATCATAAACTTACTGTTCGATTACTAAAATTTACTTTTCCAAAATACAATTCATATGCTAATGATCTTCAGCCCAAGTGGTTGAGGTGAAGTACCCAAGACTTCATTAAAATGGGGAGATCTTGGGTTCAATTCTCACATGTGACAAAAAAAGGGTTCCAGGTTGGGTCAGGGGGTTTTCTCACCTATAGTGGGTTTCCTTCTGAGAGTAGGGCTGACATAACATGTCAGACACGATAAGACACGAGGACCTGTTGTGTTAAACACGAACACGATGCGATAATTAATCGTGTCATTTTTTCCAAACACGAACACGACCTGTTTAGATACAGGTCACCTGTTAAGTGACCTGTTTAGAGAGAGAATAAATATAACATATGTCATACCATTGGAGGAAATTCAAATAGACGATCAACTTCACTTCGTCGAAGAACCAGTCGAGATCATGGACCGCGAGGTCAAACAGTTAAAACAAAGCCGCATTCCCATAGTTAAAGTTCGTTGGAATTCTAGACGCGGACCCGAGTTCACTTGGGAGCGCGAGGATCAATTCAAGCGTAAATACCCTCACTTGTTCAAAACTACACCATCTACCGGTGACGCGAACTGAATTTCGGGACGAAATTCCTTTTAACAGGGGGAGTATGTGATACCCGGCAAATTCAGGTTAATATCCATACCCGACTATTACTTGAATTCACATGATTTCACTTGCATCATACTTAATTATAGAGTAATTAAGTACATATTTCGTTTAATAAGTCCATTCGTTTCATTTCATTTCATGCATCGGTAATCGGGCGGATTACTGGGTCACACACGCGTAATTTTAGAAATAATACTTAGACATATAATTGGTGTGTAAAAATTATATGTGATACTGTGATTTAATATTTTATGCTTATGTGAATTTTTCCGGAATTTTTAGAGCAACTTTTAAATTAACGCTTTTTAAGCGGATACGCGATATGTGCCAACAACACTACTTTAGATTTTATAAAAATGATGGATTTATTATTTGGACTAAATAATTCAGCAAATTAAAATGGGTAATCCATATTAGAAGCCCATATTAGTTAAGAAGCCTTAAAAGAGTTAAGAAAGCCCAACCCATTTTAATTAAACTCCTTAATCACTCCCACATCCCTCATTTCTACCCTAAACCTAAAAACACTCTTCCCTCCCTCTCCTCTCATTTTCGGCCGCCACCATCACCTCCTAGCCACCACCCCTCTCAAATTTGTTCATCCATTTCAAGCTCCATTCAAGGTGTTTCAAGGTGATACAAGGAGGATTCAAGCTAGTGCAAGACCATATCTACACCATACCTTGGTTTTGTAAGCATCCTATTCATACTTTTTCTTATTATTTTCGGCCAAAATGGGAAACACCTCCATCCAAACGATTTTTGTTGATTCAAGTGTTATAATGCATGTTTCTAACTAAAAGTTTTCATAAAATAAGGTTGTTAACACATATATGCACATTTTATGGTTTGAAATACTTGTTTAGATGGTTATTTGCTTGTTTCTATTTATAGAAACTTTGTTGGATGCATTTTTGCAAAACTTGATGTGTGATATGTTTGTTAGTTTAAATGGTACACATAATAGTGGAATAGATAGGAAATATAAATTTTTTGGTTGAAATATTGTTTTACACTCGGTTATGGACAACTTACTATTTAAGGAAACTTTAATTTTGCATATTTTGTGTTATGAGTTTTTTATGGATAAAAACTTGATATTATTGTTCTATAATATATATTAAAGTAGTAAAAAGAGTTATTTGAGGTTACACATGTGCAATAGGGTCGTTTGGACCACTTTCCTAAAAAGGAAACTTTAATTGTTCATATTTGGCATGTGTAGGTTATAAATGTTTAAAATGGATTATATAGCTTCATTATCATATGAATAGATGACTTATGCAAGAATATGTAATTTGAAGTTGTGTTATGACATGTTTTGGTGAACCTTGCTAAATAAGGAACTTTATTTGTTGAGAAAACTTCATAATTGCTTGAAATAGAAAGTAAATGCATAGAATCATGTTATTAATATGTTAATAGTATAAATTCATGTATAACTCGTTTGGTTTAGCTATGGCACCTCAAGTGCACTAAAACCCTAATTGTCAAAAATGGAAACTTTATTATGATAAGAGTTATGGAATTTTGCAATGACATATTATGCTACTTGTTTGAAAGTGTTGAAATGATACTAATAGGTTATTAATATGATGACATGAATTATGTGTATGAAATGTGCCATAAAGATGTGCAAATGCTATGTCACTTATCACATGTTAGTTTCTTATACAACTAGTTGAAGCTTGTATGTTATGTCACAAGGGGTTACTTATACATTACTTAGGTACAACTTATATGTTCTTTATGTGTCACACATGTACAACTTATATGCTACTTAAGTGCTACACATGTATAACTTGTATGATGCTTATGTGTTACATGTTTACAACTTATATGTTACTTGTGTGTTGTTTATACATGACTTCAATATGAGTCAACATTGGTCAACATTAGTCAACATTGGTCAAACTTGGTCAACATTGGTCAACATTGGTCAACACTAGTCAACATTGGTCAACATTAGTCAACATTAGTCAAACTTGGTCAAAGTTGGTCAAACCTCGGTCAACTTTGGTCAAACCTTTTCAAAACGTCAATGTAACCTTTCAACGTTGAGTCGTTTGGATGAATGTGGTTACATAAACCATGTTTACTTTCATAGACCTTATAGCCTTATTAATTCTTAGGGCTCGGTTAGGTCGGTTACCCGGAGTTACTCGATTCCTCTCGTTGCTTCCATTTCTCATTCACCGCATTTCCAGGTGAGTTTTCACGGCCCCATTTTACTTACTTTTCCATTTGGGGGAGATACATGCTAAACCATTTTCTTACTTAGTCGTATGACAATTACTTTGACTTCGCTTTAATTTATATAAGTGGGTGCATTTCCCGCACATAAAGTCCTCTCATATTCGAACCATTAATTATTACACAAAGCGAGGTGATTCATGAATAGTACTATTGGGTTTAACAACCCCCACCCGGGTTAGTCGCGCTAACTCTGACTGGGAGTCAAACGGGTGCATAATTGACCTAATCCATTGCGTGCTGGGCACGTAAGAGGCAAAATGCTAGTTTCTGCATTCCTTCGTTGAGCTTCGGTTTCGGTGTTGCTTATATAGTTAATGTTTATTGTCTGATCAACAATCGAATCAATAGTATACATGCGTACTGTTACACTGTTTTCATTTCTGTTTCTGTTACTTAAACCTGTGAACTCACCAACCCTGTGTTGACACTTTAAGCATGTTTATCTCAGGTCGTTAAGCATTCATGCACGGACTAGGATTGCACTCCAAGAGTCCCACAGCATGTTTTCATTTAGAAGCTTAGGTTTATGGGAACCTAATTTGTCATGCTTCTGTATTTTGCAACATTACTTTTGCTTCCGCACTTTACATTCCGCATTTTCAAACTCTGTATTACTATTTAATTTTGTATGATGTTCAAACGGAATGTCTTTTCGAAAACCAGTTAGAGGTCGTTCGAAATGACCGGGACTGATGATCCTTGACAGTCACAACCCGCGGGTAACCCGCTGTGGAATTTCAGGGTGTGACAGATTGGTATCAGAGCCCTGGTTATAGAGAACTAAGTTGCATTTAGTATACTTAGACTATAACTGTAGGCTCACATAGTTCACATCACATCATACATGCATTTTCATACATGAATACAATGGATTACTGGATAACAGGATGTCGACCTCATCGGACCCCATTGTGATCTCGGACTCTGAGGAGTACACACCGGCTACCCCATCATCATCAGTGGAGCCACTCACCCCACTCATCCACGGATGAGGAGCAGACACATGACTCAGTGGATTTTGTAGAGTTGGATTCTGAAGAGGATCCTGAGGAGGATCCTGAGGAGGACCCGGAGGAGGATCCTGAGGAGGATCTAGAGGAGGAGGAAGACGACGCACCAGCCCCCGGAGGTGACGGAGACGCCGGCGAGGGGAGCGACTCGGGCAAGACGGTGCCCTACTCCGTACTACACGGGGACTCATCGTCCGACGACGGCTCCATACTACCTTCACCACCTCGTCTGGCGGACCCGACACCGCCATTACCATTACTTGCACCGGCGAGAGCAGAGGAACTGGGCATGGAACAAAGGCTTGCACCTACAAATCCTTTATGGATTGCAAGCCGCATACATTTACCGGGACGGAAGGAGCAGTGGGACTGCTACGATGGATAGAAAAGATCGAATCGGTCTTCAGTATGAGCCAATGCACAATGGAGAACAGAGTCATGTACGGAGCTGGGACTCTCGAGGGCCAAGCCCTCTCCTGGTGGAACTCTTATATCCAGACTCTGGGCCGGGATAATGCGAACGCCATTCCTTGGGAGGAATTCAAGGAAATGTTGAAAGAGGAGTACTGTCCTCGTAACGAACTCCAAAAGTTGGAACAGGAGTTTTGGAACCTAAGGATGGAGGGTGCTGACATCGCGGGATATACCGCAAGATTCCACGATTTAGCAAGGCTACTACCGCACATGGTTACACCGGAGTACAAACGAATTGAGCGGTACATTTGGGGTTTGGCACCTCAAATACAATGCATGGTTACTTCTGCAGAACCCACAATTATCCACAACACAGTTGTGACACCCGACATTTCAGGTCAATATCCGTACACATTATGAACAAGTTTACATTACAATAAACGAGTTTACATTATAATTATTTTTGTGATTTACGTAATTTCACAAACAAGGACATTAAGGTCCATCAAAAACCGTACATGGTCTCACTTCATATTTGGTAATTCTAGGAGTTACCGGATCACGTGTTATATACACCGACAAATTCGATCACTAGTGGTTAATTTAAATAACCAGAGAAAAATATATTTTATTTCCACAAACTTTGCGTAGAACAATAAATTATTTTCAGAATAAGTTTATAATACCGTGGAGGATCTAAACCGAATTAAACTACCCCTTTTAAAACTCTAATTAATACCTAAATCTAATTATTTTATTCAAAATTATCCCAAACCACTTTTATTGACTTTCTCGGCCGAAGCCAGAGAAAGCCACTCCCACGATCATCTTTTACTCACATCCGAATTATTTTACTCAAAACCCATACCTCCTATTGCGAAAAACTCAGACATAACCACACTCACTTCCATCACTTTTCTCATAATTCCTTTCATCACTCTCATTTTCATACGGCAAAGTTTCCATTCCTCTTCAAACCGAAGCTGAGTTTTAAGGCGAAATCCTACCACAATCCAGTATTTTAAGAAGAATCTCAAGTGTTTCTGCAAAAGAGTCGAGATCATCTCTGTTTTATTTCATCATCTTCATCTCGGTTTTAAGGTAAAAACTCGACATTTTCACATTAGTTTCTTTAAAACCGTAGCTAAACGTACATCTTATTTAAACGCAAGAAAGATAACAAGAAGAGTGTATCGAATTCAAGTTTAAAACATCAAAATATGCCGGACTGATTCTGTCAAAACAGAAGTCCAGTAATCGAAACTAGGAGTTTCGATACCTGTTTCTCAATCGAAACTAGGAGTTTCGATACCTGTTGCTCAATCGAAACTAGGAGTTTCGATACCTTTTCTCAATCGAAACTAGGTAGTTTCGATAGCAAATACTCAATCGAAACTAGGTAGTTTCGATACCTTTTCTCAATCGAAACTAGGTAGTTTCGATAGCAAATACTCAATCGAAACTAGGTAGTTTCGATACCTTTTCTCAATCGAAACTAGGTAGTTTCGATAGCAAATACTCAATCGAAACTAGGTAGTTTCGATACCTTTTCTCAATCGAAACTAGGTAGTTTCGATAGCAAATACTCAATCGAAACTAGGTAGTTTCGATACCTTTTCTCAATCGAAACTAGGTTGTTTCGACTCCTGACCACTTCATCGAAACTAAGTAGTTTCGACACCTGTACAACAGTCCCAGTTGGGCAGTAACTCAAAACTATTTTATAACAAAACATGTGTTGGAAAACTAAAACGATAATTAAACAAACATAATCAGATTTACAAGGTCGGTGAACAATTTACAATTAAGACGTTGGTCTTAACAACAATTTACCCTTGGTATCTAGGGTACAAACAGTCAAGGTTGACTACAACAAATATTATTACAAGTATATACACAAACACAAGGTGAGTTTCACGGCCCCTTTCTTTTTACTGTTTTCAAATATTTGGGGGAGAAACATACTTCAACTATTTTATGGGATAACAAGAGAATAAGACACGACTTTTATGTTTACATGGGATGAGAACAACACAATGGAGGCCGCGAAAGTCCCCTGGAACAACATAGTAACCATTAACTGTAGCCTAGGGTCCTATGAATAGTACTATGGAGAGTGACGTCTCCCGGTCATGGTTAGTCGCGCTAACCACAATCTGGAGGATTTATGGCCGCATAGAATCTGATAACGCTTAATAGGGGCTCACACATGTCATGGTTTGGTTACGCCCCATGTATGAACATATTATTTGTATTCCTAGCTAGTTTACAAATGGGTCAACAATTCTTATTCTGTTTATCACATACAACTGAAACTATTTACGAACAATTGAATTTTACAAAGAACTATTTGATTAAACCTGTGAACTCACCAACTTCGTGTTGACGATTTTAAGTATGTTTTTCAGGTAACTGAACGTGATTTCAAGGTTAGCAATGTAGATTACATGCATGCACGATGGATACTACTCAAGGAGGATTTCCCTTGTATAACTCATTGAGTTGAGTCATATTTGTGAAATCTTAACTTTTTGTAAACTCAGATTATGTTTTGTAATGTAAAACATTAAACTTGTTAATGTATCCATTTATCATGTATGTGTTTGCGGTAATCATATGCTCTGAAAACCATGAACGTTGCGCCTCGCGTTTCCGCCTTGGCGGGGTGTGACAGAACTTGGTATCAGAGCCATTGATTATAGTGAACTAGGAATCTAAATTGGAACCTAGTCTATAATCTAAATGACTCACTAAAACGTTTTCATTGCATAAGCATTGCATGACCAGTCATTTTGTCATATGGATATTGTAGTCACAAGCATGTCGTCACATTCACATTCTGATCCCGCCTCTGACACTGAATCAAATGAGGAATTTTCCGCCTCACGTCCCAAAAATCAAGTACAAACCCGTAGCTCCACACCACCTAAAGTCGCCTTGGGAAAACCGCCTATCGTCTACCGAAAGAAAAGCGGAGGACCAGTGAAGGTACAAAGCGCTAGAAAGAAGTTTCGACTTCCACACAAAAGGAATCTAGCAGCCCGTGACCCAGAAGACTTGGCGGCTGGTGAAGAACCACCTAGGCAAAGACCCTGCTACCACCCTACTGTGGGAACTATCCGTTGGATGCCACGTACTCTGGCCCGATGGAGGGAGATGGAGAGCATCCCATCTACCTTTGAGATTGGAGAGTCTTCTAACTCCCCAACACCCCTACCCCACACTGGGGAAGCCATAGAGCTCACTGTGCCTACCTTGGTAGCTCGCGTTCGTACGCATGAGGAGCGTCTTGATGATCTCCTAGATGACATCCGGGCACAGGGGGATGCAGCCACGCGACTTCGTCAAGGACTCGGATCTCGAGTTCAGAATCTAGATGACCGCACCCGAAACATACAGGATGCCACTAACTATCTAGAGTTGAGAGCTGACATGGATTGGCAGTTCACTGTTACGGTCCGAGACATGGTGGAGGCTCTGGAAGAAAGGACGTTGGCTGCAGAATTTGTGGCGAGAGCTAGTTTTGTCATGGCAGGACTTGCCATGATGATTGGATTGTACTCTCACTTCTTCTTTTAAACCTATTACGGGCGGGTTGTGCCCGTAGTACATTAAGTAGTTTAAAACTTTAGTACTGATGAGGTCATGTGAACCCATCTCTTTTGTATCCTTGTCTTTTGGAACAATGTACTATGAATGTTTTGACTATGTATGTAATGGTTTATGTTGTGATAATGGTTGTTTACATTTGACGTTGTTGTATCCTTATGTCATGAGCTATCATTATTGTCATATAATGTTGTTTCTTTTTAATTGATATGTTAGAAAGAACGTCATGGCACCTAAGCGTAGGACAACCCGTAACACTACTGGTGACAACAACGAGGCGATTTCTCCAAATGTGGAACAACTTATAGCACAACGAGTAGCTGCTGCCATGGAGCAGTATGAAGCCAATCGAAATAGTGGAGGAGGTGTAGGAGGTAGCGGTACAGCTGGAGGTTCCGGAGGTGCAGGAGGTAGCGGTACAGCCGGAGGTTCTGGAGGTAATAAAATAAATAAGCCATAACATATAGTCATGATTCGAATTAATGACGTTATGACTTGTAATTCTACAGATGCTCCAATTAGAAAGTGCTCCTACAAGACCTTTCTGTCTTGCAAACCCCGTAACTTCAATGGCACCGAGGGTGCAGTTGGACTAATGAGATGGATAGAGAAGATGGAATCGGTGATTGATATTAGTGAATGCACCGCTGACTGCATGGTGAAGTATTCTACATGCTCACTCACTGATAAAGCTTTAACTTGGTGGAATTCACAAGTAAAGACTTTGGGAAGGCAGACAGCATATGAGTTGTCATGGGAAGACCTGAAGGCCATGATGATCGAGGAATATTGTCCTCGAAATGAGTTGCAAAAGATCGAATCTGAAATGTGGAACTTGCAAATGACAGGAGATGATGTTGCTGGCTACACTGACCGATTCAATGAGTTAGCAATCTTGGTTCCACACATGGTCACCCCAGAGTACAAGAAGGTTGAAAGATATTTGTGGGGTCTCGCACCTCAAATCCGAAGCCTGGTGACTTCATCGAACCCTATGGATGCCAAGAGCGCCATAACTTTAGCTTTCAAGCTAAGGGATAATGCTGTACGTGATGGTTTGTTTGAGAAGAAGGAGACCGAAGGAGGGAAATCTGGGGAAAAGAGGAAATGGTTTGGAAAACCAATTAATCAAAACAAGAATCAAATTTACAAGAGACCTGAAACTATGAAAGCCTTTGTCGCCAACACTGTGGAACAAAAAGGATACCTTGGAGCACGACCAAGGTGTGACAATTGTGGATATCATCACAGTGGGAAGTGTACCCAATGTGGAAAATGTAAAAAGTATGGACATCTAGCCCTTGACTGTAGGAGCAATGCGAACCCTAACAAGATAAATCAAGTAGCAGGAAAAGTCAACCCAGGAACAGAATGGATGAATCAAGGATGCTTTGAGTGTGGAGATCCAAAGCACTTCAGAAAAGACTGTCCAAAGTTGAAGAACCGAAACGACAATCAGGCCCGTGGAAGAGCATTTGTGATGGGGGCTGGTGACGCACGACAAGATCCAAACATTGTCACTGGTACGTTCCCGATAAATAATCACTATGCCTCTATACTTTTCGATACGAGTGCTGATTTGAGTTTTGTGTCAAATGACTTTAAGTCCCTACTCGGTATTAAGCCCAGTAAACTAGACCAAAAGTATACAATTGAATTAGCGAACGGAAAATTAATTAATACCGAAGAAGTCATTCAGGGTTGTACCTTATGTCTTAAAAACCACACATTTAGTATAGATCTGTTACCCGTTGATTTAGGAAGCTTTGACGTTGTTATTGGCATGGATTGGTTGTCAAAGAATCATGCCGAGATTGTTTGTTTTGAGAAAATTGTCCAAATCCCACTCCCAAACGGAGAAATTCTTTCGATTCAAGGTGAGAAGAGTGGAGTAACGTTAAGGATGATAAACTGCATGAAAGCTCGTAAGTGTTTACGTAAAGGCTATTGCGTGTTTCTGGCTCACGTCGTCGAAAAGAAACCCAAGGAACGTCGACTTGAATATATTCCAATCGTTAAGGAATATCCCGAAGTTTTTCCTGAAGACTTACCTGGATTACCACCACCGAGGCAAGTCGAATTCCGAATCGATTTGGTACCAGGATCCGCACCGATTGCGCGATCGCCGTATCGATTAGCACCTTCTGAAATGCAAGAATTATCAAATCAACTGCAAGAGTTGCTTGATAAAGGTTTCATAAGACCGAGTTTCTCACCTTGGGGAGCTCCGGTTCTATTTGTAAAGAAAAAGGATGGAACCTTTAGGATGTGTATTGATTACCGAGAATTAAACAAGCTTACAATCAAGAACCGATACCCACTTCCTCGAATAGACGATTTGTTCGATCAACTACAAGGTTCTAGCTTCTATTCAAAAATTGATCTACGTTCAGGGTATCATCAATTAAGAATCCAAGAAGAAGATGTACCAAAGACAGCATTTAGGACTCGATATGGCCACTACGAATTCCTAGTTATGCCGTTTGGTTTGACAAACGCACCAGCTGTTTTCATGGATCTCATGAACCGAGTGTGCAAACCATACTTGGATAAATTCGTGATTGTGTTTATCGATGACATATTAATATATTCACGAACTAAGGAGGATCATGAACATCATCTTAAATTAATCTTAGAACTACTCAGAAACGAGAAACTTTACGCTAAATTCTCTAAGTGTGAGTTTTGGATCCGAGAAGTGCATTTTCTTGGACATGTCATCAACAAGGAAGGAATTCACGTTGATCCATCAAAAATTGAAGCGATCAAAAACTGGGAAGCACCAAAGACTCCGACAGAAGTACGTCAATTTTTAGGTTTGGCCGGTTATTACAGACGATTCATCGAGCATTTTTCAAAAATAGCCTTGCCTTTAACCACGTTAACCCAGAAAGAAAAGAAGTATGATTGGAATGACAAGCAGGAGTCAGCTTTCCAATTACTGAAACAGAAACTGTGTAGTGCACCAATCCTATCCCTTCCGGAGGGAATCGAAAATTTTGTCGTATACTGCGATGCATCACACCAAGGACTTGGTTGTGTGTTAATGCAAAGAGACAAAGTCATCGCATATGCCTCACGACAACTAAAAGTGCACGAAAAGAATTATACGACTCACGACTTGGAATTGGGTGCAGTTGTGTTTGCGCTCAAGATTTGGAGACATTATCTTTACGGTACAAGATGTACTATCTTTACTGATCACAAGAGTCTCCAGCATATCTTTGATCAAAAGGAACTTAACATGAGACAACGTCGTTGGGTAGAACTACTAAACGATTATGATTGTGATATCAAGTACCATCCCGGGAAAGCCAATGTCGTAGCGGACGCTTTAAGTCGCAAAGAACGAGTTAAAACTCTTCGTGTTCGTGCCTTAGGATTGACAATTCATACGAATCTTACTACTCAAATTCGGATGGCACAACATGAGGCAATCAAAGAAGAAAACATTCAGAATGAAGCTTTACGAGGAATGATAAAGCAATTGGAGCCAAAGTCAGATGACACTTTATACTTCATGAATAGAATTTGGGTGACACGTTTTGGTAACTTACGGGAGTTAGTTATGGACGAAGCCCACAAGTCCAGGTACTCCATTCACCCAGGTTCAGATAAGATGTATAAGGATCTAAAAGAATTATATTGGTGGCCCAATATGAAAGGAGATATTGCCACATATGTCAGTAAATGCCTAACGTGCTCAAAAGTAAAAGCCGAACATCAGAAACCGTCTGGTTTGTTACAACAACCTGAAATTCCCCAATGGAAATGGGAACAAATTTCTATGGATTTCATCACAAAATTACCCAGGACTTCCAGTGGTTATGATACCATATGGGTTATTGTCGACCGATTAACAAAATCTGCTCACTTTCTACCAATGAAAGAAACTGACAAAACCGAGAAACTTGCAAAACTTTATATCAAGGAAATTGTGGCTAGGCATGGAGTGCCAATTTCCATTATATCGGATAGAGATAGCAGATTTGTGTCTAGAATCTGGAAATCATTACAAGAAGCCATGGGCACACGTCTTGACATGAGCACGGCATATCACCCACAAACAGATGGTCAAAGTGAAAGGACCATTCAAACATTAGAAGATATGCTCCGTGCATGTGTAATGGATTTCGGAGGAAATTGGGATACTCATTTACCATTAGCTGAGTTTTCCTACAATAACAGCTACCATACGAGCATTAAGGCAGCTCCGTTTGAAGCTTTATATGGTCGTAAATGCCGCTCACCGTTATGTTGGGCGGAAGTTGGTGAAAAACATTTGACAGGCCCTGAGATTGTCCAGGAAACCACTGATAAGATTTTCAAAATTAAGGACCGTTTGAAAGCGGCCCGAGATAGACAAAAGAGCTACGCTGACAACAGACGAAAACCATTAGAATTTCAAATTGGTGACCGAGTAATGTTAAAAGTCTCACCATGGAAAGGCGTTGCAAGGTTTGGTAACCGTGGTAAGCTCAACCCTAGATACGTTGGTCCGTTCGAAATACTGGCTAGGGTTGGCCCTGTAGCTTACAAACTCAAGCTACCACAAGAACTAAACAATATACATGATACGTTTCATGTATCAAATCTCAAGAAGTGTTTATCAGACGAGACACTAATTATACCGCCTGACGAGATTCATATTGACGATAAACTTCATTTCATCGAGGAACCGATTGAGATTTCAGATTGGAAGGTTCAAAAGCTGAGACGTAGTCGGATCAAACTGATTAAAGTACGTTGGAACTCAAAGCGTGGTCCTGAGTATACATGGGAACGAGAGGACCAAATGAAAACAAAATACCCATCCTTGTTTGAGGATGCATCAGTTCAAGAGGACACAAATTGAATTTCGGGACGAAATTCTTTTAACAAGGGGAGAATGTGACACCCGACATTTCAGGTCAATATCCGTACACATTATGAACAAGTTTACATTACAATAAACGAGTTTACATTATAATTATTTTTGTGATTTACGTAATTTCACAAACAAGGACATTAAGGTCCATCAAAAACCGTACATGGTCTCACTTCATATTTGGTAATTCTAGGAGTTACCGGATCACGTGTTATATACACCGACAAATTCGATCACTAGTGGTTAATTTAAATAACCAGAGAAAAATATATTTTATTTCCACAAACTTTGCGTAGAACAATAAATTATTTTCAGAATAAGTTTATAATACCGTGGAGGATCTAAACCGAATTAAACTACCCCTTTTAAAACTCTAATTAATACCTAAATCTAATTATTTTATTCAAAATTATCCCAAACCACTTTTATTGACTTTCTCGGCCGAAGCCAGAGAAAGCCACTCCCACGATCATCTTTTACTCACATCCGAATTATTTTACTCAAAACCCATACCTCCTATTGCGAAAAACTCAGACATAACCACACTCACTTCCATCACTTTTCTCATAATTCCTTTCATCACTCTCATTTTCATACGGCAAAGTTTCCATTCCTCTTCAAACCGAAGCTGAGTTTTAAGGCGAAATCCTACCACAATCCAGTATTTTAAGAAGAATCTCAAGTGTTTCTGCAAAAGAGTCGAGATCATCTCTGTTTTATTTCATCATCTTCATCTCGGTTTTAAGGTAAAAACTCGACATTTTCACATTAGTTTCTTTAAAACCGTAGCTAAACGTACATCTTATTTAAACGCAAGAAAGATAACAAGAAGAGTGTATCGAATTCAAGTTTAAAACATCAAAATATGCCGGACTGATTCTGTCAAAACAGAAGTCCAGTAATCGAAACTAGGAGTTTCGATACCTGTTTCTCAATCGAAACTAGGAGTTTCGATACCTGTTGCTCAATCGAAACTAGGAGTTTCGATACCTTTTCTCAATCGAAACTAGGTAGTTTCGATAGCAAATACTCAATCGAAACTAGGTAGTTTCGATACCTTTTCTCAATCGAAACTAGGTAGTTTCGATAGCAAATACTCAATCGAAACTAGGTAGTTTCGATACCTTTTCTCAATCGAAACTAGGTAGTTTCGATAGCAAATACTCAATCGAAACTAGGTAGTTTCGATACCTTTTCTCAATCGAAACTAGGTAGTTTCGATAGCAAATACTCAATCGAAACTAGGTAGTTTCGATACCTTTTCTCAATCGAAACTAGGTTGTTTCGACTCCTGACCACTTCATCGAAACTAAGTAGTTTCGACACCTGTACAACAGTCCCAGTTGGGCAGTAACTCAAAACTATTTTATAACAAAACATGTGTTGGAAAACTAAAACGATAATTAAACAAACATAATCAGATTTACAAGGTCGGTGAACAATTTACAATTAAGACGTTGGTCTTAACAACAATTTACCCTTGGTATCTAGGGTACAAACAGTCAAGGTTGACTACAACAAATATTATTACAAGTATATACACAAACACAAGGTGAGTTTCACGGCCCCTTTCTTTTTACTGTTTTCAAATATTTGGGGGAGAAACATACTTCAACTATTTTATGGGATAACAAGAGAATAAGACACGACTTTTATGTTTACATGGGATGAGAACAACACAATGGAGGCCGCGAAAGTCCCCTGGAACAACATAGTAACCATTAACTGTAGCCTAGGGTCCTATGAATAGTACTATGGAGAGTGACGTCTCCCGGTCATGGTTAGTCGCGCTAACCACAATCTGGAGGATTTATGGCCGCATAGAATCTGATAACGCTTAATAGGGGCTCACACATGTCATGGTTTGGTTACGCCCCATGTATGAACATATTATTTGTATTCCTAGCTAGTTTACAAATGGGTCAACAATTCTTATTCTGTTTATCACATACAACTGAAACTATTTACGAACAATTGAATTTTACAAAGAACTATTTGATTAAACCTGTGAACTCACCAACTTCGTGTTGACGATTTTAAGTATGTTTTTCAGGTAACTGAACGTGATTTCAAGGTTAGCAATGTAGATTACATGCATGCACGATGGATACTACTCAAGGAGGATTTCCCTTGTATAACTCATTGAGTTGAGTCATATTTGTGAAATCTTAACTTTTTGTAAACTCAGATTATGTTTTGTAATGTAAAACATTAAACTTGTTAATGTATCCATTTATCATGTATGTGTTTGCGGTAATCATATGCTCTGAAAACCATGAACGTTGCGCCTCGCGTTTCCGCCTTGGCGGGGTGTGACAACAGTGAGACTGGCTCATAATCTCACGGATCAGGCAGTCCGTCAGGGACTGTTCAACAAGAAAGAAAGTTTTGTGAAAACCTTTGACAACAAGAGAAAGTGGGAAAATGCTCCTGCCAAATCCTATGTGCCTAGTAACCAGAAGAAGCAGGAACCGGCCCGGGTGTTTGTGGCTAACCAACCGGATAAAAGGCCAAGAGGGACATACACTGGAACCCTACCTAAGTGCAACAAGTGCCAGTTTCACCACAATGGTACTTGTGAAGATTCTCGGTGCCAGAAGTGTAAACGTTTTGGACACACTGCCCAGAGCTGCCGATCAGTTGAACAAGCCCCGGCTGGCGGGGGAAACCGCGGATGTTTCGGGTGCGGTGATCCCGGACATTTCCGCAAGGACTGCCCAAAGAACCGGAAACCTGGAAATACAAACACTCGGGGCAGAGCATTTGTCATTGGAGCCGGCGAGGCTAGGCAGGATCCCAACATTGTTACTGGTACGTTTCTCGTAAACAACTGCTATGCTTCTATCTTATTTGACACGGGTGCCGATAAGAGTTTTGTATCCACTGAGTTTAGCTCATTACTTGGGATTACTCCCATCGCCTTAGATTACTTATACACGGTAGAGCTAGCAGATGGTAAGCTAATAGAGACAGAACAAGTAATCCCAGGTTGTGTCTTAACACTAGCCGATCATCCTTTCACTATAGACCTATTGCCAGTGACGTTGGGAAGCTTCGACATAGTAGTCGGTATGGACTGGTTGTCCAAGAACCGAGCCGAAATCGTCTGTCACGAGAAAATAGTCCGCATTCCACTGTCGGACGGAGAAACACTGACCATTCAAGGAGAACATAGTGGTGCTACGTTAAGAATCTTTACCTGCACGAAAGCCCGAAAGTACTTGCGGAAGGGTTATCACGCGATCCTAGCACACGTGACGGAAAAGAAAGAAGAAGAAAATAAGATTAAAGACATACCGATCGTCCGAGACTATCCGGAAGTATTTCCCGACGACTTGCCCGGACTTCCACCGCAACGACAAGTCGAGTTCCGGATTGATCTCACACCCGGAGCTGCTCCGATAGCAAGGTCACCTTACCGACTGGCGCCATCGGAAATGCATGAATTGTCTAACCAATTACAGGAACTGTTAGACAAAGGCTTCATCAGACCAAGCTTCTCGCCTTGGGGAGCACCAGTCTTGTTCGTTAAGAAGAAGGACGGATCATTCCGTATGTGTATCGATTATAGAGAACTGAACAAGGTAACGATCAAGAACCGATATCCACTACCAAGGATCGATGACCTGTTCGATCAATTGCAAGGGTCGAGCTATTACTCAAAGATCGATCTACGGTCGGGATACCACCAGCTAAGGATTCAGGAAGACGATATTCCAAAGACCGCCTTCCGAACTCGTTACGGTCACTACGAGTTCATGGTCATGCCATTTGGGTTAACCAATGCACCGGCGGTATTCATGGACCTCATGAACCGAGTGTGCAAGCCCTACTTGGACAAGTTTGTGATTGTGTTCATAGACGATATCCTGATATACTCACAGAACAAAGAGGAACATGCCGAGCATTTGAAGTTAATTATGGAGTTGCTGAAAGCCGAGAAATTGTACGGCAAGTTCTCGAAATGCGACTTCTGGATTCGCGAAGTACAGTTCCTTGGACACGTGGTCAACGAGAAAGGCATACATGTTGACCCATCCAAAATCGAGGCGATTAAGAATTGGGAAGCACCTAAGACTCCGACTGAGGTACGACAGTTCTTAGGCCTTGCGGGCTACTATCGACGATTCATCGAAAATTTCTCTAAGATAGCCCAACCTCTCACCACACTGACACACAAGGATAAGAAATACGAATGGAATGACAAGGCAGAAACCACTTTTCAATTACTCAAACAGAAACTTTGCAGCGCGCCGATCCTATCGTTACCAGAAGGAACAGACGATTTCATGGTGTACTGCGATGCGTCACATCAAGGGCTCGGGTGCGTGTTAATGCAAAGGGAGAAGGTCATAGCCTATGCTTCTCGACAACTGAAAGTGCACGAGAAAAACTACACTACCCACGATTTGGAGCTGGGAGCGGTAGTATTTGCACTCAAGATCTGGAGGCACTACTTGTATGGCACGAAGTGCACAATTTTCACCGATCACAAAAGCCTTCAACACATCTTCGATCAGAAGGAACTTAACATGAGGCAACGTCGATGGGTCGAATTGCTAAACGACTACGACTGCGCTATCCGTTACCATCCTGGAAAGGCAAACGTCGTGGCTGATGCCTTGAGCAGGAAGGATCAACCCAAACCGCGACGAGTGCGGGCGTTACAGTTGACCATCCACACGAACTTACCCATGCAAATCCGCGACGCCCAACTCGAAGCAATCAAGGAGGTAAACCTATGCCATGAGTCCTTACGTGGTATGGACAAGCAATTTGAGGTCAAATCCGATGACATCCATTATTTCATGGATCGGATTTGGGTACCAAGCTTTGGGGATCTAAGGGATCTGGTGATGGACGAGGCACACAAGTCCAGGTACTCGATCCACCCCGGTGCTGACAAGATGTACCATGACCTCAAGGAACATTATTGGTGGCCTAACATGAAAGCCGAAATTGCTACCTACGTCAGTAAATGCTTGACCTGTGCTAAGGTCAAGGTAGAGTATCAGAAACCATCAGGGTTACTCCAACAACCAGAGATCCCACAGTGGAAGTGGGAACAGATTTCAATGGACTTCATCACAAAATTGCCCAGGGCCTCTAATGGCTGTGACACAATCTGGGTAATTGTCGACAGACTAACCAAATTTGCGCACTTCCTTCCCATTAAAGAAACGAACAAGATGGAGAAACTAACCAGAACTTACTTAAAGGAAGTAGTCACAAGACATGGAGTGCCAATCTCCATCATTTCAGATAGGGATAGTCGATTCACATCCCGATTCTGGCAATCCTTACAGAAAGCCTTGGGTACTCGGCTAGATATGAGTACTGCATACCACCCCCAGACGGACGGTCAAAGTGAAAGGACCATCCAGACCCTGGAGGACATGCTCAGAGCTTGTGTGGTTGACTTCGGGAACGGATGGGATGCCCATCTACCGTTGGTCGAATTTTCATACAACAACAGCTACCACACTAGCATTAAGGCCGCACCATTCGAAGCACTTTACGGACGAAAGTGTAGATCGCCGATTTGCTGGACAGAAGTGGGAGATAGCCAACTCACAGGTCCAGAAGTTATTCATGAAACTACAGAGAAGATTGTACAGATACGCGAACGCATCAAGGCCGCGCGTGATCGTCAAAAGAGTTACGCTGACGTGAGACGCAAACCATTAGAATTTCAAGTGGGAGACAAGGTACTACTGAAAGTCTCGCCATGGAAAGGAGTGATACGTTTCGGCAAGCGTGGAAAGCTTAATCCTCGTTACATTGGACCTTTCGAGATTCTGAAAAAGGATTGGTCCTCTTGCTTACAAACTCAACCTACCAGAAACCCTCAGTGGCGTTCATGACGTGTTTCACGTGTCAAATCTGAAGAAGTGCTTGTCAGACGAGACACTAGTCATACCATTGGAGGAACTTCGTCGAAGAACCAGTCGAGATCATGGACCGCGAGGTCAAACAGTTAAAACAAAGCCGCATTCCCATAGTTAAAGTTCGTTGGAATTCTAGACGCGGACCTGAGTTCACTTGGGAGCGCGAGGATCAATTCAAGCGTAAATACCCTCACTTGTTCAAAACTACACCATCTACCGGTGACGCGAACTGAATTTCGGGACGAAATTCCTTTTAACAGGGGGAGTATGTGATACCCGGCAAATTCAGGTTAATATCCATACCCGACTATTACTTGAATTCACATGATTTCACTTGCATCATACTTAATTATAGAGTAATTAAGTACATATTTCGTTTAATAAGTCCATTCGTTTCATTTCATTTCATGCATCGGTAATCGGGCGGATTACTGGGTCACACACGCGTAATTTTAGAAATAATACTTAGACATATAATTGGTGTGTAAAAATTATATGTGATACTGTGATTTAATATTTTATGCTTATGTGAATTTTTCCGGAATTTTTAGAGCAACTTTTAAATTAACGTTTTTTAAGCGGATACGCGATATGTGCCAACAACACTACTTTAGATTTTATAAAAATGATGGATTTATTATTTGGACTAAATAATTCAGCAAATTAAAATGGGTAATCCATATTAGAAGCCCATATTAGTTAAGAAGCCTTAAAAGAGTTAAGAAAGCCCAACCCATTTTAATTAAACTCCTTAATCACTCCCACATCCCTCATTTCTACCCTAAACCTAAAAACACTCTTCCCTCCCTCTCCTCTCATTTTCGGCCGCCACCATCACCTCCTAGCCACCACCCCTCTCAAATTTGTTCATCCATTTCAAGCTCCATTCAAGGTGTTTCAAGGTGATACAAGGAGGATTCAAGCTAGTGCAAGACCATATCTACACCATACCTTGGTTTTGTAAGCATCCTATTCATACTTTTTCTTATTATTTTCGGCCAAAATGGGAAACACCTCTATCCAAACGATTTTTGTTGATTCAAGTGTTATAATGCATGTTTCTAACTAAAAGTTTTCATAAAATAAGGTTGTTAACACATATATGCACATTTTATGGTTTGAAATACTTGTTTAGATGGTTATTTGCTTGTTTCTATTTATAGAAACTTTGTTGGATGCATTTTTGCAAAACTTGATGTGTGATATGTTTGTTAGTTTAAATGGTACACATAATAGTGGAATAGATAGGAAATATAAATTTTTTGGTTGAAATATTGTTTTACACTCGGTTATGGACAACTTACTATTTAAGGAAACTTTAATTTTGCATATTTTGTGTTATGAGTTTTTTATGGATAAAAACTTGATATTATTGTTCTATAATATATATTAAAGTAGTAAAAAGAGTTATTTGAGGTTACACATGTGCAATAGGGTCGTTTGGACCACTTTCCTAAAAAGGAAACTTTAATTGTTCATATTTGGCATGTGTAGGTTATAAATGTTTAAAATGGATTATATAGCTTCATTATCATATGAATAGATGACTTATGCAAGAATATGTAATTTGAAGTTGTGTTATGACATGTTTTGGTGAACCTTGCTAAATAAGGAAACTTTATTTGTTGAGAAAACTTCATAATTGCTTGAAATAGAAAGTAAATGCATAGAATCATGTTATTAATATGTTAATAGTATAAATTCATGTATAACTCGTTTGGTTTAGCTATGGCACCTCAAGTGCACTAAAACCCTAATTGTCAAAAATGGAAACTTTATTATGATAAGAGTTATGGAATTTTGCAATGACATATTATGCTACTTGTTTGAAAGTGTTGAAATGATACTAATAGGTTATTAATATGATGACATGAATTATGTGTATGAAATGTGCCATAAAGATGTGCAAATGCTATGTCACTTATCACATGTTAGTTTCTTATACAACTAGTTGAAGCTTGTATGTTATGTCACAAGGGGTTACTTATACATTACTTAGGTACAACTTATATGTTCTTTATGTGTCACACATGTACAACTTATATGCTACTTAAGTGCTACACATGTATAACTTGTATGATGCTTATGTGTTACATGTTTACAACTTATATGTTACTTGTGTGTTGTTTATACATGACTTCAATATGAGTCAACATTGGTCAACATTAGTCAACATTGGTCAAACTTGGTCAACATTGGTCAACATTGGTCAACACTAGTCAACATTGGTCAACATTAGTCAACATTAGTCAAACTTGGTCAAAGTTGGTCAAACCTCGGTCAACTTTGGTCAAACCTTTTCAAAACGTCAATGTAACCTTTCAACGTTGAGTCGTTTGGATGAATGTGGTTACATAAACCATGTTTACTTTCATAGACCTTATAGCCTTATTAATTCTTAGGGCTCGGTTAGGTCGGTTACCCGGAGTTACTCGATTCCTCTCGTTGCTTCCATTTCTCATTCACCGCATTTCCAGGTGAGTTTTCACGGCCCCATTTTACTTACTTTTCCATTTGGGGGAGATACATGCTAAACCATTTTCTTACTTAGTCGTATGACAATTACTTTGACTTCGCTTTAATTTATATAAGTGGGTGCATTTCCCGCACATAAAGTCCTCTCATATTCGAACCATTAATTATTACACAAAGCGAGGTGATTCATGAATAGTACTATTGGGTTTAACAACCCCCACCCGGGTTAGTCGCGCTAACTCTGACTGGGAGTCAAACGGGTGCATAATTGACCTAATCCATTGCGTGCTGGGCACGTAAGAGGCAAAATGCTAGTTTCTGCATTCCTTCGTTGAGCTTCGGTTTCGATGTTGCTTATATAGTTAATGTTTATTGTCTGATCAACAATCGAATCAATAGTATACATGCGTACTGTTACACTGTTTTCATTTCTGTTTCTGTTACTTAAACCTGTGAACTCACCAACCCTGTGTTGACACTTTAAGCATGTTTATCTCAGGTCGCTAAGCATTCATGCACGGACTAGGATTGCACTCCAAGAGTCCCACAGCATGTTTTCATTTAGAAGCTTAGGTTTATGGGAACCTAATTTGTCATGCTTCTGTATTTTGCAACATTACTTTTGCTTCCGCACTTTACATTCCGCATTTTCAAACTCTGTATTACTATTTAATTTTGTATGATGTTCAAACGGAATGTCTTTTCGAAAACCAGTTAGAGGTCGTTCGAAATGACCGGGACTGATGATCCTTGACAGTCACAACCCGCGGGTAACCCGCTGTGGAATTTCAGGGTGTGACACAAAACATTTGGTTAAACATTCTAAAGTGCTCGTTTATTAAATCAAATGAATAAAATACCAAAAAGGGTGATTCTAACCACACACGGAATATTGCTAATTGGACCCGTCGTCGTCCTATACGCCCTCGTATAGGCCAATACGGGGCGTATAGCCCCTAACCTTAAAAATCAGACTTGCAGGTGTCAGTTCTGGTCTGGCGGCTGACCCTATACGACCCATATAGGTCTATACGCCGCGTATAGACCTATACGACCCATATAGGTCTATACGCCACATCTTTTTTTCAAACTTGAGCAAATTTTGATTTGTATATGGCGAGTATAGCCCTATACGTAGAAGCCTATACGCACCATATAGGTTTATACGTCGCGTATAGACCTATACGACCCATATAGGTCTATACGCCACCTTTTTTTTCAAACTTGAGCAAATTTTAATTTGTATATGGCGAGTATAACCCTATACGCAGAAGCCTATACGCAACATATAGGCCTATACGACCCCTATACGCCGCCCCCTATACGCCACCTATGAGATTTTGATACATATTAATGTTTGACGTATTAATCTAGTTGTATGTTTATTTCTTTAATTATTCGTTCTTAAAATCACCTCTTGGTGGGCTTTACTATACGATGCGATACTATACTATACTATACTATCGTATACTATACTATACTAAGTTATATTATACTATACTAAGCTATACTATCCTATAGCTGTCCTATACTAAGCTATACTATACTATACTATACTATCGTATACTATACTATAATATACTAAGTTATATTATACTATACTAAGCTATACTATCCTATACTAAGCTATACTAAGCTATACTATACTATACTATCCTATACTAAGCTATACTATACTATACTAAGCTATACTGTCCTATACTATGCTAAGCTATACTATACTATACTATACTAAGCTATATTATACTATACTAAGTTATACTATACTATACTACACTAAGCTATACTATACTAAGCTATACTATATTGTACTATACTATACTAAGCTATACTAAACTATATTATACTATACTATACAATCCTATACTATACTGTACTAAGCTATACTAAGCTACACTAAGCTATACTAAGCTATATTATCCAATACTAAGTTATAATATACTATACTATACTATACTAAGCTATACTAAGTATAGGATAGTATAGTATACCTTAGTATAGGATAGTATAGTATAGTATAGTATAACTTAGTATAAAATATAGTATAATATAGTATAGCTTAGTGTAGTATCGCATAGTATAGCTTAGTATAGGATAGTATAGCTAAGTATAGTATAATATAACTTAATATAATATAGTATAGTATAATATCGTACCGTCTCGTATAGTAAAGCCCATCAAGAGGTGGCTTTAGGAGCGAATAATTAAAGAAATAACCATCCACTAGATTAATACATCAAACATTAACATGCATCAAAACCTCATAGGTGACGTATAAGGGTCATATAGGCCTATATGGAGCGTATATATTTATGCGTATAGGGCTATACTCATCATATACAAATCAAAATTTGCTCAAGTTTGAAAAAATAGGTGGCATATAGACCTATATGGGTCGTATAGGCCTATATGGGGCGTATAGACTTCTGCGTATAAGGCTATACTCACCATATACAAATCAAAACTTGTTCAAGTTTGAAAAAAGAGGTGGCGTATAGACCTATATGGGTCGTATAAGTCTATACGCGGCGTATAGGCCTATATGGGTCATATAGGGTCAGCCGCCAGACTAGAACTGACACCTGCAGGTCTGATTTTTAAGGTTAGGGGCTATACGCCCCGTATTGGCCTATACGAGACGTATAGGTCCGGTCCATTTAGCAATTCCCGTGTGCCATTAGTAGTCCCCTTAAAAAATAGCTCGAATGAAATTAGTCAACTACAAAACAAATTAAGACTTTAACATGTTTAAAACGTTCTCAACAATTTATTAAAAGAGTTATATTTTTTTTAGGAAAACTTCGTAGAAATGTAACCAACTTTCGTAATTGTTCTAATTAAGTCACTCAATTTTTTTATGTCCCGATTTAGTCACTCAACTTGTAGGGAATGTGTTAATCCTATATAATTGACATAATTAACAGGTTAAAGTGCTTATGTGACATTTTTTTTTAACTTTTCTTTTATTAAAATCTTATATATTAAAAACATACATGATTACTAAAATTTTAATTAATAATAAAATTTTGAAAACTACTAAAATTTTCAAAAATTAACAGTAGGTTCGAAAATTCCCGTCCCCAAACATACTTTTCCAAAAAGAAACCAAAAAGAAAAATCAAAAACTTACTGCTCGATTACTAAAATTTACTTTTCCAAAATACAATTCATATGTGATAAGTGGCCAAAGTTTCATGTATTAAAAGGTGTAATATGTTATATTTATGCAATTTGATATGTGGAATACAAAGGTTTTGTGTAGTCATGCATGTGCAGGTGTTAGAAGCTTAAAATGTGATCTTTAAAGATATTACGAGAGAGTCGGAAGAGACACGGAGAAAACGGGGCAAAAACTGCAGGTATAGCGTAAGCCTACGCCATCTGGCGTAAGCCTACGCCACCAGCGTAAGGCTACGCCATATCAGCGTAGGCCTACGCCTAAGTAATTTCTCACAGCAGCTTCCAGTGGACCGGCGTAGGCCTACGCCCTCCCAGCGTAAGCCTACGCTGGGTGCGTTTCAGACGCGGGTTTTGGACGAAACAGCCGATTTTCAATGGTTAATTAGGTTTTTCTTCCCCAAATTCGAAAAGAATCTTTACACCATAGTTCTTGGGCGATTTTGGAGTTCTTGGAGGCTAAAGAACACGATTCTAACATCCGATTGAAAGATTGAAGATGATTTCCACCACCATGAGCGGCTAATCCACCGGTAATCATTCCCGGGTGGATTGTTTGTAAGTTTTAGGGTTTTATCATGTGCTAGCTTTGAGAAACAATTCTTATAATCGTTTGGTTTGAAATACTTGAATCTTTGTGTTTAGTATGGTTATGAACTCACGGGAGTCGATAAATTCTTGCACCATTGACCCCGTTAGATGATAATTGCTATGAACTTTGATTTATGTTGAATCTATTGATTAATCTAATTCTATATTGCATACATTTGTCTCGATTTCATTCGTGAATATTGTTTTACACTATTTGCCGATGATGTATGAATGTTGATGTTCTTGGTTAGATTTGGTTAATTAGATTTGGATAACCATTCGATTGTTTGAACTCAAATGTTGGTGTGATAATCCCTAATTACTTGTGAACTTGAAACCCGGGTGTGATACCCTTTTTAATTATTGTTTACAACTTAAACCGTTTTGTTTGGTACTTGATTTGTTTGTTGAGTTTATAAAGTTTTCACTTAAATCATTGATTGTGTTTGGTCAGAAAGACCCGTTGTAACTTCATAATTTGCATTGTTAATTGAAGTTGAGCACCGACCACAAACTCTTCGTGGTTCGACACCCTTCTTACCCTAACTAGTTTAAGGTGATTAGGACACTCTATTTCTTTATATTTGACCGGTCCCTTCGACACCGATCAAATTTTGGCGCCGTTGCCGGGGAGTGTGTGCGCTTGGTGTTTTATTTTAGTTGACTCTTGTGACTATTTTTTACTTGTTTTGTTTAGTTAATCTTCTTCTATTTTTGTGTTACGCGTGGTGTTGTTTGTGTGTGCAGGTGACAAATTAGTGCATGCGTACCCGTTCATCCGGGAGAACTTCACCGCTCGTGTTTGAACTAGAAATTGAGAGGATAGCAAGGCAAAACCGAACCCAACAACAAAATTTACAACCTATTTCATCGGAACCATCATCAATGGATGGTCGAAGCAGTCATTCTGGATCTAGCATGAGAAACCGTGGCCCAACTCTAAACAGAGGCCCTATCCCTAACCGCCCACCAACTCCACCTCACCGAACCGCAACCCAAACCCCACCTATACCTATCAATAACAACCAACCCCGTGGGTCGGGTCCAGTTCGACAAAACCGACCCGTTAACATCCGTACCAATCCCACATACCAAGGAAGAAGGGGACCACAACAAAATCAAACCCCTCCCGGAAACAATGAGAACGAGGGTTGGGAGGATGAAGATGGTGAATATTTTGGTTATGCTGATAATGAAGATGTTGGGAATGGTGAAGGGTTTGGCGATTACGAGTATGAGGATGGTGAAAGAAGCATCTATGGAGAGTACAATGAGGGGCAAGGATTTGAAGAGGAAGAAGAGGTGAATTATGTTCACCAAAGGGCGAGACAACCAATGGGTCGAACAGTTCGACCAGAGAGATTTGGGTATCCTCCAAGACAGGAAGGGAGGAGAGCTACTGGGGGCTACAATAATGAAAACCGAAGACAACCGGTAGCCCCTATGGGTGGAGTTAATGGTCGTTTTTGACCGGCTATTTCGGAGAATGCTTCTCCAATTGTTCCACCAATTCCGGGAATGAGGAGATTCAAGTCAAGGCCAAATTACATCAACGTTCTCCCACATTTTCATGGTATGGTCACCGAAGAACCATACACCCATTTAGCCGAGTTTGCTGCCATCTGTAGCACAATTGGGGATGAAAACTTTGACCAAAATGAGGTCAAACTCCGACTTTTTCAGTTTTCCCTCAAAGATCGAGCAAAGCAATGGTTCATCACATTGCCGACTAATAGCATCTACACATGGGATGAAATGCAACAAGTTTTCTTGGATGAATATTACTCGGTTGCGAAGACAGATGACTCCCGAATTGAGATTCGGACTTTTCAACAACAAACAGGTGAACCTTTACATGAAGCTTTTACCCGTTTCAAGGATTTGTTGAGGAAATGCCCCCACCATCAAATTGAGTTGTGGGAACTAGTAAAGTGTTTTGTTGATGGTTTGACTCAAGAGGAGAGGAAGTACTTGAAGTCCACCAGTAATGGGACATTGTTGTCTAATCCCGAAGAAGATGATTGGGATTTCTTAGAAAGAATGAGCCAAAGTTCAAAATTCGAGGCATCGGCTAGCCGAAGAGCCAAACACCCAATTTCAAAATCTGCCCCGGACTATGAGACGAATGAGAGGTTAGCCTCTATGGAGAAAGAATTGGCCAATTTGAAAAGAGGAGAGAAAAAGGAAGTAGCGGGAGTGAAAACCCGTTTTGATGTTTGTGAGAGTTGTGGGGATTTGGGACACAAGGCCATAAGTTGCCCATTGCAAGATGGTAGACAAGAAGAAGTGAACCAAGTCTTTGGTGATAGGAAACCATATGATACAAACTCAAACTCCTATCACCCGAGCTCGAGGAATCATCCCAACTTCAAATACGGGGATGCATCAAACCAATTGAACCCAAATTTCCAAGGTTCAAATCAAGGTACTTCGTCATACCAACCTCGTCAACAAGGGAACTACAATTCGGGCGGTTACCAAAGGAGTTCATATAACAATAACCGGAACACAAATTACCCCCCAAGGAATTACAATCAAGATCATCAACAACAAGGTGGATCATCGGGGGGTGACGACGCGGTTAATTCAAAACTGGATGCACTGTTGGAGATGATGAAAGAGTCAAAAAGGGAGAATGAAATGAGAGACAAGTCTTTTGTGGCGTTGGAAAGACAAGTGGGGCAAATGGCCGAAGAAATATCTTTGCTAAAACAAAATGAAGGTAAACCGCCAATTGACAACACATTGAAGCCACAACATCATGTTAGTGCAATTGATGTGGCTCATGGTAATGAAGAAGGTGAAGAAGGAGAAGAGGAGGAAATCGAGTGTGGAGAACCTTTAGTTCCTATTCAAATTGGGGAATTCAAAACTAAGTTGGCACTGCTAGATTATGGAGCGGGGGTGAGCATTCTACCAGGGAGCGTGTATGACCAATACAATTTTGGTCCATTAGAAGAATACAACACCACGTTGGTGTTAGCAAATGCTACATGCACACGTCCTCGGGGGAAATTAGTTGGAGTGGCTGTGCAGATTGGAGAATTCTACTATCCTGGAGATTTCTTAGTGCTTGATTATGCACCACTTGCTAAGGAGGAGCCACGAGTGATTTTGGGAAGACCGTTTTTGGCAACCGCAAATGCACAAATCAATTGCCGAACCGGCACTGTTGACATGACCTTTGGGAAGCGTAAGTTGAACATTAATATTTTTTCAAATTCATTTACATATTCGGTTGAAAATAAGTGTTCAAAAGCAGTCACTACTAACGTGGGTCATCCTCGCGCCAAGGCAAATGAGGGTGACACCAAAAACAAAGGTATCATGTTTGACAGGTTTAATGTGAAAGACGAGCCGAAGGCAATCGAGAAGAAAACTGAGAGGCTGAAAGATGAAAAGAAACCACCCGACCATGTCCAACATCCGAACGAGAAAGTAGATTTGTGTGATGTGAAATTTACGAGAGATGAATCTTGGAGTTGGAGTGATAAGAACCGAAGCGGTGAGGGAGCTAGTGGAAGCAATTTTGTGTTTCAACCTCCATAAGGAGGTAATGTCGGGCTGAGGACAATAAACTTAGCGCTAACCGGGAGGCAACCCGGCTTGTGATTGCTTGTATTTTGTCTTTGCTTTGTTTTGTTTTGTGTGTTTTAGTTTTCGTCACCATAGCAACACTCAAGTGTGGGGAAGACTCATGGAAGACTTATGAGTCCATTTTTGGTGATGGTTCAAGCACTCTATGATCACCTCTAATCAGGTCCACATACTCTTTCTCATATTTATGTTGCTTTGATTGAACGAATTTGTTTTTGTTTGTTTTGGTGTGTTTATGTTTGAAACTTGGTTGATTGTGATTGGGTTGGTGCTTATGGTTATGGGAATCTTTGAGTTGGATATTGAGAGTTATTGGGTATTGGTTATTTTTTTGCACCCACTAACCGCACTTTTACATTTCATAACTTTTTACATTGGGACAATGTAAGGTTCAAGTGTGGGGATGTGGAAAATCTTGGAAACCATACAAATTTTTTAAAATTGTTTTACAAAGTGTTAGTAGAGGTCTTTGGTCATGGTTAATTCATTAAGTTACTCGATTAAGTTTTTCCAACAAATGTTAAAAAAAATAAATAAATAAAATAAATAAATAAATAAACAAATATATATATATATATATATTTATATATATAATAAATTGGAAATGTTGGAATTGGGAGTAACAAAGTAGAAGGTGATGGTTTGCATGCACATGTCGGTAACCTATTTTCCACCGTTTCTGTGAGACTTTGAGCCAAATTGATTTATATTCTCTTATTTGAGTGTTTAGCCACTTTGTTTCATATTTTATAACTTGCATATTGTTAATACATGTTGAAACTTTGAACCAATTGATTGTGCAAAAATGATAAAGGCATTAGGAGAAACCTTTTTATTTTTAGCCATTTTTATGCCTTTACCCGTTAATATCCACTAGATATCCATTCTGAGCCTATACCTTTTCTTTTGACAAAACCCACAACATTCACCCATTCACCTTTTAGCCTTTTCTTTTTAAACCCGTGAGTTGGAATTCAATTAACTTAGATTGGTGTAGTTGCAAAAAAAAAATGAATGAAAAAGAAATACAAAAAAAAAATAAAAAAAAATAAAATAATATTGGGTCAACATGTGCCCAAAGGTCTTGAATATTAGTGGAGCTACAATAAAAGATGTTATTGGGTCAGTTTAACTCAAGTTTCATTTGATAATTAAAGAAATAAGAAATTTAGTGTTGATGGGTCATTTATACCCATGGTAGAATTTTGAAGGTTAAAGAGTTAATTTGTAACTTCATTAGTTGAATTTCACTCACCTTTAGCCACTTTAAAAATCCTTATCCATACCCGTAACCCTAGCCTACATTACAACCCTTAAAAGACCTTTTGATTTGTGCGTTTTAGTTGTGTTAGTAGGTGGAGATGTGATCAATATGCAAGCCTATAATAATGTGATTCATTGTTTGGTTTTGAGTGAAAAATACTAGCACATCATCGCTAGTCCATATATGAAGCTGAGTGGAGTGATTGATTGTGAGGGGTGTGTGCATGCAAAGCCATAGCTAGATATGAGTTAAGCGCGTTCCAATGTTTCCTGTTGTTTAAAAAATTCATCGATGGTTTGTTGGATTGTAATTCTGTTTAGAGTTTAGTTTTTATGAATTTTGTATGACCTTGGACCTTAACTTATGTTTAGTGAAAACAATTATTTAAGAATTTGTAATGTGAATTTAAAAGCAAATGACTTTGCTTGAGGGCAAGCAAAACTCAAGTGTGGGGATATGATAAGTGGCCAAAGTTTCATGTATTAAAAGGTGTAATATGTTATATTTATGCAATTTGATATGTGGAATACAAAGGTTTTGTGTAGTCATGCATGTGCAGGTGTTAGAAGCTTAAAATGTGATCTTTGAAGATATTACGAGAGAGTCGGAAGAGACACGGAGAAAACGGGGCAAAAACTGCAGGTATAGCGTAAGCCTACGCCATCTGGCGTAAGCCTACGCCACCAGCGTAAGGCTACGCCATATCAGCGTAGGCCTACGCCTAAGTAATTTCTTCACAGCAGCTTCCAGTGGACCGGCGTAGGCCTACGCCCTCCCAGCGTAGGCCTACGCTGGGTGCGTTTCAGACGCGGGTTTTGGGCGAAACAGCCGATTTTCAATGGTTAATTAGGTTTTTCTTCCCCAAATTCGAAAAGAATCTTTACACCATAGTTCTTGGGCGATTTTGGAGTTCTTGGAGGCTAAAGAACACGATTCTAACATCCGATTGAAAGATTGAAGATGATTTCCACCACCATGAGCGGCTAATCCACCGGTAATCATTCCCGGGTGGATTGTTTGTAAGTTTTAGGGTTTTATCATGTGCTAGCTTTGAGAAACAATTCTTGTAATCGTTTGGTTTGAAATACTTGAATCTTTGTGTTTAGTATGGTTATGAACTCACGGGAGTCGATAAATTCTTGCACCATTGACCCCGTTAGATGATAATTGCTATGAACTTTGATTTATGTTGAATCTATTGATTAATCTAATTCTATATTGCATACATTTGTCTCGATTTCATTCGTGAATATTGTTTTACACTATTTGCCGATGATGTATGAATGTTGATGTTCTTGGTTAGATTTGGTTAATTAGATTTGAATAACCATTCGATTTGTTTGAACTCAAATGTTGGTGTGATAATACCTAATTACTTGTGAACTTGAAACCCGGGTGTGATACCCTTTTTAATTATTGTTTACAACTTAAACCGTTTTGTTTGGTACTTGATTTGTTTGTTGAGTTTATAAAGTTTTCACTTAAATCATTGATTGTGTTTGGTCAGAAAGACCCGTTGTAACTTCATAATTTGCATTGTTAATTGAAGTTGAGCCCCGACCACAAACTCTTCGTGGTTCGACACCCTTCTTACCCTAACTAGTTTAAGGTGATTAGGACACTCTATTTCTTTATCTTTGACCGGTCCCTTCGACACCGCTTATGGTGTGTTCCGGTGGTGTAATCAGTGTGTGTTGTTGGTGGCGTCGATGAGAATGATGTGGGAGGAGAATGGCTGAAAAATACAAGAGAATTATAAAAGTTGAGTGTAACCGCTCAATTCCCACGTTTTTAGCTAAATGCAGCATCATAGGAGAGATCTGCTACTTCTAGAAGGTTTTTAGTGACTTTAAAGGGCTGAATCCTGGGTCAATAAAATATAGAATCTATACATACTAATAAATAAAGGTTTTGAGATACCACATGTTACCACCATATTCAATCTTATTATTTTTTTTTCGCCTATCTCTCTTATTAAATGCAAACATATTTTTTAATAACTTAATAATTATACTAATAACATATTTATTTTAAACTATCCTTTATTATAAAAAAATTTGAAACATAATTATCTAATTTTTATTTTCAATCCAATAGTAAATGAAAGTCAAATTACATTAAATAGTAATTGACGTATTTTCGAAACCCAATTATATATTATTTTTTACATATTTTGAATTTTGTTTTCTATCCTTAATATATGTATAGTAATACATTTTTACACCTGTAAAATACATAAATAAAATTTGAGAAATTTATGTATTGATATTTTTTACCCCGTGTGTATTACATGGGGTCTAAGCTAGTATGGAATATAAAAAGAATTGATTTAAGAAAAGCTTCTATAAGAGGAACTCTCTTTAACCTATTTTATACCTTGAAATTACATACAAAACATTTGGTTAAAGAGTCTAAAGTGCTCGTTTATTAAATCAAATGAATAAAATAAAAAAATAGCTCAAATGAAATTAGTCAACTACAAAACAAATTAAGACTTTAACATGTTTAAAACGTTCTCAACAATTTATTAAAAGAGTTAGATTTTTTTAGGAAAACTTCGTAGAAATGTAACCAACTTTCGTAATTGTTCTAATTAAGTCACTCAATTTTTTTATGTCCCGATTTAGTCACTCAACTTGTAGGGAATGTGTTAATCCTATATAATTGACATAATTAACAGGTTAAAGTGCTTATGTGACATTTTTTTAAACTTTTCTTTTATTAAAATCTTATATATTAAAAACATACATGATTACTAAAATTTTAATTAATAATAAAATTTTGAAAACTACTAAAATTTTCAAAAATTAACAGTAGGTTCGAAAATTCCCGTCCCCAAACATACTTTTCCAAAAAGAAACCAAAAAGAAAAATCATAAACTTACTGTTCGATTACTAAAATTTACTTTTCCAAAATACAATTCATATGCTAATGATCTTCAGCCCAAGTGGTTGAGGTGAAGTACCCAAGACTTCATTAAAATGGGGAGATCTTGGGTTCAATTCTCACATGTGACAAAAAAAGGGTTCCAGGTTGGGTCAGGGGGTTTTCTCACCTATAGTGGGTTTCCTTCTGAGAGTAGGGCTGACATAACATGTCAGACACGATAAGACACGAGGACCTGTTGTGTTAAACACGAACACGATGCGATAATTAATCGTGTCATTTTTTTCAAACACGAACACGACCTGTTTAGATACAGGTCACCTGTTAAGGGACCTGTTTAGAGAGAGAATAAATATAACATATGTAATTAAAGAAAAAATGTCAAAACTTCATAAAATTTTAAAAATTTGAATCATAACATCCATTATCATAAAAATCATAAACCTTTTTTGAAACAAAAATCCATAAAAGTCAAATCAAAACATCCATTCAAGACAATTCCAAGTTTCAACGGGTCTTTCTTCACCTATCTTCAATTTCAAACATGCACACAATTGCTCGAAACATGCACACAATTGCTCGAACCTGCACACGAAAAAAATGTTTGGGCTTGGGATAGGTAAATACTAAATAGGATCTTAATTGTTAATATGTCTCTAACGGGTCTTAACAGGATAACATGTTTAGACATGAATTTAACATGTCCCTAACGTGTCGACCTGTTTAAGACACAAAACCTGTTAAGGTCAAACACGGGACATGTTAATTACGTGTCGTGACGTGTTAACAGGTCCGTGTCAAAAATTGTCAGCTCTACCTGAAGGTGGTGAAGATGATCGGCTGGATCAGTGACCCGTTAGTGATCTAAATTGACGTTCAAAAAAACAAATACAATTCATATTCATAAACCAAAAATAAAAATGCAATTCATAACTTACTGTTCAAAAATTCTAAAAATTTACTTTTTGAACCTACTTTTAATTTTCAAAAATTTTAGTAGCTTTTAAAATTTTATTATTAATTAAAATTTTAGTAATCAAGGATATTTCTAATATATATGATTTAAAATAAAAATAAAAAATGCCACGTCAGATCACTTTAACCTGTTAATCAAGTCGATTATATAGGATTAGCACATTCTTTACAAGTTGAGTGAATTAATTGGAATAGTTATGAAAGTTAATTACATTTCTACTAAGGTTTCCCATTTTTTACGCTAATATATTAGTTAAGTAGTAAAGTTTTTGTGTAACGGCATACAAGTCTATTTCAGTAAATTATGTATAATAAATTAGTTTTATATTATTAATATACACATATATTAAGTTTATGTGTTGCAAATTATATAATTAAACAATAATGTAAGGAAACTATACTAAAAAAAATTCTTTAAGAAAGAATTATGAAAAAAAGATTTATTATCTTTTAACAATATGTGTTGTTAGTAAGATTGTAAAAATGTCAATAATCAATTCATTTTAATAAACAAACAAAAAAAAAAGGTACCAACAAATACCACACATAAAAGTAAGGTGACAACAAAGATTAGCTCTATCTTCTGTAATAAAGGTAATGTTTGATTTCATATCATCTTACCATATCTTACTCTTATGAATGAAATATTACTGGTTATATTTGTTTTCTTTTTATTTAAAATGAATTAAATATTGATATTAAATTTTTTTTACAATCTTACTAAAAACATCAACTGTTAAAAAACAATAAATGTTTTTTTTCATAATTCTATTTTAAAGACTTTTTTAATATAACTTTGTTACATTATCGTTTAATTATTTCATTTTGAATGTGTTGAAAATTTTATTTAAAAGAATAGGTGGTCCGTGGCCACTACTAGAGGTGCACAAATCGGTTTTTTAACCCAAACCGGTTCAAACCGACCCGAACCGGTTTGGTCAACGAAAAGTCAAAACCGGTTTGGACCCAAACCGGTTCGGGTTAAACCGGTTTCAGAGAGGGAAATATGTAAACCGGTCAAACCGGTTCGGGTAGGTTTTAAACCGGTTTGCCCCTTAAACCGGTTTTTATTAAAAAAAAAAATCAAATAAATTTTATGTTTTTAATATAAAATCCAAAATAAAATATAACAAAATTAAAACATAAAGTTCAACGTTTATTAATATTTGGATAGTTCGGAAATTAAAAAACATAACAAGATAAAATTGTAAAACATTACAAAAAGTATAACAAATATAAAACATTAAGTTCAACGTTTTATTTTTTGGAATATTGATTGATTATTCTTGTGCGTTGTCTTCGGAACTAGAGCTTCGTAGCCTTGCATCTTCGGCTAGTTCTTCATCCGTGACTGGTTCGGATATTCCAAGATCAACCTCGTTGTTGTGTATGACTTCTTCGGCTTGAATTTCATCTTCGAGAGAAGTTTGGTCTTGTATCCTATCCATCGTATCCAAATGGTCCTTCAAACAAATACACATTTCCATCGCTAGGGGTGTGAGTCTAGTCCTTCGTATCGATAATACCCTGCCACTAAAAGAAAACGCAGATTCCGAAGCTACCGTGGAAGCTTGGACGGTTAGTACATCACGGGCCATGGCGGAAAGAATCGGAAACGAAGCTTCGTTTTGTTTCCACCATGCCAAAATATCAAACTCCTCAAAAACGGTAGGAGGCATAAACGCTAAAAAGTTTGTGCCAACATACCTTCCGAGTTCGCTACTCGGGGTGGTACCTCGAGCACGTTTACTAAATTCATTTAACATTTCGTTATATAAATTCAAGTTAACATCTCTCGAGCTACCACTTGATGATGTACCCATTGTATCATGTGGAGTCGGAGTTGTACCATATTTATGTAAATAAACATCAAATAAATCTTGTAAACATTTGTTAAAATATGTTTTTGTGCCTTGTGCAAAATGGATGTCTTCGCTATCCAAATTCAAAGCGTAAGTAATTCTATCAATCAAGGTTTCAACCCCGTAAACATTTATGGTAGGGTTTAACGCGGCGGCACAAGTTATAACGGGAGGGATTTCTTTAAAATATTTCACTAATTTTTCTTTCATCGGTTCTATCATTTTTGTAAAAAGATAGCTTTTATTTTCAAGCTCAGACAACTTGTTAGCCATTAAATATATTTGTTTTAGTGTTAATGGACTTGTGGGATAATAAACACTGGATAAAAAAAGTTGTGGCGGTTTTGAAAACTTCAAGCAATTCGGTTACGTCTTTTAAAATGTTCCAATTTGTAGACGGAAAGTTTTGAATTTTACGACGAGGTTTTGAGGAAAGCATATCATGAAATATTTCTAAAGTTTCTCTTTGTCGTAAAGCGCTATAAAACATAATATAAGTCGAGTTCCATCTTGTCTCGACGTCCCAATTCGGGCCTAAGCAAAGATTATTCGTATCACGACAAAATTTAATATAATCATGGTATTTTTTTCTGTTACTAAAAATATCTTTAAGCATTTGTCGAAAACTAGATGTTAAGTTTGAAACCTCTTCAATTGCAAGCCCGGCTTGCACCGCCAAGTTAATGATGTGTGCGACACATCGACTATGGAAAAAAACGCCGTTGCAAACGGGTTTATATTTAATTTTTAGTTTTTGAACCGCATTTGTATTATTAGATGCATTATCAAAAGACATTGAAAAAAGTTTATTTTGTAATTTAAATTCGTTAATAACACCATCCAATATATAAAATAAATTTTCGCCGGTGTGTGGATATTCAAACAAGTCAAAAGCGATTGTACGCTTCATCATTTGCCACGTATTGGGATCAACCCAATGCGCGGTAACGCAAAGGTACGAATCGGGTATACCATGTGGAGCCGACCAAACATCGGTGGTTAAGTTTACACCGGTTTGCAAATTTTCAAAACCTAAAATTAATTCTTTTTTTGCTTTTTTCCACATTTTTATACAATCTCGTCTAAGGGTTGTGCGACTTACTTGGTGATAACGAGGTTGGAGTGTCTCTTGAATCATCTTTGTCAAGCGCGGATTTTCAAAGTGGTTGAACGGCAATCCTTCTTGAATCACTAACCTCGCCATTCGATCTCGAACAATATTTGGATCAAAGTTCCAAATTCATCCTTCGCTTGTCATCGAGGCTTGACCTTCACTTGGAATTCCCTTCAATGACGGGCAAGATTTTTTCATATGCGTTTTCAAAGTAGTGTTTGAATCTTTCCCCAAAAACGCACCACACAACTTGCAACGAGCACGTTCCTTTCCGTTTGACAACAAACATAAATCGTAATTGCACCAGATTGCCGGATTTCTCGTTGTTGCTAGAATTTGCACAACGGTAACTTCGTTTGAGGAACCACTAACACCAAAACTTGCCATGTTTTTTTTTGAGTTTAGAGAGAGTTTAGAGAGCGTTTTTGAGCGGTTAAAGAGCGGTTTTAGAGATTAGAGAGTGTAAAGAGAAGTGTGATCAACCCTAAACACCCCCACCTATTTATAGTGTTTTATGGGTCCAAAAAACTCCAAAAAAACGGCCAAAATCGACCCCAACGGCCATATAGCCGTTGGCCAACGGCTAGAACTCGCCCAACGGTTCAAACCGGTTTGAAAACCGGTTTCCTATCCCGGTTTAGACAAAACCGGTCCCAACCCGATTTTTTTTCAGAAATCCTCAAACCGGTTTGAAACCGGCGGTTTTTGGGCAACCCAAACCGATTTGGTCCAAACCGGTTTAACCCAAACCGGTTTGTCGGTTTGAACCGGGTTAAAAAAAAACCGGTTTTTTTTTGTGCACCGCTAGCCACTACTGGTCAGTGGTCAGCGTACCCAGACCCAAGTACCCAACTCGATCCGAGCGGCCCACAAAATTTCAAATGCATTATGGGCCCAGTTGGAAGCCCAAACGATCGATTCGAAAAGCCCATGAAGGCCTTTCACTATTTCCCCTTTCTTCTTCGCTTGCCGCTGCAAGCATCTGCAGACACCTCTTCTCCGAAACATGGATCGGTAACTCGAACTAAATAATTACATGGATGATGATACGATCAAAATCCACATCCATCCTCAAACAATCCCCCAATCATTTCATCATCAAATTCAAATCATTATCATCACTTCTCCATTCCGCTCTCTCCCCATCCCCCTCCCCCATTGAAGAAGAAGAAGATTTCACATCTCACTTACTCTCCCTCCTCTCTTCACCAAATTGGCACAAAAACCCTCGCCTCAAGTCCTTAATTCCATCAATAGCCCCCTCACACATCACTTCTCTTTTCAACAATAACCCTAATTTGAAGCCGCAAACAGCAATCGCCTTTTTCAATTTTATGTCACAGAGATCCGATTTTAAACCTAGCGTTGAGTCCTTCGCATCATTGCTGAGGATACTTATCAATAATCGGCTATTTAATTCAGCTGAGAAGATCCGGATTTCGATGGTGAAGGCTTGTGTGACTGATGATGATGCGAGGTTTGTTTTAGGGTTTTTGAGGAAAATGAATGTTGATGATGTTAGTGAAGAGTTTAAGTTTAAGCTTAGTGTTAGATGTTATAATACATTGCTAATGTGTTTGTCTAGGTTTTTGATGATTGATGATATGAAATGTGTGTTTTTAGAGATGTTGGATGATGAAGTTATGCCGAATATATACACGTATAATTCGATGGTGAATGGGTATTGTAAATTGGGGGAAGTTGATGTGGCTGGTTTGTATGTGAGTAAGATTTTTCAGGCTGGTCTTAGTCCGGATACGCATACGTATACGTCGTTGATTTTAGGGCATTGTAGGAATAAAGATGTTGATAGTGCGTATAAGGTGTTTGATGTAATGCCTAAGAAAGGGTGTCGAAGGAACGAGGTTTCTTATACAAATCTAATACATGGGTTTTGTGAGGAAGCACGGATCGATGAAGCTCTACGGTTGTTTCATCGAATGGGTGATGATAATTGCTTCCCGACGGGTCGTACGTTTACCGTTTTGATATCTGCGTTAAGTAGATTAGGCAGGACAGCAGAAGCATGGAAGCTATTTAGAGAGATGAATGAAAGAGGGTGTGAGCCGAATGCTCACACGTACACGGTTCTTATTGATGGATTGTGTAAAGAAAGAAAGGTAGAAGAAGCAAGAAAATTGTTGGACGTGATGGAAGAGAATCGAGTGGCTGGGACCGTGGTGACATACAATGCTTTGATTGATGGATATTGTAGGGAAGGGAAAGTTGAAGAGGCAGTCAGGATGTTTGAAGTTATGGAACAGAAAGAAATAAAACCAAGTGTCCGTACTTTCAACGAGTTGATTGGTGGATACTGTAAAGTCAATAGCATTCACAAGGCTATGGCTTTGCTTGATAAGATGATGGAATTGAAACTGTCACCTACTGTTGTGACTTACAATTTGCTAATTAATGGACATTGTAAGCACAATGATGTCGATAATGCTTATAGGTTGATCGGTTTGATGAAAGAGAACGGTGTTGTTCCTGATGTGTGGACCTACAGTGCCCTTATACAGGCTTTATGTAGTCGAGGGAGTGTAGAAGAAGCTCATGAATTGGTAAATTCTCTTAAAGTGAAGGGATTAAAAGTAAATGAAGTTCTCTACACAACTCTTATTGATGGATATTTCCAAATTGGGAAAGCCGATACTGGTTTGACTTTATTCAACAAAATGCTTATTAACGATTGCTTACCGAATTCTTGGACATACAATGTGCTGATTCATGGCTTGTGTAAAGAAGATAAGATCCAAGAAGCCTCGATTTTTATAGGAAAGATGATAAAAGTAGGTTTCAAACCGGAAATTACTACATTCACAATTTTGATTGAAGGGTTATTAAAAAGATACGATTTTGTGGATGCCCACAAGGTTTTTATTGAAATCGTTTCTTCTGGACTGAAACCCGATGTTTGTACATACACTTCATTTATTCTTGCATATTGCAGTCAAGGGATGCTCGAAAAAGCAGAGGGTTTGATGAATGACATGATGGTGGAAGGCGTAGAACCAGATACAACAACATATACGATTTTCATTGATTCGTATTTTCGTGCAGGAAAGATAGATTCTGCTTTTGATGTTTTAAAACGCATGATGGATGCTAAATGTGAACCATCACATCATACATATGCTATAATAGTGAAGCACCTTTTAGTCTTGCAACAAAGGGAAAAGGTGAAGTTTCAAAATTTTGATCTCAATATTGGTAATGTATGGAAGTTAATGGATTTTGAGACCGCTATGGAGTTGTTTTCTGAAATGGTTAAAAGAGGTTGTGAACCAAATGTTAAAACTTTTGAGGCATTAACTTTTGGGCTATGTGGAGAAAGTCGATTTGAAGAAGCTTGTAGGTTGGTTAGTCATATGTTAACAAAAGGGCTTGTTCCAAATGAACATATATATACCTCTTTAGTATACTGTTCTTGTTCCTTGCGAATGTTTGACAAAGCATTGACCTTGCTAAATACTATGATTGAAAATAGGATTCTACCACATCTAGAGTCGTATAAGTTACTGATTTGTGGATTATATGATGAAGGAAAACATGAAAAAGGTAAAGAAGTTTTTTGTAGTTTGCTTGATGCGCACAAATACAATGCGGATGAAGTTGCTTGGAAGATTTTTCTTGATGGGTTGTTAAAACGAGGGTTGGTTAATGAATGCTCTGAGCTTGCTGATGTCATGGAGGAGAAGGGTTACCGTTTTAATCCACATACATCTTTAATATTAGTTGAAAACATGGGTGTTTGAAACAAGAAATCATGAATTTTTGATATTACACTTCCAATAAGATCGTTTGGCGATATTTGGGAGGTGATGAGAAATGAAGATGTGGTTGTGGGTCTTATTTGATGAGAAGAGACGCGGGGCCTGTAAAATGAGGGGCCGATTGAACCAAAGGTCGTTGAAAGCACATAATGTATTCTGGAGGCTGGAGCACATTATGTATACAGGTAACATTTTCTTCAGATTGTGTATAAGATTGTAGAAAAAGAATCTATAACTCTTGCATTTGCTTGTAAATCTGGTTCTTATAAAGGTGTGTGAATTAAAAAAGTTAGTTAAAGAGGAATGGGTCAAATGGGTTAAACGAGTAGAAAGTTGCCCAAAGTGTACTTTCAATGTAAAAAACCTTGGTATAACCCGTTTATTCAAAAATTGTGTTATTGTTGAAACAATAATTTTTTTTCTAATCATATGTGACCGACTAAATTTTTTTTTGGACAACAATCTTTTATACCTAAAAACCACCTAACCTTGCACTTGTAGGTATTTGAACCCACACCACTTTTGTGTGGGGGGGGGGGAGCACCATACCACTAGACCACAAAGTCCTGGGTTGTGGCTTACTAATAGTTTATACAAGTTTGAAGTTATGAACAAAAATTGTTCAGGTCAACCCGATCCACTTTGACACATACCAAAAATAGACTTCATGCTTTGTTCTTCTTTTGCTTTGGTGCCCTTATGGCAGTTGTATCTATACAACTACGACCCACAAACGTGGTTATTAAATGGTGGTCATATTATGTAATTAACTTGTTAACTTCATTGCAGATGAATGATGATGATGAAATTGGTCATAGCAGTTGGCTGATTAGAATTCTTGGCAACATGGCTGATTAGAATTCTTGTTAACTTCTTCCAATCTTGACAAGATTTTTTGAGGTTAGAGTTTGTAAGACGCATCTGTACATATTCTTACTTATCATTTTTATGAATTGAAATGAGAATTTATTAATACAATTCAATTGTGCATTTTGTTTTCTCTGTTATCAAAGCACTTTATTATTAATGTATAAAAATAAGCTCACACTTGTAGTTGCAGCCTTATAGGTTTTGGTTTACATGTACAAATGGTACTGTTGCCATCTTGGGTAGATCAAATGCAACTACCACCAATGTCACCTCTGGTCAACACAATCACCATTGAAAATCATACTAAAAAGGATAATTTTTTTTTTTTTAGAAAGAACTCGAATCAAGATTAACGGCAAGAAGTACCAAAATTACAAACTAATGGCAGGTAGACGGGCAACAAGCTGCGCCGCTACCCCCTTCTGAATAGCAAATCCTACTCTACTAAACACAAAGTTCCCCCCATAAATATATGCGGTGTTACTGCTGACCACCCGCTGAACCCGCTTAAGGAACCGCACCGCATCAGGGGCGAGAGCGCCAAAGGTGTCAAAGGCAAACGGTACGAACACGTGCTGATTCACAAGGCAAGCTTTTTCGTGCTTAGCTATTTTACCCGCCTCTGCCTTGTTTATCGCCTGACCCGCCTTAAACCCGTGGTCCCTTATCCCAACTAGGGGGGACACACCTGTCAAATCAACACATGCGTGTTTCCCTCCTTCCCATCCAAAAACTTGAATGTGGCATTCATCTTGAAACACAATGGATAAGTTTGATACATAGGAGAAGTTTAAAATATTTAATCTACTATTATGGTTGAAAAGTAACACATGGACCATTGTGTATGACGAGCGTATGTCGTGTGGGTGCTTTTACAGAGAAATCATCAATACGAGTACAGATCCCGTAATTGAGTTAGTTATCCATACCTCCTATCGTTCTCTTAATAATTTGCTGTTTTGATCCACACCATGCCAACATCACCTATCACCTTCGATGTTATAGTTGGATTTTCTTACTTTTGTTATCAACCTCAGGTGGCGAGTCATCATTATCTCAAGATTTGACGTTTTCATAGTGGCCTATTTGTTTTTATTCAGTTAATCTGATTCTGGTTATGTTAATTTTTGGATCAAACTCATATTGCTAAAATAGTGATTTAATTTATTTAAAAGCTATAACTTATATAAGTTCTAATTATAACTATTTTACACATTTAACTTTAAGGTGCTAATTTTACTATAAATGCAAATAGATATGCCTCAAACAAAGACATCACATCTACATTTTGGTTACCATAGAAAGGTTGCATTATATAATAAACTTGATCTAACAAGATGTGGACATTTTGTCATCATACATACTGAAGTCAATTATTTGCAAAAACAAAGAATCTATAAACTAAAATTGGTTCTTTAACAACATAAACCCTTGTTGAGAACTGAAAATCAACAACCCTGATCTTTACAAAAATCAAAAACCATTTTTTATCAAATAGTCAAATTCTCTTGAATTCCAAGAAACGACCCGATAATTTGACCTCCTACATCCAGGAAGCTTTCACATCCAGGAAGAGATCTCACCTTACCACCTCTAACAACTTCAACAGGATATTTCAACAGATGACTTGTCATTTCTGTTATTTCATCAGATGCAAATTGGTGCCAATTGGCATCACCCATGGATCTAACCTGTCTCACGCATTCTATAGATTCGGGCTTCTTAAAGCAGTCATGAACAGTGCCAAGGTGCTCGGCCCAAAGAGACGTTCTATATCCATGAATCTTAGAAGACCATCAAACAAATAACATTTTTATGTCATTTACATGTGCACATAAAAACTTTAAAAACAATAAAAGATGATTGATTACCTGTCCTCGTGGATCGCTGAGATTTTTGGCCCAAGTATGACGAGGTTGGTAGGCCCCCATTGCAATTTCTGTGTCTCGAGTTCCCTCCATAGACCGCTGATTTATGTTTGCAGAGCCTATGAGTACAAACTCATCATCCACTATCATGCCTTTTGAATGAACATAGATCATGAACCGCCTGTTCTTACGTGCAAATCCCTTAAAATAATCAAAAGCAACAATTTGTTCACAATGTTAAATGCAATATAATATTTATTTACTAAGGTGATGTAGAAAGTGATTAAATAGACATGGCAATTTTGACCTGTTTACTTATTAGTGGGTCGATTTGGGTTGTTTTTATGTTCAAAGGGGCCAAACAATAACAAATTAGCTAAAAGGGAATGGGTCAAATGGGCAAAGTTTATTTTTAACACATACAACCTCCTAAATCGTTTTATTCAAAAAGTTTAGTTAGTATTGTAGTCATATTGTTTTTGTAATCATAACCAACACAATAAATATTTATGAAAAATGGACAAAAGAAGTGCTGGCTAATCAACTCAACCCGAACGAAAGTGTTTTGACCCATTACCCAACCTACCCACTTCTAGTCATTATTGATGGGATGTGTATATATATAGATCAATTTTGAAGAAAATGTAGTAAATATAACGTGAGAGAAATCATGTTATTTATAGGGTTTTAAGAAGCGTATAGAAACTATAGCTATAGAGGCAAATAGAAGGCTAACCTGAGGAGTACCATCAGGACTATGGCTAGGTGAAATACCGTCAATGGCCTCACGGTTCCCCAAACAAAAGAAATTTAAATAATCTTGTGGTGAAAATGCTTCCTCAAGACCAACCTCCACCAAAGCCTTGTAGATAGTTTGATACATCATTTGCATTGTTTTGTTCTGTAAAGATAGAAAAATTGACCAACTATCATCAATTAGTACTTGATTTGGACTTTCCAAAATAGAAGTCAAAGAAATATAAGAATATACCTGCCAAAATAAAATCCTTTGAGTTGCAGAACCCGTGGGGACACCCTCTGGCCACATAGGTATGATAATATACACCGCAAACCTTTCGTTGGCCCTAATTTTACTAGCAACCTTAAGAGCAATCTCCATTGGAATCAAATTGTTGGCACCTAATGAGATAATCAAAATTATGTTTTATATGATATGCATGTGATGGAAGGAAAATATGTGTCTAACAATATGCTATTGAGTTAAATTATATAATAATTGGACAATAACATGACATCAAAAGGAATGTTGCTTACCCAAGTCTTTGTAAGATTTCCAATTGTATGATGACCCGATAAAGTATTGATTTTCAATATAGATGAAATGTTGTGCAGAACGGATAGCTTTTATATACGCAGAATGTATGCTCATATCAATAAGCACGTTCTTCCCACAAACCAAATTCTGTTCAAACAAGTTTATTAATCACATATTCACACAGATCTTTTGCATTAATTTTCAAAAAGGATTGATTAAAATCTTGCATTAAACAGTTTTATCAGGTAAAAGATGTGTTTTACAACTTACACATTGGATTTTTATTGTAGTAAATTTTATTTAAAGACTGCTTAAGTTCTTTCTTCTCATTCCTTTTTGAAATTTTAAACAAGAAAATCATTTATCTCATCACCTTGGCTGTAGCTTCGTGAGGGTCCTTTGGAAATCCCTTCACAGAGTTCGAGTCAATCGAACGAAATATCTGCATTACAAGAAACAGAATTTTATCACATAAAGTTTTAAAAAACAGTTGACTTTTTGGACCATCATACTTGGCTATTAGTTGTAAATTAATCATCTTTCTTGTGAAAGTGTCATATTGCATATTTTGTAATAGCAAGTGAATTCTTGGTCAACTGGTGGAAATTAAGTTAAAGAAATTAATCACTCCAAATATAAACAAGAAAACTTTAATACCGGGCAAGTTGGATAACCGGTCAAAATAGGTTTAATTGAAACGCATCATTTTTTAGTAATGAACCGTTCCCCTATTAGCTATCCCAAATAAAATTTATAAGTATACAGGTCGAAATTGCCACCTGTAATTTTGATTTATCTTATTTACCTGTACATGCCACTCCTCAGGGTCGTCATCACTAAGGCAAGGATCATCATTTTGACCCAAAAGTTCCGGAAACATATCTAACTTTAGCAGAGCATCCTTTGAAGTTTTCAGCTTTTTAATGCCCCGAGGCTTTGAAGCCTTTAGCCACCGTTCCTCAAAGTTGGCCATAATATCATAAGCTGCAGGCCCGTCTATTTTGCTATGCAAATCATGCCATGGTTCTCTTGGACACCCAGAAACACTCCCCTGTTACCAAAAAAAATCACCAAAACTTCAACAGTTTTCAAATTTCTTTATGTAAATTGTAAATATTAATCTGTAGTTCTTTCATTTTTAACTTTCAATTACCGCGAAGGTCGGATTATGATAATCCTGTGCATGTAGGGTATCTAAAGTCCTAAAAATTGGATGTTGTGGATTATCATATCGCCCATTGCAAAGGTCAAGTCCCCCAATAAAAGAAATAATTTTTCTTTTACCATTTCCAGCATCAGCATCTACAATTACAGTTTTCTGGTGGTGAGTATAGATCGTTCCAACTTCCTACAAAACAAAAGAGAGAAAAAGTTATAGAAGTGAAGAAAATAAAACTAATCAACTTAAAAATCCTTCCATTTGTTGATTTTTTAGGTACCTTTTTCTTGACCCAACTATGTTTTTTTCCAGCCATACGAGGGCAAAGCAGTACATGCACAGAAGAGTGCTTAAAGAAACGCCGAGTTTCTTCATCATGGGTAGCCATTAGTCCGTCCTGAATATTTGCAATCATTTACACCAATCAACTATATTATCTTTTATGTGGGTCCCATCTCTATTTCTCCAATAGGATCCCTAATCACATCCTCATTTCTTTTATACCATATACATAGGATTCACAAAATGAAGATGTTAAATGTCCAAAACCAATAGCATTAACAAGTAGTACCAGTTAAAGTTTCACTACAAGAAAATAGGTCATTTTAAATTGACAATTTGCCAAAGAAGGAAAAGACAAGTTACAATATTTATTAGAAGTAAAAAGAGAGAAATTGTCGCCGGTATTATTTTGACAAAAAGGCATAAAATGATTATAACCACATCTGAGACAAGAACATTCTTTTGAGTAAGATACTAATGTCAATATTCTACATTTTATATATGCAATATGTGATGTTTGAGGGTCAAGGTTCAACCAAGAAACATAAACTTTTTCAAAGTTTCTATAATTTTATGCACATACCAGGTGTCCACTTTTGACCCATTTACTTAGGAATTAACTGATTCTGGTTATGTTATATCTAATGGATCACACAGTAAAAAAAATATATCTTACATAAAAATGAGTCAAAGTTTTGTTTTAATGCATAAAACCTCCTTATCATTTTCTTCAAAAGGTAAGATTGTTATTGAAATAACATAACTTTTGTAGTCATATTTAAATTTTCACACACTAATTATTTATAAAAAGAATTAAACAAAAAGCATTTCGGGTCAACGCAGCCTCACTAGTTTAAACCCATGCCAAAGAACTACCTTCTTTGACCCAAACCCCTTTGACTTGTTATCCAATCCAGTACGCCCGACCCACATCTAGTATAAATCATCAAGCCTAAAATGACATTAATTGGTTATTAACGATGTTAAGAAACAAAGAAACTTACTGTTTTGTATCCCATTATGTTCCTTGAAGTAGGGTCATCCCAAACAAGAAGCAAAACCCTAACACCTTCTTGTGATTTGCGTTTTAAAAGATCTCCTAACGGACACATTGGTGAATCAGGCTGGTCACGAACCAAACTCACTTTATGCCACACGGACCATCCCGTGATATAAACAAGACGTTTTGCATCAGTAATTGCATCAAATATATCAATCCAACAAGTCCCATTAACATAATGCATGTTTTCACTTAGCTCAAAATCCGGGAGGCTTTTATGGGGCACATGTGCATCTTGATATAAAGTAACTCTCCCGCCTTTTCTTAATGGAAAGTAAGTACCCGGAACACCAACATACTGTGGGCCTGCCCCAGTTCCATTCTTATATAAACTCAATCTTGCCATTGGTATATATTGCATTGTGAGTGCTAAACTGGCTCCATTTTTACACGGTCTCCCGCTTGCATTTATTAATGGAAAAAGACCTTCAATTTTGGATCCCGTGTATATATGTTCAACTGGGATTGCAACGGCTCCTATTAGTTGTGATCCCACAACATCACTATCTTTAACAAGAAAATGAACTTCGGCTGTATAATGTGCAACTGGTACATTAAAATGTTGATTCCAAACAGGATGTTCACTGTTGGTAAGCACGTAAGTTCTTCCAATCACTGCACTTGTTAAAGCAATGGAAACATACGGGTCGCTAGTTTGTTTCCCAGAAAACTTGTTTAAAACATCCCCCACTGTTTTATGGAAAACATCCATGTTTGGAAGGTTCTTCGCCTCTTGAACCCAAATATCAAGATTCCCATGTAAGAGAAGAACTTTCAACGCCTTTTTAGGAGTCCCAAAGGGTACTATTTGGTAATTCTGATGATTTGCTAAATCTAGAGACGCGTGATGTTGAATAGCAAGAAGTTGAGTTGAATCAAGTGAGCCCATATACAAAGAGAATCCTGTGAAAGCACTTGGATAAGAAGCACTATGATGATGCCCTGAATAATGATTGTGAGATATTTTTTGATTTATAGTGTTACTCGACCTATCATCATCATCATCATCACCATCTTGACAAGTGGTCACACATTCTTGGCTGTCATGATGAGTATTCGGTTGAGCAGGGAAAGGATATAGGTATCCCGGATACTGATATGGAAAGGGTTGAGGAGGTGGTTGTGATTGGTATGGATATGGATACGGGTAAGGGTATGATGGATATGGAGCTGAATTGTGAGGTGGAGGATTGGAAGGGACCGGATTAGGGTTGTTATTGTTAGCCATTCATATATACACATTCAATTAGGGTTCTCCTTATCATATACAATTGCAATCATAATAGATCACAATAATGCCCAAATTGAAGAAAAACCTAGGGTTTCCAAATTGGGGATTTCTACATTTGATATAATAGTAATAATAAAACCTAACCTAAATAAATAAATGCGATAGAGTGTTTAATCTAAGAAGCTGAAAAGAGAAAGAAAAGAAAGAACAGAGGTACCTTTGATTTGGAAGATGTTGATGGGGATGATTAGCGATTGAAGAAACATAGGTCAACGAAAATGGAGGAAAAAGAGAAGGATCCAGGTAAAAATAGTTGCGATTATAACGGAAAATCTTCACCATTTTTGTTACAAAATTGGATTTCTAATGTGTATACGTGGAAACAGTAGCAAATGCTTTCGATGGATTTGAAATTTTGAGGGAAGGTCTTAGATCTCCCCAACGGTATATCAACCAAGCCACTTGTTTTTACCTTTTTAAATGTGATTATTTTTCTTTTTGTGTCAAAAAAATAAAATTCAGAGTGAATTACAAATTATGAAAAGGGTATGACAATTAAAGAGGAAAAATACTAAAATGGATATTTAACTAAAAAAATTATAAAAAATGGACATGTATAAATAGCTGGATATTTCATGGACATTGTGAGACAATAGCTGGCTAAACCGGCTAGGCTTAGCCGGCATAAATTTCCGTGCCCACATTCTCTTTTACAGAGTGCGGACCAATGGCAAGTCGACACGTGGTCGGCTAAGTCGACGCCTTTTCTAAAAAAGGGAATGTGGGCACAGAAATTTATGCTGGCTAAGCCTAGCCGGCTATTTATACATGTCCATTTTTTATAAGTTTTTTGGTCAAATATCCATTGTGGTATTTTTCCCCAATTAAAGGTATGACAATTAACGGTTATAATCGCTTACAGTTAAACAGTTCATCAGTAGGAACTTTAGTAGACAACGCCATCAGTAGGAACTAAGTTACTACCGACCACCCGTAGTAATAAAGTTACTACTAACCACTACTGGTCGCTTGGTTGCTACTAACAGCCAGTTACTGTTGATACTTGTTTCTACCGACGACCATTTTGCTACTGTTAACCTAAGTTGATACTGATCTTTAGTTTCTATTGATTATCAGTCACTTTTGAAGACCATTTATCATGCAACTTTTCTTCAGTACATACAGGTATAATGCATTTCTAACGAGACCACTGCCAAGGGGGTTGCTGATAAGTGACCAAAGTTTCATGTATTAAGAGGTGCAATATGTTATATTTATGCATTTTGATATGTGGAATACAAAGGTTTTGTGTAGCCATGCATGTGCAGGTGTTGGAAGCTTAAAGTATGATTTTGGAAGATATTAGGCGAGAGATGCAAGAGTCGGAAGAGACACGGAGAAAACGGGGCAAAATGCAGGGTCAGCGTATGGCTACGCCATATCAGCGTAGGCCTACGCCTAAGTAATTTCTTCACAGCAGCTTCCAGTGGACCGGCGTAGGCCTACGCCCTCCCAGCGTAAGCCTACGCCGGGTGCGTTTCAGACGCGGGGTTTGGGCGAAACAGCCGAATTTCAAAGGTTATTTAGGTTTTTCTTCCCCAAAATTCGAATCATCTTTTACACCACAGTTCTTGGGCGATTTTGGTCATTCTAGGAGGCTAAGGAACACGATTCTAACATGCAAGTGAAGATTGATACTCGAAATATTGAAGAATCGAAGATGCATTCCACATCCATGAGCGGCTAATCCACCGGTAATCATTCCCGGGTGGATTGTTTGTAAGTTTTTAGGGTTTTATCATGTGCTAGCTTTGAGAAACAATTCTTGTAATCGTTTGGTTTGAAACACTTGAATCTTTGTGTTTAGTATGGTTATGAACTCACGGGAGTCGATAAATTCTTGCACCATTGACCCCGTTAGATGATAATTGCTATGAACTTTGATTTATGTTGAATCTATTGATTAATCTAATTCTATATTGCATACATTTGTCTCGATTTCATTCGTGAATATTGTTTTACACTATTTGCCGATGATGTATGAATGTTGATGTTCTTGGTTAGATTTGGTTAATTAGATTTGAATAACCATTCGATTGTTTGAACTCAAATGTTGGTGTGATAATCCCTAATTATTTGTGAGCTTGAAACCCGGGTGTGATACCCTTTTTAATTATTGTTTACAACTTAAACCGTTTTGTTTGGTACTTGATTTGTTTGTTGAGTTTATAAAGTTTTCACTTAAATCATTGATTGTGTTTGGTCAGAAAGACCCGTTGTAACTTCATAATTTGCATTGTTAATTGAAGTTGAGCACCGACCACAAACTCTTCGTGGTTCGACACCCTTCTTACCCTAACTAGTTTAAGGTGATTAGGACACTCTATTTCTTTATCTTTGACCGGTCCCTTCGACACCGATCAAATTTTGGCGCCGTTGCCGGGGAGTGTGTGCGCTTGGTGTTTTATTTTAGTTGACTCTTGTGACTATTTGTTAGCTATGTGTGGGATTATACTGGGTACGTTTGGTTTGGTTTGGTTTGTTACTTGTTTTGTTTAGTTAATCTTCTTCTATTTTTGTGTTACGCGTGGTGTTTGTTTGTGTGTGCAGGTGACAGATTAGTGCATGCGTACCCGTTCATCCGGGAGAACTTCACCGCTTGTGTTTGAACCAGAAATTGAGAGGATAGCAAGGCAAAACCGAACCCAACAACAAAATTTACAACCTATTTCATCGGAACCATCATCAATGGATGGTCGAAGCAGTCATTCTGGATCTAGCATGAGAAACCGTGGCCCAACTCCAAACAGAGGCCCTATCCCTAACCGCCCACCAACTCCACCTCACCGAACCTCAACCCAAACCCCACCTATACCTATCAATAACAACCAACCCCGTGGGTCGGGTCCAGTTCAACAAAACCGACCCGTTAACATCCGTACCAATCCCACGTACCAAGGAAGAAGGGGACCACAACAAAATCAAACCCCTCCCGGAAACAATGAGAACGAGGGTTGGGAGGATGAAGATGGTGAATATTTTGGGTATGACGATAATGAAGATGTTGGGAATGGTGAAGGGTTTGGCGATTACGAGTATGAGGATGGTGAGAAGAGCCAATATGGAGAGTATAACGAGGGGCAAGGCTTTGGAGAGGAAGAAGAGGTGAATTATGTTCACCAAAGGGCGAGACAACCAATGGGTCGAACAGGTCGACCAGAGAGATTTGGGTATCCTCCTAGACAGGAAGGGAGGAGATTTAATGGGGGCTACAATAATGAAAACCGAAGACAACCGGTAGCCCCTATGGGTGGAGTTAACGGTCGCTTTCGACCGGCTATTTCGGAGAATGCTTCTCCAATTGTTCCACCAATTCCCGGAATGAGGCGATTCAAGTCAAGGCCAAATTACATCAATGTTCTCCCACATTTTCATGGTATGGTCACCGAAGAACCATACACCCATTTAGCCGAGTTTGCTGCCATCTGTAGCACAATTGGGAATGAAAACTTTGACCAAAATGAGGTCAAACTCCGACTTTTTCAGTTTTCCCTCAAAGATCGAGCAAAGCAATGGTTCATCACATTGCCGGCTAATAGCATCTACACATGGGATGAAATGCAACAAGTTTTCTTGGACGAATATTACTTGGTTGCGAAGACAGATGACTTCCGAATTGAGATTCAGACTTTTCAACAACAAACAGGTGAACCTTTACATGAAGCTTTTACCCGTTTCAAAGAGTTGTTGAGGAAATGCCCCCACCATCAAATTGAGTTGTGGGAACTAGTAAAGTGTTTTGTTGATGGTTTGACTCAAGAGGAGAGGAAGTACTTGAAGTCCACCAGTAATGGGACATTGTTGTCTAATCCCGAAGAAGATGATTGGGATTTCTTAGAAAGAATGAGCCAAAGTTCAAAATCCGAGGCATCGGCTAGCCGAAGAGCCAAACACCCAATTTCAAAATCTGCACCGGACTATGAGACGAAGGAGAGGTTAGCCTCTATGGAGAAAGAATTGGCCAATTTGAAAAAAGGAGAGAAAAAGGAAGTAGCGGGAGTGAAAACCCGTTTTGATGTTTGTGAGAGTTGTGGGGATTTGGGACACAAGGCCATAAGTTGCCCATTGCAAGATGGTAGACAAGAAGAAGTGAACCAAGTTTTTGGTAATAGGAAACCATATGATACAAACTCAAACTCCTATCACCCGAGCTCGAGGAATCATCCCAACTTCAAATACGGGGATGCATCAAACAAATTGAACCCAAATTTCCAAGGTTCAAATCAAGGTACTTCGTCATACCAACCTCGTCAACAAGGGAACTACAATTTGGGCGGTTACCAAAGGAGTTCATATAACAATAACCGGAACACAAATTACCCCCCAAGGAATTACAATCAAGATCATCAACAACAAGGTGGATCATCGGGGGGTGATGACGCGGTTAATTCAAAACTGGATGCACTGTTGGAGATGATGAAAGAGTCAAAAAGGGAGAATGAAATGAGAGACAAGTCTTTTGTGGCGTTGGAAAGACAAGTGGGGCAAATGGTCGAAGAAATATCTTTGCTAAAACAAAATGAAGGTAAACTGCCAATTAACAACACATTGAAGCCACAACATCATGTTAGTGCAATTGATGTGGCTCATGGTAATGAAGAAGGTGAAGAAGGAGAAGAGGAGGAAATTGAGTGTGGAGAACCCTTAGTTCCTATTCAAATTGGGGAATTCAAAACTAAGTTGGCACTGCTAGATTATGGAGCGGGGGTGAGCATTCTACCAGAGAGCGTGTATGACCAATACAATTTTGGTCCATTAGAAGAATACAACACCACGTTGGTGTTAGCAAATGCTACATGCACACGTCCTCGGGGGAAATTAGTGGGAGTGGCCGTGAAGATTGGAGAATTCTACTATCCTGGAGATTTCTTAGTGCTTGATTATGCACCACTTGCTAAGGAGGAGCCACGAGTGATTTTGGAAAGACCGTTTTTGGCAACCGCAAATGCACAAATCAATTGCCGAACCGGCACTGTTGACATGACCTTTGGGAAGCGTAAGTTGAACATTAATATTTTTTCAAATTCATTTACATATTCGGTTGAAAATAAGTGTTCAAAAGCAGTCACTACTAACGTGGGTCATCCTCGCGCCAAGGCAAATGAGGGTGACACCAAAAACAAAGGTATCATGTTTGACAGGTTTAATGTGAAAGACGAGCCGAAGGCAATCGAGAAGAAAACTGAGAGGTTGAAAGATGAAAAGAAACCACCCGACCATGTCCAACATCCGAACGAGAAAGTAGATTTGTGTGATGTGAAATTTACGAGAGATGAATCTTGGAGTTGGAGTGATAAGAACCGAAGTGGTGAGGGAGCTAGTGGAAGCAATTTTGTGTTTCAACCTCTATAAGGAGGTAATGTCGGGCTGAGGACAATAAACTTAGCGCTAACCGGGAGGCAACCCGGCTTGTGATTGCTTGTATTTTGTCTTTGCTTTGTTTTGTTTTGTGTGTTTTAGTTTTCGTCACCATAGCAACACTCAAGTGTGGGGAAGACTCATGGAAGACTTACGAGTCCATTTTTGGTGATGGTTCAAGCACTCTATGATCACCTCTAATCAGGTCCACGTACTCTTTCTCATATTTATGTTGCTTTGATTGAACGAATTTGTTTTTGTTTGTTTTGGTGTGTTTATGTTTGAAACTTGGTTGATTGTGATTGGGTTGGTGCTTATGGTTATGGGAATCGTTGAGTTGGATATTGGGAGTTATTGGGTATTGGTTATTTTTGCACCCACTAACCGCACTTTTACATTTCATAACTATTTACATTGGGACAATGTAAGGTTCAAGTGTGGGGATGTGGAAATCTTGGAAACCATACAAATTTTTTGAAAATTGTTTTACAAAGTGTTTGGTAGAGGTCTTTGGTCATGGTTAATTCATTAAGTTACTCGATTAAGTTTTTCCAACAAATGTTAAAAAAAATCTATACTATATAATAAATAAAGGTTTTTCCATGTCACGTGTCGTCTCCATATTCATTTTTATTATTTTTTCCCGGCTATCTCTCTTATTAAATGCACCTCATATTTTTAACAATAATATATATTTAAAGAAAATATTAATTATACTAATAAAACATATTTATTTTAAATTATCCCTTATTAAACTTTGAAAATCTAATTATGTAACTTTTATTTTCAATCAAATAATAAATGAAAATCAAATTACATTAAATGATACTTAATTTATTTTTGAAACCCAATTATATATTAGTTTCTACATATTTTGAGTTTTGTTTTCTATCCTTAGTATATGATACATTTTTACACGTGTAAAATATACACATAATAATTTTAAAAAAAATATTTATTGATATTTTTCATCCGTGTGTATACACGGGATCTAAACTAGTATATATATATAATAAATTGGAAATGTTGGAATTGGGAGTAACAAAGTTGAAGGTGATGGTTTGCATGCACATGTCGGTAACCTATTTTCCACCGTTTCTGTGAGACTTTGAGCCAAATTGATTTATATTCTCTTATTTAAGTGTTTAGCCACTTTGTTTCATATTTTAGAACTTGCATATTGTTAATACATGTTGAAACCTTGAACCAATTGATTGTGCAAAAATGATAAAGGCATTAGGAGAAACCTTTTTATTTTTAGCCATTTTTATGCCTTTACCCGTTAATATCCACTAGATACCCATTCTGAGCCTATACCTTTTCTTTTGACAAAACCCACAACATTCACCCATTCACTTTTTAGCCTTTTCTTTTTAAACCCGTGAGTTGGAATTCAATTAACTTAGTTTACTGTAGTTGCAGTTGTAAAAAAAAAAATGAATGAAAAAGAAATACAAAAATAGTATTGGGTCAACATGTACCCAAAGGTCTTGAATATTAGTCGAGCTACAATAAAAGATGTTATTGGGTCAGTTTAACTCAAGTTTCATTTGATAGTTTGAAGAAATAAGAAATTTAGTGTTGATGGGTCATTTATACCCATGGTAGAATTTTGAAGGTTAAAGAGTTAATTTGTAACTTCATTAGTTGAATTCCACTCACCTTTAGCCACTTTAAAAATCCTTATCCATACCCGTAACCCTAACCTACATTACAACCCTTAAAAGACCTTTTGATTTGTACGTTTTAGTTGTGTTAGTAGGTGTAGATGTAATCAATATGCAAGCCTATAATAATGTGATTCATTGTTTGGTTTCGAGTGAAAAATACTAGCACATCATCGCTAGTCCATATATGAAGCCGTGTGGAGTGATTGATTGTGAGGGGTGTGTGCATGCAAAGCCATAGCTAGATATGAGTTAAGCGCGTTCCAATATTTCCTTTTGTTTAAAAAATTCATCGATGGTTTGTTGGATTGTAATTCTGTTGAGAGTTTAATTTTTATGAATTTTGCGTGACCGTGGACCTTAACTTATGTTTAGTGAAAACAATCATTTAAGAATTTGTAATGTGAATTTAAAAGCAAATGAATTTGCTTGAGAGCAAGCAAAACTCAAGTGTGGGGATATGATAAGTGACCAAAGTTTCATGTATTAAGAGGTGCAATATGTTATATTTATGCATTTTGATATGTGGAATACAAAGGTTTTGTGTAGCCATGCATGTGCAGGTGTTGGAAGCTTAAAGTATGATTTTGGAAGATATTAGGCGAGAGATGCAAGAGTCGGAAGAGACACAGAGAAAACGGGGCAAAATGCAGGGTCAGCGTAAGGCTACGCTGCTACAGCGTAAGCCTACGCCGAAGGCAAATTGCAAACAGAAGCATCAGAGGGTCAGCGTAAGGCTACGCCATATCAGCGTAGGCCTACGCCTAAGTAATTTCTTCACAGCAGCTTCCAGTGGACCGGCGTAGGCCTACGCCCTCCCAGCGTAAGCCTACGCCGGGTGCGTTTCAGACGCGGGGTTTGGGCGAAACAGCCGAATTTCAAAGGTTATTTAGGTTTTTCTTCCCCAAAATTCGAATCATCTTTTACACCACAGTTCTTGGGCGATTTTGGTCATTCTAGGAGGCTAAGGAACACGATTCTAACATGCAAGTGAAGATTGATACTCGAAATATTGAAGAATCGAAGATGCATTCCACAACCATGAGCGGCTAATCCACCGGTAATCATTCCCGGGTGGATTGTTTGTAAGTTTTTAGGGTTTTATCATGTGCTAGCTTTGAGAAACAATTCTTGTAATCGTTTGGTTTGAAACACTTGAATCTTCGTGTTTAGTATGGTTATGAACTCACGGGAGTCGATAAATTTCTTGCACCATTGACCCCGTTAGATGATAATTGCTATGAACTTTGATTTATGTTGAATCTATTGATTAATCTAATTCTATATTGCATACATTTGTCTCGATTTCATTCGTGAATATTGTTTTACACTATTTGCCGATGATGTATGAATGTTGATGTTCTTGGTTAGATTTGGTTAATTAGATTTGAATAACCATTCGATTGTTTGAACTCAATGTTGGTGTGATAATCCCTAATTATTTGTGAGCTTGAAACCCGGGTGTGATACCCTTTTTAATTATTGTTTACAACTTAAACCGTTTTGTTTGGTACTTGATTTGTTTGTTGAGTTTATAAAGTTTTCACTTAAATCATTGATTGTGTTTGATCAGAAAGACCCGTTGTAACTTCATAATTTGCATTGTTAATTGAAGTTGAGCACCGATCACAAACTCTTCGTGGTTCGACACCCTTCTTACACTAACTAGTTTAAGGTGATTAGGACACTCTATTTCTTTATCTTTGACCGGTCCCTTCGACACCGATCAGTTGCCCCTTGGGGTCCCACCAAGGGGGCGATGCCTCCTTGGAACCCCCATAATCTAGGGCTTCGCGTCTAACAACTTTAGAGGTCTCATGGTTCCAGAAATTAGAATAGTCTTGATTGAGTGCATACTTCACACCTCCTAACTCAAACCAATGTATGTTTTAATTTCTGATTTGGTCTTTAAGTAAATCCAATTATATAAAATAATATCGATGACATTAAAATCATCAACAACGTGTACCACCACATCAGCATATTAAGTCGCGTTAGAAAGTTGTGACTATAACCTGCTTAAGAGGCAAACAAATTCCTTTTTTCTATGCATAGAAAATGTTTGTTTCCTTCAATGCAAAAAAAAGTACCTGAAAGAAAACTTGCAAAATGTTCTGTCACCTAATTATAGATTACGATACCATTAGATGCATTTATGTACATATTAGTCAATAAAACATGAACGTAGTTTCTTTAAAAAATGAAGTCAAAGCAGGGGATAAATAACAGAAAACATATTTGTGACCATATAATCATTCTTCATTTTGTAAGGTTAGATTTTTACAGAAGAAAGTTATTTAGTAGGTGTCAATAATAGTTAATTTTAATACTTTTTATTACAACTTAGGGGGTGTGTTGGAATCAATGAACTCGAATACGACCCATATATTTATTTGTGTCAAGGACATCAATCAGTGGCGGATCCAAAGTTTTTGGTGAATGTGTGCAAAAAAATAGGTCGGCTCAAATCAAGTTGAGTCAAAAGGGACTGTGATGCGGGAAACGGAAGCAATCAAATGGCTAGAAACTAAAAAACTAAACAAAAGCTTCAAGAAACCCAAAAGTTGTTCTTACAATATCAAATAATCATAAACTCAAAACTAAATAACCTTTAACACTAATTTATACTAAACAAAGGTCTTAGTAAACAAGAAAGATAAAAATTAAGAAACTTGAATTTCAAACAAAAAATAAAAGATATAAAAATCTGATTTCAAATAAGGAGATAATCCTGTATCATACACTCCATCTTCGAAAAAACTCGTCCTCGAGTTTTGCTTTTTGATCAACCCCGCCTGGATTAAAAGGAACATCCACCTGTTTTTCTTTGACCGTTACTAAGACTCGCTTAGCTATTTCAATTGCAAGGCTTGTGTCTACACTATCTTTTTTATTAATGAAGATTTCCTTGACCAAAATATATCCTACGTTTTCAAACAAATCTACATTTTAAAAAATATAATCATGACCCTTTATTCCACCCGCTTGAATTTTGGAATGTGTTAGTTTCCCAAAAAAACGTGATTTAATTTCCAAAATATTAACTTGACCACCAAATTTTGGACCATTTTCACGGTCCAAATTCCGGGCACATGTAGCCATCGTACCATCATCTTGAACCACCATGGCCACCTTTAAATCTACAACAAACATACCCAGCGAACCCATTGAATTTTCATGCACGTTGTCAGCCTTTTCTTCTTCTTCTTGACTGACGACTTGATTAAAAATCTTTTGCACAAACAAATATTCTTCTTCGTCGAAATCAATCCCGCCTTCATCGAATGTGGGTTTGTCTTCCGATAAGCACTCCTGAACAGATTCATTATCATAGATCGGTTCGAGGAACCGAGGGTGGGGGTGGCCGCCCTCCTCCTCGTTCACATCGCCTCGGACGATGGTTCTCGATTCGGTTTCCTTATTACGCCTCTCCCGTTGTAACTCAAGATCTCGGACTCGTTGGCGAAGCCGTTTGATCTCTAGTTGTATTTCAAGATCTTGGACTCGTTGTCAGAGCCGTTTGATCTTAAGATCCCGTGGGTCGGGATAGACTCCATCGCTGCCTCGGTCGGCGGTTCTGCGAGTAGGGCGTCGATCATCTCCACGGGCAGCCATTTGATAACCAAAAGCTCTGATACCAAATGATGCGGGAAACGGAAGCAATCAAATGGCTAGAAACTCAAAGACTAAACAAAAGCTTCAAGAAACCCAAAAGGTGTTCTTACAATATCAAATAATCATAAACTCAAAACTAAATAACCTTTAACCCTAACTTATATTAAACAAATGTCTTAGTAAACAAGAAAGATAAAAATTAAGAAACTTGAATTTTAAACAAAAAAATAAAAGATATCAAAATCTGATTTCAAATAAGGAGATAATCCTGTATCACAAACCAGTTTCGTCCTACACTTGGGTCGGGTTTGAAACCAGTTTGATGGGCCCAAACCGTTTTTTTTACACCTCTAGTTGGGTCGCTAGTCACTTGGCCCTAGAATAATAGACTGCGACACATATTTCTTTTGAAGCCCATTTAAACTTACGGCGAAGTTCTTTTTTTTTTTCTAATTCTTTCAGCCCATTATTATTTTATTTTTGTAAGCACCTCCTAATTGATGACAATTCTACTCATTGAATTGCAATCACGTTTAGCAAAATATTAGGGGTCTTCGTTACCCTTTTTGAAGTTTCACAGGAAAACGGGAATAATGATTCATAAATCATAAGGGTGAAGGGGGCACAACACTCACCCAAAAACTACCCTAACAAAAATACTCAATTAGGGTGTGCCACCTCACTTTTATCTAAATCCAACCCCAATACCCTAAATGGTTGGGGGCATAACCCTAATGTCCTAACCCTCTTCTCCACTTGATCCATCCAATCATTGTTTGCTCTCCTACCCAAGAACACGGGTACTTTTACCCGAAAATACTACCCGCAAGAGGTACCCGCAGTGACGCTTGTTCTCACAAAAACCTGTTTTCCAAAAGCCACAAAAACCTGGATTTTTAAACTCCTTTTAGATTTTTGAGAATCAAATTACCAATCTACCCACTCTTTTACCCTAAATATCAAATAATCATAACCTAATAATAACACTCCCCAATCGTCGACTCCAACCCTCGCCGATCCACCACCACGCTTGTTCTCACCGCCGGCGACCACCGTCGATCAACCACCACACCCGGCCGACCACCGTCGCCGTCCTACGCCACCGCTGCCGTAAATTATAATTTTTATATTATTTATATTGTTATTTTTTTAAATTATATTATAATTTTTTGTAAAAGAAATTTATATTATATATTTCGTTATTTTTTTTTAAATTATAATTTTTAGTAAACTTCGCTTTTGCTCTCTGTGGTTTGACCATTTTAACCCTTTTGTTCCAATAGTTTGAAAATGGCCAAAACACTTCTTGAGGTTACCATTTTGTTGTCATTTTGCTCCCTGGCACTAACTCCGTTAAATATTTCAGTTAAAATTAAAGGCATTTTGATAATTTCATGATGTAAAATTATATATATATATATATATATATATATATATATAACACTTTCACTCTCTCTTTCACACCCCAGCCACCGCCGCCACCACCACCGTAAGTATAACACCCCAAATACATTTTAATCAAAAATCACTAAACTCTCTATCTATCAAATTGGTCAATCATTAACTAGAATCAGAACCAAAACACAATCTTAACAAAAGAGGGATCAAAATTACATTAGGGCAAACTTTGCAAATCACTAACCGCATCAGCAGTGGAATTATCCGCATCCATAGCACGCCGGAGCTTCGCATACAGCTACGGGCTCCGGTACACGGATCCAACAACCGTTGAAGGTTTAATTCCACCTGAAACAACGTCGAATTGCAGAGTCCCCGTGTAAAATAACATGCCGGAGAAGTATGGTAATTTTTCAAAACCAAACAAGAATATCCAGATCTCACCTCAATCCCCCTTTTCTCCACACCTACAGGTTGAACCCCCGGCATCATCTCCGACATCATCGCCAGCAATGCACAACCACCCCACCCACCTTTCGTGAAAGGACCCAGACCGGATACCTCTCATAGTTGGCCAACATTGCATAAACATAGCTCTTAAACATTGAATAAGTTAGAATTCAACAGCGGAAGTATTTACAAAGTTCTGAAATAATTAAAACTTTAATTGTCTTAAACATAAACTTGATAAAGGGGATGTCAATCTTGCCAGCAGCAGCCATCCAGCCATTCTCTTTCTAAGCCCTTGCGACTTCATATCTTTTTCTTTCATTTGTTATCTGATGTGAATACTAAAATAGTCAGCTAACGCTGGTGAGTTCAAGTTTTCTTTAGCTTTATATAAAAAGGATTTTCCCTTTTAAAACGTTTTTTTAACATTCATATTATATTATACTCGTAATACAATAAAATCTTTCTTTATTACTTTAAATACATACGTATTAAAAACTTTCTTTCTTCTTTAAAATACATACGCATTTACTTTGTGCTCTTTTCTTTAAGTCATACATTAATGTCTACAATTTGTTTTCATTCGTAAGCATCTCTGTGTCTCGAAGGGACCGACGCAGGTGTTGTTCCCTAAGGCTCAACGTCCAAAGGCCTACACCGCCCCTTTGTGTTCCCGAATGAACTTCTTTCGCGGGTATTGTTCCCTAAGGCTCAACGTCCAAAGGCCGATACCCGACTTTTTGTGCCCCCAAGCGGGCTTCTTCATTCTTAGTTAGCGACCGTCGCCGCTAGAGTAACCATCATTACTCATCTTAACCAGTTGTACAACATCCTCGTTATAGTGCCTTGCCAAGCATTGTCCCAATTTTTCTCATGGTACGTCATGGTCTCGGTCCATGACGCAACCTCAGCTTCGGGTAGCACTAGTCTCAAGGACTATACTACTACCTTAAGACTTGCTACTATGCTTAGGGTAGCACTAGACTCTAGGACTACGCTACTACCCCAAGTCTTTTCTTTTCTGGGTCTCATACTCAGACAGATTAGACAATGTATTTGTCTCATTCTTCATCTCTTTGTTTATAAAACATATAGTTAAATAAACCATTTTTTCTTCTTTTTCTGTTTATAAAGCATATAGTTGAATAAACCATTCTTTCTTCTTTTTCTGTTTGTAAAACATATAGTTAAATAAACCATTATTTCTTCTCTTTCTTTCTTACAAAACATTCAGTTTAACAACCGTTATCTTTCTTTCTTACAAAACGTTCGGTTTAACAACCGTTATCTTTCTTTCTTATAAAACATTCAGTTTAACAACCATTATCTTTCTTATCTTTCAAAATGTTTAAGTAATAAAATACATTTATTTTAAACGTCTAATTCTTGAGTATGCACACCACCTTAAAACAGTAAAATAGGGATTCTTGAACTCGCCTGATTTTCTTAAGATCAACCCACTCAGCAAGAACTTCCAACTAGGCAAGTTAACACCAAGTCCTTATGTCCGAAAACTCTATGTTCGAATTCTTTTTCGATTGAAATCTATTTCGATCGAAGTCTTTTTTCGACCAAAAACTAGTCGTTTGACAAGTCTCACTTCCCATAATAATCCCGTTCCAAAACATCCTATCCAAAAACTATTTTGGTCAAAATCTATTTCCTTTGAAATTATTTACTTCAGAAAACTATTTCGGTCGAAACCTCTTTCGACCGAAAACCATTTCGATTGGACGTATACTGCTGTCCGAGAACTACCTATGTCCGAAAATACTTTTCGGATGGCTAGAGTTTTCGGACCATTCAACAAGATTTCAGACGATTCATATGTTCTTGCCCAAAATCGTCGTTTTTGATCCAAGTTTAAATCTTTTTATGTCCAAAACACTCGTTTAGTTTCCATGAGGCTAAGTCTGCTCTTTGTAAGCCGTTTTACACGTTAAAATCTTAACTTTTTACGAAGAACCCTCATAAACCCTAAAACCCATCTTTCTACAAAAACTCGAATCTGGGAGAGTTTGTTACATTTTTTCGTGTGATTCTCTTTCTCCGATTGTTAGTAAGGCTCCAACAATGATCTTGAGTTACGGTAACAGCTTCGGGTCCGGGTTTAGAGCTTTCTATCTCTACTCTCTCTCTCTCTAGAAGTTGCAAGTGAAGGTGATGAATGATGAAATAGAGGGGATGAGGTGGGTTTTACTGCCCTCCTTTTGCGCCTCCTCAGATCGACCCAAATCCGAGCCCGCTAGTCCGTCTTGTTTTATTCTTTACCCTTTCGTTCTATTTCAAGACCCCCTTCTCTTGATGCCTTTCTGTTATTTCGGGATGTTACATTCCGGTGACACATCATTGCCCCACCCCTCCGCTCCGATATCGATTGCCGTCTTCCCCCACCTCACCCATCCGCTTCGATCGATTGTCGTCTTCCCCCACCCCAACGGCTACACACATCGGGTTTGCCCACAGATGGAACCCAACGGCTATGCACAGATCTGTGGATGGAACCATGGAAGATCTGTGGATGGAAAATCAGAAACTTGAATTTCATTGTAAACCTGTTTTGATTCATGATCGGTTGTTGAAGATGAACAAACCCTAGATTTGAAGAAGGGGAGGATCTAGTGAGAGAGAGAAACTAAAAAACTTGTATATACCTGCAATATAGAAAAGGGATTAATAATAAATAGTTAAATACTTATCTGAAAAATTACCAAAGTTTTCTTAATTTTAACTGAAATATTTAACGTAGTTAGTGCCAGGGAGCAAAGTGGCAACAAAATGGTAACATCAAGGTGTGTTTTGGCCATTTTCAAACTATTGGAGCAAAAGGGTTAAAATGGTCAAACCACAGGGAGTAAAAATGAAGTTTACTCTATAATTTTTGTCCAAAAAAATTGTTAAGTATATAATAGTATATGTATATAAGCAATCTCACACACCCTCAAAGTAGTAAATAGTTTTAAATATAAAAGAATTTATTTTTTGGTCATTTTACATAAATAAGCTAAGCCAAACACTTTTTAAAAAACAATTTATTGATTTATTGACTTTTCCCACCACAAAAGCTAATCCAAACATTTTTTTAGGGTGGAGGGGGCACCCTCATCGCCGACGTGCGGCTTGAGGGGTTTCCACTTCGTCACCGCCGCCACTCCCACTTCGGCGTATAGATTTGGCCTTTCACGGCTTTGGAATGACGCATGTCGTGAATGATCAAAACGGTAATATTACCGTTTAACGGTAATATTTTTAAAATTGGTTTGTGGTTTCAAGGGCTTGGGTGCCGCCACTAACGTGGTTTCATGGGTTTCAAAGGGCTTCAAATGAGGTGTCACACTATCATTGGAGGGTGTAAGGCTTCAAGCCTTGGATGCCTCCTCCACCCTTAAAAACTTATGTTGGAAAAGTAGCACTTTTGAAAAAAAAAAACATTTTTGGAGTTAAAATAAGCAAATCCCAAACACCCTCTTTGTGTCTTTGATGTTGGCCAATCTGGGCTTGCCACTTGGCAAGTGAAGGTTGGTTTTTTTAATTTTAATGTTTTTTTAATAACGGATTAATGAACAAGCATAGTGGTCCACGCCTCACATCTTCACTCTCCCTCACGGTTTACAGTTCGATGACGTCAGCAATACCTTTGCTGATATCATAATTAATATATATTTTTTCTTTTTGGTGTGTTTTTTATTAACATTATTTTTACCATTGTATCTACATAAATTATATTAAATGTCGGTCTCTCTCGCCGCGAAGCGTGGGTGTAACCACTAGTTAATACTTAAACCAATGTTGAAACTGTGAATGAAATGGAGGCAAAGCAACGTCAAGGGAAACTGTGAGTGAAATGGAGGCAAAAGGAAGAACATGATATGAATCACCAATGTTGCTTCGGTGAAGTAGTGGTGAACCTGTTTTAAAATCAGTCACAATAAAACCAAAAGGATCGAATTCGACCTTAAGTCTAGTTATTAGCATTAAACTTAGGATTTGAAATTCGGTTTTGATCGTTTAATTTGAAATAAGAACGTTTTTAGGTTGTAAGGTAGATGTTGAAAAGGGTAGAAATAATGACGAACATGTGCGACCAGAAGTACAACACCATTGCTAACCATAATTGATTTTGAGTTAAGAGATGGAGGATGTTAAACAATAGAGTGTACCTGGATTATATTTAATGTGTGACTCGGCTTTCATGTCCATGTAGTAGTTAGGAGCTCAGAGAGGTTGTTGGGGAGACATATTAATATATTATAGAAGATGCAAGCAAGGTTGATAAAGAGTTGAGGTGGATGTCATACATGATGTACGCCGGTGGTGTGTGCGATTATATCCATAGAGGGTTAAGAGCGACAGTCACCGGAATTTGTCCAACTTTTATATATAAAAGCTGAGTTTAAAAAAACATGAACCGGAACCCTTAGCTGTAGTCCATAGAGAAGAAAACCTTATGATTACCCCTCGACTAAGATGTTCCGATGCCGCCACTGAATGTCATGTATTATGAAATGCACTTTCTTGTTTTGGTGACAAGAGATATTGAGAAATGAAAAAAGTATTGTTATGTACTCTTCACTGTAAAATCTTACGAACGCTTATTAGGAAATCTTAAAGCGTTAGGGCCCACTGTATCATTACGTCGAACTCACATAACAACCTATATACTAATCAGAATATGTATTTCATCATTTAAATCTCACTTATTAATTTTAAACTTGATTATTTAATTCTAAACTTGTAAATAATTACTTTATATTCTTTAACTCAAAAAATTAGTAATTAAAATGTTAATTTGAGTTGATGAATGCTTCAACTTTTAAGTTACAGCTTGTGAGGGTAACATATAACATCAAGTATCACATTTTTAGCCATATGTATTTCTTATATAGTTATAAATAGACAATCAATGACTCCTTTTACTCCAACAACTCACGTGATTAGGTGTATGTGTATCTAACAACTCACTATTTACATATTAATTTCATACCATACAGTTCAAAATGATCTTACTCTTCTTCATTCGTTCTTTTAGGCGGCTGGCATGTGGTGATGTTTAATTTTTTTTTTAAATTAATTGATTTATTCTTTAAGAAAAAGCCCAATAAGCTTTCAATTTAAATTCAAGCCCACATACTTAAGGCCCAAATAATTGTTCAAATAAATATATGTATTTAACTCGTTTGATTTTCAAATAATTTTATTTTTATGTAATAACTTTTGTTCGTTAACTTAAAAAAAACGGGAATGCGCACCTATTTTTAGTTTCTTTTGATGAATGTTCCGGTTTGTTTTTTTTTAAATGAGTGATATTCAAAATCAAGTATTTTATTGGATTATTTTTTTTTAGTTTTCATTTCCAACCCTTACACTACATTAAAATATACGCATTTAAACCGTTTGATTTTCTAATAATTTCGTTTTTATGTGATAATTTTCGTTCGTTAGGTAAAAAAACGGAATGCACGGCTGTTTTTAGTTTCTTTTGACCCAGCGGTAAGGCCACACTCCTTATTCGTCATCAACCCGGGTTCAAACATTGGGGATTGCCTTATTTTTATTTTATTATTTTATCCAAATTTTTTTAGTTATCGCTTATATAATACAAGTTATATTTGGGTTCGAGCCCGCAACCCCGCCGCGGAGCACGAGTACCAATTACTAGTTTTATACAATTATTATGTTTACAGTTTACTTTAAATAAAAAGTGTAACACTTTTTATTTAAAGTAAACTGTAAACATAATAATTGTATAAAACTAGCAATTAGGTTGGTGATTTTAGCGGTGTGCACAGAGTGGTTCAAACTAACGTTGGGTTATTTTTTTAATTTATTATTTATATTATTGTTTAAGTAAATTACATGATTTGGGAGTAAAATGAGCAACTGTCCCATTTATTTTATCTTGCACATGACCTGAGATAATGGTTCAAACTAACATCCATTCATCAAAAGACAAAATGTGTGAAACATTAAACGAAATAATATTTTGTGTAATTATTGAAAATAAAGAAGTCAGTTGCATTTTTTAAGATATCAAAAGACGAAACATGTAATTTATTATATAAAATATAGATTAAAAGGATGACATTTTAAATAAAAATCAACTTTTAACTCGTACAATCAACTAATAAAACTGTATCACCAATTTAAATTTAGACATGGGGGAGATCTATCGCGGTACGCGAGGAAATGAAGAGGGCGCTCGACTATTTTGTCCCTCGCGGTACGTGAGGGACCGGCCAGCTTTTTCTCGCGTTACGCGAGAGACAGGTTTTACGGGAAAATTAACCTAATTTAGGTTTTAATCTTTCTCAGCCCCCATTATCCCTCAACTTCGATTCCAGCCATTCCAGAGCTTCAAGAGGGCGATTCTCACTGTTCTTAGGTCGATTGTTCTTAAAGTTTGATGATTGTAAGTTCCATTACATTAGTTTTGATTATTGTGATGAGTATGAGTAGCTAAATCACCCGTGGTCTTCTCCGGGTGTAGGGTTTTGCGTTTACACTTGTGTTTTCTTGAATATCTAGCCTTGGTTTGTAATTTGGTTGGCATCTTAAGCCATATGATTTCATTTATCGATTGAATGCTTTAAACTGTTTTGGTTGATTTCCAATTGCTGTTTAAGTCTCATCAGTCTCAGGTTTCTTTACATTAGGGTTATTGTGGGGGTTGGATGATAGTCGGTTAATCTAAATTGGTTATGCAAGAATAGGTTTTCTTTACAACTCATTCTTCCATTTTCACTGAATTCAATTGAACCATGTGCGATTATGTCTAGGTAATTGCTTGCTAGATAGACTAGGACTAATTTGTGTTTACAAACCTGAACCCTGGAGAGGATTACCCTTCTTATTATTGTTTTAAACCCAATCCAAATCAGTTTTTACTATTTTTCTGTCTTTCAATATCTGTAACAAAGTGACACTTTCCACAAACTTCTCGTGGATACGATACTCTACTTACCCTTACTAGTTAAGGTGTTTAAGGATTGTTTTTGACCGACCAAACGACATCGATCAAGTAGGTAATCAAGAACTCATTTCTTGATATATTGAAGAAGTAGGAAGAAGAAGGAAAATTTTTTCTTGATGAGTAGGTAATCAATATGAGTTCACTTATTAATATACTTAATTATATTAAAAAGTTTAGATTTATTAATATACTTAATTATATTAAGAAGTAGGAAGAACAAGGAAAACATGTTGCCAGCTTAGATATCGATGGTGTAGATTTATTTCAATAATTAAAAATTTTAAGACATGTTATACATTTAGAATGCGACACACTTATATAGTTATGTTAACTATTCCTGTAACGGTTGCTTCCGCAGAAAGAAGCTTTTCCAAATTAAAATTGTTAAAAAATTATTTAAGATCTACTATGTCACAAGAACGATTAAATGGGTTAGCTATTTTGTCAATTGAAAAGGAATTGTTACAAGAAATTGATTTGAAAATTTTTATTAAAGAGTTTACTTCTAAAAAAGCTATAAAAATAAACTTAATCTAAACATTTTATACAAGTACAAAATTATTAAAAAAACGAATTTTTTTTAACTCCGCCAAACATAAACTTTTTAGTTTATTATTGCCGGTCCCAAGCCCGGATAAAATAGGAGGGTTTATGAAATGACCTTTTGTTGAAAGGGAACTCAAATTTTTAGTTCGATTTAGACCACCAATATGATTGAGCCGCCACTGAGGTAAAGCAGGGAAGAAGGGAAGAAGGAAAGAAAGAAGGTTGGAAAGCAAGAAGTCAAGAGAAAGATATCAAGGAAGAATAAGCAAGAACGTGTGGTTCGATCCGGAAGAAAGCAAGAAAAGGAATGGGAGAGTTTGCAAGTTGAAGGGGTGAAGATTGTGAACTCAACAATTAAGGAGGTGATTGTTGGGTTAATTATTAAGTTCACATATGAAAATTCAAGTGGTGTTTTAGATGTCACTATTGTTTATTTTATAAGAAGGATGATTACAATAAAGTGTCAGGTAAACAGGTAAAGTGGTGTTTTGAAACTTTTGAAATCAAATGGGTCAAATATGAAAGTTGAGTTAAAGTCTTTGATTAATTAATTGATGTGAGTTTATCTGTGAAGTTGGCAGTAAGTTTTGGGTGGAAACAAAGATTGGTTCGCAAGTCTTAGCCGGAAGTCCTATTGTGATTGCAAGTCTGGAACTTCTTAGTAGATAATTATTAGTTTATTATTTTGGAGTTTGAGTTTGTTTAATTATTTGAATGCTTGTTAGAGTCTCTATTTAATTATTTGGTAATCATCTAGTAAGTAGGGATAAAGACAAGGGATGTTTATATTATCTTTAGGTGTTTGAGTTAAGGGAGGAATAGGTGTATTTATCCTATTTAAAGGGTCATGTATGCAAGTTTTTATAAAGAATGTGAGTTTTTTTGGTTCCATCTAGCCTCTAATCGCACCCATCATAATTTCTGGTGGTGCGACTTTCGTTTGTATGATCTGTGTTTGTGAAGAAGGATCTGGGTGAACAAAGTCTCAGCTTTTATGAACACAAAAATTGACTTTCGGTTAGATCAGGGGTGTCTCGAAGCCCAAGCTGGCATCGGCGGTCGCTTGGGGCCCGTTTTCGTGGGGGGCCCAAATTAAAAAAATATATATATGTGTATATATATAAATATTTTTTTTTAATTAGAACCAAAATAAGTAGATTAAAATTTTGTTGAGAGACCCATAAATAAAACCCAAAAAAAGATTTAAATATAAACCTATTATCAACTATTTAAATAATAACATACTCATTTTTTTATTTATTGTTATTACAATTATCATCGATCTTTGTAAAAAAATTATATTTAAGGGCCCATTTTTTAGTACTCGTCTGGGGCACCTGAAATTTCGAAGACGTCCATGGGTTAGATGTTTTAGAGAAATTTACTTTGCACATAAAGTAGGAGGGAATTACTTAAACCTAAAATTCAACTTATATCCTTTCAAAATTTGATTAATAGTATATTATACCTTCTATTATACATATTTCACTAAAGCTAACACTTAATTAAATAACCTTATGAAAAGCTAAAACTTTATAAGGTCGCTTTTTATAACAATGTGCAATATTGCATAAAAAAATAAAAGTGTAATCGATATATCAGGCATAAATGAATTAGTTAGATTAGTATATTAACAAAACTAAGTTTGATAGTATATGGGTAAACCCATAATTCAACAGATTATAATTCTACAAACAGTTTGAAGGATATGTAAGTTCTTACTAATTAGAACTGCTATGCCTCATGCCCATCACAACATCATCAACACAATGCAACATCACATGTTTTTGAGTTCCAAATTATGAAAACATTATTATGGCACTAGATGTATTAAAGCATGTTGACATAATAAGAAAAGAAAATAAAGTATGTTATCATAGAAAATAAAGCAAAAATAAGTTGCTATTTCTTGCATTTTGAGTATAAACTAGTGGGCGTTTATCCGCGCGTTGCGGCTAGGCGCGTGTTGCAGCGGCTCGGTTCTGAAAATTGAAACGTAGATAAAAAAACACGTCGTGATGGTATATTTGGAAATCACGGAAATGACACGTCATTGTAAAAATGAGAGTTAAGAAAAACCAAAATGAATTTTAAAAAGTTGTTTAATACTACCACCTCCACTAGCCTGCCCCTTGACCCACCACCAACCCCTACGGCTTCTCTTCAACCTCAGCCAGGTTCCACTTCTATTCATCCGATGGTAACTAAGGAGCCGTTTGGTTCGTAGAATTTTACCAGAAGGAATTGGAATTTGATGGAATTGTAATTAATTCCAATGAAAGTTTACATTGTGTTTGGTTTGTAAATTTGGGGGTGGAATTGGAATATTAAAAAGACATTTTGACCAAACTACCCCTTCTAATCTGGTTCGTCTTCAACAATCCTCCTTCACCGATCCAGACCCAAATCGCCTCGGTACTCCCTCCTCCTATAATATACTTCGTCTTCAACAACCCTTCATCATTGATCTAGGGCTTCATCTTCAACAACCCTAATCCGTCATCAATCTAGACCAAAATCGTCTACTGGCTTAGCGATTAAAGTAGAACAACCACGACCTACCTACTCGATTATTGAAGTCCGTCTTCAACGACCTTACTAATTTTGATATAACAGTTAGTGAAGAGGTTTGGCGATGTCGATTTATTCATCTTGGTTTTCCATTCAATTCGGCATTTTCCTATTTGATCTTGTTTTTCTGTTCAGTTTTGACTTCTTCGGTGTTACTCATTTTTTTCTATTTTGAGTTTGATTTCTTTAATCATTCTTGGTTGTAGTCTTCACGTTCTGGTTCATCACAAATTTGGAATTAGTTTGATCGATTTTGCATGAATAAATTGATTTGTTGGAATTAGTTCTATAGATTTTGCTAGAATTAGTTTGATCGATTCAGACAGTACATGGTTTTTTTTTGTTATGTGAAGAAAGGGATATTTTGGTAATCATAGAATATTCCATTGGAAAGTTTGAGATTCCATGCATCCGTGTAGTGAAGGAATGTAATTTCCTTAGGTTGGTGGAATGTTTTCCAATTTCAATTTCATCATGTGCCAACCATACACGTTTTCAGTTGGAATTAATTCCAATTCCTACGAATTTCACGAACCAAACGGGGTCTTAGTGTAAAGTTGGTATTACTAAACCAAAACACATTGTGGATTTAATTGATCTTTCTCCTACAAATCTTCGCACAGTTTTATTAGCCACTCAAGAACCCAAGGGATTCAAATCGACCTCCAAACACAAACATTGGTGTGAGGCTATGACCGAGGATATTTCAGCTCTTCACAAAAATCACACATGGACTCTTGTTCCTCACCCTAAACAAGCAAACGTGGTTGGCTCCAAATGGGTTTTGCGCACCAAATACAATGTTGACGGCTCCATTGATCGCTATAAGGCCGTCTCGTAGCTCAAGGCTTTACACAAGTACCCAGTTTTGATTTTTTGCACACCTTTAGTCCCGTTGTAAAAGCAACAACGATTCGGATTGTGCTCTCTCTCGCCGTCAACAACCGATGGAACCTACATCAACTAGACGTCAAAAATGCGTTTCTCGATGTCTCGAGAAACCGTTTACATGGAGCAGCCACCGGGTTATGTTGATACACGTAATCTCGATTATGTTTGTCAACTAAACAAGGCTCTTTACGGTCTAAAGCAAGCTCCACGAGCTTGGTTTCAGCGGTTGAGTACTTTTCTTATACACCAAGGATTCCGTTGTAGTCAAGCAAATACATTATTGTTTATTTTTCTGCGTGGCTCCTACTTATTATATTTATTGGTGTACGTTGACGATATCATTCTCACTAGGAATCATGAGCCTTCTATTCGCCGTTTCATTGATCGGTTACAAGCTGAATTTGCGATTAAAGACTTGGGTAAGTTGATTTATTTGTTGGTTCTTGAAGTGTCCTATACTGAAGATGGTTTATTTCCGAGTCAAACCAAATATGCTCATGACATCCTCACTAGAGCTGGAATTCTTCACTCTAAACCGGTGGCTACTCCCCTTGCTGCAAATGTTGTCTTTACTAGTACTGGCACGCCTTTTACCGATCCTACTCTATACCGGGCTCTGGTTGGTGCTCTTTACAATATCTTACCATTACTCGCTCAGATTTATCATATGCTGTCAACCAGGCTAGTCAGTTTCTCCACTCACCAACGGATCAACACTTTCAAATGGTTAAAAGAATTATGCGATATGTGAAGGGCACATTGACTTACGGCTTGTGTTTTTCTTACCCGAACAAATCTTTACTCATATGGTACTTTGATGCGGATTAGGCTAGATGCATAGAAACATGACGTTCCACTTATGGCTACTCAATTTTCTTTGGTGGTAACCTTGTCTCTTGGAGTGCTAAAAGGCAGCCAACCGTTCTAGTTGCGAGTCAGAATATAGGGTTATGGCTAATACTGCAGCAGAACTCATATGGATTACCCATCTTTTGTGTGATCTTAATGCTTTGCCACCAGACCGTCCCACGTTGTTGTGTGATAATTTGAGTGCCATCTTTCTTAGTCAAAATCTGGTTGCTCACAGACGAGCAAAACACATTGACATTGATTACCATTTTGTATGTGAACTTGTGTCCGTCGGCAAACTACACACTAAGTTTGTACCTACCGACATCATTACGAAACCATTACCGAGACCACTGTTTGAATCACTTCGAGATCAATTACGAGTCTGTCTGACACCCCTTCGCGTGAGGGGGATTATTAACCGTAACTACCAAAACAAACCTCCTTAATGAGGATTTTAATTTAGTCAAATCTGTTGTGTAGTTTCCGTGTATTACTCCTGAGTTGTGCTATTTCTTTGTATGTAATTGTATTATATTAAGCAATGCAATATGGAAGATCTAATAGGCCAGAAACAGGTTCAATGACATAAATTTATTTAATTTGTTGAGCGTTTGATAATTTTTATTTTCATAACAAAAAGGTAATGACGACATTTTTGTTTTCTTAAGCTTTACCTGTTTTCGCCATTCAACTTGTTTTTTTTACTGGATTTGAATCATTTGACATAAAAAAATTGAAAGCATAATTGAGTGATAGATGATTTATTTTAGTAAAAATAATAAAACACTTGATGATCTAATTATCCAATATCCTTTTATTTATTACAAACATTTGATATCCTTTTATTATTCAAAAATGAGTTTCACCTACGCTTCGAATCAGTTATTATTATTTTCAAATTCAAATAATTATAACTGATTCGAATTGAAGGTGAAACTCATTGAATAATACATGATCAATCGATTCAACTAAATGAAAACAATATTCTATTATATTTATATAAAAAGTTTATGAAAATATAAAGACGGGCTGAATGTGTCCATGGCAGGTCTAAAGTCCACGGGCCAGGCTTTCAGTTTCACGAAAGCAAGAAGCCCATTAAGATGGCCAACAATTCCTCAAATAAGAGGGTTCTTTGTAGAACCATTGCGAGAATCGATCGTAATTATTTTTCATTTGTTGATTTATCTAATAATCTAACACGATCTAAAAATACATTATTGTATGTAAATATACTTAGAAATAATATATGTATATTTTCATATATTATAACATCTACCTAAACACACACGTATATTCACTATAATTCTCTGATCTACATATGTGTACGAACTTGTTATGAGAAACAGAAACGAGAGAAAGTGGGAAAATTAATTAGTTAGACCGTTACGATTATACATTTTTCAATTAGTTTTTAATAATAGATAAATGATTTTAATTGGTTTTCGTGTTAAGCATGAAACTTTCATATTTCGTGCGCATGTATCTTTCGCACGAATGTTTCTGTTTAGATTAGTTTCTGTTTATTTGATTTGTATATAAACACATTTGTATCATCATTTCAAGTTATCAATGAGAATAAGAAAATTCCTCCAATATTCTCTCTTATTTTACATGGTATCAAAGCATAATTTGATCGATTTTGTGTGTTGTCATCTGATGCTTGTTGAAATTTCGTCTCACTATCACTTTTGATTCGGTTTAGTGATTGAATTCATTCAATCTCAGGTTATTTCGATTGCAAAATTCCTTATTAGCATCGAATCCTTCATCCTTGTCTTGCTTTTGGCTTGTTTCACATTTGAAGTTTCTCGGGGGTTCTTTCGTTTCAGCTGTTGATTTGGCTTGTCTTTGGTGAATGACTTCATCAATTTCGTTTGCTTTTGGATTCGTTTTACATCAGAAGTTCTTATATGATGTTTTTCGCACTGTTGCTTCCGCATTCGTGTATTGATCTTCATCTTTTGACTTTGAAGGTTTTACCACTAAATTCTATTGTAGATTTGAAGATTGTTTTTTGTGAAAATTTACACTTTCGGATACTGTTTCGCAAGAAAGTTTTACTTTTGTTTAGCTCTTAAGTTTCGTTCAGTTGTTTTGCTTATACTTTCACATGAAACTTTTTAAGTTTCCCACCAAAGTTCAACTTTCACACGAAAGTTTTGGACTTCAACTTTCACATTTCAAGTCTTCTGTTTCTTTATTCAAAAACATGTCTAACTTTTCTGGCTCGGTGAATTTCTGGTTTGCCTATGGATTCTTCAAATCTATTATATTTGCATCCTTCTAATCATCCCAAGATGTTACTTATTTCAAAGTCTTTCAACGGGACGGGATTTGGTTCATGGAAACGAGAAATGTCTATTGCCATATCTTCTAAGAACAAGCTAGGGTTTGTCAGTGGAAATGTTTCCAAACCCACTAGTTCTCTGCATCTTGATCTTTTGCAAAGGTGTAATAACACGGTGATTTCGTGGATACTAAACACCTTGTCACGGGAAATTAGTGAGAGTGTTCTTTATGTGGAAACGACATATCAACTTTGGACTGAGTTAATTGATCGTTATGGTCAAAGTAATGGAGCCAAATTTTATCAGCTACAGAAAAACTTGTGTGCTATTTTTTCAAGGCAATGATGACATTGCGACTTATTTCACAAAGATCAAATCTACCTGGGATGAGTTAGATGAGCTTGATGTTATTACACCTTGCATATGTGGTAATGCCTCTCTCTTGGCCAAGCATGAAGCAGACCAACGCTTAATGTAGTTTCTTATGGGACTCAATTCTTTCTATGAGATAATTAGGGGAAACATTATCATGATGAAACGGATTACATCCATTAATCAAGTCTATACTCTTCTGATTGAGGATGAAAAACAAAGGGAACTTCATTCTGTAGCTCATTTCATTCCATAGGATGCTTCTATGAATGTTACTTCTCAAGTCCCGAGAACTTTTGATAACAAGGGTCCATACCGGAAGAATCTTGTGTGCAGTCACTGTAAGAAGCATGGGCATGCAGGGAGCAAATGTTATCATTTAGTTAGTTTCCCAAAGGACTTCAAATTTACCAATGCAAAGAAGATTGTTGCTAATTCAAGTTCTGATGAACTCACTTCTTCTGTTCCACAAACTAGTTTACCTGCAGATCAATATACTTCTTTAGTGGAACTTCCATAGAAAAATATTGGAAATAGCAATGGTGTTTCTCATGTTCAACCTCTTAGTTTTAACAGCTTTGTAGACATTTCCTTTTCACCACAGGATGTTGAGCAGCCTCTTGATCAAGTTTTGAAGCTCAAGAAATCTTTTTATGGTTTGAAACAAGCTTCTAGGCAATGGTATGGGAAGCTGTCTGATGCTCTTAAAACAAAAGGCTATATGAGGTCCGCCAATGACTATTCTTTGTTTTCTAAAACAATGGGTGATTTTGTTGTTCATGTGGCCATCTATGTGGTTGATATTCTCTTAACTGACAATGATGAAAAGGAAATGTCTGCTTTGAAAGCTTTCTTACATTCCACTTTTCAGATCAAGGATCTTAGTTCTCTTAATTACTTTTTGGAGATTGAAGTTCTAAAAGCTGATTCTGGTGTGATCATGGCTCAACGAAAGTTTACCACATATCTTTTAACTCAGTTTAATGTTGCCAACATTTCTCCTGCTAATTCGTCTCTGCCATTACACTTACAACCCAAAACTAGTGATGGTCAAGTTCTTGATGCATCTTTAGCTTATCGAAGGCTAGTTGGGAAGTTGAATTACTTGACCCATACTCGACATAATCTTGCTTTTGTTGTTCAATTTCTCAACGGTTCATGAGTGATCCACGGGTTCCTCACTTGAAGTTTTGTTTAGATTAGTTTATGTTTATTTGATTTGTATATAAACGCATTTGTATCATCGTTTCAAGTTATCAATGAGAATCAGAAATTTCTTCCAATATTCTCTCTCATTTTACATTTCGTGAGGAGTTGCATTAATCCAAGACCCATACATAAACAAACTAAATTCAATTTCAATCTACAAATGCCATCACTCACAAGCACCCGTGAAAAATAACAGGAAACAGAGAAAAAGTCATCAAGTAATCACCTCTATTTAAGTATCTACAATTGCACTTCAATTCTTCTTACCATTTTTACTCAGCTGAAAAACAGTGTGTCTGCATAATCTGCTTACTCCTTTTCTCAAATTTAACCTCTCCAATATTCCCTCCACCACCGTCGCCACCTCCTCCTCCTCCTCCTCCTGTTTTGATCGATGGTTGACCAGCGGTTCACATCCTACAGTCGGTCCACTTTTTCTTGGAGAACTATAAGAATCAGGATTAACTAATCTTGTGTCATCTTCACATGAAGAAATCATTCGATTAGACGATTCCTCTCTTCCGCGTAGAGTTTTGATTACAAGTGTTTTGAGAAAGTTCATGACTTGAACCGCATGAATCAGTGCAGTCAAAGGATCATCCATCTGCATCAACAAAGTTTAACTTTTGAGGTCATATGTTATGGCATTGTTTCTGTACATGTGAAAAAGATTAATCAAATTGACCTGGGTCACGTTGGGGGCAAAAACCATAGCAATGTTGTGGGAGTTCATTTTGTTTTGTGGTTCATATCTTACAACATCTGCCATTAAATTGACAGTCCAATCAAGAAGTGCAGCCTCAGTTTGAGGAAGTGATCTCGCGAGTGAAGTACATTCGTCTTCTGTGTTGCAATGCATCACTTGCTCAGGGGTTAACGAATCAAGAACACCCATAGGCAGTTCTCTGAACCATGCCTGTGTTTAATTACAAACATGAATCATTTTCATTTCTAGTAGTTAAATTAATAATGGTACCTTAAATATTACCTTAATCAAGCCAGCTAAGCAATGAACATCTATCCCATGAGGGACAGACCCTTTGTTAAGTTGCTTCCTAACATCCTGTTCTTGGCTGTTTTCTGCATTTATTCTAAATATCCCTTCTGCCTTTAACCAATAGACATATAAAACTAAAATTAACTCAATCTAAAACACATAGAATGTTGAAAATGAACTTTATAAAAGTTATAAATTAGGCATTTTACTTGAAGCCCGCCTCCTGCGTATAACCGCCTTTGCATCATTAGAAGTATAGTCGGCACGCTGTTCCCCCTCTCGTCATAAGAACATTGCATCGACTCCACAGATACTCCAAACACGCGTATGCTGTATCAAATGAGGTTGAGTTTATTTAACTTTACATTAAAAATAAGAAGTAACATTGCAAGAATGTTTTTAATAAAAAAAACAATTGACTTGAAATACAAGAATCAGTTCCCATCTGTAAATCCTATTCTTTTCTTCCTCTGTAATGTACCCAAAACGGATATTTGAAAAGCAAAAATCAACATGAAGTTTGCACTACTTGAACAATAATTGTAAAACGGAGCTGTACCCTAAAAAGCAGTGTTTTCAAAACCGGGCACATAACCTGTCCGGTTGTGTGTAGTTGAACCGTTTTCATTCGGATCGGGGGTCGAACCAGATTTCAAAATTTTTTTAATTTCCTTCAAAATCTCATTTTCTTATTAATTTAGTATTCCAAGTTGCATATTATATTTATTTAAGCATTCATATGACATTAAAATTGTAAATTTACATCAAAACAAAAAATGTTTTATATTTTGTATCTATATACATATTTTTAATTTGTATGTTATTTATGACATCATCGGGTTCTTATATCCGGTTCGACCAGTGGACCTCTAATACGGCCGGTTTGTTGTCCGGTCCGGTTATGAAAACATTGCTAAAAAGCAAGTTTAATAATACCTAATTACATAGCTGAATCCTGTCTTTTGAACTAGATTTTCTTATGGGTAATGTTAGGGTTGTTAATGGAATTTGTACGGCTTTGACGGGATTTCTAGGCCGAACCGGTAGCTTCCCCTTTTTAAATAAACTAAACCAAACCGCCCAGGTTGGTTAGGTCAACCGGACCTGCCAAACCGACCTAAGCGGTTTAGTTTTGATGGTTTCATAGCTTGGGCCGGTTTTTTTGTTTATTTTTATTTACACGAAATCATACCATTTACAATGTTTTTAAGATATTAAAAAAAAGAAAAAGAATAACGAACGGTTTACCTTTTAGGTTTGCACAAAAAAAAATTTAAGAGCACGAAGTCGGTTAGATTAATAATGTACCTTGCGCTGGGGGGTTTGCGGGGGACTTCTGGTTGAAGCTCGGCCGGCAATCCGAGAAAGCCGGCGAAGCGATCGAATGTGACATGAGAGACATGCTGGACATCGGTGGGACGGCTGATATCCAAGGAAGAAGTGGCGGAGGAAGCATCATCGGAGTCTTCGACGGCGCAGGTGACAACTGACTTACGAAGCGCGGACAATAAGAGGGGTAGAATAGTAAAGTTAGAGGATTGGGGGTGATGGTGGAGGTCGGAGCTGATGAAGGGGGTGGTAACTGGGTTGTTGTGGAAGTAGGAGTAATCTTGATAGAAAGAGTGAACGTCGTCGTGTTGATCGGGAAAGAAAGCGGCGTTTTGCGGTGGAGCTCCGGCGTTAGATTTGGATCTAAAAAGCCACGTCATTTGTTTGTTAATTCATATTCATATCGATAATCAAGAAATGTGAGAAGTGCATGAATGAATGAATGGTAGGTGGTGGTGTTATAGATATGGTGGGGTGGAAAGTGACAATTTAATAAACTACGATTTGTTTTTTTATTTATTATATTTGTATTTTAATTTTAATTGGTATATTTTTATAATAGATTTGATGGAAATCCATGACATGATGAAAGAAAGGTGGTAGACCCATGGATGGGAAACGGGAAGGGGACAATACGAAAGTCTAATTTTTGGAAGTTTTGTGTCATTTAGAAATTTCTTTGTATCCATTTAGTTTCCAAATATATATAATATTAGAATTTGTATTTGTGGTTTATTAAAATATTCAATTATATATATTTTGATTTATATTAATACTAGGTTATGGACCCGTGTACTACACGGCCTTATATAATAGAAATTATATATTTCTATAATGTATAAAATAAAATTACATAACTGAAGTATTTTTATTACGTATAAAAATAAAAAAAAATGAAAGTAAAATAACAATTCAAAAATTTGTAAATACTTTCTTGTATAAAACGAGGTGTAAAGGGGAAAGATTAGCCTAGTTGTTAAGTCTTTGATAGCATTCCTGCGATAATATTTCAAAAATCTTGTGTACCTGCGCTAAATGACAGCATGCCTTAAGAAACTTTTCATCAATATGAATTGCTTTCATACGCGCGTCCACAACTTTTTTGTATTCACCAACCGATGACAGTGCCAGACCATGTAAAATCATATCTTTTTAGTAAGCATAACTGTAGCACAGAATATAATGTAAAAAAGTAAAGATTAACTTCCATGCACTAACCAAGTATGTGTAAGCTGACCTATTATCCTTTCAAATTTTGCACTTGCAGACAGTCCTCTGTGGCAGCATAGAAATCCTTGAGCTTAAAACTGACAATTCCTGCATCAGATTTAATGATACGGGTTGAACAATGAAGACTGAACAAATTTATTTTTTTTGGTGATGATATACAGTAACAAATTAATTATTATTTTTTTTCTGGTAAAAAGTTCTAAACCATCAACAATGGAGACTTTATGGTTTAATTGAGTGTTGCTACCAGGTCCTGCAAACAGAAGTTAAAGATGTCACATCAAACATAAAACATTACCACACTAAACAGATTTTATATATAATTCATATATACCACAAGGACTTTCTTAGACTGACATTGTTTTTGATTGAAAACATAAGAGAAATTTAGAAATACCTGCTGAGAAGATTTGGTAGATGGCATTGATCAATAGCATTAGATGCCAATGGTGAGGCCAGATGCTGTAAGCCAGCAGACTGCAACCATCTTGCCATCGCAGCATCTCCAGCAGGACCTGCTTTGTGATGGGACCACCATCTGCAGGTTGATCATACAAAGAAGTTGCAGCAGTATTTCTTTGTTGCATCTAGCCGCCCATGTGGGGCTGTGATCGACGACAGGGAGCCAACTTTTCTTCGAGATGTATTCTCCAAAAATAATTCAATCACAAAAGAAACAAATAACAAGAAAAGGAAGGGCAAGAACTTTGCCATTATCACACCCGCTACTCCACTAGCTCAAGTAGCCCCTACTACCTTCAACCCCAACAAGAAGCCGTATGTGGGAACCTCACCACTATGTAACACCTGAAAACTTCATCACCCTGCTCACATACCATGTCGTTTGTGCACTACATGCAGACGTTATGAGCATTGGGCAAACACCTGCCGTATTTCTCCAACAAATCAAGCCTACCAGCCTGCTGTTCCTGTTCCTGCTGCAATCAACCAGGGTCGTGCTTGTTACGAGTGCGGTGACCCAAACCATTTCAGGAACTGTTGTCCTAGGTTGGTCATTGTGAACCAAACCAACTTGAACCAGGGCAACATGATTTAGGGAAACACGAACTAGGGGAATGTGAACCGGGGAAAAGTGAATCAGGGGAATGCAAATCCCGTAGCTCGTGGACGTGCCTTTAACATCAATTCCAATGAGGCTCAAGCCAACAACGATGTGGTGAACGGTACATACCCAATTAATCAACATTATGCTTCTATCCTGTTTGATACTGGTTCCGATAGAAGTTTTGTGTCCTTTGAATTTGAGCCACGACTTGCTATGAGTCGGGTTAAGTTAGACAAACCCTTTGATATATTAGTAGCGGATGGGTATTTTGTTTCATGTGATACCATTATTAGAGACTGTACCCTAAACTTGAACGACCATGACTTCTCAATCAATCTTATTCCTATGGCTCTCGGAGGTTTCGACATCATAGTAGGCATGGATTGGCTGACCAAACACCATGCTGAAGTCGTCTGTTTTGACAAATATATCCGTATCCCTCTCGACTCGGGATACATTTTGAAGGTCTATGGTGAGAAGCCGTCGAAGGGACTCAAACTTATGTCTTGCACTACCGCACAGAAGTACTTACGGAAGAAATGTGTGGCATTCTTAGCTCATATTGTGGAGCGGAAAGGTAAAGACAAGAGTCTCCAAGATATTCCTGTGATCAAAGATTTCCCAGAAGTCTTTCCCGAAGACTTACCCGGTCTTCCTCCCACACGTCAAGTTGAATTCCGTATTGACCTAGTGCCAGGAGCAAATCCTGTGGCCAAGTCACACTATCGTCTTGCACCATCAGAGATGCAAGAACTTTCAAGCCAACTCCGAGAACTTTCTGACAAAGGATTTATTCGTCCTAGTGTTTCTCCTTGGGGAGCACCTGTTTTATTTGTCAAGAAGAAAGATGGTTCTTTCCGGATGTGCATCGACTACCGGGAACTCAACAAGCTTACCGTGAGGAACCGTTATCCACTCCCGAGGATTGATGATTTATTCGATCAACTTCAAGGCTCAACTTATTTCTCTAAGATTGATCTTCATTATGGTTATCACCAGTTACGAGTCCTTGAATCCGATATCCCCAAAACAGCCTTTCGTACAAGATACGGCCATTACGAGTTCATGGTTATGCCCTTCGGACTAACCAATGCACCCGCGGTATTCATGAATCTTATGAACCGCTTGTGTAAACCGTACTTGGACAAGTTCGTGATCGTCTTTATTGAAGATATTCCCATCTATTCAAAATCAAAAGCGGAGCACGAAAGACACTTGTGTTTGGTTTTGGATCTCTTGAAAAAGGAGCAGTTATACGCTAAGTTCTCCAAGTGTGAATTTTGGCTAAAGGAAGTCCAATTCTTGGGACACAGAGTCAACGAGAAGGGTATTCACGTGGATCCCGCTAAGATTGAGGCGGTGAAGAACTGGCAAGCTCCAAAGACCCCTACAGAAGTCCGCTCATTTCTTGGGCTAGCGGGCTATTACTGTCGTTTCATATCGAACTTTTCAAAGATCGCGGTGCCACTCGCAGCCTTAACACACAAAGGTAAACTTTATGAGTGGGGACCAAAACAAGAAGAAGCCTTTCAAACCCTAAAGCGAAAATTGTGTGAGGCTCCTATCTTGACTCTTCCCGATGGAACCAAAGACTTTGTCGTCTGTTGTGACGCTTCCCATTTAGGTCTTGGTTGTGTTCTAATGCAACGAGGAAAAGTGATTGCTTTTGCGTCCCGACAACTCAAAATCCATGAGAATAACTATACGACGCCCGACCTTGAGTTGGGCGCGGTCATATTTGCTCTCAAAATTTGGAGGCACTACTTATATGGTACTAAGTTTGAGGTTTACACCGACCATAAGAGCCTCCAGCACATCTTCAATCAGAAAGAACTCAACATGAGGCAAAGGCGTTAGGTTGAACTCTTAAACGACTACGACTGCAATATTCGTTACCACCCTGGTAAGGCGAATGTCGTAGCCGATGCTCTTAGTCGTAAGGAATCTATCAAGATCCACAGCATTCAGATTCAGAATGACATCCAAACTCGTATCTTTGAAGCACAACATCTTTCCGTCACCGAAGGAAACATGTACAATGAAATGTCATGCGGTGTAGAACTCCAGCTTGAAACCAAACCCAATGGGTTATTTTACTTTCTGAACCGTATCTGGATTCCGAACCGTGACAGTCTCCGTACCTTCATTATGAACGAGGCTCACAAGACTCGTTATTCTGTGCATCTTGGTGCGGATAAGATGTACAAGGATCTTCGTACTCAATATTGGTGGCCTGGTATGAAAAAGGACATTGCCTTATACGTGTCCAAGTACCTTACTTGCCTGAAGGTTAAGGCCGAACACCGGCGTCCATCTGGTTTACTTGAACAACCCGAGATTCCCGTGTGGAAATGGGAGTGTATTGCCATGGACTTTATAACCAAACTCCCGCACACGTCTCATGGTCATGATAGCATTTGGGAAATCATCGACCGTTTGACAAAATCTGCTCATTTCCTACCTATTCGTGAAGACTATCGGGTTGAGAAATTGGCCCAAATCTATATTGATGAGATCGTCAGTCGTCATGGTGTACCTCTCAACATTATTTCTGATCGTGATGGATGATTCACTTCTCGTTTTTGGCAATGTTTACAATCAGCTTTGGGTACTCAATTGAATCTTTAGTACGGCTTACCATCCGCAAACTGATGGTCAATCCGAAAGAACGATTCAAACCTTCGAAGATATGCTTAGAGCCTGTGTCATTGACTTCAAGGGGAATTGGGATTTACATCTACCTTTAGTCGAGTTCTCGTATAACAACAGCTATCACACGAGTATTAACATGGCTCCTTTCGAAGCACTTTATGGTCAGAAATGTCGTTCTCCTATCTGTTGGTTTGAGATTGGTGAAGCACAAATCACTGGTCCCGAACTTATTCAGGAGACTTCCGACAAGATCATGTTAATCCGTGACAATCTTCTAGTAGCAAGGAGTCGGCAAAAGAGCTATGCCAACAAACGTCGAAAACCCTTAGAATTTCAAGTTGGCGATCTAGTTCTTCTCAAGGTATCCCCTTAGAAAGGAGTGGTTCGTTTTGGAAAGAAAGGGAAACTTGCACGAAGATTCGTTGGTCCTTTTAAAATCCTTGAGCGAATCGGGAAGGTAGCCTACAAGTTGGATCTACCTGAAGAACTCAGCAACATCCATCCTACATTCCATGTCTCGAACCTAAAGAAATGAATAGCTGACGAAAACCTCCAAATACCGCTTGATGAGGTTCACATTTACAAATCAATGCACTTCGTAGAGAAGCCCATGGAGATCATGGACCGAGAAGTTAGGCAACTCAAACAAAGTCGCATTCCAATTGTTAAAGTTCTGTGGGAATCCAAACGTGGCCCTGAATTCACATGGGAGCGCGAGGATCAGATGATGCGCAAGTATCCTCATCTGTTCAAGCAATCCACGTTAAACTCTTAAGGTACTATTCTAATTTTCGGGACGAAAATTCTTTCAACTAGGGGATGATGTGACAATCCGGACTTTTTAGTCTAACTCCGTTATTTAAATCCAATTAAAGCTAACCTATTTAACTTATCTCAAACCCTAGGGACTAATTCTATCAATATTCTAAACTTAAACTCCAAGGACTAGTTGTGTAATATCCTTAAACTATTCTGTTGACTTTACAAAAGTCAAAATCAAATTCCTGTTGACTTTTGATGGTCAAACTAACTTGTTATTAACCAAACTCAACCCCAAGGACTTGTTCTGCCACAATCCAAACTTCAATGTATGAAATCACAGGGACCAACTATGTAATTAACCCAAACTCGGCTATTTTGACTTTTGAAAGTCAAAATTCGCAATTTCTTGGATCCAAGCTCAACCTGTAACCGAAATTTGTTCGAATTGTAACTGTTGTTGCATGAACATGATCATTACACTCATCATTAGGACTTAAAACACAATCATTGTGTCGAATTAAACCACTTTATGAACAATAAATCCATAACCGTTAAACTTGAGTCAATTTCTATCAAATTCGACAAATCCATGTATGATCCTCACAACCCAGCACCCTGCGCACCCCAAACGAAGTTCTCTGAAGCCCTGGCATTCACTAAATTGGTCGAAGAAGTAGCCGGAGTCACCAGGAGTCAAAACAGTCGGAGCCGGAACCTACTCTAGGCGTGCACCACCGATTTGAGCACCATTCTGGTAATTGACCATACCTCTAGTTTCGATTCAACACTATGAATAAAAGCCCCATCCTAATTTGGGCTTACACTATCGGATTAAACATAAACCAATACCTAGGGTTCATACAACTTCGGTTTAGTCTAACCCTATCAATCCGATACGGATTACAGAAATTGAACACATCCGTAGACTCGCCTTGATGTCTACATTGAAAACCCTATGAAATCTAGAGCTTATATCATCAAATCGAATCCAGATCGTATCTAGGGTTCATAAGTGCTCTTGTTTAATCGAATTGCTATCTACACTTGTTTTAAATGAAATTAAACAACACCAATAGATCCGCAATGCTCTAATCAGTGAAAACCCTATGATTTAAACAACGTTTAACATCAGATTTTATCAAATCGATCCCTTGTTCTTGATCTAGGGTTTCGGCCCCTATTCCTGAAATTAAACGATTATAAACTTGTTGTCTTTCAAATTAAAACCCACCACTGGTTCGCAAACAACCGATTAACGAAACCCCTATGCCTACATATTCAATCGAAGTCGAAATCGTTGGAATTGGGTTGGGTTTGTGGTCTGGATTCGATGTGAGGGGGACTCGATGAAACTGTTTGATAAAACCATTTCGATCTGGTTTAGGTTGCGATACCCTAGCGGGCAGGTGTTGTTAAGTCAGTGTGCTTGTGTGGGAGAGACCCGGATTCGAGTCTTTCCACACACATTTCTTTTTAAATCTATTTTTAGTTATTATTTTAATATAAAAATCAAACCCTATATTATTATATTAATATATTAATGTGTTTTAGCCTGGGAACACAACCCGTAGGCTCGGGTTCGGTTTTATAACTCATAATTAATATTATTTCCACTTTTTAAATAACATATTTATATTATTTTCAAACCACGACTTCAAATAAAATAATATGTTTATATTATTTTCAACCCGTGACTCCAATTAAAAATAATATATAATTATATATTATTTTCGCCTCATTTATTAATCTCGTGTAACGTTTCAAACTAATCAATAATATAATTATTTATATTATTTACCCACGATTATATCCCCGAACAAGAATAAATATATTTATTATTCTCGCCACATAAATGATTATTTTAATCCTTCGAACTTAAAAATAATATATATAGTTATATTATTTTCCTAGCCATTATTTTAATGGTACAAACGCACGATCTTATTTATTTTATTCTTCGTAATTAGAGACGTTCGACACGTAACGCATTTATCCTAATTATTATGTTAAGAAACCTTATTCCCGTGGACAAGTTCATCTACTCTTTAATCGTAGTGCGTCTTAAGACGTTCACTCTTCCGTTTCATCGTTACAATCTCTCATATGTCCCTAATTATTATGCTTATAATTCTAGGACATACGTGGACGGTTCACAGACAAACTCTTGTGTTATCTATCACATCCTTATGTGGTACTACTCATACACAACTCAGGTGAGTTTACATAGCCCATTTTTACTATTTTTGCTTTTGGGGTGAAACATGTTTACAAACGCTTTACTTACACAATTCAATACATATGTTCTTGTGTTTTGATCTTTATGGTTTATGTCTTGAACTACTTGATGACCATTACATGTGTTCATGTCAGTACATTCATTAACTTGCAGCCCAAGCCTAAGGTAGTACCTAACATGATCATTTATACGGGAATCCGAAACTATAACTTACCACAAAGCCTTGGCGGGTTTTTGTTGGGTATCAACTTACAACTTAGGTATCATCTTGCCCCTTTTTCAAAATGGCAATCAGTGGGATTGCGTATCTAGTTTTTTATTACCAGGATTGAATTGTACGCTTGGAACCTTGTGTGTTTTCACATATATGCTTTAGACATGCTTTGAACATATTGAATTGTAAACTATACTAAACTTTGTTGGTGTCAAAACCTATGTTTCTCATCAACTACTTATAGTTGACATTTACTCGCATGTTTCAGGTGCACCTGTTTGAGGACACTAGTTGCTCACTTAGGATATGGACCTAGTTGAATTTAATCTATGTTATGTTTGAAACGTTTTGTTTTCCATTTTTCTTCTTGTAACGGATGCTTTAAATTTGATGGATAAATATTACCATTATTAATAGATGATCATGTGTTTTTGAACGACCGCGTCAGCCTCGGCGTATAATCCGTCGCCGGCTGGGGTGTGACAACTAGAACACATAAAAGATGCACAAGGAGATCAAACGATAATTACCTGGCTATGATGCGAAGTTCCGGCTCAACACGAAGTGGAACCACCGGCCACGACCGCCTCCTCTCTCTTCTCTCCCGTTTCCTGCCCCTGTGAGCTCCCCCTAGGCCGATTATGGCCTAGGGTTTTCCCCAAGTTCATTTTAAACGTTTAAGGTTTACACTTGGGTCCCTACGTTCCCTTTTTGGTCATCCGAGTCCCTCGTTTCTCCATAATTCCAATTATTGCGTGCAAACCTTGCTAACCGGGTCCTTTCACTCCCAAGAATAGAGTTTTACGTGAAAACCCTCGTCAACCATTTCGTTTACCGGGGTTCCGCGTCGCCCATTTTCCGAATAAATGATTGGCAGGTTTTTGGGATGTTACATTGAACAATACTATCAACCCTGTCACCATTTACAATCTATGCAGCTTCTACCTTATGACTGCCTTCTATAGCTTCCACTTTATGACTGCATTCTACAATTTGCCTTTACCTTGGCATTCAGCAAAACCATCTATAAACTTTGCATCTTCCACTACATCATGTAAATCATCATCTTGTACAATACCATCCCCATTAAGGTCATTATAATCAAAGTAAGCAATATCTTGTTGCCCACTACCACTTGATTGACCAACTTTTTCAATCCTATCATTTGACCTCATAGATGCATCAATGTATGTCCGATGCTCACAAAATACATTGATGACCTTATGCCTAGATACATATTTGTATAGGTTCAAAACATCATAATCACTACCTAGGTCTTGAAGACCAACATCTAAATCACTTCATGGTATTAAGAAATAGAAATATATTGGAATATCCATTGAATAATCTAACTTCTTCATAACCACATACATGTCGTGTATACAAAACTTGTCAATATCGATCATGTCCACATAATCGACCTTACCTCCAACATATGTACGCCCTGGAAATGCAGTAAACTTTCCACCATGATGCAACTTCATGGAAAAAAGTTTAGTATAGTACACTACAAATTTATTCGAAATTCAGAAATAGATGAATGTAAGATTCAATTTTTTTTGGAAATTTAGAAGTTAGATGAATGTATAGCACGCTTACAGTAAATCTCATCCATATCAGATTGATCAAGCTTATCTCTTATGAAAAAGGGTTCATCTTTAGCCATGGTGTTCTTCGATGTTACCTTTGTTCTTCGATTGAGCCCTAGAAATGTTGAAGATGATCGACCGATTAGAAGTCAAGAGGTAAAAGAAGGGGGAAACAAGGAGAGGGAAGAAAATGACTTTTATGCCCTCACGTGGCAAGCACGTGACCTGACTTAACGATGAAAATAAACGGTCGTTAGGCTAAAGGACGTAACATGCAATAATTTTCAAACATAAAGCATGTTTTCTATAATATCCTTAGTTAAAGTACGTATTCTTCAATTTGAGTAATATTTAAATGATGTAATTTGTAATTTGCTCTTAATCTTACCTTGTCTTTAGGCTAATCAATTTAGATTTTCTTAGAACTATATCCTAAAAATGCCCCAAGTGATTATTCTAAATATCCTTGATACTTGCCTTTTCTGATCGTCTTCATGGATACTTGCATTGTTTTTCAATTTTGTTTTTGCAACACATTTTATTATATTGGTCTGGTGAGTTTTTTTGCTTATCTTGGTATTTGAATAAAATAAAGTATTTTTCTTTTTCTTTCTAAAAAACAAGGAGATTAAGATGTTTCATATGATAGAGAAGGTCACATGGTGATTGTGTGGTCCTATCAATGCAACCAAACAATCTCATATTGCCATGTCCTTATTTCCTAAGTTGGCTGCATACCGATTCTTTCTTTTTGCTGGATCAACTTATGTCTTCACTATTAAATCCATTGTCCTACAAGTGTGGGGACGAATGTCCACTTTTGTCGGGGCTGAATTTTGCTGACTTTTCATAAACCATAAACTCTAAACTCTAAATCTTTAAGACATATACTCTTTGATTCTTCGTCTTTCAGGTACGACATGCAATCAATATTGATTTTGTGGCTAATATTATACGTTATGCATGGGTGTGTGTTATTGTTTAATGGTGTGAGATTTGAACATCATATACCAACTCTATGTCATTACTTCATCCATGTCATGGATTTAAAAAGGTGCATATATGGCATGCTATCATTACCTATTCTCGATGCGATGGAGTGCATTTAAACACTACTAAACAAATAAACAAATGAATATCACTAACATAACGACAGAGAACATCCTCAATGATCACCAACATAATTTCTACGGATAACACTTTCCCTTCAAAAAATGAAAATTTAATTAATTAATACGGTCGATAACCCGTCGGTAAATTCCGACAGAATAGCTAGTCGTGGTCAAACGAGCAGCTTACTGAAGGAAAGTGTTATCCGTGTGACAAATTGGATTACCCATGTCCCTTTTTCCGATGAACTTTTACTGACGAAATCATCTCTCGGTGATACATGTTTGTTTAGTAGTGAAAGCTACTCTTAAATGGCCTAATGCTATCACAATTTGGTAGATCGTCATATGATTATAATTTAATTAATCAAAGCTTTCTATTAATATGATTTTATTTGGGTTTAAACGGTTAATATTTAGTATCTAACGGGTCATGTCAACACATTAGTTTTATTTTACTTTAACAAAGAGCTCATGCTTATAGCTTATGTTAAACATCATTAAAATCTATTACTTATACTAATTATACTACCCGTTTACATTTTTCTTATTAAAAAAATCTATATCTATAGTATATAATAAATAAAGGTTTTGATGAGACACTTGTCACTATCTCATGCATCCTCAACTTTTTTTTCTCGCCTCTCTCTCCTACTAATTATAAAAAGTTTTTTAATTGTTTTTATAATTTTTTGTTTCCCGCCTCTCTATCCTATTAAATAATAATATTTTCTATAATTCTTTTAAAAAACATTTTTTATAAATATGTAATATGTAAATCTTTGTAACTAAGGGTCTGTTTAGTATGGGGTAATGAAATGGACGAGTGAATTGAATGAACGAGGTAATGTAATGGATAAATGAATGAAATGTACTATTTCATTCCATTGTCTTGTTTGGTTACCATGAACGAATGGAATAAATCATTACTTTATGTTGTTTGATAGGCTAGAAAAGACGAGGGAATAAAATCGGTGGTGAGTGGCGGTGGTGGTGGTGGGTGGCGGTATTGGGTGGTGGTGGGTGATGGCGGCAGTGGTGGGTGGTTGTGGGTGAGGGTGGCGGTGGCGGTGGTAGGAGGTGATGGTGGGTGTGGTGGAGGCGACAATGGGGGTGGTGGTGGCGGTGGGTGGTGGTGGCGGTGGTGGGAGGTGGTGGTTGTTGGTGGTGGTGGTAGTACGAGGGTGTGGTGGTGATAAATGATGAAAGAGAGGATGGAATGAAAAAAAACAAGAGGGTGGATGGAATGAATTTGAGTGATTTAGATAGAATGACATTTCTTGTGGAATGGATGATTCCATTTCATCCCATCGTCCAACCAAACACCATTTTTTCATTATCTCGTAATCGTCCATTCCATTCCACCTTCCATTCCAGCATATCAAACGCTACCTAGTATATATAACATTGCATTTATTCAACCCGTGTAATACACCGGGTTTCTAAAGTTTAATATGAATTAACATTTATCAGTTACATAAAAAAATTAATACTCAGCTAAAAAAATAATTTAAAAATTAACTTAACAGAATGTATAATTGTCACGTAATATTTTATTCAACCCGTGTAATACACAGGTTTTTAAAAACATAATTTTTTTACTATTAATTATATAACATTACATTTATACACGGGATTCTAAAATAGTAATATAATAAAGAAACTACAAAATTAAACTAATGAAATCCAATACTTTGTATCTTGGTACATTCTAATTTCTATTCCTCGTTCGCAAGTCGCAACTACATAAAGGCCCAGTTAAGATTGGGCGTCAAATTGGACGCTAAAACGTTGGCCCAAGTAATTGTCTTAAGAATGATTCATTGGTCCACTTAGAGGCAGTGGTGTACAACCAAACCGGTTTCAAACCGGGTTACCGGGTTCTGACCCGACCCGGTTTCCACCTAAAACCGGTTTTTCTCGACCCGGTCCGAGACCCGATTTAACCCGTAGGTTTATAACCAGTTTCTGAATTTTTTTTGGTGGCCGGTTCGTAACCCGACCCGAACCGGGTTCAATCTCAAACCGGTTTCGGGCCCGACCCGGTTTTCAAACCGGTCCCGAACCGGTTCGGGCCGTTGCCCAGCACCTTGTTAACGGCTTTATAGCCGTTACAACGGTAATTAGACCTTTTTGTGTTTTTTTTTGTAATTTTGACCCCCCAAACTTGTATAAATAGATGTAGGTTATATTGGTTCAACCACACCATTAAAAAACGCTCTCATTTCTAAAAAACGCTCTTATTTCTTAAAAACGCTCACACTCGAAACTCTCAAAATGGCAAACGAATCTCAACAATCTAATATTGGTGGTGCTTCTAAAAGTGTTAGTGCTCTCACGGTTGTGCGGATCATTCTTACAACAAGGAATCCCAATGTTTGGCAACATTTCGATTTATGCGAAATGTCGAATGGTGGTCATAAGGCTCGGTGCAAGTTGTGCGTGCATTTTTTTTGGAAAAGACGCAAACACGACTTTGAAGAATCACATTGAAAAAAACTATTGTTCGGTATTGAAGGCTCAAGCTTCACAAGATCAAACAAGTATGACGAATGAAGGTAATATTTTTGCGTATAATGTTGACTTGGTTCGGGAGAGGATGGCGCATTTTGTGTTTCAAGAGAGTCTACCTTTCAAACACTTTGACAAAGAGCGTTTGACTCGGCTTATTCAACAAACGCTCCAACTTCGCTACACTCATGTAAGTCGTGCTCCTCTTAGACGAGATTGTATAAATATGTAGAAAAAAGCTAAATTAGAAATAATAAATGAATTTGAAAGTTAAAAAACCGGTATTAATTTAACTTGCGATGTTTGGTCAACTCCCCACAACTTGTTGTATTCTTACCTTTGCGTTACCGCTCATTGGATAAATCCGAAAAGTTGAAAAATGATGAAACGTACTATTGCGTTCGATATGTTTGGATATCCCCACACCGGTGACAATTTATTTTATATTTTAGACAAAGTTATAAGAACTTTTAAAATAGAAAATAAAGTTTTTTTAATATCGTTTGATAACGACTCGAATAATACCCGTCGCGGTAAACCAACTTATTTTAAAATATAACCCGATTTGTGATGGTATTTTTTTCCATAGCCGATGTGTTGCACACATTATTAATTTAGTTGTGCAAGATGATCTTAAACACATTGACGATGTTAGAAATCAATTTAAACAAATGTTGCGTGACATTTTTCATACAAGTAAAAAAAGATATCATCGATATATAAATTTTTATAAAGACGGGCAAACCGAATGTTTAGGTCCAAATTGGGACATTTCAACACGTTGGAACTCAAAGTGTAACATGTTCCAAAAAGCCATTAAACAAAAACGAAGTTTGCAAATGTTTCATGACCAACTAGCAAGGCAAAATAAAGTAACAAAATTTCCGATATCGGGTTGGGGTATCATTGAAGGTGTAGCCGATATGCTCCATGTTTTTAAAACCGCTACAACCTATTTATTTGGAGTTTACTATCCCACAAGTCCTTTGGTTTTAAATCAACTCTTTTTAATGGTTGAAAAATTAAACGAATATTTCATGCGAGGCGGCGTATTTAAAGAAATGATACCGCCAATGAAAGAGAAATTTAAAAAAAATATTTTAAAGAAATGCCTCTGATTATTACTTGCGCCGCCGCCTTAAACTCGTGCTTAAATGTTTCGGGTGTTGAAACTTTAATTGAAAAAATAATTTACGATTTGGATTTATACGAAGAAGACATATTTTTAATGGATAGGGCAAAAACTATTTTTACTAAAAATTTGTCAACTTTATTTACTGTTTATGTTGAAAAATATGGTACAACATCTACCGTTCATGAGCAATTTAGAAACGCTACATTAAATGCAAGTAGTAGTCGGAGTTCAATGTTAAACTTATTTAATGCTATAGTTAATGAAAATAGTAAATGTCAACGGGGGTAATACCCCAAGTAGCGAATTGGGTAGATATATCGGTTCGGATTTTATAACCGGTATGAATGCTCATGATTTTGAGACATTTGATATCTTGGCTTGGTGGAAATGGAAGGAAGGCCAATTTCCCGTCTATCCGCTATGGCCCGTAATCTACTAACCGTCCAAGCTTTTACGGTAGATTCGAAATCTGCTTTTTCTGTTAGTGGCAGGGTTGTTTCTTTACGAAGAACAAGACTAACTCCGGAATCGGTGGAAACGTGCCTTTGCTTAAAATATTACTTGGACGCGGCGGAAAGAATACGTGTATCTTCCCTTGAAGGCGAAATCGAAGTCGAGGGAGAGAAATACGAGGACAAGGTGGAAGGAGGATTGATTGAAGCAATCGGTGAAGAGAGCCTATGAGGGAGTTCGGGATCCGACTAGTACCAACTACCCGGATTTTCAATGTATCGACGAAGAAGACTTTTATTTTTAATGTATTTCAATTTGTAAACTTTTAATTATTTGTTTAGTAATTTCTAAACTTTTTATTGTATGTTTTGTAATTTTTAAATTAAGTTAATATATTAAAGTGCATTTTGTTTACAAGAATATAAAACATTACTAAACCATTTTATTGAAATACAACATCAATAACAACTTACTAAAACATTTTATTGAAATACAACATCAAGAGTAAAGGCCAACTAAAACTTACATAACACGTTACTAATTATTCGCATTGTTCGGATTTGCAATCTTCGTCTCGTCATACAACTTGCAATACTTTTCTAAGTGACGGCTTAAAGTTGTATTTGACTCTTTACTAAAAAAACGATCCGCACAGCTTGCAACGAGCCTTGTTCGGTCCACTTGACATCTCACACAAATCAAAATATTGCCAAATACTTGGCTTTCGTGTGGTTGGAATAACTCTTACAACCGTTGAAAATGTACAACGTTTTCGGCCATTTTCAAGATCGTTTTTTGCTAAAGAAGTAGAAATGAGAGGTAAAAATTGTGTGTTTCAACCTACACAACCAATAAGTATTTATACTAATTTATGGGGTCAAAAAAGTAAAACAAAACGGTTTAAAATCATAAAAAACGGCTATTTTTTTAAATTGTAACGGCTAATTTTTTTTTAAAACCGGGTTAACCGGTTCTGAACCCGAACCGGTTTGGGTACCCAACCCGGTCTGATCCGGTTTAGGCGGTTTGGGTTCGATGTGCCTTAAACCCGGGTCGTGACCCGAACCTGTTCGGCCACCAACCCGGTCCAACCAGGCTTTGCCGAGCCCGATCCGGTTTTGAACCCGGACCGGTTTGACATTTGGACCCGGTTTGTACACCTCTACTTAGAGGTGCACAAACCATGTTGAAGGCCCAAACCGGTTCAGATTGAAAACGATTCTGGCTTGGTTAACAAAACTCAAAACCTGTTTTTGATCAAACTGGTTCAGATTGAAACTGGTAGTTGAGGAGGTTTGACCGGTTTAAAACGGCCCTAGCGAGGGTTTTGACTAGTTCGGATTTGCATGGTTTCAAACCAGTTTCAGCCTATTGGGTTACAAACCGGTTTCACCCAAACCAGTTGTGTATTCAGTTTAGGTCGGTTTCTGAACCGGTTTAGGATCCCAAACAGGTTTGGCATTGCACCTCTAGTCCATTGTGAACCCATATTTTGCACATTAAAAATCTTAAACGTGTACTCAGATATTGAATGATTTACACTTTCCAGCTAACACGTTACCAAGTAGTTGACATTAATGAAATTATAATGGTTACTAAATTTGGCACATGTTATTTAATTCACCAATAATAACTAACAATAAAAGAATATAACAAAATAGATATTTTATAGAACTCATTCAATAGCTAAACTGAATCACTTAACCAAATTGTTGAATCTTACCTTCACAAAAACATATCAAAAATAATAAAAGTACCAAGATGATGTGTGATCTTCATATTTTAAAACGGACCGGAAACCGACATGTCAAGTGATTCAAGATGGACAGGTTAGACCGGCATCGGTTTCTTGGATCCGTTTTACTTCTTTATCGTGTGTTTGTAGCTTTCATATTTATAGGAGGTGAGAGAGATCTTAAACTTGTTTTTAAATGATATGAGACTAGGATACATCATACATGTAACTTTAAATGAAGTAGGGGGAAAGAAAAAATAAATAAATTAGGACTTACAAGACTTCTTTTATAAATATAAAGCCGTGAGTGTCTTTCAACTATATTAAATACTAGCTTAGAACCCGTGTCTACATACGGGGTGAAAAATATCAATACATAAAATTCTTAAATCTTTATGTTTATATTTTACAGGTATATAAATGTATTACATATACTAAGCGTAGAAAACAAAATTCAAAATATATAAAAATTAATATATAATTGGGTTTTGAAAATACGTTAATTACTATTTAATGTAATTTGACTTTCATTTACTAATCAATTGAAAATAAAAGTTAAATAATTAGATTTCAAAGTTTATTATAATAAAGAATAATTTAAAATAAATATGTTTTATTAGTATAATTAGTATTTTTTTAAATATATTATTATTAAAAGATAGAGGTGTATTTAATAAGAGAGAGAATCGGAAAAAAATGATGAGAATAAATATTAAGGTGACACGTGACATGAAAAACCTTTATTTATTAGATAGTATAGATATAGATATGTATATTTTTTTTCAATTTTTTAACTTATTGATTTTTAAATTTTTTCTATGTTTGAATTATTAATGTTTGTTCTTATAACCTTTGAATTTTTTGTTAACATTTTCTATATTTGTAATAGAGTTAATTACACAAATAGTTCTTGTGGTTTGGAGAAAGTAACATATTTGGGTACTAAGGGTTAAAGTAACAAAATTAGGTTTTATGATTTCAATTTTCTAACGAGTTTGAGTATTAAGACTATTTTCTATTAACTTTTCTGTTAACTTGGGGTGAAATGACCAAAATACCATTTTATTTTAAACTCTTAGTATGTTACTTTCCGCAAATGGTATTTTAGTCATTTTACCAAAACTTAACAGAAAACTTAACGAAAGTTAGCCTTAATACTCAAAGTCGTTACAAAATTGAAAGCATAAAACCCAAACCTATTACTTTAAACCCTTAATACCCAAGCATGTTACTTTCCGCAAACAATAGAGACTATATGTGTAATTAACTCTTTTTAATAAATTGGTTATGACATTATCATCTTTTTAAGACCATTCATATTTTTGATGATGTTTAATTAATCAATTTGCGTAAATAGTAAGCAAACCCATACAAGACTTGTCTGATTTTGTTGTTTGATAAAATCACACATTAACTAACTTTCACCTAATTGGAATGCATACATTTAATCTTCTTTTTCAAACAAAATTTATGTGAAAGTAACGCATGACACAAGGATTTGATTCAAAACCACATATTATAATTAAAATGAATGTCAATTATTGACAATATATGTTAATAGAAAGGAATATTTAAGATTTTTATTAAAGGGTTGACTTGCTTCAATAATTAACAATGAAATGTGAACTCCAAACCAAATGGATTTAAACAACAAAACATCTTCGGCAACCATTCATGACTCATGAAATGTTGAATATTTAATTATAATCTCAATAAACATACATCTCTTTCATGTTAATTTTACTGTTTTGTTTTAAATAATCATGATTAATAACAATGCTAATATCATAATATCAAGAATAGTACCTTTTTTTTGTTTTGTTATAGCTAGTTGTTGGAATAGATTTAATATTAGATAGTGATATGTGTAAGACTTGGTACGGTATCGACTATATGTGAAATGTCAACATAGACAATAGCCATTAGTGTTCTCTCCGAGTAGGGATGACACAAAAACTGAACCCGACGAAAAAACTCAAAACATTTAAGACGGGTAATGAGACAAATACACATGTTTGGGAGCAATATGCCATTAATTACAAAATTTTCTTTAGGGCTAGGATGGTTATGGTTGTTGGTAATTTTAGTGTCATTTTTTTATGCTAATGATAAACACCTGGTCAATGGTAAGTGTTGGCACTTAATCTTTAAGATAGGATTGTTCATGACACGAGTTTGAGCCGAGCTAACACAAACTTGGGCTTGAGAAAGTAATTGTGCAAGTTAAGTCGGATCAACTCCATATTTCCAACTAGAGCCAGCTTGACGAGTTGGCTCATTTTCATCAAGCAAATGTTTAATGTAGATCATACACTAATTTGAGCAAGAGAGGTAGAAAGGCGAGAGAAGTATGAGATGTGGAGACAGAGAGAGGTAGAAAGACGATAGGATATTGGCTGGAGACTTTAGTAGCGTAGTTGGTAATGGTTGCATCATTGTTGTCCACTAGCGTCAGGGCAGTTTTGGTGGCTTGGCCCAATAACAAGCTCGGTGTGAATATAGAAGATGTCACTAGTGACGACGTTGGGTCTTAGGAAGGTGTGAATCATTATCATCTTCAACATATAAAATAGGGCATAAATGAAAAAGAGGCCACTACGAAGCCACATACACAAACTCATGACTAGAGGAGGAAGGGAATCAATTTAAGGGGTTAGGTTAGTCTTAGGCTTTCTTGTTTAGACTCTTCTTAGTTAGACAATACCCGAGCTTTCTTAGTTGGACACTACATGGAGTAGTTTGTTCCAACTAATTTTAGTTGAGGGTTTTTATTTGAGCATGTGCATCTTGGCTCGAAAATTTATATGAGCCAACTAACTCGAGCCAAATTAGCTTAAGTTTTTATCAAGCTAATTTCGAGCGAGTCACAAATCACGAGTTAGATGAACAATCCTACTTTAAGCTGCTTAATTATGCACTCGATCAACGCTTCATCATAGACCCTCATTATGCTCCCAAACATGATAATTTAATGAGAACTTGATTTTCACTAAAGGGAATTGGGAATTAAATTCTTGCTTATTTGGTATTGAAGACTACAATCATCACATTTTGGTATTAAGAACTTGGATTCTCACTTATTTGGTATTGAATGCTATGATCTTCATAATCTGGTATTGAGAAGTTAGGTTCACACTTATCTGGATTAGAAGACTATCTTCATAATTTGGTATTGAGAATTTGATTTCTCACTTATTTGGCATGTAAGACTATGATATTCACAAATTTAAATGATTCTCTTTAAAATGCAATTGAGAATTTAATTACCATATGTTTGGTTATTTGGATTCATTTCACACAAAGTATGTAATTTTATGCAATGATCGAATTGGTAGGAACACCTTATTAATGTTATGCATAGTATTTGCTTTCTAATTATGTATTTTTTACACTGGTGAGTTTAAATATGTTTATTCACGTCAACAAATTATATAAACTCACTATCATTGATGTGTGATGAATCATGTGTGATGAATCATGGGTGATGCACACCTGAAGTATAGAAGGCATGCTAATGGTGGTCTATCCTGGCCTTTGTGTGATGAGGTTGATTCTTGCTTGTCTTATAGAACATTTACGGTGCTTTTGTTGTTTTTGTGTATCGTAGCCTCATGGTTCATCGATCATAGGTCTGCGATGGTCTCGTAAACTATTTTCATGCATTATTTTCGCGTTGTTTTAAGATATTAATGTATATGTATTCATTTAGTTTTGTAAATATGTGTGTAGTGTTTGTTGGAAATCAGTCCCAAGAACACGAACACACATTTTGATCTCAACCAAGATCGACTCTTTTATTAATAAAACTCAAGTCACACTTTACAATTAATCTATAACCATCTATTTATAATAAACCATATACTAATCCTAAACCAACTCAAACTCAATTAAATAATCAAATAAATGAACAAACTCACTCCTAGTCTAATAGGAACTCAACCAAACAATTAATAAACTAATATTAATAATTATCTATAATCATGATTAATCCTTCATTCTCTCCCTTAATCTTGATTTGTACATCTCAAATTTTCGAACTCACCCTTCACTGGTTTCGCCCTGAATCTTCCACACTTATCTGTATCACAGAGATCGTTCTTAATCTATCACAGATCTTCTTGCACGTAGCTCTCATAGCCTTTTGAACGATCTCTCACAGATCAGATGCATTCGTCACTTCGTTCGAACCGCTCACAGGTTCTAATACTCATTCATCGATATCACACCGTATCACCCTGAATCGCACAGGTAAACACTTTGCAGATCCCAACACCCTTCGCAGGTATTGATCCTTCACTCAATCTGAATCACTCGGATCGATATCTCCCTTGGTTGATTCGCAAAACCCTTCGTTGCTTGGCTATCACAGCCGCTACTCACCACCACTGATCGCCCGTCACCACCGGACATACAACTAACACTGCCACTGCTTGCTCCCGTCGATGACTGGTGCTCCAACACCACCCAACAGCCACCGATCACCCAAAACAAAACTTTCTGCTCCTTTTTGTTGTTGTTCACCTATATCAGAAACAAAACCGTCTGCTTAACTTTCATCCTTACTGTGACCGTAAAAACAAGAATTATAAAATAAAATAAAAGTTCTTTCCAAATAAACTTCTTGCCTAAAACCACCTCTTTCTGCCTTTGATTTACGTGCAAAGCAACAAAAAAAATGCCACCTTTTCCTTAGTCTCGGTCAACGCTAACACCACATCAACCAAGGACAAGACTTTTGCCTCCTGATATGACATAAACTGTACATGTTTTGCACGCATAATTATCCCCGAAATCATCACAATTAGAGACAATATGCTAATAATTGATGCCTAATCTGCTCATTTGTGTTCTGATAGGATAATTGACCTGGATATGCAAAAACATGAAGAAAACACTCAAAAACAAGGTGCAATCAGCATTCGAGGGCCAATTGAACGAAACCGGGCGCGGAAAGTCAAAGCTGGAAGTCAAAAAGTCAACAGGAAGCAAACATGGTCAATGCACGGTCGTGCAAATGCCATTTTTGCTCCCTGTACTCTCCTGTACTGCTAGATTCCGCACGTGAAAGAAAAGGGTACTTTGTACGCCCGTGCAATCCAATGCACAGCCGTGCATTGCCAAAATATTTGCCTATAAATAGCATGCTCATTCCAAGCATTTAGGTGTCTATTACCAAGAGGTGTGAAGGCCTTAGTGCTCTGCTAAGAGCCGGAACTCCCTCGGTTTTGATCCGTTTTAGCTTTTCCTTTGTTTATTTTATGTTTTTAGTCTTGTAATACGAAACGATTCTTTTTGTTCAAGCAAGCAAGATATAACCTATACCCACTCTCCCTTGATGTTGGAACACTTCCACACATTGTCTAAGGGTTAGTGGAGTCACTTGTATAGTCATTCATGGCTAGTTCTCTTGTGTTGCTCGAGTTGGTTGAACTTTAATTAATTAATAAAGTATTTTTAGTATGTTATGTTTTTAAAGTCTTTACTATGATTTATCTTAAAAAGACACGAATAAGTGATCTTTAAACCAATCTTAAATCTTGTGAGTTACTTAAGCAAGACTTCTTGTTTGGGAAGCTTATTCGATGTTTGTACGGTCTATATACAAATCTTTGTGCTCGCATGGCCAGTTAGTATAGATTTAATATTATGGGTTGATTGAAGGTTTGGGTATTCAGCAGGCCGTTTGAGCCCTAACCAGACCGGGCGGTTTTCGTCGGTATTTCTTTACTTCTCCCATGTCGGCTTGCAGAGGACTTCTAGCGGGAGCCATGGGGTTTGATCTTGAGAATGAAAGTCTTATGTGATAATCCAGACTTTTCCAGTTAATTCTGTTAGCAAATCCAGTTAAATCATAACCTAAGTAACCTAGTTCAAACCTCAAGGACTATTCATGTCATAAACTCAAACTATTTTATGGATACTATAAGGACAAATTGTGTAATTAGTCAAAATCCACCCTATTGACTTCATAAAGTCAAAATTTAGTGAAATTGCTCCTGTTGACTTGGTAAAGTCAAACCCTCAATTGTTCTTGACCCAAAATTCGTAACCCATAACTGAGAATTGATCGAATTCGAAATTGTAACGTATGGCATTGATGAATCCGACCATCATTGAGCCGTTTCTTATTGTTAATCATTGCTAATTAAGGTTATTAAACCAAAACCGTCGCACTTAATGCTAGAACTATACAATTCGATCAAATTCGGTTACTAACTCTCAAATTACCTCTCTACACACCTTAACCGGACCTTTCTAAACGCGTTTGAAGCATCAAATTCATCATGCGAGTAGTCAAAGAACCTTTAGATTGAAACCGTTTGCATCTAAGCCGACCTCAAGCAGAATCAAGCAATCTGAACTTGTTACAGGTAATTAAACGCACCCATAGCTTCGTTTTGTTATCCAGATCATTAGCCCTATCATATCAACCTCCAATTTTATCTTTTAATATGCAAACAGTAAAGATTCATTCTAGACTTTTTGGTTTAATCAAGTTCATAATAGACTTGCGTTAGAATCCAATTAATTAGCATGGTTAGAATCGTTTTAGTGTGCCAATCGAAAGCCTCATGATTCCAGTAGCAAACCAAAACTATTTTCGTGTATTTGATCCTTGAAAAACCTAGGGTTCTTCGAGTCTCAAACCGATCAATAAACGGTCTTAAACTTGGTATCTTACAAATTAAAAACCACCCCCAATCTCGTAATCGGTTGTTCTACAAAAACCCTATGGTTATTAAATCAATTGTACAAAGTTTAGTCGAATTGGATTTGGAAATTGGATTGGGGAAGAACCTTGAACGCGGGTTAGGGTCTTAAGCTTTTAGGCTGAGCAATGTTCACAAACGGGACAGTAGCCTGACTGGTTAAATCGTTGGAGTTGCACAGGGGAGATTCGGGTTCGATCCTCCCCATCTGCATTATTTTTGGGCCTTTTTCCTTAAATTCCTTTTATAAAAACCAAACCCTATATTTTTATAATAATATATTAAAATGTTTTATACCCGTAAAACACCCGTAGACTCGGGTCTGAGATTATAACTATTATTTAATATATTTTCACTTTCAAAATAATATATTTATATTATTTTCGAACCACGACTCCAAATAAATAATATATTATTTCCACCCCGTAACCTCAATTTAAAAATAATATATATTGTTATATTATTTTTAAACTTATAAATAATATAAATAATTATGTTATTTTCTTCCGGTTGCATCCTCGAATAAAATAATATATTGTTATTATTTTCAACCCGTGACTCAAATAAAAATAATATATTTTTATATTATTTTACCACGATTATAAACCTTACGAAACGTTTCAAATTTTATAAATAATATAATTAGTTATATTATTTACCCACATTTATATACTCGATTTAAAAATAATATATTTGTTATTTTTTCACACAAATAATTATTTTATTAGACCACCTTTGTATGGCAAGTATACGAATATATTTATTAATTAATATTATTCATAATTAGAGATGTTCGACACGAAAACGTATTTATCTTAATGATTATATTAAGAAATACTTATTCCCGTAGACACGTTCGTCTACTCGTTGATCCTAAGTATGTTTTAGGACGTTTAAATCTTCCGTGTCGTTATCACAAAAATCCCATTGTATCCCTAACTATTATGCTTATAATTTTAGGGCAAACTCTCGTGTTTCCTACTTGCATCCTTATGTGGTGATATCTACTACTTGTACACAACTCAGGTGAGTTTCACGGCCCCTTTTTACTTATTTTCCTATTGGGGGAGAAACATGCATACACACAAACATTATTTTACTTGTTTTCCTGTTGAGGAGAAACATGCATACACACAAACATTATTTTACTTGTTTTCCTGTTGAGGAGAAACATGCATACACACAAACAGTATTTTACTTGTTTTTTCCGTTGAGGAGAAACATACATACAAACGAATATCATTTTACTTGTTTTCCCGTTGGGGAGAAATATGCGTACAAACAAAAATCATTTTACTTGTTTTCCCGTTGGGGAGAAACATGCATACGAACAGACATACGTTACTTGTCTTCCAGTCAGGGAGAGACATTGTAATCCCCAAGAACTTCCGGCTTTATTTTAACTACTCCAACACTTGTAATTCCAGTATCTGGTGATCTGCATTTATAAAACTGTCTCATTTGCCCATTACATTTCATAAGTATTTATATATATACATTAAATACAATTATTCCAAATCCTAAAGTAATAAATATTTATGTAAGGTATTATGTAAATAATAATTGTTATCCCTCCTTTATATAAATATATATATATATTCATATGCTAAATTATTTCTAAACCTATACATATTTTTCTAAATAAACAATTTACAAATTAAGTTATAAATGCTTTAAAAAAAATTAAGGCTTATAAGATTATATTATTTAATTTCCAAAGTAAATAATCTTAATAGAAATAAAACCATTTTTATTTACAAATAAAGTTATATAAATAGAATTATATAACCTTTGCATTTATTAAATTATAAGATTTAATAATTTTCTACTTTATAAAGTTCAGGGTTAAAATTGCAAATTCTGAAACTTAAATTCCAAGTTAAAACAAAGTAATTACATGAAGTGTTAGACTCTTAAATCAACAAGGACCATTGTGTATATTACGGAAACTCTCCCCCTCTCAGAGCAGTCGTGGGTTCGAAACTGGACACCACCGGTTCTTACACGTTTATTCCCGAACTCGCGTTTGTGATATTCTCGCACAAAACTGAACCCGGCAAAACGATCGTGGCATCTAATCGATCCATTTCCCACACGTAATTGGGTTTTTATGAAGTAATCATGGTATAACTCGTAACCGAAATTTCATAATTGAAGTCTTTAATGGATCGGTTAAATCAGATAAAATTGGACTATAAAAGCCACACTCCCATACTCGCAATACCTCGTACTCACTTTCCTCATTCTCAAAATCACTGCATTCCTTCTCTGGATCGCGATCGAACACAGGAAAACCGAACTCGAAAGTCTCAGTCGTTCTCCCTCTCTGCATAATCATTACAGGTAAATTTAGAGTCTTTTAGTTCGCTTTAATACGAGAATCAGAAGCCCCATGATTTCGGGTTCGATTGTATGATAAATCGTGAGTATTGAAAGGGTTAGGGTTACGGGTTCGAATGGGGAAGAAGAGGACTTGGGGCTTGCGTGTTTTAACCAAAGCAGAACCAAATCAGACATGACTTCATACCCTGGTCTGATGGTTAGTTTGTTGGTATGCGTGTAACCCAGAAAGGGGCGCGGGTTCGAGTCCCGGCCACCCATTTTAATCCGAATCATTTTCCTTTATTATTTTAAACCATTATTTCACATTCAAAATTCCAATTTAAATTTTATAAATTCTGTAAATATAATCTCAAGGTTTTATAAAAACTGAATTTATAAAATAATGTTAATTTACTTTGTTTTAATTAAAAACATATTATAAAACATTCTATATTCATAATGGAAATAAATTGTTTAGGCAAATTAATTATGTATCATTTACATATTGTTAACTTTATAACACCAATTTTAATTAAAATGATTAAGATATTTTTAACATCCCATCAAGTTTATAAATAATTTTTAAGAATAATTATTTAAAATGCTTTTAAACATATAAATACTCAAATAACTATTTTAAATAATTATTTACCCATTAAATTATATTTAGTCTTTTATGATTCATTGTTAATGAAATTATTAATAAACTAACTAACCAATTTTATTAATAGGATTAACTCATCATTCTATTACATTTATTAATAATCAATTATTGTAGTTACATTGATTTGTAGCCTAAATAAAAACTTTATTTACATAAAACTTATTTATTTAAAAACATATTCCAATTCATAATCTATTTGCTTTATGAATAAATCCATATACATCATTTTAAATTTACTATGTTTCAAGAATTCATTTATTATCTTTAAAATAATTTCATGAATTAAATTATTAAATGATTAACTAAATTAATTTTATAAACTATTTTTATTACCATTATTTCCATAGTAAGTCAAGAACTTATATTCTCTACAAAGCAATCAAGCAAGTCCATCTTCAACCCAAACCCTATCAAACCATAAAACCTTAGAATTTTCTTATCTTATTTATCATACTTTAAACTCTAGAGTACAATTATCTGTGTAGGTTGTTTGTGAGAAAACCCTCACGAAACCTATTCATCCATACTAATTCATACCATCCTTAGCTTCAAATCAAGTGAGTTCATAGCCCCCTTTCTCTTTACTATTGTTTACAAATACTCGGGGTGGAACATGTTTACTTACCATGCTTACCAAATTTAATACCATTGTTCTCATGCTATTCACTATGTGCTTTATGTCTTAAACTACTTGGTGACCATTACATGTGTTCATGCTAGTACATTCATTAACCTGCTACCCAGACCTAAGGTAGTACCTAACATGATCATTTATAGGGGAATCCGATTCCAGTTAACACAAACCTTGGCGGGTTTTGTGTGTAACATATTACTATTTTTCCAAAACACAATCAGTGAGATTGTACTTACCAGTTTTCCATTTACTACGGTTTGATTGTACGCTTGGAACCTTGTATGTTTTCACATCTATGCCATAGTTACGCTTTGGACAATATTAAATTACAAACACTTTTTACTTAACTTTTGTTAGTGTCAAAACCTATGTTACTCACCAACTACTTGTAGTTGACATTTACTCGCATGTTTCAGGTGTACCCATTTGAGGACCTTACCTACTCATCTAGGACATGGACCTAGTTAAATTTAAATTATGTTATGTTTTGAACGTCTCGTTTTCCATTCCCTGTGTAACGGATGATTTCAAGTTGATGAATAAATATTGTCATTTAATAATAGACGATTATGTGCTTATGAACAACCGCGTCAGCCCCGGCGTTTAATCCGCCGCCGGCCGAGGTGTGACAGACATACACACGAACATGGATCACATAGTATTTTATTACCACTTGTGTACTTAAGCGTAAACACTATCATGAAAGTCCTCACATCGAACTGTTAATATGGATTTAGCGAGGTAATTTGAGTAGTACTACTGGGTTTGACAAACCCCACCCGGGCTAGTTGCGCTAGCACGATTGGAGGTCGAACGGGTGTAGATTGGCCTAAACATATTAGTCAGAGTTGATAGACATGGCTCGAGGCAAACAAACAAACAAACAAACAATCAGCTTCGGTTGTGAGCGCTTAGAGTAACTTGTACATTGTCTAGCTAGCAATATGTGTGACTTACGTATGTGGATCCAACAACACTCAAACAGTTTATTTACATACAAACCTGTGAACTCACCAACCTCGTGTTGACACTTTTTCTTACATGTTTCTCAGTTCTCTTTGGCACAGGTTACACACTTAGGACATGCATGTAGTCCTACTGTCATGTCATTCATTTCAACAATTTTACACAGTTTTACTTATTTACATTAATAGACGCTTGTTGTGTGTAATTACTTTTGATTTCATTCTAACGTTTACGCTTCCGCATTTAATTATGAACATTTATGTTATGACTTTTTAAGTCTCATTTAGTGTCGTTTGAAGTAACTAATGACTGAGATCCTGGTGTGTCACCTTCTAAACGGTAAAAATTTGTTAGTGAAATTTGGGGGTGTGACATCTTATTTATTTAAAATAATATTATAAGAAAAGACAACTATTTAAGAACATAATTTGTGAGGTCCTAGCGTTCATAAAGTAGCTCTAGAGGGAGTTGCGCATTCCGACTTTCCAAAGGAAGTTACAAGACCAGACGTACATCAGTCACAGGGATAATATTAATCTGAATAATGAATTGTGAGATACCGACGGATTTGAGACCCCGTTTAGGGTCCGTTATATTCATTAAGGAACAGTTGGCCGACCGTATCCAATGTTTCGTTACGAAATACTAACTCCCCTATCGAAAGGGTTAGTACTAGTAACTATGACCAACCTTACTTTAAATATATCATTAATTAACAAGGGATAACAACTAGAGTAACACCTTAAACGGGATAATATTTCTAATTACATTTCTTATCTGTTTATTTTCCTTTTAAAACAAAACCCATTTCCAACTTATTATCCTAGTCAGACAATAGCGAGGGTTGAGTACGTGATCCGTGTCCATGGTTCGATACTTGGTTCTTACTCATACTTTACTACGCCGCGATAGGTACACTTGCCTATTGTGTGTGTATTTAGTTGAAGTAATTATCATTTTAATTTATAAACTTAAAACCTGATTTTGTGTAGCTCCAAATAAAATATATTTGTTACTAAAACTACGTCATCAAGTTTTTGGTGTCGTTGCCAAGTATATATATATTTATATTTTTATCTACATATAAAACACACTATCAAGTTTTTTGCGCCGTTGCCGGGGACACGGTAATTCTTCGAAAGATCTAAGCCGTTGTACTGACTATTTCTATTTTCTCTTTGTTTTCTTTCTGCTTTATTTTTCCTTTTCATTTTTATTTTCATCTTTATTTTCTTTTTGTTTTATTTCAACTTTATTTTCCCTTTTATTTTTCTTTTTATCCTTCTCACTTTTATTTTTATCTTTACTTTGGTACTTGTGTTAGTTGATCTATCTTTACAGGAACTTTCAAGCATCGCGACCGCGAAATTATTGTTGAGAGAAATGAATGGATACAAGTGTCGGAGTTGTTTGTTTGGTTGTTTGACTGGATACACTATGGTTTTTTTACCGGTTACCTCGGTAACCGTTGATATGGTGGCACCACCACCACCCTTTCGGCCGCCTTATTAAGCGAATATTAGCGTAGTTATTTTTATTTCAGTACTTAGTTATGTTTTGAGCATTGCATAGCGTTACAGGTGATACAGATTTTGATACGTGCCAAAAAATGCAATCTTGGCAATGATGAGAATCAACTACACGCATGGAAATTACATCTCATCAGGAGAGTATCAGTTTCACCAAACCCTTATTATTCATGACACATATCATATTGCATACATTCATACTGTCAGAAACTAAGTGTGGGGTAGAACTCGTTTATAATTTGGCTGTCTAATCTTGTTCTAAGTATTACAATTGCATGATTAACAACTACCCAATTCATGAAATCAAAATTTATTTAGAAGTAATAAAAATATTTTTTTAAAATAATCTTAAAGAAAAAGTCTTAAAAATCAGTTGGCATAAATGAACTTATAAAAACAGCAATTTGAAATACCGATGAAGTGAATCAAGGAAACAAATAGAGAAGATTAGGGAGCACAACAGGAAGAAAGAAATAAGAATATGCACATTTTTACTTTATTACCTTTTACCTTCCGTTTCCATGTGAGAAATTTGAACCTATCCGAGTACTATCACGAATACATCAAGTTTTTGACACCATTTCACATGATCATTTCGTTTGATAGAGTGAATGCTAATTATTGCTTTGCATGTTAGAACTTGTGTAAAATATACATTTCAAGATCATGTACTAAAAGAATGCATAAAAATGATTGAGCCATTAGAATCAACCTATTTTCTTTAAGCCTTTTCTTTTCTTTTACCTACCCAAAACATTTTCTCCTAGTTAGCCCCTTTGAGCCTAAACATTTTCGTTTCTAAACCCACATCTCAAAACCATTAAACCCGAAAAATTAGCCTTTTATCTTTTAACCCTTTTTAGTTAAAAAATTAACTTGGCTATGAATGAAGAAATGATTATCCATCGAAAGTTTATAGATCCATCTTATGTTCGAAGAAAAAAACTCATTTAATATGAAAAGAATAATTATTATAAAAAGAAAAATGGGGCAACCAAAAAGAAATTAGTAAATCGCCCAAGCTAGTGAAGAAATCTCATCAAAAGAAAATCAAACTTACTTAAAAAATTGGAGTATGCAAAACTGATCAAAATGAATGTATTAGGAAGAAACAGCCGAACGATTTATTTTAATTGAAGTAATTATAATTTTAATTTATAAATTTAAATGATTTTGTTTAGCTCCAAATAAAATATATTTATTACTAAAACTACGCCATCAAGTTTTTGGTGTCGTTGCCAAGGATATATATATTTATATTTTTATCTACATATAAAACACACTATCACCTCCCCTCCAAGAACGTGCCAAGTTTCTTCTTCTTTTAGTCCCTACTTTCACGTCACCTTACTATTTTCTTTCATCGATTACTTGGCTGCCTCATCTTCGACTTCAGTCTTGCAGCCAAAGGGCTGCTTCCCCTCTCTGAAAAACGACTCTCAAAACTGCAGAAACTTTAAGCTCAGATACCAGTTGTTGAAAATCAGTCCCAAGAACACGAACACAAATTTTGATCTCAACCAAGATCGACCCTTTGATTAATAAAACTCAAGTCACACTTTACAATTAATCTCTAACCATCTATTTATAATAAACCCTATACTAATCCTAAACAACTCAAACTCAATTAAATAATCAAATAAATGAACAAACTCACTCCTAGTCTAATAGAAACTTAACCAAACAATTAATAAACTAATATTAATAATTATCTATAATCAAGATTAATCATTCAGTGTTTATCTTCACGTAATCCATCATGAGAGCCAAGTTTGAGAAATATAGCATCTTCATGGACCGTTTTAAGTGCTCACGCTTTATATGTATTAATAATAATGTGTGTTGGCAGTGGTAGGAAAAAAAAAGAGTTCGAACCATACGGGAATACCCAAAACATATGGAAAGGGTAATGAGATAGGAATTCCGGTGTGGGATCACGTGTGTGATTGATAAAAAAATTTAATAGGTTCAGGTATGGGTATTGTTTTAGGTATATTCCACACCATTATTCGAAACTATATACCTACAACATTCAAGTTTTTATTTTACCTTGACCTTTGCTTAGGAATGTTTTATTTTAGTAGTTTCATGAGTTAATTACACGGATTGTCCAAGTGCTATGTCTATATTTCAAGTTTGATCCCTAAAAATTTAAAAAATTATACGGGTGATCTTACTGTTCACTCAACCGTAACATGGTCGGTCCATAGAGTGGATGGACATTAGCTTTTGGTGTTAAATTTTTTAAAATGACTAAAATAACCTTTATTTAAAAAAAAAACCAAAGCCTCATCTCCTTCATTCTTGCTTGCACAGGCCCTTCCCCTCCCCATCCCGTAGCCGACCACCACCGGTCTTTTGCCGGAATCGATTGGTTCTTCTGATCGAACAACCAACGCCGTCCCAATCTTCTGCTACCACTATCACTAATCCTCACCTTCTACATCGATCGGTTGTGCATCAGGCAACACATCTTCTTCAACTCCATCTCTGGCCATCGTCGTTTTTCGGCGACTTTGGTTTTGTCGGCGACGGGTTTCTTCTTCACAATAGATCTGAAATATCGCTACCAGATCTCCACTACTGCTAACCACCATCTCACTCATCTCTGTGATCGGAAGCCGTCATAACCCATCGTCTCTGTTCTATACAAAGTACAATTATACTTCAATATTATCCAATTCTGAGTCCGGTTGGTTGCTAGAACTGGCGAAATTCAGAGTTATTTACACCTTAAAACGTAAAATCTTCTCAAAAAATGTATTTCCAATCATTAAATTAAACAACGCTCAGTTAGTTTGGATCAGACTGACTTCTGTTGCTTCACTGAAGCTCACCATTTGTGAGTCTGAGTCAATAGATTTGGTATAAATAAAGGATTTCGTTATACACACACCCCCACCTGTTATATGTACACACAATTATTACGCCGCATACGGGTCATATTACACCGCATACGGGTCATATTACACCATACGACATGTATGCTTCCAAAACAGTTAAATCATGCTCTGTTACCGGTAGTATGATACAATACGGCTGAGGGCATACAGGTCGTATGGTGCAATACGACCCGTATACACTATATCTTTTAATTTTTTTTTCTATTGTGAACTCAATAAAACTAGATAGATAGATAAATGGGAAAATTACAAATTAGCAGCTACTATTGGATTTTTTTATGATGTTTTTTGCATTAGTTGTAGTTATACTACTGTTTGTATTTAATTAAAGGCTTCATTTTAACTTTTTAAGCCTCCACACCATATCACCTCCCCCCTCCATACCAACCCCTTCGACCACCGCCACCGACAACCATCGTTTGAATGCCCGATACACATTTGTTAACTTCACGACATGTGAAATAGCCTGATTGTGGTTCAGGGGTAGAGGTGATAAAGTTTATGTGTGTGAAGTGTATCAGCTTCTGTGAGAGGTTCTTCTACATCGTCAAATAAATTTGGATATTGTATGGCATATGTAGATTGGTCGAACCCAAAACAGTTAAACACTATGTTTCCTTGATGTGTGAACACAATAAGTCAAACTCTTGCACTTCATTATCCATCATAAACTTCCTCCAACTATCACCAAAAGATGAGACTCAGTGTAAAGTTAAGAATTAAAATGAATGAATTATTGGAGAGTCACTGCAAAGTTGAGAATGAAAAAGGAGTTCTTGGAGAGTCACTGTAAAGTTGAGACTGAAAGGAATGAATTATTGGAGAGTCACTGTAAAGTTGGAATTCAAATATTTAACATCGAATTAGTTGACCAAAGTACCAAACATCACATACCTCTTCTAGTTTCATCTTCTCTACCTTTACTAACATTCTACGTGCTTTTGATTCAAGCTTCATGGGTCCAAGCCTTCATCTTCTCTACCTTAGTAGAGATTTTAACGTAAACAAAGAAATTAGTAAGAATTACGTAAACGAAGAAATTAGTAGGGATTTTAACATATGGTGAAGCATTTACAAGTGAATAGCCTGCATAAAGTACAACTAGACAGAAAGTTAAACATTGATTGTACTTTATATGGTAATGAAGTGCAAGAGTTTGCCTTTATTGTGCTCACATAATCCCTACTAATTTATGCGTTTACGTAGGCATCGTTTGAATGTCGGGTACGGATTTGTGTCACGTGAGAAATCCACTATTGTTAAAGCAACAGTCAGATTGTATGCAAGATGTGTCACGTCAGAAATCCACTAATGTTAAAGCAGAACAAATAATTGAATTCCAACTTTACAGTGACACCAATACTGAGACGAAGGCATCATTTTTTGATCTCGCTGAAGGCTTGGACCCATGAAGCTTGAATCAAAGCCACTAAAGGCTTGGACCCATGAAGCTTGATTGTTTGGTGTTTGTAAGGCCCCAAACCGGGCACCGTACAATTGGGTCTCATCACTAGGTATTCTCATTAAAATACTTAACTTGCAAATGAAATTTACAGCGGAAGTCTTTCTAAAAATAGTAATTATCTTTTAAGTTCATTAACGTCCTTTACTTTACCTTACGAATGCGTACACATCAACCGAGTAGCACCGCTCCCAAGCCAAAATACGTCGTCCCCATAACTCACCTACAAAACAATCTAACGTACATACAAAGGCAGCTACGCTGAGTGAGTTCTAATAGTTTGATTTAACAAAATCATCTCGTCACAAAATCAATAACACTGGCTCAAGACGTCACAGTCCTTTATAAAATGGTTTGGCATTTAATGACATAAAGGTAACCCGCCTTACCGACCCATTCCCTTAGGAATTCACTACCCAAGACTCATCTCATACATATAACCCAATAAGTCTCACCGATATGGATCGAGCTTACTACACTCTCAATTAACCCCAAGCCTCAACCCGAGGTCTAGTTAACATACCCGACAACCCTTGGTTCAAACCGACAGACCTTCACTAAATCTCTTACAAGGTAAACTGACTCAACAGTTATACCACGATATTTTCCCGACACAACGGTCAATCTAACATTCATTACCAAAGTAATAACACCATTTCACAAGAAATATCGACTAACACTCGCATGCAATTAATACACACCTAAATGCACACAACAATTACCTCCGAAGAATTTACCGGTCTCGTCAAAAATACCCTCGTCAGGGCTATCCCCATCGGGATACTCATCATGAGCTCACCTCTACCCTTGTTACAGGGCCCCGCCACTAAACATAGTGACACACTCGTCATCTACGATGACTTCCCAGCCACCCTTACAGTGACAACACCCGAAGAACTTCGTTCTTCATAACATTATTTGCCGTGTCATAAAGACAACAACGTAAGCCCACAAAGCACACACAAGTAACACATAGCAGCACACATACAAAGACTATGACTCATTATCTAAACATATACCATGTACATGTGCCCACCGAAACACCTCTTAGTCGTACCCACACGACATGCAAACTCGTTCCCGACTCACCCCTACTAGGTCACCATAAGACACACGACCATCTATTTCACATCTAGCCCACATACTCTAAGTACAAGACACAAACCCTTAGTCCCGTATTTAGATATTTGAATTCATAGTTCATCGGGTTAAACCCAAAGCTCGTAACACATTTAGTTCACAAAACACGTTCTACAAGTATGTACGATAGCCCCAAAACGTTTAAAATGTTTAAAGAGGGGGTTAGAAACTCACAGTTATGAAGATCCAACTCTAGTTCTGCAACGGTCTCCTGGCACGAAACCCGAACCTGTTAACGTATGATCACATGGTCAGAGTATGTCCTAAACATGTGTCAATTACGTAAAAGTATAAATATCCCCGACACTCGCCTCATCCGCACACCCCTTCATCCATGCAAAACCCTAGCTCAATGTTCACAAGAATCAGGTCGTCCTTGACCCGTTTAGATCCCGCATGCATGCACGTATACGTGCCATGTAAAACCCTAGTCTCAAGGATCACACGTACATGAGCCGAGTTCCCCATGCACGTCAAAATAACGCCATGAAAGCTCTAAGCTCACCAAAACCCTAGTCGGGTGTAACCCGACTCCGTCCTCCCCCTCGTACATCACCGTGAACCACCACCATCATGCTTCACCACCAAGCACCTCCCGTCGTTGATCACCACCACAGCCCCCTCATCGTTTCCAACTATCCCCGAAGCCGCCACCACCTTCACCCGTCACCTCCCTCTCTCTCTCCCTCTCTTTCTTCTCTCCTTCTTGGTCACCGGCCTGCCATGCGCCACCTCCGACCACCCGTAACCATCGTCACACGCCACCACCTCCATCACATTCGACCTCCACCATTACCCCCTCCTTCACCATAGCCGTTTTCCACGGCCAAACCACACCAACCAAAAACCTAATTGGGTTCCGCATACTACACACGCAAACACACACGAAAAAGTACGCACGGAGATTAAACGAGGATTACCTTGATGAGAGGTGAAGTTTCTTGCTCAATACCGACGTGAAAACACCCTCTTCCGGTCGTCTCTCCCCTCCCCCGTTGCTTCCTGCCGTCGCGCACTCCCTAGGTCGAATGGCCTAGGGTTTACTCTAAATGTTGCCTTTAAGTGTTAAAAGGTTACACCTGGGTCCCTGTGTTTCCCCTTTTGTGGGTTTGAATCTCAAACTGTTCCCTTTATGGCCAACCGGGTCCCTCGTTTTCCATAATTCTAGTTATTACTTGAAAACCTTGGTAACCGGGTCCTTTTACTTCTATAAATAGAGTTTTACGTGAAACCCTCGCCAACCGTCTCGTTTACCGGAGATACGGGTCGCCCATTGGTCCGAATCATTAATTGGTATATTTTTGGGATGTTACAATGTTTGGACAATCTACATGTTATTAATGGATTTCTCACGAGGCTGGAAAATGAACGTTGTATGAGATTAATGGTGGCGGAATGAGATAATGTGGTGTAGAATGAGGGAATAGGTTAAAGTAAAATTGAGTTCGATGGAGTTTTAGGTATGGTGGAGCTATGAGATTCAAGGGTCTGTTTGATTTAGTGTTGTTCTTCGCCATTTAATGAAGCTCGGAGAACAGAAGATTTTGGGGTTTGTTTGTGACCCCTTACGAGCATATGTAGTGATGTGAAAAATAATAGTGGATACGAGAGTTGATCTTGCTTTATACTACTTGCTTGTTGCTTCGTTTTTGTCTTGTCTTGACTGGCTTGTCATTTGATAATTGGTTATTAGTTAATGACACTGTCTAAAATCCAACCATCAAACAATTCGGTTTGAGATAAATCTGTTTTGAATGACCGTTTTGAATGAAGAAACAAAAGAAAGAGAGGTGATAATGCAAAATTATGAATCATAGATGAAGGCAATAATTAATGCAAAACCGTTGAAGGCTTGGACCCATGAAGCTTGAATCAAGACCACTAAAGGTTTCAGTTTATAATTAGGTAGAGAAAGAGATATCTGATGTTTAGTCAACTACCGAGACGAGGGCATCACAAATGGCCGGTGCACATTACTGACAGAGGGTGTTTTTGGTGACGGTTGAAGGAAGTTTTTGATAGATAATGAGGTGTAAGAGTTTGACTTTATTGTGTTCACACATCAAGCAAACATGGTGTTTGTTTGTTGGTGTTCGACCAATATACATATGAAAGACAATATCCAAATTTATTTGAATGTTAGATACGCATTTGTTAACTTCACGACAGCTGAAGCGGCATGACAGTTTTACACATGTGTTAAAGGAAAACATTGGTTTCATAATTATAAACAAATAGTATGCAAGATGTGTCACGTGAGAGGGGTTTTTAGTGACGTTTGGAGGAAGTTTGTGATAGATAATGAGGTGCAAGAAAACCTTCAGGCTTCCATTTTTTACAGTTTCACAAATTAGACAAAACATCAGTAGACCTTCACAAACAGAGATGTCTGCAAGATAACAATAGAACACACGAGCTTCTCACGTGACAGAAAAGCTATGAATGTATAATGGTCATGCTCTTTAATTTGTTTGTAACATCAGAACATAAACATGTCGAAGAAATTACAAGTGAAAATAGTAGGGATTTTAACGTAAACGAAGAAATTAGTAGTAGGGATTTTAACGTATAGTGAAACATTTACAAGTGAAATAACATGCATAAAGTACAACTGCACTTTTGATCTTAGTTATTCCTAGTATTAGAAAAGGTAGATATGTAAACAAGCAACAAACAGAATACACTATTAAAGATCTCGAATGAATCTCATTAGAGTCATCTCTTGTTGATTCAAAATAATTTGTTAGGCTTGTTATTCTGATCTTTTGGTTTCGTGGCTTCAAATAATTAAAAAAAAAAATTCATCAAGTACTCGACAACAATACGGGTCGTGTGATACAATACGACGCGTATGTTACAATGTCAAATAGATCGTACTGCACCATACGACCCGTATAACATTAGTTCGTATTGTGTTATACGGTGTGTATGTGGACATGAATGGCTGATGTCATGTGCGACAGCTTTTATCGTTTGACTATGAGGAATACAAGTTGTATGATGCAATACGACCCGTATTAGGTTTGCGCGAATAACAATTTCGGATATAAGAGCCCCTAAATAAATATAAAAATTGATAACATAGGAGAAATCTTAAAATAGTATCGAAATGCAAGAAAAGCCCAATACCAATATTCACACAAATTCATACATCATCAAAATTAATTTATTATGTTAGAGTGAAAACTTAATTTTTCAAAAAAAGAAAAAAAAAATATTTAATAGAATTGACAGTGAGTTAGTTTAAGCGTTGAAGAACATAAAAAGAGGCGAAGGTTAAGTTATAAGGACAAAACCCAACTACTCGGAAGGGTATTCTTTTCTACTCCTCTTCTCTTCTCTTGCAGACAGACGAGACGATACGAGATATGAACATCATACTCCAAATTTCCATGTCTCTATTCTTCATTTAGATTAGATACCCTCCTTCAGATCTTGTCAGACAATCTCCCTCTCTGCCACTCTTGTTTTTCTTTTCAATCTGATTTTTATTTTTGTTTTTCTGTGCGTTTGACGTTTTCCTTCTTCTCCGACGTTTCGATTCGTAGATCCTTTTGTTTCTCACTGTCGGATGCTTTGACTTTCGTTTCACCCCGATCGCTCACATCCGCCGCTAACATGGGCCAGTGCTACGGCAAGACAATTCCAACAACTGACAACCACAGCCCCACCACCATCATCGCCGCCGGAGAACAACAACAACAACAACACCGGTCTTATCCTCAGTCCCCTCTCCCTTCATCCGCCAACACCAACATCCCTTCCATCAAAAACACGCCGGCTCGATCCTCCAGTCCCTGGTCCAGTCCTTACCCTCACGGAATCTCCAGTCCTCTACCCGCCGGAGTCTCGCCGTCTCCGGCGCGATCGTCAACTCCCGGCCGTAGATTCTTCAAGCGGCCGTTTCCGCCGCCGTCTCCAGCTAAGCACATCAAGGCGTCCCTCGCCAGACGGTTCGGGCAGACGAAGCAGCAACGGGCGGGTCCGATTCCGGAGGACGGGGCGGCCATAGAACCCGAATTGCAATCGCTTGATAAGAATTTTGGTTACAGCAAGAATTTTGGGGCAAAGTATGAATTGGGGAAGGAGATTGGGCGAGGGCATTTTGGTCATACTTGTCATGCCAGAGGCAAAAAGGGGGAACTCAAGGATCAAGCCCTTGCTGTCAAAATCATCTCCAAAGCCAAGGTATTATTTATTTGTTAAATCCTCAATTTGTAACTATAATTGACCTGCACATGATTCCAATTTTTGCTGCATGATTGGCAATGTCAATTGTAACAATTACATATGAAAGTCAAAAGTCAACCTTAATTATGTTCAACATTTAGGTTTTTTTGTTAATTAGTAGCAAATTTGTATTCCTTTCTGAAAGATAAGATTTTTATATAATGGTATGACTGACATGTCATATTTTGTAGAGTACATCTTCTATATCTAGCTTTTAGACGAATGGGATAACCGATCGGATTCACAAATGGAAGTATAAAGATTGTACAAACAAAAATCGAAAGAAAATAACTTTTTGTTACTAGGTTTAAACTTTAAACTAGTATAGTATGCAAATCTTGCCAATGTGGCAATGTCTTTTGTTCTTTGCTTCAAGTATGTGCTCGGTGCTCAACGTCTAGATCTGAAACAAATCACATAATTGAGCATGGATATAAGTTTAAAGATTGTACATGCACGAAAAGAAGTGGACATAAAAAAATTTTACTATTTTATCACCGTTATGTAATTTACTCCAAGTAATATAGAAGTATGGAACGTTGATTATGCTTGTGATACTGAAATACTGATTTGGGAAGTTTGTTAATACCTCTATGGTTTTAAAGTTTTGTATAATCAGCCTAAATGATATATCGGTATATGGTAGGGCAATAAATGTTATCACTTCAATTTTCAGCAAACCTATTCCATACTTGTATATATGTTACCTTTTTAACGATATGTTATATTTTTTACATGATTGTTTACTAAATTATTACAGATGACAACTGCAATATCGATTGAGGATGTGCGTAGAGAAGTAAAAATATTGAGAGCTCTGTCTGGTCATAAGCATCTGATCCACTTTTTTGATGCATGTGAAGATACAAATAATGTATACATAGTTATGGAGTATGTCTCTCCTTTCACAGCTTTTTTTTTTGGAGTATTACATAATTGACTAGAAGTTATTTAATTTGTTTTGTGGAATAAATAGATTGTGTGAAGGTGGGGAATTACTTGATCGAATATTATCCAGGTAAGAGGATGTCCTGTTTCAAGTTATGTTATTTGTTAAGTAAATGCAGTCATGTAGTTGACTTTAGTGAAACTTTTTTTCGAGCGTAGAGGTGGAAGATACACAGAAGCAGATGCAAAATTGATAATTGTTCAGATACTAAGTGTTGTTGCTTTCTGCCACCTTCAAGGCGTGGTGCACCGCGACCTAAAGCCTGAGGTTATAAATGCATCCTTTTTGAATTTCAAGATATAACACGGTTTTTTTTAATCTTTATTAACCTTCTGTTAAATTACTCGTCTCAGAACTTTCTTTTCATGTCCAAAAGTGAAGATGCTGATATGAAGCTTATCGACTTTGGTCTTTCTGATTTCATCAGGCCAGGTAATGATCACAAGTTGTATTTCTGTGTTCATTATTTCATTCGACAGTTAACATTTAAAGACGTCGATGAATGTTTTTTTAATATTGCAGAAGAAAGGCTTAATGATATAGTTGGAAGTGCATATTATGTTGCACCAGAAGTTCTGCATAGATCATACAGCTTGGAAGCAGACATATGGAGCATTGGAGTTATTTCATATATTTTATTATGTGGGAGCAGACCATTTTGGGCAAGAACAGAATCAGGAATATTTCGTGCAGTTTTGAGAGCGGACCCTAATTTTGATGATTTACCGTGGCCTTCCGTATCACCAGAAGCTAAAGATTTTGTTAAAAGGCTTTTAAATAAGGACTATAGAAAAAGAATGAGTGCTGCTCAAGCCCTCAGTAAGTCCATCTCCTTATAATAACTTATTTCGTTATCAATTATTTTTGTTAAACATTTCGTTATTAGAAATACGTTTAATCTCGATGACATGTGTGATGACAGCTCATCCATGGTTGTCAAGTGAAAGCCATCCGATTCCTTTAGATATATTGATTTATAAACTGGTGAAGTCGTATCTTCACGCTTCTCCATTCAAACGTGCCGCACTCAAGGTAATCATCTTTTTTTCTTTCTTTTTTTCTTAATGTGCATGATCATATCTTGATCTTGATTGGTTGATTTATAGGTGACATTTTTTTTGTGTGAATAACTGCAGGCGCTGTCAAAGGCTCTGACAGAGAATGAATTGGTTTATCTTCGAGCCCAATTTATGCTTTTGGAACCAAACAAAGACGGGCGCGTGTCTCTTGACAACTTCAGAATGGTAAAAATTTGCTTTTCTCCCCCTCCCTTTTTCCCGTCAAACAGATGCCAACTGTTTAACCATTCGCAGGCGCTCACGCGTAATGCTACAGATGCAATGAAGGAATCTAGGGTTCCTGATATTCTAAATGCAGTAAGCCACCAAGTTTATATAAATTTATATTATGTGTAAGCTTATTGAGGCTTCATTTACATTCGTGTGTGTGTTGTAGATGGCGCCATTATCTTACAGGAAGATGGACTTTGAAGAGTTTTGTGCAGCGGCCATCAGCACATATCAACTGGAAGCTCTTGAAACATGGGAACAGATTGGATCAACTGCATTTGAGTTCTTTGAACAGGAGGGTAACCGCGCAGTTTCTGTTGAGGAGCTTGCTCGGGTATGGAATCTTTTTTTCTTTTTCTTATTATTGTGATGTTTGTATTGATGGTTGATGATGTGGACGTAGGAATTGAACGTGGGTCCCACGGCACATACGATCCTGAAGGACTGGATTAGAAACGATGGTAAACTGAGTTTGCTTGGTTATACCAAGTTTTTGCATGGAGTCACCCTTCGCAGCTCCAACTCAAGACATTAATTAGTAACTCTAGATTTTCTTTATTTCTTTTGATATTAAAAGAATGTTTTTTTTCTTCTTGTTTTTACAATATTTGGCGATTGATTAAGATTTCATGGGAGGGAGAGAGGGAAGTTGTGTAGAAGAAATGAATATAGTAGAGACAAAATCAAAACAAGGTTTTTTTGTTCTTTTTAATTTAGGTGTGGAAGAGATCTTTTCATGTCGGAATGTTTTGGAATATTCTTGTGCTTCCCTCCCCAAGATCAGATTCTTGTGGCATGTCATTTGTTTGGTTCTGTGTCTGATAACCACACTAGCACTAAAACACAAGGGGAAAATAACATGAATAGCAAACTTCTTATACATATGGTCATTTGAAAACATATTTATTTATTTATTTTTTGAATAAACGTCAACTCATATTCAAAAGAAGGATGATTATAATCAAGTGGCAGGTAAACGGGCAACAAGCTGCGCCGCAACCCCTTTTGGATAGCAAATCTAATCCTACTAGAAACAAAGTTTTGGGTTTTCGGGCCCGAAAAATTACCATGCATGACCCGTTGAACCCTGTTTAGTAATTCCACAGCCGTCGGGGCTAAGAAACCAAATGTATCAAAAGCAAAAGGGACAAACACGTGTTGATTCTCTAAACAAGCTTTCTCGTGTTTAGCAACTTTGCCTGCTTCCGCCTTCAACATAGCATGGCCCGCAACAAAATCATTGTTCCTGAGTCCCACAAGAGGGGACACTCCTGTAAGGTCTACACAAGCGTGTTTCCCCCCTGTCCACCGAAACAAAAGAATATCAGCTGGCCGTAGAGTGGATCTCCCTTCAAGCGGATCTGTCAGGAAATTCACGTGGGCCTCCTTTTTAGCAGAAATTCAAGCCCGCTTAAGAACATCATATAGAACATCCTTAACCAAATCGTTCCTGTATTTAAACCCAGGTAGCTCTTTGCAATGGATCGTATGCTTTCCAAAAGAATCCAAATAAATATTTTTAATATTTATTTGCATGAAAAATATTTATATGAAAATATTACCCAATTAAATGATGTTATGTTTAACACAAATCTCCATTGCCTTCTTTTAGAGCTTAAAAAGGGTTGTGGAGTCAAAATTGCCAGACCCATGATTTTCACCAAAACTTTAAACTTCAGTTAAGTTTCTACAATGTTGGTTTATTTTATTATTTTTCTTTGTAAAAAACACTAATCTTTCTTTATACATTTAGGGTAACATATAATCATCGATGAGTTTAAGCTAGAGGTGTACAAACCAGGTTTTTTTTGCTAAACCGCACCGGGTTGTAACCCGAGTTGGTTTGGTCAAACTTGGTCAAAACCGGGTTGGGGCCTAACCCGGCTTGGGTCGGAGTCGGTTTGAGGGTAAGAAGAAGCCGACCCTATCCGATGCGGAGTGGGTCGGTCTTGGACAGACTCAGGTTGAGTTGAAACCGATTTTCCAAAAATAAACTTTTTTTTAATTAATAAAATAAATTTAACAAATAAACTTCGAATTTTTATTAAATATTTTAAATATTACAAAAACATAAATTGTAGAGGAACTGACTTCGGGGGTAGAATACGCACTTTCTGAAGCCATTTTGAATTTTTGAGAGCGTTTTTTTGAACTTTTTTAGAAAATTGAGCTTTTTTTGGGATTGGAGAGAGTAGAGAATAGTGTGATTCAAACAATACAATTAATACTTATTTATACTAACATAAGTAGAGCAAAATGGTAAAAAAAAATGAAAAAAAAACTGTCGACAACATCCCCAACGGTCACGTTAATGCTAACATTTTTATGAAACTGACTAGGGTCAAGTTTGAAACCAGTTTGCCTATACGAACCGACTCGGGTCAGGTTTGAACCAGGTATTCTTAAAAAATAAAAAAACCTATTGTAAAACGTAGGGTTGGGGTGGGTTTCTGACTAGTTTTACTAGCGCATCGAGCTGGGTTTGATACCGGTTCACCAGGCCCAAAGCGGTTTTTTTTCCATCTCTAGCTTAAGCCTTAAGTTAAGGTAAAACAACCTATTAGATTTTGGGCTTTTGTCCACATAATTTAGAAGCACAAAAATCCATCATGAACCATCTCCTATACCCCTACTCGTATCGCATGGTCAGGTGAGGCCCATACCCGACTCCACATATAAAAAAAGTCTGACAATAGGCTTTTTCTTATTTTTTTTTCTTTTTTCTTTTTTCCTGTAATTCATATTTAATTAAGCACAATATATATACCAATCTTCATTCGTTCTAGAAAAATAAAAACATAGACGACTAGTTTTTCGATTTACAAATTTTAAAAAGAATTTTATATATCTTATCTACACTTATAAAATGCCATATTTCTTTAAAACATAAGTTATTAATACACAATTTAAAAAAAATATGAAATTTACAAGTTTGAAAAGTATATATAAAAATATCATAATTTTTTAACATAACTGTTTAAAACTAGCATAATCACATGGATAATGCCTATGAATTTTGAGCACATTAATCTCCCGGCAGGGCGGAACCAAGCGAGGGTTAAAAGGGTCCGCTGGCCCTACAGTCATCTGAATTGTACCCATGTAGTTGTAGTCGATAGACAAGATAGCCTTATGATAACGTTTGACCGAAAATTTTTGGTTTCGTCACAACTCTCAATCAGGGGCGGATTTAGTAAGGTCGGGAGGGGTTCACCGGAACTCCCCGAGTTTCCAAATTTTACTAGAACGCTATAGAAAAAAATGGGGTGAACCCCTATGATTTTAATTTTGATGAACAAGACAAAAATGTTTTTTAAAATATAGGGTGAAAGATGTTTAAAACTCAAAGGGAACAACTCTAGGTAGTTTTTTTTAATTTGTAAAGACTATTTTATTTATATTATGTGTTTTTTAATTTCTAATGATGATGTTTTTTTATTATTGTATCGTATTTTTATTATGTGATGAACTTTACCTGACCCGAAATTTTTAATGTCCAGCCCTATGAAATTGAAGTTTCTAAAAACAGTGAAGCTATTGGAAAAAATTCTTGGACCCGTCACTGCTCTCAATATTGTAATAAGTTATTAACTTATTATCAACTCGATATTATGTGTTAGTTAAGGAAACAAAATTGATGACGTTAAATTAAAATGATTGGGCCACCAGGCAATGACTGGTTATTTATGAGAACTAGATGTTACACCCGCGCTTTGCGGCGGTGTCGGGCCCATCGTTAATAAAATTTAATCGAAAACGTAGGCGTAACGGTAAAAACAATGTTAATAAAAAATAAACATTAAACTAAATAATAAAAAAGGAAAAAAATAACAAAATAAAAAATTACCGATTCGGGTCGTCAAAAACCATAAAAGCGAACACCAATACGGGTTCCGATAATACCAATACCAACAATGATGTTGTTCGCTCATAATAGGTTCGGCTCGTCATGCTACCACAACGGTAATGACACTCGTTATAGGCAACGATACAAAAGAAACTCGATTTTGAATACAACTCTGTTTTCAAAAAAAATTATATCAGAACGTTGACAAAAAAAACTAAAAACAGCCGCGCCCTCCGTATTTTGAAAAAAGTTAACGAACGAAAGTTATTAAAGGAAAACGAAATTATAAGAAAATGAAATTAATAGAAAATGAAGCGTGTTAAAAACACATATAGGTTTAGGCCACGCGTTGCGTCGGCTTGGTTTTAAATAAAATTTAGTTCTAAACGTAGACAGAAATAGTTACGTCGCAAATGTATATTCAATTTAAAAAAACATTAAGTGGTCGTGGAAAATACAAAAAAATTATCATATTCCTCCCATGGGTTTTGGTCACGTATTGTGGGGTCCGGTCTTGAATAAAATCCATATCGACACGTACGTAGAAACGATCGATTGGCTAAAAAAACATTAAGTGGTCGTGGAAAATACAAAAAAATTATCATATTCCCCCCATGGGTTTTGGTCACGTATTGTGGGGTCCGGTCTTGAATAAAATCCATATCGACACGTATGTAGAAACGACCGATTGGCAACGGTAGATTTGGAATTTAGAAAAACATTACCTTACGGTGAAAATATTATAAAAATACGTTATATTTGACCCGGGATGTTTTTAATGAAACTTATACCGAAACATAGATAAAAATAAACACATCATAATGAAATATTCAGATATTTTAAAAACACCTTATTTTAAAAGTTGTAAGAGAATTAAAAGTCGTAAGAGAAAAATAAAATTTGTAAAAAATTAATTCTAGAAATAAAATAATATTAAAATTAAAACATGAAGATATAATTAATTTGCCCAACCAACAATTTATACGTGGACCAATAAAAGTGCTTATCATGAACAGTATGTGCACCGACTTTTCAAAATGTTGTTATAGTAATAATGTTGCATATAACACGCGGTCTTAAGTTTATTAATTTAGAAGAAAACAATATAGTTTTTTTATAAATCTATTTTATGAACTTATTGGTTACTCAATTTTATAAAAAGTTTAGTCATATCTTTAATTTTAATTAAAATTATGAATTTTAGTTGAACGTCGAAGGTGTTTAGCCTTATTATTATATTATTTTAGCCATACCTTTTAAATATACTTCAACTCAAATCAAAGCTTAAAGCCTTGGAAGTTATTTGTAAGTAACTGTAACATGTAAATTAATATAAAAAAATCGAAAGAAAATTCATTAATTATTGGCTACTGAGAATAAAGAAACAAGAATAAGATTAGTTATAATCTACAAACACCTAACTCATATAACATATAATATAATTGAATTATTAAATATGGAAATGGTGATCGTGACAAGTCAAGAATGAGGAGGTGGCAAACAAAGAGTGCGTATGCAATGAAATCGTACACGTCTCCTCTTCAATGTTTTTAAACCCGGACCGGCCGGTCGGACCAGGAATCGTGACCTCCACCGGTCCGGTTACATACTCTGAGACCGTTTGCTGGTTGAACCGGGCAGTCCAAGCGATTCAGCGGTCGAACCGGGTAGTTTAATTTTATTTTTTTTATTTTTTTACTATTTTTTAATCTTTTTTATCCTATAGTTCGCATACTTACTTCTATTTACAATTTTAACTCAATTTGGCTTTTTACTTTTAACTTATACGCTGCCACATGTCCTCCAAAACCCTAATCAAAATTAAAATTGAAGATTCAAAAGAATTAAAATTCCTACAGACCTACAACCCTCGTCCTTGATTCAAAATTGTTTAAATGGTTGTATATGTAGTATTTGGAATTTTTTATATTTTTCTATATATTTTTATGAATATTTATATTATTTATTGCGTCATCCGGTTCTTTAATCCGGTCTGACCAGTGAACCTCTAAGACGTCCGGTTCGTTATCCGGTCCGGTTCTGAAAACATTGCTCCTCATCATCCTCTTTTTCTTTTTTTTTCATCAACCAAATATTATTACTTCATCTTTTTTAATTAATATATATATATATATATATATTTCAATACTTATCAAGTTTCTTTATTACTTATTAGTCGTTCAAATTTTGTTTAAGTTTTAACATTATTATTTTCAAATATAATCTGAAGTAACATATATAAATAAATAAAGTCATTATATAGTAAAAAGGTTTCATTATGTCTTATTTATATCATTCACTTGAACCATTTTTATAAACTTTCATAACAATGATTTTTTTTTTAATTTAAGTGGTTTTATAGTTAAAAAGATTTTAAAATAACTTTAATAGAATAATATTGAAATCCAGGTACTATCTTGTAACTTTATCTCTGTTCAATAATAATAAAAAATAACAATGATAATCAAATGCTCTTTAAGACTTTTACCAAGAGGTTTTTTTGGAAAGGCTAATATGATACCACACGAACACTAGTAAGGCGTCAGCCAGCAACTACAACAAGAACAAGAAATTATATAAAGTCAAAACTTTTTCATTGATTCACCTTAATCTCTAAATCTCTAGCTCTGTTCTTGATCCAAAGGAAACCCAAAATTTTCACCTCCTCTATGATGTTGTGAGCCACCACTTTCTTCCTCCTAAAAACAACATTGTTTCTAGCATTCCAGATTACCCAACACTTTAACTAAGAGGTGATATTATCTATATCTTATCTTATTTCACATAAGTGAATAGTAACCAATCGACTTGGAAAGTGTCACGTGTCATTTTTAATTTTTTTTTATATTTTAACCTCTTACGCTTTAATCTCTTATACTATATGTAACATACAATTTAATCCGTTCATTTTTCTATTAATTTCGTTTTTCGATGATAACTTTCGTTCGTTAATTTGTTTTAAAAAACGAAAAGCGCGGTTTTCTTTATTTTTTGTAAAATCACTAGCCCCTTATCCTCTAGAATCATATTTTGTAAAATCAGACAAGCATATATTATGTTCCAAATTTTGTTCTTATGCCAAATATGTGCGGGATTCGAAATGATGTGCCGTTTCTTTTTCAAGACGTCAAACGCTCATTCATTTCGACATCTTTTCTCGCCGAAATGTATAAGATTTGAGAGTGGAGAGTAGTAGAAATGTACAAGTTTTGAGAGTGGAGAATTAAAAATTTATAAGTTTAAATTTAATTTAAATAAATTTTTTTGTTTTATAATCTAGTTGTTATTCAACGACACTTTGTGGTTAATCGATGCAGTCAAACGCCCCCAAGCACCTTGACCACCACCACATTTTGCCTTATCATGCCCCCTATCACTCCCTGGAGACGGTGTTCTGGGCATGATAGACCCATGTGGCACCCCCACCACGCCCTAGTATAGATACTCTAAAATGCACTAAACTTTATTTATCAAAACTAAAAATGGGAAATTAATCTATATTTATTTTTCTATAGAAATACTCTCTTCCCACACTTCATCGCCAGGCACCACCCCACCATCGAATATTGGAATCACCCCCACCACCATGTCGCCTCTCCACATCGTCACACGCTCTATCCCTCAAATCGAAACCTATATCCTCAAAACTGGTGTTATCTAATTCTGTTTGTTTCAAAGGAAGGGGAGGAGCGTTCAAAAATTGAACCGTATGAATCTTAAATCAAATCAATCAGCCGACTTGCTTTGATTTGATTGGTTTGATAAGTTTTAACTGTTAAAAATCAGGCCCAAGAACACGAACATAGAATTTGATCTCAACAACCGATCAACTCTTTCTGGTTTATTATAATTCTTGACTTACTTACAATAACTCCTAACGCATCTATTTATACTAAAATAAACCTTGCTAATCAAGTATTCAAATTTTACTCAAACACCATTTTTAATTCTACTATAACTCTAACCAAACAATATATAAACATAAAATAATTTTATCTAAACATTCAAACTATTAATTAATTAAACTCTTTCGAATTACCCTTTCAGCTTTCACGTTTTTTCAAAGTGACCCTCTTTTTTTCGTAAAATCAAGATTAACTCCTTCATTCTCCCCTTAATCTTGATTTGGACTTCCTTCTTGCTCTTTTCACATTCTTTCTTCCTTAAACGCTTCAAGAACTCATAGTTGCAATCTCGACTTTGAACTCTCTGGATACTATTTGATCAAGATTGAAGCGGGGTTAGCGCCGTCATCATCGAAATTGAAACTCTTCCTTCCTTCTTTCCTACTTTCCTTCAAAACATCAAGAAACAAAAGTCCTTGATAGCCTTCTTAACAAGATGAATCTTGTTCTTCCTACTCCTTCTCTTAATAAAAAAACAAGGGTTCTTGATTACCTTCTTTCTTTAAGATCTGGCTCTTGACTACCTTTCAAGATCTAGCCATTGACTGCATTTTACCTACTTTAAAAACCTTCTTTCTTGGATTCAAAAAATTAAACCCTACTTACTTACTTGCTTGCTAAATTGCCGAACTTACTTGCTTTCTTACTTCTTATCAGGATTCGTTCTTGCTACCTTTCGATTCATGTCACTTTATAAACTGAAAAACAATTCCATATAAACTACCCATCCCATTATATTCTCCATCGACTTAAACATGCTTTCTCACGGTATTGACTTAGCCATCAAATTAGGAGCAATTCCACATGACTCTTAATGCAATAAAATCTATGTTGGCCACAAGTTTTGAATAAATATGGAATTAATATTCCATGCCATTATCCACTTCTTTCTTTGACATTAAAACCACTCTTGTTAGTCTTGCTTCGATTTCTGTGCCAAACATTTAACATGATACTCTTTTATTTTGCAACCGACTTGCCTTTACTCACGTGTTGCTTTCTTTTCTTGGCTTCAACTTCAAGTTTTCATATCGCTGCTTCTGATCTTCGATTGTTGCCTGTTTAAATAATTAAGCAACTTTCTTTCTTGCTTACCTTTCTTCGACAAATCGATTTTTTAACGTGGCTGCTTACTTGCTTCCTTCTTCGTCTTCAGCCCCGCAGCCAAATGGCTGCTCCCCTTCGCGAAACACGACTCTCAAAACCGCAGAAACCAAACTCTGATACCAATTGTTGGAAATCAGGCCCAAGAACACGAACACGGAATTTGATCTCAACAACCGATCGACTCTTTCTGTTTTATTATAATTCTTGACTTACTTACAATAACTCATAACCCATCTATTTATACTAAAATAAACCTTGCTAATCAAGTATTCAAATCTTACTCACACACCACTTTTAATTCTACTATAACTCCAACCAAACAATATATAAACATAAAATAATTTTATCTAAACATTCAAACTATTAATTAATTAAACTCTTTCGAATTACCTCTTCAGCTTTCACGTTTTTTCAAAGTGACCCTCTTTCTTTCGTAAAATCAAAATTAACTCCTTCATTAACGGCTTATGAACACTGAATGATAAAACTGATGAACAACCATGGGAGAAGGAGGTGTTTATTTTCATTATGCTTTTTATCAATTATTATAATGAGATTGTCACAATAACTTAGTTATACTTGATTATAAGTTAATTATATTTTAGTGTAAGTTACTGGTTTATCAAGTCAACTACATAGTTTTAAACAAAGATAAATAAACTCAAATGACTATTTTATATTTGTCCCATCCTTAATAAATTATTGTAACAAACGAAAATATATCAAAAAATGACCATCCTGTGAGAATGGAAATCATTATTTTCGGAAAATTTGAACACGTTTTGAAAATGATTTTTGACAAGCAAACGTCTCTTACTATAATAAAAACCTTAATTAAGGAAGTTACCATTATATTAGTTACGAAAAACGACGTCATTTGAGTGAAAGAATCATCCAAAATACTTTATGAGTTAATTAAAAACAAATATTTTATAACATAAACCACAGTATAAACTAATTTTGTAATAAAATATAGGTGTTAGACATCATGTACCTTGTGTCAAGGTCTTAAGGACCACGTACTATTATAAGTGCATCACTGTTTGTGTCTATTCACGTCATCTGTGTAGCATATCTCTGTTGGTCATGCATGTGGTCTTTGTAACTTTGTTCATGGTTTGGTATCAATGACAATGTGCGTCTTGAGAAATGGGGAATCTGTTATTGAACTATTCTTTGAGGGACCGAAGGATTCCTAAGGAAATTGACCATCAAAGTATTGCTTGAGGAACCAAAAGTAGAGGTGCACAAAAACTGTTTTTAAGTCAAACCGGATCGGTTTAGAACCAATTCGGATCGAGTCAAAGCAAGTCAAAACCGGATCGGATTAGAAACTGGTTTCATGATTAGAAAAAAAACCGGATTGGATCGGAACGGTTTGAACATGTTTCAATGGAAATATCTCAAACCCATTTCAAATTTGCGGGCTGGATCGGATTGAGACCGGTTTCAATTGAAGCTTAGGTATAACTTTACAAACACAAACCGCAACCCAGAAAGTGAAGAAGCGGGTTACGATTATGCATGAACAAAAAAGAATATGTGAATTGTATTAAATCTGAATGAATAACTTGCATACATCTGACCCATTAAATAGGAAACAAAAACCAAACATTTTAATCCTACTAAAACTCTTAAACCTAATAAATAAATTCAAGTAATTATCCCTAACCTATTATATCTAGACAAGGACACAAACACATTCAGATAATAATAAATAAAAGACTTTCCTAAACTTATCTAGTAAACTTCCAACTCCAACTCTAAAACTTTATCAAGAATCTCGGTCAACATCCGAGGAACATTTAAACACATGTGAACTCAATAACTAAACCAACAATCATCCCCTTAATTATTGAGTTCACATTCTTTCATTCACTTAAAATCATGTTTATTTTCTTGCTGGACCAGATAAGCTTTCTCCCGATTTCCTTTATCTTTGTCCTTCCACGTGGTGCCCTCATATGAAAAGTGACCAAATTCTCCACATTCAAAACACATGTACTCAATTTTATCTCTGGTTCCACGCCCTCTTCCAAAACCCTGACCTTGATTTCCATCACCGCGACCCTTACCATAATGCCAACCGTCTGTATCTTCAACCTTCTGACTGCTTGTACTTGCCATAAGCAACTTACTCTGGTCATTCTCTTTTGGTGCTTCAAATGCTTTGAGATGTTCTTCAAATGCCTTCACCCGGCCCACTGCATCTTCAAAGAGTATCTTCTCAATATCACAATACTGCTCATTCGAGACTACGAGGGGTAGGAACTTCTTTGGAACTGATATGAGTAACTTTCTCAGGATCACCCTGTCTTTCGAAAAAGATCCAAGAGATCTGAACTTGGCTCTCACCCACTCGGTTTTCCTGAAAACGCATCCACCGTTTCATTCTCTTTCATCTTCATAGCTTCTAGTTCACTTCTCAGTGTTTGCAACCGTGCTTTTTAAACCATCTCTGCTTCTAGATGTAGGATCTTGGTCGAATCCTACACCTCTTTAACGTTTTGGTACTGAGCCACCTGCATTAAAAGATCTTCAGGCAATGTCTGAAAGATCATTACCTTTATAGTAGTCACTTTATACTCTCCCACTTCAATACCTACTGCTGCATTCATAACCTCCCAAAGGCCATAAACCTTCAAGATCTGCTCCATGAGAATCGACCACGTGGTGTAGTTCGATTCAGTCAACTTTGGGCATTGAAGTGACACATTCCCTTTCTCACGTACTGGACCCAATGTTTGCTAATGTGTAGTTTTTTTCCTTTCTCATTCTTTCCTTCTTTCTTCCTTTCTTTATACTTTCTTTCTTTCTACTTTCTTCTTTCTACTTCTTGAACATTCAATCTTCTTCGTAAATCAAGAAAAACTTGTTCTTGACCCTTGCTCAACCCAAAAACGCTTTCTTCTCGGCCAGATCTCATCAAAGGAATCAAAAAACTTTCTTTTGCTCCTACCTTGATCTTGGCCAGACCAGATCCAACAAAAGAAAAAACACGTTACCTGCTGTTGCTTGCTTTATTCACAATCAGACCCACGACTGCACCAGAAACGACAAACGGCCTACTGTTCTCCTCCTGATCGCGACCCAACACCAGATCACTTGTTGTTGCTTACTTCTTGATGCGTACCAAGCATCAAATGCCTATGCTATGATACCAATTGAAGCACATGTACCACTTTACAAACACAAACCCCCAACCCAAATAGTGAAGAAGCAGGTTACGATTGTGCATGAACAAAAAAGACTACGTGAATCCCATTAAATCTGAATGAATAACTTGCATACATCTGACACATTAAATTGGAAACAAAAACCAAACTTTATAATCCTACTAAAACTCTTAAACCTAGTAAATAAATTCAAGTAATTATCCCTACCTATTTTATCTAGACAAGGACTACAACACATTCAAATAATAATAAATAAACGACTTTCCTAAACTTATTTAGTAAACTTCCAACTCCAATTCTAAAACTCCATCAAGAATCTCGGCCAACATCCAAGGAACATTCAAACACATGTGAACTTAATAATTAAACCAACAACCGGTTTCTAGATCGGTTTCAGGTGCGAATCTGGTTTGAATGTTCACCTTAAAAGTATTTCTAGAAGTTAGTTATTGTTTTTTTTTTCCTATTTAGCCAGTGTATTTTCTCGAGCACGCGGTTATATGTCATTTTACACTAATGTTTTAAAAACCGAATCGACAGTCGAACCAGTGTCTTTAACAAGTCATGGGTTCAACTGGTTGGCTCCATCTCAAAAACCGGTCAACCGACAGAGGAAAAAGACAAGAAGTGGAGGTTTGCTACCGGTTTCGCTCGGATTTTTGACTGGTTCATTCAAAACCGACAGGTTCAATTGTCTGGTCCAATAACTCTTAAACAAACCGTTAGAGCTTTAGTTCAACCACCGGTTCAGGTTCTCAAAACATATTTTAACATCTTAAAGGATTTCAAAAGTTCAATCGAATATTTTTCTTTTATGTCATGCATATCTTCTTTGATTCTGATTTGAATATTATATTTAGGTTGTTATCAGAGCATCAAGATGTATAAACTTTTAATAAACGAAGAAAAAGAATTGTGTACATACTTTGTTCCCAATAATATTTTATATTCATTAAAGTTTAGAATAAGTTCACGGGATTCATGTGGGATAGAAAAAACTGGACACGTACGTTAGAAAGTGAAAACATAGGCGATTGAAACATGATATCAACACTTGTTTTAAGTTTTAAATACTCAAACATGAGAGGGTTCAATTCAGAACACTAAATATTACGAGAACACACAGAATAAAACGAATCATTCACTTTTTTAATCTTATAAAGTTTTAAAATATAAGAAAATTATATAAATATAATATTTATTCGTTTTTCATGAAAATCAAACTAAAAAATAAGAACAAATTTCGTTTACATAAATACATACACATGTGTAATTCATGTTTATGTTTTTTTACCTACACATAACATATACATGTGTAGGAAACTTTTAAATATATAAAAACATATGAAAAAACTAGTTTAATGGTTTTTTATGTATATAGACATACATATTTGTATGTAAGAAGTGTAAAATTTTAAAAAAATCTATCATAGGTCAAAAAATTAAATGATTTAGGTTTTTTCCCTCTATTCTCGCAAAATTTTCTTGTTCTGAAATGAACTTCCCTCTACTCAAATAAACCTATATATATATAACTTCTTTTTTTTCTATTTTAGATTCTTGTATATTAACTTGTATTATTTCTATCAAAATATATTAACTTGTCTAAAAAATATGTAAAAAGATTTAAAAAGAACATTTTGATATTCTGTATCAAACATCTTCTGTGATAGGTACTTAATTATGCAAAAAAAAAATCAAATATTAAACTTGCATATCTTTTACAACTAAATATATATTTTTAGAATGATTAATTTTTTACTCATGTGGGACTTGAAACGAAGACCTTTAAACCTAGATGTTTTAATAGTCTTTGTCTATAAGTTTTTGTATGATTAAAATTTTAATTTCTTTAATAAAATCGTTATCATTAAATCATTACTTTCTCTATACACTCATCATTATTATCCCACTTCATCATTTTAGATGAATATGATATTCTATAGAACGGGGTAAGAATTTATAGTCAAGAGGGGTGGTTCATCAAAGTGCTTGTGTCTAATAGTATTAATGCATGTAGTAAAGGTATTTCTTCTTAAATGATTGAAAGTTTTAGTACCATGGTTGATATTAGTGTAAATTAAAAGTAAGATTAGAAGGTATGTTAGCTAGCCGTTCTAAAAAAAAGATGGTCTGAAACCCAAATATTGAAGTTAATTACCTAAATGATACATCATGTTTATCCATATTTTAAGTTTAATTGTAACTTTCTAAGATATACATATATGATGCACACAATGGGTGTAAATGAGCCGATGCGGCTCGTGAGCTACTTGAGACCGGTTTGCTAAAAGCTTGAATCAAGCCAAGCCCGAGCTTAGAAATAAGCTTGTTTAATAAATTAGCCGAGCCTGAGTTTTACTTATCAAGCTCGAGTTGGCTCGTGAGCCTAAACGCGCCTATTATTAATATAATTTTAATTTAATATATATTTATGTAATAATAATTAGTATGTATAAAATTATGATGAAAATAACTAAATACTATATATTATGTTATATATAAAAATTATAATAAAAATAATTATACATATATAAATTAATTAATAAATAATAAACAAGCCAAGCCTGAGCTTAAAAAACTACTAACGAGCTGAGCTTGAGATTTACAAATATAGCTTGAAACGAGTTGAACTTAAGCTCGAGCTCTGTGTAAGTTAAACGAGCTGAGTCAAACTCGGGCTCGACTCAATTACACCCCTAGTACACACTGATGTTTTTTACTAGTAGATGTTAAAATAGTAAATTACATATACTTGATAGATTTTCTTTATGAACTTCTTTTAATGAAAGGGACCAAACTTCTTATTGATTGATTAACGGTGGGTGCCGTATATGTAACTTTTGAAAAATAAGAATAAACCTATAACATGAACATAAATAAAACCATTATAATCTCTAAAATTTATACACACCCTAAATCTATTGAGAAATTGAAATATCTTACTTTCTTTTATCTTTTAAAATAGTAGAGTCAGCGAAATTTTGGTCCCAGTTGTCAAAAACCTTGCCACCGTAATGACAAAGACACTTTTATTATATAAAATATTGTTTTACACACATTTGAACAATACACATTACAATGGATCTAGGGATTCTTATCTCCAACTTGCTTCTTTCCTTGGAAGCTTTTTCCATTCCGAGTGTTTTTCCCTGAAATGTTTTGAAAACATTTTTACATTAGCCTATGTGAAGTACACTGCTTTGTCTATTTCCAAAATCCATTTCATTTCATCATATATATTGAGACGCCTCAGTAGTTCCCATGGCCTCTTGTGTAACTACGAAGGTTCTTAACCACACAGGTTTATAACTCATAAGGTCCTTCCGCCTGTAGGATGGGCCCTTTGTTTATATTTAATTGAGACCTTGGGTATCATAGACAGTGTTGTAAAAATCGGGCTTAGGCGGCACCTAGGCTCTTGGCGGCCATTTAACTTATAATTTAGAGCTAGGCGGCGGAATCGGTCCTAGGCGGCCAGATTCCGGCGAAAATTCCGGCAAAAACCTAAAATTTTCAGCCAAATTCCAGCGAAAACCTTGGATTTTCCGGCAAAACCTTGGATTTTCTAGCCAAACCCTTCAAATTCCAGCCAAATATGTAGTAAATATTTAAAAATGAACATTTTTATAAAAATTACATATAAAAATGTGTGTACATATATAAAAACTAAAAATTACATATAAAAATTACAATCCGATTAATCCCGCCTAGGCCTCACCCCACCGCCCGCCTAGCACCTAGCAATTTTTCCAACCATGATCATAGACCTATAGCCTTCCAATTTATCAAACACACATAACCAGCATGTATACACAACATTTTGTCATGTTTGTTTGGCATGTACTTTTATCATACCTTCGAAACCAGCCCTTACCCTAAATCCGTGTAAAGGTTTCTCTGGGATGTATAAAATAGGTTTATATATAGGGTATACCAGCAGCGTACCCACCACCTCTTTGATAATTCGTGAATACTCCGTTACACGGTTTTAGAGCTTAGACTCGTTCATACCATATACTCACATAGTTATTACCCGTACGTTAGCAAGCCCTAAGCACATAACGCGTAAACAAATAAATCTAATTACGAGTCGAGTGTACTTACTATAAAGTCGTGGCTTCTCTACGTTCGTTCCCTCGCTTAAACGCTTCTCCGAATCTGACTCGCACTTTTAACATGTCGTACTCGTCGTGCTTTAAAATGTATCAGAGAGAGTGTGTTTGTGTGTGTGTTTGTGTCTCCATTGAACGGCTAATGCTATAAATTTATAGACTGAATTGTGCATCGATAGTGGACCGCTAAGCAGGTAGGTAGCGGACCGCTACCTCCCCCTAGCCAGCTGTCAGCCTTGGTGCACATGTGGCGGACCGTTAAAGGTCTAGATAGCGGTTCGCTATTCTGGTTGCGACGTAGCGGACCGTTATGCTTCTCATAGCGGTCCGCGATAGGGTTACGGCTACAAATTGGTGGCATGACACATGTCCAATCATCATTGCCTTCCTTTCTCTCCACGTAGCGGACCATTAAGGAACCCGGTAGCGGTCCGCTACTGGCCCAATTTTCAGAATTTTGCATTTTTAGTCCCTAAACTTTGAATCAATTATAGTTCTAGTCCTTCCACTTTTATTTTCTTAAAATTTGGGGTGTTACAAAAACTAGTAAATTTACTTGGTAAATAGTAATAATTATTTTCTTACTTGTGCACTTATGTTTACCTTTTCTTTAAGAAAATAGAAATTACCAACGAAACATCATTAACCTTTCAATAAAAAGATTAAACCTAAAATCAAAATATATCTAGTTACATTAAATTCATCCTTGCTCAATTGCACACATGGTGTGTCAACTAAGGATGAGCGTTTTGTATCGAGTACCAGTACCATATCGAGCCGGTACCGTACCGATAGATTATGTATGATATTCTGTACCCACTTTTTCATAAATTCGGCATCGGTATTTTCGGTACCGATATGATACTGATACCATCTAAAGATGAGTACTTTATAAAGAGTACCGGTACCGTACCACTACAATACCAGTAATGTATCAATAGATTGGGTACGGTATTCGGTACCCATTTCTTCATATACCAGTACTGGTACGGTACTCCCTACTGTCGACAACTACTATTTTTTTCTTTGTTATTAAAATACACGCGTACTGCCATGTCACTAAGGAAATCAGTTTAACAAGTTATGAGGTAACTTCAATTACTAAAATAAACAACTTTACAAACTTGGAGTCATTAAATTTGCCCACTGCTGTTAACAAGAAGAAAATTTGCAAATACAAATCCATGATAATTATTAATTAAGAAATGAGATTAGATGAGACCCCACCATCTTTATTGCGGTATTAATAAGACACCTTGAAGCACAGCTACAACCCCCTCTTGGGCGCATCAATCCTCCCACTTCATCTGAATCATGTTAGACATGGGATCAGACCCAGATTCAGATTGTTTCACCACCTTCTTAAACACTTTATCCACCAACAAAAACAACAAAATTCAAAGGCGCTTCACCAATCAACAGATCAAATCACTCGAGACCATTTTCGAGTTTGAATCCAAACTCGAACCCCGTAAGAAGTTGCAGGTGGCTAAAGATCTTGGACTACAACCAAGGCAGGTTGCAATCTGGTTTCAGAACAAGCGAGCTCGTTGGAAATCAAAGCAATTAGAAAAAGATTACAACATACTAAAAGCCAGTTATGATTCACTTTCCTCTAGATATGATCTCCTCAACAAAGAGAATCATTCATTAACCCAACAGGTACAAACAATCAATCAACCTCTTTTGTTCATCATATAACATCAATCTAGACAACAATTTAGATATTTTGTTACTGTGTTCCAACAGTTGAAAAGGCTGCATGAAGTGATGGAGAAGAAAGCAAAAGGCTCTAGCTCAGGGGGGAATTCAAACAATTCAACTGAAGAGAAGGTGTCTGATGCTGATAGCAGTTTGAAACAAGAACATGATCACACTGATAATTGGGATGATTTGGAATGTGACCAACTGTTAGATGAAGATACTAGTAACCAGTGGTTGGACTTCTGGTCTTAAAATATATGAAATTAGATGAGTTTCTTATGTATATGGTTTATGTACAATAAGGAATGATCATAGATGGATGGTAATTTATTATGAATATGATTATTAGTTTAAGGAGATGATATATATATTTTTTAAACTTTTTAACCACTATAATACAATATAAACCCGGACAATCAAAACGAGTGTGATAATTGTTACTCTAATATTTAAAAAATAAAAGCTAAATCAACTGGCATGAAAAATAACTATTTAATTAAATTATTGGGTAGTAATTATTAGAGTCTAGAAGAAGAATCTTATCTTGAATTTAATATAAAGATGCTTGATTAATCTTTTTTTAAAAGGGAAAGAGATAACTTTAAATAATAATTTCTTTAATAATTTTGATACAGTAGTTTTAGGGGGAAATGTATAGGATTCAGAAAAGGAAATTAAATAATTATTAAAATCTTTAAGAAAGAGGTTCCGTGTATGAATCAATGTTTTGAAAACCAGACCGGATCAGTCGGTCGGACCGGGAACCGGGACCTCCACCGGTCCGGTTACATGTTCTGAGACCGTTTGCTGGTTGAACCGGGCGGTTCAAGCGGTTCAGCAGTCGAACCGCGAACTGGTGGTCGAACAGGGTAGTTGAATTTAAAAAAAAAAATTTACTATTTTTTTATTTTTTTTATCCTATAGTCCTCCTACTTACTTCTATTTACAATTTTAACTCAATTTGGCTCTTTCCTTTTAACTTATACGCTGTCACAGGTCCTCCAAAACCCTAATCAAAATTAAAATTGAAGATTTAAAAGAATTAAAATTCATACAGACCTACAACTCTCGTCATTGACTCAAAATTGTTTAAATGGTTGTATATGTAGTATTTGGAATTTTTATATTTTTCTATATATTTTTATGAATATTTATATTATTTATTGCGTCATCCGGTTCTTAAATCCGGTCCGACCAGTGAACCTCTAAGACGTCCGGTTCGTTGTCCGGTTCTGAAAACATTGGTATGAATCCTTAATTCAAATCTTATACATTTATATATCAAACAAAATAGTAAACAAAATTTAAAGGAAAAATACTTATTTTTTTTCAAAAAATTAGTTCCATTATAACCGACCAGCCCAAATGAAGGTAGTTAAGAGTACTTAAAGGGTCCAAAACATACCATTACTAAAACATGAAAGAAACCGTTGCAATAGCATTATCAAAATAACCAACGATGTCCAAAACATCCTCAAAAAACATTACAAAATAGTGCAAAACGAAAGCATCTTTCTTTCAGAAACACTTAACATAACATCCTCGTCTACTTGATCTTCTTCTTTGGCCTCAACTAAAATTCATCAACCAAACAACTAATCAATAACTGTCAACAAGATATTGCAATGTTTGAATAAAAATTATTAATCAGCCATTCAAGGTATACCTGGTTGCTATGCCCACATTTCTTCTTCCTACAGTTGACAGCACGAGGATGAAGCCGAGCATAACATCTGAAAGAAAATCAAAAAACATAAATAATGAAAATTTGACAAAACCATGGCACCCATACCCAGTTGTAAAATTGTGTTCCCTACCCGTCGGGTATTTGTGGGGTAAATACCTGTCGGTATCGGGTATACGAGGGCTGGCAAATTTCAGACACAGCCCGTTTACACAACCCAAAACAAAGTTAAGCAGGTTTTTTGGTTCTCTCTCTTTGACCGAAAGTTGCAGAAGCAAAAAAGCGAGTTTTTTGGTTTTCGGCTCTGGGTTTTGCCGGAGAAGCAGAGAGCAGCAGCAGCAATTTGTTTGGTGGGTCTGTAAAGAACATATCTGTATCGGTTGATGTCTGTCTAAGCCGAGAAGTGCAAGAAGGTAAAGTAGGAAAGAAGGAAAAGAAAGAATCCAAACCAAGCTTTGGGTCCCGTACATGAGCAAGGGAATGTGTCACTTCAATGCCGAAATTGACTAAATCGAACTACACCACATGGCCGATTCTAATGGAGCAGATCTTGAGAGCTTATCGCCTTTGGGAGGAGGTGAATGCAGAAGTAGGTACAGAAGTAGAAGGAAGGTGGCTGCTACAAAGGCAACGATCTTTCAGACGTTGCCTGAAGATATTCTAATGCATGTGGCGCAATACCAAAGCGCGAAAGAGGTGTGAGATTCAATCAAGATCTTTCATCTAGGAGCAGACATGGTTTAGAAGGCACGTATGCAACCTTTGGGAGTGAACTTGAAGCTATGAGGATGAAAGAGAATGATTTGGTGGATGCATTTGCAGAAAAGCTGAGTGGGGGGAGAGCCAGGTTCAGATCTCTTGGATCTGTTATGAAAGACAGGGTGATCATGAAAAAGTTACTCAACTCAGTTCCAAAGAAGTTCCTATCCCTCATAGCCTTGATGGAGCATTATTGTGATATTGACAAGATACTCTTTGAAGATGCAGCGGGTGGGGTGAAGGCATTTGAAGAACGTCTCAAACATAGTTATCAAAGGCGCAAGGCGCACAGGCCTCGTCTGGGCCTAGGCCAAGGCGCAAAAAAGGCGAGGGCCCGAGAAAAAAGAGCGTAATTAAAATAAATAATTAAAATATATTATGTATTGAAAAATAATGTTATTTTTCAAATAAAATAAAGAAAAGCTATTATATAACATTAAATATCATGTAATTAGTACCAAAATGTTCAAAGTCATAGACCAAAATCATCAAATACCTAGGAAATGAGCTTCGATCGGTATTGTGGAAGCTTTTATAAGCTCAACTATAACCTAAGAAATAATAATAATAAAAAAAGCAAAAAAAAAGTTTGCGCCTCAGTACCCTGATGCCCGCCTCAGGCCTAAAAGCCCTTTATCTGCGCCTCGCCTCAAAAAAGCGCCTAGGCGCGCACCTCATGCGCTTTTGATAACTATGGTTTCAAAACGTTTGAAGCACCGGAAGAGATGGATCAGAGTAATTTGCTTACAAGTGCAAGCAGTCAGAAGGTTGAAGATCAAGAAAGTTGGTATAATTGTAAGGGTCGGGGTGATGGAAATCAAGGCAATGGTGTGGTTTTGGAAGAGGCCGTGGATGGGATCGTGGAAGGGGTCGTGGAAGTAGAGAGAAAAGTACCTTGTTATGAATGTGGTGACTTCCAATATGAGTGCACCAAGTGGAAAGACAAGGTGAAAGCAAAGAATGAAGCAGCTCATCTAGCTCAAATTGGTGATCGATAAACGTCGTTGTAAAGGTTCACAAGTGGGCCACGCAAGTTAGAGATATTTTAGGATTATTTTATTTATTATTATTTGAAGGTTTTTGAGTCCTAGTCTAGATATAATTGGTTAGGGATAACTAACTGAATTTATTTATTAGGTTTAAAAGTTTTAGCAGGATAAGAATGTTTAGTTTATTTTCCTATTTAATGGGTCGTTGTAATCGTAAGTTTCACATCAGAAATAATGGAGTTCACGTATTTTTTCTGTTCCATCTATCGCAACCTATTTCTTTTCATCTTTATTCTGGTTTGCGGTTTTGTGTTTGTGTGAAAGTGATAGCTGGCTTTCATGTTTTAAATATTATGAATTGTAATTTTTTTAGTTTGAGAATATTATGAATTGTATCTTTTGGGTTTAAAGATATTTAAAACCATAATACATACATCAAAAAAATAATAACATAAATTTCTATACAATTTTATGTATATACTTCAAAAAATATAAAATATAAATAATATCATTTACTATTTCCATATGAAGTTATGATAATCAATTGTTAGAGAGTTTATGATTATTTATAAATTCAACTGTGAAATGAGACTAAATAATCAGAATTCCATATTGAATCGTAAAAGGCTAAAAGGCAGGCAGGCTTACTTGCGGCAGATGGTTTTATCCTGGTTATATTTCCTTGCTAAGGCCATCAAAGATGGTTCAATGATACCTCCACGGAGCCTCAACACCAAATGAAGCGTAGACTCTGCACATGTGAAACGAATTCAGTTAATTTCATAACCGCTTCAACAACTATGAAAGTGACCTACCTTTCTGGATGTTGTAATCGGCCAGAGTCCTTCCATCCTCAAGTTGTTTTCCGGCGAAGATCAGACGCTGCTGGTCCGGTGGAATTCCTAATAATAAACAAATTTAAGCGAAAACTATTGTTCATATTCAAAACTCTGAATAACAAAATCGAACCACTACCTTCCTTGTCCTGGATCTTAGCCTTCACATTGTCGATCGTATCGCTCGATTCAACCTCGAGCGTGATTGTCTTCCCCGTCAATGTCTTCACGAAGATCTGCATTTTCTCCGCCGCCGCGTTTCGTAACCCTAATCTAGCTTCTACTTATTTGTGTTACTTATTCTGTTGACACAAAACCTAAGGTATTAAAGGGTGGTTTTTGTACATTCGTATTCGGCCCAATATTTAGGAGGTAAGGTTTGTTTGTTATCCGGCCCATATTAATATTAGTTCATCTTTATTTCTTTTCTTAATAGCACATAATAAGTTCTTGCAATAATTTATATTTTTTTTAACGAATGAGGTGGCGGCAAGGGGAACGCAACGTCGGTGGTGGTGGAAATCAGTAGGTGGCGTATATGGTAGTGACGGTCATGGAGATTGCGGCGTCGACGGTGGTGGAGGTGGCAGCTATGGAGGCAACGCTTGTAGGAGAGGTGTTGGCAGGAGTGACAACAGTTGTGATGACGTGTGTCCATTCGGACCCGTTTTAAGTAATAAGTTTATAATGGTGATGTCTTTGTATAATTTGAGTATACTCAAATTGACCCATTTGTATAACTTTTTGTATAACTTTAGTTGACACAAATGAATTCAAAAGTAATATTGTTTTACCAAATCAACCCATTGATAATTATCAGGTGTAGAAATAATTTTTCTTAATTGAAGTTATTAAGAACTTATTTACACGTTATAATTTTATAGGAAAGCTTCATTGATTACCAATTATATCCAATGAAAAAATTATTTTGAAGAAATTGACTTTAAAGATTTGATTACTTTTAAATAATGATACAATAACAAGTTTTATCCTTTAGAAAAATGATACATTTTACTTGATTTTATTATTGAATTTGAGTAATATGAGATGATGTTTTCTGGTAAAGGGTATCCTTTGTATGCAAGATTTACAGGGTTAAGGGTTTGATTCCCGACATATTTATTTTAGACCACTCATAATTAGTTGTATTTAAATGACTTTGTTGGGTTTTATTGGACCAAGAATTTACCGTTTATGATTGGGTTTTTATAGGTTTTTGTGTGGGCTTTGTAGTACATAAACAGGTCACTAAAATTATACTATGACGACCCGAATGTTAACGATTAGGATTACGACTGGGTTTACTATGTTTTACAAGTAACTTAATATTTTCATTCCTCTATAATAAATCAACGGACTCTAACACGCAATTACACTTGGAAACTCAACCAATGCAACTTTGTGCCAAGCCAAATGTTAATGATATAACATATGGGTTCCTGGTCACTTTTGCTTATATTTTGGAATGAACTAGAGTTTAAGAAAATGTGTGTGAAAGAACTGCACACCATTGCCCAAGAGCGGGGGACACTCCCGCGATGAGTACATGAAAGGACGAAACAAGTGAGCGTCGATTATACAAGGATGTAAGGCTACTACTTGTGGATCTCAAGATGTCACACGGTGCCCATCATAATGGACAGTGGCGGATCTAGGAAAAAAATTCAGGGGTATCTAAAATTTCGTTCAGGGGTATCTGGATACATAAAACGGTAAAAAAAAAAAAATTCCCGCTGCGCGTCAAAAATTCTCACTACGCGTCGAAAGTTGAGGGGTACCTACTCCACATACATCCGCCCCTGATAATGGATCAGTGATAAGTGGTATCAAAGCGGATTTGAATCATTTGGCATGCTAACGTCTATCTTCTAAAGTTCTTAACAGTGGATGCACAATTGTGGCCGGATTATTGATAGGATGAGGTTGGCCATGTTTGTCGATTTATGTAGGTGGGTGAGATCATTGCACGGTGTTTATCATAAGTGACGTGAAGAGTCTACTCGAGGGTTGCTAGAAAGGAGTAGGGACCACGTTGAGGACAAATACTCGTTGTTGCACATTGGAACCGGTTTGCTAGAGGAAATAATGAGCTAAACAAGGGATCGTGGTCGAATGTTGTGGTGGAATGGATTGTTGAGGTGGAGAGAAAGGGATCGATTCAGGGAAATTAGTTGTTGCACGCCATGGCTGAAGTTATGTCAAGAGTTTCTTTCGCGATGAAGCCAATGTTAAGCTAAATCTTTCTAGGGTGCTATCGAGTGGAGAGCAACCATTCACAAGGGCGTGCATAACTTGGTGGTGGGAGTATGTCACACGCCAAATGTTAAGGGTTTGGGTTCAAACGAGAATGTACTTAGCATGTGGGTTCCTGGTCACTCCTACTTAACTTTTGTAGTACTCTAACGTTTAAGGAAATGTGTGTGTTAGAAGTGCTTGCACTTCTCAACACCTCACTGGTCAAGAGTTGAGGCCACACCCCTGATGATTCCAAGGCATGACAAAGACAGTAAACCTTGATCATATGCGGGATGAAAATTTAATCCTTGTAGATCTAAAGGACATCATACAACACCCCAGTTATGTGACACTATGCTCATAGCAATAATCGATATCTAAGTCAAAACGGGAAACAAGATATGTATTTGACGAGCCTAGATTCGATACTTAAAAGGGTATAACTATTGAAGTAGATTCTTCATTTTCATAATTCAAATCCTTTCGCATATGAAGTAAGAGCTTTAGTCCCTCTTGATGTTACCTTCTTTCATGATCTTATGAACCGTTAGGTTTCTAACACCCGGAGGGTGGAAGTTCTTGTTGGTAGCATATAAGAATAGGATACCCATTGATAACAAGTCCCATAATAAAATTGTAACCTCATCCTCATATTTTCGCATTTAAATTCTCGTCAAACACATTTACTCTAATTTTTCTTAACAAATATAATCCTTAAATCATGCTTTAATTCTAAAATTGAATAGCTAAATTAAATAAACTTTAAATTCTGTTTAAAACAAAAGTTTATTACATCATGCTTTTGTATTTTGAAAACCATGATCATTTGATTACCGTTTATATATTTTTTTTGTCACATCACATTAATATGTTTAATTCTTATTGTTTATTATATTGTCATTATTTAATAACTAGTATTACATATTCTAGTTGTACAAACTTTTGTTAATATGTTGATGCTAATATTGAATAGTTAATTATAGTCTTCAATTCATTAAGTAACAAAACTTGTAGATTCGCATGCATACCAATAGCCTTGAACCAACATGGCAACGTTATATAATGATGAAATATTTCGTATGTGGATTTGATCATAAAAGTGCAATAACAAAACTTGTTTCAATTTTATAGAATCCAAAGGCATTTGGACAAATATTTCTATTTCAAACCATTACTCTATTCCTATAAAATAATCCAACTTTAAATGTAAACATTAAACATTTGTTGCAATTATCCATCATAAAAGCTGGTTCCAGATTTTTTTATGGTAAGGGTGGAGGGAGTGGTACCCATGGAACCCATGGAATACTCTTATTTTACCCAATTAAAATTTACCATGTCATTTTTACCCTTTGAACCCTCTCCAACCTTAAGCGAAGGGTGTGGAACCAATAAGCCCTTGCATTTTTTTATTATTTCATTAAAAAATAAAAAACCACATTTCATTAAATAAAAATAAAAATCATACATATTAAAAACCTAAAATTTAAAAATAATAAAAAGAAAAAAAAGATTATTAACCTAAAAAACATGAAACATCAAAATAAAAAAAACTAAAATAACCTAAAAATTACACGGCCAATTGTATTTTGTCGCAATTTCCCGTTTACGTTGGAGTACGATCGAAATAAAAGGTTCGGGGATATCGTCATTTGGGACGGTCTTTGAGAATTTCCCATGCCTCGACGAAGGTGAAACCTTTCCTCTCGTAGAGGTTTCGGTAATTTTTTTGTACTTCATTCATGATGTTCGCATCAGACATCCCACTACCCCAACGGCGTTTCTAAAAAAACATAAATTTAAAAAAATATGTTAATACATTACAAAAAATAAGCAATAATTAAAAGGGACATTATTAAATTTACCGCTTGCGTTTATAGACCGTTAAAATTGTTGATCTTTGTGTTCATTGATGTCCACTTAGAATTCAATTGATCTCTAGTTCGGGTGGTTCCACCCATTAGCCCGTCGAAATGATCTAGCACACGTTGCCAAAAGGATTCGGCTTTTTGTTGATCACCAATTGTTGGGTCCTCGGATACATGTATCCATGCTTTAGGTAGAGCCAAATCTTCCTTTTCGGTCCAAGGCTTCTTGTCCGCTCGGTTCGGGAACTTTGCTTTACCTTTACGTTGTTGTTGTGGTTGAGTTTCTTGTTCTTCTTCATGGACTTGTTGGTCTTCTTGAGCAATATCAAAATCGACATTTTCAAACGGGTTAAAGTCTTCTTGAGCAAGCCTTTCCAACTCTTCCATTGGAAGCGGCTGTCAACATGTCCGGGGGGATTAAAAGGTTGATTTTGGTAATATTGAAACGGTAGAGAAGTAGGTGCAGGTGGAAAGGGTTGACTTTGGTATTAAAACGGTTGATTTTGGTGTTGAAACGGTTGGTTTTGGTATTGAAACAGTTGGTTTTGGTATTGCGGATGAGATGCCCGAGGTTGACTTGAATGAGGTCGTTGTGGTTGCGGTTGACTTGAACGAGCGTTTTCAAGTTGAGAGGCACGCACTTTGGGACGGTATTTTTTTGGAGTAGGATGAATACATTTTTTTAGAGTATGAATGAGATTGAGAGAAAGTTTAAAAAAATATTTGTGTAAAATGTATATTTATAGGTGAAAATTTATTATTATTTATTTAATACCCAACCCACCCCCCCCCCCCAACGGTCCCCTCCAACGGCTCTATTATCCTCAAACGGCTACATTGATCAACGGGTTCAAACGGGTTAATATACCCGTGCTAACAAACCCGTGAGAAGCCCGCAATGGTTGCGGCGGTGTTACCCGTCCAACCCGTGAAACCCATGCCTAACCCGTGCCTCCACTCCGTCCCCCCTAAGATGTCTTTTTCTATAAAAAACACATACACACATACATAGAGAGAGGGGTTTGAATACAATGGTTTTTTTCAATGCAAAGGTACAAAGGATTGTTGATCATTGATTTAGGAACTCAAGGGTTAAGATCAAAGTAGATTGTTTTAAGCGTGAAAAGTTTCTGAAAAGGGTAAAATTAGAATAGCCGACACGTTAAGTTTGTTTTTTTATATAGCAATATTATACTCAAATTAAAGATAAAAAAATGCTTAATTTATTGGTGTAATTTAAAAAAAAAATAATGTATGAAAAAGTTATTAAGATTTAAAAATTAAGGGGAGAGTTTTTTAGTTTTCTTATGAACCCAACTATATATAGGGTAAGTATCCAATCAAAACCTTGATTTCGTGTAAAAACAAATTAAAAAACCCCGCAAAAATCGATTTAATCTTCATTTCATTTTTTTAATAACATTATTAGACGAATTCAACGTCGTGTTAATTTTTGCATTTTGCTGAATTCGCAAGTGTAACGGGAGTTTACACCGGTATAAGGGTTGGAGCTTAAGCCGGTGTCAGTTGAAAAAAATATATTTTTTGTAAAAACTTACACCGGTGTAAACTCACTTACACTTGCGAATTTATAAAAATGCAAAAAAAAACACGACGCTGAATTCGTGTAATAATGTTATTAAAAAAATAAAATGAAGGCTGAATCGATTTTTGCGAGGTTTTTTTGGGTTTTACACGAAAACAGGGTTTCGATTATGAATTTCTCCTTATATTTATATATATATATATATATATATATATATATATATATATATATATATATATATATATATATATAGGGTTAGGTTCAAATGAGAACTCATAAATATTTGAGAACTTGTCAAAAAATCAATTAAAATCATTTTTTTTTGTTTTCACTATCTTTATTATTAAAATATAACATAAAAAATGATTTATCTCTTCAATTAATTCATTTATTCTCTCTAAATTATCCTTAAAAAAATTTATATACATGTGTAAATGATAAACACTTACACATGTGTAAGTGATAAACTTACACAAGTGTATATTTTTTTTAATATATGAAGACATGTAAATTTACATATATAAATTCATTTTTTTGTGTTGTATTCTAACAATAAAAATAGTAAAAATAAAAAAAATGGTTTTGATTGGATTTTTGATGAGTTCTCAAAATATTTATTAGTTTTTAAATGATCCATTCCCTATATATATATATATATATATATATATAGAATGAATCATTTAAGAACTCTTATATATTTTGAGAACTCGTCAAAAAATCAATCAAAACCATTTTTTTTGTTTTTACTACCTTTATTATTAGAATACAACATAAAAAAAATGAATTTATGTATGTAAATTTACACGTATTCATATATTAAAAAAAATCTATACATGTGTAAATTTACCACTTACACATGTGTAAGTGATTACCATTTACACATGTGTTTAAATTTTCTTAAGAATAATTTAGAAAGAAGAGATGAATTAATTGGAGAGATAAATCATTTTTCATGTTGTATTTTAATAACAAAGGTAGTGAAAACAAAAAAAAATATTAATGAAAAGTTTTATTATCTTTAAGATAGGTATAGTATTGTTATACTCATCTTTTTTTTAAACGTTAATATATTGTTGATCATAATTGTACATTTAAGTTGTCCAATTACAACAGTGCGTCTAGAAAAATTACAACAGTGCATCCAAAGTGTAAAATTAGAAGTATGAACGACCTGTACGATTATAATGGTGCGTCCAAATCATTACAATGGTGTGTATAAAAACACTTGTAATTATACATATGCATATAACATCGCATAACATACAAGTGATTTGGGTCGAGGATAATCCGTACGCTTCAAACGAAAGATTCAGTTGATATAAAAACCTATATATATATGTACTAGGTTAGAAACCCGGTGTATTACACGGATTAAATAAATGCAATGTTATATACTTAGTAATAAAGATTTACATATTACATACTAAGTTAAAATCTCGTGTATTACACGGGTTGAATAAATATAATATTATATATTAAGTAATAAAAAAATTATTTTTTTAAAAACTCGGGTTTTACACGGGTTGAATAAACTCGTGGAACACATATATTCGTCAAAACATAATTTATTAATAATAAGGTTAGTTGTAACATCCCAAAAATAAAACGACAGATATAATAACGGAATAAACGAACGAGGCATGTCGGGTCGGGTCGGATGGGCTAGAAGGGGAGCCTCCCCTATAAATAGCCAAGGTCACAACCCATTTCTCTCATTTGCAACTTCTAGAGAGAGAAACCGTAGAGAGAGAAAGTTGTCGGATCGACCCGAGATTTGAGAAGTGTGTTGCTCCATAACTCGTGAGAAGAACCTCCGGATCAGAAGCTCGATTCAGGTAACGATCCGACCTAAATCTGAGTTTTTGTTCGTTTTTGGGTTTTTCGGGTTTTGGGTGAAAATGCAACGTTTTTACGGATGGAACTGAAAGATAATCACGGATTTGAGTTCCTTAATGGAAAACGAACGTTTTGAATGCAACAGGTTCGGGATCTTGACATGATCAGACCCGAATGCGAAAGTTAGGGTTTTCGCGAAGAACAGGTCGTGCGCACTTGCTAAGTACGCACGGAGCAGGTCCTGCGCACTTAAGTGCGCAGGAAGAGGAACCTGCGCACTTGCTAAGTGCGCAGGAAGCATGGTCTGCGCACTTGCTAAGTGCGCAGGAAGCAGAGTCTGCGCACTTGCTAAGTGCGCAGACATCAGAACTGATTAAGTGAAGTCAGTATGTTAGAATGGTTAAACCGTTAGAGTCGGGATTGGTCTGATGTGTATTTAACTAATCAATTCAGATCGGAAGTGAAGTTGTTGGACCTTTGTTTAGGACAACCGAGACTAGCTTATAAGGTGAGTTCTAGAAGCCCTCTTTTAAATGTTTTTATATAATGTTTTCGGGCTGGTGTGTACACGTATGAAATGTTGTTTTATAAAATGATATTTATGAAACTACGTTTACGAAAGGAAATGATTTGGAACGAAGGGTTTATGGAAAGAAAGTTTATGAACGAAATGTTTACGAACGAATGTTATAAAGAAATGGTTTAATGAAAAGGTAAAGGGTTTTGAAAGTGAAGGAAAGGTTTTATGAAAAGAAAACAAAAAGGGGCAAATGTTTTAAAGAAGTCATTACAAATCTAATCTGTCGAATGAATGGAATTGACGAATGAAGTCTGGGAATGTGATTCCCAGCCTTGTGGTAAATTATGGACAGTGAGCCATAGTTACCACAAGAACAACAGGGGCATTGTCTCTGTGGCATGTCAATGGTTTTGATGTTGTACAACTGGTAAGGGAGTAACGACGGTTACTCAGGTGATGACGATCATCCTAACGAACGAGGTAATGGGAAATCAATGACGGCGATACGTAACGGTTGATTTCCAAAGGAAAGATGCGTGTTGGGCAATGACGGCGATACGTAACGGTTGACCCCACGCATTGAAGGGTTGGGCAATGACGGCGATACGTAACGGTTGACCCTACGTAGTGTATGGTTGTGGCAATGACGGCGATACGTAACGGTTGCCCACAACATTAAAAGTTCCTACGGGGACATAGAGACGCGTAACGATACAGATTTTAGATAATATTGTATGACTTAAATGAATGTTAATGATTTAAACAAATGATCGTGTTTAAATGTGCGAAGGTTTACGAATGAAAGGCCCTGTTTTCTTATACGAATGTTAAACCCTAATGAATGTTTGAATGATGAACCATTTCTTAAAACGAACGAAAACTAGAACTCACCAGCGTAGCTGACGTTTTTAAGTGTACACATTCAGGTTAAGGCAGGTTATGAGGATGGACGGTGATGCTTGGCTAGAGATGAAGAGTTACCCGACTGCTTTGAAGACTGGCATCCCGTTATGTTTAGTTATGATGTAAATATGTTTTAATCAATGTTTACGCTTCCGCATGTATGAACAACGATTAAGTTATGTTTAAATGAAATTTTCCGCTGCGTTATTTGATATTCATGTTTAAGAACTGTTTGTGAATGAGTAAACCCAACAAGTGGGGCCTCCCGGGTTTGGGGCCTTACAAGTTGGTATCAGAGCAATAGTTTGAGAGATTCGGACACTCCCAGTGTCTGAACTTAAACTTTGAATGGGACCGAAAGCGGATGCCAGTACGGGTAACTCGAGCCAAAGCATCATGTATGAAGGTAGTATATGTATTTACGTATATAGTATGCCTTAGAAAGGGTTAAGTAAGGACTTGTGTTCTAATGAAATCACAAAGGTGGTCAAATAGAAATCGAAAGGTAGTGTAATGGTTAATTACAGATGGCCAGTGTATATTAACATCTTACAGTGCTTATTGAATTCTATTTGTTAACTAGCGTGATGACATTAGATTTCTTGTCTTATAGAACGTAATGGCAAGGAGAGGAAACGGAAGACGTGGTGGCCGTACCGGTGGTCGTACCGGCGGTCGAAATGGTGGGCGTGGCAGGATCCCTGCGCGCCAAGAGTATAGTGAAGAAGGAAGTGTTCACACTGAGCCGGCGGTTAGTGTGCATGAAGCTGAGCAGACACAGGTTGAAGAACAACCTTTCACTTTTGAACCCGAAGTGAGAGCAGCTATAGCTCGAGAGTTCACAGAACTGATGAAGGCTTCTCTGCCAGGTCTGTTGGCAGAAGCATTGAAGCAGGTCAATGGGGCGGGTGGGTCTAGCGCGGCAATTGGTGCCCAAAATAATGAGACTGACAATACACCGCCTGCTCGCGGATGTGATTATAAGTCCTTTAAGGCATGTGATCCGCCGATCCTGACTGGGAAGAAGGACGCGGTGGCTACTTTTGATTGGGTGATCCGTATGGAAGCTGCCATTCGTTTGAGCGAGTGTCGAGCTAATCAAGTAGTGAAGTTTGCTGCTAACTCCTTGAGGGAGGAAGCATCCCACTGGTGGGAAGGTGTACGACAGGCAAAAGGGAGCGAGATTGTAGATGCGATGATGTGGGCTGACTTGAAAACCTTGGTAATCAAGAATTTCTGCCCAAGGAACGAGATTGAGAAGGTAGAGAGGGAATTTTTGGGTTTGAAGGCCGGAAGCATGACGCACCGGCAATACACAACCCGATTTAATGAACTGGCACGTCTGGTGCCACACCTTGTCACTACTGAAGAGAGAAAGATGCCTGTTATATTCAAGGGTTGTCGGACCAGGTCCGCACCTACGTGAAGGCAAACACCCCTACTACCTATGATTCGGCAGTAGAGCTAAGCGGCGTGGTATTTGACGATCTGGCACTGAATGTTGTTGCCGTTGAAGAACAAAAGAAGAGACCGAGCTTCTCAAACAAGCGAACTTGGGGAAAGATGTTTGGGGCTCATGATAAAAGGGCTCGGGTGGATGAGCCGACTGTTTGTAAGAAGTGTGGAAGGGAACATGTAGGTGAATGCAGACTGAGATCTAGCCTGTGCTTTAAGTGTGGCAAGACCGGGCACTACTCCCGTGAATGCCCGCAAGGCTACAAATGCTACAACTGTGGGGATTTCGGCCATATGAGCCGAGAATGTACGAAGCCCAGAATGGGGGAAACCGGGAAAGGAATGGGCCCGGAAAAGAAGGGAGAGGGATCTCGTGCAAAGACTCGTGCGTATGCACTGACGCAGGATCAGGCTAGGAAGGATCCCGATGTGGCGTCAGGTACGTTCGTCCTTGACAACACTCTTGTTTCTGTGTTATTTGATTCGGGTGCCAGTAAGAGTTTTATATCTGCGACTTTTTGTAAAAGAGTAAAGTATGCTGTGAGTAAGCTGGAAAGGGCCTTTAGCGTAGAGACCGCTGAGGGTAGAACTGCGAGAGTGACCGATGTAGTTGACAACTCCACGATGAAAATAGAAGGTCATAGGTTCCCTGTCAGATTGTTCGTTATGGTTTTGGGAGGGTTCGATGTTGTGTTGGGTATGGATTGGTTAACTACCAATGAAGCACAAATCATATGTAAGCGAAAAATAATCCAACTCAAGGCTCCGGATGGTAGCAAAGTTGAGGTTTTTGGAGATCGTGACGCCCCGATGCCAAACGTCATCTCGATGATTAAGGCAGCGGATTACTTGAGGCGCGGATGCGAGGCTTATCTGGTGTACGTGATTGACAAGTGTAAGGAAGTGAAGGAACTAGACGATGTACCCGTGGTACGCGAGTACCCGGAGGTGTTTCCAGAGGATTTGCCTGGAATACCACGCGATAGAGAAATTGAGTTCCGAATTGACTTAGTACCAGATGCCCAGCCCGTGGCTAAGGCTCCATATCGACTAGCACCAGTGGAAATGAAGGAACTTATGGTCCAACTAGACGAGTTACTTGAGAAAGGATTTATCCAACCGAGCATCTCGCCGTGGGGTGCTTCGGTGTTGTTTGTAAAGAAGAAAGATGGTTCGATGAGAATGTGTATCGATTATCGCGAGTTGAATAAACGAACGGTGAAGAACAAGTACCCTTTACCAAGGATCGATGACCTGTTCGACCAGTTGCAAGGCGCAAGTTGGTTTTCGAAAATCGACCTTCGGTCCGGGTACCATCAGTTGAAGGTAAGGGAAGAAGACATACCGAAAACTGCATTTCGCACGCGTTATGGACATTTCGAGTTCCGCGTAATGTCTTTCGGATTGACGAACGCCCCCGCAGCGTTCATGGATTTAATGAATAGGGTGTGTCGACCGATGCTGGATCGATCGGTAATAGTGTTCATCGATGACATCCTTATCTACTTCAAGAATGAGGGTGATCACGCGTGTCACTTGAAGGAAGTATTGGAAGTTCTGAAGAAGGAGAGGTTGTATGCTAAGTTCTCCAAATGCGCGTTCTGGCTTAGGGAAGTCCAATTCCTAGGTCACGTCATTGGCCCGAACGGCATTATGGTTGACCCAGCAAAGATAGTAACGGTAAGTGAATGGGACATTCCTAAGACGCCAACTGAAATCCGCAGTTTCTTGGGATTGGCGGGCTACTATCGGAGATTCATCCAGGATTTCTCGAAAATAGCTTCGCCATTGACAAAGTTGACTCGGAAAGAAGTAAAGTACTAATGGGGTTCGACCCAGGATGAGGCGTTTAAGGAATTGAAAGAGAAGCTAACACAAGCTCCAGTCTTGGCCCTTCCCGAGGGCAGTGAAGACCTGGTGGTATACTCTGACGCGTCGGGTCAGGGGTTAGGGTGTGTGTTGATGCAACGCGGTAGAGTGATTGCATATGCGTCGCGGCAGTTGAAAGTTCACGAAGTCAACTATCCGACTCACGATTTGGAACTTGCTGCTGTCGTATTTGCATTAAAAATCTGGAGGCACTACCTGTACGGGGTAAAGTTTACTATTTACTCCGACCACAAAAGTTTGAAGTACTTCTTCGAACAAAAGGAGCTTAATATGAGGCAGAGGAGATGGTTGGAACTCCTGAAGGACTATGACTGTGAAATAATATACCACCCTGGAAAGGCAAACGTGGTGGCTGACGCTCTAAGCCGAAAGGATGTGCCTACTCCTATTAGAGTGAAAGCTTACCAGTTGGTGGTAACATCGGATGTGATGAGAGAAATCGAAAGAGCTCAAGATGAAGCTTTGAAGGAAGAAAATATAAAGGGAGAAAGGATGGTGGGCCAACAGGACAAGTTGGAATATAACACCCTTGGTGTTAGAACACGTTATGGACGGGTATGGATACCTATGGGTGGCGAACTTAGAACCAAAATCTTGGATGAGGCTCATAAGTCTCGTTACTCTATCCATCCTGGTACCAATAAAATGTACCAAGATCTGAAGAAGGACTACCGGTGGCCTGGAATGAAATGTGATGTGACGAAGTATGTAAGCAAGTGCTTGACTTGCTCGCAAGTAAAGGCCGAACACCAGAAACCGTATGGAAAGATTCAACCACTTGATATACCGGAATGGAAGTGGGAACACATTACCATGGACTTCATAACTAAGCTACCTCGCACAGCTAAAGGTCATGACGCCATTTGGGTAATTGTGGACCGATTAACGAAGAGTGCTCATTTCCTACCTATTCGCGAGGCGTTCTCGTCGGAAAGGTTAGCAGAAGTGTTTATCAACGAAGTAGTAGCACGGCATGGGATGCCTTTGACGATCGTATCTGACCGGGACACACGATTCACATCGAGGTTCTGGAAAAGATTTCACGAGGCGATGGGCACGAGGCTTAATATCAGCACAGCATACCACCCGCAAACGGATGGTCAGTCCGAAGGGACCATTCAGACTTTGGAGGATATGCTCCGTGCTTGTATTATTGACTTCGGTGGCAGTTGGGACAGTCATCTGCTGTTAGCCGAATTCTCCTACAACAATAGTCATCATACGACGATAGGCATGCCGCCTTACGAAATGTTGTATGGGAGAAGATGTAGGACCCCGGTTTGTTGGGGTGAAATTGGACAGAAAGAGTTAGGAAGTCTGGAAGTCGTAAAAGAAATGTCGGAAAGGTTTGATCAGATTAAAGCGCGAATGAAGGCCGCGCAAGATCGTCAGAAGTCCTATGCGGATAGACGACGAAGGCCTATCGAGTTTGATGTTGGGGACAGAGTAATGTTGAAAGTGTCGCCCTGGAAGGGAATCATACGATTCAGGAAGAGAGGAAAGTTAAGTCCGAGGTATGTCGGACCATTCAGGATAATGGCACGGGTTGGTGAAGTCGCTTATCGGTTGGAGTTGCCCGATGAGTTAAGTGGGATTCATCCTACTTTCCATGTATCACACTTGCGAAAGTGTTTGGCGGATGAATCGGCTCACGTACCACTTACTGACATCGAGGTCGACAACAGCCTTAATTACATCGAAGTACCCGTGGCCATCCTTGATCGGAAGGAGAAACGTTTGCGTAATAAGGTTATCCAATTGGTTAAAGTCCAATGGAAACATCGAAAGGGATCGGAAGCCACTTGGGAAACGGAGAAGGAAATGAGGGAGTCGTACCCTCATCTATTTGACTTATGATAGGTTTCGGGGACGAAACCTATTGTAAGGGGGGTAGACTTGTAACATCCCAAAAATAAAACGACAGATATAATAACGGAATAAACGAACGAGGCATGTCGGGTCGGGTCGGATGGGCTAGAAGGGGAGCCTCCCCTATAAATAGCCAAGGTCACAACCCATTTCTCTCATTTGCAACTTCTAGAGAGAGAAACCGTAGAGAGAGAAAGTTGTCGGATCGACCCGAGATTTGAGAAGTGTGTTGCTCCATAACTCGTGAGAAGAACCTCCGGATCAGAAGCTCGATTCAGGTAACGATCCGACCTAAATCTGAGTTTTTGTTCGTTTTTGGGTTTTTCGGGTTTTGGGTGAAAAGGCAACGTTTTTACGGATGGAACTGAAAGATAATCACGGATTTGAGTTCCTTAATGGAAAACGAACGTTTTGAATGCAACAGGTTCGGGATCTTTACATGATCAGACCCGAATGCGAAAGTTAGGGTTTTCGCGAAGAACAGGTCGTGCGCACTTGCTAAGTACGCACGGAGCAGGTCCTGCGCACTTAAGTGCGCAGGAAGAGGAACCTGCGCACTTGCTAAGTGCGCAGGAAGCATGGTCTGCGCACTTGCTAAGTGCGCAGGAAGCATGGTCTGCGCACTTGCTAAGTGCGCAGGAAGCAGAGTCTGCGCACTTGCTAAGTGCGCAGACATCAGAACTGATTAAGTGAAGTCAGTATGTTAGAATGGTTAAACCGTTAGAGTCGGGATTGGTCTGATGTGTATTTAACTAATCAATTCAGATCGGAAGTGAAGTTGTTGGACCTTTGTTTAGGACAACCGAGACTAGCTTATAAGGTGAGTTCTAGAAGCCCTCTTTTAAATGTTTTTATATAATGTTTTCGGGCTGGTGTGTACACGTATGAAATGTTGTTTTATAAAATGATATTTATGAAACTACGTTTACGAAAGGAAATGATTTGGAACGAAGGGTTTATGGAAAGAAAGTTTATGAACGAAATGTTTACGAACGAATGTTATAAAGAAATGGTTTAATGAAAAGGTAAAGGGTTTTGAAAGTGAAGGAAATGTTTTATGAAAAGAAAACAAAAAGGGGCAAATGTTTTAAAGAAGTCATTACAAATCTAATCTGTCGAATGAATGGAATTGACGAATGAAGTCTGGGAATGTGATTCCCAGCCTTGTGGTAAATTATGGACAGTGAGCCATAGTTACCACAAGAACAACAGGGGCATTGTCTCTGTGGCATGTCAATGGTTTTGATGTTGTACAACTGGTAAGGGAGTAACGACGGTTACTCAGGTGATGACGATCATCCTAACGAACGAGGTAATGGGAAATCAATGACAGCGATACGTAACGGTTGATTTCCAAAGGAAAGATGCGTGTTGGGCAATGACGGCGATACGTAACGGTTGACCCCACGCATTGAAGGGTTGGGCAATGACGGCGATACGTAACGGTTGACCCTACGTAGTGTATGGTTGTGGCAATGACGGCGATACGTAACGGTTGCCCACAACATTAAAAGTTCCTACGGGGACATAGAGACGCGTAACGATACAGATTTTAGATAATATTGTATGACTTAAATGAATGTTAATGATTTAAACAAATGATCGTGTTTAAATGTGCGAAAGTTTACGAATGAAAGGCCCTGTTTTCTTATACGAATGTTAAACCCTAATGAATGTTTGAATGATGAACCATTTCTTAAGACGAACGAAAACTAGAACTCACCAGCGTAGCTGACGTTTTTAAGTGTACACATTCAGGTTAAGGCAGGTTATGAGGATGGACGGTGATGCTTGGCTAGAGATGAAGAGTTACCCGACTGCTTTGAAGACTGGCATCCCGTTATGTTTAGTTATGATGTAAATATGTTTTAATCAATGTTTACGCTTCCGCATGTATGAACAACGATTAAGTTATGTTTAAATGAAATTTTCCGCTGCGTTATTTGATATTCATGTTTAAGAACTGTTTGTGAATGAGTAAACCCAACAAGTGGGGCATCCCGGGTTTGGGGCCTTACATTAGTAATTTCTTTAAAAATATATTATTATTAAAAGATAAAGGTATATTTAATGAGAGAGAGAGGCGAGAAAAAAATGATGAGAATAAATATGGGGGCGACACGTGGTATGAAAAACTTTTATTTATTATATAGTATAGATTTATGATATATTACATAGTTTTTTAATAAAAATTCTAGAAACGTTATATATTTATTTTATAAAAATGTTTTATAAAAATAATGAAAGAAATGTTCAATTTATAAAAATGTTTTATGAACAAACATATTTTTTTAATAAAAAACATTTTATAAAAAGAATTATTAAAATTATTATTATTTAATAGAAGAGAGACGCTGGGAACAAAAAATTATTAAAAAAATTGAAGAAATTTGTATAACTAATAGGAGAGAGACGGGGAAAAAGGCCGAGGATGCATATAAATATAACAAGTGTTCTAATTAAACTTTTATTTATAGAGGAAAAGGTTCCCATAAAAAGTATTCTAATTCTAAGAAGGTTGAGAAGGATTTAGGGCCACTATATCAAATTGTAGAAAAAATTTAATGGTTGAGATTAAATTGTATGAGAAAAAATTGTTGGAATAGTATTTTAGTCTTAGCCACTATTATTGACTTTTTATCAAGCTCCCCCCTTTTTAAATGTTCATAACTTTTACATACGATATTATTTTTTATAAAAATTTACACCATAAAACAATCGTTTTTTATCTTTAAAACGAGTATAGTCTCATTATATACAAAAACAAAAAAAAATTTACGTTTTCCAGCTCATTGTATAATTTGTCAGGTCATTGTGTAATATCAGTTAATTGTGTAATATCAGGTCTGGTCATTGCGTAATATCAGGTCTGGTCATTGTGTAATATCATGTCACTGTGTAATGTCAGGTCTGGTCATTGTGTCAAATGTTTTTCATCATTGTGTTATATGCATTCATCATTTTGTCAAATATTTTTCATCATTGTGTTATATATATTCATCATTGTGTTTTACGTTTTCCAGCTCATTGTGTAATTCGCTTATTATTGTGTAATTCGCTCAAATATACCAGGTCATTGTGTAATGTAAGGTCTGGTCATTGTGTAATTTGCTCATTGTGTAATACGCTCATTTTGTCAAATATTTTTCATCATTGTGTTATATGTACTCATCATTGTGTTTTACGTTTTCCAGCTCATTGTGTAATTTGCTCATTATTGTGTAATTCGCTCAAATATGCCAGGTCATTCTATAATGTCAGGTCTGGTTATTGTGTAATTTGATCATTGTGTAATATGCTCATTTTGTCAAATATTTTTTAGCATTGTGTTATATGCATTCATCATTGTGTTTTACGTTTTCCAACTCACTGTGTAATTTGCTCATTTTATAAAATATTTTTTATTATTGTGTTATATGTGTTTATCATTGTGTTTTACGTTTTTCAGCTCATTGTGTAATTTTCCAGGTCATTGTGTAATATCAGTTCATTGTGTAATATCAGGTCTCGTCATTGTGTAATATCAGGTCATTGTGTAAAATCAGGTCTGGTTATTGTGTAATGTCAGGTCTGGTCATTGTGTCAAATGTTTTTCATCATTGTTTTATATGTATTTATCATTTTGTCAAATATTTTTCATCATTGTGTTATATGTATTTATCATTGTGTTTTACGTTTTCTAGCTCATTGTGTAATTTGCTCATTATTGTGTAATTCGCTCAAATATGTCAGGTCATTGTGTAATGTAAGGTTTGGTCATTGTGTAATTTGCTCATTGTGTAATATGCTCATTTTTGTCAAATATTTTTCATCATTGTGTTATATGTATTCATCATTGTGTTTTACGTTTTCCAGCTCATTGTGTAATTTGCTCATTATTATGTAATTCGCTCAAATATGTCAGGTCATTCTGTAATGTCAAGTCTAGTTATTGTGTAATTTGCTCATTATGTAATACGCTCATTTTGTCAAATATTTTTCATCATTGTGTTATATGTATTCATCATTGTGTTTTACGTTTTCCAGCTCATTGTGTAATTTGCTCGTTATTGTGTAATTCACTCAAATATGTCAGGTCATTCTGTAATGTCAGGTCTGGTTATTGTGTAATTTGCTCATTTTATCAAATATTTTTTTATCATTGTGTTATATATATTTATCATTGTGTTTTACGTTTTCCAACTCATTGTGTAATTTGACAGGTCAATGTGTAATATCAGTTCATTGTGTAATATCTGGTCTGGTTATTATGTAATATCAGGTCATTGTGTAATATCAGGTCTGGTCATTGTGTAATGTCAGGTCTGGTCATTGTGTAATGTCAGGTCTAGTCATTGTGTCAAATGTTTTTCATCATTGTGTTATATGTATTCATCATTTTGTCAAATATTTTTCATCATTATGTTATATGTATTCATCATTGTGTTTACGTTTTCCAGCTCATTGTGTAATTCACTCAAATATGTCAGGTCATTGTGTAATGTAAGGTCTGGTAATTGTGTAATTTGCTCATTGTGTAATATGCTCATTTTGTCAAATATTTTTCATCATTGTGTTATATGTATTCATCATTGTGTTTTACGTTTTCTAGCTAATTGTATAATTTGCTCAAATATGTCAGGTAATTGTGTAATGTAAGGTCTGGTTATTTTGTAATTTGCTCATTGTGTAATATCAGTTAATTGTGTAATATCAGGTCTGGTCATTGTGTAATATCAGACCTTATATTAAACAATGACCTGATATATTACACAATGACCATTATGCCCTCACTTTAAAAACAATAAAAGGACACATGCCAAGCTCATAATCTTTCTTACCCTTCTTATTTTTAAAACCTTTTTTACCATAATCTAACCCTAGATATAGATATATATAAATATATGTGTTTGTGAAACGTTATTATAATAAGAATTGATTTTTTCAAGGAAAATGCTATTGTTTTTACTAAAGCATCTATTCCGAAAAGGTTCGTTCAACAATGGAAAAACACTCGTGCCTAGTGCAGATTTTGGATGACAATACGGGATATTTATTCTTTATCTATGTCGTCTTTTGTTTTCTTTTTTCCCTTTCCATTTTGTTATCGTATATATGCTGTTCTTTAATTATATTATTTTAGATTTTTCATAATAATATATAACACAATTAGTATAAGACGTCAATGAAATATATTAATTAATAAAATCGTTAATTTCTTTAAATAGGAACGTACTTTTACCTTTGTCCTAAGGTAGTTCACATATTTATTTTAAAGGAAAATCATTAAAATGAATACGTGGACTTAAAAAATTTGTAAAATGATCATTGACATTTTTGTCTTATTGAACCTGTAAAAAATTTTCAATTAGTATGCGCATAATCATTGATAATACACATGGGTCCGTATAATCAACCAATTAAAATTTGTCACAAAAAAAGTTAAGGGCTAGTGTTTAGTCAGCGGCTAGTATGTAGCCGAGTCATCTTAGAATGAGTTACGTGGCATTTTGTGATTGATTCTTTTTTAGATGTTTAGTTTTGTAAAGACTAAAAATCAATGTTTATATTGAAAAAAAGTTGGGTCAATATGTTCATTTTGGTGATTTTCCATTATTTCAATACTAAGATAGTATATTAAGTTTGACATTATGAACTACTATGAACGTAAGTTTTCTTTTTAACAAGATGCGATGTATTAGTGACGCCTATATGATATTAATTTACTGACTTGGATCTAAAATAAGAAAAACCCTAAAAATTGCATTAAAAAAGATTATTGCAAGCGAGCATTGGCGGATTTTCATCAAAGACAAAGAACACTTGATAAATGAGGAGATAGCTCTCTAGAGGGCGGGCCTGAGGATGACGAAGGGTGGGATCAACGAGAAGTGGCGGATCTAGAACAAAAGTTCAGGAGTAACGAATTTTTTTTACGGTACTTTCATGTAAATGAAACAAAAAAAAATTTGACAGCATTTTCATGTAAACAAAATCTTTTTTGACGATACTTTCATGTAAACAAAATCTTTTTAACCGTACTTTCATGTAAATAAATCAAAAAAAAAATTGACCATACTTTTACGTAAACAAAATTATTTTTTACGGTAACATGCGATTGGCGAGGCGGACAGTGGAGGTGGAGGACTGGGGTTTGGCAGAGGCGGCGCCGAGCGGTGGTCTCAGCTCAGGTCGAGCGGTTGGTCGAGTGGTCGGTATCTGGCTATCATAGTCTCACAGTTTCCGCTCTCTCTGTCTTTCTTTTTGGCCGGCCACTTGGGTAAGTTGGGTTTGAGAATTGAGACTTTGAGGTATTGGGTTTTAATATAACATTTGGACTGGCTAAACCCCAAATGTTTTATTAAAACCCAATACCTCAAAACATTTAATAAAATGTGGGGACTTGGGGTAACATATTGAGTTTTTTTTTAAATTTTGGACTTTATGAAGTGTTGAGCTTTTAAAAAAATTTGAGTGGTAATGTAATTTATAACCGGATACATAAAACCGTAAAAAAAAATTTTAACCGCGCGTAAAAAGTTGAGGGGTAGTGCGGACTACCCCTGGCCCTTAGCTACATCCGCCGCGATATATGTAATTAAACATGGCACATATTTTATTTTAGTGGTGCACTCGGTACCAATTACCTCATGTACCATAATAAAATAGAATTTTGAAGTTTACGTTCATACTACCAATAAAAAAAATACGTGACACATAATTTATAATTTTAGAATAACAATGAAATAAGTTAATAGTGTATGGTTTTAACCTTCAAAGATATATAAAGAAACATAAAATATTGCCAATGGGATCGTATATTATTGTCGGTATGCATGGGGCAAATATGGGAGAACTAATCCAGATAATTTTAAAGAGTTTATCCTTTTTCATCTTATGATATTCCATGCGACTATGCGTGCTTCATAAAGAAAATGGATGAGGCCAAGTTCCTACAAAACTCGTATTATTAGCGACTAAACTTGTTTAAGCTTTCAATACTTTATTTACAATAAACTAACTATTTTGGATTATAAATCCTTTTAAACAAACGACAATTGTGAATTTGTGATTAGTTCTTTCTTGTTATTAGATTATTCATATCCATGATTAGTTATTTCTTATTATTATATTATTCATATCCATGATTAGTTATTTCTTATTATTGACTAATTCAAGATCCATAACGTTTAATTTTTCTAATTAATCATTACTAAATGGTTTAGATCAACATCATTTTAATTGCGAACAATTATATTAATGTCCTGACCTATTAGTATGTTATAAAAATAATTGCGAACAATCATATTAATGTAAATTATGTGAATTTACATGCTATATGATTTTTACGTGAATTATGTGAACTTTCGTGATATCACGTATGCTTATCGGAAATAAATTGTGTTTGTTATTTTTATAGATGCCAGAGTTTTATAAAAAAATAATAGTTAAGGGTTTTAATTGTTATTAGTGAAACTTGTTTTTAAATTACCCATGGATCCCCTAGATAACCCATGGATTATCCATAATCCATTTTTAAACCCATGCATGCTTGTATATATGGAATTTATAAAAAATAAAACCCTAATCCTTTCTTTTTTTCCTCTCTAAGCCGTCGCAAACTAAACCCCCTTCCCCTTCCCCTTCCCCTTCTTGAAGCCGAGATCAATAAGCACCCCAAACACCACCAATTCGATCTTGATTCTTGCAATTGGACTTGTAATTGGTCTATCCTAGGCATTGCTAACACATCTACGTAAGTTTTTCCATCCGATTTCGTTATTTTATGATTCCAAGATTTATGATGAAACCCTAGTTCATCAAAACATGAATTTTTGTAATAAAGTTGGTGACTTTGTTATTTATTTGATGTTATTGCACCTATTTGATGAGTATATTGTTATTTGGAAAACCCTAGTTGCGTATGGTTCATAACTTGCCTAAAAAGGAAACTTTTTGATTATGTGATGTTGTAGGATTGCATGCTAGACGTGTTTGATGATTGTTATGGTTGTAATTATGCTAGTTAGGTTGTATACAGTTGATTTGGTGCATTGAATCTCATTAACAAAGCTAGAAATCGTAGGCTTTCCTAAAGATGAAACGTTGTTGAAAAGTGCATGTATATGAGTTGTTACACGTGCATGATGTTGTAGGATGATCCTAGTTGATCAATTATGACGTATTAAAGAGTTCTAAAGTGTTGTTTGGTAGAAAGCACGTAAATTGTTCATAACTTACTAAAAGTGGAAACTTTTAGATTTTGAAACTTGGTTTCTAGACTTGAATTACATGATGTAATGATCTATTATGCATTAGTATGATTATATTAACATATTAGGATCATGCAAACGTGTTATAGAAACCCCATGTTCATACATTACTAATAATAGTAACTTTGTTGATGGAAATACATTGTGTGTTCATAGCTTGCCATGTTAGAAAGTTTTGTGAATCATGTATGCATCGTGAAACATGAACTACTTGTATATTACGTGTATTAGTATACTAAACAAACAATAAGTCACTAAACGGGTCACCAACGGGTCGTTGGGTTAAACTTGGTCAATATTGGTTAACTATTAACTATTTTTTCAAAACACTTAAAACAATGGGATTGTTTGGATACTTAGGGTTCATATAAACCTACACGAACACACACACTCATATACCTATGTTAATAGGTGGCAGTTAGAGATTCACCGGTCTTTACTTAGCTGTTATCTGCACGCATTCTAAGGTGAGTTTCACGGCCCATTTTTCTGTTTTAAACTAGGAGGAGAAAACATGACCTCAAACAGTTAGATCTTACATTTCTTTTATATCACTTGTTGTACTAAGCGCAAATATATCATGCAAGTCCTTATATATCGAACGTTTAATATAAGAGAATAGTGAGGTAATCTTGAGTAGTACTACTGGGCATGACAAGCTCCACCCGTGTTAGTCGCGCTAACTCGACTGGAGGTCGAACGGGTGTAAAATTGACGTAAACATCTCACCATTGTTTCATGATAGACATGGTGGAAAGCAATCAAACACAAACAGTCAGCTTCGGTGTTGAAACACTTTAGTAACATGTTTATAGGCCAACTATCTATTGATATAATTGCATTTGTTTTATCTGGTAACATTACTTACATTTGAAACCTATGAACTTACCAACCTAGTGTTGACACATTTTAACATGTTTTCTCAGGTTGCTAAGGTACGAGCACGAGATTAGGGCATGCATTGGAGTCTCATCCGTTTTCAAACATTGAACTTACTTTATTTATTTGAATTGCATAGTTTTGGGCGCCTTTGTGTTGCGCATGGATTTTCATAAACCTTTTCGCTTCCGCATTCCGCATTCCGCATTTACTCTGAATATTTAATGGTTTTTCTTAAACTCATATAGAGTCGTTCAATGTAACTAATGACTGAGATCCTGGTATGTCACGCGCCTCGAGGTAAAACCCCGCAGGTGGATTTTGAGGGTGTGACGGTTTCCCCTGAAATGGTGGGCGGGCCGGGTCACCAGCGTTGTCTGCGTTCGCGGGCGTGGGTGGCCTTTCGCCAATTGGTTTACCTAGGTGGTCGGGCTTATAGTATTCGTTGGCCGTTAAAAAAAAGAAAAGGAATATATAATATTTTAGTAAAAAAAATTACAATTTTTTTTATTTCGGAAGGTGTTGTGAGATATGATTAAAATTTTAAAGTAAATATGTGTTGGAAACTTGGAATCATATCTTTGCAAAATGTATATAAAATATAGAGAGAGAGATTGAATATTATATATTTTTTAAATAGTTTTTTAATCAATGACGGGACATTTACCCACTCGATCATCTCCGAATTGAATATTACATGATAGATGATAAAAAGGGCCTTTGCATCCACGCATGCATTCATACTTTTTCTTTAGTGAAAATTACCAACATTACCTTGATCAAAGTTTTTTCAAAACTAACAATGAAATTTAGCCTACAGTTTCATAGTCATCCCTTCCTAGCCTAATCAATGCGCGCCACATCAGTCAAGTGGGTTGAGACTTAGCTTGCGCTTTTGGGCGCTGAAATACATGAAAAGTACAACGGTCCCACCTTCTAATCACTCAGAGAGCAACACATGTCACTTGTAGGCTAAATTTAGCCTACGAGTCCATCTCTAGGCTTAGTCGACGCTTTTTTTAGCCTAACTGACACTTTTTTTAGCCTAGATGTACTCGTAGACTAAAAAAACTGTCGGCTAAGCCTACGAGGTGGATTGGTAAGCTTAACTTAGCATACGAGTAACACGTGTTGCTCTCTGATTGATCAGAAGGTGAGTCCTATTCTACACTTGTACTTTTCATGTATTTCAGTGCCCAAAAGTGAGGTTAATCCTTAGCCGTCTTGGTTGACATGGCGCGCTCTAATTTTGCTAGAAAGGGGATGACTATAAAACTATAGGCTAAATTTCAATGTATATACTAGAACTTTCTTGGTCAAAATTGACTATTTTAGTAATTTTCACTTTTCTTTTATCTTTTATATTATTTTTTTTAACCACAAATGTTACTTCTACTCTATTTTTACACCAATAATTTAAATTAATCCGTCGACTATTTTCTTTTATCTTTTAAGCTAAGCTTCACCATTTTTAGCTATTAAGTGTTATCTTCTTACTCCTTTCATTAGCCACATCAATTCTAAGTTTGTAACACTTTTAACATTTACTTTTAGAAACTAGTTAGTATAAGTTATTTGTTACTGGTTGAAATTAAAAAAAATGATGAATATTTTTTAAAGAAATTTTTAAATAATATTATATAATACCATGCCTTCTTAAACTTTATAATAAAGATTCTTCCCATGAACATTTGATATTAATCTATTAAGGTGAGGACGAAGACCTTTTCTTAAGTGGATGGAATAATGTCTAGTTCATTAGGAGAATTATTAGGTTAATTTTTTTTAATAAAGGGCAAGGCTCGAAAATTATTATATAACCAAAACCATAATAGAACAAAATTATTATTATTAATCAAAACATGTTTTGGGAAAACCACTAGGCACTAGCATATATCAATGCCAATAGGCAGTTTATCTGAAATTCAAAGTCTTGGCGCGTACTCATATTACCTTTGCTACATCTTCTTAAAACCAATCGAATGAAAAAGTTTACACTCTATTAAATAGCATAATAGGAGATAATTCAAATTCATCAAACAAACTATCATCCTAAATCTCTAATAAATGCAAATAGTGAATTTAGTGTAATCAATGTCATTTTAGTTTAGTTGGATTTATTTAAGATCAAATGAGAAATTAGAATAAACACTTATACGAGTTAGGAAGTATGGAGTGCACACTCGATCAAAAATATGCTAACTTCGGTGCTTAGAAACCTCTAAGGTTGTTAAGGACGGAGCCCCTAAATCATAAGGGGTTCCAAGGAGCACCACCCTGGCAGGGAGTCAGGGGGCTGGCCCCCCGATGGGTCCAAGGGCCCAGTCAGTTGTTTCTTCGGAAATGCATCAGATCTACATGATCGGTGAAAAGTTTATTGAAAGCGATGATAAAAAAGAATTGATCAAACAATAGTATTTAACTACTGATGTTAGATGGTAATTGATTGATCATTTGCGAAGGTTGGTAGCAACTTGGTACCTTGGTAACAACTTTGTACTTCGGTAGGAACTAAGTGGTCGGTACAAACTCAGTTACTATTGATGATGATTTCTACTGATGTATTTACGAACGGTTATAACCGTCAACTTTCACCTCTTTTCGTGAAAAATTACAACGATTCATTGTGACTTTTGTCCCCTGTGTAAATGATTCATTTGGTCTGATTTCATCATCGAATTCAATACGAGTTCTAGTACATTTTTAAATAACAAGTTCCATACTCGTTATTGACAACTTCTCAGTCTTATCCGATTCAAAATTTCATGACTGTTAACGAAATATTTCAATCCGATAGTGTCCAAAACTATTCAGAGAAAATCCAAGCAATCATGAAATTCAAAACCTACATAACATAGTTTTTTTTTCCATTTAATCAGGTGATTTAAGAGTCCTGAATCGATGGAAGATGGCTTCCGCTTATAAATTAGAACGAAAATCAAGATTTCGTCAAGTTTTAACCATAAATCAAAGTAACTTTGCAACACAACAATCAAAACATAATAGATTTTAAATGTGTGTTCCCAATTGGAACCTTCAATTGATGCAGGAGGTGGTGATGCAAGCGACTGAAGGAGATCATAGTGTCAAAGTTTAGGGTTTAATGTTTAATGTTGTTGATAAAAAAAAATAAGGGCAAATTTTGGGATGCGTTTGATTAAAATTTTAATAACAATTTTATTATGGTTTAATAACATTTATAAAGTTTAACTCGTAATTTACAGGTTTAGAAAGTAGATTGCATACTTTGATAAGACAAAGAAAGTTAGTGGCTCTTTCAGCACAAAACATGGTGGAGTGACTTGTTCGACAACTAAGAAAAAGTAGGTGGGGGTTTAATTAACATTTGCGGTTTGCCCTTTAAATTAAGTTTGTTAAGACGGTGCATGTCCTTTTACATCTTTCCTACATAGATATGGCTAGATTCGTAATAAACAAAAAATATATGTACTTACGTGATCTATAAATTTATTTCAATAAATAAATAGATGTCTTTAATAGAAAAAAGGTTTATCATTGAATTTTATTCTCGTACTTTATCCTTTAATAATAGTGCTAGTGTAACAGCAACGTACAATTGATAAAATTATTTTGTGTTTGATAATGTCAAATATATTTTCAAGTTCGAGAATATTATTTACGAGTGGTCACATACTCACATAGTATCTCCTAACATGGTCACAACACGAGTGGCATGTCGTCTTCTCTGCTTCTTATGTTATGTGTAATGGTCTCGTGAGCGGAGGGTGTGGGTTGACGTGGCGGGCGTGAGGGACGTGGAACACCGCGTCGTCCCTCCATGAGAGGGGGCGTGGGGCGGGACTGCGAGGGTGGTCATGACATGGGAGAAACCTCTTTGCGTATTTGTGAGGTGGCCCAATGAGAAGAGGGCGTGGGGCGTTGTCCCATTACACATAGTCTTACGGGCATGGGCGAAGGATAGTGAGGGCCCGCCTCCCCACCCGATTTTTCGCTCAGTAGTGTTAATTTATACGTATTCGACCGATTTTTCGCTCAGTAGTGTTAAATTATACGTATTCGACCGACAATTTTATAGCGCCGATTTTTCGCTCAGTAATGTTATCCCATTACACCTAGTGTAACAGTGACGTACACTACTATGGTGAGGGCATCCATTCTACCCTATTCTTACATGTGAAACGCGAACAATTGTCACGGTACCATCTGAATTCCAAACACAAGTATTGAAGGAGCCCATTTGTTGGGTGCTTGTTTATGCTCATCCGGAATTCCAAACATGTAGGTGGTGGGCCCCTCTGATCACACAACCATTATATATATATATATATATATATATTAGGTGTGTACAAAAAGATGTAACGTTGGAAGAGAAATATGTGTTTTTAAAAGATGAATACAAATCTGATATGATAGCTGACATAACGCATTTATAAGCGTTTGAATGATTTAGCGTTAGAGATGCTCTTATAGGATAAAAGATTGTGTAGCCATGAAAACCCTATTTTATGTGTCAAATACTATAACCAAAGCAAAAGCCTTGCAAGCCAAGATATCTTATGAGTACATGAAGATGATTGAAATTAATAAACACGTTTATCTTAACTTTTAGAAATAATTACACAGATAATCCTTGTGGTGTCTTTATATTACGTAGGTTTGAGAAATAACACCTTTGATCTATATTGTTTTGTTCAAACGTGATACATTTGGTACTTCGTGCTAATAGATGCCAAATGTTCAAATTTTATATTACTTTTTGTAAAATTATTAAAATAATTATTGGAGTTCTTGAACTTGGTTATTCACAGTCTTCGAATCCACCATCTCATAGTCCAAGAAACGGGTTACCACAAATTTCTTTGTTACTGCATCCGTCATTTTATACTTGCGATCTAAACACTCCCATGATTATTTGGCAGTCGAGCATTATACGTTATACAACGCATCCACTAGACAATTCCACAAACTAGTTAACGCCATGCTAGCTTAGATAACATATTCGTCATATTTAACTTCTAAAACCATTGATTCGAACTAACATTTGAAAACAATGGAATGCGTTTGAAAACAAAGTGGTTTGTGCCGGTATTTACGATGAATTTTGGTAGAGATTACTGAGGAAGATTTGTCGGAAACTTAATCATATTGAAAGAGATTAAGCAACAAATTATCGACGAATTATCTGTCAGAAATGTAGTCACACCGATGAATCGTATATGTAAAATTTGGGTCAAATTCTTATATGAAGTCTTATCTTCAATTTCACTGATGGATTAGAGACGGATATTCTATCACATATTTTCAACCGAAAATGACAGAAAGGTTTGACCAAAATTTCACCTGGAATCATAAGCACATTAGCTATATCCATAGTTAATCTGTTGGTAATTACTGATAGATAGCCTGTCGGTGATATTCGTCGGTCAAAGTATTTTTTTTATCCTAGTTTAGGCCGTCTGCCGGTAATCCATCAGTAACCACCTAGCTATAAATTATCTACGGATAGTTATAATTTTGATTATTTATTTTTTTTTAGATTTTTCTGGGATCCGCCGTTGATTTAGTGATGGATATTAGCCGTCAGTGATATCCTAGCGGTAATACTCACTTTTCTAGTATTGTTTATCTTTTGGATTTGATTTTATAAACATCTAACACAAATTTAAATATATTTTTTCAGTTTTGCCTATATGACGAACACTAAGTATATTTATCTTTAAAAAATAAAAAAAAATATTATATTTACAAGATGAGTGATCATATTCAAAGATTGAATCTTTGAAAAATAAAGCATAAATAGAGGAATATTGGCATCTCTGGATAATGGGTATGGAATCAGTGTTGCTTTGCATAGTTAAATCCAAATTGCCATAAACTGTGTACATATTTTTCATCGATCATAATTTACCATATTATAATAGATGTGGCCAGTTTTATAATTATTTTTATGTTAAAAAGTTTCATTGTTCAACGATAGTTTTTATTTTTTTGGATTCGTTGGTACAATTTTATTGTTTTCTATTATTATCATATCATAATCATGGTTGAATTAAGGAATCAATTTGTTTGCATACATAATTACCTAAAAATGTCGCTAGCTCTTGGAAGAGGATTAACAATTAAAAGTTGTAGGAAAATGAAAGTAAGGTCGTTTTTTTTTCATTTATTATCGTGTTTTTTTTATCGTGTTTTTTTTTCATGTATTTCAGCGATCTGAGATCATCTATCAGAACCGAAAAGAAGAGATCTGAGATCATCTATTAGGTATTAGTTTTACTTCATTTACTATCGTGTTTTTTTTGTTTCAATTACATGAAAGTACAGTCATCTTTTTTTCGTTACCCCTGAACTTTTGTTCTAGATCCGCCACTATAGTTAGTAGAGTATTAACGGGTGCTGTGAGTTTTCAGGAATGAGTTCTTATCATAATTAAGAAAAACCAATATAATATAGGAGATGTATCATGAGAAAACTCATACTTAAATAGTAATTTAAGAAAACCAATCAAAATTAATTAAAATCATTATTTTTATTTTTAGAATATCATTATTACAAATATAAAACGTTATTGTCTTTTATGTATATGTTTAAATTCACATGCATTAAAAAAATTATGTATTTTGTAACTATAGACCGTAAACATGTATGTAAACACAATTTATATTTGGGGGATTATATTAGGACACGGAATATTGCTAATTGAACACGCCGCCGGCCTATACGCCCTCGTATAGGGCAATACGAGGCGTATAGGGTTCAGTCTCTGACAACAGAATGTCACGTGTCATTCCCTGTCTGGCGGCTGGGTCTGGCGACTAGGTCCCATACGTGGCGTATTGAGCTATACGCAGCGTATTGGTCACGGGTTATATTCTTGCTTCAAAAGTTGGCAGATTTGGGATTTAAGAATCCTATATGTGACGTATTGCCCTATAAGCCACGTATAGGTTTTTTTTATTTAATTATCTTTTTTAATTTAATTTATATAACTTTGTTAATATAAGTTTGTTATGTTTTTTATTTATATAATTTTTTACCTATTTTTTAATTTATATAATTTTTATTTTTTAAACATTTATTATATTTTTACATTTATAATTTATCATTACAACCAAACAAAATATTAAACATTACAACCAAACAAATAACCAAAACATTATATACATTACATCAAAAAATTAAATACATACATCAAAATGTTTTTACATAAATACATAACAGAAGAAACAAACTGAATACAAATAAAAACAACTAAGCTTAACCCTGATCCTGACCCGCCCCGCCCTTATCCTGAACGGGGTCGCCCGGATAATGACGTGGCGGTGGTAGTGGTGGTGGCTCGATGCCGGCGGCTCGTGACAGATCCACGAGGTGACCAACCGCCCACATCATCAGGTCCTCCATGCGGTCGCTATGACGAGCCTGTCGCTGTGAGTCGGCAACAGGTCCATCAAGCAATGCCTGGGTCGCCATGTCCAGCCTAACAGACCGATATGCATGTTGGGGATGCTGTGGCGACGTGCGGCTGTGGCAACGGCATACCATGTAGCGGGTCAGGCATAGGCGGGTCCCCCTGTCCCGTCATCGGCGTCAACGGCACCGGGACCCAAACCTGGTCCTGGACGGCCCCTACAAACCGAAGGCGTGATGCGCATGCCGCTAGTCGTGCGGCGGTCTAATCGGTGCGATGAAAGCGCCGCCATACAAAAGGTCGCGCTTCTGTCGCATATAGGCAGACGCAAAATAAATCGCGAGGCATGTGGATTGGGCGCACCGCGTGCCTGTAAGCAGGCAGTAGAGAAAAAAAGGTCTCCATCGACGCACCACTCACGGCTTTTCAGACGCGTTTCGATCGACGTCGAAATAAGCCGGTGCAAATATCTATAGAGGGGGTCTATAATCCCCGAGACCTTACCCTTGGTACCTAACAAGGGCTATCTGAAATCAAACCCCAAAAAACATGGAGATCCTCCTTGTCCACCTCCGTCACCGCCTCGGTGTAAAGTGGCGTGATCGTCTCGGGCTCGAAGTACAAACCCGTCGCGACGGCCCACTGACGGAGGGTCAGACGGTAAACGATGCCAAAAATACGGAAGGAGACCTGATCTGGCTCCTCTGCGGGTTGTTTTCCAGCGACTCGTTAGAATTTACCTGAAAACCGTAGTTACCATCCCACCACCAAGACATGGCTATAATTTTTTGAGGGAAATTATTGAAAATTTTTTGAACAATACGTTCAAATGAGAATTCTGCATGGTTAAATACACAAAATTTGGCCCATATACGCATCGTATAGCCCTATACGATGCGTATAGAATCCTGGTCAAACCGACAGCCTCGTACAAAGTGGTCATTCCAACACCTATACGAATCGTATAGGGCAATACGATGCGGTTTAGGGTACGAGTTACCTTCTGCACCTAGTCATCCATCACATCTCTATACGCCACGTATAGACCTATACACGGCGTATAGAGATGTGATGAATGACTGGTTGCAGAAGGTACCGCGTACCCTATACGCATCGTATTGCCCTATACGATGCGTATAGGGGTTGGAATGACCACTTTGTATGAGGCTGTCGGGCATGAGAAATTGTGAAGGGATATACGCATCGTATTGCCCTATACGATGCGTATAAAGCCAGTTCAAATAGCAATTCTTGTGTGCCATTTGTAGTCCCCTTATATTTATCTTATCTTGAATGAACATGTCGAATCATGTGTCTATTGTATTCTGACATAACCTCGTAATTTTCTTTAATTATGTGAAGCAGGTGATATCAAATCAACTGGCCCACGTCAGTCAAAGTATTTGGTGTTGAGTTTGGAACAAGAAATAAGAATCAATGGCTGGGGGCCATTCTGCACGCTGCATTTGTACTCTTCCTACAATGCTGACTCACGTGCCCTCTACGCGTTTCTTCTTTTTCAACCCAAAATAGTAAAACTGTATTTCCATATAAATATTTTAATTTATTAGATATAATTTACCTTTTTAAATTTTAATTTAAGTTCCTTTAGAGGAGTGTTACGTTTAATTTATTACTTATATATATTTGCAAACTGAAATTGAACATAATACGTAGGTTATAAAGCATGTTTTCAGTTAAATTTATATCATTTCATAATGATTTCACAGTACAGAAAATGATCTTTTTATACTAGACTATTTCATCGATTTATATAATAAAGAAAAGAGTAAATTTCGTTTTTGGCCCCTGTGGTTTGACCTATTTAACCCTTTTAGTTCAAAAAGAAATCTTTTAACATATCAACCCCTAAGGTTTGTTTTTTGTAACAATTTCAGTCCATGACACTAACCCTGTTAACTTTTTCTATTAAGTATAGAAACATTTTAGTCATTTTATTTCTAAGTGAACTAGTTTAACTTTTTCAGTCCAATAAAAACTTTTTGTAGGCTTTTTCATAAAAAAAAAATTCTACTTTTTAAAAAACGTTTTTTTTACCTTTTTAAAATCATCTTTTTTAGTTTTTTTTTACATAAAAACGTCTTTTTTGAACCTTTTTTAAAAACGTTTTCAATTTTTCTAAAAATATTTTTTTCATAAAAAACGTTTTTAAAAACATTTTTTTAGTTTTTTCGTAAAATGTTTTTTTAACTATTTTATAAACGCTTTTTTTATAAAAATGTTTTTTTTTTAATTTTTTTTTTCATAAAAAACGTTTTTAAAATCATTTTTTTAGTTTTTTTTATAAAAACATTTTTTCACTTTTTCATAAAATGTTTTTTTTAACTATTTTAGCCCAAAAAAAAGTTTTTAAAATAGTTAAGAAAACATTTTACAAAAAAGCTAAAAAACGTTTTTATAAAAAATACTTAAAAAAATGTTTTTAAAAGCGTTTTATGAAAATATATTTTTAAAAAATTTGAAAACGTTTTTAAAAAGGTTCAAAACAGACGTTTTTACTGAAAAAAAACTAAAAAAAATGATTTTAAAAAAGTAAAAAAAACTTTTTTAAAAAAGTAGAAATTTTTTTTTATGAAAAAGCCTAAAAAAAGTTTTTATTGGACTGGAAATGTTAAACTAGTTCACTTAGAAATAAAATGACTAAAATGTCCCCATACTTAACAGAAAAAGTTAACAGGGTTAGTGTCATAGACTAAAATGATTATAAAAAACAAACCTCAAAGATTGATATATTAAAAGATTTTTTTTTAAACTAAAAGAGTTAAATAGGTCCAACCACATAAGCCAAAAGAGAAATTTACTCTAAAGAAAATATGGAAATTTTAAGGGTACAAGACATATGCCACTTGTTTGGTGGATTGTTCTGCTACCAATTAGCGGAGAACATGCATGTGCATGCACGAGGAGATACGTGTGTTGTCACTATCACCCTCTCTCCTTTGCCGCCACCTGCCACCTTATGCTATAACCTTTTTATAAACATATATTCCGAAAATATTCTTACATATGATTTTTTGATACGCACAAGTTAAAACATACGAAAGGCTTATAATCTTACGATATTAGTAAAACTGTTTCTTCTTAAATGGTTGATACTTCTAGATTTATGATGAATATCGGTATAAATTTAAAAGCAGGTTTAAAAGGTGTATGAGTTAGTTGTTTTCTCCAAAAGAAAAAAAATTAAGTTGAACAAACTAAAAGTCATTAGTCAACCATGCCACTAGCCTCCCAGAAAGCCTAAAACAGGCCTGAACTTAAATATGATCAAATTAGACTAGTTAAGAAAGGTTAGGACCGAGAATGGTACGGTGAACCATGTCCATGAGAATGATTTGTCTATTTATGGAGATGGTCAATATGCAATGAAGGTTCTGGAATATGTGCTTTATGCGAGGAGGTTGGGTTTTTTTATTTCTATCGTAGTTGATCACTTCATCCATCTAGCCAGCCTTCAAGATTTTCAACCAAGAATCAACAAATTCAAATTTTACCCAAGTCCCAACCAAAACCAAATTGTACTCTCAATTTTATTCTTAAACTAAAATTTCTCTTCTACCACTTCAAGATCTTCAACCAACCAACGCTTCAAATTTAAGGCCACATTTTATAATTTTTTTTTAAATATAGCAAATACTATACTTGGATTAAAGAAAAAAAATGATTGATTTTATTGTATGATTTTTAAAAAATAACAAAGAATATAAAAATTATTTAGATTTAAAAAGAGACATAAATTACACGTGACAGAATCTGATTGGATCTCACTGGGCGCGTAAGGTACATCACTCCGCACACTGGTCGGCGTGTATCATGCCACATGTTTTATTTTCATTGGTGGTTGGTGTAATATCCGAGATATTCCGGTGTATTACTAAATTTAAAAAGTCGATTTCGTGTTAAAACAATTTCCTTTAAACCATAATATTAATTTAATTACTACAATTAATACTTGAAATATATATATGTATATATATATGTAAATGTATATATATATATATATATATGATGAAACTTTTATAAGTTTATAATTTTATAAATAATATAAACTTATTTTCTTAAACTTATAAATAAACCTTATAAATCGTTTATAGGATTTATAAAATCATGGAAAAACAAGCTTATAAAACTTGTTTATTTTTATAATAAAACGGATTTGGTCGAGGGACCAAAACTGTCAATTCGAAAACTTATTTAAACTAAAATTTAACTTTTAAACATAAAAGGGTAAAACTATAATCTCCAAGGACCTGTTTTGCCAACTGCCCAAACTCCCAACCCCAAGAAACCATCACCAGTTCAAGTCCCGCAACACCCATTTCTTCTTCCTTTTCACGCGAAAACCCGAATCCCGTCCGGATTCGACGAACCTCGGTATCGTCTCTCGCGTGCGACCGGTCCCCAAGACGCCATGATGATAATCTTCGATCGAGGCTTTGCGTGGAGTGTGATTTACCTCCAAACGGCTCAACCATCCGCCTCGACCCGTTCACGCATTTAATGCCAAAATTGGCTATAAATATCGATTGAAATCTCAGTAAACACCACACCTCAACTCTCCAAACTCCCAATTCAGTCGTTCACCACCCGCATTCGTCGATTCGGGAGCCACGACCGCCGAAGACCACCACAGTCCGGTTCTCACTCATTTCTGCATCAATTCAGGTAATTTCAATGGCCAAACAACTCGAAATCTTTATGTGATCGAAAGCCCCATGTTTCATTCGGTTAACAGGTAGCTAATCAATGTGTATTGATCGGGTTTGGATTCTAGGGTTCTTGAGGGATTTGGGACCAAGCGGAGTTCTGTTTAAAAATTTCTGTTTCGATTATATTCACAAACAAACCCGTAGCCGGAGTGGTCTGTGTGTGCGTGCAAGGGTTGACCCCGGCCAGGTCGGATGTTCGAATCCGGCCGGCTGGGTTTTCCATTTTCGATTTTTTTTGCACATTTTTAAACAGTTTTAAAAACTTCTATTATTTTTATAAAATCTGTTACACTTGTATAAACTTAAATATGATTTTTATTTACACTTTTACATTCTGAGACATTTTAATTAAATAAAACTTAGTTAAAGCTTATAATAATTAAAGCTTTAAAATAGTTTTATCACTTAAACTATAAAAATACTTTTTAACCTTATAAAACTTATACATACAATGGAAATTATTTTACAAACTCAGAAACTTTAGTTTATTAATTATTTCCGAAATAAATAAATTTACTTTAAACTTTAGATTAATTTATAAACTTATATTTTAAAACATAAATTAAATACTTATAAGTTTGCAAATTAAAAAGAAACCTTATAAACTTATAAGAATCTTATTTAAAACTCTTATAAAAACTTATAGTTCTACCTACACATTGAAAACATTCATTAACTTATAATTAAAACGTAAACTTTATAAGAAATTTTATTTTATAAACTTATAGGTACTTGATATTCATTTAAACTTATGAACATTATTTGTTTACAAGTTAAACTATAAAATAAATGTTCAATACTGGAATCATTAAAAATCTAAATTATTTATATCGTTTAGTTATGTATCCTTAATGATTATATACTTTTTAAATAGTTACTATTAATCCTAAATCACTATTTAGTCTTTAAATACTTGCAAGTATAATTATTTACCCTTTAGATAAATGTTATTAATCTTGATTCTTTTGGTGCAACCTTATTTATAATACTTAGAAAACTACTTTAAGCTATTAACACATGACTTGTGAAATCAATCGTTGTAAAACCTTTAAAATATTATTATTCTAAACCACGAATCTATTAAACTTTGATTTTCAAACTTTGTGAAACCCTACTTGGAAACTTATATAAACTTTATAAACACAATCATTCCAATCTCCCACTTGGAACCCTAGTCGAATCTTGAATCCTAGATACTTTGTCTTAGACCTTTTTATTTGAAACTTTAAACTTATATTCCTAGGCTTATTGTGAGGATACTCTCCCTCTCCAAGTCTTGCAAAACACTTAGTCTTGTCGGTACTCGTCATCATCCAAGTGAGTATACTTAGCCCCTTTCTCATTTACATTCTTTTGGGGTGAAACATGTTCAAACTTCAAACTTATACAATTATTGTACAAACTATGACTAGATGCTTATTCTTATGTTAAACTTGAGACTTGTATGCTTAGATTAAACTTAAAACTAGCATATTCATTAACTTTGATCAAGCCTATGGTAACAATGATAGATCTATTGTATTTGACCAATCCACCTTGATTGATTGACCCTTCGGGGGGAGCCCTTGGTGTTTGTTACTAAACCAAACTGTTAAACTTGAGACTTATAAGGGTAACCTGCGGGTTATGCCTAAACTTGGTTGAGGATTGAATGTGCACAATGTTTAAGATACTTGTTTTCTCATACTTACATTAAAGAATACATGTATCATAGTGAATTGTAATTCTTTTCAAATACTTGTTAAACCGTGTCAAAACCTTTGTATCTCACCAACTATTTTGTAGTTGACAGATTCTTTCACATGTTTCAGGTACTACAACATGAGACTTTATTGTGATCACATAGGATGCTTGGACCTAGAATGCTAAATCAATTAGACTTGTATTCTTGCTATGTATTTGATTTATTCTTTGTATTGGAACCTTGAAGTTATTTAATAAAATTATTTAAACTTTAATAGTCAACCTTGTGCTATTGAACAACCGCGTCCGCCCCGACGTATAATCCGCCGTCGGTTGGGGTGTGACAGTTGGATTTGAAAATGGAAAATATGACCGCTAATTCTTTCATAATTTTGGTCAAACTGCGGATATCATGATTTTACCGATCTTTATCAACTAAATGAAAAGTAAAGTTTTGTAGAGTCGAATAATTTAGTAAAGTTCTCTCATTTTGGACCAAAACACAGTTATTTTGTTAAATATATATATATATATATATATATATATATATATATTTAAATATAACTGGATTCAAATTGCAATCACTAGTAGAAAAAGTATGTTTAGACGCGGTTAAAATGATTTTTAGACGGGAATGCGCCGCAAAAAATAGTTAGTTTTTAGATGCGGTTATGCAAAACCGCGTCAAATACCCATAAAACCGCGTCAAAAAAGTATTTAGTATTTTTCATCAACTATCTTTAGACGCTGTTTCAAAACCACGTCAAGAGATCATTTAAAATTATAAAAAAAAATTAGCAATTTAGCGCCAAATCTAGAATTTAATCTGTCAAAAAATTAACATGCCAAATCTTTTTCACCTCAAAATTTTAACAATCCAAATCCGGCAACAATCACATAACAGACCAAAATGCATTAAATCCATAATTTTACACTATAAACTCATCAAAATACAGTTGTCTACTAGTTAGAATCTATTAAAACTATACTAAAATCTATTAAACTATATATAAATCGAAACGAAAAATACTTTATTCAAGGAATAGCTAACTTTGTAAAAAGTTGCGGCATCATGTTCTTGAGTAAGTTGAACAAAAACAGACTGCATGCTATTACTGTTACTAAACAAAATCGTATGGAACAATTAACATACCTTGATATCCAATTGCACACACCATTGGACCAGGAATCAAACACCAAAATGTTCCAACCCACGAACAAACGAAATCGAACACCAGATCACCTGAACAGTAGCAAAGTACAATCAGTTAGGGAGGAAGAGTGTTACATGTCGTGAGGATAAAGCTCGTGAAGATACTTGCACTCTGGAGGAACCTATTGGATGAGAACAGAGAGGGTTCTTCAAAATCACTCCATAATCGCTCCAAAATCCGCTCCTAACGTCGTAAATGAAGGTGCTTTTGGGGTTTTTTCTAGGGTTGTTCGTGCGTAACACAGTGGTTAGAGACGAGGGGTGGAGACGAAGAGGTCGATGAAGATGTTAGGGTTTTAGAATCAGTTTTTTGACGCGATTGAATAAAACAGCATCAAAAAACGTATTTTTAGACACGGTTTTGTTTAAACGCGTCTAATTATGAATCTTTTGACGTAGTTACCGCTTTTATACGCGGTTCCTTTGCCTTTTAGAATTATTGAATTTAAAATAGGCATTTTTAGACGCGGTTTGAAACTAGGACCGCGTCTAAAAATCACTTTTCTACTAGTGAATGTATATATGATCATGAATTGCTAAAGTTGCTTTATTGGTAGTATCGTTTATTCATGGACTGTTATAGTGAGTTAATGTGTTACAAGCATAAAATAAGCTGTTGTAGCTAAATGCAAAGTTGCGTCATAAAGTAGCTAAATGCAGAGAAAAGATCCCCAAGTCGTCGACGAGCTAAGATTTGGTGAGCTTCTTGCGTCGATCGGAACTCAGTGGGAGAAAAGAACGAATTTTTTTGTGGTATTTTCGTTTGCGAACTGATGTGGGTATTTATAGGGATGTTTGAACGCATTAATAGTTGGAATTGAACGAGGTTTCAGGGATTTAGAGCTTGACTCGTGGATTTGGAACTTGAAAATGGCATAGTCGTGGATTTTCAAATTGGGTTCTCAGATGTTTAAATTTGATAACGATTTCCGTTAAATCCTCGTTCCCTTCGATTGATATTGCTTAGAAACGAGTTAGAAGGTTTTAAAAATCCGGATTTGGTGGATTTTGATTGTCTTTGATGCGATTTTGACTTTTGAGAAGTCAAAATTCGTATTTGAGTTCCAGGGTCCAAGAGGAATAAGAAGGGGTTCACATGGGAGGGTTCAAGTATTTTGAGAGGGTTCAAATACATAAAGAGGGTTCAAGGCCTTTTATTTTTCAAATTAAAATTCTCTTTTTGATAAATAATCATTTAAATTTTTTTATAAATATAACCAAGTTATTTATTTCCATTAGATTTAATTAATAACATTAGTATAAATACTTACTAAAAATTTGAATTGAATTGTTATAAAAAGTAAAATGAGGCAAATAGAGACTCGTTACGTTAGAATTAAATCAAAGTAGGATCAAACAAAACTCGAGTCATACATAAAATTTTAGAGATGTCACACAACTAACGCTTCAAATTTAAGGCAACATTTTATATATATATATTTTTTTAAATATAGCAAATACTATACTTGGATTAAAGAAAAAAAATGATCAATTTTTTTGTATGATTTTTAAAAAATAATGAAGTATATAAAAATTTACATTTAAAAAGAGACATAAATTACGCGTGGCAGAATCTAGTTGGGTCTCATTGGGCGCGTAAGGAACATCACTCCGTACATTGATCGGCGTGTATCATGTCACATGTTTTATTCTCATCGGTTGTTGGATTTGAAAATGGTAAATATGATAGCCTATTCTTTCATAATTTTGGTCAAACTGCGGATATCGTGATTTTACCGATCTTTATCAACTAAATGAAAAGTAAAGTTTTATAAAGTCGAATAATTTAGTAAAGTTCTCTCATTTTGGACCGAAACGCAGTTATTTTGTTAAGTACATTTTAAATGTAATATTATTAATGCCTAATAATTGGATTCAAATTGCAATGTATATGTGATCATGAATTGCTAAAGTTGCTTTATTGGTAGTATCGTTTATTCATGGACTGTTATAGTGAGTCAGTGTGTTACAAGCATAAAATAAGCTGTTGTAGCTAAATGCAAAATTGTGTCATAAAGTAGTTGTGTGGGAGGGATTACAGTATTAAGGCCTTGCAAGTGTTTAAAAGTGTCTGATTGGCAAAATAAGTATTAAATGTGATAAATGTTTATGCATGCTTACTTATTTGTGGATACTCTTACACAATTAAAAATGGCATGTTGTTATGTAAAGTTTTTAACAAATTTGATAATAAACTTGCCGATGTAAGTTGACAAGCTTTTTATCATGTATTTTTGGAGATCTTGTGGCTTCAAGTAGCTAACGTGAAGTAAAAGTGTAAATAATGCATTAAGGGGCTACAGTGACGGATCTAGAACAAAATTTCAGGGGTAACAAAAAGAAAATTTTGACCATAATTTCATGTAAATGAAAAAAAAAAAAAAATTTGACGTTACTTTCATGTAAACAAATTTTTTTTTTATCGTACTTTCATGTAAATTAATCAAAAAAAAAATTTTGACCGTATTTTCATGTAAACAATTTTTTTTACAGTAACATGCGACTGGCGAGGCGGACAGCAGAGGCGGCGTCGGGCGATGGTCTCAGCTCAGGTCGAACGACTGGTCGAGTGATCGGTCTCTGGCTCTCATAGTTCCCGCTCTCTCTGTCTTTCTTTTTGACGGTCGCTTGGGTAAGTTGGGTTTGAGAATTGAGACTTTAAGGTATTGGGTTTTAATAAAACGTTTGGGCTGGCTAAAGCCTAAATGTTTTATTAAAACACAATACTTTAAAACCTTTAATAAAATGTGAAGACTTGGGGTAACGTATTGGGTGTTTTTATAAAATTTTGGACTTTTTATGAAGTGTTGAGCTTTTAAAAAAATTGAGAGGTAACGTAAACAAATTTGAGGGGTAACGTAATTTATAACCGGATACATAAAACCGTAAAAAAAATATTTTTTTCACTACGCGTAAAAAATTGAGCGGTAGCGCGGGCTACCCCTCGCCTTAGCTACATCCGCCACTAAGGGGCTATCAACATAGTTGGGTTGTATTTGGATTGTGGTTTTATATTTCAAGTACGAGGTTAGTTCTTGCTATTTGAATTGGAGACAATTTCTAATCAGCAACCATGTCAACATCACTTCAAACCATGTCAATCACTCAAAAAATTGTCGCCATTTGAATTGACGACAACTTATAATCAACAACTATTTCAACACCCCTTCAAGTTATGTCATTCACTCAAAAAAAATTCGCCATTTGAATTGGTGACAACATTTTCATTCGTCAAGTCAAATCAAATCATAAGGGCTTGCAGGGAGAGAACTCAAGGTTGTCGCCATTTGAAATGGCGAGGTCTTTTTCATTCGTTAAATCAGTCAAGGCTGTCATCATTTGAAATGGCGAGAACTTACCTCGTACCACAACTCTGCTTTATTCAATTACACACTTATAATTTTGAAACCTCACGCCAATTTAACACTAAATTAAGAACAACCCTTAAGGTGATTAAAGGCTTCTCTACGCCCATTTCTGAAGAAAAAAATTCTTCATAGATAGATGTTGCTTTACTGCATTTTAAGTCTTCCAATGTGAATTTCGATTAGTAATAATTAGTTTTTGCTTGGAAATCCAACAAAGTAATGCCTTGGAATGTAAGATATTTAAGAACCTCCTCTTACACACTTTGAAACCACATAATGAGTGTAACTTTTGGGTGGTAGATGCAATTGTATGAGAACAGGCACGTTAGGATTAATCATTTATCGGTCATGCACTTCCTTCCTAATAGTTTTGTTAAAATTCGTTTTAACTTTCACACCTTAGGAAAATATCACATCGGTTATGAACAAATAAGATGTTAGGTCATAAAGAATGTCTGGTCTTACATACCATCAACGCGTTATGGACGCTTCGATTGTGAATGAGAAGAGAACTTCATTGTTAAATGTGTTTAGGTGAAAGAAATTACACTATGAATGGCCTCCTAGGAAGTGCAAATAAAACAAAACCATAAGCTTACTTTGACCTTAGTTTAAACCAAAATTGTATTGGAGTTCAAGGGCCAGTTTTGAAAGGAAAAGAATGTTGAAGGGTGATTCGAAAGAGTTTAAGCACGTAAACTGAAATCTGATAAATACCAAAAGGACGTAAAATGTAACTTACTCTAAAATTTAATATATTTATTATAAATTTTATTTTATAAAATTTAAATATTATTAAACTTCAAAAACGAATCAATATTATGAAATTTTGAAGTTTCAATTTTATAAAAGTTTCAATATTAGAAAAAGTAATATATTTATTTATAGTTTTATTTTATAGAAGTTTAAAAACATATACATATTTATAAACTAATAAGTTTAATAAATATATAAATATTTACTAATAAATTAATTTTAAAAACAAAATTAAAGAGAAAAATACACGTTATCCTACTTAATTATCTGTAGCCTTTCTTAAGGACAGATGCATCCGTCAAAACATCCCACCAACATTGCCACGTAAGGTTGGGTGTGTAATTGGACATGAGGAGAGGGGGCGTGAGTGCCACACCAGCAGGCCACAAGCTTTGGGGCGTTGCACACCACGCCGCTTAAGGCGTTGCCCGTGTGAGCCCACTCACAAGTGTTGGGCGTGAAACCAATTTCATGTGTAAATGTTTAAGATTCGGTTGGACTAATCAACTTACGACACCTCATCACTTTTATTTTTACCTTTTTGTTCCAATATTTCATTTGATTAAATTTTTCTCAAATAACTTTCACTTGTTAGCTTTTTAATAAAACAAAATGCACGGGTTTTTTCTGAACATTCTGGTATAAATTTTAACAAAAATAGAGATGTTTTAATATATATATATATATATATATGTATATATATTTTGTCTTGTGGATTTGACACGTGTTTGGATCTACATTTCGGATGATAATTAATTGCATTAAAAATTAATATTAATTGTTTAAAAATTTTAATAAAATGAATTAAAAATTAAAAAACAAGTTCACTAATCTCACACTCATTAACCACTACACCCTTTAGCAAAGGTGGCTCAGTGGCATGTGCGGCATATACCGTCGCGCGGGGCATGTAATTTTGATAGTTTTTTAGGGGCATAAAATTTTTAAAATTTATATATATATATATATATATAATTATATTTTATAAAAAAGTATAAAGTTTAAACCCATTAAAATTCAAATTTATTTTGGCCCAAATTTAATTTAAACACAATGGTTTTTTAACCCAATTCAAAAAATTTTAAATATAAGTTCATATTATATGAACCTTTCTCTGTATTCGTGCTGAGCATTTGAAATCTCGGAGACGCTTCTGCCCTTTAGTGAGTGTAAGTGTGACCATCACCACTGACTACGTGACGTCTACATCACCTTTTTGCCCACATGTTATTGTAAAATCCTATATATTTTTATAATTTGTGTAACTAGATAAATGAAAAACAAAATTTCAATCCTCAATCAGGACTGTACGACACAATGTGCACAACATAATCATTCGTATTTCTTTTGGTTTTTTTTATTATCCACAGACAACATATTACAATAACGAGATAACTCATTAAACACATATGCTTATTAACTTGTTATAAAAGTGGCAAGAAACACTGTTTGACGTGTATGATTACTCAAACCAAAATAACATTTAATCTGACACAAATAATAGGTGTATCTAGATGTATCCAGTGGCGGATCCAGGAATTTTTTCCAAGGGGTTCACTGTTTTTAGATGCCCCAATTTCATAGGGCCTAAACCACTACGCTTACTGTGAAACCTTGTAAGGGGGTTCACCGTAGGGTATTTTAGGGGGTTCACCCCAGTTTTTTTACCTACCGTTACACTAAAATTTCAAAACTCGGGGGGTTCCTGTGCACCCCCCCCGGCTTCACTAGGTCCGCCCCTGGATGTATCATCACAAGATTTATATATTTTGATATTTAAATAATAATAATAATCCATAACGATTAAATTGATTTGAGGAGTAATGGGAAGCGTACGTATGATAAGCAGTAACGACACATTATAATTATATAGTTAATTACGTGGAGTTGGGATCTTAATCATCAATCAGATAAATTAAAAAGAAGAAGTTTCAGCGTAAGTTCATATAATTATAGAATATGAATAGTGCCACCTCATTAGATATTGATGGAACTATAAACAAATAAAACAATCCCAACGCTCTTGGAAATTATCATTAAATTACACAAAACAAATCTTAATACGCAATCAATCTTAATTGGTGCTCTTGGCGGCGCACCACTACCACAAGAGGTTACTATATCCTGATTGAGGATTAAACTTTTGATTTTCATTCATCTTTTTTTTTTGTTGAATGGCAATTTGACAATTTAGATAACTGACGGACTACTCACCCACCCTATTATCTCCACCTCTCTCAGGAGAAAATCCACTATAGGTGAGAAAACCCTCTGACCCAACCTGGACCATATTTTTTTGTCACAAGTGGGACTTGAACCCAAGATCTCTTCATTTTAGTGAAGTCTTGGGTATACACCTTTGCCACTAGGCTAAGCTAGTGGTTGTACCACAAAGCCTTCTAGTGGAGTGGTAGCCCCATGACTTTCCAAATGGAAGATCATGGGTTCGAGTCTCGCTTGGGACAAATTGTTTCAGATTGAGCTAGAGGGTTTTCCCAGTTGTGGGTTTTCTCCTAGGTGGGTCCCGGGTTCGAGTTCGTTGCGGTTACAACCCATTGGGAAAAACATGCATGACTTACAGGAACACCCGGGCTACTCCCGAAGGGAGTAGGGGTCTCCTTTCAAAAAAAAATCTAATTAAGGTTTTAAAAAATAAAATTACAAAACAATAGTGTAAATATATGATTATTTTGCTACTGAGACTGTCCTTGACAACAAAAATGAAATTTGAGATTGTCACCAGTCAACTAGTTAGTTTTGATTATTATCAGACAATGAGTCATAGTTTGACTTATTATAAATCAATTTGCTATTTCTTTAAAACTAAGTGATTTATGCGGAATATTATTATTTCGTGATTATTTTTTCAAATTGACTTAAATTGAACTATTATGAGACTTGGTTATGATCTACGTACTAATCTCTCACTTTTGGTTAATTTTGAAAAAAAAACACTAAATAATAATTCAGTTTCATATTATATATATGACTATGTGAGTATTGAAGGTGTTAATCCTAATTAAGTCGGTTTCGAAAGAAAGTGAAAGTTGAAGAGGTAATTCGAAAGAGTTTAATTAATTAATATTTAATTAATAGTTTGAATGTTTAGAATTATCTAGTTTGATTAATTAGTAGAGATAATTGAGAGAAGTATTTGAGTAGGATTAGTATTGTTTATTTTAGTATAAATAGATGGGTTAAGAGTTATTGTAATTAAAAAGTCAAGAAATAATAAACTGAAAGAGTCGATCGGTTATTGAGATCAAATTTAGTGTTCGTATTCTTGGGGCTGATTTTCAACAAATATTAGTCATGTCATTGATTTTTAATAGTATAAGTAATAGTAATAGTAACATATAATATGATGAGAAGCACGAGAATTAATCTGCACCATTGGATGATAAGATCAAGGTTGAGAAGTATAGTGGCATAGTGATATTTGTATAAGAAAAAAAAATTCTTATTATAATAAATTACTAACTATTATGACACATGTTTTTTTTTTCTGTGCACTCAATTTTGGTTTTTGTCGCATCTCTCTCTTCCTTACAATCAATCATTTGATTTATAAAATTACTTTCGTAATTTCATCAATTAATTTTCATTCAATCTTTGTTTCATTATTTTTCTATGCACTCAAATGAATTTAAAAAGAGTGTAAGAACTTTATAGTTTAGTAAGAAATTGATTATTGTCAATATCCATTAGTTAACAACTTTGTTTGATTCTAAATTATGTTTCTAAACTCACAATACTCATTTTGAAAACACGAATCTAAACACTTGTGAATAATTAATTTTAGCTACGAAATTTGACATATTTTTGAACCAGTATTGAAACGTGAAACCTTAATGTACTACTAATGAAAAATATATAAGTTTATTATCAATTTTATTTTTTTAATGATTCAGTACGTATAATACACGAGTTTCTAACATAGTAATAATAGTAAAGAGATTAAATAGAAGAGGTACCATGTTATAGGTATTATATGATACTTCCTTTCATAACGGGTCTTTTTATCTTTTCTCTATCTCCTTAAAATTATGCACACCTCCTCTCTTACCTCGACAACCCTACATTGTTACAATTTGTTAAGCATTGTTGGGCGGTCTTGTTGCGAAGGTATTACATATCTACATTATAATTTGAAACTAATTATACAATATGTGTTAAAAAAATTTAAGATTTACATACCTAAACTATAGTAAATATCTAAGTTTAAAGTAAACTATTAAAATCAACGATTGGAAATTTCTTCACAATTCTTCCTAAATAAAAACAAGGTTAAAACTAATGAACGCGTTTCTTGTTGACTTCGTTTACCTGATTCTTTGTTTCATAAATTTCGGAAAGACTTACATACCTAAACATAAAAGCAAGTCGTTGATCTACTTTAAATTTTTTAGTATATTTTAATTTCTTCTTTTAGTTGTGCAATCTTCATTGTATATGATTAATTTTTGGTTGTAATAAAAATTGGATTATATTTAACTAGTTTAAATTTATTGTTAGGTATTACAAAATAATAAATTCAGAAAAAAGTAATTACTGAAATGACAAAATATAGTAATTAAACAAAAATAAAAGTATAGAAATATATTGTTTTCATTTCTATAAAAAAAACTAATCACTTTAAATAAGTTAACTTTTTTTTGAACGACGAACATTGAATGTTGTAACGTCGCACCCCCCGACACATGGGAGAGCCTCGTCCAACTCCGGCCAATATGTTGTCTTAACCGGGCCCACTTGACGTCAGAGTTGGAGAGCATCCAAGGAAAAATCTCACTCAATACGGCCCATTCCAGGCTTGAGGGAGAGTCGAGGCTCGAACCCTGGATCGGCGTGGGTAAAACCCAGGTGCATCAGCCTAAGACTAGGGCTCATTTGCATGCCTCAGAAACTAATGAGTAGGGTAGGGATTGAACCTGGGTCACAAGAAATATCGGGTCTCTCCCTTACCACTCCACCACTAGCTAATTGGCAAATAAGTTAACTAAACCGTCTTTTTTCAACATTAACTTTGTGTAAAAGGTTATTGTGACATCTATACTATCTATACTATATAATAAATAAAGGTTTTTTGTGCCACGTGTCGCCTCCATATTCATTCTTATCATTTTTTTCCCGCCTCTCTCTCTTATTTAATGCACTTTCATCTTTTAATAATAATATATTTTTAAATAAAATACTAATTATACTAACAAAACACATTTATTTTTAATTATCCTTTTATTATAAGAAATTTTAAAATTTAATTATATAACTTTTATTTCAATCAAATAGTAATGAAAGTTAAATTATATTTTTGAAACGCAATTATATATTAATTTTTTACATATTTTAAGTTTGTTTCTATACTTAGTATATGTATATATATTTTATGTAATATATTTTTACACATGTAAAATATATATACATAAAGATTTAAAAATTTTATATATTGATGTTTTTCAACCCGTGTGTAAACACGTGATCTAAACTAGTATATAATAAATAAAGGTTTTGGTAGACAGTTTTCATTCTTATGTTCATTCTCAACATTTTTTCCCCCGCCTCTCTCTCCTATTAATTATACAAATTTCTTTATTTTTTTATAATTTTTGTTTCCTTCCTCTCTCTCCTATTAAATAATAATTATTTATATAATTACTTTTATAAAACGTTTTTTATTTAAAAAAATAGATTTATTTATAAAACATTTTTATAATTTGAACATTTCTTTCATTCTTTTTATAAAACATTTTTAGAAAATAACTATATAACGTTTCTAAAATTTGTATTAAAAAACTATATAAATATGTAATATGTATATCTTTATTACTAATTATATATTACACTGCATTTATTCACCCTGTGTAGTATACCGAGTTTCTAACCTATATTATAATAAATGAAATAACTATATACTTGCTACATGTCGACTCCTGCTGAATTCTAGATTTTTTTTCCGCCTCTTTTTTCTATTAAATAATGATGATGTTAAATAATTAAATATCTAAAAGTTATTCTAATATTTTATTAAAAATTACTAAATAATAAGAAAATTTTAATTATATCTTATTTTAAAAATACAATTTTATAATTCCAAAATCTTAATTATTTGTTATTTATAATTCTTAAATCTTCATAGAAACTGTTGTTTTATAACAAGTTATATTTACTCAACACATGTAATACAAGGGTTTTAACGTAGTTATACATGTATAAATGTATGAAAAAAGTTAATAACCAAAATTATATATACTACAATTAGCAACATCGATGATAACTTCTCCAATTAAATCTTGCCATGTGTAATAGTGTTTATATAATTTTCATTCAGTATTAATCATAAAAATATGTACAAACACATTATATTTGAATTTATATAAAACAATTTATACATATATAAAATAATATGTTAAAATGAAAAATAAAATAAAATAAAACAATAATTTTAGGGATGAACGGTAGATCCTTAAATTTAAGGGCTTACTTTTGCAAACTTTAAAATTTCGGGGATAAGGGATGTGGATAGGGGGGCTAATGTCGAGTGAAAAAAGAGGGTCTATGCGGCAAATATGGAAGGAGACATGGGGGTGAATGTAAGGTGGGTCAGGTAGGATGCTTCAGCTGTGGCAAGTTTGGACACCAATCACGGGACTGTCCGAAAAATCTAAGATGCCACAATTGTGGGGAACAGGGACAGATGAGCCGAGCTTGCAGGAAACCCAAGGAAGCGGAAGCGGGAGGATCTGGAAAGGGAAAGGGTGCAGAGAAGGAACCTTACACGAACAGAGCCAAGGCGAGGGTCTACCAGATGGCTCAGTAAGGTACGTTGCAAGCTCTTATTTGTGATATGGCAAGTTTATGTTATTATTTCCTTACTAAATTAGTTAGCCCCATTAGTCTAGATGCCTTAGAATTTGAGATCGCCCCAGGTTAAGCTCCCAGTGGTAGTTAATCACAATGGCCTTCATGACCAAGCTGCCTTGCATAGCTACGGTTTATGCCACCTATTCTGTGATTTTCTATCAGTATAGCTTATGGCAGGTTTCTAGGACGAAACCTGTTGTAAGGAGGGTAGACTTGTAACATCCCGAGTTTTAGAGCGCGAAAGAATTCACGAGAATTAAAACTTAAATAAGAAAAAGGGATGCGGGCTTGGGCCAGGGTGTATGGGCCGAAAGTGGCAAGGGTTTGGGCCCTTATAAACCTCAATACTAGCCCCAAAGCCTCATTAACTTCACCATTTTTGGATTTCTAGAGAGAGAAAGTGAGAGAGAGCCTAGAGAGAGAAAGTCCCGGTTTTCGGATTAGAGCTTCAAGGATCGTTAGCAAGAGTCTTTTGAGTGTTTAGCAATGAAAAGGAAGTGATTTCAGGTAAGCATTCGTTCAAGATCTGAGTTTTTATGTTATGTTGGGTTTTGAAGAAAAATCGAGTAAAGGTTGGGTTTTTACGTTTAAAAATGGAAACAAAGTATAGATCTAGACTCTCGGTTAGAAAACACAAGTTTTGAATGTAAAAAGTTTGGATCTTGACGAGGTCGGATCTGCATGCAAAAGTTAGGGTTTTGTGGGGAAGAAGACTACCCACACGCAGGCCCTGCGTACTTGTTAAGTACGCAAGAACAAGGCCCTGCGCACTTGCTAAGTGCGCAGGCATCAGGTCTATGGGTATATATAGCTGGATAGTGAAGTCAGTATGTTCACCAGGATAGAAAGAGGCGAACTTAGCCTTAAGTTCGCCTAGCCAGAAATGGTGAAAAAGTTTAGCGTCGAGTCAAGTCTGACACGTGTCAAATTGTTATGATTGTTCAGTTTGTGTGAGATCCAGTAGACCATTGGATCTAAGATACCAGGTGAGTTCTAATCCCCCTTTTTGCCTGCTTTAGGGGTGGTGTGCATACTTATTGTAAAGTGTTTATTACATATTTCATTAATTACATATATATACCCAACTTGATGACAAAATCGATTAGAAGCGACGCTATATGTTGGAATCAACATGAAACGAGAATCAGAAGGTTAGGGTTGGGATAGATCCAATAAGAATAGTCGTATTTCTTGTAAGTTTAAAAGGGTAATTTTATAAAAGATGGGGATATATGTAAGTTAAATTTTGAGTTAGGTATATATGTAATTATGATTGAAAATAGGGTGATATATGTAATTCTAAATATCATAAAATCATAGTTTTTTGCTTCCATCAATCATACATTTTTCTCCAAATTTTCTTAAATATATTCTGAACTAGGTTAGTTCCCATGTATTACACGGTTAATGAAAAAAAACATATATTATTCATAAGTGTCTAAATAAGAATTACTTTAAATAGTGAAAAAAAAATAAAATTACAATTACATTCACAAAACCAAATTACATAAGGTAAATTTTTTAGATTCTAGAAAGTTGATTTTGATTAATTGTTATTTGCTTAACAAAGATAAATTGTTAATTTTTTTAAAAAATTGTCAATTTAATTCTCTAATTATAGTATATTTGCGAGAGTTAATTTATTGATTTTGTTATAATTTAAACAATACAAAGTTCAAAATTTTTAAATCAAACGGTTTTTAAGTTCTAGCAAATGATATTAAATAATTTTAACAATTATATTTGTTAAGCATTTATTATTTGTGAGAGGTTTAAAATCTTAAATTATAATTAAACTTTAGGTGGGAAAACCATTTTATAAAAATCTTTATTTATTAGGGAGTATAGATTAGTATTTTTATTTAATTAGTTATATTTTGAATTCTTATTATATATTCTTATTTAATATAATTATTATTTTTCTTTAATAATATATTTATAATATCATTATTATTTAATAAGATATAGGTGCATTTATTAGGAGAGAGAGACGGGAAAACCAATGTGAGAAAGCATGAGGGAGTGACATGTGGCAATCCAAAACCTTTATTTATTAGTATGTATAGATTTGTAATTCTAATATCATGATTTCAAACTTGCATGTCAAATGTGCATTATTATTCTTCATAAAAACCTCGTAGACAGGGGCGAATCTTTGTTAGGGCCCGGATGGGCCCCGGCCCATCCCGATTTTTCGCTCACTGGTGTTAATTTATACGTATTCGGTCGATTTTTCGCTCAATAGTGTTAATTTATATGTATTCGGGTGAAAATTTTATAGTTCTGGCACCCTCATGATAGGAAAAAAAATCCCGACCCCCCCGGGGGTTTTCTTCAAGCTTCGCCACTGCTCGTAGATATATATATATATATATATATATATATATATATATATATATATATATATAAATAAATAAATAACCATAGACTTTAAAATATTGCCATTTCTCATGTTCATCTCCTATTCTTTATGTATTTTTCAAATAGTTCGTATAAGATTATATATTCTTCAAAAAATTATATCATCAAAAGATCTTTAATATGTTGAAAATGAAGCTAACATTTATTTTTCTTAATATCTTATGATATATAATTCTAGTTATCCAATCATCATGATGATTCAGATCATACAATCTCAGGCTAGTCAATATATTGGATGATAATGTTATCAATAAAATTTTATTTAGTCATAACATCTGAATAAATAAAGTATTTAAAATTTAAATACAAGTTAAACAAGGAAATTGACAATTTTGTTAGTATGTTGTCATTCCCCATGCGTCTAACTAATTCCTAACTACTACTTAAGAAATGTTTCCATATATGAACGCTTAGCTTTTGCTTTTCTTTTCTAAACTTTTTTCGAATTAAAATAAGAGTAAACATCAATCGTCCCTGGTAAGATTTCACCTCATCCTTAGGCATGAAATATTATAGGTTTCGTCCTACTGTTTGGACGACCTGTTGGATATAGTATACCCAAGTATCGACACAAGTTAATACTGCTGGTGAAGTAAATCGTATAGGGTCACACAAAACAACGAATAACGCAAAAAGTCAATATGATTAAATTAGTTTAAAAGTTCAAGCAAACCCAATTTGAGAGTTATAATACTTCAATTATGATTAAATATTATTGAGAATAATAATAATTATTATTAATAAAATTAAACAATTAAAATAAACATTATTTAAGAATAATTGTTTATTTGTTTAATTAAAATAGCTTATTTATTATTTGTATAATTAAGATTATACAAATAACTATTATTATTATATAACCATAAAATCTATGTCTATACTATATAATAAATAAATGTTTTTTCATGTTATGTGTCACCTCCATATTTATTCTCATCATTTTTTTTCCGGCTCTCTCTTTTATTAAATACACCTCTATCTTTTAATAATATATATTTTTAAAGAAAATACTAATTATACTAATAAACACATTTATTTTAAATTATCCTCCTATTATAAGAAACTTTAAAATCTAATTATGTAACTTTTATTTTAAATCAAATAGTAAATGAAAGTCAAATTACATTAAATAGTAATTAACGTATTTTTGAAACTCAATTATATATTAATTTTTACATATTTTGAATTTTGTTTTCTATCCTTAGTATATGTAATACATTTTTACACCTGTAAAATATATATATAAAGATTTAAGAATTTTATATATTGATATTTTTCACTTCGTATGTATTACACGGGTTCTAAGCTAGTAATATATATATATATATATATACACACACATGTGATATATATAATTTGATTTAATTAATTGGGTTAAGTTAAGAACTTGGGGTCCAAGATTAATGATTAGAGTTTTTTACATCAAGAGGATCATAGGGGTCAAAGGGTGAATTAGAGTTACATCAAAATTAGATTTGTGATTGAGATCACAAAACCCTAATCACCACCCCACGCCATTGCCGCCACCTGCTCCCTTTCCTTCTCTTCCCGTTTTCGGCAAGAATCCGCCGCCTACGGGCTTCTCCGGTGCCACCGCTGACTCTGGTTGTTGCCACCACCGCCACCTTCTTTCTTTGGGCTGCCGATTGGAAAGAGGAGAACTGGCCAAAATTTTCGATGGTACGTGTTTTCGGGTTGAATCGCGACTAAGAGTTAAGAACGAGGGTTTACACGATTGAGATCGTGTTTTGGATTCGCAAGTTGGACATGCATCCTATTACGTTATCATGGCATGTCAACCTTTTAGTGGTAATTCTCACGAATCAGTTCACGTAAAGTTTTCTAAACACAATATGATTGTGAATCGGGTTTCTTCAAGTTTTGCAATTGGATCACTAGACCAGGTTTCTCGTTTAGATATTGATCAAGACTCCTGTCGCGTTTTATGAGTAAAACCTAATAGGAAATCCCAACACAACCTTCACATATTTAGTCCCTGGGATGGCTGTCCGTTAGGTTTTGACATTAATTTAAAAAAAATGATGATTTTATCCCTTAGAATAAAAAGACAAAAAAGAAATTAAATTAAATCCCAAACCCCCTTTCCAACCGTAACAACTGCATTTCTTCTCCGGTGACCTTTCTTCTCCAATCATCCTTGCCGGAAACTTCATCCTCTCTCCTCTAGATAGAAATTCAATGGATAATCCAAAAACCAATAAATCTAATACCAAAATAAAATTAGAATCAAAAGCTCTTTAATTAATCAAAATAAGATCAAATTACATTTACATAAGTCAGAACATAAACTCAAATCGAGATCAACTACTATATATAAATACAACCACTAGCTTAGCGTAGTGGCAAATGTGTATACCCATGACTTCACTAAAATGGGGAAGTCTTGGGTTCAAGTCCCACTTGTGACAAACAAAGAGGGTCCAGGTTGGGTCAGTGGGTTTTCTCACCTATGGTGGGTTTCCTCCTGAGAGAGGTGGAGAAGATCAGCTGGGTTAGTGGCCCGTAAGTGATCCAAATTGTCGTTCAAAAAAATTACTATACATAAATGGAACAATCAAGACCAGAATCAAACACCAATTTCGCTCTCCATCCGCTGTAAATTAATTCCCAAGTCCTTGTAATTGCACTCAATATCCATCCTCCTCTTTCTACAGTTTTGTCATGGTTTGCTTCAAGATGCACAAAATCTCATCGTTTGAATATGTGCATAGCGCTTTAATTTCGTTTTTTAATCCATGGAAATCGATCTCCTCAACAACTCATGGAAGGTAGATTTTTAGAGCAAGGGGGTTCGACTTCATCAATTGCAAATATGGGTGGGGTGGTCATCGAACAAGGAAGAAGATGGTGAAATACTGCAATTTCATGGTCAATTTCATCATCAAACTCATCATCGATTTCATCATTGGTCACTCCTTGTCGTGATCTTGACCTTCGCGGTGGGGAAGGGGTCTGAGATGGTGGTGGTTGTCGGCTCAAAGGAGAAGCGACAAGGCTGGAGAGTGTGTGATTGAGACACTGCTATGATACCAGAACTCTGGTGGTGGTGGTTGGATTGAGAAGACTACGGATGAGCATTTGGTATTGAGTACTAGTACTGGTACCGATACTGTACAACTAGATTCAGTACGATATTCAGTACCCACTTTTTCAGAAATTCGGTATCGGTAATTTCGGTACCGGTACCGGTACGATACCGATACTATCTAAGATGAGAATTTTGTAACGAGTGCCGGTACCGTACCGATAATCCGGTACCGTACCGATAATTCGGTACTGTATTCGGCATCGATTTCTCAAGAAATTCGGTATCGGTATTTTCGGTACCGATAGATTCAGTATCGGTTTATCTAGTTGGTCCAAATATGAATCTCCAACTCTTGGATTAACTCCGTATAAGACAGTGCATTTAAGATGAATACATTTATTCATTAATAAATATACTATAATTCCTAATGATTTAACATATAGTGTATTTATCAATAAACATTTATTCATTAGTGAATCAAATGCTTTTTGAATATTCAGTGTTTCTCATATGAATCTACCTACGTATGTCTATGGCCTTGGTCTAGTGGTATTACGGATTATCACTTATAAAAGTAGTATGTATTTAAATCCTGTAAATACAGATTTAGATTGTATGTACAAATAAAAAAATTGTTGTTAAATTAAAACCTACGTGTGTAAATACATATGAAATCCTTCATATATTTTAAGTTTGATATACATTACCCTACTATTTATTTTTCATGGGGATGAATAGTAGGGTTTTTTTTTCAATTTTCTTATAAAAGTTTTTTTTTATAATCTGGCCACTAAAGTTCAAAATAAGCTGTAATTTTTTTTACTCAAAACTCCGTTTTTTTATAGATTTGTCACATAAGTTCAATAAACTTTCGTTCGTTAACTTTTTTTAAAATACGGGTGTGCCGTTTTTTTTGTCAACGTTCCGATATAAATTTGTTTTAAAACGGAGTTGTATTCAAAATCGATTTTTTTATCGTTGCCTGTATCGAGTGTCATTACCGTTGTGGTACCATGACGAACCGAACCTATTATGGGCGAACAACATCATTGTCGATATTGGTATTATCGATTCGCCTTATGGTTTTCGACGAACCGAACCGGTAATTTTTTTAATTTGTTTTCCCCTTTTTTATTATTTAGTTTTATGTTTCCTTTCTATTAACATTATTTTTACCGTTGTGCCTATGCTTTCGTTTAAATTTTATTAACAATGGGGCCGACAACGTTATCTATGATAACTTTCGTTCGTTATGTTTTTTTAAATAACGGAATGCGCCGTTTTCTTAATAATTTCTTTTGTCAACGTTCTGGTTTAAATTTTATTGAAGACAAAATTGTATTCAACTTCGAGTGTTTTTGGGTATCGTACGTTATAACGAGTCTGCGATTCCACGCAAACGAGCCAAACCAATAACGACCAGACTCTCGCCGCGAAGCGCGGGGGTAAAAACTAGTTTAATATAAATTATGACTGAAGTCAAGTTACGATGATCGAATCTCGAGTACAATAGTACATGGCTAGTACCATTCACCTATCCTAGAAAAAAAATAGTTTATAGTTAAAAGGCATAACGAAGTCAAGAATATTGATTTCCTCAATGTTGAACTTTTCAATGATCAAGAAATTCCAAGGTAAATAAATATTATTATTAATTTTGTATCTCTCACACACGCGTGTACAGAAAGAATCATGAGCCATTTGGGTTGATGGGTTGTAAAATGAAAATTCTCTATCAATATTAAGGATTGAGATGGTTATGGGTTCAAGTCCCCACCCTGGTTCAAACCCTGGTTCGAACCTCACCCCACACCACCCAAGAGTAAACCCACACAACTAGAAAAACCTTCTAACTCAACCTGTAACAATTTTTGTCTCAAATGAGACTCGAACCCATGACCTTCCATTTGAAAAAGTCATAACTGAGATTAGTTGTTGCATTGTTGTAATTATTTAGAAAGCAAAAGGATAGAATTATAAGCCACTACTACACAAATGGGCAATTACGACCGAAAATAGTGACCGACAAAACCGGTCGCAAAATTAGTAACCGAACTAAAATCGGTTGCAAACCTAGCTACCGAAATAAACTCGGTTGCAAAATTAGTGACTAAATTGTTTTGGTCGTTAAACGGTCGTAAATACAGCGACCGGATATTTTTCAGTCGCAAATACAGTTGCTAATTTTATAAAATAAAAATTAATGTAGTCGCAAAAACGGTCGCAAATATAGCCACCGACATTGTTTCGGTCACAAAACTAGGGACCGAGTCAAAGTTGGTCGCAAGATTAGCGACTGAAACAAAATCGGTTGCAAAATTAGCGACCATATTATTTCAGTCGTAAAACGGTTGCAATATTAGCGCAAGATTACCGACCTAAATAAAACCGATCGCAAAAATTAGCAACTAAATTAATTTGGTCGTAAAATGGTTGCAAATATAGCAACCGAAATTTTTTTGGTCGCAAATACAGTCTTTAATTTCATAAAATATAAAAAAAACAAAATAAAAATTAATTTGGCCGCAAAAACAGTCCCAAATTTAGCTACCGAAAATGTTTTCGTCACAAATATAGTTGCTAGTTTTTAAAAATAAAACATAAACTAATTTGGTCAAAAAAAAAGAATCAAATATAGCAACTGAAATTGTTTCGGTCCCAAACCGTCAGGAAATTTACAAAGTAATAAAAAAAACCTAAATTGGTAGTACTATGAGTCGCAAATATAGCTACTAAAACTGTTTTGGTCGCAAATATTGTCGCCATTTTAAAATAATAATAAAAAATTAAACAAGTAGCAAATATAGCATTTGGTCCCAAAAACGATGGGAAAATTGATCACATTTTTTAATACATTAAAAGAAACTAAAAACGATACCAAGAAACAATAAGCTGCTAGAGTCAGTAAATGATGAAAACATGTAAATGGTGAATAATGAAAAAGGACAAACAACATCAAAGAAATACAGAGCCCGAGAAAGTAACATGCAAAAGCCGTTTAGAGATTTGATATTGATTTCTAAAGTTATCTACCAAAAATACCCCTGAAGCTAGCTTGAGAAGTATTTTTGATAGATAACTTTAGAAATCAATATTTCTTTGATGCAAATGCCTGTCCTTTTTGGTGCTACATGTATGTAGCTTATTTGATTGTTGCAGAGAAGGTAGCTTCAGGCGTATTTTTGATAGATAACTTTAAAAATCAATATTTCTTTGAGGTAAATGTTTGTCCTTTTTAGTGCTACATGTATGTAGCTTATTTGGTTGTTGCAGATAAGCTAGCTTTAGGGGTATTTTTGGTAGATAACTTTAGAAATCAATATAAAATCTCTAAAATTACTCTTTTATATTCTTTTTCTTAATTTATGGTAAAAACAACAACCAAATAAGCTACATATATGTATCAATAAAAAAATCATACGTGTTCAATTACAAAAAAAAATCAGAAACTAAAATTTTGGTTACATAACTAGTTACATAAGTTACGTATATGTAAAAATAGGAACTACGTATATATAATTTGATAACATATATGTAACTCAGTATAATGTATATGTAAAAGACAATAGTTACATATATGTAAAATTTTTGAAAATCTTAATTTACATTGTGCAAAATTTATAAATAAATAAAAAAAACTAATCTAACTTATATTTGGTTCTTCTTCTTTATCTTTATCCGTTTTTTCTCCATCTTTATCTTCTTTCATTTTCTTCTGCGTCTTCATCTTCATTCATTGGCGAACCTATCAAGGTGTCTTCGGGTCGGCCGACACCGTTAATTTTTTTTTGTTTTGTTATATATATGGTATATTTTTGAGCGACCCCATAAAATTTTGACATCGACCCTCAAGAAATATTTTTTTAGGATTATAGATTTAATAAAAAAACCAATTAAACCAAACTTTTAACCCTATAACAATTGACTCATAACCCATTAATTATAAAACTCTTAAACCAAACATTTAATAGTTTAACCCAATAACCTTTAAACAAAATAGGCCCAAATAAAACATAAATAAACTCAATACCCATTTAAATATTTAAACCTAATTAACTATTGAAAAAAAGTTAATACTTATGTTTGTTATATTGAAAAAGAGTCAGCCATTATGAGTGAAAATATGTAAATGGTGAATAATGAAAAACGACATGCAGCATCAAAGAAATACAAAGCCCGAGAAAGTAACATGCAAAAGCGATTTAGAGATTTGATATTGATTTCTAAAGTTATCTACCAAAAATAACCTTGATGCCGGCTATTGATAGAAAAAAAACTATTGATCTAGAACGAATCACCCTGTCGGCGCTTGTGGAGCTTTCCTATAAATACCTACTCATTCCACCTCTATTTTCCCCCAATCAAACACCACCTTCAATTCACCAACACACACTTACATACATGACGACACACCTCGACACTCTCTGGCTTTTTGCACTCGCTTCTAAATCTAAATGCACTTCCATCAACTTCTTCCTTTTCTTCGCCATCTTTGCCCTAGCCTCCTTCATTAACCGCTTGTTCCAATGGTCTCACCCCGGCGGCCCAGCATGGTCCAAGCTCAACTCCACCATCCCCGGCCCCAGAGGCTTCCCTTTAATCGGCAGCATGCACCTCATGTCCGGCCTAGCTCACCGTAAAATCGCCGCAGCAGCAAACTCCTGTGGCGCCCGCCGCCTAATGGCCTTCAGCTTGGGCGAGACCCGTGTGATTGTCACGTGCAAACCCGAAGTAGCCAAGGATATTCTCAACAGCTCAGCTTTTGCTGACCGGCCTGTGAAGGAGTCGGCGTACCGTTTGATGTTCAACCGAGCCATCGGGTTCGCACCTTACGGGGTCTACTGGCGGACGTTACGACGGATCGCAGCCACCCATCTTTTCTGTCCTAAACAAATTAAGGTTTCCGAAGGGCAGAGAACGGTGGTTGGTTTTCAAATGGTGGAGATGTTTCGTAACCAACAGAACCAGTTGTGTTCTGTATGTGTTCGGGACGTGTTGAAGCGGGCTTCTTTGAGTAACATGATGTGGTCGGTGTTTGGAAGGAAGTACAGGGTTGACTCAGATGATGGTGACTCGGTGGAGCTCAGGAAGCTTGTGGATGAAGGGTATGTGCTTTTGGGTGTACTTAACTGGACTGACCATCTTCCTTGGTTGGCCGATTTTGACCCCCAAGGGGTTCGGTCCAGGTGCTCCAAACTCGTTCCTAAAGTTAACCGGTTTGTGAAACGGATCATTGATGAACATCGAGCTCAACCTTCGCAACTCAACGGCGACTTCACCGACGTCTTGCTATCTCTTGAAGGGTCCGATAAGTTATCCGAATCCGACATGGTCGCGGTCCTTTGGGTAAGCCAGTCTTGCTAATTTTTAAAAGGTCAGACTAAACGTACCCCGTAGATATGAAATAACCGATTTAATAAAAGAGAGATATTAGATATGAAATAAGCATAGTTGAATAAACAAACTCATCTAAAGTATTTAAATGTAATAAATAATAAATATATTTAATAATAAATCTTCAAATATATTACAAGAAATTACAAAGAAAGCCTTTTTGAAAAATAATTAAGTTTCAAACTTGACCATCTCATCATCCCTTGCCATATTTAGTAGCTTTGATGTTCTAAATAATTATTATATTTATTGTTAAAAAACTATCAACAGGAAATGATTTTTAGAGGAACCGACACAGTGGCGGTGTTGATTGAGTGGATCCTAGCAAGGTTGGTCCTCCATGTCGATGTTCAAGTAAAGGTCCAAGATGAGCTTGACCGGGTCGTGGGGAGGTCACGTGTGGTGACGGAAGCTGAGGTCACCAGTTTGGTATATCTACAGGCGGTGGTGAAAGAAGTACTAAGGCTACACCCACCGGGCCCACTGCTTTCATGGTCTCGTCTAGCCATCACGGACACAACCGTCGACGGTCATGAAGTAGCCGCCGGGACAACGGCAATGGTGAACATGTGGGCCATCTCTCGGGACCCAGAAATCTGGAAAGAGCCAGTAGAGTTTCGACCGGAAAGGTTCTTGAACGAAAAGGAAGAGTTAATGGATATGTCGGTGATGGGTTCGGACCTGAGGTTGGCGCCGTTTGGGTCGGGTCGGAGAAGCTGCCCCGGGAAGAGTCTTGGGCTGACGACGGTGAACTTTTGGGTGGCATCACTGTTACAGGAGTTTGAGTTTGGGAGGTGTGATGGGTACGACGTTGACTTGTCAGAGGTGTTGAAGTTGTCTTGTGAAATGGCGACCCCACTTCGTGTTACTTTGCGATCAAGACCTATGGAATAAATAATATTTAAATAAGAAAATAAAAATGGGATATCGACAGTGTGCCAAGTTATGCACTTTGGGTTTTTATTATATGTTTTATAAGTTTCTTTTAATGTGTATGTAACTTGATTATATTGTGGATGTATAATTAAACTACTCTTTGTGAAATGAAATCTGTATAAGTTTGATTAATTAAGTAAGCCCAAAGGGAAACAAATGTTGTAAAGAGTATTTATGGTTAAAAAACCCAACCCAACCCAATATAAGCATGTATGTTTAGAGGTGCATGAAACCGGATTTTTTTCGAACCGGATCGGTTTTAAAACTGGTTCAGATCAAGTTAAAGAAAGTCAAAACCGGATCAACCCAAATCTGTTTGGATTAGAAGCCAATTTTATAAGGGGAAAAGCCTCGATGGATTTGAAACCGGTTTCAACAGATATACTTTCAATCCGATTTCAAATTGACGGATTGATTCGCTTTCATACCGGTTTCACCCAAATCAATTTTGGATCCGGTTTCAGATCCTGATCCGGTTCGGTTACAAAAGAAGTATTTAGGGTTAAAAAAGACCCAACTCATCCCAAAAATCGTTAATATTTATAACTTCCTTTTACTACTATAAGAAGTTTTTCAAATAGTTATTCCCTAAAAAACTTTTTATCAAGAAAATATTTTTCCAAATACAGCTCTAGACAAGGTTAGTTTAAAATAATAATAATAATAATAATAATAATAATAATAATAATAATAATAATAATTATTATTATTATTATTATTAAGTTTGTAGACAAGGTTAAGTTAAAATATGTTTGCAATGGTGATGTATACAAGGCAATGCAGACATTCTGACGTGGGTACTCTTGGGTACGCTGAACTATAATTAGTAACATAATCCTTGGAGTTCCAGACTCTTAGGGATTAGATTACATCGTAGCAGACAACAACTTACCTTTTCTACATTAATATTAATTTCACCAATTCTTACTACTTTAATATGTCTTGTTTCCTTTTCAAAATGACACATTTCACTAATTAATAACTAGCCTATTAAAGGTCGTCATCAGTGGCGGATCCAGGAATTTTTTTCAGGGGGTTCACTCTATATTTTTTAAAGGGTTCACCTCAGTGATTTTACATACCGTTCTATATAAATTTCGAAACTCGGGGGATTCCGGTGAACCCCCTCCGGGCTATGTAGGTCCGCCATTGGTCGTCATCATCCAGACCCAAATACCATTGTTTAACGACAAAGACTCATTCTTAGTCCCCTTTATAAATCATGAAAATGGACATTTTCTTTCTATGATTATAGTACAATAAGTACGTTAAAACAATTCATACGTAACGATCACGTAATGTTATTTAGTACCACTTTAAAGCTAGCCATCATTAAACGACCTTAATTCACGTATCAGTTTTATATTGACGTAACTTACTAATAGTTCCATTCGATATAGTATAGATTATAAAAGGCTAGCTAGCTATTAGTTTAAAGCTTAAAATCTTTATAATTGACAGGAAGGAATGGATCTAAGAATCAACAGCTAGCTTTATATTATTGAATTAAGAAATGAAACCACCAAGATGGCTCTATAGATGCTGGTCTTTGTCCCTATGCTTTGGCCTCTTTCCCTATCTTTCGGTTATCCATTGAAATTATATCTTAATACTGTATAAACCGAACCGTTCAAACCGTATACATTTGGCTGGTTTAAGGTTTGGAACGTGAAACCAGCCGTGTAAACCGACCGCCCATGTGCTTACATAGTCTATAAGATTTAGTTTGACTTTCTTGGTTAAACAATTCATCTTTAAATATAAATATGAGATTTTAATTCTATCAATGTTTTTAAGTTTGGAACTTTCACTGTAAGTAGTTAATTTTATATTATTTAACATAGTTTCACTGTTCTATTCTAATCTTTTAAGATTCACAACAATTTTACACCCTAATATTTGTCTAGTTTAACAAAAAAAAAAGTCAAAATGCAGGGGCTAGGTACTTCAAAAGTGTATTCCGGTTCAATTTGAATTTTTTGGTATTGGCCACCAAAATGAAAATGTAAATTAGTCCACTCTGGTTTAGTTTGACTTTCATGGTCAAACAAGTGACTGTTTAACTAAATATAAACCGTCAAGACCGAACCGTATAGACCGCCAAACTGGAACCGTAGTCGGTTCGTTTTACGTTTATACAAAACCACAAACCACCGTCGGTTTGCCCAGAAATCCAGGCCGAACCAGACCGTGAACACCCATAAGTGACACCAGTTCACTGAAAATAAAAATCTTGAATCCACCACTGCATATATTGACAACGAATTTTCAAATAAATCAATAAAGGTGTGTCCTGTTTATGTAGTGTTGACTATGCCATAAATTAGACAGCAAAATGTCACTCAACAAATATGTATAACAAACTTGATTGAATAACTAGAATGGAGGGAACTCACAAGTCACAATATATAGTGAGAAACCTATGAACTCTAGAAACCCTTGGGAATAGGGATGACAATGGGTCGGGTTTGGGACGGGTCTAGGTAATCCCAACCCCATTCCCGGTTATAAAATCTTGTCCCATACCCGGCCCAAAACCCGTCGGGTATCGGGTATACCCGTGGGTTTCAGGTAAACCCGTTAGTTTCTAAAAAATACCCGTTGGGTATACTTGACTTAAACCCGTTGGGTATCTATCGGGTATACATAAAAATTGTAACTAAAATAAAAAAAGAAAGAAATAATATCATGTCGGGTATATACGTTTAAAATAAATACAGTATATATACTTAAAATAAATACGATATATATTCTTAGAATAAATTAAAAAAAAAAACTATGTCGGGTATATAATCGGGTAAACGGGTATACGTTATTGGGTAATCGGGGCGGGTAAATGGGTATATCATCATATCCTATACCTGTCCCAAACCCGCGAAAAATTTCAAAGGTAATCCTAAACCCGGTCCCATACCCGATTACCCGAAAAAATTTCAAAGGTAATCCTCATACCCGTCCCAAATGTTCGGGTTTCAGATTTTCCCATCGGGTTCGGGTTTCATTGCCATCCCTACCTGGGAATGTTGTAAACCCTCTAGAAACCCTAGGGAAAGCTATTTTGGACTTATGGGCCATATACTAATAAATCTAACGATAAAACACTAATAACTATTTTTAACGCCTTTTCTAAAGTTAGAGCATAGTCCATAGATATTAATTATAGGTGGTAATCTTGACCCATTCTTTAAAAAATGGGTTTATTTGGGTAAAATCAATTGAATATGGGTCAATTTTGGTGACTTCAAATTAGTCAATGGATTAATTTGGGTCACCTTAAATTAATCAACGGGTCAATTTGGGCCACCTCAAATATTCAACGGGTTAATTTGTGTTTGCTGCAATTTGAACATGATTATATGTGTTTGCTGCAATTTGGGTATTAATGTAGTGTGTTTGGTGGAATTTGGTGCAAATAAGGTGGTGGAGGTTCAAGTAGTATGATTATGTAGTGTGGTGGTGCTGGATGGTGGTGGTGCAGTAGTGTGGTTGTGTAGTGTGGTGGTGAAGAATGGTGGTTGTGGAGTGTGATGGTGCAGGATGATGGTTGTTCAGTGTGGTGAAGGTTAGTGGTAGAGGTTGAGGGGGTGCTGGCCAGACTTTAGAGGGAGGGAATGGGGTTGGTAATGGTTTGTTTTTGGAGGAGTTGTTTATATATGTTTGGGTTTATATACGTTAAGGGATTCAAACTGTAAACAATTTATTTATTTTAATTGTTATGGTATTTGTAAGATATTGATGTAGTTAGGGTAATCGTATTGTAAGGTATTGTAAGATATTGATCCTTTGAACATGATCGTAGTTAGGGTAGTTCATGTATGTGTTAGGAGGTAAATCTTTTGAACATGATTATATGTGTTTGCTGCAATTTAGGTATTAATGTAGTGTGTTTGGTGGAATTTGGTGCAATTAAGGTGGTGGAGGTTCAAGTAGTATGATTGTGCAGTGTGGTGGTGTTGGATGGTGGTGGCGCAGTAGTGTGGTTGTGTAGTGTGGTGGTGAAGGATGGTGGTTGTGCAGTGTGGTGGTGTAGGATGATGGTTGTTCAGTGTGGTGGTTCGGTGTGGTGCAGGTTAGTGGTAGAGGTTGAGGGGGTGCTGGCCAGACTTTAGAGGGAGGGAATGGGTTGGTGATTGTTTGTTTTTGGAGGAGTTGTTTATATATGTTTGGGTTTATATACGTTAAGGGATTCAAACTGCAAACAATTTATTTTTTTAAAGGCAAAACAGTCATTTCACATTTATTTAACTGAAAGTTAAACCAATTTGGATGGAGGGACGTTAAATTGAAATGAAAAACAAGTTCAAGGGCTCCCAATGCTATTATTTTGAATTAGGGACTCAAAGTGAAATTAGCCCTAAACCACAGGGACGTAAAAATCACTTAACTCTAAAAATAAACTTAAAAATAGTGCATATGCGTTACCAAAAAAAAAACTGTCACCCCACCCCTGCTCTCACTACCGCCCCCACCCCCACCCACCGTCACCACACGCCACTTGCCGCCACTCGTCACCGCCACCCGCCGCCCCTCCATCGCCACCCACCGCCGCCACCTCCGCCCCTCCAACGTCACCTACCGCCACAGCCGCCGCCAACGCCGCCCGCCCGCCGCCACTGTAACATTTCTGCTTTTCGTGTACTTGTAACGCTTACCATAATTGTGAATCAATGAACCTTGAAACCCTTATCATAGCTTGTGTTCACATCATACTTGAAACATACCTATTTCATGCATATTATACTTATTACATGGTCACATGTTGACTGCAACGCTTGGAATTGCCTTAAATTGCAACTTGGACCGTTGAACCGTTTAAAAACTCTTTTATCGACACGAAAACTCACCCACTACTAATTCAAAGTAAATTTATGAACCATATGTGCCTAAAATAGTTATTTAAATCATTCAATTTGTCACATAATTCAAATTGATGCCCTAGTACGTTAGTTAGTGCCTATACGTATCCGTTCGCCTTCTAAACCACACTTTGACTCCGTACCATCCACAACCAACAAATACATCCTTTATGACACTAAATTATATTTTAAAATGACTAACACATCCATTTCATTAAATAAAACAACTTTCATTTACAAAACTTTCCTTAAATAAACACCAAAATTCGAAAAACGATCAAATTGCGTGTATACGAACCGTTTGGACCATCCATGGGTCAAGACGACCCAAGACCCTTACCCACTTCACCATTTGAGAAACCCAAGCTCCAACCCACATGAAAATTTCGGCCTCCTTCCCCTTTTGCTCCCCTTGAAACCCTAAAACTTGTTTTCAAAGTCTTTCTATACTTAAACCCCTTAACCTACAACTATAAATACAAGGCTTAATTCCCCCATTCTCTTCACACTTTGCTACAACTTTTAATAGCCAAATCTCTGCCCTAATCCCCTACAAAATTCGTGAGCCACCCTCCTCCATCCAAGAACAAATCGCAACAACAAGGTAAGCTAGTTCGTCTTTCGTTCTTTCATCCTTGTCTCGACAAAATGCTTGTGTCGACTTTGAATGACCATATCTTGGCCATTCCTTAACCAAAAAGGTTGATTCTTGAGTCTAAAAGCAATTTTAACAAGTCTTCTTTCCGTAAAATCTAACCTTGTAATTTTTCGACAAGTTTAAGGCTTTCAAACGTATTTCTTTAGAGATAAAGGTCAATTATGACTTTTTGACAGAATATTTGTCATTACTTTCTGGGACCATATCTCTCAATATACAAATCCAATCGTGTTCAATCTTTTTGAAAATCACACTTTGTTGAATATTCTTTAAAACCATGTATAATTGACATCCTAACTCTTTATAATACTCCCTAAAATGACAAATCAAGAGAGAAAGGTCTATTCTAGACCTCTGATCTTGTGTCACGATTTTGGGATATTTATGTTACCCAAATTAAAAATATTTCTTAACAAAAGTTGTTTATTATAACCTAAATTAAAGATCTGGATAATCTTAGAAATTTTGGAAATTGTTTATTATTTTTAAAACTTGCCTAAATTTCAGCAACACAATCTGTCTAAATCTGGATTTTACAAAACTAACCCTAATCTTCTAACATTTGAGCATCCTTAATTCTTTGATTTTCTTTTCTTAAAAACATTTTATTCATAATATAAGGTGTTGCATGCATTAGAACCCTATCCAAGCCTACGATGTACGTATATGACAAATGAACGGTTCTGGCTAGGAAAGACGCGGTAATCTAAACGAGTTATTTGCGACCGACCCCTCTTTCCTGGGAATATTTTCATTGGATGTACTACTCTAGATGGATTGTTATATTCTATTATGCAACCACCTATCCTCCTTCATCGTTCTCATTCAAACTTTCTATTCGCGTAACGATAATTCCTTAAACTTATTCAATTCTTAAATTCTATAGGGCACGTTCACTAAGGTTGATACAACCGCCTCCTCTTTAATCATCAAGGTGAGATTTGTCACACCCCAACCGACGGCGGAAACGTCGGGGCGGGACAGGTAGACTGTTCATGAGCACAAGGTTCACTAGATTTCAATAGTTAATCATCAATTTCATTTCCAATCATTCAAACACAAATAGCAAAATTCAACAAGTACCTAAATAAAAATACAAATTGTTCTTTGAATTTAAATTAACTAGGTCCAACTTAAGTGTAGCATGTCTTGCTCAAATTCACATGTTAGCACCTGAAACATGAATAAAATAGGGTCAACTAAAAAGTTGGTGAGCATACATAGGTTTGTACATAGATAGAGTATAAACATGAATAAACAAATCCTTACAAGTCATGATAAATAAGACATTTACGGGGAGCAGCTATTGTGTAACTAAAGTACAATCAAACCTTTGTAACTAGCATGCAAGTTGTGTTGTCGGTAACAATCACCCCAATCTGGGTGGGTTTGTCAGACTCAATAGATCTATCATTGTTAACCGTCGGCTTAATTAGTTAATGATTGCACAAAATTTGCACACAAAAGTTAACACACCTAGCACTCAAACATAAAGCTCAAATTTGCACACATGAATGTAAATAGGATTTGGGTTTGTGTAGTTTGTGTAAATGTAACTATTGTTTGTATATAATTCATGAATCACCCCAAAAAGTGTAAAAGAGAAAAGGGGCTATGTAATACTCACCTGATTCAAAGTGTAGCTAGCACGCGAAACTAGATAGCAACTGATCCTTGAAATCTCACAACGTTAACCAAACGTGTAAAGTATATGGATTTAAATTAATAATGTGTATAATAGTCTTTGCCTAAGTCTAGGATGGAATTGGGCGTGTGTACGAAGGGTTGTGTTTGTGGTTTGTACTTGAAACGGGTGTTGTATAACATGAAAGATTTAAAAAGAATAGTTTTAAAATATTTTAATTGGGGTTTGGGTTTGAATAACTAAATAATTTAAATAATTGATGTTTAGTTATTTAGTTATGAAAATAGTGTGTGAATTATCTTAAACATAAATTAAATAAATAATTTTGTTTTATTTATTTATTTATAAAAATGTGTAAAAATAATATTTATTTATAAAGATGTGAAAATGATATCTATTAATAAAGAGGTGAAAATGATATTTATGTATAATAAATATACCTTTAACTTTTTATTATAGATTCTAATAAATAAATTTATTTATTTATTTATCATTTTTTTTAAAAATATGTATTTGATTTAAATAAAGTTAAAATTTTATAAACTTTATAAAAACAAATATTTTATTTGGAAGTTAATTTCCTTTAATTAATTAAACATCTAAATTTTTATTTTAAAAGTTTAGTATACAACTTGAAAATGAAATTCGTAATAAAATTAAGTTTATATTGAAGATTAACAAATCTGGTCTTATTCTGTTATAAATATTGTAAGGTTTTTAAAAGTAATTTTTATAAAAATTTTGGAGCTTTAAAATCGATTTAAAAAATATATGCAACTCACCCGGTTCGAACCCGGGTGGCTGTTGTGTGAGTCTCAAGCCGCAACCACTGGACCAGGAGCTTATCATGTTATAGAGTCAGTTTGATTTGGATATAACCCGATCAGTACAGGCAGTCGGGTCTCGCTTGAGGGACGCGTAAAAAGAACCACCGAGTGTGGGTTTCGAACCCGCGACCACCCGTATACAGGTCACGCGTTTTAACCGGAGGAACTGGACAGAGGCCTTGGAAGATAACCCACCCACTATACATAAATAAGCAAACCCAATTCGTCGATTTGCCAGGATCATCCCAAACCCAAAACCCGATTTCGTGATCGAAACCCTAATCGATTATCGGTGAGTTTAATTAACGAAAAGGGTTTAGGGTTTCTGATAATCAAAGGATTCCGAATTTAATGATGTAACTTAATTGGATTTTCGTGCTCGTTCGATGTGTGCTTGACCGATTCAAAGGAAACAAGCCCTAGATTGTTCTTGAGCAAAATTAGATTAACATTTGATTGTAAAAAGGCTCGGAATCATGGGGCTTTTGAATTGGGCATTAAAACGAAACTATTGGTATAATTATTACCTGGAACGATTACGAATCAAAGGCGATTGACGGGATGCAGGGGCTCGGTGTTCTTGTAGCTCGCCGGAGTTCCAGAGGTGAATGCCGAGTTTGTAAGTGCTGAGAAGGTTTGCAAAAAGGTTTTGTAAAGATGTGTGAATAATCCAAACTGATCAATTTCACTTAATTTGCTCGATTTGATTCGGATGAGTAGGAAAACAGCTGTAACGTGGTTTACGCCTAAATTAAACAGAAATTTGATGAATTTAGTCGCGATTAGTGTCCCAATTCATTGTAGTAATGACTGAGCGTGATTTACGGATATCAATGGGTTTGAATTTCTTGATTTTGAATTTAATTTGGCTTGGTTTGACTCTGTAAAGTCAAACCTCATTTGAAATTCGAATTATGTCACGAAATTGGTTAATTTGATTTGAAAACCGTGCTGGAAACGGTCGGGAATCGTTCAAGCATAACGGGGCAAGTCCATTGAATACGGATTTGACCGATTTCGAGGTTGAATTGCAAGGTTTCACCTCTGTTGACTTTTAAAAGTCAAAGAGGGATGTTAAGTGTTCGAAACTCTTGGATGGGTTCGATTTCGGGTGAACGGGTCCAATTAAAGACTAAATTTTTAAATTGAAGTTTGTAATAAAATTAGTTTTTATAAAACTTGAAATCAAAACTATTATTTATTTTTATCTTGAACTATTTATATAGAAAGTTTCATTTGTAACGAACCAAAATCCGGGTTTCGTTTTCAGATAAATAAAGCATTTTAATAAATATTATGGTGAAAATAATATTTATGAAATAAGTTGAAATAAGTAGGTTTCAAGTTAATAATGAAGTTATGTTAGTTTTAACTAACTATAGAATGAAATGAGTGAAATGAAAGTTAAGGGGCCAAATGTGTAAATGGAAAAATCTGCCATATTGACTAGCAAAAGTCAAAATAAACCTCATTTGTGTTGTTGAGGTCGTTTATGTTCAAGAGAAGAAAAAGGAGAAATCTCAATTGAAGCTCAAATCGTGCATTTAGAGCTTGATTTGTGGGGGTTTTGGCTTGCACATCACTCTCCTAACATCAAGTAAGTGATTTCTTTCCTTTGATTTCACTTTGAATGTGATATTTGGTGGGTTTTGAAGAAATCCGAAAATCGTGTATGCATGTGATGAATTAGTGTTAGATTATTGATAATCTAGCTAAACTAAAGTTAAAGAATGATGATTAACATCCTAGAACCCTTTGATTTTGATTATGAGAAGTTAGGGTTCATATGGTGAAAATTGGAGGTGTTTGAGTCATAATGTTAGAATGGTGAATTAATGAAGATTAAGTGTTTTTAAGATGTTAGACACTAGAACAAACACCAAATTAACTTAATAATAATTTTTGAAAGAAGAATTAGTGTTAAGATTAAGTTAATGAAACTCAAGTAGGTGAGTTTGTGGTGAAAGAGGGTGTTTGGTTATGAGGATAACCCAAACGGGTCAATTTGGGTTGGAATTGAGAAATTGAGTTGTGAACTCAATTGTAATGAAATTTTGGTATATGTTAGATTACTAAACTAGGCGAATGTGTTTAGGTAATCAAATTGCAAAGCTTGAGAGCGGTGCGGGATCTTCTAACCCGAAAGGTAAGTGCCTATGCACTTACTTAGTATTGATGATAAATGGTGAATTTTGTGAATTATGTGTTATGTGATTGTGAACACACTTGTGATATGATAAATTGTGAATGATTTAGTATGTACAATGAATGAATGTAGTTATAGTGTTAAGCTATAATGGAAATGGATTATGTGTTGATCATAAATGAAACGGGGATAAATGAGTTTTATGCAAGGTTGTATGTATAATGTGTAAAGTTGCACAATTTGTTATGAGGTATGAATGAGCATGAAATTGTATGCATAATTGAAGGAATGTAGTTATAGTATTTATACTATAATAGATATGTTGATATGCAGTTATGGTCTATGAACCATAATGGATAGAATGGATATGGAGTTATGGTCTAAGTACCATAATGGATAGAATGGATATGGAGTTATGGTCTAAGTACCATAATGGATAGATTAGTTATGGAGTTATGATCTCGTATCCTTTGGGATATGAAGTTATGGCCTACGTGCCATAATGGAAATGGAAAAGTGATAATGAAATGATGAAAGTAACTTGTAGGTGATATACAAGTGTATGAAATCCTTAATTGGCCAAATGGGGGTTAACGGGTCAAATGGGTGAAAGGTGTGAAAACAAGTTGTAAATACTTGTTGATTGTGTTTATCTCATTACTAATGGTTATAAGTTTATGTGGTTATGCAGGGAAAGCTCCGAAATAGTCTAGGTATAGTCTAATAAGTCATGAACTTTAACAAATAAGGTATCAAAATGAAATAAATATTAATATAATAAGCATGTAACACATAGCATGTAGCACATAACACATAATTATGAAGCATGGCATAAGTGGGTGTCCTAAAGTTATAGTCTAGGTCAAGGGTGTCTAATAACCTAGTTCCCTATAACCAAGGCTCTGATACCAATCTGTCACACCCCAACCGACGGCGGAAACGTTGGGGCGGGACATGTAGACTGTTCATGAGCACAAGGTTCACTAGATTTCAATAGTTAATCATCAATTTCATTTCCAATCATTCAAACACAAATAGCAAAATTCAACAAGTACCTAAATAAAAATACAAATTGTTCTTTGAATTTAAATTAACTAGGTCCAACTTAAGTGTAGCATGTCTTGCTCAAATTCACACGTTAGCACCTGAAACATGAATAAAATAGGGTCAACTAAAAAGTTGGTGAGCGTACATAGGTTTGTACATAGATAGAGTATAAACATGAATAAACAAATCCTTACAAGTCATGATAAATAAGGCATTTATGGGGAGCAGCTATTGTGTAACTAAAGTACAATCAAACCTTTATAAATAGCATGCAAGTTGTGTTGTCGGTAACAATCACCCCAATCTGGGTGGGTTTGTCAGACTCAATAGATCTATCATTGTTAACCGTCGGCTTAATTAGTTAATGATTGCACAAAATTTGCACACAAAAGTTAACACACCTAGCACTCAAACATAAAGCTCAAATTTGCACACATGAATGTAAATAGGATTTGGGTTTGTGTAGTTTGTGTAAATGTAACTATTGTTTGTATATAATTCATGAATCACCCCAAAAAGTGTAAAAGAGAAAAGGGGCTATGTAATACTCACCTGATTCAAAGTGTAGCTAGCACGCGAAACTAGATAGCAACTGATCCTTGAAATCTCACAACGTTAACCAAACGTGTAAAGTATATGGATTTAAATTAATAATGTGTATAATAGTCTTTGCCTAAGTCTAGGATGGAATTGGGCGTGTGTACGAAGGGTTGTGTTTGTGGTTTGTACTTGAAACGGGTGTTGTATAACATGAAAGATTTAAAAAGAATAGTTTTAAAATATTTTAATTGGGGTTTGGGTTTGAATAACTAAATAATTTAAATAATTGATGTTTAATTATTTAGTTATGAAAATAGTGTGTGAATTATCTTAAACATAAATTAAATAAATAATTTTGTTTTATTTATTTATTTATAAAAATGTGTAAAAATAATATTTATTTATAAAGATGTGAAAATGATATCTATTAATAAAGAGGTGAAAATGATATTTATGTACAATAAATATACCTTTAACTTTTTATTGTAGATTCTAATAAATAAATTTATTTATTTATTTATCATTTAAAAAAAATGTATTTGATTTAAATAAAGTTAAAATTTTATAAACTTTATAAAAACAAATATTTTATTTGGAAGTTAATTTCCTTTAATTAATTAAACATCTAAATTTTTATTTTAAAAGTTTAATATATAACTTGAAAATGAAATTCGTAATAAAATTAAGTTTATATTGAAGATTAACAAATCTGGTCTTGTTTTGTTATAAATATTGTAAGGTTTTTAAAAGTAATTTTTATAAAAATTTTGGAGCTTTAAAATCGATTTAAAAAATATATGCAACTCACCCGGTTCGAACCCGGGTGGCTGTTGTGTGAGTCTCAAGCCGCAACCACTGGACCAGGAGCTTATCATGTTATAGAGTCAGTTTGATTTGGATATAACCCGATCAGTATAGGCGGTCGGGTCTGGCTTGAAGGACGCGTAAAAAGAACCACCAAGTGTGGGTTTCGAACCCGCGACCACCCTTATACGGGTCGCACGTTTTAACTGGAGGAACTGGGCAGAGGCCTTGGAAGATAACCCACCCGCTATACATAAATAAGCAAACCCAATTCGTCGATTTTCCATGATCATCCCAAACCCAAAACCCGATTCCCTGATCGAAACCCTAATCGATTATCGATGAGTTTAATTAACGAAAAGGGTTTAGGGTTTCTGATAATCAAAGGATTCCGAATTTAATGATGTAACTTAATTGGATTTTCGTGCTCGTTAGATGTGTGCTTGACCGATTCAAGGGAAACAAGCCCTAGATTGTTCTTGAGCAAAATTAGATTAACATTTGATTGTAAAAAGGCTCGGAATCATGGGGCTTTTGAATTGGGCATTAAAACGAAACTATTGGTATAATTATTACCTGGAATGATTACGAATCGAAGGCGATTGACGGGATGCAGGGGCTCGGTGTTCTTGGAGCTCGCCGGAGTTCCAGAAGTGAATGCCGAGTTTGTAAGTGCTGAGAAGGTTTGCAAAAAGGTTTTGTGAAGATGTGTGAATAATCCAAACTGATCAATTTCACTTAATTTGCTCAATTTGATTCGGATGAGTAGGAAAACAGCTGTAACGTGGTTTACGCGTGAATTAAACAGAAATTTGATGAATATAGTCGCGATTAGTGTCCCAATTCATAGTAGTAATGACTGAGCGTGATTTACGGATATCAATGGGTTTGAATTTCTTGATTTTGAATTCAATTTGGCTTGGTTTGACTCTGTAAAGTCAAACCTCATTTGAAATTCGAATTATGTCACGAAATTGGTTAATTTGATTTGAAAACCGTGCTGGAAAGGGTCGGGAATCGTTCAAGCATAACGGGGCAAGTCCATTGAATACGGATTTGACCGATTTCAAGGTTGAATTGCAAGGTTTCGCCTATGTTGACTTTTAAAAGTCAAAGAGGGATGTTAAGTGTTCGAAACTCTTGGATGGGTTCGATTTCGGGTGAACGGGTCCAATTAAAGACTAAATTTTTAAATTGAAGTTTTTAATAAAATTAGTTTTTATAAAACTTGAAATCAAAACTATTATTTATTTTTATCTTGAACTATTTATATAGAAAGTTCCATTCTTATAATATTATGAATTAAGGACGAATTTAATTTATTTGATACCAATGGTTATCTTTATATCTATATATATATATATGTATTTATAATTGTATACCCGTGTAAAATCCGTGAATTTGTATTGTGATTTAGGGTTTGATTGTTGGTATGAATGGAATAAATCAGTGTACTAGATTTTGGAATTGAATGCGTTACATTGAATTGGAACTAAAGATAATAAAATCAGAAATGTTACAGTATCCCCATGTTGAGAGAATTTCGTCCCGAAATTTAGCTAGTTGAGGCGACTGAATCAGCAAAGAGGTGAGGGTACTTGAGCTTCATTTGGTCCTCACGTTCCTAAGTAAATTCAGGTCCACGCTTAGATTCCCAACGCACTTTGACAATAGGGATACGGCTTCGCTTGAGTTGCTTGATCTCGCGACCCATGATCTCCACGAAGTGCATCGTCTCGTCAATGCGCACATCGTCAAGAGGTATTCGGAGATTCTCATCAGCAAGACATTTCTTTAGATTGGACACATGAAACGTAGGATGAACATTGCCCAGTGATGGTGGTTGCTCGAGTTTGTAAGCCACCTTCCCAATCCTTTCAAGGATCTTGAATGGACCCACATAGAGAGGTGCTAGCTTGTCTTTCTTTCCAAAACGGATCACGCCCTTCCATGGAGACACCTTTAGAAGGACAAGATCATCGACTTGGAATTCCTAGGGTTTTCGTCGTTTGTCAGCATAACTCTTTGCCGACTCCTCGCTACTCGAATGTTGTCACGGATTTGAATGATCTTATCGGATGTTTCTTGGATTAGCTCGGGACCGGTGATTTGTGCTTCACCAATCTCGTTCCAACAGATAGGAGAACGGCACTTACGACCATAGAGAGCTTCAAATGGGGCCATATTGATGCTTGTGTGGTAGCTATTGTTGTAAGAGAATTCAATTAGGGGTAGATGTGAATCCCAATTGCCACCAAAATCAATTACACAAGCTCTAAGCATGTCTTCAAGAGTTTGGATTGTATGCTCGGTCTGACCATCAGTTTGGGGGTGGTAAGCCGTGCTTAAATCCAATCGTGTACCAAGAGCAGTTTGGAGAGATTGCCAGAACCGGGAGGTGAATCGAGCATCTCTATCGGAGATTATGTTTAATGGAACATCGTGACGGCTCACGATTTCGTCAATGTAAATTTGGGCCAATTTCCTAACCCGATAGTCTTCACGGATAGGTAAGAAATGAGCAGATTTGGTGAGGCGGTCAATGATCACCCAAATGCTATCATAACCACTTGAGGTTCGAGGGAGTTTGGTAATAAAATCCATAGCTAAGTTCTCCCATTTCCACACGGGAATTTCCGGCTGTTCAAGTAACCCGGAGGGACGTTGGTGTTCGGCTTTGACTTTGGAGCAAGTTAGACATTTGGCAACATAGAGAACAATGTCTTTCTTCATACCGGGCCACCAATATTGTTGGCGAAGGTCTTGGTACATTTTATCCGCACCAGGATGGATAGAATAACGAGTCTTGTGGGCCTCGTTCATGAGAAATATACGGAGATCATCGCGATCGGGAACCCAAATACGGTTCAAGTAATACAGTAAGCCATTGGGTCTTGATTCGAGCAGAAGTTCAACACCACACGACATCTCCTCGTACATGTTTCCCTCGGTGATTGAGACGTGTTGAGCTTCTAAGATACGATTTTGAATGTCGGTTCGAATTCGGACACATTGAAGCATGACATGGTCCTTTCAACTCAAAGCGTCGGCTACAACATTCGCCTTACCAGGATGGTAACGAATCTCGCAGTCATAGTCGTTAAGGAGTTCAACCCAACGTCGTTGCCTCATATTTCTGGTCGAAGATGTGTTGGAGACTTTTGTGGTCGGTGAACACCACACATTTAGTGCCATAGAGGTAATGTCTCCAAATCTTCAATGCGAATACAACCGCACCCAATTCAAGGTCGTGCGTTGTATAATTCTTCTCGTGAATCTTAAGTTTCCTTGATGCATAAGCGATTACCTTACCTCGTTGCATGAGGACACAACCGAGACCTTGGTTGGAAGCATCACAGTAGACAACTAGATCATCATTCCCGTCGGGGAGGGTCAAAATAGGAGCATCGCACAACTTTTGCTTGAGAGTTTGGAAGGCTTCTTCTTGCTTTGGTCCCCATTCATAAGGTTTACCCTTGTGGGTCAAAGCGGTGAGTGGAACAGCAATCTTAGATAAATTTGAAATGAAACGACGATAATATCCCGCAAGACCAAGAAATGAACGAACTTCGGTGGGGGTCTTAGGGGCATTCCAATTCTTAACAGCTTCGATCTTAGCAGGATCAACATGAATTCCTTTTTCGTTGACAATATGACCCAGGAATTGAACCTCCTTTAGCCAAAATTCACATTTGGAGAACTTAGCATATAGTTTCTCTTTCCTCAAGAGGTCCAAAACCAACCTAAGGTGTTGCTCAGATCGGATTTAGTCTTGGAGTAGATTAAGATATCATCAATGAAGACGATCACGAATTTGTCAAGGTATGGTTTGCACACACGATTCATGAGGTCCATGAAAACCGCGGGTGCATTGGTTAGCCCAAAAGGAATGACCATGAACTCGTAGTGACCATACCTTGTTCAGAAGGCAGTCTTTGGAATATCTTCCTCTTGTACACGGAGTTGGTGATAACCAGATCGAAGATCGATCTTCGAGAAACAGGTAGAGCCTTGAAGTTGATCAAAGAGATCATCAATTCTAGGCAATGGATAACGGTTCTTGATGGTAAGCTTGTTGAGTTCGCGGTAGTCAATACACGTGCGGAATGATCCATCCTTCTTCTTGACGAATAAGACAGGTGCACCCCACGGTGAATGACTTGGACGGATGAAGCCCTTGTCGGAGAGCTCTTGGAGTTGACTTGCAAGTTCTTGCATTTCAGAAGGTGCAAGACGGTAAGGAGCTCAAGCCTCCGGGTATAAGGTCAATGCGAAATTCCACTTGTCGAACGGGTGGAAGACCGGATAGATCTTCGGGAAATACTTCGGGAAAATCCCGAATGATGGGAATGTCTTGGATATTCTTCTCTTTGACATCTTTTCGGACAATATGAGCTAAGAAGGCCACGTACTTTTTTCGTAAGTACTTTTGAGCAGTAGTGCATGACATCAATCTGAGTCCTTTGCAGGGTTTTTCACCAAAGACTCTCAACGTTTCCCCTGACGGAAGGGGTATTCGGATGCACTTCTCAAAACAGATTACTTCGGCATGGTGACTTGACAACCAATCCATGCCTATGATGATATCAAAGCTTCCTAGCGGCATTGGCACGAGGTTGATTGGAAATGTATGATCATTGAGTTCTAGAGAACAGTCGTGGATAATGGAGTCTATTGTAAGGGAGTTACCATTTGCTACTTCTACAGTGAAGGTTTTCTCTAATTTGGACCGTGTTTTTGCAAGTAAGGGTTTAAAATTAAGTGACACGAAACTCTTATCTGCACCGGTATCAAATAAAATGGAGGCATATTGACTATTAACAAGGAACGTACCGTTGACCACATCATTGTTGGCTTGAGCTTCATTGGCGTTGATGTTGAAAGCACGCCCACGAGCTCCGCCCTGTCTAGCATTGATAAACTTCGGGCACTGGTCACGGAAATGGTTTGGGTTGCCACATTCATAACAAGCACGCCCATTTGCTATGGCGGGGACACCTTAATTAGTCACTTGTGGATGGGTTTGGGTTGGTGGGTTGGCTTGGCCTGCCAGTGCTTTGGCTCTACAAACATTGACCATATGGCCATACTTTCCACAGTGAGTGCAAAGGCGACAAGGAATGGTTTGGGGATGGTGATAATTGCACGTGACACAGAGCGGGTAGGTCCCCACATATGGCTTCTTGACTGGTGCTTGAGCCATGGGAGCAACTTGGTTAACAGGCATATCAGGAGTGGCCACAGCAAAATTTCTAGCCTTTCTTTTTCTGTTATTGTGGTAGGGTTCAGTTTTGGCTTCCTTGATGTGTACAGGAGGGGTTGTGGTGTCGGGAGCCTTCTTAGTGCCTTTTCTAGTCAAGGTACCTGCCTTCACATGGTTATCGGTCAAAGTGGCAGATAATCGGATAGCATCTTCGAGTGTGGCGGGATTTCTCCCTAAGACAGTATCCTGAATCTGCCTGGGTAGCCCACCGATGTACTTTTCAATGCAACGGGATAAGGGTGTGACCATGTGGGGCACAAGAAGACTTAGTTCATGAAACCGGGTTGTATAAGCCAGACTTTCACCACTGTCTTGGGTAAGATCCCAAAACTCAGCTTCCAACTTCCTTACTTCGTTCCGAGGACAGAACTCTTCGGTCATTAGCCTCTTAACCTCATCCCATGGTAAGTCCATGGTTGCCTCTACACCTCTGGTTCTCTTTTCCCCATTCCACCATGTGAGTGCCCGTTTTTGGAAGACACTTGTGGCATGGTGGACACGAAGATCATCGGGGCAGTCACTATTGAGGAAAGTGCCCTCAATACTTTCAAACCATTGAAGGAGTCCCGTAGCTCCTTCGGTACCATAGAACTTGAGAGGGTTACATGAATTGAAGTGCTTGAAGGTGCATTGCGGTGGGTTGGCACCACCACCACCATTAGTTCCATGGTTACCGTTTGTGGCACCATTAACTTGGGTGATCTGAGTTACAAGTTGTGCAAGGATAGCAGCAATATCAGCGTTGTTGTTGGCCACGGTAGCACGACAGGGAGGCATTCTACAAATTTGCACAACACAAGAAGAGATGTAAGAACTTTATGAAGGTTGATTGAATTTAAAAGATAAGATAACAATTAAAATAGTAATTCATAGTTTGGATTGTACTCAAATAATGATGTAATCATTTGAATACTGTGACACGTTAAGGTTAATTAAACTCATATAATTTTTCAAGGAGACATGCTTTAGCCTATAAGTAAACACTCATCCCGGGAATTCGTAGGAAAGCATACGGGTCCCTCGGTTGATTGGGATTTATGCGAAATGCTTTCCTAGACAGAAAACCCAGAATACAGGTGTCGCCCTTCCAGATTGCACGTGTCCTCAAATAATTAACAAAGTTTAAAAGCCTTAACGAGGAAATAAAATTTTTATAGATTTAACTCCATGAAGTTTCCACATGCTATGATGATAATGATCAATAAGTAGGCAAGAAGGTTATGAGGCTTAGGGTAAGGGTACGGATATTGTTTTATTTAATTTATTATTTAGGTATAGTCTAATAAGTCATTAACTTTAACAAATAAGGTATCAAAATGAAATAAATATTAATATAATAAGCATGTAACACATAGCATGTAGCACATAACACATAATTATGAAGCATGGCATAAGTGGGTGTCCTAAAGTTATAGTCTAGGTCAAGGGTGTCTAATAACCTAGTTCCCTATAACCAAGGCTCTGATACCAATCTGTCACACCCCAACCGACGGCGGAAACGTTGGGGCGGGACATGTAGACTGTTCATGAGCACAAGGTTCACTAGATTTCAATAGTTAATCATCAATTTCATTTCCAATCATTCAAACACAAATAGCAAAATTCAACAAGTACCTAAATAAAAATACAAATTGTTCTTTGAATTTAAATTAACTAGGTCCAACTTAAGTGTAGCATGTCTTGCTCAAATTCACACGTTAGCACCTGAAACATGAATAAAATAGGGTCAACTAAAAAGTTGGTGAGCATACATAGGTTTGTACATAGATAGAGTATAAACATGAATAAACAAATCCTTACAAGTCATGATAAATAAGGCATTTATGGGGAGCAGCTATTGTGTAACTAAAGTACAATCAAACCTTTGTAAATAGCATGCAAGTTGTGTTGTCGGTAACAATCACCCCAATCTGGGTGGGTTCGTCAGACTCAATAGATCTATCATTGTTAACCGTCGGCTTAATTAGTTAATGATTGCACAAAATTTGCACACAAAAGTTAACACACCTAGCACTCAAACATAAAACTCAAATTTGCACACATGAATGTAAATAGGATTTGGGTTTGTGTAGTTTGTGTAAATGTAACTATTGTTTGTATATAATTCATGAATCACCCCAAAAAGTGTAAAAGAGAAAAGGGGCTATGTAATACTCACCTGATTCAAAGTGTAGCTAGCACGCGAAACTAGATAGCAACTGATCCTTGAAATCTCACAACGTTAACCAAACGTGTAAAGTATATGGATTTAAATTAATAATGTGTATAATAGTCTTTGCCTAAGTCTAGGATGGAATTGGGCGTGTGTACGAAGGGTTGTGTTTGTGGTTTGTACTTGAAACGGGTGTTGTATAACATGAAAGATTTAAAAAGAATAGTTTTAAAATATTTTAATTGGGGTTTGGGTTTGAATAACTAAATAATTTAAATAATTGATGTTTAGTTATTTAGTTATGAAAATAGTGTGTGAATTATCTTAAACATAAATTAAATAAATAATTTTGTTTTATTTATTTATTTATAAAAATGTGTAAAAATAATATTTATTTATAAAGATGTGAAAATAATATCTATTAATAAAGAGGTGAAAATGATATTTATGTACAATAAATATACCTTTAACTTTTTATTGTAGATTCTAATAAATAAATTTATTTATTTATTTATCATTTAAAAAAATGTATTTGATTTAAATAAAGTTAAAATTTTATAAACTTTATAAAAACAAATATTTTATTTGGAAGTTAATTTCCTTTAATTAATTAAACATCTAACTTTTTATTTTAAAAGTTTAATATACAACTTGAAAATGAAATTCGTAATAAAATTAAGTTTATATTGAAGATTAACAAATCTGGTCTTGTTTTGTTATAAATATTGTAAGGTTTTTAAAAGTAATTTTTATAAAAATTTTGGAGCTTTAAAATCGATTTAAAAAATATATGCAACTCACCCGGTTCGAACCCGGGTGGCTGTTGTGTGAGTCTCAAGCCGCAACCACTGGACCAGGAGCTTATCATGTTATAGAGTCAGTTTGATTTGGATATAACCCGATCAGTATAGGCGGTCGGGTCTGGCTTGAAGGACGCGTAAAAAGAACCACCAAGTGTGGGTTTCGAACCCGCGACCACCCGTATACGGGTCGCACGTTTTAACTGGAGGAACTGGGCAGAGGCCTTGGAAGATAACCCACCCGCTATACATAAATAAGCAAACCCAATTCGTCGATTAGCCATGATCATCCCAAACCCAAAACCCGATTCCCTGATCGAAACCCTAATCGATTATCGATGAGTTTAATTAACAAAAAGGGTTTAGGGTTTCTGATAATCAAAGGATTCCGAATTTAATGATGTAACTTAATTGGATTTTCGTGCTCGTTAGATGTGTGCTTGACCGATTCAAGGGAAACAAGCCCTAGATTGTTCTTGAGCAAAATTAGATTAACATTTGATTGTAAAAAGGCTCGGAATCATGGGGCTTTTGAATTGGGCATTAAAACGAAACTATTGGTATAATTATTACCTGGAATGATTACGAATCGAAGGCGATTGACGGGATGCAGGGGCTCGGTGTTCTTGGAGCTCGCCGGAGTTCCAGAGGTGAATGCCGAGTTTGTAAGTGCTGAGAAGGTTTGCAAAAAGGTTTTGTGAAGATGTGTGAATAATCCAAACTGATCAATTTCACTTAATTTGCTCAATTTGATTCGGATGAGTAGGAAAACAGCTGTAACGTGGTTTACGCGTGAATTAAACAGAAATTTGATGAATATTGTCGCGATTAGTGTCCCAATTCATAGTAGTAATGACTGAGCGTGATTTACGGATATCAATGGGTTTGAATTTCTTGATTTTGAATTCAATTTGGCTTGGTTTGACTCTGTAAAGTCAAACCTCATTTGAAATTCGAATTATGTCACGAAATTGGTTAATTTGATTTGAAAACCGTGCTGGAAAGGGTCGGGAATCGTTCAAGCATAACGGGGCAAGTCCATTGAATACGGATTTGACCGATTTCAAGGTTGAATTGCAAGGTTTCACCTCTGTTGACTTTTAAAAGTCAAAGAGGGATGTTAAGTGTTCGAAACTCTTGGATGGGTTCGATTTCGGGTGAACGGGTCCAATTAAAGACTAAAATTTTAAATTGAAGTTTTTAATAAAATTAGTTTTTATAAAACTTGAAATCAAAACTATTATTTATTTTTATCTTGAACTATTTATATAGAAAGTTCCATTCTTATAATATTATGAATTAAGGACGAATTTAATTTATTTGATACCAATGGTTATCTTTATATCTATATATATATATGTATTTATAATTGTATACCCGTGTAAAATCCGTGAATTTGTATTGTGATTTAGGGTTTGATTGTTGGTATGAATGGAATAAATCAGTGTACTAGATTTTGGAATTGAATGCGTTACATTGAATTGGAACTAAAGATAATAAAATCAGAAATGTTACAGTATCCCCATATTGAGAGAATTTCGTCCCAAAATTTAGCTAGTTGAGGCTACTGAATCAGCAAAGAGGTGAGGGTACTTGAGCTTCATTTGGTACTCACGTTCCTAAGTACCGGACCGAACCAAAATGAGCCTACCCCCAATCGTACCGAATTTTAGGGAGCTAGCGTACCACGTTCCCATTCCACGTTTTTTTACCGGAGCGTACCGCGAACTATGTGACTATGATCTAGAGTTAGGATGGTGTTCATCGAGTTCTTGAATAAACATGTGTTTGATCCGTATTGTTTGTGGGGAAAATTGAATGGAGTGTTTTTAGGGATTGAGATTTGACTTTCCTAATCCTACCCCTCGTATTTTGGAATAGCTTGAAAGGTTTCAAAATTCAAATATGAATCTCCTGAATTAGCGCTTTGCTCCAAACCCGTTTTGATCCGCCCATTTTACCAAGCCTAATATTAATCATGCCCAACGGCCAACTGGTTACAAATAAAATTTAGAAACATGAATGGGAATCTAAAATGAGAATGTGGACCTGAACTTAGACAAGAACATGGCGACAATTGGTTGGAAAAGGACCGCATTCTTGAACTGGAACACGACCTGGCACCAAAAACTAGGTCAGGAGCAGGAACAAGAATCCGGAGTAGGAACAGGAATCCAGAACATGGACAGGAATATGCAACAGGGACAGGAGCAGGAATCAGGAACTGGAAACCAAGACACGAGTAGTCAATAGGAACAACAGAGCAGTTAACAAACAATTGGGGTTTTGGTGAACAGGAGCAAAACAAGAAGATCTGTGTCTGGACCAGACGGCAGCATACGGTGGCCAGCGGCAAGATTCTTGCAACCGATGGTGGTCAGGGGCGGCGATGACAGGGGCTAAATCAAACTGAAAAGGAGACGAATCAGAAAAAAACCGATAGAATTTCGGTAGTTCACGCCCTCTCACACATTGGGCGAATGGGCGGCATGGCGGAGGTCTGATGTTGCATCAGGCGGTGGAGTTGTAGGTAACTTTAATCGCGGTGCTCGGAGAACGCTGGTGGTGGCGAAGTGATGAGAAAAAGTGGCCCGAATCTTGAATAGTGGTCGGAATCAGGAGCGGGGATTAGCAAGTAATGTTTGTGGAAATCGAAAATTAGGATTCAGAATTGGAATCGGGAACACGAAACTGGAAAGAATAAGAATAGGAAGGGGACAGGGCGGCGTCTATGGTTTTTGTTATACTCTAATACCATGTAAAATAAACTGGATTAAATAACTGAATGTTGTAATTAGAATGGAGGGAGAACCATCAATATATACAAGTAAGACCGAGAACCTTAGAAACCCTAAAGAAACCTATTTTAAGCCCGCGAGCCATAAACTAATAAACCTTAATAATAAAACACTAATAACTATATTTAACACAATACAAGGCCACAAGATTCGTCCTTTAAGTTCCAGTTCCAGGTGGTGGGTTCATCAACACAATAATGCCTAAGCATCAAGACAAATAACTTAAAAGATAAGAATGAAGAAACTTAAATATCAGAAATGGAACATAATTCAAAATATGCGGTTTTAGATCAATAATACCAAGTTTTACACCTTAAAGCACACAGCATGAACATAAATACTCTGTCTTTCATCCATGCTAAGAATTATTATAGCAAATAACATAAACCTGAAGCACTCAGATTACACTTCTTTCTTGGCAAAGTAATAGAGAGCATATGCTAGAACCAGGATCAATATGGGTAAAACAAATGTAAAAATGTTGGTAGATGAACTTGCGGGAGCTTGGTTTGATGCAGAAGCGGTGGTTGAAGGCGGTTTATACGTCGTTTTCTGAACTGTTGTACTGTTACCCAACTCACCAACATAGTAATCTTTCATCATTTCTATTGCATTTTTACTGTGGCCCACATCTTCAAAATCTTCTGTTGCATCTTTCCCTATAATATCATTAATAAAATGTCACAATTCAAATCAATCAGATACATATGCATGCAAATTATCAAGTTAATTAAAGTCTTACCGGTTGCTAATACTAGGACCTCATCACCGCCCGGATGATCATCGAGAAATGGGGTTACATCATATACCTAAAGTTACATTACAATACCCAAGTCAAATTGTCAACCATATAATAAGTGGAGTTCATAATATCTTTTGAAGTAGTCACTAGGTTGGATTATAAAAGGAAATTTAGTGGTAAAAGGGAGATAAAATTGATTACTACTTTCAGATGGTGAAATTTGAGAACATAATTTTCCCATGCTTGCATTAAAGTGACTACTTTAGCCCTATAACAAGTTCCGGTCGTTGAGGGAGGATAGTCCTTCTAAGGGTATTATGGGATGTTTGGGGTTGCTTATTAAAATTGCTTATCTGCTTATTGATTTTGAAATAAGCAACTCCAAACTACTATTCAAAACAACTTATTTCACTGACAAATAATTAGATGAACATGTTGGATAAATAATCTCAAACATCCTCAAGACAACTAATTGTTATATAAAAATGCAAAAGGCAAATAAACATTTTAAATAAGCAATCCCAAACGCACCCTAAGTTTCGTAAAAGGTATAGTGCAGTACCAAACAAACTTTGGTAGTACTACCACCACCCTCATAATGTGAATTCGCCCATCTATGCAATATAGCAGGAAGGAAAACGGATGTAGAAAAGTTTCTATTACTTGTTAATTCAAATTCATTATCTTTTACTTCTGAATCATAATGAATTAATGATGTGAACTATGAGTGGCATAAGGGGTGGGTCGGTAGGGCTGTGTAATGAGTCGAAATGGGTACAGGTCAAAAAGAGTCACTTTAAACGCAGGTCAAATAGGCTTGGATCAAAACGTGTTGGGTCATAGCGGCTTCACATGCTATATTTGTTTTTACTTCAGTTAGTGGAGATGGCAGTTGGTAGGTGGTGCCGACAACAACCGATAGGTGGTGGTAAAGCAAGTGTACACTTCTGCCCATTCTAACCCATTATTCAATTATACTTTGTTTTTCTTTAACCCAAAATGGCCGTGAAAAAAAATACATACGACCTAGTTTGACCAAAAGAATGTTATCAGAGACCCACATTTAATTGTTTTGGTCCTTATTGCCAGGTATAATGTGAAGTAAGAACCCTTGTTCATATCAATTCATAATGTAGCCTTCAAATTCAAAACAACTAACTCATAAACTAGAAAAAAGCCAGTAACAAGAAACCATGAGATTCTGTAGCTTCAACAAACATGATTCACTTGATTAAGAAAATGCGACCAAAACGAGGGTTCTTTAGATCATTGGCATAACATGAACCTAAGAATCATCACCATAAATGGCTACAACATCAAGATTCAAAATATATTACAATAGGTCAATTCTACATGCCATTATCAATACCCAACTAAACCATATTCACAATGTTATACAGTTCATGGAAAAGATACTATCGAGTTGCCGCTAGAAGGAAACAACTGGCAACCTTGAATGTTTGCTTATGATAGTACAAGATCATTTTGTTAACAGATAACAAAGTCACCACGTGAACTTGTATCAGATACGGGGAGGTTGAGGGCTATGACAAATCGATACAAATCAAGAAAAGTTCACATATGACAATCTAAAATAAGCTCAAGCTGAAATCAAACAAACCATTTACATGTTGAAGAAGCAAAACAAAAACATCAATATGTTATTTATATGAATAGAAGAACACTTTGACCGATCCATACGTAAGCCGATCTAACTTCAAACAATCATAACTTCTTAAACCAAGTGGAATTACAAGATCTAATTTGGGAGTAATTTTGGGCACTGAAATTGAATATTTAGGACATGATTGTAATTTGGGAGGATTATCTGAACCTGCTAAAGATCACAAAACCTTCTTATAATCAAACTTATTTAGGTAGGATTTAATTAGTAACAAAACTTGACCAAGATTGCAATATAAAACAACCCAGGTAGAAATCAAACATGTATTCGTATGCAGTTACAAAAGTAATCATAAATAAAGAATGAAGAAGAAAAAGATTTGACCTTTCCAGAAATAATCAGCCAGCAATCAGTTTTCCGATTGTGCTTTGAAACCTCTTCAAAAGACAGGATCTTGGCGTCCGATGTCATTTCTTGATCTTCCACACCCAACTAACAAACACCAAAAATTCAATTGGTTAAGTAATTTGATCTTAAAACAAAGGCAGAAACGCTATCGTTAAGTTCTATATGAACATCAAGAAATGGAATTAAACGTTAGAAACGAGGTACCCAGATGGCGAATCGATGTTAGAGCCGGGGTAGGTACTCGGTATCAACTGCCAAGATTTAAGGGGTAGACTTTCCTTGGTCATACTTCTTTTCACATTAAACAAATTATATTATTATTATTTACCCTTTTTAAATAATAAGGTTGAAAGATACAAGTGACCGACCTCATATGAGCAATAATTTTTGCCATCTTGGATGCTTCTAATAATACTTTTAGGTTTTAACTAATAAAATCAAAGAGTTATTATTTATTTATTTTTTTAGAATGACTCATAATATACTTTTATTTACTCATTTTAAAGCATGTAGAGATGCTTATTATAGTTTTTTTTACTAATTTATTAAATTTATAAATATACAGAATCAAAGCGTTAAAAATTCATCGCTAGTGACGTACCAATAAATAAATTTGATCTTATAACAAAAATTTACATCGTATAATAATAATCATGAGTCTTGTAAAACAATCAAGTTTATGCATAAAATATGAGATATGTTAAATGTACCTAAATGTATTTTTATTGAGTAAAATACTAAAATATGTGAGATGATATGACTATTTAATAAAAGAAAAGATTTACATTCAATAAATATGATGAGGGTGGGAACGTGGGTCCATTTAACACAACTCATAAAATATTAAAATGAGCAAATATGATGTAATCATCATCAACAATGGCATCTACAAAATGTTTTTTTGTGCAAGGTTATTATCATCTCATTTTACACCAAATTTGATATAATACTATTTTTTTTTGTACATAATTTGTATTTTTGTTATGTGTTCAACGCAAAAACTATTTTATAAAAAATAGTATTAAATAATCTAATTGGCACGCTTACAATAATTTCAACAATGAATATAATTCATGGACATCTCTTTCACATTTTTTTTTAATTTGTATGTTTGAATATAATGTTTGATTTAATATTGTTATGTGATTATCATCTAGTTAGAAAACCTTTTGTAGTATATATAGTCTTTTTATATACGATAACAATGTTTTTTTTATTTTTAATATATTAATTTATTACTTTTCTGCTATAAGGTCATTAAAAATGATTTTTTTGTCTTGTTTAGTTATCCGATAATCTGAAACTAGTTGCTTCGCGGCGGTTGTCAGATCGTCAATAAAATTTAAATGAAACCGTAGGCGTAACGGCAAAAATAATGTTAATAAAAAAGAAACATAAAACTAAATAATAAAAAAGGAAAAACCAAAAATAAAATATTACCGGTTCGGGTTGTCGAAAATCATAAAAGCGAATACCAAGACCGGTTCCGATAATATAAAAACCGGCAATGATGTTCGCTCATAATAGGTTCAGCTCGTCACGGTAAAACAATGGTAACGGCACTCGTCATAGACTACGATAACAAAAAAAACTCAATTTTTAATCCAAATCCGTTTTCAAAAAATTATATCGGAACGTTGACAAATAAAACCAAAAACAGACGCATACTTCGTTTTCTTTTAAGTTAACGAACACTACTGTATTCCAATCACGTGAAGTACCACCAGAGTGGCAAGGGAACGAAGGACTGTCAACTTTTGAGGAAAAATGGTGACCACTACTGTATAGAAAGAAGTTCCATAAGGTTAAAAGAATTAAGGATGCAATGATACCTGAGCGAAGACAGAAATTGAGGACTTCCGACATTTTGGGCTGGTTGAATGCTTTGAGAGGTTAGGGTGGCTGGCCGCTTTGACCTTTAACAATGATGACCGGTCAGAAGTGTACTTGGATTAAATTCTGGAATGGATGTCAACATTAAAGAAAGAACGTGGTGATAACCCACCATGGACCACTTAATTAACAGGAAAAGGCCGCTGGAGGAGTACGAGACATGTTCAGATGCATACATAGGTTGTGAAGGAATGTGTTCGGGCCGATATGGAGGGAGATGTTAGGTGAATTATTTGATATTCCTTTTGTGGAATTTTCAGATAATATAAAGTTAAATGCAAATGATTTGCACCTTCTTCAAAGGCTGATTTCAAATATTCTATGTTGGAATGTAATTCTAAGAAGTGATATGGCAAAGATTATAACATATGATATACGAGTACTCTATGCGCTTCTAACATGTCAACCAGTTTTACCTTTCTGAAAGATTATCATGCTGAATGTGTGGGAGGCATACGAGAGTCATGCTAGAACCATCATTCATTGCGTCTTTTAACCTGACTTTTGATGAATGCTAATGTGATCCCAAGAAGTTCAAGACCAAGAATTGTGCCTTGTATCATGTTTAACAGGGCACAATTAGGGAGAAAGGAGTTTGCTTTTAAAGAAGCAGTGAGCCGTTTTGTGTTGTATGATGACAAAAACAATATCACTTATGAAATACCAAAGGACGTGGTGATGGGAGAAGCTGGAGAAGGTGATGAGGAAGCAGAGAGGAAATATGAGCATCTCGGTAGGAATGAACCAAGAAGAGCATATGAAGGTAGACTGGCCACGCGATGGCTCCTAAAGCAAGGGAAACTTGGGAAAGAGATACACGTGAGATGGAGGAAAATAAAAAATGGAGACAAGAACAAAGGGAGCTGCTCCTGTGTCACATTTATCTACAAGAGAAGTATTATGATAAATGTGACACAGGAGCAGCTCCCTTTGTTCTTGTCTTCATCTTTTAGTTTCCTCCATCTCACATGTATCTCTTTCCCAAGTTTCCCTTGCTTCGGGTGGCCATCGCCCATACGTGGCCGGTCTACCTTCATATGCTCTTCTTGGTTCATTCCCACCGAGATGCTCATATTCCAATCACGAAGTCTATCGAGCTGGATTACTATATCAAGAGGAGTACACCCCAGTTGATTACATGACTTTGCCTCGATATGATGCCACAACTACTCTTCCAGGATATCCACAGTTGGCACCTCTTGATTGGTGGTCTAGACCAGCACCAAATCATGTTGCTCTATCAGACGAGGGCCCGAGCAGTTATCAACAAGTGAATGTTGACCCGCCTAATGTATTTGACACATCTTCTATGGCAAGGGGTCTTTACAAAGCCATCTTTAGAGCACCTCATGGTTCCAACTAATCAAAACACTCTCTGATCACCTATGATCAGGTCTATGTGTTTATCCTATCATTTATTTCCTTTATTTCAGCATGTAATAGTTTGAACTTGGTTTCGTATAGTTGTGCTTGTGGTTTATGATTTGAACAAGTTATCTTAAGTTTGGTTGTGTGCTACTTTAAGAACTCCAGTATGTTATGTTATGTTTGAACTTTGTGTGGTGTTTGCTCATGTGTTCATGTATGTGATTTGGTTTTGATCGTCTTATGAAGTAACTTGCTATGCATGAGAAATGATAGAATGTTGACATATTCTAACTTAAGCATGAATGATAATGTTCGTGTTAATTAATCATATGCCATGTTTAGTAATATAGGTTGTTCGTGTTCATTAATCATATGCCATGTTTAGGTTTATATTCATTTTGCTGCACATACTTATATATAAAAAATAAATAAAAAGATAAAAAAAGTAAATAAAATAAATAAATAATTAAGTAAATTTATGGTTAACGGGGATCATCATCTAAAGTAGGGCGTTTAAGTCCCGAATATCTTAAACATGTTCCTTATAACCGCGGTAACTAATTAATAGTAATGTAATAGCCTTGGGGGCTATCATCTAAAATAGGGCGTTTAAGTCTCGAATATCTTTAAACATGATCCTCATGACTAGTGCATTCAAAATGTTTAGGGTATTAGCATATAGTTCATGGCGATTTTTAAACCTCATTAGCTTTGAGACAGGGAAGATTTTCAATTTGAACAGTTGGGTGTGGGAAAGTTAAACATGACGAATGGATGATGAAAACTATTGAAATGCAAACATGTGGCTGTAAGTAAGAGGTTTGAGTTAAAAGGACACTTATATATTAACAGTTGCTTTTGTATGAATTAGTAAGACCTTGATTTTGATTGATTCTGGATAGATTGGTATGTCAATTATGATCTCATTACAAGTTTTTTCGAGACGAAAAACGATTAAGTTGGGGAGGTTGATGTGTTGTGATCTGGCAAAGGAATTAAGCATGTTAATGTGTATTTTTAGCATAAAATACGCGTAGATACAAGTTACTTTGTATGGAATTCATATGTATAGATTGGGAATGCAAAATGTGCAAATTAGAGGCTTTTGACAAAGAAGATTAAGAATTCAACAAAATGATAAGTTGACTTGGCGTAGCCTTATGCCAAGTGGCGTAGCCATAAGCCACCCCTGAAGTCAGAATTTTCACCTCCAGCGTAAACCAGTGAGAAAACCAATAATTGCAAAAATGGATGCTACAGGTGGCGTAGCCTTATTCCATGTTACGTACTGGTGCAGTTTTAGACAGTTTCTGATGTATTTAAAGGCAATTTTGAAGGGGAAACTGTCATTCACTTCCGGGGAAGAGAGAGTACGAAGGAGAGAGCAAGAATCTAGTGTGACAAAACATTCTTCCATCCAATTCAAGATGATTTCTTCCTGAATTTGCATCTCATCATCCGGTTCAACTATGTTCATGGGCAACTAAACCACTTGTGGTCATATATTGGTGCAGGGTTTGCTCTAACTTGATGTTCATCTGAGTTATCAGTGTATTAGACATGAATTTACTTTTGATTACTTGAGTACTTGGTAATTTTGGGTGATTTCATGTGTTTGCATCTTTATGTGATTTGAAGACGAACTTCTTGATCACATCATTGCATTGTTTTTGTCATTTGGGTCAATCTCATTGAAGAACAAAGAGTATTTGATTTGTAGTGTCAATTAGTGCATTGATTTTGTTCATGATCACTTCAGATGATGCTAGTTGTTCGGTTTTAATCGAGAATGATTAATTGTATGATTGCAGCGTCATTTGCTTATTCATCACTCATGTTGACAATGCTATGTCTATGTAATATCTTAATGCATCTGTCAAGTTAAGGTAATTGTCAAGTTATTAAACCCAAACATATGTGACCATGTTTTAATTACTTGAATCTTTCACATATTTCAATTGTAGTCTATGCAATTTAGTTCTAAAAACCATCAATTCACGTTAAATTCCATTCATGTTTAGCAATCAATTAGAATTAGAAACCATCCAATAACTCCTCGTGGTTCGACACCCTATTTACCCTACTAACTAAGGTGAATAGCATCATTAAAATTCTTTATCTTTGATCGGTTCTGCGACATCGATCAATAACAAAATGATTTGTTGACTATAATTTTTTATAAGATTTTTTCTTTTGTAGAGAAATTTTATATTTAAACTAGCTACATTTAAACATACTTAACCATAAAAAAAATAAGTAAGTATTCAATCATGTCGCTAACAAAATCAATCGCCAGTTGAAGTTTCCAAACATGTCTTCATAAACGTGTTCAAGTGTGTAGCCATAAGAATATCCTGTACTATAATTTGTAACAAATTAATAAAGTTTATTATTTGTGAAAGGGAGGAAACAATTAAACTTTATGGCCTTGATAATTATGTCATTAAAAGAGAATACCGGGAAGTATTTAAAGTCAAAGATGATAAAAAGAAAAAAAAAATTGGTGGGTGAAACTATCAAGAGGTTAAAATGGCATAAATGTTGAGATTTTACCATAAAGAACCATGAATCCATGATGAAATTGGGTATGAATTCGTGGTTTGAGGGTGCTAGAAGTTATACTCAACAAAGAAAAAAAAAGTAAAGTAATCTTTCAACCTTGAGTTCTTGTTAGAGTTCACGTCTTAATTTAGGTTGTTGATTAAAATGTGTAACCACTTCTAATAGCTTAGAAGTATAACATATGATGTTTAAAAGTTGTTAAACATGTTTAGTTGAATATGAAACAAGAAATTGATTGCATATTAGATTTAGTGTAATGGGCGTGGAACACCACCCCGGGGGCGTGATTGGGGGGGGGGGGACGAGATTCAAATCACGGGCGTGCGCAAGTGTTTGAAGGACGAGATTTTTACATGGTTAATTTTATATAATTTTTACGTAATTTGTTATATACACACATTTCCACTTGATATATCTCGAGACGATCATGATAGTCTGACAAGTTAGTATGTATTTACAAATTTATAAGTTATATCGTTTTCAATATACAACCCGTGTAATACACGGGATTCTAACCTAGTTACTTATAAATACATTGACATTATAGAATTTAATGTAAATTTGGGGTGAGCAAAAAACTAGTAAATCGAACCAAAATCGAATTAACCAATAAAACCACACCGAAATGACCGAACCAATAAAAACCGATGTTGTGGTTTAACCATTTTCTACAAACCGAATTTTATGGGTCGGTTTCAGCTATGGGTTTTATAATAACCAAAAAATCCAAAACAACCCGAACTGAATGTATGGATTAAGTTGTTTTTCTTTGAATGGTTGTTTATAAATATATGGATTATAACTTTTTTTAATGTTAAGTAATATATAACAAATTCAGACCCAAATGTGTAATAATAAACAAGAAAGTTGTTAACAATTTAAGCCTAAAGTTCTGGCGTCAAATTCATAATCCAAACAATTCAAGCCCAAAACCAAAAACTGGAAAAACTGAACGAACCCATTTATGAAAATGAAAAAACTGAAACCCATAGGTTTTCCAAAATAAAATTTTGCTTTTGTTTGAGCCAAAAACCAACCCATGCACACCCATAGTACATATCATGAATGAATAGCCTAATTCCTTGAAATCTAAGAATGAAATAAGTGGATGTGTAGTTATAAGTTATATTTGTAGTGATAAGTAACTAATTGCTTAAAACTTAAAAGCTATTTGGGCGAAGATGTTTATATTTGGTGTTAGATATTTTAGTGTAATTGGATTAACTTGTTTGGTCAATACATATCTTCATAAATATCAAATAAGTAAGGAGGTGCGGAGTGCACGCTTATTTGAGTTTATTATGATATTAGGAGTGAAGCCCCTAATTAACGAGGGTCCGGGGGCAGCGCCCCCGGTAACAGGGTCCAAGGGGACCCAAAACCGTATATACGCTCCTGCGGATTTTGATCAGCTCTCTGGTTCGAAAACATCACAAATTCTCCATATTTTGTTCTTCTAATACTCTCTGAAATGTATCCGATCGATCATTTGGTTGAACCACCAAATAGGTTTGATCTGAAAGTGTTATCGCGCCTTTCAGAGAATCCAAGCATCAAGTTCGTTTTCTGCAATTTATACAACATTTGGTATGGGCAAGTTTAATGTGCAATGTATAACTAACCCAGTACTAGGAAAAGCAGTTGGTGAAACATTTGCATATATGGTTGATTGATATGCACATAAAATGTTTAGTCTGATACTACTAAGGATGAAATGATTCGATTTGATTAGTTATAGAAACATTTGTAATGTGTTCAAATTTCTTTTAAAGTAGCAAAAGACACATAAAATGTCATTGGCAAATTATACATGTAGAAGTCAGTTTTGATTTATAAGTGAATGGAAATAATAAAAATTGGCAACCAAGATGGTTTATTATAAAGGATTCATATCATGGTGGAAGGACCATTATAATTATAAGTAAAGTTTAAAGTGTAACGTACGTTCATATCATGGTGGAAGGACCATTATAATTATAAGTAAAGTTTAAAGTGTAACGTACGTGAACAGTTCAGCTTCACTCAGTAACTGACATGTAGTTTTTTTTTATATTTTCAGTTTCAACCTTATACTATATATAATATACACTTTTAGCCTGTTTCATTTTCTATTAATTTCATTTTTCTTTAATAACTTTTGTTCGTTAACTTTTTCCAAAATACGGAGGGCGTGGTTGTTTTTTTTTTTGTCAACGTTCCGATATAATTTTTTTTATAAAACGGAGTTGTATTCAAAATCGAGTTTTTTTTGTATCGTTGCCTATAGCGAGTGTCATTACCATTATGATACCGTGACGAGCCGAACCTATTCTGAGCGAACAACATCATTGTCGGTATTTGTATTATCGTATCCCGTATCGGTATTAACTTTTATGGTTTTCGACGACCCGAACCGATAATTTTTTTTTTCTTTTTTTATTATTTCGTTTTATGTTTCTCTTTTATTAGCGTTATTTTTACCGCTGCGCCTACGTTTTCATTTATATTTTATTAACAATAGGTCCGACACCCACCGCGAATTTAAAACAGAGTTATGTTAAAATTCAAGGGTTTTTTTTCGTGCGCTATAACGAGTCTGGATTTCGACATAAGCTTTATCCACCCAAATGAGCCGACCCCGAGGCGAAGCACGGATGAAAAAAAATCTAGTTGTAATTAATCTTAACTCGGTGAAATAGCCCATTTTGGGATGCATGTATAGGGTGCAGTTAACTAATAAGTAGCGAGGCCCACCCCATTTATGATTTATCGACATACATGATTTTACCATTTAATGGGAAAACCGGTTTCTAACCGACCCTAACCGGTTTAATAGGTTAGGGATTTCCATACTTCTAAACCGGGTTAACCCAAACCGGTTTTGACCAAACGTTAACCAAACCGGTTCGGGTCGGTTTAAACCGGTTCGGTTTAAAAAAACCAATTTGTGCACCTCTAGTACCACGTACGTATGTTACATTTAGATCAATTAATTCTAGAAAAAAAAATTCAACATTTATAAAAGAATTTCACAAACCATGAAACGATATTGAAACTTGAATGGCTTTGTAATAAAAAGTGTTAGTGATTTTAATAGAACATTGAAAAAACGTCATTACTGTTAGACCACGTGTAGTGGCTTGGCGCCACCTCACCAGCAAGGGGCGCCAAACACCGTTACGAAAGGGGCGCCATGGGTTTAACAGGCGTGAGAGGGTGGGGTTGAGGTGGCCCAATTTGCCGTCGAGGGTGGGGGTGTTGCTCCAATACACAGTTTTAGCTGAAATATTCCGTAAAATCCGAACCGTTGGTTCACAAGTGAAATTAAAGTACTTATCCAATATTCGATCCAAAATGATTAGCTGAAAATAAAATGTGGGCTGTCTACTCGTCTTTTGCCCTTTGTTTCCAGACCAGTACCCACAATTTAACCGTATCCTTCAAATCTTTACTCCACTTCCTTCAACCTCAAGTGTTTCTTTCCTGCCTTCCAATATAACTTTTATTACTATTTCAAAGACATATTTTGCGCAAGAAGAATCTCCCAGTACGAACCTATGCCTCCTATGTTTGTAGTGGCATTACAAAAGTAGAATCTTCAGGTAGAAAAAAGCTAAAATTTAGTATTCTTCTTTTTATACAAACAAACCCGCCCCTTCAAGTTTTGTTCCCCTTCAACTTCCAATTCATATGCGATTTTGGCATTTTTTTAAAAATCTATTTGATGTGTTACATATAGGTGCACAAAACGGTTTTTTAACCCGAACCGGTTTGGCCCTAAACCGGTTCGGGTTAACCCGGTTTGGAGGCAAGGAAATCCCTAACCTATTAAACCGGTTAGGGTTGGGTTGAAACCGGTTTGTGTGTTAAACCGGTTTTAATTAAAAAAAATTGAATAAATTCAAATAAATTCGATATTTTTAATAAAAAATCAAAAAAAAATATAACAAATATAAAACATAAAGTGTAACGTTTATTAATATTTGGAAAGTTCGGAAATTAAAAAACATGACAAGATAAAATTATAAAATTGAAAAACTTTACAAATGACAATATATATTTTTATTTTTTGGAATATTGATTGATTAATCTTGTGCGTTGTCTTCGGAACTGGAGCTTCGTGGCCTTCCATCTTTGGCTAGTTCTTCATCGGTGACTGGTTCGGATATTCCAAGATCAACCTCGTTGTTGTGTATGATTTCTTCGGCTTGAATTTCGTCTTCGAGAGAAGTTTGGTCTTGTATCCTATCCATCGCATCCAAATGGTCCTTCAAGCAAATGCATATTTTCATCGCTAAGGGGGTGCGTCTAGTCCTTCGTATCGATAAGACCATGCCACTAAAAGAAAACGCAGATTCCGAAGCTACCGTGGAAGCTTGGACGGTTAATACATCACGGGCCATGGCGGAAAGAATTGAAAACGAAGCTTCGTTTTTTTTCCACCAAGCCAAAATATCAAACTCCTTCCCCAAAAACGCACCACACATCTTGCACCGAGCACGTTCCTTCCCGTTTAACAACAAACATAAATCGTAATTGCACCAAATTGCCAGATTTCTCGTTGTTGGTCGAATTTCCACAACACTAACTTCGTTTGAGAAACCACCAACACTTGACATGGTTATTTTCTTTGAGAGAGTTTAGAGAGCGGTTTTAGAGATTAGAGAGTGTAAAGAGAGGTGTGATCAACCCTAAACACCCCACCTATTTATAGTGTTTTAAGGGTGCAAATGGGGCCAAAAAAGGCCAAATTCGACTCTAACGGCTATAAATCCGTTGAGTAACGGCTCTTTTTTTTCAGCAAAAAAACCGGTTTAAAAACCGGTTTTCTAGACCGGTTCAGAGGAACTGGCCCCTAACCCGGTCGGCATCAGGAAAGGTCAAACCGGTTTGTAACCGCCGGTTTTCTTCGGGTTTGAACCGGTTTACGGTAAACCGGTTTATGATGAACCGGTTTTCGGGTTAATACCGGGTTTTTTTTTGCCCATCTCTAGTGTTACATCGAACCAAATATCATATTAAATTAGGCTTTACAAATAGTATATTTACAAATTATGTTTCCGTACAACATGATAGATCCATATACGACATGAAGCTGTAAAAAGAAAAAGGAAACCAAAGAATATATATATATATATATATATATATATATATATATATATGCTTTATTTGGAGGCCATCTTAAAGCAATTTAAGTGTCATTGCAAAGCTTCCATAGAACAAGTTTTCTCATTTACTCAGATTTTATTCCAACCGTGTTTCTCGCTGATTCCTTGGTCACCTATAATGCTAAACTCTTCTATTTAAACATTGTTTCTTTAACATTCTTTTCCCCACCTTATTTTCTTCCCGTCACAATGTCTGGCCAGCAACCCTCTCGACCATGGTTACGCTTAGCTACCATGCGCCCTCCGCCACAACCTGCTGCCCCGTCCAATCAAGCCCCCCCGCCACCAAGGCCACCTGTCATTCGACCTACGTTTACCCCCACGGCACCTCCACCGCCTCAACAACCCACCCCAACCCCTCCCCCGCCTCAGCAACCGACCCCAACCCCATCTCCACCACGACCTACCCTGTCCCCGGTTCCAGCTACTAATGTGGTGGAGCCACCAGCACTGCCGACTCCACCACCATCATTCTCGGCTCCATCAACATTGCCATCACGTCAGCCACCTTCCAAGGCAGCCACAGGCTCCCCTCCACCATCAACGATCCCCGTCTCCACCACTCGTGCGGTAACCCCGCCATCCTCCCCACCTAAAATTTTCAAACCCCTACAACAAACCCCACCCGCTAATCTCGTAACACGACAAGCATCACCACCATCAGTATCTCCACCCAAGAAATCTCATCTTATTCCTTCCCCACCAAAAAATATCTCACCTTTAGTGCTCCCTTCACTTAAACAGAAACCCTTTGATGACAACAGCTCACCAGAATACAACCAAAAAACCATTCATGTTCAAGAAACCAAAGAAAAGCCCAAGACTTCATCTACCGTCTTTAACGGCGGTGGAGTCCATGCTCATAACTTCACCAGAAAACCTGAAACCCATAAGAAACACTGGGATTCAGAAGATGCAGGGAAGAATATTATAACTATTGCAGGTGAAAACAAAGGAGCTATTATGAACATAACTCCTTTTAGTGACAAACAACATAACTTTGGTAACAACAGACACAAACCTACGACGTCAAACAACGGAGAAACAGACTCGGAAGCAAAGAACAAGAATCAAAACTCAGACTCATTACTGAAGACATCATTCCTGAACAGTAATGTGCAAGGTGTTAACAATTCCATTATCTTCAATTGCTCAATCAGTCATCATGATCCTGGAATCCACCTCACTCTCTCAACAAAGTCTGATCGCGATTCTGGGTTTCATTCCAAGGAAAACAAGAAAGGATAACATGGTAACATAATCTGAAGATGGTGGGAAAAGGGTCAGATTATCAACTTCTTGTGTTTGTTTTTATATAATATATAATGTACCATGTATTGTGAGTGAGTGAATAAGTTGAATGAATCTGACTCCTTTAGTATGTTTGTTTCATATGAGGAACAGATTTGAACTATTATAAATTAATAAACACTTTATGCATGTTTTTTAAATCTTTGCTATTGGAGTGTGCTCATGGTTATCTATACTATATATATACATTGTTGAAGTTAATCAAGCATTGAATGATAATAATAATAATCATCTACACAAAAAGGTCAAAGTTTTCAGTTCATCCAGTAACCCTAATAGACAAATTGATGTGTGAATTGAATAAAAAACGAAGAATAAACTTTTAAATTTGAACCTAAGAACAGGAAAAAAGAAACAAGAATACATCTTGTTTGTCTGATTCTCAACCACGATATGTTAGTTTATATATATGTGCAGAGATGCTGAATTGCTGGCATACTTTTTAATTGTACTATTGGTTTAATCACAGGTGTGCACAACCTTTTTTGAACAAAATTCTATGGTATAATTAATGATATATGACACAAAAAGAGGATCAAGTTCTGTTTTTTTATTACAAGTTCGTGGTTTTCAAAATTGGAATACAAAACGAATTGTTTCCACTTAAACAATTAACTAAATTAAGTTACGGTGTTTAAGATTTCAGGTAGAGGAATTTGTGCATATAACCATAAATCGTATAAGCTAATTAGCATAACGTAAAACTAAAAAGATATTCCGTCTAAAACAACTAGTTTTATACCGGATATTTCAATGTAATAAAATAAAAACCGAATCAAAATGTCTACCTAAAAAGTTTAGTAAGTAACTGAAAATTAGCAAATGTAAGACAACAATTAACTTTAAATTAATAAACAGGAACGTGATATACTCCTTAAATAGTTTGGGCTTCTGCATAATCCTCCTCAGTCTTGACTGGTAACGAAAACTTATATCTTGTATCGAACTTTACTTTAACCTAAGAGCGGTGTAGATCAGAACGAAAAATTGGTATCATGTCCCTAGGAAGGCTTTGTTGTGTTCTAAAATGAGCGGGTCGGGTCGGGTCATAACGGGTTCTAACAAAAAATAGGTTCGGGTAAAAAACGGGTCGATCTAAAAAATCATAATCAGAAAGCATATCCAAACACTATGTTTAACAGTTTAAGAAGCCAATATATTACAGATAATTAATTATGTGATTTTGATTTTATAAATATCATAAAACACAAGATTATACATGCGAGATGATGATATTTACTTGGAGGCGTCGGATATCATAACAGGGAAACACCTGCCAACAATTTTCTTCCAAATTCTTCATCTGTTCTCCATGACTCCATGCAGATTTACCCTCTGTTTAAACAAAGAACCAACAAACAAATTCAAACGAGTCAAGGCTCGGGCTTCGGTGCCCGTTTGTTCTCCCGCCAGGTTACTCTCAATACATGACAAGGCAACACACGCTTAGCCCAGCTCTCGTAAGATGAACAAAAGAATAAGGGACCCAGTCCCGGCCACCTAGCCAGCCGCGGCTCAGGTTGTGACACGGCCTGTCACGGATGAAACCCTTACCTCGGTCCGTTGTGACACAAAGGTTGAAACAAGTTTAAACAACGCAAGAGGGAGCATAGCATCAAGCCGCGGCTCAGGTTTGCCCCGGCCTTGATGTGTCGCGGCCCAAGGCCTGTCACGGCTGCAAGCATACCACGGTTTTAAGACGAGTGTCAAGCGCAATCATCTATTCATGTTAAACACTTAGTAATATACGAAAAGATATTAAAGGGAAAAGCATATAATAAGGAAGGAAATAATTCCATTTGTTTAATAAGAAAATAGTGCCAGATAGCTATAAAGACAAAACGAGAGTAAAAGCCAAAAACTCGTACTAACGTACCCGACTGACATCTGTAGGTCGGATATATGAGTCAACTATAAAAATAAAGAAGGAGAAGGAAACTGGAGCCCATGACAGAGAAATCAGACATGTGTTCAGCACACAAAAGAGTAAGTCAGCTAAAAAGATAAAAGGTACCAAGTACGGAACTTGTATATTAGAAGCACAAGTCAACTATGGAGACAAGTGTATTACGTAAACCCTAAACCCTCTCGACACCAAAAGGGGAATAACGGTCATGTAAGCAAAAACAGGGAGGGAATTTTGACTACAGATAACCTTAAATAAGCCCTTGGTCCAGACATCCTGACTATGAAATCCCTATAAATAGTCTCATCAGTTTCCAAGATGAGACCACTTTTTCATTCTCTCAGATCCTCAATCCTCGACACTTCTCTTTGCTACTCTTTTTCTCTCCTTTACCTTTCACCAAACAAATACTTATCCTCACGCCGGAGGGTGGTCACAAGGAGAAACTCCTTCTGCTCGTGGCTAGGCTCACTGTGTTATTTGTTTTGCAGATCATCTCTCCAAGTCTAGGAGCTCCAGTCCTACTCTACAAGTCCAACTCCAGAAGTTCCAGCTTTGCTTTACCGTCCAGCACTGCTCCGAAGCTTAAGCCTCTAGACGATAAGTTTTGTAGCAACAAGCACATAATCAAATTAGTTCAACTAAATGTCTACTAATAAGAAATCAATCACCAAAATGCGTAACATTTACCAAAATCAACCCCCAATGTGCATATGTTACTTGTTATAAAAAAAAGGAACAAACGGTTAATTGTTATCAAAACAGGAACCTAGACATAACATAACATTGGAAACAAACAGGTTGTAATTAACTAATTTCTAACCAATCTTACTTCATTCTGTAAAAAAACAAGAACCCATAAGCTAATTGGTAAATGTTGCAATCACAATTTTATAATCTATTAAGAAAATCATGTTTTCAAAGTTCAAAAGTGACCTCAAATCCTTTTTGTCCATTGTGTTAACCTTGAGAGAAACGTACCATTAAAGTCTAATTTACCTTAAAAATAAATTTCTGAAATATGTAACTAACCTGAAAGGGATTCTTCCAACATTGAAATATACAAGGGGATTCTTATTATCGTCATCTTGAACTCGGGTAAATAATTCTTGAACCTAAAACATGTGTCGTGATGAAGGAGCAGTGAACAAAGAGAAACGAGGGAAGGGGTTGATGGTTGGAGAATAGCTTCTTAAACTCATTTGTATTTTGGGGAATGATTTGGAGATGCTGATTGAGAAGAGAATAGAAAGGATACCCTAAATTTTCCCTAAAATTTGGAGATGGGTGTGAAATGGAGATGCTAGTGAGGATGCTCAATCTCCTTCACTATATAGTTGGCATGGGTTTAACTGAAACCGTCATTATATATTTTTAGAGCATCTCTAACTCGGTGTTCGTGAGGGTGGACCACATGGCACGCCCGTAGAAAGAGCGGGTGTTGGAGTTGTATGCCCGTGAGGACAGGCGAGGTGGGGTGGAACCTGGTTCGGTTTTCCGATTTATGTTTAACCTAACGGGAGTGTTTGTGAATGTTTTTAATATAAACTATGCAAAATATTTGTTCTTACGATTAATTTTTACAATTTATAATTGGATCCCATTTTTCACACTAATATAGTTACATAATTTTAATAAACGAAATTATCATATTCTCCACCCTCAAAATCCACCTGCGGGGTTTTACCGCGAGACGCGTGACATACCAGGATCTCAGTCAGTAGTTACAGTGAACGACTCTATATGAGTTTAAGAAAAACATTAATATCTAGAGTAAATGCGGAAGAAAAAAACGTTTAAGAAATCCATGCGCAAAACCAAGGCGCCCAAACCATGCAGTTTAAATAAATAAAGTAAGTAGATAAAACTAATTCAGTGTTTGAAAATGATGGGACTCCATGCATGTCCTATGCTCGTGCTCAATGCCTTAGCGACCTGAGAAAACATGATAAAATGTGTCAACACTAGGTTGGTAAGTTCACAGGTTTCAAATTTACGTAAAGATACTAGATAAAACAGATGCAATTATATCGATAGGTAGCTGGCCTATAAAGCATGTTACTAAAGTGTTTCGACACCGAAGCTGACTGTTTGTGTTTGAATGTCTTCCACCATGTCTATCATGAAACAATGGTGAGATGTTTAGGTCAATTTTACACCCGTTCAATCTCCAGTCGAGTTAGCGCGACTAAAACGGGTGGGGCTTGTCAAACCAGTAGTACTACTCAAGATTACCTCGCTATTCCTTTATATTAAACGGTTCGATATGTAAGGACTTTCATGATATGTTTGCGCTTAGTACACAAGTGATATAAAATAAATGCAAGATCTAACTGTTTGCGTTCATGTTTTCTCCCCCTAGTTTAAAACAGAAAAAGGGGTCGTGAAACTCACCTTAGAATGCGTGCGGATAACAGCTAATAATAGACCGGTAATTCTCTAACTGCCACCTATTAACATAGGTCTATGAGTGTGTGTTCGTGCAGGTTGATATGAACCCTTAGTATCCAAACAATTCCATTGTTTAAGTGTTTTAGAAAATAGTTGTTGGTTTAATAAATGTTGACCAAGTTTGACCTGACGACCCGTTGGTGACACATTGTATGAATTTATGTTTGTTTAGCATAATACTACCATATTATACACATGATCATGAAATAACACTTAGCAACAAATCCTTATTGTTCTAGCATGCAAGCACGGTTTCCATAAATAGCAAGTTTCCATAAATAACAGGTTTCTATAAATAGCAGTTATGTTCTAGACTCGTGTTTTCTAGAAACTATCGTTACTAGTTATGTTCATAATATGAATCTAATACGTCCTAGATGATTAAACATGTAAGACACACCTTGATCTTTAACATGTTGATCACATTTCAGTTTAAGGTTTCCTTTTATAGTCAGCTAAAGATAACATGCATGGTTTCTGAGGTTTAACACGTTACAACACGTTATTTTATCATAACTAGCGTACAACTATCATTATATACCAACATGCATATCAAACTAGCAAGTTATGACTACTTTAGTCGAATAAAATTTCCTTATTTAGCAAGTTTGTCAAACCGGGCTAGGTATTCAAAATCTAACTTCACAATTCACTTAAACATGCATCAAGTAACGTATAAACATCATTATATCATCCTAATCATGTCTAACATGCAAGATAGAAATAACAAAAAGTTTCCTTATATAGTAACTCGTGGTTCTAGACATCTAGGGTTTCACAAAATCAACAAAACCAACCAATATCATCATAATACACAACTAGTTATCAAAGTTCGCATCTTTATCGAATGGATTCTTGTTTGGATGAAAACTAGGGTTTCACATAACCTGTTTTTCGAAAATATATATATATATATATATATATATATATCCATAAAAATCTTACTTGATCCGATAGAAACGAAGGTTGATGCTAGAATTGCTCAAGAACACCAACGATTGCAAGAAAGAGATCGATCTAAGAATGGTTTGATGATGGAGAATGGATTTACGATTTCAAGAGGGTGTGGAGGCTGAATAATTTCAAAAATATGGAGTAATGGGGTTTAGGTTTTTATAAATTCCTAAAATACTCACTCCATGGGCCCCTCGATGGGTTTAAAAATTGATTTAGTAAGCTCGTTGACTAAATAAATGAATTTGTAGGTCCCGGGAGCCTCATCACGCAGCGGAAATAACACGATCTGTTTTGTGATTTATGTGGGAACAAAGAAACTAGACAGAGAAACACGAACAAAGACAAAAGATAATGAAACGAAACGTAATCCATAACAAAGAAGTCATCCCGTATTACAGACTACATACCGAAGGAACACACATCTCTCATCTAAGCTCACGGTCCAGGGGTCGGGAGAGCTCTTCCCGACCCGGATAAACCTAGTTCCAGAGTTCCACCTACAAATGAAGACAAGTCTTCTATTTATAGGGGCAGGAACACTTCTTGCGTACTTGACAAGTACGCAAGGCAAAAGCCTTGCGTACTTACTAAGTACGCAGGACCAAACTGGTGTGCGGGCTAAGTACTCAGGAACACCCTCCTACGTACTAGCCACGTACACCGATACATAGAATTTAATCTATAGTTACAAAACATGCTTCTACAAACTCCATCTTAACTATAGCATCAAATTCTATCTATCACTAACACTGATAATCATCAGTTTACAAAGAATGTCCTAACAGACTCCCTCTAAACTAATGACATCACGTGTCTTCTGGCGAGACTTGATCTTCTGGCATTCCACTTGAGATCTTCAAATCTTCAAACTTCAGTCTTCAGTTGCCGAGTGATGACAAACCCGACTCCCTCTAACTGTAGCTTTCATTGTAGACCAAACCAAGTGCTTCAATAAGAACCAACTATCCCAACACAACTCATTGTAGTTCATCCTCTCAGCAGTAGCAACCTCCACCCTGACTTAGACTTCTGAGTCTGACAATGTCTTCCTAAACAGGTAACAATAGTAGACTAAGACAGCTCCAAATCAGCTGGCATATGATAGAGAGTTTGAGTTTCCAATAACCTGCATCAAACTAATCAGCTCCCATAGGAATTCCAGTAAGATAAACTTAAGTCTTCAACCAGATGTGTCCAACTCTATCCTGTATCCTCACGAGTCAACCAAATTCCCGAAGACGTTCATTTCCAATATCCCCTTTCAGGTTAAGCTCCATCTGACTAGACCAGAAACAAGGGTATGTTTCCTATCCCATCGGCCAATGATAAAAGGTTCCATCTTCAACTAATAATCCAACGAATATCCAGCTTCATCTTGAAAACACACGATAGAATCAAACACGAAAAATATAGTTTACACGAGAAATCACGGTTGAGATCCATGTTACGTCAAAGAGGTATATATATAGGACGTACCAACGGCTTTTCCACCACCTCTTTAATGTCTCATGAATACTAGATTTTATCCCCCTCATTTCTCTGTAAACTATGACCAGCTTCATCAACACTTCACTCAAATCCTCAAAAAGCACAACTAGCCAACTCCAGGATTTTATTCTTTATTCCTTTGCAAAGATCCAAAACAGCACATCCTTGGGTTCAAGTTGTTCCAGTATTCATCCCCTATTAAAGAAGTATCCGAGGACACTCGTAGCCTACATATTCAGGTTTGAATACCTAAACAAGATGATTCTTTTTCCGAAAGACCCAAAACAGCCACATCTTCACAAATAGACGAGACCTTTAGCCGATGACGACCCAATTGCTCCCATTAGTTCAGCATTCATACTCTATTAAATAAGTATCCCGGATACTCGTAGCCTACATTTTCAGGTATGGACCCTGAAACAATGTATGACAAGTGGTATTATCCAACAAAAATCTCGTCCGTGTTTCGCCAAGCCACATCGTATACAAATTCTGGTTCGGAAAAACCAAAATTATTATCTTCTCAAGAATGGGCCGAAACACGCGTACAAATGATCACACAAAATTTTGGACAAGAAAGGTTTTCCCGCCAAAAAACTTTTTTTTTTTTTGAATCCCAGATGCTAGTCCTTGCGTACTTAGTAAATATGCATATGTAGGGTATTACTGCGTATTTAGTAAGTTCGCAAAGCCAAGTACTCATGCGTACTTAGCTAAGTACGCAGGTCACTTCTCATGCGTACTTACTCCCAGATGCTAGTCCTTGCGTACTTAGTAAATACGCATATGTAGGGTGTTGCTGCGTATTTAGTAAGTTCGCAAAGCCAAGTACTCATGCGTACTTAGCTAAGTACGCAGGTCACTTCTCATGCGTACTTACAAAGTACGCAGGGCTAACCCATGCGTACTTAGCAAATACGCAGGGCTAACCCATGCGTACTTAGCAAATACGCAGAAAAGGTGATTCTGCGTACTTGTTCAGTACAACAGTGTTCTTGACGGATCTTGAGGAGAATGCTCGAAACGTGACGGATCTAAGAAATTAATGCTTCCAAAAGCTTCGAAAACATCATCTAACAAACCCTCAGCCTTACAAACACCAAATGAAGTGATAACAAACTCGATTTTAAGGATTTAGGTTACGACTCGTTTTTGCTCAAAACCCTAAAAAATCGAAACTGGAACACAAATCAACGAACACCGAGGCTCTGATACCACTTGTAGGTCCCGGGAGCCTCGTCGCGCAGCGGAAATAACACGATCTGTTCTGTGATTTGTGTGGGAACAAAGAAACTAGACAGAGAAACACGAACAAAGACAAAAGATAATGAAATGAAACGTAATCCATAACAAAGAAGTCATCCCGTATTACAGACTACATACCGAAGGAACACACATCTCTCATCTAAGCTCACGGTCCAGGGGTCGGGAGAGCTCTTCCCGACCCGGAAAAACCTACTTCCAGAGTTCCACCTACAAATAAAGACAAGTCTTCTATTTATAGGGGCAGGAACACTTCCTGCGTATTTGACAAGTACGCAAGGCAAAAGCCTTGCGTACTTACTAAGTACGCATGGTTTGGTCATGCGTACTTGACAAGTACGCAAGGCAAAAGCCTTGCGTACTTACTAAGTACGCAGGACCAAACTGGTGTGTGGGCTAAGTACTCAGGAACACCCTCCTACGTACTAGCCACGTACACCGATACATATAATTTAATCTATAGTTACAAAACATGCTTCTACAGAATTAAAAACTAATTTAATTAAATCTAACTAATATAACTAGTTTCTAATAAATATCTTTATAAAACTTATTTATAAAAATCACTAAAGCAGTAAAAGTCACAACGTTACGCGTAAACGTACGCGATTTCACGAAATTCTACAATTTGCGCATAAAATCACATAACACGTAAAAACACATAATTTACATAAATTATAAATTATTTATTGTTCGAAATATTATTTTTAATTATCACCAACGTTCGGGGACAGACTCGAGGATCGACTCGTGCGATTCGATAATTCTCCGAATTACCGTTATGTGAGTGTTTGTGTGAAACTAACACATTTAACTAATCCTAATTAAATGTAATGCATGAGTGAATGTTTGAGATAACTGAGTTTGTATAAACAAATGCTTGAGATAACGATGTTTGCGTTAACGGAATTAACCTGAAAATGTCGGATGTCACACATATTCCATAATTTAAAATTTAATATACTTGAGAATTAAACATCACTACATAAAATTATAAAGTTTACGAATAAGTTATATACTTTAAAAAGTCAATAAAATAAACTTATATAATATAATTTAAAATCTAAAAATATATAAAATAAATCAATTTATTATTATTCTTTTAGTTAAATAAAAGAAAATTATTTTTCTTTTAAATTAAATAAAAAGTGAGAAGAGAGGCCACCCATGAGTCCTTATATTGTAAGGGTGGACGGAGTCGAGGTGCGGGCTTCACACGAGTAGCCCGGGTTCCACGGGTAACACCGCCGCATGAGTCACAGGTTCCACACGGGTTTAGGGGCACGGGTATTAAAGCCAGTTTAAACCCGTTGGTGAGGATGTACCCGTTGGGGGGGGGGGGGGGGGGGTTTTGGGGCATTTAAATAAAAAAAAAACATTTGTTCACCTATATATATGCCTTTATACAATTAGTTTATTACATTTTATCTCACAAATAAATCTCAAAATATTTAAAACGCGCTATTTATATCTCGGAATCCTCTAATAGTTCGTCGTCGTCCGACTCGAGTAGTCTTGAATTTTTAAAACTCGTTGTTCAAGCAGCCAAAGTTGAAGACACTGTAAGATCAACTCGCCGACATGTGAAACGTGAACGTGTCCAAGCACATGAAATTCTAATGGAAGATTACTTTGTTGAGAATCCGAAATTCAGCGAGGACGTTTTTAGAAATAGATTCCGCATGTCGAATACACTATTTTTAAAAATAGTTGACGACATTAACACAAATTTCGAATACTTTCAAGTTAGTCAAGACGCACGGAACAAACAAAGTTTCACTCCACGTCAAAAATGCACATCGGCCATAAAACAACTCGCAACAGTAAATATTCCTGATTCATACGACGAATATTTATGTAATGAAAAACCAAATAACATTTTATCATAAATATCAAAATTTGAAACCTATATATACAATATTGTTCTTACCCTCTAGTAATGAAAAACCTTAATGATAAATTTGTTTACATGTGAACAATTGATACCTTGTTCGGTAGACAATTTTACTTTTGGATACATTTTTACCATCTTATAAAATCTTGTTTCTCGCCTTCTAGTTTTCATTCAAAAGAATCTTCTTAGGGTGATGGGGGCACCTTCGGGTAGAGGATACGGGTACTCGGGTAGACGCGGGTACACCGCCGCCAACGGTTCGGGTACCCCTTGCGGATATTGCTTCCGGGTATAACTACCCGTGTGTAGGAAGAAGTCTTTAATAAATGAGAATAAATAAATGGAAATAAATGGTTTAGGGTATTAGGGTTGTGCCTCTTTGGGTATTAGGGTTGGATTTGGATAAAAATAAAGTGTCACTTCTTCATTGAGTATTTTTATTTTAAGGTATTAGGGTAGTGCCCCCCAACACCCTTACCTCTCTTCTCTTGTTACAATTCTGCTATCCGCTTTGTTCACAAACATGCAAAATGAGATTAACATCGTAATGTGTTCACTTGTTATGAGCATTTTCATGCACGTTTTAGCATCCATTTTCAATGCATTCCATGCATTTATTCCATCAATATCATGTCATTTTGTAAAATATGTGTTTTTTTTAATGGAATCTACTCTGGGTTGTTTTTTGTTGTTTTTGTAGGTCTGAAGCATTTGTGGGGGATAACTGAGGCCTTTGGAAGGATTCATGATGACCAAGAAAGCTCGGGACATGATTTTGGGATGTTAGGTCAAAGTTACAAAATATGAGACAAGAAGGTGATTCAGATTCTGGACAAAAAGGTCAAGACGACCGTGTTGAATTTAGCCTATCCAGTCAACACGGTTGTGTCAGCGTGCACTTCAACTATAACAAACCTCCTAAAAAATTGTTTAACATCAACTCCTCCACCCCCCTTTTTTAAGCGACGAGTTCTAGGTTACTTGGGATGAATTTTTGGAGCTTTTCTTTTTTTTTTTTTGGAATTTCATTTTGATCCAAAAATTTTATTATCCTTTAATTTTTTTGCTAGATTTTTTTTTGTTGATTTAGTCGTTATGTGCGGCCAAATCTCAAAAATTCTAACATTATGGTTTATCTTTTGATCTCTGATTCAAGTACTTATGTAAAGTGATTATGTTTGATCTTTTTGAATTATTTGTTTGCGTGATTTCTTGTTTCCAAATGAAGATCTTATTCGGAAGAATGTTAGATTATTAATAAAACTGATCACTTTATTAATTTTTCTAATAAAGTTCTTTAAGAATTAAAACCCCAATACAATTTTAATTCTTGATAATAAGAACAAATAATGGTTTGCCTTTGTACATGAATTCAATCTCATTACATAATCATACAATATAAGTAGGCATTTCGAACGAGGTGAATGTTTGTTATAATTGACATTTCCATCATTGCAACATGCACACTAAGATTAAAACGGCTAGAATTTAGAGTAACATGTTGGCTTTAACCAATGAACTGCATTTGGTTAAACACATAAATAGAGGAGATGTTAGAACGGTTGAACATTTAGTGTCGATACAATTCTTTCTTAAAGGATCATTGCGCCATAATCATTGATTAACGTAAGTCACGTCATATCAAAAGTTTACCCTTTATTTTATTTAAGTAGTAATCATATTTGTGCTTGAACGTTTTTTTGCATAACCTGTTAATCCGTATCCCTGATAACATGAACCCTACTTCCATTCATATGAATATTTTGTGTGTCAAAGTAGGTTCTTCTTTTATCGTTATTTGATATTTTATTTTGCTGGATTCGACACACGTCACTTCTTTCCTTACCACATAGCACAAGAACGTTACACCACTTAAAATCATGTAATAAAAAGCCTAATCGTTGAATTATGAGCATACAACATAGCAATTTTGGTACTTGTCTTCAAGACTTCCGCTTTGATCTTCGACTTTGTCATTTTAAACTGATTTATGTTATCATGTTCCATTCAACTAATATAGGTAATTCAATCGTTTAACAACGTACGTTGTTTCCTGTACTATTGTATAATATGTACATTTTTGTGTATGTGTTTTAATTCCTAATCATGATATTGATCTTTATAAATTTAAGACACTATTCTAAAATCACATCAAGTTTTTGAAACTTGATGTCGTTGTCGGTTTATGAATGTTTTTGAGTTGATTTTTGTGTTTTTAGTTATTTGATCCTTCTTTATGACTACTTTCAAAAAAGTTAATTATTTTCTTTATTAAATTTATTTAGGTTTAATTTACTTGTTCAGTTGCTTTTAGCTATTTTCTTTTTGTCTTTCTTGTAAAAGTTTATGACCCACAACAGCTGTGAGCCAACTAATATGTTGATAAGCTGATGTGCTTAATCGAACAATTTTAAAATTTTAAAATCAAAATGGTTCTAATAGCATATAGGTTCCAAATTAGTATTAGTAATAAATATATGTATATGTAAATAAACATAAACTAACGTAAACGAACAAAGTATAAACAAACCTAAATGAATGAACAAGACATGTGTTTGTCTTCGACCATTTAATTAAATGAACAACAAAAAGTTCGTACATGTTCGTTTATTATTAAATAAACAAACTTATTGATGAATAGGCCAGGATAAGTTGATGGAGAAATACGATCGCCCAGCTTCAAAGATTGCTACTTTTACGCTTTGTTCTCGAGTTTAATAAATGAAAGAAAAGAATGGAAAGAGAATTAAGGACAGAAAGAAAGTATGTAATTAATTTCGTGTTACAGAGTTCAAAAGAAATGTACATTTTAGGAGAAAGTTAGGATGAAAGATTATCTTCCTTGCATTAAAAAACTCAGAAACATAAATTTGTTTCAGTTTCTTTCCGCTTCCTTTTACTTCTCTTTTTAAAAAGGACACAGCGTTAAAAGACCTGCCGATGAAGAACAAACCTTGATATTTTCCAGAGACCTCATGAGACGCAGTTTAATCAGTCGGGCTTACTTGAATATTTGCTTAGATTATTTATTTTCTATTAATTCGTGAGTGTCATTGTATAATAAATGCATATTTGAATATTTGGTCACTAATTCCTCATCATTCGACTACAGTATTGTATAATGGATACACTTATTTATATGCTTAAGTTCCTGATATTAATTTTTTTATAGATTTAACACTAGGTTCCAAAATCATAACAGTTAAGTTTTATTTATCATTTATCTATGATAAAAAGATGACATTATTATATTAATGAAAGTTGGTACACAATAAGGGTGTTGGGCGGATTACTCGATCACAATCGAGTAGGTAAAATGGAAATTGAGTAAATGGGTACACCGCCCCTAACCATCCGAGTAGGCTTCCGGGTAGAATGCCCGAGTTGTTTTACTCGGGTGTGATGGGTGGACGGAGCCGTTGGGATAGCCGTTGGGGGTGGGGGTTTTAATAAAAAATTAATTAATTCTCATCTATATATATCTCTCTCCTCTTTAAAAAATCACTCTTTTCATCCATATAATTTTTATAAAACTCTAATTTTTTTAACAAAATGTCTTCATCCGATTCTAGCATTCTTGGTTTGCCTTCGAGATTATCCGATTCTAGTGTTTTTGATGATTTTCTTTCTGACATTTTCGAATCAAGTGGCATTGAGTTTTTGTCCAAAGTTGCGGCTAGTGAGCTTGAGGATACGGCAAAATCAAAGAAAAAATGTGTAAATCGTGATCGTGAAGTTGCTAACACAATTATGTTGAAGGATTACTTCGTTGAACGCCCCAGGTACGACGCAGATACGTTTAGAGCGAGATTTCGCTTACCGAAATATTTGTTTTTAAGCATTGTAAGGGATATAAGTATGGATTCAAAGTTTTCTTGGTTTCACGAACGGTATGACGGGAGGTTAAAGAAGAGCTTCATGCCGATTCAGAAATGCACTTCTGCTATTCATCAACTTGCTACAGGTAACCCTCCTGACGAATATGATGAATATTTATCTATGTCCGGTAGGATTGCTCGTGAATGTTTAGAATACTTTTGCAATTATATTATTATGTTATACGGCAAAGAGTTTTTACGTAGACCTACAAGCCACGACATTGCACGTTTGTATAATGCGCATGAAACTAGATGGGGCTTCCAGGGATGATCGGTAGCATCGATTGTACGCATGTCGTTTGGAGGATGTGTCCGACTAGTTTGCGTGCCCAATTTATGAGAGGTGATCACCAATACCCTAAGATCATGATGGAAGCAGTGGGGTCAAATGACTTATGGTTTTGGCATGCGTTTTGTGGTCCTGCCGGTTTCAATAACGACATAAATGTTCTCAATCAATCCTCGTTATTCAATAACGAAATGCATGGAACCGCCCTGAAGTGTCCTTTCCAAGTTAACGGTCGTGAATACAAACGTGACTACTACCTTACGGATGGGATTTACCCTCACTTGGTCTGTTTTTGTGAAATCATTTCCATTCCCTGTCGACCCAAAAGAAAAAAAAGTTTAAGAAAAGTTCAAGAGTCGGATAGAAAAGACGTCGAACGCGGACTTGGTGTTTTAAAATCTAAATGGGGAATAATTAATCGTCCGCAACGGTCACACAAACGTCAAAAAATACAAAATGTGGTTTACGCATGTATCATATTGCACAATATGCTTATAAAGCATAATGAAAATGCAATCTCACCCAGGTACGTGATGGAACCTCCAACCAATGAAGTAGTAGACGATGGTGTAATTAATGAATTGCGGGATCAAGAGACACACTTTAGACTACGATATGATCTTGTTGAACATTTTGCTACACTACCGGAGTGGGCCAGCAGCGATTCGGAAGACGATTTTGTTTAATTTCTCGTTTTTTTATTTGTAACTTATTATTGTATTTTATTATTTTTAGTTGTCTTTTGACTTTTTAATTAATAAAAAGTATGTTTTTTTATTTAAATGTTTATTTATAAAAAAATTGATGAGTAAATGAGTAAGGTGTTTATAATGAAATCTGAGTAAATGAGTAGTTTTAAGTTGTTAGAATTCTATTTGACAGATTTTGTAAGTAAATGAGTAATGGGGTAAATGACCCCATCACCCTAATACCAACTATAAACAAAAGGAAATTATATATTTAAATATTTGCAATAGAATATATATTTATTTTGCAAGTAATAAAAAAATATAATACAAAATGCGATCCATTAAGTTGTAGGGTTGCAGCTTGGCCTCAAAGCATCTAGAGACTTTATGGAGCACGCGTTCGCATCGTGTGACTTGAACTACTTGATTATATTGTATTATTATCAACTAGACTTTGGCATGAGGATTAACAAATAATTAAACCATCATGCAAGTTTTTAAACATATATATTTAATCAAAATTATTTAAATACTTATTCGATTTAATTTAATTTAATTTTTTATTAGAATTAAAGGTAGAGAAAGAATGCAAAAATGGACGGTAAACAAATGGAATATAAAGGCGTATTATCAGCTGTTGACCTTGAATCATTAAAACAAAATGCCACAATTTTCAACTTCAGAATTTATATCAAGCTACGTAGTTTGTTCACTTTTTCAAGTCAAAACTTCAAATTGGGATGTTGACAACAAGAATTTTCTAATATACTTTTTTTATTTCTAAGGGTATGAGATATATTCTCACTTGGCTTTCTGAACCGAACGGGTTTTGGTTGTAGGGAAGGGCTTGGTCACGGATTTGAAAGACGTTTTGTTGATTGGCGTATTGTTGATAACACCACATCGGGTCATTAGGATTCATGATTTTTTTTTATAAAAGTATGAGAGTGAAAATTGTTTTAGAAATGGTTGTGTATAAAAAGTTGGTTTAAACGGGTTATTTATAGGGTAAAAAAAATAAATTAAAGGTTTTTTTTTAAATTTACAGCGGTAACAATTTTAATGGAAAAAAATCCGTTCAACAGTCAAAAGTGGGAATTCGCCCCGTGAAGAACTTCACGCAGACACACTCACGCCCCCTTCACACCATAGGGGGTGGCGTGCTATGTTGCCTCACGCCGTGAGGGCCCTCACGCAAGCCCTCGCGTGAGGGTATACCTCTTACTCTAAGAGATGATAATTTTTTTTTCAAGTCAAACTCAGGTGTAAATTAGATTATATTGTTTTCCCGTATTGATGATAATAACATTCATGCATAACTCGTTTTATTTATTATCATTTTTTTCTAAACGGTCTACTCTTCCTAAAATTAATCCAGAGTGTGATTTGATGATTTGGTTAGCCAATTTGGTAAAGAACGGTTTCATATGATCAAATACACCGCGTAAACGCTTTGGGAGCTTAAAATGCATATAGGAAGTGATCAAAATCAACGTAACTGATTTTAAAGTTAACAGATCGATTTGGGTTGAAAATAAGTTAATAAAGTTTAAAATTCACTTTCATAATTGGGAGTATAGATGTCTCAACGGTATTTGAAGACTTCATCCTCGTATATGAATTCGAATGAAGAGGTAGGATGATACATCCATACATATGTATAAGTATCAACTATATTGAGTATAACATGTTGTATACAAGTTGGGAAAGAAAGAAAGTTGTTATTGAGGAAAAACTTTCTGGTTTACATATATTAATTAATATAGCTGCCTGTGTGTTAGGGGTCAATTTTATGATCCGGTATCATGGATCCCGAATAAGTTCGTTATCCTGAGTAAGTTCAGTATCCTAAATGCTAACTTTATTAATCAATTATTATCTCTTTAAACTTTGATTTATCTTCACAGACAATTCACACTGACTTAGTCAATGCTAAAGAACAGCAAATTTGCCACCCGGTATACAACATGGATCCGGTATCATGGATCCGCCACCGACCACCCACAACCAACCACTCGTCGTTGCCACCCGCTCCTTGACACTGCCACCGACCACCCCCCCCCCCCCATTGTGCCGCCGCCACCCGACCACCACCCACGTAGTCAAACCCTCTTTCGTCGCCGTATGCCACCTACAACCTCCCGCCCGGTGAACCAATTAGTCATGGGAATTTTCCCAACACAGTTTCTTTTAATTTCAATGCTGAGTAAATAGATTGCATACCAAGAACAAGTCTTAATGCTTCATGAATTGTGACATCATGAATGTTGACGAAAGGTTCTTGCATAGATATTATTAGGACGATTACTTGAATGCTTCTTTGTTGAAAGTTGCAATCGTCAGATCGAATCTGTACCATAGTTCCTTCTATTCCAAATTGAAACAGGTGAATTCGATTAGCCTCCAAAAATTCAACGTTATGTGGCGGTGGTGGCGTGGTTGGAGGCGGGTATCGGGGGTCGTCGGGGTGGCGGCAGTGAGGGTAGGTTTCGGCCGTCAGCGGGGTTGGGGGTTGCTAATGTGACAACGGTGAGGTCGAAGATTCCATTTCCTTTTGGTGCTTCACAATTTGAAAGGAGTTTAAAATCCTTTATTTTGAAGTAATTAATTCTAATTCCAATTCATGTCTCGACCAAACACGTTAAAAAAGGAATTTAGATTCCAATTCCAACAAATTATGAACCAAATGCATTGACAATGGAATTCAAATTTCAATTCCATTGAATTGTGACAAACCAAACACAACCTTAATATACAAGGGTGGTGGGAGTGGAGCTCGGGTATGCGGGTACACCGCCGCACACCATGCAGGTAGTGGTGAACGGGTAGTCTGAGCGGTTTTCGAAACCCGCCGAAACAATGGGGATGTCTCCAAAAATCGAACGTTGAACGGCTCTTTTAGGGTAGTTTGGGAGGGTAACACTCTCACCTAGTTTGTATAAATGAAGTGGTATATTCTTATTGGTGGGTTTAAGATGGTAGTTTTGAGTGAAAGGGTACCACTCCCACCACCCTAAATAATGTTTGTATGATTATAACCGTCAGTTTCATTCGTCGTAAATTAGTCATAAATATTAAAACTCTTTAATTCTTCTATTACGCTTTCAATTTTGAAAAGAGTAAATTACCGTTGCGTCCCTGTGGTTTACATGATTTAACACAGTGCGTCCCTAACACGAATTTTTAACGCTTTGAGTACCTGTGATATACAATCTGTAACACTCTGAGCCTCTAGGCCTAACTTCGTTAAGTTTAGTTTCGACAGGGGTAAGATGGTAATTTACTTTTTTTTATAACCCTAATTTTCACTCTGAGCCCCAAGGCCTATTTTAATTCACGCCCCCTATCGAAACTCGTCTTCCTCTCTTCGTCTTCAACAGGAAAGGCTATCCGTAGCATAGTTGTAGATCAGCAGCAAAACTTAACTATCCGCAGCATAGACACTTATCTGCAACAACTTCATCAGGGGCTCAGAGTGAGGACGGCGAGTTTCGATAGGGGGCGTGTGTTAAAATAGGCTCAGGGGCTCAGAGTGAGATTTAGGATTATAAAAAACAGTAAATTACCATCTTACCCCTGTCGAAACTAAATTTAACGGAAAGAATTTAACGAAGTTAGGCCCAGGGGCTCAGAGTGTTACATATTGTATACCACAGATACTCAAAGCGTTAAAAATTCATGTTAAGGACGCATTATGTTAAATCGTGTAAAGCAAAGGGACACGGTAATTTACTTTTTTGAAAAGGTTAAAAGACCGATATGTAAAAACCTTAATTTGACTTTGAAGTTTTTTTACTTAGTCGTTTTTTTTAATTAGTCAAAGTTCATCATTTCATTATTATATTATCATTTCGTTCTTTTTTCTAAAATATCACTATATTTTTCCATCATTATTTATTTACATAAAATTTCCATCATAGTATTTACCCATCGGCCCATCCCCTGCTTCCGGTTTGTTGATGTAAGCGGTCTCTCTCCTGATGTTATAATTATTATTTTTTTAAACTTAAAAAAATTATATTTCTTTTCTTAATAATTTACTCTGCTGACGTTATAATTATTAATTTTTTTAAACTTAAAAAAAATATTTTTTTTCTTGATAATTTAAATTTTTATAATTAATTTTGGGCTATAAATTATAAAATATTATGTTTTTTAAGTTTGTACCGTTACAACGTTCTTATCTTTATTAATGTTGTTTATAACCGAGTCGTCGCTACGTGCGCCGCGCGGGTTTGTTTTTTACTGGTTAACTACTTGGATAGTAGGATTTGAAGACGTTACTTTTGTTTACTTTGCATGACGAAAAGGCCAAAAAAAAGGAAATCCTAATTATACTTTGTTAGAATTACAATCATGGTTTTGAAAATTGGGTTAAATCAGTTAAACCAGGAACAGGTTATAATTAAATGGTTTTTAGTACAAGGTTTTCATTTGTAGTACCCTACATGAGGTGTTTTTCTTTTTTCTTTTTTTTTTCTTTATATACTTTTAACATACCTTTAATTCTTTTTTATATACCTTTGTTTGTTTTTCTCTAGTTTTATATGCTATAACCGTACACAAAAGATTTGTTTTGGAGCCAAAGATCTCACTAGTAGTAGCCTCTCTACCCTCTGTTTTCATACTCAACAAATAGCTTGTCATCACTGAGATTTTTTCTGAATATTTTTGTTTGTTTATTTCAACCTGTTTTTAATAACATTCTAACATGTAAACAGATAAATCAGTTAGTTGGATCCCATTTTTTACTGAATCATCCACTTGGGTTAATGATATTACATCCTCTCTTTTAATTAAAAAAACTTAACTAATCAAAGTTTAAACCTTTTAAAAAGTTTTAGCCTGCCATAGCCCCCATATATAAATAAGACATTTTGCTTTCTTAGATATCACTCTTATAACTATAAACTATTAATATAACTTTCATGATTATGAGAGTTGCTGGGGTATCACAATTGTCTGTACCAAATAATGGACTTGACAACCTACAAAAATCAAAATTTTGTACAAAAATCGAATCTTAATTACTTTTGTATATACAAAATTAAAAAAATATATATGTAAAAACAATTAATTTTGGGGTGCATGTAACATTTACCAAAATAAAATGAAATTACAAACAGAAGAAAATTCACAAATTATTTCCAATGCCTAACAAAAAAGCAATATGGTGCGGGACCCTGTAAAAAGAACTATCATAATCATAATCGTCATCATCGAGACCGTTCGATTGACCCCGAGAATTGATCTGACGGCCCTATTTTCTTGTTGCTTTTCATCCTCAGTAAACCGTACAGCTTCTGAATCTCTTTCACAACAGGCACGCTGCAGCTACTGTCCATCACGATGACGCTCGATGTTTCCGCCAGCGATGACGTGTCCTCCGGCGATAGTACGCCATTATGATGCAACCGTATTCCGCTTTTTCCGCAGATCGGCGTTGAAGACAACCTGGCGTCACCGTTGATCTGCAAAGCTGTGATCACCGACTTTAACGCTCGGCCTGGTGAGCCACGGTTAGAGATCATGAGCTCGCTCATCTCCGCCGGACTCATCGTCGCGCCGGTTTGGAAGATCTCCTCTACTTGAGGAAACAGTTTGTGATCCTTTAAACCTAAGCAATTGTTCGCTAATATTTTGAAGGAATTGAAATTGCACAAAGGAAAATATATATGAACATCGATTCTGCCTGGCCGTAAAATAGCTGAATCGATCTTCTCTTTACTGTTCATCGTGAAAACCATCACCTTCTCGTCGCTGCAACACGAGTTTAATATTCCGTCCATGAAGTTCAATATACCTGATAAACTCACGGCCGTTGAATTTGATGTGATGAATCGATCGAGATCTTCAACTACGATCAACGACTTGCTTGTGGTTTGTAATAAAAGCATTTTCAGATCGGAATCGTCTACGACTTTTGAAAGGTCGATATCGTAAACGTCATACGAGAGGAATTTAGCCATCGCCGCAATGAAACTGGATTTTCCGGTGCCGGAAGGTCCGTAGAGGAGATAGCTCCTCTTCCAAACACGGCCTAACCGGTGATAATACTGTTTCGATTTCAGAAACGAATCGAGATCGGATTTAACCTTCTTTTTCAGATCTGAATCCATCGCTATGGTATCGATAGTCGCCGGATGCGATAATCGAACGGAACTCCACCGGCCTATGCTCCGGTGGTCGTCCGATTGTGTCGCCGTGTTCATGTAAAGTTTCAACTCCTTACATCTCAACTCGATATCTTCCGACGCTCGGTAAATATGCTGAATATACGATTGCAAAATCCTTCGTTTATCTCTCTTCTTCAATTTCAGCACAAATGTTTCCTTACAAACGCTTTTTTCATCAATCCTCTCGACTCTGTTCGTCCAGGAAACCCTAGCACCGAGAAAGGTGTCCTGAATGGTCTGATCGTCATCAAGACAGAGAACTACACCGTTTGGTTTCCTCCCGGAGACGAGGTTTGTGAAATCAGAATCTTCAATCGTCGATAGAGAATTCAGGTACGTCGAAACCTTCCGATAAAACAGATTCTCCTGATTATTTTCGTTGAGTTCCGGAACTTTGAGCGATTGATGGACGTGAATTCGATCCTCAATCCAATGGCCCCATTTCTTCAACCGGTAAATCAAAGTCGTTCGATATAAAAATAACCGGACAGATACGAACACACAAATAATAACCGACAGTAGTAGGAAAAACCCCATCAGAATTGATTGGGATTGGGTAAATTATAACAGAACCTTGATTATATATCCCTTGAACATTGGTAGAAGACGTTACTGTGGAGCGAGAATGTTTATGTGAGGAAATCGGCGGTTGCCGGCGGCCGGAGAAATTTATGTGGTTATATGAGAGAAGAGGGAGCAGAAGTAGGAAATAAGAATGGGCTATCGAGAATAAGTCAGTAGCGTCCGCGTAAATTACGAGTAAAAGGAGAATTAAATATTTAAATGTGGTTAGCAAACTTCCAATTTAGGGGGTTGTTTGGAAATTCTAAAATTGAAACGAGTGTTGATGAGGGCAGTAGAATACTCTTTTTTTCCCTCAGTACTCATTAGCTATCAAAGTAATATTTTGGGATTCTTTATATAAAGAATAATTTTTATGTTACCTTAAATGAGTATTAAAAATTACTTAATAATTTCATTAAGTTAAGAACTCATTTTTGTGACATTTTTTTATAAAATCTTTTTTTTTTTTTTAAATCACAGGTTTACTTCTAAAACCTATGTCCTAAAAGGATTAGTGTTTAGTAGACAAAGGCGGAGCTTAGTATTGATACGAAAAAAGGATTAGTGTTTAGTAGACAGAGGCGGAGCTTAGTATTGGAAACGACTCAAGTGACATTAAAACGTTTTTACCATTTTATGATATACGAAGAGTGACTCTTATTCAGAAGTGACCCAGACAAAATAATCTTGGGTGCATAAAAAACCAATCAACGCTTGAATTTAAAAGGCTAACTTTCAAGATAAAAGAGGAAGACTCACGAAATGTCTTTGAAAAATTAAAGTTCTCGTTTTCTTTTCTTGTGGGAGTCGGTAGAAAGATTATAATTTATAAAGTGTTTTATACATGTATGTAGTAAAATGTGATGCTACAAATTTATGTAACTAGTTAAATCAAGTTGGACCCGTTGAGTGTTTTTGGGTCCAATTATATTATTACTTCAATCAAAATAAGTTAAGAGGTTGAATTCAGGCATTACAAGAGACAAGATGATGGCGTTGTGTTAAATTTGTTCCAAAAGGAAAATAATAATAATAATAATAAAATTGACATTGTCGTTTTGCAAGTGGACTTTGTTCCAGCTCAATATAGTTCAGGGATAAAGTAATAATTTTTTCAGATAGATATTTTTTTTTGAAAGGCAAATTCATTAAACTTCTTGAGATTTGAACCCGAGACATTAGTGTTAAGAGGCTTTACTCTTACCATTCAAGGTATCACTAAAATTAATAACAAATAGTACCACATTTTTATATTTCTTATTTTTCATTTGTTAGTTTTCAAAATTTTGCACAACCCTTTTTAAGTTTTTAGAACGTTTACTCCAAAAGCAATCTATTGAAATTGATTATAAACGAGTTTCCTTAAATTATCTTTTTTTGTCTATAAAGGTATTTTAGTATTATGATATCTAGTAATAAACATTTTTAAAATAAGACTAAATTACAATTTATTTTTTTATGTTTGTCTAAATTATCAAATGATTTCTTTAAATTTTTAACTTTCACTCATAGTCTTTTATTTAAAAACTTTCCTCGTTTCTTGTACTTTAGTCTAACAGGCGTTAAGTTTTTCAGTTAAGTTATCACATGTACACTGCGCATGAGAATATTTTAGTCTTTTTACCCTTAAAAGTACAATTCTTGTGATTTAATTATTGTAATTAGATAGTCTTTTAATTCTTGTAATTATCCTTATTATTTAAAAACCTTATTAAATGAATAATAACTTCTTTTTTTAGGCTATAGCGGACGCCGTTACCATTAAGGTACCGAAGGAATTCGACGCCGCAGCAACGCAAGGCGGGTAAAATTCCTAGTTTGCGGTTACGAAGTTTGCGGTAATTTAAGTTTGCGGTTATTCGAAGTTTGCGGTTCTTTGAAGTTTGCGGTAATTCTGCTGTCGTTCGGTTTTGATAATATGGCTGGGAAAGATAACTTTCTTCAATCTATTAGTACTCGTCTGGATGGTAAAAACTACACCTACTGGAGTTACGTAATGAAGAACTTTCTTTGAGGGAAAAATATGTGGGGTTATGTCACACGTATTAAGGGAAAGCCTACAGATAAATCTAAGGCTACTGAATATGCCTTAGCTCTCGATACATGGGAAACAGATAACTCTAAAGTTATAACTTGGATCAACAACTCTGTAGGTCAGTTCATTGGTATTCAGTTGGCCAAATATGATACAGCTAAGCAGGTTTGGGATCATTTGAAAAAGCTGTATACTCAGTCTAACTTTGCCAAGCAGTACCAGTTGTAGTTTGATATCCGTGCTCTTTAACAGAATGAGATGAGCATTCAAGACTTCTATGGAGCTATGTCGGATTTATGGGATCAATTGGCACTTACGGAATCTGCAGCACTGAAGGTGTTTAAACTTTATATTGATCGAAGGGAGAAACAACGTTTGGTACAATTTTTAATGGCATTACGTTCAGATTTTGAAGGACTGCGTGGAACGATTCTTCATCGTTCCCCTCTTCCAAGAGTTGATTCGGTTGTTCACGAGTTGATTGCAGAGGAAACTCGATTAAAATCTCAGGTTGATAAAGGTCCTAAAGTAACTACTACTCCAGCTGTGTTTGTCGTTCCTCCTAATCAGCCTAGACAAGGTGCTAAAGTTGCATTTGATGAATATGCATTCTGCAAAGGGAAAAATAATTGGAAGTCTCAATATCCATTATTACTTAGCAGAAGGAATTCTAACTTGCAGAAGCCTCCACAACAGAACAGATCAGGTGGACAATTTCCGTCTCGCACATCCACTTCTGTTGGTCCATCTGGTCCATCTTCATGGACATTTAAACCACCTCAGTTTACTGCTGCTGCTGCTACACCACCATCTGTAGAAATGAACAAACCACCAGCTGCTCTGGATCTGCAAGTATTTGAACAATTCAAACAGTTTCTTGCCGCCAATCCTACCGTTATGTCTAATGTGCGACTGTCTTCATCTGGTACCTCAGGTATTTCGTCATCATTGTGGATTTTGGATTCTGGTGCCTCACATCATATGTCTCCCTATCTGTCTTATTTTCTTTCTTTATCTCCTATCTCTTCTGTTTCTGTCATGTCTGCTAGTGTTACATCCATGTTGGTAGAGGGTGTTGGATCTGTGTCTACCCCTCATGTGTCTCTCAATGATGTCTATTATATTTCAAAGCTCGCCTTAAATCTTGCTTCAGTCAGTCAGTTGTGTAAATCTGGAATTTGGATTTTCTTTTGTGACACTGTTTGTGTTGTGCAGGATCAACACACTCAGAGGGTGATTGGGATCGGCAATAGGGTGGGAGATTTATATGTCTTAGAAGAACTAAAAGTGTCTGCTCCTGGTGTTGCTGCTTCCAGCGTTGATTTATCCTCTTTTCATTTAAATCATTTGTCGTCTGAATTTTATATTTGGCATTCTCGTTTGGGACATGTGTCCGCATCTCGTTTAAAATTTTTGGTTTCCACGGGTGTTTTGGGTCAGTTGCAAACCTTTGATATTTCTGATTGTTGTGGTTGTAAACTTGCCAAATTTTCTGCTTTACCTTTTGCTAAAAGTATTTCTCATTCTGTTGTATCATTTGATATTGTTCATTCTGATGTGTGGGGACCATTACCAGTATCCACTAAGGGTGGTTCACGTTATTATGTTTCCTTTATTGATGATTACACTCGTTATACCTGGGTGTACCTTATGAAACGTAGATCTGAGTTCTTTGACATTTATAAAACATTTAAGGCTTATGTTCAAACACAGCATTCGGCTGTGATAAAGTGTTTCAGGTGTGACTTAGGGGGTGAATACATCTCTAATGATTTTACTCAGTTGCTTGCATCAGATGGTACCATACACCAATCGTCTTGTACTGACACCCCTCAACAGAATGGTGTTGCTGAAAGGAAACATCGTCATCTTTTGGAAACCGCTCGTTCATTCCTTTTATCAGCTGAAGTACCTAGTGTCTTTTGGGGAGAAGCACTTCTGACCGCCCACATGTGATTAATAGGATCCCTACTTCTCACAATGATGGGATGTCTCCATTTGAAAGTCTTTTCGGTGAACGCCCATATTATGGTGAATTACGGGTTTTTGGATGTACTTGCTTTGCTCTCCGTCCTCATGTTGAATGAGACAAATTGACAAATAAGTCAGAATTATGTGTTTTCTTAGGCTATGTCAGTGGTCCCAAAGGATATGACACGGGACAAAAAGGATACCGTTGTTTTGATCCTATAAGTCAGAAGTTATATGTATCAAGACATGTTACTTTTCTTGAACATATTCCATTCTATTCGATTCCAGCTAAGTCCCATGATGTAACAAAGTCAGATCTTCAGAATATTGATCCTTTTGCTAGCAACATTGATGTCCCAACCTCTGATGTTCCCATTTCTTCTGTTGATCCTAATATGCCTGCTCCAGATACTTCTTTTGCACATGATGTGCCAGTTCATGAACCTTCCACATCATCTGGCACCAATGTTGATTCTCCTCCACCACCGAGAAAGTCTACTCGTGCATGCAAGTCTACTCAATTACCAGATTTTGCATACTCTGCATATTCTGCTTCGTTTAGTTCATTTATTGCGGGCATTCATCATCTGTCTGAACCAGAATCATATAGAGAGGTTGTCTCTGACCCTCTATGGCAAAATGCTATGGCTGAAGAGCTCACTGCGCTTCATCAAACTCACACCTGGGATTTGGTTCCTATACCACCAGGTAAACATAAGGTTGGTTGTCGTTGGGTGTATAAGATTAAGACAAAGTCTGATGGCTCTGTTGAATGGTACAAGGCCAGACTTGTGTCAAAAGGATATTCGTGTCACACCCAACCGACGGCGGATTATACGTCGGGGCGGACGCGGTTGTTCAATAGCACAAGGTTGACTATTAAGGTTTAAATAATTTTATTAAATAACTTCAAGGTTCCAATACAAAGAATAAATCAAATACATAGCAAGAATACAAGTCTAATTGATTAAACATTCTAGGTCTAAGCATCCTATGTGATCACAGTAAAGTCTCATGTTGTAGTACCTGAAACATGTGAAAGAATCTGTCAACTACAAAATAGTTGGTGAGATACAAAGGTTTTGACACAGTTTAACAAGTATTTGAAAAGAATTACAATTCACTATGATATATGCATTCTTTAATGTAAGTATGAGAACAAGTATCTTAAACATTGTGCACATCAACCCTCCAACCAAGTTTAGGCATAACCCGCAGATTACCCTTATAAGTCTCAAGTTTAAAGTTTAATGTAGTAACAAACACCAAGGGCTCCCCCCCCCCGAAGGGGTCAATCAATCAAGGTGGATTGGTCAAATGCAATAGATCTATCATTGTTACTATCGGCTTGATCAAAGTTAATGAATGTGCTAGTTTTAAGTTTAATCTAAGCATACAAGTCTCAAGTTTAACATAAGAATAAACACGTAGTCATAGTTGTACAAGAATTGTGAACATGTTTCACCCCAAAAGCATAAAAGGAAAAAGGGCTAAGTATACTCACTTGGATGATGAATAGTATCCGACACGGATAAGTAGTTGCAAGGCTTAGAGGGAGAATATCCTCACGATAAGCCTAAGTATGCAAGTTTAAAGATTTAAGTATGATCCTATAAGTCTATGGTAAGGATCTAGGATTTCAAGATCGACTAGGGTTCCAAATAGAAGATGGGATTGATTGTGTTTATGAAGTTTAAATCAAGTTTAAAGTAAAGGTTTTAAATGAACGACGCAAGACTTGAATATCGAAGTTTAATAAGTTTATAGTTTAGAATAATTAAAATAACTATTCAAAAGTTTTACTACTATTAATTACATATGTTAGGTAATAATCAAAATAGTTTTCTAGGTATTCGTAAATAGAGTTGAAGTATTTGTTAAATGAAAGACTAAATAATTATTAAAGTTTAACAATAATTATTCAAGAAATAAATAATTATTAAAGATTTATAATAATTATTTAAAGGATATATATAATGATAATTATTATTTTGAATTTTAAATAATAATTAAGGTTTTATTATAATCATTTCAAGAATGCATGATTATTAAGGATAGATAGATTTTATAAGAATATACAATATAAAGCATTTAGGTTTTATTAAAGTTTCAAGTGTTAAACATTTATTTTACAAGTTATCTTGAAAATAAATAATGTTTATAAGTTTAAATCAATGTCAAGTTTCCATAAGTTTATAAAATAGAATTTCTTATAAAGTTTACGCTTTGAATCACAAGCTTAAAGTTTAAATAAAAAGTATAAGTTTACACATGTTTATATTTTATAAGGCTTATAAGGTTATAAATAATAAAGAGAAAATATTAATGTATAATTATTTCCTTGTCTTAAATAAATAACTAAATAAGTCTTGATTTAGATTTTAATAGATTACAAATGTTTATAAGTTTATGTTTTCTAAGTAAGATTTATACAAGTTATTTTAAAGTTTTTAAAATAGAATAATTAAAGTTTCAAATTTCATAAAGTACTTCTTGTTTAGTATATAAGTTTTATAAGGTTTTAAAAGTATTTTTTTTTATAATTTTTATATGTTTGAAACTATTTTTAAAGCATTATTTCTTACAAGTTTTAATCAAGTTTAATTAAATAAAATGACTTCAGAAGGTAAAAGTGTAAAAAAAATTCATTTTTAAGTTTATAAAAGTTTAACAGATTTTATAAAAATAATTAAAGTATTTAAAACTGATTTGAAAAAGCATAAAAAAATGAAATGGACAAAACCCGGCTCCCCGGATTCGAACTCGGGTCTCGCCCGGGTCACCTACACACACGCGCACTTAGCCAGCCCGACTACGGGTTCGTTAGCTTAAAGCATAGCAAAATAAATTGATAAATAGAATGTCAAACCAAACCCAAAATTCGTATGAACCCTAGAATTCAAATTCGTCAAATACGGCTTGATAACCCCTCTGTCATTGGAAACCGACAGAGGGCTTTCGATTATGGGATGGAAACGAGTTCTTTGGCAATTGGAATTACCTGATACGATGTCGAAATGGGTGAGAACGGGTTCAAGCTTCGACTTCGGCTCTCGCGGACTGAATTGAACAATGTAGGTATCGATCGATGGAATTGGGAGTTTGAGTGGTTGTGTTGTGGTGTCGTTGATGTTCCTATGCCGGTATTTATACACGATTTCGTGATTAAATGCCGAGTTAGGTGGGAAGTTCGCGAACGGCTCCATCGAATTAAATTGTGGCTCACGCGGCGCTAGGCTCGAAATTTGGCATTGATGGATGTTGGGTTTCGGTCGCATGCGGGAGTCGACGCCCGAGGTTCGTTGAACCTGGTCCGAAATCGCGATTTTGAATATAAGAGGTGGAAACCGGCCGCTGCGGGACTCGAACCCATGATTAGTTCTGGGTTTCGGATCTTTGGTTGAATTACACAACCAGTCCCTGAAGTCTCCTGGCCTTAACACTTCATGTTAAAATTTGATTTTAAGTTCACTCCAAGTTTCAGAAATGACAGTTTAGTCCCTGAGTTTTTTTATAAAAATAAATGTGTTTTATTTTTATAAAAGCTAACTAAGTTTTGTTATTTTATAACCTTATAAAATAATTTATAAAGTTTATCTTATAATTAACTAATAAGATTTTAAGAAATCTATTATTCATATAATAAAATCATATGTTTTTTTTATAAAGAATGTATATATATATATATATACTTTCAAATAAGTTTTATTTATATATATATATATAGATATATATATATATATATGAATATATATATATGTTTCAAGTACAACGTTCTAAGGATTTAAGTTTTTAAACAATAATTCGCGAAATGATACGTTCGGAAAATCCTGGATATTACAATTCGCAAACGTATGGTATGGATTATGAGGAAACCTTTGCCCTTGTGGCAAAAATGACATCAGTTTGTACTTTAATTACTGTTGTGTCCGTTCGACAATGGAAGATCTGTCATATGGATGTCAAAAATGCTTTTCTGAATGGTGATCTTCATGAGGAGGTTTACATGACTCCACCCCCGGGAATAGCTCATCAACCCGGTGAAGTCTGTCGGCTTCGAAAAGCTCTATATGGACTCAAACAGGCCCCTCGTGCTTGGTTTGAAAAATTCTCTACAATCATCACTTCCCTTGGCTTTCTCCCTAGCAATCATGATTCGGCATTATTTGTTCGATGTACGAATGCTGGACGCATTCTCTTGTCTTTATATGTGGATGACATGATTATTACAGGCGATGATTATGATGTCATTGAATCCTTGAAACGTGACTTGGCCCATCGTTTTGCTATGAAATATTTGAGATTATTACGGTATTTTTTGGGGATTGAGGTAGCTCAATCTAAAAAGGGATATCTTCTCTCTCAGACGAAGTACATTTCTGATCTGTTTCAACGTGCAAGACTTTCTGATAACAGAATTGCAGACACTGCTCTTGAAACCAATGCACGTTACTCTCCCACTGATGGTGTTCCTCTATCTGATCCGAGCCTCTATCTGAAACCAACTGCGCAGTTTGGTTTATCTTACAGTTACTCACCATGATATCGCTCATGCTGTTCATGTGATTAGCCAGTTTGTTACCGCTCCTACTTCTGTTCACTGGGGAGATGTTCTTCGTATTTTGAGATACCTTTCCTCACTGGAATCAACCCATAACCATATTTTTTTTTTGTTTTTCAGGGTGATAGTTTAATATAAATCTATTAAGATAATTCTTTGTTGTCGTTAAAATAATAATAATAATGTTAATTAATTAATTATCTATACAAGGTAAAAAAATAAAGCTTCTTTCATGTCACATGTCGCCTTTATATTCATTCTTATCATTTTTTTTCGTCTCTCTCTATTTTTAAAGACATACTAATTATACTAATAAAATAAATTTATTTTAAACTATCCTTTATTATAAGAAACTTTGAAATATAATTATGTAACTTTTATTTTCAATCAAATAGTAAATTAAAGTTAAATTACATTAAATATTAACGTAATTTCGAAACCCAATTATATATTAATTTTTACATATTTTGAATTTTGTTTTCTATTCTTAGTATATGTAATACATTTTTACACCTGTAAAATATATAAATAAAGATTTAAGAATTTTATGTATTGATATTTTTCATCTTGTATGTAATACACGGGTTATAAGCTTGTATATTAATATATTAAACCTATATAAACTTATTTTGGTACGCTCATATTACAATTTTAATCTCAAGTCAATCCTTACAATTCATCATAACAAAAAATCTATACATACTAACAAATAAAGCTTTTGGGGTGTCACATGTCATTCTCATATTCATGCTCAATATTTTTTTTCGCCTCTCTCTCATATTTAATGATACAAGTTTCTATAAGAAAATTATAATTTTTGTTTCCCACCCCTCTCTCATGTTAAATAATAATGATTTTTATAAAACAATTTTTAATTAAACAAATAGCTTTGTTCATAAAACATTTATATAGTTTGAACATTTCTTTCATTCTTTTTATAAAACATTTACAAAAAATAACTGTATAACATTTCTAAAATTTGTATTAAAAAATCTATATCTATACTATATAATAAATAAATGTTTTTAGTGTCACGTGTCGCCTCCACATTCATTCTCACCATTTTTTCCCGCCTCTATCTCTTATTTAATGCACTTATATCTTTTAATAATAGTATATATATTTAAAGCAAATATTAATTAAATAAAACACATTTATGTTTAATTATCCCTTATTATAATAAATTTTAAAATTTAATTATGTAACTTTTATTTCAATAAAAATATAATGAAAGTCAAATTACATTAAATAATAATCAACGTATTTTCGAAACCCAATTATATATTAATTTTTACATATTTTGAGTTTGTTTCTATCCTTAGTATATGTAATATATTTTTACACCTATAAAATATGTATATAAAAATTTTATATATTGATATTTTTCAACCCGTGTATAGACACGGGATCTAAACTAGTAACATAATATATTTAGTCCTTGAAACTAAACGACATTAATTTTTTTGTTAATTTTTTTATTACTAAAATACCTTTACTACTAAAAATAAACTAAATTAAAAAAAATCTTGAGTCCCTAAAACCCCTCCCTCTAATCTTCTTCATCTCTCGTCAACCCCCTCCCTGCCATCACTCAGGTCAGCCTCCTTCTCGCTTTCCATCTTCAGAGTTCAGTCAACCTCCCACTCATTGTCACACATCTCCAACAAAATCCATAAAAGCTTATGTTGTCTACATGGGGTCATTGATCGAAATTATGGCCCTTTATCGAAATTATAGACTAACAGAAGGTCATGCAACTGATGTTTGGTTAGTCCTTAAACACTTGGTGATCGGCAAAAGTTGGTACAGGGTGGAAATTCGTCACACCCCAAAATTCGGGCATGTGAATTCATTGGAATTATACAAGAAATCACAGTTCAAAACCAAACAAATAGCGAAAAGTCTTACTACAAAACATTAAACTAAACAACTGTCTAAATGAAACATAAAACAAAGTATTCATGAACACATCCTAAGACAAGTCTTCATCAATGCCAAGCCGGTCCAAACCTCCCTGAAATGCACACCTTAACATATTAGTTTACCAGTGGCGGAGCTTGAAAATCTAAGAAGCGGGGGCCGAAAAAAATAAGCAGGGGCCGGCTCTATACGTAAAAAAAATTTCGGACGAAAACGGAAAAATTAACATTACTAACGGAAAAAACGGCAGGGGCCGGGGCCCTCCCTGGCCCCTTCATAGCTTCGCCCTTGCATTTTACGCTGGTGAGTTCTATGCTAACATCTCAAAACACACTTAAAATTCATGCCAATAAAAGTTCCTACACTATCATGCTTAAACGGCTCACCAATATAAAAAAACCTCACTTGAAATACCACATGTATTATGTAGGCACACTAATCAAGCCCGACTCACTAACAAAAGGCCACACACATAATCTAAACATACACATACAACAAACAAGTAATAGTCATGACATACCGACAAAAACACACTTTGTAACTGATCAAAATAATGCAAGTAATAATTCAACAATTAAATACTACATGCTATTCATTTCAAAACACTTTAACGAGTATTCAAACTCAAAACACATTTAAAGAAGGTTCATAAAAACTCACTTAATTGCAATGAATTGTTAACGAAGTTAACATGCGTTCCTTGCTCACCAAAAGACAACACACGTATAATATTAACGTTTCACACCACGTTAATGTTCGTTAGACAATACCCAGATCATACGACCAATTTCCACAACCTAATCCACTCTATTTTAACTCGACATGTGCCCACTAAATAACTCACATTGGCTCACTTCCTAAATCATTGGTTCCAATTAATTTTATAGAAATAATTTAATAAAACTCATAAAGTTTATAACTTTATCAAACCACTAAACTGTCACAATGTCGGATCACAATCTCTATAATGTGGGATTCAGTTCGAATCGACATTCTCACACGAATTGACTAAATCGGTTGCACTCATGTAGTCGAACACCCCGTCTCTACTCTGTTCTTCCTAGCTTAACCGGAACCCGTAAACTAACTTGAACTCAACTCGTTCCGTCATCCATCATCGTTTCGATGATTGCCGCCCATCACCATCGCCACCCCTCACCCACACCGCCGGTCAAACACCTTTGTTGTTGTCGATGCGTCAGTCACCCATGGTGGTGTAACACCTTACTTCGATTATGACCAATAGTTTGAAAACAACGCAGTGGAAATAAAGGTCCAACTTTTTAATTTGAAGACAACCATTTGTTTGTTCATAAAACCAACTACTTAGTTAATAACTAGTCTTCATAGCTTACTTAGATATTCTTATAACAAGAAACAATCAAATATTAAAAAAAAACAAACTTGATCAAATTATAACATCATAAAAATCTAACTTCAAGATGTGTTGTCCAAGCTACTCCAAGAACTTGATCTTTAAGCAACGAGTCCTAATAGCTTGACCACCCACATCTTTTTATCTCTCCCTAAGCTCTACCTTTCATCACCACAAATTAGTACTTAGTAATATATAAGATCATATATCAAATGAACAATCAAGATTGAACAACATAACTTTACAAAAATGAAAGTGGAACAAAATAAACGAACATTGGCGTGTTCCTCCATAACACGGTCGTGCTCCCATGAACACGACCATGTCAGAACCTTCAGCCTAACTTTCTCGTGTTCCAATAAACATGGGCGTGTTTCCCAAGAATATGACCATGTCAAAACCTTCATCTCAAATTTCAGTTTTTCCTGCACATTCAGCATTTCCAACTTACCTACCCATTGTCAACTCATAAAGTCAAATATCATCACTCTCCACATGATTATCAATTCAACATCTCCTCTTTACAAACCATACTTGCATTTCCAAAGATCACTTAATGGACCAATTACTCACATTTAAGATTTATTCACATCATTAGTTCTTATACAACATTAATTAAACAGTTTGATTTTTACTTACGATAATTAAAAATCGTTACTTTTTTTAACAGCAAAGGCTCGGACAACCGGGATCAACCTGGAAAAAGGATCACCCTACCGCCCGAAGAACAGAAACGTGGTGACCAAGCTCCACACCACCCAGGAGGAAACCCACAACTGCGAAAATCCTCTGGCTCAATCTGGAACATTTTGTCCCAAACGAAACTCGAACCCATGACCTCCCATTTGAAAAGTCATGGGGCTACCACTCAACTAGAAGCTCGGTATTAAAAATTGTTACTAATAATTTAAGTTACATTTTAATTTAAAATCCTTCCAAACTTAACTATTAACAAGCCTAAGCGAATGCAAAGGTCGTAACGATATTAAGATAATCAGTAAATAATAATGTTAGGAAAATTGTATATTGAATAACTTGTGGATCGAGACAGTTAGGCTAAGGGAGTACCCCCTAGGAGGTGAGGTGGCATCGTGGCCGGCGTGGTGGCGTGGTCCACGAGCGTGGAGGGCCGGTGTGAAGATCTCCACGACGTGGAAAGGGAAAGTTGAAGGAGGTGGGACCAAGGACGTGGGATCAAGTTCAATGAAGTGTAGACACGTGTATTTTGCAGTTGAGTGAAAAGTGGAGCACTACGCCCCCATGTGTGGAAATGATGTGGTGCTGACGTGGAGGTGTGAAAATATATGGGTACTCCCCTTAGCCTTATGGAGATAATATATATGGACCAAAAGAAACTAGTGAGATATCTTCTATATTAGATAATAATCTTATAGTTTAGTGATATTAATGATTGGATTTTATAACAATGGTATGAGTTTAAATCCTGTAAGTGTAAGTTAAGTGGTATATTTAGAAATTATGAGTAAAAAATTATTGTTAAAAAAAGGTAGATTATTCCTGACTTAATTTAAAGCTATTTTTTTTACGTTTATAATCATATTAAATATTCCTAATTCACTCTACTAATTTCTTTTTTTTCTATTTATATTATTAATAAAAAGACATGTAAACATTTTTAGTTTATTACAAAATAGATTATATCTTACTAATAGGATATAATTTATTTTTCATGGAGAAAAACTGATCTTAAGTGGGTTTTTCCTCTAGTCTTTCCTTTTTTAGATATTTGATTTCATTATCTTCACATCAATACCATTTGTGAAACAAAAAATAGTTATTTGATGATGATATTCTCAAAATTTAATATGAGTTTGACATGTCTTTAATTTAAATAAATATAGAAATTAATATAAGAGTAACGTTGGCTTGATCAAGTGCATGCATTTATGGGGCCTGTATATAGTTTTTGTCAGGTCAGGAAATTGTACACCAAATTATGTGAAAAAGGACAGTTTTGAAGTTAATAAAAGCATCGATAGTTGTATAATATATTTAGTTTTAGATTTTTTTTTATCGGGTCATTTTCAAATACGTGTGATAATATGTATCTGAATACAAAAAAATATAAGCTTTCTATTTTCTTAAAAGTTTTTAAATAATAAGCTGGTCAATTTGGTTCTACTTAAAAAAAATTTTTTGAACTGCAACACCTATATATTCTAGGATAATTGGGTTTTTTCGGGGCAACACCTAGAACATCCAGGGCAGCCCACCACAGAAGGAACCCCCAACTGGGTAAAGCCCCTGACCTGACCACAGACCCATTTTTTGCTGTTGCTAGGATTCGAACCCAAGACCTCCACTATGAAAAGTCTTGGGGCTACCATTGCACCAAATGTCCAATGATTGGTTCTACTTAAATTATACAACGCTTCTAAACATGTTATTCTTATAAATCTTGCTCAGAGCCATTTTTACCTCTTGCTCGACCTAAACACGTTTTGCTCAGAACCAATTTTGACATTTTACCCGATCCCACCCACCCCTTTTACCAGACTCACATATAACCAAAAGTTCCATCTTAAGCTAGTTTTGATAAACATACCCCATATCTAATTAAACACCAACATTGGTTCAAAATTTATATTTTTTAAACAACAATGACATTGAAAAAGTAAAAGATAGATAATATATTCATTTACAAATTATGAAAATATCAAAATTCAACATAAACTGTAATCATTATCAAAATTCAACATAAATCAGTAAATGATTGTAAGCTACAAAAACCGTAAAATAATTACAAAAAAAGTAACGACAAGAAATGTATACGACGGAAGTTATTAAAAGGGAACAAGTGTTGCAAAATGAATTGGGTTAAAATATCAGAATGAATGTGACGCAAGCCATAAATAATAATTAAAGAATGAAATTTTTTCATCCACAATTAAGTATTGGCTTCAATTAAATAATTATATTGATGTCTTAAATTTTATATGGTTATATAAATATGTGAAGTTAGAAAATATATTTGTTAGATATAATTATAAAATTGTGTTATTACAATAGCTATTTTATTTTATCAGTAACTATGTTGTGTATTACACGGGTTGAATAAATGTAATTTCATATTTATTGTTAATAAAAAATTTGTCTTTAAAAACTCATGCATTACATGGGTTGAATAAAATATAAATTAATCTGTTAACACATACACTCGTCAAAATATGTTTTAAAAAAATGTAATTTGACGTGGTAGTTATAAATTCGGTTAAGTTAATTTTAAAAATATTTTGTTCAACTGGGTATTAATTTTTTTATGTAATTAATAAAATATTAATTCATATTAAATTTATTTTGTTAATAATATAATAACTATCCATAATTAAATAATAACTATTCATAATTAAATTTTTATTAAATATTTAAAAATATATTCTTTTAATATAATTATTTAATAGAAGAGAGACGAAGATACAACTGAAAATTGACATGTGTTTCGTATGATTTGAGGTTATTTTGGGCTCCCAATTCGATTATGGGGATAAATAAAAGCTAGTATTTTATTTAAAAAAAAGGCCTTTTGCTGTTCAGTCCATTGGCCCATATTTTGTTTCTAACCACCATCCATAGATTCATAACTGATTTTTAAAATAGTGTGAAGGGTTTTCATTTAGTGAAAACCACAAAATATCTTTTTAATGTAATTATACATGAATAAGGATGTTAGACTAAATTATATCTATAAATGAATTGTTTAAATATTTACATGTGGTCTTATCCAGCAGATAATTGGGATCTTCAAAACTCGGTTCAAGGCATTCCAGAGGAGTAGGATTACCATTCAAAGCATGTGATATCAACGACTAGTAAAATACACATTCGAGAACACCGAGTCAGAAGATGATCATTTCATTTTCCACCATCTAAGAGGAACCAAGACCATTCACGGAAGGTCAGTGTAGGAGATATCCTCACATCCGGACAAAACCAAAGAATAGAAGAGTCTCCCTTACCTCATTTAATGAGGCAAGGACAAAGGCATTAAATAAGGAGACAAGAAGAAGGCAGGGAGTACAACGTGGAAAAGAGAATCCGCCGGAAAGCAGGTGGGAATCCATTTGACCCCCGGATCCTAGCCGAAACCCCACCCGGACAAGGACCACAATATTCAATGCAAGGATCCTAAAATCTTCCATATAAGGAGGTACGCTGAAGAAGCAGGTAAGCATAACAACTCTCACACACGCAAGAAAGACACTTAAGATTATACAAGGACTTTCTCTCAGGGAGAAGTCCTCACCTGATCCTCGACCCGTTACTTACTCTCATGCCGGATGTTGGTCGCAGAGACTCCCCCCGGGGTCCCTGCGACGAGGCTGACAATGCTTTCTTTTGCAGGAACTCTTCTGGTGAAACTAGGGATTAGCAACTTTTGTCCTCTACTTCTTGGTGGGGATACGGGCTGCTACATTGGCGCCATCCATGGGACCTTAGCGTCTGCAAAAAAAAAAGAACCTGGAGTACTCCTACAAACGAAAGAGAAGTAAAGAAAAGGAGTACAGTGAAAATCGATGACAGATCCAACAAAGAAAAAGGGCCTAGAAAGTGGAGCAAACTCACCAGTCCCACCACCCCTGTCGGGAAGGGAAGGTGGCACGGCGATATCTACCCCAAGTCTCGCTCGAGGGAGTAAGGGAAGTGAAGGAGGCATGAACCCCTTCACGTCAGGAATAACAGATCCAGATGCTCCGCTCACAGAAAACGTGGAGGACGGCGAGGATAGCAGAGACGAGGACGAAGAACTGCCATCCATCACTCCCGAGTTTGTCAAGAAAAACGTGGAGAGACTGAAGGCTCAACTAGAAGCACTGGAAAGGGCAGAAAGAATGAAGGAGGTGTGCACTAAACTTAACTTCGAAATGTCAAACCCAGAGACGGGGACAAGTAAAGGAGGACGACAGAAGCAATTGCTCATCGACAAAGAAAACGCTGCAGACGGGCAAAACACTACGGCGGCCATTCAAGAACCGGTCATACCAGAGCTCTTAACGTCTCTACTGACAGTCCTAGAGACGCAAAAGAAATATCTAAGACAGAGCAAAGGTACGCCGAAAAACAATCCCGACTGTTCGCATAAACCGTATATACCCTATAATCTGTCAAACACATCCAAGTTCACCAAAAGAATAACATAAGCAACACTTCCCATGGGGCTAAATATCCCATCGGGTGTAGGAAAGTTCGACGGAACTAAGGATCTGGAGGACCATCTGCATGTGTTCCAAGGAGCGGGTCAAGTGAGACAATGGTCCATACCCACCTGGTGTCACATGTTTGCACAGACATTGACGGGAGGAGCACGAATGTGGTTCGACAGCCTCCCACAGGGAAGCATAAACGATTTCGAGGAACTAAAAGAACGGTTCCTACGAAATTTCAGTCAAAACAAAAAAAACAGTCAAAAATCCCTATGAAATACAACACATCAGGAGAAAGGACGAGGAGACGGTGGAAGTGTTCATGGAAATATTTATAAGGGAAAGCATGCAAATCAGGGATGTTCCGGAAATCATGAAGATAAGCAGTTTCATGAACGGAGCCAGGAACACACCTTTGTGTGAAAATTTAGGGGAAGATTTTCCCGAAACGTTTGATCAAGTCATGGTAAGGTCAGGGCCTGGGTTAGGGGGAAAGATGCAGGATCTAAAGCAAGAGAATGGGAACCCAAAAGAGCCATGCTAGAGACAAAGCCTAGGTACGAATCCTCGCCAAACGATAGAATCCAATAAAAAATCCAACATGAAAGACCACGGCCTACTTTTTCACCATATAGAACCACACGGAGCGAGTACCAAGGAAACTCCTCTCGTTACTAGCCCCATAACAGCACACATCGTTCAAGCCACACAGATCATCTTAGGTTTACCCCCTAACCAAAACGCCAAGAGTGGTTCTCGCCACAGAAAGGTCTAAGCTCCCGTTTGGAAAGCCGTTACCTCACCAGAAGGGAAATACTGACCACCCCCCATGACTTCTGTGAATACCACAGAGCAAGGGGACACAGAACAAATTACTGTATACATCTCAAGAAGGAGATTGAAACGGCTGTACGATCAAGAGGTTGTCTCACCTCATCAGGGATATCAAACATGGCGTAACTAAAATCGATGGCAAGGAAAAATTCAAAGGAGAGGACGGGAATGCAAAGAGGCACGTGGACGTCATAAGAAAGAGGGAAGATGATGCAAGGGTATGGAGTAAGAGGGCTCGAAAGGAAGAAGAAGAGTCAGCGGAATGGATGGAGGCATCCATCACCTTCCAAGCCCTGGAGGGGGAATAAGCACAAGATGCCCCACTAAAAATATCCGCCGTATTGGCAAGGCATCCGGTAGCTAGGATTCGTGTAGATGGGGGAAGCGGGTCAGAGGTGATGTACGAGCATTGCTTCAGAAGGTTGGACAAGGAGACACAAAGTCTGTTGAGAGAAGAGAGCTCCCCTCTGGTGGGATTCTCCGGAGAACTAGCATACCCCATTGGCAAGATCACCCTCCCCTTCACCCTCAGAGAAGGAGAAAAGGAAAGAACAATTGACCTCACGTTCATAGTTATAAAGGCGGAGTCCATGTACAATGCCATCCTGGGGAGGCCAGGAGAGCATTAAGAACCCTCACCTCTACGATGCATGGAATGATGAAATTCCCCACATCAAAGGGAAAAAGTATTCATCAGAAATCATAGCATCGATAAACAAAGTAGAGGGAGGAGCCAGTCGAGGCAATAATAAGACAGAAGAATGGATCTTGAACAACCGCTTCCCAGAACAGACGGTCAAGATAGGGAAAGGGCTCTCGGACAAGTGGAAGACGGGACTCAAGGAGATGCTTATGAGAAATATGGACGTGTTCGCATGGGAGCACAGGGACATGTTAGGAATACCCAGAGATCAAACAGAACACCGTCTGAACACTCACAAATGGCTGGAACCAGTAAAGCAGAAGAAGCGAAGCATGGGTCCCGAGAGAAGTAGAGCAGTTTGCGAAGAGACTAGAAAACTATACAAAGTCAGAATAGTCAAGGAAGTCAGGTATCCCACCTGGATATCTAACCCAGTTATGATAAGGAAAGGCGACGGAAGCTGGTGAATGTGTATAGACTTCAAAAATCTAAACCAGGCATGCCCTAAGGATTGCTACCCCCTGTCAGAGATAGATGCAAAGATAGATTCACTAACCCCATACCCGCTAAAGTGTTTCTTGGACGCATACAAAGATTACCACCAGATCCGTATGGCCAGGGAGGATCAGGACAGGACGACCTTCTACACCGACGAAGGAATCTTCTATTATACAAAAATGCTTTTCGGTCTCAAAAACGTTGGAGCAACATACCAGAGATTCATGGACTCTTTTTTCAAGGACCAGATAGGAAGAAATCTAGAGGTATACATGGATGATCTAGTGATCAAGAGTAAGAAGGAGTCCAGCATGTTGAAGGATATAGAAGAAACTTTTGGAAGGTTGAGAGGGGCTAATATGCGGCTGAACCCCAGCAAATGTTCCTTCGAGTGGAGGAGGGAAAGTTCCTACGAGTGGTGGTGTCAAAGGAGGGCATCCAAGCCAATCCGAAAAAAGTAAGAGTCATAGCAGAAATGAAGTCTCCTTCCATGGTACAGGAGGTGCAGAGGTTGAACGGAAGGCAGGTGGCATTAAACAGGTTCTTATCCCGTCTGGCAGACAAAACACTACCTTTCATGGAAACACTCAAATGAGCAATAAGAAAGAAAAATTTCAAGTGGACGGAGGAGGCGGAGGAAGCCCTCCGGTCAATGAAAAAGCACATATGTCAACTCCCGACACTAGCAACACCATCGGAAGGGGAAACCCTAACCATCTACCTGTCAGCATCAAGCACGGCAATCAGCTCGGTGTTAATGGTAGATCGTCAACAGAAGCAGATACCAATATACTTTCTTAGTAGGACACTCAAGGGACCGGAAGAAAGATACTCTCCCATAGAAAAATTGGCACTAGCCCTGATATATGCCTCCAGAAGGCTGAGGAGGTATTTTCAAGCACACCCCATCCGGGTAATTACAGAGACCCCCATTCAAAAGATCATGCAAAAGCTAGAAATTTTGGGAAGAATGGCAAAATGGGCCATAGAATTGGGAGACCATACCATAGAATATGCGCCAAGGACGGCGATCAAAGGACAGGTACTGGCAGACTTTGTAACAAAAACACATGAGGAAACTGAAAAATCCATGGAAGGAACAAAGAAGGAAGGAGAGAAGACAGGAGAAAAGGAAGGGGGAACCTGGAAGTTGTTCACTGATGGATCATCAAATGAGGAAGGATGTGGAGCAGGGCTTATCCTAATAAGTCCTGAGGATATAGAGTTGACGTACGCCCTACGGTTAGAATTCCAAGCCACCAATAATGAAGCTGAATACGAAGCCCTCATCGCATAAAGATGGCATACTGAATGGAAGAAAAGCACCTAGAGGCGCATGTAGACTCATTGCTAGTGGTCAACTAGGTCAATGGAGTGTATGAAGCAAAAGAGGAAACAATGGTGCAATACTTGCAGAAAACGCAAGACCTAAGAAAAGCCTTCATGTCAAGCACTATAATACACATACCCAGAACTCAAAACAAAAAAGCAGATATACTCAGCAAGTTGGCATCCGCTACCTTTCAACATCTGGAAAAGGGGTTTTAGGTGGAGATCCTGGACACCCCGTCCATCTTCACCCAAGAAATCATGACTACACAGACGGAAATAACGTCAACATGGATGGTCCCGATAAAGGAATATTTGACACAAGGAAGTCTCCCGGAAGGAAAGGAAGAAGCCCGAAAGATCAAGGTGAAATCATTACAGTACGAGATGATGGAGGGGTCCCTATATAGGAAATCATACTTAGGACCATCATTAAGATGTGTAGACGAAGAAGAAGCAAATTATATCACGAGAGAAATTCATGAAGGAATCTATGGTGCCCACGCAGCACCCAAGACAGTAGTAGCCAAAATCATGAAATCAGGATACTTTTGGCCAGGTATGTACCGAAGTGTAGTGGAAACGTTACGCACTTGTGATAATTTCCAGATACATGCATCGGTGACAAAGCAGCCAAAATACGACCTGATACCGGTAGGCTCAGCTTGGCCTTTTCAAAAATGGGGAATATGCCTGATAGGACCTTTCCCCGAGGGTCCGGGCAGGATCAAATTCTTGGTAGTGGCAATAGACTACTTCACCAAATGGATAGAATCCAAACTACTAGCCACAATCACAAGCAGACAGATGATCAACTTCATATGGAACAACATAGTGTGCAGGTATGGGATTCCACAGGTAATTATCAGCGACAATGGGACGCAGTTCGTGGGAGAAGTAGATCGACAAAACTGAGTTAAACGGGTTAAATCGATTAAACCGATATATTAACCGATCCAATTTTCAAAATCTAAGAAAACTAGTAATAGTACAATGCTAAAGCCTCATTTTTTACCATGACTAACTAAATACCAGGTTCGGTTTTTTTTATAAAAACGAACTGGTTAATACAATTAAAGAAATATATTACTAACATAACAATTTAATTTCTTAAATAATAATATTTATGATATTACATATAAAGACATTAGGTTAGAAACTTAGAAATCCATGTATTACATGGGTTGAATATATCCAACTTAATGTAAACCGGTAGTTTCTATGAAGATTTGTATGTTGGATGTCATCAACTATCGGTGAAATAAAAAATAATAAAGATCTAAGAATTATAAATAACAAATAGTGAAAATTTAAGAATTATAAATAATAAATAATAAAGACTTAAAAAATGAAATCTTCTTATAATTTAGTAAGTTTTAATAAATATTACGATAAATTTTAGATATTTAATTAATTAAAATCATTATTATTTAATAGGGGAGAGAGTTACTTAGTAGGAGAGATATGCGGGAAACACAAGTCTAGACTTCACCAGAAGTCGACACGTGACAAATAAAGTTATTCATTTATTACAATAAGGATTATGTTAGAACACAGTTGGAAAAAAATAAATATTAAATAGTGAGTGAAGATTTATGAATTATAAAGAAATATTAAATATTAATGAAGATTTGTGAATTAATAAAATAAATATTAAATAGTTAGTAAGAAAATATTAAATAGTTAGTAATGAAAAAAATAAGCAGGAAAAGAATCTTGGGTTCCCAGAATTGTGACACGTGAAGCAAATAGTTACTTAGTTATTAGATCTAGATTCGAGATGAATTTCACTTGTTCTACATATCTGATCACTTTTTAAAGACAATTAGTTTAACAATTTGAAATTAAACACAAATCTCTCTAGTTAACTCTTGAGAAAATAGATCGAAGTTATACATATATTGATAATTTTAGTATCATCAAAGTCATTTTAGTTTAGTTAGATTTACTTAGGATCAAAGAAAAATAAGCATAAACATTGTTACAAGTTAGTAGGTGTGGAGTATATACTAATACAAGACTATGTTCATTTCTAGCATCTCGAACCTAGTGGTTCAAGGGGGCGAACCCCCTTAGTAACCATGGGGGTTTCCAAAATGGCACCGCCCCTAGTCGGGTTCAAGGGGCAACGCCTCTGGCGGAGATTGAGCTGAGAGTCAATAGTAAATTGCTACTGATCCTAGTGGGATAAATGACAACTTAGCTTCAACAACAACTGAGCATAAGTGAAACCAGAGCATTAGTTGCAACTTAACAAGCGGTAGCAATTTGGTCATCAATAGCAAGTATGATCAAGAGAAACTTGTTGATGATGAGCAAGCCATTAGTGATAACTTAGTTATTGTTGAATGAATTCCCACTGATGATTTTTCTCGCTAATATAACTTCCCAAATGTTCATACTCTTTCATGAAGAGTTGCAATGACTTTGTTATGTTGGTTCCCTTTCCTATAGAATTTGCAGACTCGTTCTTCTTAATTATGCAATTGAAAATTCTCAGAACAATGAAATATTTTAGTCTAAAAGTGTCACCCCCTCCCCCCCAGCCACAAGCCCGGTTAACCGTGAGTGATTGATACAAAAACACACCATCGAAAAACTTACACATAAATCTTTCTTTCTAACATTGATTGAAGTACATCGCAAGAACCTAAGTCCTAATTTACTCAAACTTTACATTTAAGTGAAAGACACTGTACAACGAGACTTATTGTTTCACACAAGCCTTCAAAATCATTCAAACAAGTCACCCGAATCTATCATCATGGAATGTCATAAGCTACAAACCATTCCTACGTCGTTGACTACTGATCACTTAGATGTGTGCTCAAAACAAAAATAGGGTCAACTTATCTTGGTGAGTTTATGAATATAAACAATTCCAAAACATATTAAACATTATCTTAAATACTACTATCATATCAAAGTAGATAACAAGTATGCTAGCATGCAAATCCCCTAGAGCCCATCACAAAATCACCACCCAAAGCCTATCACAAAGGCACAAGGGCAAGTCACGTGTACACGTACTTATCATATAAAGACTCTTAAAGTAAACTTTTATCTACCATAATGCTAAGTAATTAAGATATGGATAGAGATCAAATAATAACCCTATGTTATTGTGTTAACCCAATTAACTCCACCAAAATCGATCCATATCATTTTTTTTAAATAACATTATTACACCAATACAACGTTATGTTCTTTTTCGCATTTTTATAAATTCGCAAGTCAATGGGCGTTTACACCTGGGATAAGTTTACACCAAATGTAAAAAACTTACATCAGGTGTAAACACCCCTAGACTTGCGAATTTACAAAAATGCAAAAAAGAACATAACGTTGTATTGGTGTAATAATATTGTTTAATTTTTTTTTTGATTTGGATCGATTTTGGTGGAGTTAACTGGGTTAACACAATAACAGTAGGTTAACAATGAAACCTTACCCATTAAGATATCACCATTTGTATAAAACATTACTAGTTAAATATACTCACCTCGTTTTGAAATCGTTTAGAGGAACTCACCTTGAAATAAGCGTATAAATACGTATACGAGCAACCGGCACTAGCTCACAACCAGGGGCGGACTTAAGTGAAGCGGGGGGGGGTGCAAAGGAACCCCCGAGTTTCGAAATTTTAGTGTAACGGTAGGTAAAAAAACTGGGGTGAACCCCCTAAAATACCCTACGGTGAACCCCCTTACAAAGTTTCACAGTAAGCGTAGTGGTTTAGGCCCTATGAATTTTGGTCATCTAAAAACAGTGAACCCCTTGAAAAAAATTTATGGATCCGCCACTGCTCACAACCGCACTGAACATAAGATAAGCAGGTTATCCTAATCAGGTTCCCAACACGAATCTTATCATATTTCTCAGTAGGTTAGACTAACCTTAGAAATCTAAATCGAGTCTTAAACGTTTTAGCTAACATCTTAACATTTGAACTTTCTGTCAACTAGAGTAATATTACCTCCGCGCAATACAACTCGTATTAACCATTTGGTCAGAAGAGTCAATGACAGGGCAATACAGCCCGTATCAAAACGTGTCACCGGGCATACCAGAGGTTTCATTTTATTTATCGTTTAAAAACAAAAATTAATTAAAGAGGTGATGATTCATGATAGAGTACATGTCCACCACAAAAAAGTTGCGTCATTGATTTGTTAATTTTGTCATGTTAGAATAGTCGCAGTTAACTCCGTGACCCTTATCTCCACTGCCGACCACCACCACCAACTCCCTCTCTATGGAGGCGATATCAACCTCCGTTCCATCCATCAACATTCCTAAAATACACCCCAAAACCCATCACTTCCACCATCTCAAACCCTCCCTTCTTCTTCTTCACCATCCCCACATCTCAACTTCCACCACCAAAGGCAAAACCCCCACTTCAATATCAACCAAACCAACACCCCCCTCTCATCACAACTACACCCCTCGCCACCTTCAACCAATCCCATCTCGCATCCAGACCCACCGGAACGCCGCCACCGGCTACGCGGCGGCGCTCATCGACGCCGCGCTGTGCAATAACTCGTTAGATGCGATTCATAAGGACGTGAAAAGGTTGTTGAAGTGGCTGCATCATAACGAGACGTTGAAGGATATGATGGCTGACCCGTTGGTGGAAGAGGGTGTGAAAGGGAGAGTGATAAAAGAGGTGTCGGAGAAAGCCAGGTTCCAACGGCAGGTGACGGCGATGGTGAAGATGTTGGTGGCGAAGAATAAATCCGGGATGGTGGCCCAAGTGATGGAGGAGTTTGAAAGGATTTATCATGAGCTGAATGGCGGTTTACGGGTGGTTGCTTAATCAAAATTTGGGTGGTGTTACTGTTTGGGAGTTTGTTTAAAACTTATTATTTAAAAAATTAATAAGAGAATGTGTTACCTACTTAATGTTCCTGGTATGTCTGCCAACGTTAATATTGTCATTTAAAAGAAAAAAGTATCAGAAACCCCTTGCTGCACACTTGCAAAGAAACCAAAAGAGAAATAGTTGATGTCCCAAACATCCTTTACGATCACAAAGTGAACCAACCCCATATTCAACTGGCAACGCTAAGTAATCTGTTATGAACCAACTGAAACAAATCCATGCTTATTTCATAGGATTGAAACCTATGCAACTATTTCAGAATGTTTTAGCTAAGGTATCATCATAATTCACAAACATATTTACATTGTTTTGTTCTAATCGTTGCATAACGTTATTTTCAAACAAAAGGTGCACAATTTATTGACATAGCAAAAGGGTACTAAAACACATACTTATGCTGTCTTTACTTTTGTGGTCCATTTTCTACTCCTTGCAACGAGTTTCAGCAGTTCATCAATAAGGATCACGGGTGATGAAACCAAGATGACCAAAACCCATTCGTCAAAACCCAAAGGAACGATACCAAACACATCAGCTAAGAATGGAACATAAAGAATGAGACAGTGGAGCCCAAAGGAAACAATCATGGCAACAAGAAGGTATGGGTTCCTCCAAGGTGGCATCGTTAACAAACTGTTGTCTTCCGAAAGGGCGTTCAGGGAATTAAACATCTCGATAGCCACCAATACTGAGAGTGATAAAGTCATTGCTTTGACTTTTCCAGTGGTGAAATAGTCACAAGGGTTTGAGAAACTGATTACTCGGTTGCTACCAACTGAAAATGGCGTCACATAGAAATCCTGCCAGTTTGAGCAATTTCCCCAGTTTCTGAGCTGAGATAGTGAAACGAGTGTATGCCCGTCTCCTATTAGATTGATGCCCATGAATGACGGTTGTGTGTACCATAGAACAAACACACCAACAGTTGCAAGTCCCACATAAGAACCGATTACCTGCCATTATAAAATCCAGTTAATGTAACATTTGTCTTTTATCGTATAGTTTTCATGTCAGGAAAAGGGAGACTTACCAGGTAACGAAATAGGACCCACGAGTCAATCAGCGGGTCGGTGCTTTTACGAGGTGGTTTCCTCATTATATCCACATCAGCAGGGTTAAAACCAAGGGCGGTAGCAGGTGGACCGTCGGTAACTAAGTTGACCCATAGAAGCTGCACTGGCATCATGCATTCTGGAATCCCGAGTACAGCAGTTAAGAAAATGGATATAACTTCCCCGACATTCGATGATATCATGTACCTAAAAGTTTGTAAAATCATGTTACATGAAAAAACAAAATATTAGTACAAAATAACATTGGAGCAGGATGATTATTACCTGATAAAAGCTTTCATGTTGTTATAAATAGACCGACCCTCGCCAACGGCCGAAACAATGGTACTAAAGTTGTCATCAGCTAGAACCATATCAGAAGCCTCTTTAGCAACCTCTGTTCCAGTAATGCCCATAGCAATTCCAATATCAGCAAGTTTCAAAGCGGGGGCATCATTGACACCATCTCCGGTCATTGCAACGACTTCACCCATCTCCTTGAGCATTCTCACTATCTCCTGCTTGTGCCTTGGTTCAGCCCGAGAGAACACCTTCCCCCCGCGTTTTGACAAAATATCGTGTTGTTGCGAACTTGATAATCCCATAAATTCTTTACCTGTAAAACTTCTACCTCTTAAATCCTCACCTTCATGAAATAATCCAATTTCCTTACAAATGGCTTCAGCCGTTGACTTATAGTCTCCTGTTATCACCATAACTTCTATTCCCGCTCTATGGCATTCTTCAATCGCACATTTCACTTCTTCACGAGGAGGGTCCTGTAAATTCATTAGAATTAAGTTTCAAATCAGTTTACTTGATTTCAGATAAAGATTATGAGATTATGATTTACCCTTAGACCAACCACCCCAATAAAAATAAGGTCGGTTTCAATCGAACTGTAGCAGGTCGGGTCGACCAACTTCTTGTGACCCGGGTGGTGTTCGCCATTATAATCTGAAAGGTCACCAAGATCGTCCTTATAAGCTAAACCCAAACACCGTAGCCCTTTTGAACTCATTTCCACATGTCTTGAAAGCAATAGTTGTCTACAAGGTTCATCCATCGGTACAACACACCCATCTGCTAGTTGAACGTGTGAACTACGGTCTAGTACACTCTCAACCGCACCCTGATTTAAGTAACAAATATTAATTCTTGAAATGTTAAATTGTTTAAAAGAACTACTTTATGAATGGGAATTGTTTTTCTATTGTATTTCTTATAGAAAAACGTGTTTTGGGTCAAGTCCGCCCAACCCGTTTCAATGCATACCATTATGACCCTTTGTACGACCCATTTACCTTGACCAGCAATCGGTTATGTCCGCTTGGCTCACGGACAATAACACTCATGGACTTACGAACTCGGTCCAACTCTAACGTTCCAACCCGCTTTGATCTTTTAGTCCACCACTCGCAACACCCTACACTCCATAAAAGAATAATAATACTAAAATATTTACAAATATCAGTATAAGTATCAAGAAAACATATAACAAAGTTTCCAGCTTGCCTAACTTAACACTGCTGTTATCAATCAAATAGTTTGCCATCATCTGCAACCCGCGTATTCTTTTTCTGGCTTTAACATCAGGAACTCCCATTTTTTCAACCAACACTTTTAAAGCAGCTTCAGTAGGCAAACCAGTAACCCTAAAAACACGACCGTCGCGATAAACACCAGCATCGTTACAAACAGCACATATTTCTGCTACAGCCTGCAAATTAGCATCCATATTGAAACAACTCCAATCCACAATACCACCATCTTTAGGATCATAAGTTGTCCCTTCCACATGAAACATCCTTGGGGCCGTCTTTTTCCCACCAAACGTTAAAATCTCTGTCACAGACATTTGGTTGGTAGTTAATGTGCCTGTTTTATCAGAACAAATCACAGTTGTGCATCCTAACGTCTCAACACTAGCAAGTTTCCTCATGATTGCGTTCTTTTGTGCCATTTTTCTTGTTCCTAGAGCTAAACAAGTTGTGATCACTGCTGGAAGACCTTCAGGAATTGCAGCTACTGCTAGTGCAACAGCTGTTTTGAAGTAATAAGTGCATTTATCGAAGGAGAATTGAATATTAGTTGGCCACCCGTTAACCGTTTCCCATTTAAGAAAATATTTGTAGTTGATAACCCAAACAGCAAGACACACAAAACCAATCACAGTCGTTAGATTGTTTCCAAATTCATCAAGCTTTTTCTTTAATGGAGTATCGGATTCTTCCAAGGAAGCTTCGTGTATTTGTTTCTGTATTTCCCCGATTTCTGATTTCATTCCCGTGTTCACAACAATGCATATACAACTTCCGTTCACAATCGTGGTCCCACCAAAAACCATGTTATCTTTAGCTTGCAGATCACAATCCTCAAGTAACACGGGCTGAGTTCCTTTTAGAACAGGGACAGATTCGCCGGTTAAAGAACTTTGTTCAACTCTTAAAGTTGATGTTTTAAGGACTGCAACTCTCATATCTGCTGGGACTTTATCACCTACACGCAACTCCACGATATCTCCAGGAACAAGATCTCTAGCAGGCAAATCTGGGATTAAATACCCGTCTCTCATAGTCTTACACGATTCACATTGCATCTCTGTTAAAGCCTCGAGGGCCTTTTCAGCATTAGTTTCTTGCCAAACACCCACGAAAGCATTCAAAACCAGGATCATAATGATCACCACGGGTTCAACATATGCTTCAAATCCAGATTCTTTGCTTTCATTTTGTTCAAAGTATGCAAGAACAAATGAAATGAAGGCTGCAACTAGAAGGATTTTTACAAGCATGTCATCAAATTGTTCAATGACTAGTCGCCATAACGGTTTCCCTTTTTCCTTTTTAAGCTCATTAAAACCGTGAATTTCACGTTGTTTCTCTACATCATATGAAGATAAACCCTTTTCAAGCTTCACATTATAAGCTTTCAAGCATTCATCCACAGACCGCGACCAAGCAGGGAATGGTTTTTCATCCATCATGGTCTTGAATTTGAGACTTTAATCCTTAATTTGAAGTTAAACCTACACAAAAATAAGTCAAATCTCAACTAAAAGTCAATAGTTGTAAATGTTTTATACAAGTTCATCACCATAAAGAAAATATAAAATCTTTAAATGAGGGGGTAGGCTTTGCTTATTAAAATAGGGACAATCAGACAATTAGTTATTAGAATTTTTTATAACATTTTGATTGTTTAAGGGGCTTGCTATGGGAACACCACCCTCCACTCTGTACACCAGCATGTCTGTCACATCATACGGTTCGTATGATGTTATACGGACCGTATGACTTTGTCAGTTGTCACATCAGTCATTTCTTTGTCAGCCAAACACATCAACACAGGCTGTATGATAGTGCGAGAAATGGTCATACAGGCTGTATGACTTTATCAATAGTCATATCAGTCATTTTAATGTCAGTCAAAACACATCATACCAGCCGCATGATTTGGCGAACACCACCTCATACGGGCATATAAAAAATCATATGAGCCGTACAATCATTTTCGCCCTATCATACGACCTGTATGAGCACTGGTGTCTGGATGTTACGTGTGTGGTGTCTCTTTAACGTTTGTTTAAGGTCTTAAGGAGATGAATGACACAATATAATAAAAATCAGTTTTACTAATTATTTAACCCCTAAATAATCAAATCAGATAATCATAATGAGTTTTGTTGCAATCAGTTTCACTGTACCCAAACACTATGAAACTGATTATCAGTTAGTCACTCTCAAAAGGAAATGCCAAACACACTCAGTAAATTAACTAGAATTCACTGAAACAAATTGGAATAAACCATCCTGGAATGCTGGAAATTAACTTCTGCATACATAAAATTAAAAAACACAAACAATTAAGAAAAAAGTAAGAAAAATAAAAACCTAATTTCGCCAAATTGTGAACCCCAAACAGATAATCTTTCAAAGGGAAGTTTGAAATTGCATTTACAGGGGAAGTGAATACAGTAACTGTAATTTAGGAAGTTACCTTTGAAGCAGAGAGTGGAGAAGACGATGATGGCTTTGAGACGAAGCAATGTATAAAATGAAGAAATTCTTCGGAAGATTCTTCGAAGAAATTTCAAAAATCAAAAGTTATTTGAATTGAAAACCCGAAAAGTACTTTGAATTCTGAGTTTTATTTGTTTTTATTTGCTATCTTTTCTTTTGTTTGCTTTCTTCCTGGAGAATTTTTTGGGGTGGTTGTATCCGCTTCAAAGAATTTCTACACCGTTGGCAGTTGCTGTCTGTAACTACCAAAGGTTTCCCTCAACTATTTATCATAGAACAGATTTAGTCCTTCTAAGATATCTGATTTATTTACTAGAAATTAATGACTTTATTTCTGTTTACTCGATTGAATGCTTTTGAGCAATGTTTTAAAACCCGGATCGGACCGGCCGGTCCGATCGGGATTCGGTGGGTTTAGCGGTCCGGTCATATGGGTTAAAACGGGTTGCAAAATAACCGACCGGTTCGGCAAGATATCCGAACCGGTTTTTTGTAATTTTTTTTTTCACGTTATAAAAGTCCCCACTTTGAATTTTATTTATTGAATTTTTAAGTTTGAATTATGTTTCTTGATACTTGGATTGAATATTTGAACCCGTGTTCCTAAAAAATGATTGTTATGTGTTTTTTTTTAAGTTAAATGGAATTTTTTAAAATTTTTAAGTTTGAATTATGTTTGTTGGATACTAGGATTATTATGTGTAATTTTAATATTTTTTAAGATGCCGTACGGTTCGTAATCCGGTCGAACCGGTCCGACCAGTGGACCGGTAAGGCATCCGGTTCGTTGTCCGGTCCGGTTTTTAAAACATTGCTTTTGAGGTGTTTATCATCTCCGAGTTGGTTTCTACTAAACACGTTTAATTATACAATTTCTCTCTTGTCTATAGTTAAAAATGTCCAAAACTTGTTACATGGTATTTTAGTCAAATTATTTCTTATAACACAACATTTCTTTCGTCCACGAGCAAGGAAGGATTTGCATGAGGTCTCCACAACCACCAACTTAGTTGCTTACCTACTTGATGAGGTTTACTCCGTCATCCTAAACGACACAAAGATGACTTTGATGCCATTTAAAACATTTGACAAGTTATACTAATTAATATTGTTTGTTTTACACACCAAAAGTATATTGTTTTATTTTTTATTAACCGGTGTGGGATTTGCTTAAATTGTTATTACAACACGTATTTGGTGCTTTTGGTTGTGTACGGGAAGAGAACGTCACATTTAAGTATGCTTAAGTGAACGAAATTTCAAGATTGGTGATCCCGAGGGAAATCTCTCCTTGGGTAAAGAAAAACAAAGTTGTGAGCTCACTCTGGACAAAACAGACAGTATTGATTGGTGTAGGGGTCTGGCGTTACAAATGGCATCAAACTTTTTTTGAAGAGCATAAATGGTATCAAATAAACCTTGTTGCGTTAACGTTTGACACACCTCAACGACAAAGTTGATTCTTGTTAGAGAGGGATGGTTGTGAGAATTAAAAAAAAAGATAAAAAAGAATCAAGACATTGTCGGCTAATGAGGAAGATGTTGGGTTCATAAATAATATATAATCTTAAATGTTATCAACGCGTCTTGACATCTCATTTTTGTGAAAGAAGAACTTCATAGTTAGTTGTGCTTGTGTGAGAGAGTCTCGTGAGAAATGCTCACCACAATTATTGTCAACCTCTTGCGAGCACTCAGTGTAAAATAATATGATACAACGCAGAGAGTGATGATTGTTATGAGACATGAAATGTTAGAGTTACAGTGAAAGTTAGCAATTTAAAGAAATCTTTAAGCCTTTGATCCACACGGGGATTAGTTTTCCTGTCATGGCGGCATGTCTACATATAGTTGTTGTAAATAGAAACATATTTTATAGATATGGTTAACCACTTTGTTCAACCGTATCTTCAATATCGGTAAGATGCCAGATTAGTGGACGAGTAGTGTCATACTCCCTCTTTTTAAGAATAAAGGAGACGCACAATGTTGTGGGAACTATAGAGGAATTAAGCTGATAAGTCATACTATGAAATTATAGAAGTGAGTTATTGAGACTAGAATTAGACGGGAAACAAAGATGGAAGGAGGAGTAGAGGTAGGCCCAAGCTGACTTGGGATGAACGGATTAGGCATGATTTGTTATCCTTGCATCTCTCTGAGGATATGGTCGAGGACAGGACTTCGTGGAGACGTAGGAATAAGGTTAAGGACTTTTAGGGAGAGGGTAACATATGGATCTAAACTTTATCGTAGGGGCTTAGATCTATATAGATTTGTGGTGGCCTAAGCATGTTGTCGTTTTCTTAGTTGTGTATTTATATGTTATTACATGTACTATCTTAATTCTCTCACTACTCACACTTTTTCATATTTTCCTGACTTTATTAATACTATTTTTATCAGCTGACTTATTGTTTGTTGTGTAGATGCAATGTGGTGAGTGTTATTGATACTAATATACCTTTTCAGGTCCTGAAAAGGTTTTTGGAGCTGGGGGTCTCCCTGGAAGCAGTATTTGTATCCTATAAGATAAGGGTATGACTTGCATACATCTCAGCCTAATAGCTTGGCTATGTGTGAGATTTTACTAGGTATCATTGATTGATAATCATGATATAACTCAATGATGTCGTACAGGCGGTCTATAAAAACTAACAAATAAACCTAACCTAGACTCCTAAGTAATAAAAGGAGTACCTTCAACTAAATCGCACTGACAGGCAAGTGTACCTATCGAGAGTAGCACAGCTTGATGGTAAACCGATAGAGACAATGCATAACTATACTAGACTCTGACTCGGACTAAAGGTTAAATTGGTTTGGGGGTTTTACTACACTAAAGATTAACTAAGAATGCAGCGAACTAAGAACGACTCAGCTATTAAGAACAAGATCTAAGGTGAAATCAGAATATGGGAAGAATACTACCTAGGTCGGAATCCTATTTGCAAAGTACAACTTTTACCGGTTCTGGAAACTGTGATGGATCTGGGTTTCTAAAGATGACAACTAAAGACTATCTAGTGGATCCGTAATCACTCTCAGGGTGTCACCAACTAAGCTACCTAAAGATGTACTCGACTCACCAGATTGTTGGATCGCTTCTCAGGTATTTCCAACTATGATAAAGTACCCTAATAGACAGATTACCTCTCAGTCTCTCCGTCTACCAATACACTCGAAGAATGCACGGGGTAATCCCAAGATAACAACTATGACACGAATAGCAACAATCACTAGACACCTAATACCGGCTTCCTCTTAGACAGCTGACACTCGGAATCCTAATGACGAAGACTAAACGACTAATTCTCACCTCTCGGGTATTGAACTAGGATGCACATTCAATTCAAATCAGCAATCAATCACAATCCCTATGGTCACTACGTCTAGCAAACCACTCATAATAAAAAACCCTAATATCTATGACATAGACACGCAGATCAAACTGGCAGACAACCACAATCAACGTAGGGAGTTATAATCAACCACACAATCAGACATGAGCATACAAACTGTGACAAACTGTGACAAAACTGTATAGCATTTCGGTCGCGGTTGCACAGACTGCCGGGTTGCCTTTACAAACTGTGTAATAGTGATAATCGATCCCGCCCGAATGGAGATTGAGTACGGGCAGAGTGACAAAACCTGCAAAATAAACCTCACAACAAACCCGCAGCATTAAACTGACTCAAATTAAAATAAAAGACTCGACTGACTCAAACTGACTCACTAAGAATTAAAGACTCAAGATAGATAGCATGCAGAGAACTGTACTCGATGCGTGGCAAACACATAGACATGAAAGCCACAGCAAGGTCGGTCATCGGTCATGAACGGTTTCAAGCTTCCCCATGGTAATGGTGGTCGGTGGTATGAATGTGAATGGTGATAGTGGATGATGGCGATAGATGGTAATGATAGATGGTGTATGTGGTGGATGATTATGGTAATAGAGGTGGTATATGTGAGGATGAGTGGTAATGGTGGATGTGAAAAACCATGGACAAAAAGGGAACAAGGCAAAACCAGGGCCCCCCCGCGTACCGCGAAAGAACCAAGGCCACTCCTCGCGTACCGCGAGAAGTTGAAAATGTGGCGGGCCTTTATCTCTATCCTTCGCGTACCGCGAGGAACAAGGTACAATCTCTCGCGTACCGCGAGGGACCTCTGGTGACAGAAAGTTTTGAGGGTTTTTGTACTTAGAAAATTTTTTGACCCCTCAAACTTTTTTCACCCAAATTCCATATAAAACTATTCCAAGCATAAAAACAAATGTAAAAATACCTGGAAATTCATTCCCGGTGATTTTCCTCACCAAATCAAGCGCGAATCCCTACAAAACATGACACAAACAAAACACATATACCGAAAAGCACAGAAAAAAGACACGGACTCAAATCAAAGAAAGCATACAAACTCTACATCCCGGGCACTTGCCCGAGATTCAAGCAAGCCTATCAGGAGGCTTCTCCTTGATCCTAACCGGCACCGCCTTCATTCTTCGCGGCCTCCTAGTCCTACACATTACACGACTACTAACTAACCTCAACCACTTACTAACACTCTCTCTCAAATCAGTCCACCAGCACTTAAACCTACCAGGTCCAAAAATGACATGCATCATGTATCCTAACAAGCTATCACCCTTACACGTCCACACACTTGGGGTTTGCATTATCTCTAACTCACCTATATTTCTCAACACACGAAGTTTCTTGCGGGGTGGCCTAGACTTAGGGGTTTTAAAACTAGGGGTTGGGTCGGCAGTCCCCTCCTTAGAACAAAGACTAGGTGAAGGTTCAGGAATGAGATTTTCTATGGGTGTGACCTCTAAACCTCCACCAGGATCTCCGGGATCATCCACCACGGGAGCCTCACAAACTACCTGCTCCACTTATGCTAATATTTCACTCAGACTGTAATCATCATCGTCAGCACTTAGGAACGAGGACCCTAGCAATTTCCTTTCAAACTTCTCTAACGAATCCGTAGGGTCCTCTATCCTTACTCCTTCATCTCCACCAACAACACCCTCTACTGGATTAGAGTCCCGGAATTCGTCCACGAAGGTATCAAGCATGCACACTGAGTGGCTATGCTCGCCAACATCCTTCATGGACTTTATAGCATCGAATGTAATAGACTCATCCCCCACACGAAGTGTGAGTTTCCCCCCAAAGACACCAATCATCACCTTGGCGGTACGTAGGAACGGGTGTCCTAGGATGAGTGGGACTCTATCATCCACTTCCATGTCCAGAATAACAAAATCCATGGGGAATACAATCTTGCCTACTTTCACTAAAAGATTCTCCACAATTCCCCATGGATACTTGACTGAGCGGTCAACCAAGGAAATGTTCATGCGCGTCGGCTGCAGTTCACCAAGGTCTAGCCGCTTATAGATAGAATATGGCATCAGGTTGATGCTAGCACCCAGATCAGCCAACACGTAGTGTAAGGGCAAGCCGCCAAACAGACACAGGATCGTGAAACGACCTAAATCTCCCAATTTCTCAGGCAGCTTGTTCTGCCCCACAGCAGAACATTGCTCACTAAGTGAGACTTTAGAGCCGTCCTCTAGGTTCTTCTTGTTGGAAAGAAGGTCTTTTAGGAACTTGCCATATTTTGGCATACGCTGAAGGGTCTCTATGAAAGGGAGATTGACCTTGAGTTGTTTAAACATATCAAGGAAGGTATTATATTCCCTAGCCTGTTTATATGGCAGCAAGCGCGTTGGGTAAGGAATACGACTAAGGTCAATCTCGGGGGACTTCATCTCCACCCCCTTCTTCTTTTCCTCTGCCCTCTCGGCAGGCTTCTCCACTACAATCTCCTCGTCTACCGGCTCTTCCTCTCCTACCGGCTCCTTTAGTATCTCCTCCATATTCTGCTCTTCACTCATCTTAGCATTGATCGTAGCAAATCAAGCTCTCCAATCTACCTTCTTCACTTCCTCTACCGAAGGTATGCCATACTCAATGGAGTGGGAGTCATCCTCTACAACCTCTTTCTTCTCCACACTCCTAACTGACACGGCCATCACTGAAGCATTTGAGCCCGAAGATGGACCTCCTTGTCTACCCTTCAGGCTCTGAGCGATGTCTCCTACCGTACGTTACAAATCCTGGAATGCCGACTGCTGATTCTTCAATAGAGCGTGGCTATCCAGTCTTTGTCTCGTGTCCTTGTCTTGTTGGACTAAGTGGACAAGCAGTTGTGTCTGATTCTCGAGCATCTCTTCAATCTTTCTTGTATTAACACTGCTTCCCGAGCTCGCTCCAGCCTCTTCTCCTTCATACTGCTGCTGGCGACCATTAAACCCATGCGGGTTATTTCCAGATCTCCATCCTGAGCCATAAATATTGTTGTTATTATACCCTCGGTTCTGGTATTGGTTGCCAGCATAGCTCACATGCTCCTGATTATTTACGAGAAAATCTCGGGTGTCGTGGCCTCCCCTGCACACTTGACACCGCTGAGCACTGAGCTTCAGCTCCTTAATATCGTTAGCCATTGAGGCGAGTGCAGCAGCCACGCTAGTCTCAGGAGTGACCTGATGCGCATCTCTAGGAGAAGAGGCGGGTGCTCTAGCAGTAGGAATGGAATTCCTAACAGAATGGGGATGCTGCTGTTCGGCTTGAGCGAAGCTCTCGAACATTTCCTCGCACTCATCAGGCTCGAGTCTCTCCATGATATGACCTCCCGCAGTTGTGTTGAACATTTGCTGCTTCTCGAAGGTGAGACCATTGTAGAACTTCTCCACTAGCGCCCAGTCAGAAAGACCGTGCTGGGGACATCGGCTCAACAACGCGTTGAACCTCTCCCAGGCTATATGATAGGGCTCGTCGGGATCCATCCGGAAGGAGTGTATCTGATCCCTAAGGCGAGCGGCCCTGAAAGGTGGATAATACTTCTTGAAGAACTTGGCTTCGAGATCTTCCCATGTGGTGATTGAGTTGTATGGGAGAGTGTCGAGCCAAGTAGATGCACGACCAGACAGGGAGAATGGGAAGAGACGCAAGTAGATTGCGTCCTTAGATACACCCGTGAGATTGAAAGTATCACATATGCGCGCAAAGCGGGACACATGTCCGGGTTCATCTTCATCCTCGAGGCCATGGAATTGGGTGGCATGAGTGATCGTACTCATGACATGTGATGGGATCTGCCAAGAATTGGTGTTCGGTATAGTGGGGCGTGTGATCGAAGATCTCGCGCCCATGACCCCATCACTGGCCCTCTGGTGTACTGTACGCCTCGCTGGTAGGTCAGCGTCACCCATTTGTGGAAAGGGGATTGGGCTAGTAAGACGTACCCGGGTGCTGCACAATGCTTTCAAACGCTCCCGGAAGTCGCGGGTGCGCTCGTGTAGCTCTCTCTCGGGCTCTAGGAAAGCTGAATAAGGTGGTGATCCTTGTGAGCGAGTATGATAAATAAACAGAAAGACTCTAGAAGGAAACAGAACAAAGACTCAAAGACACACAGAAAGACTCGATTCTAAATTAGACACTCATATAAGACTCACTAGTAGCACAGAAGACAAGTAGCACACAAGACTCAACAGAAAACAAAATAAACCAAAACTCACTAAAAGAACTAGTCAAAGCTAATATTGCTATTGCCAAGTGTCCCCGACAACGGCGCCAAAAACTTGATGTCGTCCAGGCGGTCTATAAAAACTAACAAATAAACCTAACCTAGACTCCTAAGTAATAAAAGGAGTACCTTCAACTAAACCGCACTGACAGACAAGTGTACCTATCGAGAGTAGCACAGCTTAATGGTAAACCGAGTTAACCCTAGAGACAATGCATAACTATACTAGACTCTGACTCGGACTAAAGGTTAAATTGGTTTGGGGGTTTTACTACACTAAAGATTAACTAAGAATGCAGCGAACTAAGAACGACTCAGCTATTAAGAACAAGATCTAAGGTGAAATCAGAATATGGGAAGAATACTACCTAGGTCGGAATCCTATTTGCAAAGTACAACTTTTACCGGTTCTGGAAACTGTGATGGATCTGGGTTTCTAAAGATGACAACTAAAGACTATCTAGTGGATCCGTAATCACTCTCAGGGTGTCACCAACTAAGCTACCTAAAGATGTACTCGACTCACCAGATTGTTGGATCGCTTCTCAGGTATTTCCAACTATGATAAAGTACCCTAATAGACAGATTACCTCTCAGTCTCTCCGTCTACCAATACACTCGAAGAATGCACGGGGTAATCCCAAGATAACAACTATGACACGAATAGCAACAATCACTAGACACCTAATACCGGCTTCCTCTTAGACAGCTGACACTCGGAATCCTAATGACGAAGACTAAACGACTAATTCTCACCTCTCGGGTATTGAACTAGGATGCACATTCAATTCAAATCAGCAATCAATCACAATCCCTATGGTCACTACGTCTAGCAAACCACTCATAATAAAAAACCCTAATATCTATGACATAGACACGCAGATCAAACTGGCAGACAACCACAATCAACGTAGGGAGTTATAATCAACCACACAATCAGACATGAGCATACATATTCATCACAATTATTAACTCAAATATTGCTTACAAAATCATTAGTCCATTCAAAATAACCAAAACCTATAAAAATCAATACTTTAACATGTATTCATCATGTGACCCAGGCAGTATAAAAGTTTTAGCCAAAGATCATACTCAAAACAACTAAAATAGAAGTATTAAGCAAGAACATGGTATCAAACAATCAAATCAAAGATAAAAATCAAAGCTTGAAACCTAGAACGCTAGAATTATCGAACCCGGAAGCAAAGTCTTCAACTTTCGACCTCTAATCTCTTCTCCAGCCTCAAAATCGCCTCTGGAACTCTTCTTAGACGGCTGGTTGCGAACCCCCTAACATAATCTCAATCAAAAACGATTTAAAATCGATTTCTCTTTTTTTTCTCGGAATTTCCATCTCTCGCGTACCGCGAGAGACTGAGCTTGGGTTCCTCGCGTACCGTGAGAACCAAAATAGTCGGGCAAACTTATGCTTTTCCTCGCGTACCGCGAGGCATTTGTCTGTCTCTCTCGTGTATCGCGAGAGACTGAATTTCAAAAAAATTTCTTTATTTCTCCCGACGTTATTCTCTTGCTCGTTTTCTTCGGGATTTAGCTTCCTATTCCACACGAGTTTCTGAAAGTATACAATAGACTCAAATACAGACTTAAACGATTAAAAATGAACATAAAACTAATCAAAACGCACAAAACATTATGAATAAAGATGTGTGCTTTGCACTACATCACTCAATATACTCAATATTTCTTAATAATTATCAAAATCATAAAATAATAATTATGAGCTTCAGAGTTATTAATATTAGAATATGCGTTTTCTATGATTTTAAAAAGAATATATTATTATATAATTATATAATGTTACATTGATCAAGCATAATCCTGTGGTGGCTTCCTTGGTGATTATGATTGAAGTCCATATAACTAATATATAAATTATAAAAGTAAGAAAGTGATTTTATCTTTTTACCTATTTATAATACTATATATAGTTTCCTGGAAATTTCTTGTTTACCTGCGACATGTACTCTCCAAGCTTAGAAATTGATTTTATCCTTTTGCTTTTTAATAATACCAAACCTAGTTACCAGAAAATTTCTCCTTTACGTGCAATATGTACTCAATTCTTGAAAAATCTTGGGGCGCAGGGTAAGTAAAAAAAAATAGGCTCTTATAATATAAACTTAATAACTCATATATAAAAAGTCTATAATACGACGATAATTATTATAACAATAAACAAAATAAAAGAATAAACCCAATAACTCATATATAAGAAGTCTAAAAAAATTATATAAATAAAATATATACATAATTTTTTTTAAATTTCAAGCCCCCAGAAGAGTGGGCCCTAGACCGTCGCCCACTTTGCCCTTTCCCCAAAGACGCCCCTAATACTCACCAAACTTATAGTTATTAACAATATAAATCATTTTATAACAACTCCTATGTAACAAAGAACTCAAACCACTTGATTCCTTAAGCAACAATAGAGCCTACTTAAGATAAATATACGTTTAGGTGATATTTTGTAAAGTTTTTTGGCCAAAAATAACGTAAGAGCATGTGGTATGGGTACGTGAGAGGATCTCGTGAGCCTTGGTCACGGCGTGAGTGGGTTTGCAACACCACTCCCTTGATGGCGTGAGGGGGGGAGCCTTTCACGTGAAGATCTTCACGGGTGGGATACCAAGCAATAAAGTCGTTCAACGGCTAAAAACTTAAATATAATACCGTTGAACGGTAAAATTTAAAAAAAAACAAACATTTTACGCCACTGTAAATAACCATTTAACTCATTTTATAAAACACACTAAACTCTCATCTTCTCACTACCAGTTTTATAAAAAAAAATCTCATATTCTCTCTATAAAAAATCTCATTATCCAAGTCATGAATCCTAACGATCCCATGTTTTGGCTTCATTACACATCTCAACAAAACGCGTTCAACCTACGGTCTCCGACAAACCCAAACGCATTCACCCAACCATCATCTTTTAACCAAAACCCCTTCGGATCACCCGGGTATGTCCCAAACATGCATACTATGCCTAGTATGCCTGGCAAATACTCACAAGATTCGGAGTTTGTTCCGGAAACGCAAGCCGTTCCGGAGGAGGAAGAAGAAGACGTTGAGGAAACGCAACCCGCGTGTAAAGGTAAAGGCAAAAATAAGAATCCCGCAACAAAAGCAACCTCACGGGTTACAAAGAAGTGGGATGTGGACGAAGAGCTAAACTTGGCTAGGGCGTTTGCCGACGTCTCGGAGGATCCCATTATAGGTATTTAATATATAATAGTATTTAATTTTTGTTTAATTTATTATACAAATTAATATTAATTTTGTTTAATTTATTTGTTAGGTAATGCTCAAAACAAAAAAAGCGTTATGGAAACGTATTGCTACAAAATTTGAAGCGTTAATGGGCGTACCCTCGAGTATTGAACTATGGAGCAATTGAGTTCTAAATGGATTCATATTAACCGAAAAGTCTTAAAGTTTCACGGCATCTACCAACAATGTGATAGAAGCCGAAAAAGAGTTTGTAATGATACCGACATTTTAATGCAAGCAACGTCCTGGTATCAAGACGACGGAGGAGTCCAAGCTCCAATTGTGACTTGGGAACTATTAAGGAAATCGCCGAAACGGCAAACATTGTACGTGAATCCTAGCGGAGACGGATCGTCAAAGAAACGATCCTCGGCGGACATTGATGCTAGTCCGACCGCGTCCGACGGAAGATCAATGTATGATCTCAACTGGGAGATGATGGATGACGAGGACAACATACAACATCTGATCGGCAAGAAAAAAGCAAACGCACGAGCTTCGGGCTCGGGATCCGCCTCGGTTCTAACTCACGTCGACATCGGCCAAAAAATGGTCGAACAAATGGAAGAATTTAACATGAGAGGAAGAGAGAAATTTAATTGGAAAAGAGAAAAAGAAGAGTTGGAAATTCTCGCTCTCGACCTTGATCAAATCACTGGCCCCCGACGAGCCTTTCTCGAGAGGAAACAAAACGAGAACAAGGAAAAATATGGAATCGAGTAGTTTTATTTTTGTTATTTTAATTTTTATTTATGCCCTTTTTTATTTTAATTTTTATTTATGTCCTTTTTTTATTCTAATTTTTATTTATGTCCTTTTTATTATAATTTTTATTTATTTTTATAAATTTATTAGTTAAATGAATATTAAATTAAAATGCATTTAATGCTCACACCTCACTCACTCATTTGGGTATTTCCCTTGCTAAGTGAGTGTGGTGTGAGAATTGGAGAAAATGACGTGGCGCCACGTGACAATCATTTTTATTTATACCACATGCTCTAAATATTAAATACTAGATTAGAATCCCGTGTATTAAACAGATTAAATAAATATAATATTAGTGAGTCATGAGTCACTTGATTAAAGATGTGTTTCCTAGAAAACTAGTAAAGTTTAAAGGAAATAGTTTTGTGGAAAGTTCTCCAAATATTTCAACATTACGTAATCATGAGAGTGACAAGAAAAAGTCGTTCATAAAAGCACGGCAAAAAAGTCTCACATTTTTTAAGTCGGGATTTACAAAGCTTATTGTAAAAGAAAATTATTATTTATTGGTGGAAAAATTATTTGTTTTGAAAATATATATTTTTTTACAAGAAACAATATAATATCATTCGCAAAAAGAATAACGATAAAATATATACAACTAATACATATTACATATTTCAAATTGGTATCTGCTCTCGAAAAAAAATAAGAATAAATTGAATTGAATTGGGTCGACGCTGCCTGATGAACATTGTTCTCCTAAAATATATTTCAGGACTTTTCATGTATGTTTCCTAGAGTATAACAGTCGGAGCAGTAATTGTGTTGTTAGTGATGAAGTTACTATTATGAATTTTGAAATAGCACCTAGGTTTTCTGTGTTCAATATTGTGGAAGAGAACGAGATAGCACGTGTTTTTTTATACTCGTAGTTCTCAGGCGGCACCACCACTTTTTTTTAAACCTATTTTTTTTATCTATGGGTATTTTGGTTATTTTTAAAATATTTAACAGAAAAGTTAACTGTTATCCACTCTCAGTGACCAAACATGTTAGTTTTGCATAATTTAAGGACTGGAAGTGTAATTTTCAAACTTATGGAGCAAATCCAAAGTTTAGACATACAATAGGGACTATCCGTGTACTTAACTCTTTATTTTATGAAGAATTCATTTTAAACTGAAAAGGTGAAGGTTGTTGAGATTTGTAATATCCTAAATACAATTGAAATTGCAACATACAAAAGTATTGATGATAAAACAATATGGATATAGAAAATTCTAAAGCCGACGAAGATTGCCATCATGTGAGCCTGCTAAACTTATCTTGCATTCATTGCATTTTCAACATAATATCTATGCAATTTCACTCACTATAGGGACGGCAATGAGCTAAATTAGGGATGCGTTTTGTTCATCTCATTCTCATACCGGATAATAAAAATAATATCCCATACCCTGATCCTAAACTCATTAGGTACCTATTACTCAACACATGTCATGTTTACAGGTTTCCCCATTGCGCTAGGGATCATCATTTATAAACTTGTATGGATCAAAACCATCCTTTTGGAACTTTCATTTCTTGAATCCGGATCTCAAACTGTTGGATACATATTACTCATTACACGTCGGGTTTGCAGGTTTCCCTGTTGCTCTAGGGACCACCGTTTATAAATTGTTGTGGTTCAAAGTCATCCTTTGGAACCTTCATTTCTTGAATCCCGATCTCAGCCAAAAACGAACTTGAAACATCAAACACTCAAGTGCAATTCAAACAACTCTATATTTTTAAGCTTTCAAGTTTACAATAATTCCAAAATACTATTTATCATATATATATATATATTTTATTTAAATTGTATAATATATGAGGTCTTGATGTTGGTAAACATGTATGGAATTGATTTTGGGTTATTGGTCAGAGATCATCTAATACCATATCTATTCAACCCCCCCCCCCCACACCCCCACACCCAAAAGTTGATAACTATCTCATACATTGTCCCGCCCCCGAGTATCCCTTTGTAAATGTTTCAAGTTTCAATTTTTCACGTTGGGTTCAGGTTTTTCTACCGTCCATACTTAATTCGTCTCTCCACTAGAATCACATCGACTGTGTTTGCTACTTCTGCATAACATCATTATACCGCCATCATTCCATGTAAGAAGTAACTAAATAGTTGTCTGGTATAATAATTTGAGACTTCTTTGTTTTTACTGAAGTATAACATATCAAAATCCGTTCAAACAAAAGTGATTTATGATTTATTGTTATATATACACGGTGTAAGGTTAGAAAACTCGACGAATTTACAAAATCTTTATCCATTAGGCTTGACAACTTTATCTGTGTTAATTATTCCAGGTTAGGGTATTACATATAAGTTGTCTCATTGCGTCCTCTATTACGTAGACCTACATATCTTTGTCATATTCATACTCCATTTTTATAAGCAATAACTTTATAACCCATCTTTGTAACTACATGACTAGTCTGCGTATGATCAGTATATATAACTACAATAGGTTAGATTCCCGTGTATTACACGGGCTGAATCATGAAAAAAATACAATAAATAAATAGCTTATATGTTGATAAATTATTATTAGAAAACATAAATAAAACACTTATATAGTAACAATTCATAATATTCAAAAAAAAAATCTAACACCTCCAAATCTTATGAATTATAATGAACTAGTGGGCAACCCGCGCGGTGCGGCCGAGGGTTAAAACTACGGGTTTGTACTTGTGTTTCGTTAGGTTATCAATTGGGTTGTACCGACGGGAATATACTTGTGCAACACATGGTGTACTATCTATGATTGCTAAACTTTTATGTTTCGACGGAGTAAGTTGTTTACAATGTACTTTAACTTCAAAAGTCTCACATTACACAAAAGCTGAAAAGTAAAGTGTAATGTTTTAATAATTTATGTATGAATTTAATTTGATACCCAAAAGCTCGCGCGATGCGGCGGAGACGAAAATTTGCAATGCGGTACTCGTTTATGTTAGTTTATCAATCCTCTCAAGATATACTATATAAATCTCCTGGTTATTTGTATATAGTATAGTGTGTATATATTGTTTTTTTTTATCACAAATTTATATAATAAACTTTTTTATATAAATATATGTTTAGTATATTAAATAAATCTATACTATATAATAAATAAAAGTTTTTTCATGCCACGTGTCGCCTGCACATTCATTCTCATCATTTTTTCCCGCCTCTCTCTCTTATTAAATGCACTTTCTTATTTTTAACAACAATATATATTTAAAGAAAATATTAATTATATTATTTTAAATTATCCCTTATAAAACTTTAAAAATCTAATTATTTAACTTTTATTTTCGATCAAATAATAAATGAAAAATAAATTACATTAAATAGTATTTAATTTATTTTCGAAACTCAATTATATATTAGTTTTTGCATATTTGAGTTTTGTTTTCTATCCTTAGTATATGATACATTTTTACACGTGTAAAATATACACATAAAGATTTAAAAATTTTATTTATTGATATTTTTCACCCGTGTGTATACACGGGATCTAAACTAGTATTATATAAATAAAAGGCTCGTTTAGACTTTAGGCTTGCGAACTTGCTTAAACTCGATATGTGAAGTTTAGGCTCGAGCTCATTTAAGCTTGGATCAGTTTGAGTGTTTAACGTGCAAATCTCAAGTAGCTAAGAGCGACTCGACTCGTTTACACCCTTGCAAGATACATTTTTAAATATTGGTTTTTGAGACTTGCTCTGTCGAGAAAAAGCAAGAGGACTTTAGTTTTCATATAGTTTACACGAAAAACCCGGATTTTTTTGGCCAAACATAATATAAAAAATGAAGAATGTATTCCTAAAATACTCAACAATCTATATCACAAAAACTTCGTTAGGCACCTAAGGAATAGCCATGGAAGTATTCTCTTGTCTGCTGATCAAGGCGGGTGAAGCGGGCTTCTTGCACGGGGTTCAAACCCCTATCGATGGTCCGGTCATTTCTCACATGTTATTTGCAGATGATGCAATTATTATTGGCGACGGAATGAAAAACAATGTGGCCAACATTGCTAGGATTCTTCGTTGCTTTCACCATTGCTCCGGGCTAAAGATTAATCTGAATAAGTCCAATTTGTACGGTGTGGAACTCGCTCCCGATGAGATTGACCAAATGGCTGCCACTCTTGGTTGAAAAAGATCTTCTATTCCTTTTACTTACTTGGGTATTGTGGTGGGAGCAAATATGAATAGAATTTGCAACTGGGGTCCGGTCTTGGAAACTTTTGAAAAAAGACTGTCTCTTTGGAAAGCCAAAACTCTCTCCATCGGAGGGAGGTTGACCCTCCTAAAATCAGTTTTGGAATGCCTTCCTTCATATTATTTCTCCCTTTACAAAGCCCCTTGTAAAGTTATTAATGATTTGGAATCTATCCGTAAGAAGTTCCTTTGGGGTGGAAGCGAAGACTCTAAAAAGATTCATTGGGTTGCTTGGGACAAAGTCACTAAACCCAAAAAGCTTGGTGGATTGGGCTTATGCCCACTGGAAGACGTAAACAAAGCCTTGCTTGCCAAATAGGCTTGGCGCTTTAAAACCGAGGAACATAGTTTGTGGCGTAATGTGATCTCTGCCTTCCACAATTCTAGACGTTCTTGGTCCATGGTGCCGCTCAAAAAGTCCCTCACGGGAGCTTGGAATAACATCTCCAGGTTGGTTCTAAACTTAAAGTTGGACGGTACCCTTTTGTCGAACTACATTAGAGGTGTCTTCGGTTCGGGCGATAGGATTCGTTTCTGGCTTGATCCTTGGGTTACAAACGGCCCGTTGCGAACCATCTTTCCTAATCTGTTTAGATTTGAAAAAAAATACAGGATCAGGGATTGCTACATTTGAGAGAACCAATCTCTCTCTTGGAATTGGCGCTGGACTCGCCTCCGCTTTCTTCCATTGAGCTTGCTGAATGACATCATTGCCAAATCCTTCTCGGGCAAGTTCATGCTCCTGATGGCGAAGACAAGTGGGTGTGGGAGGGAGCTGACTCGAAAATCTTCTCAGTTAAATCTGTTAAACTCCTGATTACAAAGAGTGATAGTCCGCAGGATCTGTTTGTGTTCAAATGGTGCAACTGGGTTCCTAATAAATGCAACATCTTCGGTTGGAGGGCGGAAATGAACCGGATTCCCACCCTCGAGGCCCTAAGCGTAAGGAATGTACAACTTACCTCGCTATCATGTCCTCTATGCGGCGATGCCAGGGAATCTGCGGACCATCTTTTCACCTTTTGTTACTCTGCCTCGGTCATTTGGCAACATATCAGCAGCTGGTGTAAGCTTGCCCCCATCTTCTCCTTCTCGGTTAGGGACTTGTTTGAAATATATAAACAGGTTCCTAAGGTGGACTACCAAAAGGATATTGTTCATGGCATATTGGTTATCGCTTGTTAGTGCTTATGGAAAGCACGAAATGAATCTCTCTTCTCCAACAAGGAAGTCTCCCTTAGAAAAATAATGGAAGATATCAAGGCTCTTGGTTATCTTTGGTTTAACAACCGGTTTAAACCTTTATCAATCTCTTGGTTAGATTGGTGCAATTTTCATTTTGTATTGTTTTGTTGTACTTTTTCCCTGTTCGGTTGGCCTTTGGGGCGTTTTCTAATAAAGTTTGCCTTTCGAAAAAAAACCTAAGGAATACGATCATACTGAAATTAGTCAAAATTACAATGATGTCAACAAATATATGGAAGTTAGAAACTGGAAATTATTAAACATTAAATCATACCAAATGATTTAAAATCATTTGTTTAGATTTTGATGTGGAGACTTGCATCAATTCCAAGAACTCGGGTAGATATCGCATACGATCTCCCGAATCACATGTATTTAATCCTGGGCACAAACCACCACATGTTACAATGCAAGCATGTACTTCATCCGGTTAAAAATAAAACTGCAACAACAAAAAAATGTTTCTAAGTTTATCCTCTTAAAGCGGTTTCTTAAGGAACTCAACTACACCAAGCTAGAACACATAATTGGCACCATCTTATTAAAACAATTTTTAAGGTTAATGGGGTGTTTAAATGTGCATTTTGAAGGTGGTTTTATGATATCTTACCCCTAAATAATCAAAATAAAAGAAACATTATCGGTTTGAAAAACTAACCCCACAACCGGTATCAATGGTTGTACGAACGGTTCCATCTTTCATTCCCGGGATTAGATCTTGCATTTAGTCAACGTACGCAAAGTGGGATGTGTTCTATCTCAAACATGTTTACTAAAAGATTAGCTAATCAGGAATGAGTCGAATGGGCTGAAAATTACCAAAAGCCCCAACTCGTATTAGTTTAATATCATTTAACATGTTAATTAGTTGTACAACAAAGGTTTTGTGGGTTAACTGTCATACACCCCAAACAAGGCTGAATTATGACAAATTGACTGTAAGACATATAATTTTAAAGTGTGAATTTGGCAGATGCTTTTAATCTTAACATCTATTTAAACACAGTCCTTATTTCAATCAATTGAGTTGAAAAAACAACATTTGGCATGACTGCACCTAATCAGGGATACCCTTATCTATTAGGCCTGTTAATGTCAGTAACACTTTTAAAACAAATTAGGAATACCTTTTCGTTCGAATGTAGGAGAGGTGGTGCTTGACATAAGCAGTGCAACAAGTAAACGAACAGATCGGGATTTTCGCCTCTAGTACTCGATTCGCAGCCGTCATCGTGGTGGTGTCACCACACCCATGAACCCTAAGAATCGCCTCCGCCTCTGCTGCCTTACACAAAGCCATCGGTAAAAAACATCATTGAATATTAGTTTAGTTACATGATACAAAACAAAAAACATCAAAACATTTGTTAGTTTGCTGTTTGCTAGAAAAACATACAGCAGCCATAACAAAAGGGGGCTATCTAAAATATTCAAATCTGTTTGCGTCTCCATTAGCAGTTTGCTGCGGCTTCATTCGCTTGAACCATCTCCAATATACGAAGCGGTTGAAACATGCTAATATAGTAATCTGTAAGCATTATGGATTACTAAAGTGCTTTTTAATAGAATCTAAAAATTGCATAAATTTTAAGTGTAATGCTTACATCAACAATCGCTTCTTGTTATTTATTAACTTGGCTTTTTTGGCATTAACTAAACAAATCTATACTATATAATAAATAAAGGTTTTTAGTGCCACTTGTCATCTTCATATTCATTCTCTCATCATTTTTTTTCGCCTCTCTCTCTTATTTAATGCACTTCTATATTTAAATAATAATATATATTTAAAGAAAATATTAATTACACTAATAAAAACATTTGTTTTAAATTATCACTTCTTATAAGAAACTTTAAAATTTAATTATGTAACTTTTATTTCAATCAAATAGTAATTGAAAGTCAAATTACATTAAATAGTAATTAATGTATTTTTGAAACCCAATTATATATTAATTTTTACATATTTTGAGTTTGTTTATATCCGTAGTATATGTAATATATTTTTACACCTGTAAAATATATAAATAAAGATTTAAAAATTTTAAATATTGATATTGTTCACCCCGTGTGTAGACACGGGATCTAAACTAGTAATATTATATATTTAAAGAAAATAGTAATCTATACTATATAATAAATAAAGGTTTTTCCATTCCACGTGTCGTCTCTACATTCATTCTCATCATTTTTTTCCCGTCTCTCTCTCTTATTAAATGCACCTCCTATTTTTAACAACAATATATATTTAAAGAAAATATTAATTATACTAATAAAATACATTTATTTTAAATTATCACTTATGAAACTTTGAAAATATAATTATTTAACTTTTATTTTCAATCAAATAATAAATGAAAAACAAATTACATTAAATAGTATTTAATTTATTTTCGAAACTCAGTTATATATTAGTTTTTGCATATTTTAAGTTTTGTTTTCTATCCTTACTATATGATACATTTTTACATGTGTAAACTATACACATAAAGATTTAAAATTTTTATTTATTGATATTTTTCACTCCGTGTATATAAACTCGATCTAAACTAGTTACCATATTTTTAAGGCTAATTTACCAGAAAAATAACAAATGAATTAAACGGGTCGAAGGAAGAAGAACGAAGTACACAAACCTATCAACTAAGCCCATTAGATCAACGGCCAAGATGCATGACACGTTGTTTGATAAACATCCTTTTCTTGTATAAAATCGCCAGGCCCCGCCCCTTTTTTCCCGATATTCCTCCGATTTCTGCGTCTAGGTTTTTCCTCTCAGCTCTCAAGGTAAATTGTTAATTTCTCTCAAACCATTAAATCAATCATTCGTTGTTTCTTATTTTGATGTTCAGTCTACGATCAATTACTGATTACTTGTATGTATTTCGTTGATTTCTCCGTAAAGGTTCATCGATTAATTTTTGGACAGCTCGTGTGAAGATGAAGCCGGTTTTCTGTGGAAATTTCGAGTACGAGACACGACAGTCCGATCTGGAGCGATTGTTTGGCAGATATGGAAGGGTTGAGCGCGTTGATATGAAATCTGGTATGCTTCTTAATTTGATTGTATAACTAGATCGTTTATGTATGCTCCATTGGGAAATAACTTCTTTTTGGTAGCTTCTGTAGATGAAGGAATATAATTATTTTAATCATTTGACTCGTAGTAGGTGATCTTTGCTTTGCTGCCATTGATTGACATCTGATGGCTTGTTTTTGACTGTTAGGGTTTTGTGTTTAGGTCTTGCAGATTACAACCATAAGATTCATTTGTTTTAATTGTTAATGAACTTGTGGATTCTAATGGACTAATGGTGATTCGAATTCCAAACTAGTATTGATAATCTAGCTTTGTGTATTTATCTTATTATCTTATTTATGCCCTAGCATGCTTTGTATGTCTTGCTAACAACTTATCAAGTTTGTTAAGGTCCACAAGAAACCACCAAAAGCCTGTTTGTTCTGTTGTCTCTTCTTTTCTTGTGTATAATAATCTAATCATCATAGTCTGAATGGGTGGTTATACTTAATGTAATACATGGTTTAAGTGGTCCAGTTACAGTTGTAAATTAGACTATAATATAATCGGCTGCAAAAACACTGAATCATCAAAACTGATGCCCAACTACCTTTGTAGTGTCTATATTGGGACATGAACCACTTGGGGGCAATAGTTTGGAGAAAGTCTTCGTTTTTAAGTGTTGTGTTTTGACGCAGGAACAGTCTACTAATGGATAGAGAGCTTCTATCTTGGCTCTCCAACTTCTGTGCATAAAATTATGCCTGCCTGTTGTCCTTCTACTCACAGATGGAATCCTTCTACATTTCATTCACTCGTTCATGATTCATCTCATTCACTTACATCATTGCATGCCATTTAAAAGGATTTCCATGGTGGGATCTACATCATGTCATGCCTTCTATCACTTATCCTAACGGGTTCATGTTCTATCATGCCATGTCTTCCATTTCTGAACATATGCTGTTTAAATGGTGAAGCGTTCTTAGCACTTGAGACATGGGTTTAGTCTTATGTTGTTACATCATCATGATTTACTTGATATTGCAAGGCCTCTCTACAATCTACATCCTTATGTTCATCAGCTGTTCTCGTATTTGCAGGTTTTTTGTAAGTTTATCTAGTTAGTGAGAGAAGATAAACCTTGTTGAGATGCATAGCACTCGTGCAATCTTAAAATCTACTTGTTTGATCTTTCTTTTTAGATTGCTCATTGCTTACATTTTTGGTCCTTGTAGGATTTGCTTTTGTTTACTTTGAGGATGAACGTGATGCTGAAGATGCAATTCGTGCTCTTGATAACACCCCATTTGGATACGACAGACGCAAGCTGTCTGTGGAATGGGCTCGGGTATGTTTTGCTCATCATGATTATCATTTCTTTACTTAACTTATTAACGTGACACAAAGAACCCTGACCTGAAAATGGCATACGGCAGGGTGAGCGTGGTCGATACCGTGATGGGTCAAAGTCAATGGCTAACCAGAGACCAACTAAAACATTGTTTATTATAAACTTTGATCCGGTTCACACAAGGGTTCGCGATATTGAGAAGCACTTTGAGCCTTACGGAAAGGTTCTTCATGTCCGCATCAGACGCAACTTTGCATTTGTGCAGTTTGAAACACAAGAAGAGGCGACAAAAGCTCTTGAGTGTACGCACATGAGGTTTGTATTTTTATCTTTAATTTTCTCGTTTTAAGCTCTCAAAGATCACTATGCTAATATATTTGTATATATTTTTTGTAGTAAAATATTGGACAGGGTGGTATCAGTGGAATATGCCTTAAGGGATGATAGTGAGAGAGGGAACCGCTCAGTCAGTCCTAGAAGAGATTATGGTCAGCGTGGTGATAGTCCTTATAGGTCACCAAGTCCTTACAGACGAGGTAGACCAAGTCCTGATTATGGGCGGGCCCGCAGCCCTGTGTACGACAGGTACACTGGGCCATCTTATGACAGGCCCAAGAGCCCTGCTTATGGGAGATACCGCAGGTAATATTTTCTTTGTGTGTATTGTATTTGGAATAGAGTTGGCTATTAAGATTAGGAACAATGGTTTGTTAAACTTTTTATTTGTTTGTTTTCTCTTTACAGCCGGTCGCCTATTAGAAGGTCTAGAACTTGAGAGCGCGGCTAATAGTTTCATGGGCGTATTGCGACTTTATGTCATGTATCTACGTTTGTGTTAGTCTGCAGTAGTTTTATGTTATACTATGTATGGTTTATGGAGCTGTTTGGTTAGGTTAGTGTTTGAACTTTGTAGTGAAATATTGTGGAACTTTCTGGAGCTGGTGGTTGGTTGGATGGTAATGGAACATGGACCTTCTTGATGCTATTTTTATTCCAAGAATAGTCTTTTTGATTTACGTTTTTTCTACCTAAGTATGATAACCTGGAGTAGAGATGAGCTTTTTGGTGCCAAGTACCGGTACCGTACCTAAGTAGTCCCGACCGAAAATAACAGTACCGGTACTCGTATTTGATTTTCTAGCATTTTGGTGTTGGTACCGGTACGGGTAAAAACTGACAAACCCTGAAAAAAACCAAGTACCGAATGGAGGGAATGTGGATCGTTTTTTTTTTGGAATTTTAAACATGAGTTGTTTTAATCCTTCATCATGTTGATTAAATTTGTCCTTTTTTGGATGTTTATTATGGAGTGTAAGAGTGTTATTGAGATCTATATTAGTTGTTACCTTTCGTGATCACCGGTAATATTATAGATCAGAACTACTCTTATGTTGTTCCTTGTAACTGGACTTAATGCTCAGTTCACAAGGAATTACCTGGATACTAACGGTGTTCTCGTTTCAAGGATCTCGTTGTATAGAATGATATGAATCCTGTTTTTTAACTAATAATATGTCGTTGCTGGCTTGTTTTCTTTGTTGTATGGAATGGTTTGAATTCTCCTTGCAATACCTTTTTTATTAGAAATGTTGGCGTTTTGCATTTTTTAGGTAAAAACAAAAAAACACAAGTGGTAAAGTACCGAATACTTGCACCAAAACAGACAATTTCAGCATAGGTTTTGGGTAATTTTCGGTACCGAGCTCACCCATAACACAAAAATTTGCTTAATCTATCTTATATATAAATACATTTTTTTCAAATATCCTTTATAATTTTGCTAAGTTTTACCACTAACATGTTTATATGGCCAAATTAAAATTTGAAGATGTTATTCACTGATGTAAATAGGGGTAACTTTATATAAAAGTAACCAAGTTTCTAATTTGTTTAACTTTTGTCACTCATACTTTTTTTTTGTCTCATTTTAGTCACTCGAGTTTCGCATCTATTCCATTTTAGTCACTCAAACTTTTTTTTCTCATTTTAGTCACTCAAGTTTCACATGTTGTTCCAATCTTTCGTAATTACCATATTACGAGTTACTTTTTTATATATTTCATTTTACAGATATGGTGAAAATAAAATTCAAAAAGAGTAAATCAACATTTTCACCATATTCATAAAATAAAATCCAAAAAAAAGTAACATGTTATCCTCGTAATTGCGGAAGATTGGAACAATATGTGAAACTTGAGTGACTAAAATAAGACCAAAAAAATTTGAGTGACTAAAATGGAACAAATAAGAAACTTGAATGACTAAAATGAGATAAAAAAAATTTTGAATACTAAAATAAAACAAACTTGATTATTGTTAAGTAAAATTTTCCTATTTAAATATATACTCGAGAAGATACCATTTTCATCGGCCGTCAATTTCTCCGTGTAAATCTCTCTTGGCCGTCTGAAACTTATAGCGAAAATTAGGCTATTGAAATAAAAGGTTTCGTGGTGTAGTTGGTTATCACGTCAGTCTAACACACTGAAGGTCTCCGGTTCGAACCCGGGCGAAGCCATTTACATATTCGACCCTCCCGGGTTACTTTTTTCCATTTAGTATTTTCTTCCACACCCCTTGTGAATTATTTAACAAAGAAAATAGCTTAAAGTGGACTGTCAAATGGATTGTCTATTACATACACATACAACTTCTTGTAACATTTTATTCAAACATTCATTATACTAATATTGTTTCTGTAAAACTAACCTATTAATCACTTACTAACAACGGACAAAAAAACCCTTTTACTTGTGGGTTCAGTTCGTTTATGAATCGGTTTTCGGTTTTACATTTGGTTTTGAAATGTCCTAGCTTGAAAATTTGACTTTTGAATGTAAACATTCAGCGTTTGGCTTAAAATTTTTGACAACCACATATTAAGGTGGAGGGTATGGAGTCGGGGTGCCGGCGGGAACACCGGGCCCCCCTTCTCGACCCAGAGAAATTCTAGCCAATTTCGGGGGATGCTCCCCGAGTCAATCCCCACTTCATTTGTGTATTATATTATTTTTTATTATATTATTATTATTATTTCATTTAACATTTAATTTAATTTTTCTGTAATAACTTATGTTTGTTAACTTAAAAAAATAACCTAAATACACAGTTTAATTCATTTTTTTTGTCAACATTATGATATAATTTTTAATAAAAACCGAGTTGTATTCAATGGAGTATTTTTTTGAGTTCGTAAGCGACTTTGTTTCAACGGCTATGGTACGAGTGAAGCCGATATTTTTACAAGACCAATGACCAATACCGTTTAGTAAACGGCAACGCATTTGCCCATGCAATGGCATAAATAATAGTTAAAGATCATCACAGTTTTTATAGACAAACGTAATTTTTATTTATGAAATGTATTATTTATTAGTCGTGTATTATTTTAATGTAATTTATTTTATTAATGAAATCTAGTTTTTATTTATTTTTTAATTTAATTTTATATTTATCTATTAGTTTTTATTATTTTTAATTAATTAATTTGAAAATGGTTTAAGGAATGATTGAGAATCATTTAGGCTATCAGACGTAAATGTTACTTTTCACTCTCCACTCACTGCCATATCAACTTTAACTCCCCCGTCACTAAACCAAGGAAATGGTTTTTTACTTCCACAACTATTCAGTCCATTTTTTTAAATACAAATAATATGATTATATTTTAACAAAATTTATTAAAAAAACATCACATAATAATTAAAAAACTAATTAAAAACATTACATAAAAACAATTAAAAAACCAATTAAAAATAACAATTAAAAAAATCAATTAAAAACATTAGATAATAATGATTAAGAAAAAAACTCAACAAAACTTTTAAACCTTTGTTTTCATGTCACGAAACTTTGAAACCTTCTTTTTCATGTCATGAAACTTAGAAACCTTTTTCATGTCACGAAACTTTAAAGTAAGTTGATCGAGGGATCGATAAGGTTCACGGCTCACAAGACTGTGAAACTTTTCCGCGACCAGATCCACATATTTGTCCGGCTTTACGCATTACCAGCAATCGGATCCTCTGTAACGTCCATCCAAGCACGAGCCAATGCCAATTCCTCATTGGGGGTCTACTTTTGAGGGTTGGACAATTTGACTTTCTTGAAACTTTTATTTTTTTTATGCTTCGGGTTTGGTCTCGGATATGGTTTAGGTTTAAGTCTTGAGTCTGTAACCGGTTGGGTCTCGAGTTGATAATCGGGTTGAGTTGGCGTAGTAGGTCGGTAGAATGGTTGCTTCCATCCACCAAACGACAATTGCGGTTGTGTAAAAATGGAGTTCAGATCGTAGGTGACGGGTGGCGAAGATGATATGTAGAACATGTTGCAGTTGTTTGGGCTATTTGGATTCATTTTTTTAAAGGTGTAGAGATAATAAAGTTTTAGGAGAGAATGTTTGTAATTTTTGAAAGGTATATTATAACCTATATATAGGTGAGTGAAAAAATAGGTTTAAAACACATTTTCCCCTTTTTTCCCCCTTCTTTAACGGTAATATTTGTTTAATTAATTTATTTTTCTTAAAATATGACCGTTGGAAGGGGAGATGGCAGTGAGGCCTTTCACACTTAGCCTTCACTAACGTGAACCACACAAGGACAGCACAATGTTTCACACGTGGTTCACGACCCATGTCGAACTAGGCCTTGACGCGCGATATGCTTGCCGGATGGTCTTGGGAAATGATTGGGAAGTGATGAAAAATATGATATAACGCTGACATAAATTCAGGATTTGGCGGAATTTGCATAAACTTTTGGCCTTAAAGAAACAAGTTAGGTCATTTGTAAATCATTCATTAAAAGTAGAGTAAACTGTCATTTTCGTCCCTGTGGTTTGGTCAAAATTGCCACTTTCATCCAATAGTTTGTTTTTTTGTATCTGGGTCCTCATGGTTTTAAAATATTGCCATTTTCATCCTCGTGGTTTTAAAATATTGCCACTTTCATCCAGTCAGCTAACACCGTCCGTTTTTCTCAGTTAAATGAGGGGTATTTCAATCCTTTTACTTATTTGTTTTATTTTTTCATCTTTTTTACTCTCACTTTTTAATCATCCCCAATTTAACCTCTAATTTAATCATCCACCTGCTGGCCTTCTTCCTCTTTTCCTGACCAGTTTCCGACGAGCACCACTGAAACACCTCCGTCGCTTGTTTCTATGATTAAAAAGTGAGTAAAAAAGATGAAGAAATAAAACAAATATGTAAAAGGACTGAAATACCCCTCATTTAATTGAGAAAAACGGACGGTGTTAGCTGACTGGATGAAAGTGGCAATATTTTAAAACCACGAGGATGAAAATGGCAATATTTTAAAACCACGAGGACCCAGATACAAAAAAACAAACTATTAGATGAAAGTGGCAATTTTGACCAAACCACAGGGACGAAAATGGCAGTTTACTCTTAAAAGTAATGTCTATTTTCTGGATTTGTCAATTTCAACCCTGGAAATAGGCAAGGCCATACGAAGCGAGCAAAAAGGCAAGGATTGGAATTAGACCTGCATTACAATCGGGGTCGTCATTGTTGTTTTTAGAATTTATAAAACCAGTCCGCTATGTTGATCATGGTTTTTAAACACTAAGAAGCATAGATATGGGGTTTCTTTCGAACAGAGTTGAAAGGAGTGAGATTAAGGCAGGTGACCATATCTACACTTACAGAGCTGTATTTGCGTACTCCCACCATGGTATCAAATCGATCTCCTTCTCCTTCTCCATTCTGTCTGGTTGCAGAATTACTATAATTTCTTATCTATTTGGAATGTAGGTTTTGGTAGTACGTCCAATGAAACAAATTGAGATTGCGATTGCAAATTGGAACTAAATTTCCCAAACATTTGTCAAACCCTAATCCAATTAAAAACCCTAGCAATGAAATTCCTAAACCACGTAAATTGTATGTTTGATTTCAATTTCCTGTAACCATTGTAGTATGCAATTACTGATCCTCGTAGACACCATGCGATATTCAAAAGACCATTCTTACTTACCTTTTTTTTCAAGTAAACAATCTTATAATTTTCTGTTTGAGCTTAGTATTTTGACATTAAAAAAAATGTGCTTCTTTTATAAAAAGGGCGTACCCGTATTTGCGCAGGGTGGCCAAATCGTTTCGCAATACGACGCAGGCTTACCCTACACTTTGTGCAAGAGGCTGTTTCCACGGCTCGAACCCGTGACCTCAAAGCAGCAACCTTACCGGTTACTCCAAGGCCCGCCCTCAATGTGCTTCTTTTATAGAATAATGAAAACCGCTTTTATGTATTAATAATCAACTATACATAGGAATATGATGAATACAATCGCAAAGGAATATTTTGCACGTCTCCTAATTGTGGTAAAGATAATTACTATAAACCATAACTAATATATTAATTTCTGTAGCTCTTTCTTGCCCATGTTTTGCACGTTTAGATAATGTTGTTTTACAAAAAGAAACCGAAAACTTCCTATATGCAGGTATCTTTGTTGGAGGTAATAAAGTGGTCCATTTTACCCGTGACTGTGATCCAAATTCGAACACAAGCACCCCTTCCAGTTCTGATGATGAAATGTCTAAAATACTCTCTGCATGTTCAACATATCCAGACTGTGGTTTTAGACAATGTAAAAGTGGAGTCGTCCTGTCCTGCTTAGATTGTTTTCTACAAAATGGGGCCCTCTACAGCTTCGAATACGGTGTAACCCCAACCTTCTTCCTTGCCAAAGTACGAGGTGGCACTTGCACCACCGCCACATCAGATGGTCCAGACACAGTCATCCACCGAGCCATGTATTTGCTTCAAAACGGTTTTGGGAAGTATGATGTGTTTCAGAACAACTGTGAGGATTTTGCTTTGTATTGCAAAACTGGGATGCTGATGATTGAGAATTCAGGACTTGGAAGAAGTGGACAGGCTTCTTCTCTGATTGGTGCACCGCTGGCGGCTCTTCTTGCGTCCCCTTTGAAACTGTTCATCCCGAGCCCAGTGGGTGTTGCTACGGTGACAGCTGGCATGTACTGCATGAGCAGATATGCTACTGATATTGGAGTCAGGACTGATGTTGTTAAAGTAGCTGTGGAAGATTTGGCTGTGAATCTTGGCTGGATGGATGGTCTACAAGAAGCATTTCAAGAAAATGAAGCTTCAAGCTCAAACAATAATCAAGTAATTAATCTTGATTAACCAAACATTATATGTGAATCTGTAAGGAATTTATTTGTTTTTGTTTCTTTATTGGTACTGGGGACTTCATTTATCTCTTATAAAATGTGAATTCTCAGTCATTCAAGATGAAAAGAGAAAGTTATCCTCTAGATAAGTGTTACTTTTGCTAAAAACATTGTTAGTTTGTTACATATTCCAGTGGTTAAGCCCAAATGGAAACTAGTGACCTCACACCCTCCCAATTGACACCTTTTGCACATCTCTACTTAGACCCTTTGAAGTTTGAAGGCTGCATGATCTTTTAATTCTGTTTGTGCCATCTTATCAATAGGTTTTCAATAACCCTGGATATCTCTGAATCATTTACGCATAACTTTAAGTTTGAAATATTTCAATGATACTCTTGAAAATTTAATCAGATAATTCAAAAGGGTAAACAAGAATGAGTATGGGATATTCTGTTCTAAAAAATGTGTATCAGAAAATTACCAAAGATTTGTGTTTAAGTGCTTTATAGTTAGGGAACCATCACACTGTTTTGTTGAAACAACAAAACTCTTCTCTTCGTGAAAGAGTATGTCAGTTGTTGGTTAAAACGATTGACAGTTATTCGGTTACATAAACAATAACTTTATCAGTAGAAAAAACCTTTAGTATAAACTCCCTTCAGCAATAACTCAGTGGAGATATTGTTGATCACCTACGTTACTGTTGATAGCAGTTACCGCTGCCGTCACTAGTTACTACTGCTCGCAGTTGCTATCAATAGACCAAGTTGTTGTGATGATGAGTTGTCACTGATGATCATTACTCATGCAACTTTCCATCAACCACGTAAATCCAAAACAAGTTCCAATGGCTTTACAATGAGACCCTGCCAGGGGCAGTGCCTCATTCTACTTTCTTCATCTACCTCGTTTTCAACTAGTTAGAGTGATAGCTCTTTGAACACATTCTTTGAACACATTAAGAAACATGGTTAGATGGAAAAGTAGAAGTATGAAATTTAAAAGAAAAAGTTAAAGAGATCCACTTCATTTCATGGATTTCCAAGATTACTGTTTCCTCTCTATAAGAAGCTATGTTAAAGAGAGAAATACAAATAACTATGATGAAGTTACTTAAACACGAGCATCCCATTGATTTGTAGGAACATGTAGAAGAATCTGATGAGGAGGAGGAGGAGGGGGAGGATGATTTTGCTACACACGATGAGTTTGTATGTACTTGTAAGCGGTGGTGCCAAGAAATCAATGAGTACCGTAGGTACTATTATAAATGTATTATAGATGACTCATGTGATTATCGTCTTCATAAATTTTGTGCAGAGCTCCCAAAAACGTTAGAACACACAAGAGACCCACATCCGCTTACCCTCTGTCAACCTCATCGCCCTTGGTGCTGCTTTTCTTGTCTAAGAGTATACGAGTGTGATGAAGTATGCTCTCATTCTTGTTTTTTCTTCATTGATCTAAAATGTGATGTGAAAAAGGAGGATCTATCACCCTAGCCACCCACATCCGCTAGTGTCTCCCCTCTCCAAACTCATTTTACGTCTATAACCGCAACTATTGTAGTGTTCAATTAATAGACACAATGCTAGATTCAAAAGACCATTTTTAGTACCCTTCTTCAAGAAAAAAGTCTTATATGTATTGATATGTGTTGCTACATGGATCCACCGTGATGGAGATCAGGTTCACCACTATAGCTATGGAGATCAATCCGTCACCCTTCATCTTCTCCGTCTCGAATTTGATCCGTGACACACCATGAAAAAAAAAACTCATTAGAAGAGGTCATAGACCGGAGTCTCTGGACTACTCTCCGACGCTCAAGTGAATTTTGGATTCAACCATTGACGTGTATATGTATGAAATATAGAGAATATGAGTATGAGATGTGTTTACCATGGAGGTGAAGTATCCCTTATATATCGAGCATATGGGCTAGGGTTTCCATGAGCCTTCATCACTTCATGTGTTAGTCCCAAAACCGTTGGGTTTGGCCCAATTCAGGGGTATACCCTACACTATTGTAGAACGATTTGTCCGGTGGTTCCAGGTCTGATCAAATGCCAGGTCTGATCAACTGCAGGCTGACAGGAGACAGAGTTTTGAAAACTGAGGCTGACACCGATTATTGAAATTGACTCATAGTTGTCAAAGGCAACCTAGGCGCTCGGGCCAGGCGCATGCAAAACGCCTCGTGGCAATCTAGGAGCTCCGGCCAGATTCCGGCAAAAGTATGCAAATTCCGGCCAAACCGGTCTAAACCATCAAAAAATGGTCTGGCACCAACCTAAACTAGCTTAAACAAGCCTAAAACCCTTAAAAATTGTATGTTTATACTATGCGCCTTGCTTATCTCGGGCTCTCTCTTTTTAAACGCCTTGCACCAAGGCCTAAGGCTCACCCTTTGCGCCTTCGACAACTATACTGACTGTGAAGGTTAACAGGGCTCTGATGGTGCTAACAGGTCAACAGCTACCCATTTGGTTGGGCCTTCAAAAAGCTCAAGCAGATTGAAGAAAGACCCAAAACGATGAGCCAAATGGTCCAATGGAGGGTTTTACCAAATCAACATCCATTAGTTGATGACCCTGAGTAAAATGTGAATCATTAACAGTTAGATTATTGGTGTGGAGGAAAAACAAGCCTGCAAATCCTTTCTGGATCGGGTCAGAGCCCGTTATCACTGCAGATCCCAAGAACAAAAACAGAGGAAAAAGAAACTATTGTTAACTAATTCAGTTTAAATAGAATTCTGATAGTTAGTTAATAGGTACACTTATCCGGACACCACCCTAATATGGGTCATATTACCTTTTTTCGCCTCTATACGGGCCGTTTGGTCCTGATACGGACTGCATGAAACACATAATATGGGCCGAATTGCATTTTTTCGCCTACAATACAGCCCGTATGGATGTCTCGACGTGACTGATGTGATGATATCACATGTCTGGAACGTTGTCGGCTTGACTAAGCACAATACGACCCGTATAATGTGACAAGCGTAGTGGTGTCTGATTGGGGTGGTGTACCTATACCATGACCCTAGTTAATACTTGGTATAGCAGCCTAGTTAAAAATGACAGTCACTTAACTTACGGGCCCAAACACTGCTTGCTCAGTTGCTCTTATCTTTTCCCTTTACTGTCATCAAGTGAATACGAATGGTTTCGAACCATTTAACTGGGTTTTTCATTACAAATAAACCAATTTTCTTGCAGAAATAATGAAAAACTACACTAATATGCAAGAACAGGTGATTTCAGACCAAAAGAACCAAGTATGATGCCATTTTGAAAGATTACTAACTAGATTAGTAGTTTGTTTGCAACAGAAAAGCCAAGTACTATGGCCACAACAACAAGTCAAAACTGAGATAATTAGACACCAAAAACTAGATTAATCACAGGTCTGCAACTTAAAACAGAAACTTAGATTATTGGTTCAAATTCACACACATGCATATGAATGAATATTAAACTAAGGGATCTGCAAAAAAAAAACCTAAAAACAAACAGACAAACACATATGATCAACGAAATCAACACATAAAATTTGTTACAGAAACATAGGTTAGATACAAGAGCATGTGAATTCATATCCATAATAAAAATTACACAGGGCCAGGGGGGAGTTTATCGGATGCATGGTGAGAGTCGTCAACGGAGCTGACAGGTTTGGTTAGCATTAGCGGACGATCTGTAGCCTCTCCATCATCATCGTCTTCTTCGTCAAATTCGGTGCTGAGATTGATGCAGGAACAGCGTTCCAGTGAGATGAAAAACGCCGTAGCGACGCTGTGTCCAATCCAATTAGCCATCCGATCGATTTTGTCGCAAGATATCATCCCGCGGGACTGATTTGATTCCATTTGTAGAATGGATTAAGAATGTTTGGATTTGGGGACGAAGGGTATTTGTATGTAGGAAATGGGGATTCCTTGCTTTTTGAGTGTAGATTCTAGTATTATACCTCTCTGCTGCTTTCATCTTTGGTCGGCCCCAAATGTCTATGGACAATTATAGTTTTTTTTAATAATAATGAAATTAAATTAATGCTTAAATGATATATAAACTAGTTTCAATACTTAAATATTTTTTTTTAAATACAAAAGATTTTGTACTTGCATGTTCTCTAGTAAAATATGAGACAAGTTTTGAGACATAAATTATGATACTTCTTGTATTAGGTTTATCAGGGGTGTGTTAATTGTATCGAATTAACAGGTTGAAAAAGTACGAGATGAAGAGTTGAATATGTCAACCTGAAAGCGGTCTTCCATGTGTGTATGTATATATGTACGTATGTATCAAATATATCAATCTTAACCCGGAAACACTTAAAATCGTGTCGTGTTTGTGTCGTATTTCAAGTCGACTCGTTTAAACTTCGTTTGTGAATAGGAGTAATTTTAGCTTAAATTTACCTTTTTTTTGTAATTGATGTCTTTTTAATTGTTTAAGTTTATCATCTCATTCTAAATTTTTAAAAAAAAATTGGGTTTATATATTTATCTCGAAATTAGAGATGTTCAATGCAAAGAATCGGAGAATGAATAAGTAAGAATAAGTAGTTGAGACTAACAAATAAAGTTGTTGGAAATGAATATTTGATGAAAAGTTCAAGAAGTTAAATTAATTTTACATTTGAAAATAGTTTGTGAAAATTAAAAGAAAATCAAAGTATCAAACTTTAGATGTTAACACTTTTCAAAAACATCATCTAAAATCTAAATATAATTTTTTCAATAATAATAATTCATATTTAAGCTCACTTAATTAATAAGATTATGTTATATAATAACATTTGATTTTAAAGAATGTTGATGTCATGAATTTATTTTATTACATACAAATAAGTATAAAGATTGTCAAATTATTACATCTAAAATCTAAATATAATTTTTTTCAATAATAATAATTCATAAATTTCAATTTAAAGAATCAGTTTTGCAGCAATCTCAAAGACACCCTCAATTTGATGGGCCAAGGCCTCAACTATGGTGGGCCAAAGTTGGGCCTTAAAAGGGGAAGTTAGATTCTACCTGATATGGGCTTGGCAAGTTAGTCTGCCTTTATCTGGTGGTTTGGTTAATCGGTTAAGGCAAAGTGGGGTCAAAACTCAAAATCAGATAGGTTGCTTCAAACGTTTGGGCTCTTAAAAAGTCCAAGCATCTATCGTGTTTGACATTTTTTATTGTAAAATTAAAAGCGTTTACGAAATTTTAAATTCATTATATGAAAAGTAAACATTTCTAATTTTTATTTAGACTATTGAAAATACTTGGTCCTAATAAATATTATTCATGTTTTTAAAAGATGATTTATTTCAATGTTTTATTACAAATTACTCAAAATTACAAACTTAAAAACAATGAGTTGGAAAAGGCGATATTTTCATAATTGGATCGCTCATCGAACCCGTCACCTTATTGGTCCACTGATCGGACAAGTTTCAAACCGGATAACATCATAAATAATTTTAAAATTAAATATGTGTATAACTAATATAAAACAAAATACAAAATGAGATTTTGAAGGGAAAAAATAAAAAAATATTGAAATTCGGTATGTTCTACGGTTCAACCGGTCGATTTAAATACACTCAACGGGACTGGTTCTTGCTCCGACTGGTTCGATCCGATTCTAAAAACATTACGAAAAAGTGATGGAGCAAAAAATTTGGCACATATTAAAATTTAAAACAGCCAGAGTACAAGACTAGACTTAACCAACTATTTATTTTTGTTTTGCTTTAAAGTATTGTGTCTGTATCTTTGGTTAAAAAAAAATCAAGCTCGTGGTTGTAGCAAACGAATCAAATAAAAAGAGACGGTAAAAATAATTATATTAAATTGTAGCAAAAATTATAAAATTTTCATGGCATACTAATAAAATTACATAAATATATGAAATAGTATTTGAAAGTCGAATGGTTTTAGGTGTGCGGTGTGCCACTAAAACTAGACCATCCATATTAAATTAAATTTATGTTGAATAATTTTGTTATGTTGTTACATTAAATGATACAATTTTATTTTTGTAAATACATAATTAAAAGCATGAGTTAGGTTATAGTAAAAAGGGTTTTAAAAATAAGAAGTGTAAGAAGAATTCTAAGCTTGACATGTGTCATTTTGTTGTTTTTAAAGTGAGTGCATAATGATCAATGTGTAATATACCAGGTCAATGTGTAATACATCAGGTCAATGTGTAATACACCTGGTCAATGTGTAATACAAGGTCTGATATTACACAACGATCAGACCTGATATTACACAATGAACTGATATTACACAATGAGCATATTACACAATGACCTGACATATTTGAGCGAATTACACAATGAGCTGAAAAACATAAAACACAATGATGAAAACATATAACACAATGATGAAAAATATTTGACACAATGAACTTGTATTACACAATAACCTGACTAATTACACAATGAACTTGTATTACACAATGACTTGACTAATTACACAATGAACTTGTATTACACAATGACCAGGCGTGGTATTACACAATGAACTGTATTACATGATGAACTTGTATTACACATTGAACTTGTATTACACAATGAACTTGTATTACACAATGACCAGATATTACACAATGACTAGACGTGGTATTACACAATAAACTTGTATTACACAATGAACTTGTATTACACAATGAGCCGAAAAACGTAAAACACAATGATTAATACATATAACACAATGAACTTGTATTACACATTAAACTTGTATTACACAATGACCTGACTAATTACACAATGACCAGACGTGGTATTACACAATGAACTTGTATTACACGATGACCTTGTATTACACGATGACCTGACTAATTACACAATGAACTGATAAACGTAAAACACAATGATAAATACATATAACACAATGAACTTGTATTACACAGTGAACTTGTATTACACAATGAACTTGTATTACACAGTGAACTTGTATTACACAATGACCTGACTAATTACACAATGACCAGATATTACACAATGACCAGACGTGGTATTACACAATGAACTTGTATTACACGATAAACTTGTATTACACAATGACCTGACTAATTACACAATGAGCTGAAAAACGTAAAACACAATGATAAATACATATAACATAATGAACTTGCATTACACATTGAACTTGTATTACACAATGAACTTGTATTACACAATAACCTGACTAATTACACAATGAGCTGAAAAACGTAAAACACAACGATAAATACATATAACACAATGAACTTGTATTACACATTGAACTTGTTATGTAACTTGTATTACACAATGAACTTGTATTACACGATGAACTTGTATTACACAATGACCTGACTAATTAAACAATGAGCTGAAAAACGTAAAACACAATGATAAATACATATAACACAATGAACTTGTATTACACATTGAACTTGTATTACACAATGAATTTGTATAACACAATGAGCTGGAAAACGTAATTTTTTTTCTTTTTTGTTTATAACGACACTATACTCGTTTTAAAGATAAAAAAACGCTCGTTTTTATGGTGTAATTTTTTTGAAAAAATAATGTCGTATGTAAAAGTTATGAACGTTTAAAAATGAGGGGGGAACTTGATAAAAAATCAACAAAAGTGGCCAAGACTAAAATACTCTTCCAACAAGTTTTTCTCCTACAATTTAATCTCAACCATTAAATCTTTTCTACAATTTGATCTAATGACTCTAAATCCTTCTCACCCTTCTTAGAATTAGAATTCTTTTTACCTGAACCTACGATTTTATTACACCAAGGTGGACCACATAGGTCTTGATAATGAAATCGTAATGCTTTTAATTATGTATTTACAAAAATAAAACTGTATCATTTAATGTAACAACATAACAAAATTATTCAACATAAATTTAATTTAATATGGATGGTCTAGTTTTAGTGACACACCGCACACCTAAAACCATTCGACTTTCAAATACTATTTCATATATTTATGTAATTTTATTAGTATGCCATGAAAATTTTATAATTTTTGCTACAATTTAATATAATTATTTTTACCGTCTCTTTTTATTTGATTCGTTTGCTACAATCATGAGCTTGATTTTTTTTTAACCGGAGATACAGACACACTACTTTAAAGCAAAACAAAAATAAATAGTTGGGTTAAGTCTAGTCTTGTACTCTGGCTGTTTTAAATTTTAATATGTGCCAAATTTTTTGCTCCATCACTTTTTCGTAATGTTTTTAGAATCGGATCGAACCAGTCGGAGCAAGAACCGGTCCCGTTGAGTGTATTCGGAAATTCGAATGCTTTTCAATTTCTCTCTTCCATCTCACCTATCTCTCTCATCCACTTAGATCCAAATGAGAAAACACCTAATGTTGTTCCAAGTAGGTCATTGCAATCAATTGATAAAGAAAGAAGATAATTGTATTCCTCTAAAATCCGAGAGTACATCATAGACTAACAGGAATTTTAACTAAGGATATAAATGATCCGAGTTGCTCGTGAATTACTTGAATTTGTCTCAACCAAGTCAAGCTTAAACAAGCACGAGCCCTAGTTCGATCCTAAATTGGAGCTCATTTAATAAACAAGATTGAGCTCGATCTTCGTATACCGAGCTTAAAAAAATTATCATTTTTGTTGTCGTTGAAGTGGATTTGAATTCTTCGTCTAGTTCCATTCTTCAAATATTGTCCAGTGGTTGAACAGTTGATGCACGATTGACCGATGACATCGACTGTGAGGCCCTTTTGATTTGCACTTTGGATTGCCGGCACAAGACCCGACCGTGATATCGACATCGGATCCCTTTTCATTTGATTACAAATGTGGTAGATAGAGTTTGTAAGGGGCGGCTCAACCGCTTTGGAGGCCCAGGGCGAAGTAAAAATCCTGGTCTTTTTCAAATGTTATAGTTATAATCAATGACGGATCTAGGATTTTTTGTGAGTGGGGGTAAAAAAATGTGTTCGTTAAAATAGGATTGGTCTATGTGTATAGAAATGATAAGAAATGCTTATTAAGATTTTATAAAAAGCATGACTAAAAAGATGAGAAATTAAATTAACATTAATAAAAATCGAGTAACAAAAATACAAAAGAGTAAATTACCGTTTGCGTCCATGTGGTTTACACGATTTAACACAATGCGTCCCTAGTAGTTTCAGGCGAATGTAGTAGTTTCGGGTGAGTTAGGTCCAGAGATTCAGACAGGGACGCAAACAAATATTACATGTTTCTAGGGACACAGACTGTTATACAGTAAAAGGGTACAACGAACATTTCACCTGAATTTAAATTACCTTATTTAATAGATTGATAACATTATCTGTTTTCAAACAAAGAAAATTTTATGTTTGTGAATATTTACCGTTTTAACTTTTAAGATATCAGTATTTTATATCTTTATAATAATTTAATAATAAACATTATTATTCATTATCAAGAAAATAAACATTTTTCTGTTACAATTTTTTCTTCTAAGGTTAATTATTTTTTTTAACAGCAACACCTAGATATTTTAGGATAATTGGGTTTCCTCAGACACCTATAACATCCAGGGCAGCCCACCCTCAGGAGGAACCCCAACTGGGTAAACCTCTGACCTGGCCACAGACCCTTTTTTTGCTGTTGCCAGGATTCGAACCCAGAGCAGTGACAACACAGTTCATGAAGATTCTAAAACTCCTGAGATGGATCCAAGCAAGCGTAAGCTTCTAGAAGCGCTCTGCCATTCTCAAACACGAGCACGAGAAGCAGAAAAGGCAGCAAAACAAGCATACGAGGAGAAAGAACACATTGTGAAGCTAATATTCAAACAAGCATCTCAGTTATTTGCCTACAAACAATGGGTGTATCTTTTACAACTTGAAAATCTTTATAACCAAATAAAAACCAACAAGATCACCCATGGCACGTGACCCGCAGAAAAACACGCAGGAATTTGCCTGTTAAGAAAAAAACACGAGAAAAACGAGGTAGTATTAGTGTTCCTAGTAGCAAACATGATATAGGTAAGTATGCTGTTGGAATAGGGCTTGTTGGTCTTCTTGGGTGGACCGTAGGTTGGATGTTCGTTTAGCAGGTATATTTGAAGCAACTGTAACACGTAGTGTACAAAGTTGTTTTCTTGAAATGGCTGTATATAGTTTTGGTACCTTCAATAGTGTTGTAACAAGTTTGCAATTAAACTTGTGTGTTCATTAAGTGACATTATCAAAAATTATATTACCATGCTTTTCTCAATTCTATCTGAGCGAGCGGCTCAACCTATTTTGGGTCATTGGTATCATAGTTTTATTATTATTTTATCTTTTCCAGTCTTTTTATGCTTATCATACAATTACAACTAGATTATCGATTAGATACATGTGTGGGTATTTGTCATTAAAAATAATAAACCCTTAACTTTGTCTTTGATATAACGACTCAAAAACTTAAAATTGATGTGCCAACTATAAGCAAAATTTCAACTACTTGTATCTCATACGTGTACACAATCTGAAGCTACCAAAGATCTCCAGACCCTGATTGGCTGGAACGGGTCTTAGACTCTTAGTAATTAAACACACATCCGTAAATGCTCTCTCATCGTACCCAAACTAACATGAAATTCGTTGGTTTGAGTTTAGACTAAACATGTGAACCATTTAGCTAAACGGGCTGTGTTTATTTTAAGCCATGTATATATGAGTTGTATTGTCGAGTTAACCTTCAAATACATCTTATTGGCTGGAACGGGTCTTAGACTCTTAGTAATTGATAATGTGACCAACATTTTTTTTGTAGTTGAAGTGTACATATAAAAGAAGAAATCCATGATAACCATCTACCGTCAAGAGGAAAAAGTTACTTTGATGCAGAAAATTATTATAAAGAGTCTGATGACAACTTGCATGATATATAATAATATTTGACAAGAGAAAAAGTGAGATCAATCTTCTTCACAACTTCTTATATTCAATGTTCAGAACAACTTAGTATCCATTATATCTCAATGACTGACTACAACTGAAAACAACACACAATACTTGCCAAAATGTGGATTTACCCTGACCAATATAAAAAAAAATATCACCTGGTTGCCAGCCATCTTCAAAACTGTATGAAGCCCCAACCTCAGAATGAACCCACCACCCTTACTTGACTTGACTCGACTCCATTGTTGGACCACGAACACCCTTGGGTTCTACCCATCCTGGAAAACATTCATCACAACATAAGAATGGATCTTCAAAACGAATAGATAGAAAAAGGCAGCATAACTAGATATCTTACCTTCACACGACTGTTTTCATACTATGGCAAGGTTGTAGGAATGGCTGAGCTGAAGAAGTGCAGCTTGATTAACAGGAGAAAGATATCTAGTTATAATTGGCGGAAACCTCCCACGAAACTGAGTAGAAAGATTTGCCAATAAAGCAATCGAAAAGTGCTTTGGATCCTTAATTTCCTTTAATGGATCTTCTTCCTTTTTACCAGCATTGTGAAGACGAACAAATGTGGCTTGATAACCAGTTGCCTCCCCAAAATCAGGAACTTCAGGTTCATCCTCAACTCTTTCTTCCTCAGGTTGTGAAAGAAGAGTAACAATGCTATCAAGCAACTTACCCCAAAGCTCCTCAGCAGCGGGATCCAACAATAATGGTGATTCACAAAGTAGTTTAGTTGATGCAACTGCACTCAGCTTAACCTCTATGTGACCAGTTATGGTCTTAAGATTAGGTATCCAGATCTGAGCTAGTAACATCTGAAATATATTGGCCTGAACGGAATTTATTGAGTCCACAAGAGTTTGTATACCATGTTTCACCAGAAAAAGAGACATAAGAATAATAAGGCACCGAACAAATCTTTGGGTTTTACTGCTCTGGAGACGAGTAAAAAGAGAGGACCAGATGTGATTCATGTATTCTGCCATAACATCATACCCAAGATTCTCGATAACTGTGTTAAGTACATAAAACCCATGTTCTTCTGTGCTAGGTTTGTTAACGAGTTTGTTGAATATTCCAAGAACGTTTCTTAATTTCCCATCGCGATTAAGCTCATTGGGTGCTTGTTGAAGGAATGACTGAAGCAAACGAACAAGGGCAGGGACATTTGCAGACTTATCCCACAAATCAGGTGTTAGTAGGATGTCAAATATTTGCATGTAGTGTGGGGGAACCGGAGGTCTGTTCAAATCCACAAGTTGAGCTAACAACTGGAAGGCATAAGGAAAGAACTCGGTTACTTCTTTAGCCAATATCATTTGGAGGCTGGGTAAAAGGCATGTTTCAAAAGCGGGAACAAGAGAAGAGTTCTTTTCACATGCTCTTCGAACAAGGGTAGCAACTGCTTCAAATAGGCAATGGTTAAAAACAGGGTTTTTAGGGTTCTCACAAACCCTGTTTAGAACCGTTGTAAGCCCAGTAATGCAGGGTGAAGCTACCTCAGGAGATATATCAGCAATCTGAAGAACACGCATGATGCACCTCATAACATATTGATTCTCCTCTGACTCGGGTTTCTCCAAGGCTCCAAAAAGGTTTGTCATCAAAACTGGCAGAATTGGGCCAATGTCCAATGATGTATATCTTGGTTGTACCCCATTGTCCTTAACAAGCAAGAGCTTCTCAATACAACTAGCAGCATAAGAGTGACCCACATTAACATCTGAGCTAAGAAACCGGACCACATCACCAATAAGAGCCATGGCAACCGGTTTAGGAATCAGGACCCGAAACAAGGTAAAAAACTTCAATGCGCCTGCCTTCAACATTGGGTATGCATTCACATCTTGGCCCTGTAGCTCTGGCACAATAACTGATCTGAAGAAACTTTCAACATCTACAAGATCAGTCGAAACTGAAGCACCGCCTGCCTTTTTTGTTGCAAGAGAGACGACCAAATAAATGGCACAATCCTTATATTTCCAATTAGCAGCTGGGTTTTCAGCAAACACTGCCAAGCAATTGTGAATCTGAGCCGATACCCTTTCAGTTACCTTCTCTTTGTAATTTCCAGCAATTCCTTTAAGAAGTTCACAAGCAATTCTTCTCCTTGTATCAAGATCACTTCCTTCCATATCTCTCCTTATAAACTCAACATAGTTCATCTCAAACAGCTCTTCATCCTCATCCCTTAACATCACATTAGGAATAACAATACTCTGAGTAACCTGCTGCAATATCTCATCCCCAGCAAACAAGGCATGGTGGACACTTGTGCTGACAATGGTCAAAAACTTGATAGCAGTCACGGTCAACCGTTCTCGGCTCGGAGAGGCCGAGGCTACAACAAGAAGACTCCACACAGCCTCCACAAACCCACTCAGATACTTTTGGAACAACTCCCCTTCTCTCTCCATGTAATGACTTATATTATCACAAACAGCAGCACACAACTCATCCACAAGCGCAAGCCCATCAGCATTACCATCTTCAACAGCAGGGTATCGCGTAGTGAGATAATTCTTAAACTCATTCATCCACTTATCAGCATTGTCCTCAAAAAACTCGGGCAAATCCAAATAATTCAACGAATAAAAGATCCTACAACAGAGCCTCTGCGCTTCGATTAGCTGACGGAGAGTCTCCGCAGAACCAGCAGCAGCTTTTATCTTCGCGGAGATACTCTCGACGGTACTCAATAACGGTGCAGCAAAGTTATCCAAACAGTATTTCAAATCAAGCAGAAGAGGATCACTCTTATACTGATGCCGAAATTTCTTAAACAACGAGTTAAAAGTAGCAAGAATACCATTAACAGAAGCAAAATCATTCGCGTTGATAGCCTTTTCAAGATTGGACTTAAGTTCAGGAAGCAAAGCCGGCCATAACTTCGGGAAATCATGGTTCCCAATCACAGCTAGGGCTTCGCTAAGCTGCGCCTGTATTTTCGGGGTGGAGGATAGCATGAGAGAAACTATTAACTGTTTAATCTGTTCTTTTTCAGTATCATGAATAGGTGTAGCTGACGATGGCATCCATCGGGTTTTTAGATGGTTTTTGAAGTTTACAGCGGCGCATTGACGGATCTGTTCGTGAACGGAGGGTTCAGAGACGAGGCGGAGAACGGCAAGGCCGTAGTTAGGTGTATCGGCGGCGTTGGAGAGGTTTTTCTCGGCGCGGCGGCGGGGTTCAGGTTGAGGCGAGAGTGTATCGAGGAAGCATTGCGAAAGGAACTGTAGGGTTTGTTGATTCCACTCCATGTCTAGGGTTTTTAAGAAAGTTAACAGAAGTATATGAACAAAATCTATGGAAATTTCGAGATTGATTGTTATTGCTAGGGTTTACAAAGTGGAAAAACGTACCTGCGTGAAGGAAGAAACGATCGATTTGAAGCGCGGCAGACGATGAAACGGAGCAAAAGAATGATGAGAAAAGTGTGTGAGTTGAGATTTTGAAATCAGAAGGTAAAGGAGGGATCAGGATGAATGAATCTGGGCCGAAGCCCAATGCGAATAGAATATCATCGTATTATAAATTTAAAATAAAATAAAAATAATTTAAGTTCATAAAATATCAACATACTTAACACGTGTTTAGGCTCAACTTTGTTATAACTAAATTCCTAAACTTATTAATGCATGCATTTATAAAAGATTTTAAAAATGCCGATTAATAACATAATCATTAAATACGTGAGAACTATGAAGATCACTTTTATTGACGTGGATGTCATGTATGTTCTTTTGGTGATGCAGAACATCAATCACTTTTAAATGTTTTAAGTACAAGTGCATATCATCTTATATTATAAATTTTTTTATCCACGTCAACATTTATTAAAATCTTAAAACATCACTTAATCAAATCTTGACCCGTTTAAGAGGTGAAAATACGTGTATTTGTTTAAAGTTTATGAAAATTAGTTTCATACGATATGATGTATGTTGTTTTTTTTCATATTTACCCATTGAAGGATTATTAAAAGCTGAAAAGAAAATTTTCACAATTCAATGTCTTTTTATTGGAAAGACTAATAACAATATATAAGTTAATTGGAGTTACAAACCATCGGTTCTTCCTCTGTCCCTGCCACCAAATCTATCACCTCCTCCCACAAATTCTTCACTATTGCTGATGTCGAGTATATACTACGGATGATCAGGACTAGTTCAACCTTTTTCGAAACCTAAAACGAACTTAAAAACTGTGACGTTTTGATCCCTAAACGATAGTGCAGATATGTTTAGTTACATAGTAGTCATTCTCACTTTCACCTTCAAGATCAATTTTATTTATGAGCTTATATTTTAAAGCTAAAGTTATAGATTCATAAACGTAATTTCAATCAAATAAAAACTATAAGATTAAAGTAATAATTGAATCAAAACAGACAACTCATGAAGTCCAACAATGTTTAACTTGTAAAGTATATAAAATCTAAGAAGATTGAAGGTACAATTATTAAAGAAATGAATAATTAACGTAATGTTCATAAAAAATTACTTTATAAAGGAAATTTCTGTTCATATAATGCAATGTGCAATAAAAAATGAATACATAACACATGACAACAAAACCAAAAATTTCTAGAGATTCCTAGGACAAAGAAACTAACCCTTGAGAAGACAAACACTTACCTGCCTTTCGTCAAATAACAGCTTCTCTTGATAATTGTAAAAACCCGTTAGACCACAATGGCGATTTTGGTCCTAACCAGTAAGGATGCTATACTAGATACCTAAGACTGGTCAAACCACAACCATATCATCAACCTTCTATTGGTTGCTTAAATCTCTGTTACCTGATCTGGCCAAAGGACAGTCCCGGCGTATGTGGCCCTCTTGGTGACATCCAAAGCACAAGCCCCTCATGTCTTTCTTTCTCATCCCATTTTCCCTTTTCTGTTGACTTCTAGAATCTTCCTCGTCCTTCAACAGGTATATCAAATTATCAAGTGTTAAATTCTCCTGTTGCATCAACTTTGCCTGAATATGTTTCCAAGAAGGAGGGAGTTTTGAAATAATAACACCAACATGAAACTTTTCATCAATGTTTATCCCACAGGTACTGATAACATCTGCAATCCTGTGAAGCTCGTGAACTTGTTCAAGGACAGAAACCCCATCAACCATTTGAAAATGAATGTAATTGTTGACATGAGATGTTTTTGTTCCGTAATCACCAGCATACGACGATTCAAGATTGTCCCATAATTCTTTAGCATTCGGTGTTTTGACCGAGTATTGGTCAAAGAGTTGGTCAGATAGTGAGTTCAGGATAGTGTGGCGACAGATGTAATCATCATTGATCCACTTTTGTGCATGGGATTTTGATCGGTTGATTTCTTCAAAAGATGCATCTGGTGGGACGGGGATTTTTGGGCATGATGTAACAAGGACGTAAAATATTTTTAACTGGTTTAAAAAGAATTCCATTTGGCGTTTCCAGCAATAGTAATTTTTCCCAGTGAAACGTGTGGTTGCGATGGGGATGAGTGGATGGCAAGTGTTTGCTTCATAAGCCAACCTAATAGATGGATTTGAAGGTTCTGCTTCAGTTTGCTTCTTTCCGTTGCAGTTATCTCTGAATTAAACCAAATTTGTGAATGTTTATATAACTAGTTATTGTCTCGTTTGCACATGGTAATAGCATTATGGATAAATTTTTAAATAATAAATGTGTATATTCATTGGCTGGAATACAATTGTGAATGAGTACCAGAAATTCCTACAGGTGTATCATTATACAAGATTCCTTGAGCAATCGGGTATATGAACCGAATTCTCAAACAAACATAAATTATGATCATAAATATGTTTCTTAATTTTCATTCTCGGGAATTATTAAATTTGTGTTAAATAGCCAACATCAATCTCACTAGTAGTATTTCATTACAATCATAGTTGATTATGAGAAATAGTTCAATTTCTTTAGAAACTGATAAAAATACTAATATGTGGATGTATCATGCAAGATTGTAAATTAATAATAAGCTCTACTATATAATTTATCCAGAAAAGTAAGTTGTACCTCATCCTTGATTCCATCTTTGTGATGGCTTCTTCTATATCAGAAAAACTTGAACAGAATGCTGACCATTCTTCAGGGTTCAAGGAAATTCCTGGAAAAGAAAACCAAAAACGAGATCAAGACTAATCATTATAGAGAAAAATGATTGCTTGCATGATAAACATACTGATCATCATCATGAAAGATATGCTTCTTAGACATACCATGTATATACATACTGTCATCCACTTTCAAATATTACAGTCATGAAATTTTGTGCACGAGTAATGAACCGAAAATAAAGAAGCTGCAAGTACTCACCTTTACCAGAAGTAAACACATTTCCCTGTTTCTGGTAGTACTCCCTTATTGACACCAATTTTGTCCCTCCGAATTTTTCAATTGAAACTCTCCTCTTACCTGGTAGCTATGCAGACCGAGAAAAAGAAAAACAATTAAAAAAAAAGGTGACAGATTTCTTACAGTTGAATACCAGAATACAATAAGTGCCTGTTTGGTTGGCATGAATTCATGGCATTTCAGTAGAATTGGAATTTAAATTCCTTTAATTGACATGTATGGTTGGGTAAGAGAAGGAATTGGAATTGGAATTAATTCCAACCAAATCCCTCAACTAATGGAATTCAAAATCCCTCCCTATTTCAATGGAATTCATAATCCCTCACCATTTTAAGGAGTAATTTTGTATTTTAGGTATTTTTACATTACAATTCCATTAACAAATATGCTAACCAAACACATTATGGATTTCAAAGGAATCCTTCCAATTCCAATTCCAACGAATTCCGCGAACCAAACGCCCCCTAATAATAGGGTTAAAAAATTACCGATTCAGATAACCAAATTACTAGTACTAGGATTCATAAGTTTTGAACAAACAAACAAAACTGATTTGCTGCTAGCGATGCGCACTGACATCTAAACATGGAACAAATTCTGAAGTCTGAACAACAAATATTTTTGTTATTTTAGTAATCCTAGCTAACCGCATAATAATTCCATCATATCATATATGTAACTCGGACGACTAGAAATTGTTATCCGTAAAGTAAGTTGCATAAAAAGGAAGCTAAGCTTTGACATATGATATTTATCGGGTTACTTCTTAACATATTTATATAGAATCGTTGCAAATCTACTACAATTAGATCTATGATGTACAAATGGTAAAATTGATGTTAGAACTCTGTCTGTATACATCACATGCCAATCTTGAATATGAAAATTGATAATTTTGACAGAAAAATATGTTTTTTTTCTAGACAGCTGAGTGAGTATCGCTTGAACCCTAGACTAACAAGGGTTTATCAATTCAATAGTTCAGGCTCACTAGAATCAACAGTTTTAAGTTACAGAAATCACATATAGAATCAAAACTTATCTAATGTATTTCAAGTGGTTCCATCGAGTTTTTAAACTAATTCAAACATTAGGTTTTCGAGAACTCTCACCCTGCAGATAATACGTTCAGCACCATCATCAGACTCGATGTTTGGATCATCAACGGGAGATTTCTCCGTTTGCACTTCTTCCGCCTTGTCTGTTTCTTCTCGAACTTCATCGATCGGAGAAGTAGACAGCAAAAACGACTCAACGATTCGTCTAACTAGCTGCTTGCTAGGGAGATCAGAAAGGTCGAGGCCGAGCTGTTTTCTGGCTGCTCTTCGAATGGAGAGCTCGGTAGCGATATCTAAATCGGCAGATTTAAGGATTTGGTTTACTGTTTCTTCGAGTTTCGGGTGGTGAGGTTCGAACTCCATTGGAGTTGGAGGGAGCAAATGGAGAGGAAAAAGAAAAAGAGAGGGAGGAGCTTATTTTACGATTAAGACTGTTTGTTTGGGTTTATTTTGTTATTGATAAGTAATCTAAAATCCTGTTTTGGTAATTTAGGGTAAATAAATAGTTAAAGTTTACTTATACCAAACACACCCCCCCCCCCCTAACTTTACAAAAGTGTCATTTTACTATTTAGTTTGGTTTTCCATATCAATTATGAAACAATTGCATTCCTTTTCGTATGCTTTATTGAACATTCAACAACTACCGGGTCGTCCCGCGTCGTCTATGTTTAATCTTTATCTGTGTTAGACCCAATGGTTCAACCTTTATCTGTGTTAGGCCCAGACATTAATCCCAATCAGGGACATACCACACCACGCCCAGTCTAGCATGACGTAGTTCTAATTACGTTACTAGACTCATACCTCCCCCCCCGGGTCGTCTTTGTTTAGTTATTAATGAGTGATCGTGCATAAACATTAATGTCTTATGTATTACCATGTTACCTATATTTACATGGATGATCGTTGGCATGAACGACTCGAGGTTCAAATAGCTTCCGGTTCTGATGTTTGAACGTCTTATGATTCCGACAACATTTGGTATGTATGTATTTTAGTCCGGTTGATTTTTGGTTCATGTGTCTTTTGGTTAGGGTGATTTTTGTTTTGTATGCATTATGGTTTGATTAACTTAAAGACGAATGAAATTTGGTTCAGTATGTATATCAATGTGATAATGAATGTAAGGTCTGGATTATCTTGCCATGTGATAACTAATTAGTATAACATAAAAATTATAAACCATTTCATATAACAATAGAATATAGAATAAAGGGTGAATTAGAGTTGTCCCCTGACCCAATGATAGTAATAAAGTGCCTTTAGAATAGTCATCGTTTATGGAGAGAAGGTAGATCCACAGTCTTTGGCAAGTAACGTATTCAGAATAATCAGGTATGTTACATAATAATGCTTTAGCGTGGGAGGCTTACATGGTAATTAAGCAATTCGATGTGCTTATTAGTCCGATTAAGCAAATTGAGGGTGCTTAACCCAATGGAGAAGATTTGAGAATGCTTAACCCAATGAAACAAATTCAAGGGCGTTTAACTCAAGTATAATCATGTCCCGCTCTACGACAGGGGTCATGTGCGGACCTGTAATGGGTTGAACCGTAAAGCAATATGTATGTACATGTATCATATCTCACGAGTCCTTTATCGCAGCAAGCTTGATAAGGTGGTTTGAACCGAAGTAATGTTTAAGGAACTATTTATATATGTCCTATATCGTAAGTCCTTCTAAGTAGTCATTCATGTGTATGTTGTTTTTCTTTAACACATAAAGATTTATTCTATTTTTCAAGGTTAAATAGATAAAACTTTTATATTTTTATCAATTATAACAACATTTCTTTTTACAATTATATAAAGTAACAATTGTGAAAGTCGGTGCTCCACACAGGAGCACTGTGTACAACTACTTAAGCTGGTGGTACAAGTCCTTGTTGTAAGCCTTTTTTTAATGCGAAATACTTTATATATACACACATACACGCTAACCAGGGGCCCTCCTGGCCTGGTGGTCCGCTTATGGGTTCCCCACCCGTGTGACGCAGGTTCGATCCCTTGCAACCTCTTCTCATCGGTTGGTTCGATTGCTGACATCAACTTCCTTTTAAAAAAATTAAATTTAAAAAAAGAATTTGTTCTTTTTTTAATTTCTTTACTGATGTTAATATTTATAGTTAATGTTGGGCTATAACTTTTAAAATTTTATACTTTTACATTTTTTGTTTGTTTTTGGTCGATGTAGAACATGCGTCGATATCCTTTTGGCAATTTTTTTTGTCGTCTTTTTTTAGTTTAGTTTTTTTATTCTTTTTTCGTCTTTATTATTATTTTCGGCAGTTTTCATTTTAATTTATAAAAATTCGAGTACATAATTTTTTTACGGTTTAGCGTGTGTGTGTTGCCGACTACGATTATTTAAAGTCCGTTTTTTTATTTCTCACACAGTTTTATCTTTTCGTTGAGCGATTTTTTAAAGTTTGTTTTCGTTTTCCTTAACATTTAACGACATGACTTTTTCCGATATTCAGAAAACTGTTTCGTCTTTTTATCTAAAGCGATGCGTCGTGCTTATCATTATCAACGTTTTGACGTTAACGCTTTTAGCGGTTTCATTTTCTTATACAAGATTTTGAATATTATCAACGTTCTCACTAAGTTTCGAAACGTTAGTTTTTATCACTGTTTAGCGCGCCGTAACGCGTGCAAGTTTATTACCTAGTTTATAATTAAATGCTACACAAAAAGTCATATTAGCAGCTAGCAAGATCACTAATTCTTCAAATATTGGAAAACGAAAATCACCTTTCCAATAAAATTTACAAGGATGGCAAATAGATTAATAGAAAATTGTTAATGACGCCCTTGTGTAATCCGACCTAAAGTCGAGGGACTAAAATCAAACTAGCACAATAAAAAAAAATATTAGGTTCTACCGAGATGTCCAATGTCCTGACCACTAGACCATAGAACCATTTCGTTTAGTTGCTTATCTATAATTATTTTATATAAATTAAGAAAAAGGAACAAATAATTTGGTAAAACTACCACCGAAAATTATAAAAAGTACAGAAAACTAAACTTATACAAAAAGGTACGAAAAATTAATTATATAAAAAAGGTACAATAAAATTAAAGAAAATATTTAGTTAGATAGAAGGTCTATATTATACACTTCGACGATGAAGTGACTCATAAAAAAATATTTTAAATATGGTTCTAATAGTGGAGATTTCAAGTGTGGATGGAGGATCAAAATCCAACAACAAATATAAAAAGTGAAGATATATTAGAAGCAATGGAGATTTTAAGTGTTAATAATTAATAAGCAATTAATAAACAGACTTTTAAAGATTAGTTATTTTTATATAAAAACTTCCAAAAGCAATGTGAATAGTTACGGGGATGACCATTCAGGCTGAACTACTAACATGACAAATCTAGAGGTGCACAAATCGGTTTCTGGGCTCAAACCAGTCCGGGTCAAACCTAGTGAACATCGGGTTTTAGCTCAACCCGGTTCGGTTTGAAACTGGTTTTTGAGGGGAAAATAACCGATTAAGTTTGAAACCGGGGTTTATCCGGTTCGGCTCGTGTTTGACCGTTTCAGACGGAGGGGGTTACAAACTGATTTCAACTCTACGGTCCGGTTCAGGTCCATATAGGATTATACTAACTTGGTTTCAAAATTGGTTAAGGGTCGGGTTTAAAACCGGGATCGGTTCCCAGCCCGTTTTTTGTGCACCTCTAACAAACCCTAAACCTTGTATTTAAAACAAAATCTAAACATAAAAATAAATTGTGAGCAACTAAGAGAATCATAATCAAAAACTCAATCAAACTAATAAAGATGGGAGAATTTCATATATACTCATACAAACTTGAAAAATATTATACATATCTATTTTTGTAACAATAGTTTTTTACACCAAAATACGATCTAAGTAAATTTGATATTTTAACTTGTTTTTAAGGGTATATACAATATAAGTTTGCAATGGATATATATGATATTTTTAAGTTTATGTAGGTATATGTGAAATTCCTCTCGGTAAAGATTAATCTGTTCTAATAAAAAATATATATTATCGTCTAGTACCAAAGGGTGTGGTATAACCGATCCATACCTAACTCCAAACCTAGAAACAAGCCAATAATTTTTAACATGCAAAATATGTGTAAAACTTTACCTTAGATTGTTCCTGTATTTCAAATGGCCAATTTATCTCTCTTGGCAAAGCAAGAAGTGATGGACCTCCAACCTCTAGCATATATCATTGTCCTTGCATTTCTAGTATCAAAAATTATATCCTTATGGTTCACTCAACAAACGAGTCATAGACTCCCACCAGGTCCGCCGAGGTGGCCAATAGTTGGTAATCTTCTCCAACTAGGGCCACTGCCTCATAGGGACCTGGCTTCCTTTTGTGAACGTTATGGACCGTTGGTTTATCTTCGTTTGGGGAATGTGGATGCCATCACCACCAATGACCCTAACATCACCCGCGAGATACTTCTTAAACAGGATGATGTTTTTGCATCCCGACCTCAAACCCTAGCTGCTATTCACCTAGCTTACAACTGTGGTGATGTGGCACTAGCACCTTTCGGTCCTCGTTGGAAATGGATGCAAAGGATATGCATGGAACAACTTCTTACAACAAAGAGACTCGAATCCTTCACGAAACAACGTGCATCCGAAGCCCAACATTTGGTACAAGATGTATGGGCTTTGGCTCAGGCCGATGGCCCGATTAACCTAAGAGAAGCTTTAGGTGCTTTTTCTATGAACAATGTGACGCGAATGTTGTTACGCAAGCAATACTTTGGGTCTGGCTCAGCCGGGCCAAAAGAGGCCTTGGAGTTTATGCACATAACCCATGAACTGTTTTGGCTACTAGGCTTGATCTATTTGGGCGATTATTTACCATTTTGGAGATGGATCGACCCGTATGGTTGTGAGAAGAAAATGTGAGAAGTGGAGAAACGGGTGGATGATTTTCATATGAAAATCATTGAAGAACATAGGCAAAGAAAGAAGAATGGAGAAGAAAAAGATGAAGGAATTATGGACTTGTTGATGTTTTATTGTCTTTGCCAGGTGAAGATGGTAAGGAGGATATGGATGATACACAAATCAAAGCTCTAGTTCAGGTAACCTTTTTCTTGTTTGAAACTCTACTCATATATTATTCGATGCTTAATTTACCATTACATGAAACACTCTTTTATAGGCTAAACATAATTACAGTAGATCGAGCCAAGTTTTGAAAAATTGAAATTGACTGTCTAGTTATGAAATGGACTTCCTAAAGAGACATGTAAATTACTTAAATAAATCATGTGTTTTTACACTGAAAAGAAAATAAATCAAAATAGCGAAAATTACAGGAAATCCGTTGAGTCTGAAATTGGATCTCCAAATGGTGGAGTTCGGTCAAAAAGTTGGGACAAAACGCATGTGGCCATTTGTCACATGATCTTGCCCCCAGTGGCGGACCCATGAAATTTTTTCACGGGGCTCGGTTGTTTGTCGCTAAGGATTAAAATTTTTCGGTCGGATTCCGGCCGGGTTGGGTCATATAATAAAAAGATAAAACCAAATTAAATTTCAAATCTATACTATATAATAAATAAAGGTTTTTCCATGCCATGTGTCGTCTTCATATTCATTCTCATCATTTTTTTTCCGCCTCTCTCTTATTAAATACACATATATCTTTTAATAATAATATACTTTTAAAGAAAATCCTAATTATACTAATAAAAAAACATTTATTTAAAATTATCCCTTATTACAAGAAAACTTTGAAATATAATTATGTAACTTTTATTTTCAATCAAATAGAAATGAAAGTCAAATTACATTAAATAGTAATTAACGTATTTTCGAAACCCAATTATGTATTAATTTTTATATATTTTGAATTTTGTTTTCTAACCTTAGTATATATTTAACACAATTTTATACTTGTAAAATATATACATAAAGATTTTAAAAAAATTATACTGATATTTTTTACCCCGTGTATAGACACGAGTTCTAAACTAGTACATAATAAAAATACACCAGTCGTCATTAGAAAAACATAATAAAATACGTCAGTCGTCATTAAGGGGTTGGATTGGCGATGTAGCTTTTCTGAGATCGACAGCCGGAGATTTGACGGTATAGATTTTCTGAGATCGGCAGCCGGAGATTTGGCGGTACAGCTTTTTTGAATTTTGATTACGTCCCTTAATTAGGTTAAAATGTTAAATTGTTTATTAGGTCTTATTATTCATTAATGGGTTACCGGCTTAATTTTTAAAAATGGGTAATGGGTTAAATTGTTTATCGGGTATTTGGGTTAAATTGTTAATTGGGTTTAATTGATTATTGAGTTTAATTGTTTATTAGTTTATAGTACTTATATATCTTTAAATTATAAAATCTTAAACTACCTTTTCTTGGGCCGGTGTCACAACTTTTTTAGGGTCGTGTCAAAATTTTATGGGGTCGTTTTCAAAATTTCATGAGGGTCATTCGGTATTAAATCACATATAAACTAAAACTTTTTTCATGGGTGCGGCCGACCCCGTCGGCAGCACCTAGGTACGCCACTTGAGAAGTTTTCGTCTGTTACTTATACGCTCCATAACTCTAGACATAGCTCAAGTTACGTATATTTTAAGTTGGTTTTGCCTCTCTAGCTAGTCCAAGTATATAGCGGTGTAAAATATAAACCTAGCGTATCATATTAAATAACAATTACTCTAAAAATGTATGAAATGGAGCAACTACAAAATTAAAAAAGACAATGCATCATGTATTGCCCTTTATTTCTACATATGCAATTTATTTGTCTTGGTACATATAAAGTTATTAGCACATAATAATAATGCAAATAAGGTTAGAAAAAAATGTTTGATGTCTCCTTAATTCCAGGATATGATAGCCGCAGCAACAGATACATCAGCAGTGACTAACGAATGGGCAATGGCTGAAGTAATCAAACACCCCCATGTTCTTCGCAAGATCCAAGAAGAGCTTGACAACGTTGTTGGCCCTGACCGTATGGTCTCCGAGTCAGACTTGTCAAATCTCACCTACCTACGATGTGTGGTTCGCGAAACCTTCCGGATGCACCCAGCTGGACCATTTCTCATCCCTCACGAGTCATTACGTGCCACAGAGATCAACGGCTACTACATTCCTGCCAAGACACGTGTCTTCATTAACACTCACGGTCTTGGGCGAAACACAATCATATGGGATGACATCAATGTGTTCCGCCCAGAACGACATTTAACTACCGATGGGACCCGAGTGGAGATAAGTCATGGAGATGATTTTAAAATCTTACCGTTTAGTGCAGGAAAGAGGAAGTGTCCGGGTGCGCCACTTGGTGTGACGTTTGTTTTAATGGGACTGGCTCGACTTTTTCATTGCTTTGATTGGAGCCCACCCGATGGATTGAAATGTGAGGATATAGATACAGAAGAAATGTATGGTATGACGATGCCCAAAGCCAAACCGTTGATGGCCGTTGCAAAGCCCCGTTTAGCAAGTCATATGTATCAGTGACAAAAAAGTAGACAAACTATAAAGAAAATGAATTACTATTGAATATTTGCATTCACATGAGATCAATAGCTTGGAACATTCAAGTTTAATATAAGCTTTTAACCTTCAACTAGCTCAAGATAAATGGGAGATGATTCACAATATTATTAGAGCATCTATGGTGCTTAAGGGTGCACACTTGACATCCTTACTAAAAACATACATTGTTTAATAAAGGTCTTGAAAAAATAGGCCTTCATCGATGTTTAAAAATAAAGGTTATATACGACATACCCAGCAAAATCCCGCTAATAGCAAAGATATTGATAGGATCTGGGGAGGGTGAAATGTAGCCAATGTTAACAAATAAGCATGTACAGAGAAAATATGAAAGCTCAATGTTATTCAAGTGAAGATTAGCTTACAAATGAAAAGAAAGCAAACATTAAATAGAAAGCTAAGCCCAAGCTAAATGGGCTAAAGCCCATAACAGACTTATTATGCTAACATCCCCCTCAAACTCACAATGCAACAGAAATAAACATTGAGAGTTTGTCACACAAAAAACGAAACCGAGATGTCGATTGAGCATTGGTGAAAATATCTGCAATCTGCAAGGCTGATGGAACAAAAGGAAGTGAGATGGTCCCGAGCTGAAGATGATGGCGAGTAAAATGACAATCTATCTTAATATGTTTTGTCCGTTCATGAAAGACAGAGTTCTTAGCGATCTGCATAGCACTTTGATTATCACAATGTAATGGGGTAGGCGAGAAAACAACAACCCCCATGTCTGTCAGAAGCCATCGTAACCAAACAATTTCACATGTAGTCACAGCCATAACACGATATTCAGCCTCAGTGGAGGACCTAGAAACAACATCTTGTTTCTTGCTTTTCCATGAGATTAAGAAATCACCAAGAAAAATACAGAAACCAGTAGTGGATTTATGATCATTAGGATCATTATCCCAATCAGCATCACTATAGGCACGCAATTCCAGAGAAGATGTAGAGGGGAACAGAAGACTTTGAAACCGAGTACCACGAAGATATCTCAAAATACGAAGAACAACTCCCCAGTGAACAGAAGTAGGAGCAGTAACAATGTCACACCCCCAAATTCCACTAACGGAGTTTTACCGTTTGGGACGTGACAAACCAGGATCTCAGACATTAGCTACTACAAACGACTCTATATGAGACTCAAAATAAGATTTCATAAAAGTATAAGGTTCAGAGTAAATATGCGAAAGCGTTAAACGAAAGTAAATGCGCAAAACAACGCGCTCAAATCCAAATACAAATAAAACATAAAGATTGTTTGATAGATAGATAATTTGAATGTAATCCAAGACACATGCATGACTTAACGTGATCCTGAGTGCCAACCTGAGAAAACATGTAAGAAAACGAGTCAACACTAGGTTGGTGAGTTCACAGGTTTCAATAACATAGTAAAGCGCTTGCAGATTATGTACATTCTAATATGCATATCTATAGGTAGCTAACCTACATTCCTGTTTTGCTAAAGCGTTCGTAACTGAAGCTGACATGTATTTGTTTGTTTGCCTCCAGCCAGGTCTTTCAACTCTGACTAATGTGATTAGGCTAATATTTCACCCGTTCGACCTCCAATCGAGTTAGCGCGACTAACGCGGGTGGGGCTTGTCAAGCACCAGTAGTACTACTAAACATTACCACGCTAAGATCCATATTAACGGTACGATGTGAGTGTGAGGACTTTCAATGATAGTTGCAATGCGCTTAGCCCCAACAGTGATATCATATGACGTACTATAATCAAAAATAGTTTGCATGTTTTCTCCCCCAAATTAAAACAGTAAAAAAGGGCCGTGAAACTCACCTGAGTTTGAGTAGTGGTTGGATTACACAGGAAAAGGTTGGAACCACAAATGTAAGCCTCGGACGACTTACGTAAGCCCTAGAATTATAAACACATAAATTAGGGTCATATGAGGTTTGTGACGACGACACGGAAGATTGAACGTCTTAACCCATTCTAAGGATTAATGAGTAGACGATCGTGTCTTCGGGAATATAGATTCTTTAATATAAATTATTAAGAACAATGTGTTACGTGTCGAACGTTAAAAACGAATAATATTACATAAATTCGTACGTTTGAGTCGTTTACAAAAGTTAGGAAAATAATATAATTTAATATATTATTTTTAGGTTCGTAGGATTAACCAAATAATCATTTGTGTGAAAAAATAATAAATATATTATTTTTAATCGAGTATATAAACGTGGGTAAATAATATAACAATTATATTATTAATTAGTTTAAAACGTCACACGAGGTAATTAAACGAGGTAAAATAATATAAATTATATATTGTTTAATAACATTAGTCACGGGCTGAAAATAATATAAACATATTATTTTATACGAAGTTATGGTTTGAAAATAATATAAATATATTATTTTTAAAAGTGAGAATAATAATAAAAATAGGTTATAAAACCAAAACCGAGCTATGGGTGTTTTATAGGTTCAAAATATTTTAATATAGTATAATAATAATAGTGGAATGATTTTTATATTAGAAATAATATTAAAAATCGGTTTAAAAATAAAAACAGAGTAGAGAGACTCGAACCCGGGTCTCTCTCACACAAGCACACACTCTTAACCATCACAGCCCGCTAGGGAATCGCAAACAATACCCGGAATAATTGTTTTTATCAAACAGTTTCATTGAGTCCCCCTCCCATCGAATCTGGATCACAAATCCAACGATTTGATATATAATCAAATAGAAAGCATTGGGGTTTTGTTAAACACAGTATTGCGAACCTGTATGTGGGTTTAATTTGAAAAACAACAAGGTTTGGATCGTTAATTCTGGATTTGAAAGCCGAAAACCCTAGGTATGAACACGAGATCGATTTGATAAATCCGATATTAAGAGTTGTTAGAATCATAGGGTTTTCACTAAATAGATCATTTCGAATCTGATGGTGTGGTTTGATTTGATTAAAAATGCGTTTAAGATCAAAACCCCCAAATCGTTTCAAGAACAAACCCTGGATTATAGATGTTGAATAATTCTATGATATGAAATCAAATTAGCATAGGGCTTTCGATGAGTGGATGTTTGCGAATCTGCCTATATGATTTGAATCTATTTTGGTTAAGTCTAGCATCAAAACCCCCAAATTGAATAAGAACGAACCCTAGATTACGGATTGAGTTCAATTCGGTGTTGTAAGCCCCAATTGAGATTGGGCTTTTGATTTAGACTCTGTAATGAAAGTAATGGTGTGAATAATTACCAGAATGTGACTCGAATTAATGGTGCTCGATCAAATGGACTCCTGACTAATAATGGTTGCGTCTCCAGTGTCTCTGACCACGTCTCCGGCGAATGTGAGGTATGCAAAAGCTTTTGTGGATTGCGAAAGAGGTGTGTAGGGTGTTCGTTTGTGAAATTAACATGTTTAAACGAATTCAATGATCATTACGATCGTGGTCGACGGTTATGAGGTTAATGCCCATAATTGAGATTAAATCGATTTAAAAACGATGATTAATTTGATAGTTATGGTCGTTAATGCAGTAGACGTGCAACATCAGTTACAAATCAACCCAAATCGATCGTAGGATTGCGAATTTGGATAAAAGCCATGAGTTTGACTTTTAAAAGTCAAACATAAATCGAATTTGAGTATAATATAGAATTGGTCCCTCTGTTTTCTGTGTTGGCGTTTAAAAATTAGCAGAACAAGTCCCTAGAGTTTGGATTGGGTTAGAAGCATGGTTAGTTGACTTTTAAAGTCAACATAAACATAATTTTGACTTTGAAAAGTCAACAAAATAGTTTAAGGGTATTACACAACTAGTCCTTGGAGTTTGAGTTTAGAATATTGACAGAATTAGTCCCCAGGGTTTAAGATAAGTTAAATAGGTTAACTTTAACCGGATTTAAATAACTGAGTTAGACTGAAAAGTCCGGATTGTCACAAACAAATTGGCTAACCACATGAAAAACATGAGCGATATCAGGGCGAGTAACTGTAAGATAAACCAAACTGCCTACAATGGTACAATATAGGCTTGGATCAGATAGAGGAACATCATCAGTGGGAGAGTAACGCGCGTTGGTTTCAAGAGGAGTGTCTGCAATTCTGTTATCAGAAAGTCTCGCACGTTGAAACAGATCAAAAATATACTTCGTCTGAGAGAGAAGATATCCCTTTTCAGATTGAGCTACCTCAATCCCCAAAAAATACTGTAATAATCCCAAATCTTTCATAGCAAAATGGTTAGCCAAATCACGTTTCAAAGATTCAATGCCATCATAATCATCACCTATAATAATCATATCATCCACATATAAAGACAAGAGAATGCGTCCAGCATTCGTACATCGAACAAATAATGTTGAATCATGATTGCTAAGGAGAAAACCAAGGGAAGTGATGACTATAGATAATTTTTCAAACCAGGCATAAGGAGCTTGTTTGAGCCCATATAGAGCTTTTCGAAGCCGACAGACTTCACCGGGCTGATAAGCTATTCCCGGGGTGGAGTCATGTAAACCTACTCATGAAGATCACCATTCAGAAAAGCATTTTTGACATCCATTTAACAGATCTTCCACTGACGAACGGACGCAACAGCTATTAAAGTACGAACTGTTGTCATTTTTGCCACATGGGCAAAGGTCTCCTCATAATCCATACCATATGTTTGCGAATATCCTTTTTCCACAAGTCTGGCCTTTTATCGTTCAACAGAACCATCAGACTTTGTTTTAATCTTATACATCCAACGACAACCAACCTTATGTTTACCTGGTGGTAGTGGAACCAAATCCCAGGTGTGAGTCTGATGAAGAGTTGTGAGCTGTTCAGCCATAGCATTTTGCCATATAGGGTTAGAGACAACCTCTCTATATGATTCTGGTTCAGAAAGATGATGAATATTTGCAGAGTAGGCAGAGTATGCAAAGTCTGGTAGTTGAGTAGACTTACATTCACGAGTAGACTTTCTCGGAGGTGGAGGATTTCTAGTTTCAACAGGCGGGGGATCAACATTAGTACCGGATGACGTGGGAGGTTCATGAGCTGGCACATCATGTGCAACAAACGTATCTGGAGTAGGCATATTAGGATCAACAGACGAATCTGGAACATCAAAGGTTGAGACATCAATGTTGCTAGCAAAAGGATTAATGTTCTGAAGATTCTGATTTTGTTACATCATGTGACTTAGCTGGAATCAAATAGAAGGGAATATATTCAAGAAATGTGTGACAACCCGACATTTCAGGTCAATATCCGTACACATTATAAACAAGTTTACGTTATAATTATTTTTGGTGATTTATTTAATTTCACAAACAAGGACTTTAGAGTCTAGCAAAGATCGTACATGGTCTCAATTTATACTTGGGTAATTCTAGGAATTACCGGTGCAAGTACCAGTACAAACCGACTAAGACGAACAATAGTGGATAAATTAAATATCCAGGCATATACGTTTCGTTGGTCAATAACTTATTTTTAGAATAAATCATATAGTATACGTAAAAGTAAACTAACAAACTCTTTCGAAAACGCTATTGGGTAGAGTCACTTTTAGGTGTTTATACCTACAAATAATCACCTCAACGGATTATACAATCCAAGATTTCAATGTTTTTCTTTAACGAGCCATAAACTTGTTAAATTTATAATACCGTGAGAAAATAAACCAAATTAAACTACCCCTTTTGAAACTCTAATCGATATTAAGTTACACTTAAATCAAATGGTTTGATTTATTTTAACCTCAAACCCACTTATTTGACTTCTCGGTCGAAGGGCAGAGGAAACCATCCCCAATCTCACACATTTTCAAATTAACCCATACTCCCACTTGCGAAAAACTCAGAACATAACCATACTCCTTTCAATCAAAAACCTCACAATCCTCATTTTTCTCTCATTTTCATACGGCAAACTTCCATTTCTCTTCAAAATCGAAGCCGAGTTTTTTAAGCGAAATCCTACCACAATCCAGTGTTTTAAGAAGAATTTTAAGAGTTTCTGCAAAAGAGTCAAGACCATTCTCTGTTTTCTTCATCATTTTCATCTCGGTTTTAAAGGTAAAAACTCGATATTTTTCATATTATGTTCTTTAAAACCGTAGCTAAACTTACATCTTATTTAAACGCAAGAAAAATAACAAGAAGAGTGTGTCGAATTCAAGTTTAAAACATAAAAATATGCAGGACTGATTCTGTGAAACAGAAGTCCAGCAATCGAAACTAGGTAGTTTCGATACCTTTTTCTCAATCGAAACTAGGTAGTTTCGATAGCAAATACTCAATCGAAACTAGGTAGTTTCGATACCTTTTTCTCAATCGAAACTAGGTAGTTTCGATAGCAAATACTCAATCGAAACTAGGTAGTTTCGATACCTTTTCTCGATCGAAACTAGGTAGTTTCGATAGCAAATACTCAATCGAAACTAGGTAGTTTCGATACCCTTTTCTCAATCGAAACTAAGTAGTTTCGACACACATATACTCCATCGAAACTAAGTAGTTTCGACACACATATGCCCAATCGAAACTAAGAAGTTTCGACACCTGTACAACAGTCCCAGTTGGGCAGTAACTCAAAACTATTTTATAACAAAACATGTGTTGGAAAACTAAAACGATATTTAAACAAACACAATCAGATTTACAAGGTCGGTGAACAATTTACAATTAAGACGTTGGTCTTAACAACAATTTACCCTTGGTATCTAGGGTACAAATAGTCAAGGTTGACTACAACAAGTATTATCACAAGTATATACACAAACTCAAGGTGAGTTTCACGGCCCCTTTTTACTGTTTTCAATATTTGGGGGAAAAACATACTTACAATTATTTTATGGGATAACAAGAGAATAAGACACGACTTGTATGTTTACATGAGATGAGAACAACAATTTGAGGCCGGAAAAGTCCCCTGGAACAACGTAGTAACCATTAACTGTAGCCTAGGGTCCTATGAATAGTACTATGGAGAGTGACGTCTCCCGGTCATGGTTAGTCGCGCAAACCACAATCTGGAGGATTTATGGCCGCATAGAACCGGATAACGAAATTAGGGGCGTGTACAATTGTCATGGTTTGGTTACGCCTCATGTATGAACATATTATTTGTATTCCTAGCTAGTTTACAAATGGGTCAACAATTCTTATTCTGTTTATCACATACAACTGAAACTATTTACGAACAATTGAATTTTACAAAGAACTATTTGATTAAACCTGTGAACTCACCAACTTCGTGTTGACGATTTTAAGTATGTTTTTCAGGTAACTGAACGTGATTTCAAGGTTAGCAATGTAGATTACATGCATGCACGATGGATACTACTCAAGGAGGATTTCCCTTGTATAACTCATTGAGTTGAGTCATATTTGCGAAATCTTAACTTTTTGTAAACTCAGATTATGTTTTGTAATGTAAAACATTAAACTTGTTAATGTATCCATTTATCATGTATGTGTTTGCGGTAATCATATGCTTTGGAAACCATGAACGTTGCGCCTCGCGTTTCCGCCTTGGCGGGGTGTGACAGAACTTGGTATCAGAGCCATTGATTATAGTGAACTAGGAATCTAAATTGGAACCTAGTCTATAATCTAAATGACTCACTAAAACGTTTTCATTGCATAAGCATTGCATGACCAGTCATTTTGTCATATGGATATTGTAGTCACAAGCATGTCGTCACATTCACATTCTGATCCCGTCTCTGACACTGAATCGAATGAGGAATTTTCCGCCTCACGTCCCAAAAATCAAGTACAAACCCGTAGCTCCACACCACCTAAAGTCGCCTTGGGAAAACCGCCTATCGTCTACCGAAAGAAAAGCGGAGGACCAGTTAAGGTGCAAAGCGCTAGGAAGAAGGTTCGACTTCCACGCAAAAGGAATCTAGCAGCCCGTGACCCAGAAGACTTGGTGGCTAGTGAAGAACCACCTAGGCAAAGACCCTGCTACCACCCTACTGTGGGAACCATCCGTTGGATGCCTCGTACCCTGGCACGTTGGAGGGAGATGGAGAGCATTCCATCTACCTTTGAGCTTGGAGAGTCTTCTAACTCCCCAACACCCCTACCCCACACTGGGGAAGCCATAGAGCTCACAGTGCCTACACTAGTAGCACGCGTTCGTACGCATGAGGAGCGTCTTGATGATCTCCTAGATGACATCCGGGCACAGGGGGATGCAGCCACGCGACTTCGTCAAGGACTCGGATCTCGAGTTCAGACTCTAGATGACCGCACCCGAAACATACAGGATGCCACTAACTATCTAGAGTTGAGAGCTGACATGGACTGGCAGTTCACAGTTACGGTCCGAGACATGGTGGAGGCTCTGGAAGAAAGGACGTTGGCTGCAGAATTTGTGGCGAGAGCTAGTTTTGTCATGGCAGGACTTGCCATGATGATTGGATTGTACTCTCACTTCTTCTTTTAAACCTATTACGGGCGGGCTGTGCCCGTAGTACATTAAGTAGTTTAAAACTTTAGTACTGATGAGGTCATGTGAACCCATCTCTTTTGTATCCTTGTCTTTTGGAACAATGTACTATGAATGTTTTGACTATGTATGTAATGGTTTATGTTGTGATAATGGTTGTTTACATTTGACGTTGTTGTATCCTTATGTCATGAGCTATCATTATTGTCATATAATGTTGTTTCTTTTTAATTGATATGTTAGAAAGAACGTCATGGCACCTAAGCGTAGGACAACCCGTAACACTACTGGTGACAACAACGAGGCGATTTCCCCAAATGTGGAACAACTTATAGCACAACGAGTAGCTGCTGCCATGGAGCAGTATGAAGCCAATCGAAATAGTGGAGGAGGTGTAGGAGGTAGCGGTACAGCTGGGGGTTCCGGAGGTGCAGGAGGTAGCGGTACAGCTGGAGGTTCCGGAGGTAATAAAATAAATAAGCCATAACATATAGTCATGATTCGAATTAATGACGTTATGACTTGTAATTCTACAGATGCTCCAATTAGAAAGTGCTCCTACAAGACCTTTCTGTCTTGCAAACCCCGTAACTTCAATGGCACCGAGGGTGCAGTTGGACTAATGAGATGGATAGAGAAGATGGAATCGGTGATTGATATTAGTGAATGCACCGCTGACTGCATGGTGAAGTATTCTACATGCTCACTCACTGATAAAGCTTTAACCTGGTGGAATTCACAAGTAAAGACTTTGGGAAGGCAGACATCATATGAGTTGTCATGGGAAGACTTAAAAGCCATGATGATCGAGGAATACTGTCCTCGAAATGAGTTGCAAAAGATCGAATCTGAAATGTGGAATTTACAAATGACAGGAGATGATGTTGCTGGCTACACTGACCGATTCAATGAGTTAGCAATCTTGGTTCCACACATGGTCACCCCAGAATACAAGAAGGTTGAAAGATACTTGTGGGGTCTCGCACCTCAAATCCGAGGTCTGGTGACTTCATCGAACCCTATGGATGCCAAGAGCGCCATAACTCTGGCTTTCAAATTAAGGGATAATGCTGTACGGGATGGTTTGTTTAAGAAGAAGGAGACCGAGGAAGGAAGGTCTGGGGAAAAGAGGAAATGGTTTGGAAAACCAATTAACCAAAATAAGAATCAAATTTACAAGAGATCTGAAACTACGAAAGCCTTTGTCGCCAACACTGTGGAACAAAATGGATACCTTGGAGCACTACCAAGGTGTGACAAGTGTGGATATCATCACAGTGGAAGGTGTATCCAATGTGGGAAGTGTAAAAAGTATGGGCACCTGGCCCATAACTGTAGGAGCAATACAAACCCTAACAAGATAAATCAAGTAGCAGGAAAAGTCAACCCAGGAACAGAAAGGATGAATCAAGGATGCTTTGAATGTGGAGATCCAAAGCACTTCAGAAAAGACTGTCCAAAGTTGAAGAACCGAAACGACAATCAGGCCCGTGGAAGAGCATTTGTGATGGGAGCTGGTGACACACGACAAGATCCGAACATTGTCACTGGTACGTTCCCGATAAATAATCACTATGCCTCTATACTTTTCGATACGGGTGCTGATTTGAGTTTTATGTCAAATGACTTTAAGTCCCTACTCGGTATTAAGCCCAGCAAACTAGAACAAAAGTATACAATTGAATTAGCGAACGGAAAATTAATTAATACCGGAGAGGTCATTCAAGGTTGTACCTTATATCTTAAAAATCACACATTTAGTATAGATCTGTTACCTGTTGACTTAGGAAGCTTTGACGTTGTTATTGGCATGGATTGGTTGTCAAAGAATCATGCAGAGATTGTTTGTTTTGAGAAGATTGTCCAAATTCCACTCCCAAACGGCGAAGTTCTTTCGATTCAAGGTGAGAAGAGTGGAGTAGCGTTAAGGATGATAAACTGCATGAAAACTCGTAAGTACCTACGCAAAGGCTATTACGTATTCCTGGCTCACGTCGTCGAGAAGAAACCCGAGGAACGTCGACTTGAGGATATACCAATCGTTAAGGAATATCCTGAAGTTTTTCCTGAAGACTTACCTGGTTTACCACCACCTAGGCAAGTCGAATTTCGAATCGATTTGGTACCAGGAGCCGCCCCGGTTGCGCGATCACCATATCGATTAGCACCTTCTGAAATGCAGGAATTATCAAATCAACTTCAAGAGTTGCTTGATAAAGGTTTCATAAGAGCGAGTTTCTCACCTTGGGGAGCTCCGGTTCTATTTGTAAAGAAAAAGGATGGAACCTTTAGGATGTGTATTGATTACCGAGAATTAAACAAGCTTACAATCAAAAACCGATACCCACTACCTCGAATAGATGATTTGTTTGATCAACTACAAGGTTCTAGCTTCTATTCAAAAATTGACCTACGTTCGGGATATCATCAATTAAGAATCCAAGAAGAAGATGTACCAAAGACAGCATTTAGGACTCGTTACGGTCACTACGAGTTCCTAGTTATGCCATTTGGTTTGACGAACGCACCAGCTGTCTTCATGGATCTCATGAACCGCGTGTGCAAGCCATACTTGGATAAATTCGTGATTGTATTTATCGATGACATATTAATATATTCACGAACCAAGGAGGATCATGAATATCATCTTAAATTAATCTTAGAACTACTCAGAAACGAGAAACTTTACGCTAAATTCTCTAAGTGTGAGTTTTGGATCCAAGAAGTGCATTTTCTTGGACATGTCATCAACAAGGAAGGAATTCACGTTGATCCATCAAAAATTGAAGCGATCAAAAACTGGGAAGCACCAAAGACTCCGACAGAAGTACGTCAATTTTTAGGTTTGGCCGGTTATTACAGACGATTCATCGAGAATTTTTCAAAAATAGCCTTGCCTTTAACCGCATTAACCCAGAAAGAAAAGAGGTATGATTGGAGTGACAAACAGGAGTCAGCTTTCCAATTACTGAAACAGAAGCTGTGTAGTGCACCAATCCTATCCCTTCCGGAGGGAATCGAAAATTTTGTCGTATACTGCGATGCATCACACCAAGGACTTGGTTGTGTGTTAATGCAAAGAGACAAAGTCATCGCATATGCCTCACGACAACTAAAAGTGCACGAAAAGAATTATACGACTCACGACTTGGAATTGGGTGCAGTTGTGTTTGCGCTCAAGATTTGGAGACATTATCTTTACGGTACAAGATGTACTATCTTTACTGATCACAAGAGTCTTCAACATATCTTTGATCAAAAGGAACTTAACATGAGACAACGTCGTTGGGTAGAACTACTAAACGACTATGATTGTGATATCAAGTACCATCCCGGAAAAGCCAATGTCGTAGCGGACGCTTTAAGTCGCAAAGAACGAGTTAAAACTCTTCGTGTTCGTGCCTTAGGATTGACAATTCATACGAATCTTACTACTCAAATTCGGATGGCACAACATGAGGCAATCAAAGAAGAAAACATTCAGAATGAAGCTTTACGAGGAATGATAAAGCAATTGGAGTCAAAGTCAGATGACACTTTATACTTCATGAATAGAATTTGGGTGACGCGTTTTGGTAACTTACGGGAGTTAGTTATGGACGAAGCCCACAAGTCCAGGTACTCCACTCACCCGGGTTCAGATAAAATGTATAAAGATCTAAAAGAATTATATTGGTGGCCCAATATGAAAGGAGATATTGCCACATATGTCAGTAAATGCCTAACGTGTTCAAAAGTAAAAGCCGAACATCAGAAACCGTCTGGTTTACTACAGCAACCTGAAATTCCCCAATGGAAATGGGAACAAATTTCTATGGATTTCATCACAAAATTACCCAGGACTTCCAGTGGTTATGATACCATATGGGTTATTGTCGACCGATTAACAAAATCTGCTCACTTTCTGCCAATGAAAGAAACTGACAAAACCGAGAAGCTTGCAAAGCTTTATATCAAGGAAATTGTGGCTAGGCATGGAGTGCCAATTTCTATTATATCGGATAGAGATAGCAGATTTGTGTCTAGAATATGGAAATCATTACAAGAAGCCATGGGCACACGTCTTGACATGAGCACGGCATATCACCCACAAACAGATGGTCAAAGCGAAAGGACCATTCAGACATTAGAAGATATGCTCCGTGCATGTGTAATTGATTTCGGAGGAAATTGGGATACTCATTTACCATTAGCTGAGTTTTCCTACAATAACAGCTACCATACGAGCATTAAAGCAGCACCGTTTGAAGCTTTATATGGTCGTAAATGCCGCTCACCGCTATGTTGGGCGGAAGTTGGTGAAAAACATTTGACAGGCCCTGAGATTGTCCAGGAAACCACTGATAAAATCTTCAAAATTAAGGACCGTCTAAAAGCGGCCAGGGATAGACAAAAGAGCTACGCTGATAACAGACGAAAACCATTAGAATTTCAAATTGGTGACCGAGTAATGTTAAAAGTCTCACCATGGAAAGGCGTTGCAAGGTTTGGTAACCGTGGTAAGCTCAACCCTAGATACGTTGGTCCGTTCGAAATACTGGCTAGGGTTGGCCCTGTAGCTTACAAACTCAAGCTACCACAAGAACTAAACAATATACATGATACGTTTCATGTATCAAATCTCAAGAAGTGTTTATCAGACGAGACTTTAATTATACCGCCTGATGAAATTCACATTGACGATAAACTTCATTTCATCGAGCAACCAATGGAGATATCAGATTGGAAGGTTCAAAAGCTGAGACGTAGTCGGATCAAACTGGTTAAAGTACGTTGGAACTCAAAGCGTGGTCCTGAGTATACATGGGAACGAGAGGACCAAATGAAAACAAAATACCCATCCTTGTTTGAGGATGCACCAGTTCAAGAGAACACAAATTGAATTTCGGGACGAAATTCTGTTAACATGGGGAGAATGTGACAACCCGACATTTCAGGTCAATATCCGTACACATTATAAACAAGTTTACGTTATAATTATTTTTGGTGATTTATTTAATTTCACAAACAAGGACTTTAGAGTCTAGCAAAGATCGTACATGGTCTCAATTTATACTTGGGTAATTCTAGGAATTACCGGTGCAAGTACCAGTACAAACCGACTAAGACGAACAATAGTGGATAAATTAAATATCCAGGCATATACGTTTCGTTGGTCAATAACTTATTTTTAGAATAAATCATATAGTATACGTAAAAGTAAACTAACAAACTCTTTCGAAAACGCTATTGGGTAGAGTCACTTTTAGGTGTTTATACCTACAAATAATCACCTCAACGGATTATACAATCCAAGATTTCAATGTTTTTCTTTAACGAGCCATAAACTTGTTAAATTTATAATACCGTGAGAAAATAAACCAAATTAAACTACCCCTTTTGAAACTCTAATCGATATTAAGTTACACTTAAATCAAATGGTTTGATTTATTTTAACCTCAAACCCACTTATTTGACTTCTCGGTCGAAGGGCAGAGGAAACCATCCCCAATCTCACACATTTTCAAATTAACCCATACTCCCACTTGCGAAAAACTCAGAACATAACCATACTCCTTTCAATCAAAAACCTCACAATCCTCATTTTTCTCTCATTTTCATACGGCAAACTTCCATTTCTCTTCAAAATCGAAGCCGAGTTTTTTAAGCGAAATCCTACCACAATCCAGTGTTTTAAGAAGAATTTTAAGAGTTTCTGCAAAAGAGTCAAGACCATTCTCTGTTTTCTTCATCATTTTCATCTCGGTTTTAAAGGTAAAAACTCGATATTTTTCATATTATGTTCTTTAAAACCGTAGCTAAACTTACATCTTATTTAAACGCAAGAAAAATAACAAGAAGAGTTGTCGAATTCAAGTTTAAAACATAAAAATATGCAGGACTGATTCTGTGAAACAGAAGTCCAGCAATCGAAACTAGGTAGTTTCGATACCTTTTTCTCAATCGAAACTAGGTAGTTTCGATAGCAAATACTCAATCGAAACTAGGTAGTTTCGATACCTTTTTCTCAATCGAAACTAGGTAGTTTCGATAGCAAATACTCAATCGAAACTAGGTAGTTTCGATACCTTTTCTCGATCGAAACTAGGTAGTTTCGATAGCAAATACTCAATCGAAACTAGGTAGTTTCGATACCCTTTTCTCAATCGAAACTAAGTAGTTTCGACACACATATACTCCATCGAAACTAAGTAGTTTCGACACACATATGCCCAATCGAAACTAAGAAGTTTCGACACCTGTACAACAGTCCCAGTTGGGCAGTAACTCAAAACTATTTTATAACAAAACATGTGTTGGAAAACTAAAACGATATTTAAACAAACACAATCAGATTTACAAGGTCGGTGAACAATTTACAATTAAGACGTTGGTCTTAACAACAATTTACCCTTGGTATCTAGGGTACAAATAGTCAAGGTTGACTACAACAAGTATTATCACAAGTATATACACAAACTCAAGGTGAGTTTCACGGCCCCTTTTTACTGTTTTCAATATTTGGGGGAAAAACATACTTACAATTATTTTATGGGATAACAAGAGAATAAGACACGACTTGTATGTTTACATGAGATGAGAACAACAATTTGAGGCCGGAAAAGTCCCCTGGAACAACGTAGTAACCATTAACTGTAGCCTAGGGTCCTATGAATAGTACTATGGAGAGTGACGTCTCCCGGTCATGGTTAGTCGCGCTAACCACAATCTGGAGGATTTATGGCCGCATAGAACCGGATAACGAAATTAGGGGCGTGTACAATTGTCATGGTTTGGTTACGCCTCATGTATGAACATATTATTTGTATTCCTAGCTAGTTTACAAATGGGTCAACAATTCTTATTCTGTTTATCACATACAACTGAAACTATTTACGAACAATTGAATTTTACAAAGAACTATTTGATTAAACCTGTGAACTCACCAACTTCGTGTTGACGATTTTAAGTATGTTTTTCAGGTAACTGAACGTGATTTCAAGGTTAGCAATGTAGATTACATGCATGCACGATGGATACTACTCAAGGAGGATTTCCCTTGTATAACTCATTGAGTTGAGTCATATTTGCGAAATCTTAACTTTTTGTAAACTCAGATTATGTTTTGTAATGTAAAACATTAAACTTGTTAATGTATCCATTTATCATGTATGTGTTTGCGGTAATCATATGCTTTGGAAACCATGAACGTTGCGCCTCGCGTTTCCGCCTTGGCGGGGTGTGACAAAATGTAACATGTCTTGATACATATAACTTCTGACTTATAGGATCAAAACAAAGATATCCTTTCTCTTCTGTGCCATATCCTTTGGGACCACTGGCATAGCCTAAGAAAACACATAAGGCTGACTTATTTGTCAATTTGTCTCGTTCAACATGAGGACGGAGAGCAAAACAAGTACATCCAAAAATCCGTAACTCACCATAATCTGGGCGTTCACCGAAAAGACTTTCAAATGGAGACATCCCATCATTGTGAGAAGTAGGGATCCTATTAATCACATGTTGGGCGGTCAGGAGTGCTTCTCCCCAAAAGACACTAGGTACATCAGCAGATAAAAGGAATGAACGAGCGGTTTCCATAAGATGGCGATGTTTCCTTTCAGCAACATCATTCTGTTGAGGGTGTCACTACAAGACGATTGGTGTATGGTACCATCTGATACAAGCAACTGAGTAAAATCATTAGAGGTGTATTCACCCCCTAAGTCACACCTGAAGCACTTTATCACAGCCGAATGCTGCGTTTGAACATAAGCCCTAAATGTTTTATAAATGTCAAAGAACTCAGATCTACGTTTCATAAGGTACACCCAGGTATAATGAGTGTAATCATCGATAAAGGAAACATAATAACGTGAACCACCCTTAGTGGATACTGGTGATGGTCCCACACATCAGAATGAACAATATCAAATGGTGCAACAGAATGAGAAATACTTTTATCAAAAGATAAAGCAGAAAATTTTGCAAGTTTGCAACCACTACAATCAGAAATATCACAGGTTTGCAATTGACCCAAAACACATGTGGAAGCCAAAATTTTTAAACGAGATGCGGACACATGTCCCAAACGAGAATGTCAAAAATAAAATTCAGACGACAAAGGACTTAAATGAAAAGAAGATAAGTCAACACTGGAGGCAGCAACACCAGGTGTAGGTACTTTGAGTTCTTCTAAGACTTATAAATCTCCCACCATACGGCCGATCCCAATCACCCTCCGAGTGTGTTGATCCTGCACAACACAAACAGAGTCACAAAAGAAAACCCAAATACCAGACTTACACAACTGACTGACCGAAGCAAGATTTAAGGCAAGTTTCGGAATATAATAAACATCATTGAGAGACACATAAGGGGTAGACACAGAGCCAACACCCTCTACTGACATAGATGTAACACTAGCAGACATTACAGAAACGGGAGAGACAGGAGACAAAGAGAGAAAAGAAGACAGATAGGGAGACATATGATGTGAGGCACCAGAATCCAAAATCCATAATGATAACAAAATACCTAAGGTACTAGATGAAGACAGTCCCACAGCAGACATAGCGGTAGGGTTGGCGGCAAGAAACTGTCTGAACTGTTCAAACACCTGCGGATCCAGAGAAGATGGTGGTTTAGAAGTTTTTACATATGGTGGTGTAGCAGCAGTAAACTGTGGTGCTTTAAATATCCATGAAGATGGACCAGATGAACCAGCAGAAGTAGACGAACGAGACGGAAATTGTCCACCTGATCTGTTATGTTGTGGGGGCTTCTACAAGTTAGAATTCCTTTTGCTAAGTAATAACGGACATTGAGACTTCCAATGATTTTTCCCTTTGCAGAATGCACATTCATCAAAAGCAACTTTAGCACCTTGTCTAGACTGGTTAGGAGGAACGGCAAACACAGCTGGAGTAGTAGTTACTTTAGAACCTTTTTCAACCTGAGATTTTAACCGAGTTTCCTCTGCAATCAACTCATGAACAACCGAATCAACTGTTGGAAGAGGGGAACGATGAAGAATCGTTCCACGCACTCCTTCAAAATCTGAACGTAATGCCATCAAGAATTGTACCAAATGTTGTTCCTCCCTTCGATCAATATAAGTTTTAAACACCTTCAGTTCTGCAGATTCCGTAAGTGCCAATTGATCCCATAAATCCAACATAGCTCCATAGAAGTCTTGAATGCTCATCTCATTCTGTTGAAGAGCACGGATATCAAACTCCAACTGATACTGCTTGGCAAAATTAGACTGAGTATACAACCTTTCCAAATGATCCCAAACCTCCTTAGCCGTATCATATTTAGCCAACTGAATACCAATGGACTGACCTACAGAGTTTTTGATCCAAGTGATAACTTTATAGTTATTCAGCCTTAGACTTATCAGTAGGCTTTCCCTTAGTACATGTGACATAACCCCACATATTTTTCTCTCGAAAAAAGTTTTTCATCACGTAACTCCAGTAAGCGTAGTTTTTACCATCCAGATGAGTAATAAAAGACTGAAGAGAGTCATCTTTTCCAGCTATATTATCAAAACAGAACGACAGCAGAATAACCGCAAACTTCGAAGACCGCAAACTTTGGAATACCACAAACTTCAAATACCACAAACTTCGTAATACCGCAAACTTCGAATACCACAAACTTGAGGTAACCGCAAACTTCGTAATACCGCAAACTTCGAATACCACAAACTTGAGGTAACCGCAAACTTCGAATACCACAAACTTGAGGTAACCGCAAACTTTGAAAAACGTGACAAAAACAAGGTCCAAACCTGTCAATCTGTCCAGAAGCTCTTCCAAACACACAAGTCAGTTCAAATAAACGAAATCCGTAACTTTGATACTTGGTTGTCAAACTTCAAAACCGCAAACATGAGGTAACCGAGCTCTACCCTTCAACAGCGAACAAACCAAACAACGAACGAATCAACAACGGAGCGGAAGCGAAAACAAAAATTTTCAATCAAGCATGAATCGAGTTGGCTCTGACACCATGTTAACAAATAAACATGTACAGAGAAAAGATGGAGGATCAATGTTATTCAATTAAAGATTAGCTTACAAATGAAAAGAAAGCAAACATTAAATAGGAAGTTAAGCCCAAGCTAAATGGGCTAAAGCCCATAACAAACTTATTATGCTAACAAACAAATTACATATACCTCTATCTCAAAGGATAGAGATGCTGCTTGCAAAGAGACCCTTACCTAAAAAAAATAGTTTATATAAATATAAAAATACATTCACAATTTCTTATTATTAAAAAAATTATAATATTATTATATGTATTTATCAAATCCATTAATGGTTTACATATCTATTTTTATTATATTAAAAAAATAGTTATAACTTATTATATTAAATGTTACTTAGTTTATTAAAATAAACAATTTAGTTAACAACAGTGCTGCTATACTGCAAACTGCTATATATATCAAGTATATTCGATTGTTCTCAAATAAACGAGTCCAAATCAATGTTATTAAACCGTGCCCGGTTGGACTAGAGGTGGAAAAAAACCCGGGTTAAGACTCGACCCGACGACCTGTAACCGAAACCGGTATACTAGAAACCGGTTTGGAACCGATAGAATTAAATCGTAGGTTAGGGACTGCTTTATAATCCTCCATTGAAATCGGTTAAACCTGAACCGATCTGGTCAAAAACTGGTCATGAAACCGCTTTCAACCCGAACCATTTTAAAACTCAACCGGTTTTGACCTTTCGTTGACCAAACCGAACCGGTTTAAAAAAAATGTTTTGTGCATCTCTAGGTTGGACTGGGAACCGAGATGGTCGCCAGTTCGGTTAGTTGGAGTGTTGGACCGCTATTGGGTGAACTGAGCTTATATATAGTATTTTCTTTTATTTTTCACATTTTTAAATTATTAAGAGTAAATTACCGTTTGCGTCCCTATGGTTTACATGATTTAACACAATGCGTCCCTAACACAAATTTCTAACGCTTTGAGTACTTGTGGTATACAATTTATAACACTATGAGTCACTGGGCCTAACTCCGCCAGATTTTCAATTTAAATTTAGGTGAAATGTCCGTTGTACCCTTTTACTGTATAACAGTCTGCGTCCCTGAAAACATGTAATATCCGTTTGTGTCCCTGTATGATATTCAGCCGAAACTTCTAAGTTCAACAGAAACTACTAAGTTCACGCAAAAATAAACGATATTCCGTGTAACACATATCACAAGAAACTACTGATTTCATTATCACCAAAAAATCAATCAAAAAACACACCAAAAAATACAAACCAAAACTACTAATATGAAGTCCCCGAAACTACTTGTCCCCGCCATATTCCACCTGAAAGTTGAAGTCCCAGTTGAAAAGGAACTTCAACACGACTCTTACCCGCACCCGAAGGTGAGTAGGGGTCGCATGCACCCCCATTCCGGCTTAAAAAAAATACGATTATTAGGTCAAAAATTGTAGAATTGGAAAATGTCCGGATCGATCGGAAAGAAAAACATAAAAATTCTAGAATTGGAGAATGTCCGGAGAATGTACCTGTGACAGCCTGGTTGTCTAATACGGCTTCCACTCGAAGAGGCGTTGCAGATCGGACGGCGAGTTTCGAAGATCGGACGGCGAGTTTCGATAGGGGGGCGTGAGTTAAAATAGGGTTGGGGGTTCAATGTGAGAATTAGGGTTATAAAAAAAGTAAATTACCTTCTTACCCCTGTCGAAACTAAACTTAACGGAATTTTTTAACGAAGTTAGGCCCATGGGGCTCAGAATGTTACAGACTGTATACCACAGGTACTCAAAGCGTTAAAAATTCGTGGTAGAGACGCATTGTGTTAAATCGTGTAAACCAAATGGAGACAAAGTGTAATTTACTCAATTATTAAATTAGATATGATCTTATTCCGCCGTTAAAAACCGTCCGACTGGTCATGAACGGGTATGATAGACCGGTTTGATCATAGGACGGAAAATATTGGTCCAAATTGCAGAGTTTTACAACTGACCACGCCACAGATACCTCGAAGTGTTGATTCCAAATCTGCGTTTCCTCAACTGTTGAAAGAACGCTTTGTCGAAGCAGATTTCGAACAAATAATCAAGAGGGTTAGCAATCGAAGACAAAATTTTTGAGTTGTTATCTTGTTCACTCCAAAAAAAGTTGCTTTATTGGTGAGCTTTTATGGTATTGTAACATGTTCTTGTGGAATTGGCGTACCTTCAATGACTTTGTTTAAAGCACTCCAGGTGTTTGGTAAAATGCCTGAATGAGAATGAATATAATAAGGTTCTTGATTGTGTTATTAGTTTCATTAAATATGTTTAGTAATTCATATTCCCTTTTATTTGTAAAGATCCAAGGGAGCTTTACTATTGCCATGTTTCTTCGCCGGGCTGGATTGATGTTACCTAAATCAAGAAGGTTATTTTGCAATAGAAGTAGCCATGATCTTGCCAGCACTATTGCTGAGCTTAATAAGGTATGACCAAGTTTATTTCTGTTGCTTTAACAATTAAATCTGGTTTGGTTCTTTGACATTGATATTTCATTCAGCATGAGAATGTCATAGAATTGCATGAATTTATGAATTTAGGTTTTGAACCATGCTCTATCAAGTCTTCACTCTACTTATTTGATATAATAATGAAGTTTGGCATTATAGAAAGGGGAATCGATTATGTGTTACCCACCATTGATTTTGGGCTCCATTTACTATATAAAGTCTGTGAATTGAAATAGCTCGACCCCTCGACCTGCCTTTTGTCTGATCACAATACACTGTGAGAAGGATAATGTATTTGAGTAGACTCAGTGATCTAATGAAGTCACTAGACAAGAAAACCGTTGTAGGTGTAACGATTGGATCTATTTGCCAGGAGTGGTGACAATCAATTAAAGGAACCTGCCAACTAGTTAGGGATCATATTTAGAGGTTTAGTCAAGCCTAATATGATTATATAGATGTTATTCGGTCTTAAATTTGTGAATAATTCAGCAGATTGCATGAGCAAAAAGGAATGTCATCATCACATCACAAAACTATTTTAATCACATTTGATGCATCCTAAATGACCCATTTAAAGTATTCTTGTATATCGCAAATAGTTTCATTTCCTTTTGCTTTTCTTTTCCTCCAAAAAACAACATACAGTTCTGTTTTAACAGAAAAAAGTCAGGAACCTAATTAAAAAAGGTTTCTAGACTTTAGTCATTCTGTAGTATTTTCCACATCACAAAATGAATTAGCACTCCACCTGTTCCTGAAAAATACAAACAAGCATACTCAGTAAAATCCCACTCAGAGAGTAGGGTCTGGGCATTCTCTGAGTGAAAACACAAACTAAAGATGCACATGTGTGTTTGAAGTTAAACCCTTCACCTTCTGAATTCACTGTTTTGTATGTATACCTTTACAAAGTTGTCACCATCGGTCGTCTATTTGTAACATATGGTGTAAAGTATGATCTAGTTACCAATAATTCCCACATTTTCAAGTTGAACATATTCCATATGCATTTATCTTGGATTTCAGGAGATGGAATTTGTTTTTGGTGAAGCTCCACCTACAAGTCTTACTGGTTCAAGTCAAAGTCATTCTGTTTCTCAAGATTCTGAGTTTATATCTATTAAAAATATAAAAGATGAATCCAAACTGACCCATGTTAGTGTCAAAGGTGAAGCTCAAATGGTGGATGTCTCTCACAAAGATATTAGCAAAAGAGTTGCTATTGCTAGCTGCAAAGTTATTTTGGGGAAAAAGGTATATGATTTAGTTTCCGCCAACCAGGTTGCAAAGGGAGATGTCCTTAGTGTGGCAAAAATAGCTGGAATAACAGGGGCAAAGCAGACTAGTAACCTTATCCCACTATGCCACAATATTGATTTAACACATGTTCGGGTCGATTTAAGATTAAACCCTGATAATTATTCTGTTGAAATAGAAGGGGAGGCTGCTTCAACCGGGAAAACCGGGGTTGAGATGGAAGCAATGACAGCTGTCACTCTGGCTGGCCTAACAGTGTATGATATGTGTAAGGCTGCTTCAAAGGATATTCAGATCACGGATGTGCGTTTGGAACACAAAATTGGAGGGAAGAGTGGTAACTGGTCCAGGGAGAAATGATGATTGTGAGTGCTAAACAATGTTCATTTTTATACAATTACTTTTCTTGAAAATTTTCTTGTTATATATTTCTTGTTTAATGATTTCTTATAAAATGGTAGTTTCATGTTTCTGTTGTTCTTGATGAATGCAAATGCTTCATGAAGATGATGTACCATGTGCTTAGTATGTTGTACATTTGACATCCTTTTACTGTGCTAGATAAATTGGTCTGATCTGATGATTTGCAGGTGGGAGATATAAGAGTTGCAGGGTACAAGTGGCATTGATTTAATTCTTTCTTGTGAGCATTCAGATTTTAGTTTGATTTAGCTCTTCCTTGTTATGGTCTTTAACTATTAACTAGGAATTTTACCCGCCTCGCGTTGCGGCGGCGTCGAATTCCTCACGGTAGCTTAATGATAACGGCGTGCTATAGGCTCAAAAAAAGTTACATTTCATAAGGTTTTTAAATAATAATAAATAATAAGGATAATGTTATAAATATGTGTTGAAAGTTGTACCTTGTGCTATAAAGTTCATACATTGTGGTGGCATTGGAAAAGCCACAGTAACGTCAAATGTCAAAACATGTGGGTTTGGTAATTAGTTACAACGGGCCAATTCACCTACCAACACTAGTCTATATGATTATAATACTATATTCAATAAATAAATAATAGTTTTAACTTTTTTAATGAAGTGATTTAAGTAGTTGTCATGTATTTGAACTCACTTTGACTTGTTTAACTTCAGCTAATTTTTTAAAATTTATTAATTTGGTAAAACGAAAATAAAAACTTAGAGATCTCAGAGCTCCTTTTTTTCCTCAGAGATATTGAATTAAGGTGTTCACCCTAATTATGTTAAGAGATTGTTGACACACTTATTTGTGAGCAACTAATTATGATGTCATAGCGTTGGATGTTGTTTTCATATAGTAAAACTGGGGAAGGTTCCGCTAAGAAGTGGTTTTTCGCTAAGAAACGCTAAGAAGTGGGTCAAACGAACTCCGATTGAGCTCATTCAAGCGGCGTTGTAACCGTCTCATCGAACTCTAATCCGGACCCAAAAACCTAAACCCCCCTCCACCCGCACCCCCAAAAACCTAAACCCCCCCTCCAACCCCACCCCGAAAAGCCTAAAACCCCCACCCCCACCCCCCAAAAACCTAAACCCCCCCCACCCCACCCCCTCCAAAAACCTAAACACACCCCCAAAAACCTAAACCCCCACCCCCACCCCCCAAAAAAAACCTAAACCCTAAAATCTAAACCCTAAGGCTAAAATCCTAAAATTCAACGCTATGATCTAAACCCTAAAAGCTAAGATGGTAGAGTTTGACGATACGGTTCCAACGCCACTGGAATGAGCTCAATCCGAGTTCGTTTGATATCGTTTCTTAATGTTTTTATCACTTCTTAGAGTTCTTAGCCGAAAACAACTTCTTATTTGATTCTCCCCCTAGTAAAACTATACATATGTATTCAATTTTCTCTTACTTAATACTTTCACTCAGAATCTTGAATTCAATTTTCTCTTACAACATATCCACTTAATACTTGCACTCTATTTCTTTTATCTCACCCCTTAATGTTTTAAAAACCAGACACCTCTTACTCAAAAGGGTAGAGATATGTGTTGTTTCGAAGTCACAATGCAGACTATAGAGTACATTCAAGACGATCAAAACTTAGGGGACTTCATTAATGTCGGGGTATGTGATCAATGGTGTAGAAATTATCTTCCACCTTTTTATATTCATCCGCAAGGCCAATAGAGAGGAAAAAAATTGTCACAAGGGGTTGGTGAGAGGCAGGGTAACAATGACTAGTAGCGGTAGTGGCGGGCTCATAATTTTTTTTTCATAGGGGTCGGAAATTTTTGGGGTGATTGACAAGCGATATATAACACTAAATTTTTTTTATGGGGGGCGATTGCAAAATTTTATGGGAGACGATCGAGATTTTAACGCATATATAACACTAAAAAAAATTCATGGAGGGAGGCTGGCCCCATTCCCTCTATGTAGGTCCGCCCCTGAGTAGCGGGTGACGGTGGATTGGAGGGTGTGGGTTATTATATTATTCAATTAATTGTTTTAAATATTAAAAACTCTATGCCGCTAGAACAATAAAAAAACAAACAAACGATAGTTTAATTATTCACATCTTATCAACGATATATAGATAATTTAACCGAGATACAAAATTTATAATTTATATCAACTCACATCGATGGTTTATGATATTTATTTAAGAATAAGTAAATATATAATTTAAAAAAAACAAACAATAAGTTAAATCTCATATTGTTACTCTAGACATTGAAATAAAATACAAATGGATATATCGTCTTGTATACCAAATATGCCAATAAATTTGAAGTCTCCTCAAGTGATGTTCACAGAAATTTCTATAATTCAATCCTGTTCACCGATCTCATTTACTCCATCCTCCAAAACAAAAATAAATATAATATAAAATCTAAATAACAAAAACCTATCAAGAAAAGAAAAGCACCTCCTTCCCTCCCCCTGGTTATGGATTCATCGTCTTTAACCTAATCTGGGAGGGAAAAGCTTTTCAATTCCCAAAACAATAATCAAAACCCACAAATCTTGATAAAGATTCAAACTTTTTCTTTGTGGGTATTGTTTTCTTTTACCAAAATGGAATTTGATAACATCGAATGCGTTTCAACATCTGATGGGTTGGATGATGAAATCCCACATCATAATCTTCACCATCATAATCATCAAAACAATCCCCCAAATCCCCAGTTTTCATCTTCGAAAACTCATAATGTTAATGTTGTTCCTTTGGCGATTAATCCCACAACCAGCGTTCATGAGCTTCTTGAATGCCCTGTTTGTACCAATTCAATGTACCCTCCAATTCATCAGGTTTTTGTTTCCTTTTATCTCTCTCAATCATCATTTGAAATGGTAGATTTGACTTTTGATTTTATTGATGTTATTGTTTATTAAACTTTTTGGGATTTGATCTATGTTGATTGAGTTTTATATGTTGAAACTGGAATTATATCATATGGTGCATGATTTTGTTCTTCAGATTTGATGTTGGTGTGATTTGGGGGTTTTAGGATTTAGGAGTATGATTAACTTTTTGACTTTTTGGTCAAATTTTTTTTTTATCAAATTAGAATTAATATGAAATTTGTCACCGGTTTGCATTCATCTTAGTCTAATTCCAATATATATAATAATTTATCATGAAGTCAATAAACCCATCTTTGAAATTTGCTTAGAAACTATTGTGACAGTTTTGAAGTTAAAATCTTTGGTTTGACTTCAAAATTCAATTGATGAGGATAGAATAGTAGTATGTAATCTAATTGTTTGTGATGTTGTGCAGTGTCACAACGGACACACGATTTGTTCGACCTGTAAGGCGCGTGTGCACAACAGGTGTCCGACTTGTCGACAAGAACTTGGGGATATAAGGTGCCTTGCTTTGGAAAAAGTGGCTGAATCACTTGAGTTTCCGTGCAAATACTTCTCCCTCGGGTGCCCTGGGATCTTCCAATACTATAATAAGCTGAAACACGAGGCCATCTGCAACTTTAGGCCGTACTGCTGTCCATATGCTGGATCAGAGTGCTCGGTTGTTGGGGATATCCCGTATCTAGTTTCCCATTTGAGGGATGATCATAAAGTAGATATGCACTCTGGATACACTTTCAACCATCGTTATGTTAAGTCCAATCCACGCGAAGTTGAAAATGCCACGTGGATGCTTACGGTTAGTATACATTTTCTGCTATTTGACTTTGTTCAAACCACTTAGTTTTAAATTTGAAAATTTATATGAATTGAGATTATTATATTATGAAGTTTATGGTAGTTGCCATTCGTTTTAATCTTTGGACCAGTAGTTCATTCATCTATTAGAGCGTAAACATATACCCTTACAGGTGAAGGGTACGCCTTTTAGCTGAATATTATACAGGTGTGGAAACCATTGATTCAATTATACTTTAAATTTTAGCTGAATATTATACAGGTGTGGAAACCATTGATTCAATTATACTTTAAATTTCGAACTTAAAAGTTGCTTCCTTTGACTTCAAGGGTTAATCGTCACCTCATTTTTATAATTTTCGTGAAAAACTTACAACTGCTTTTTAGTTTTTTTGAGAGTTTCATGTTTACTTGGAGGTTTAAAGCTTCCCCTTTTACCTCAAAAATCAAAGTTTTCCTCATCCTTTTGAATATTTTTACATATTTGTAAATCTTTAGTGTTATTTCCCATCTATCCACTTTCAACTTGAGAGTTAGTTTGTTTTACTTCACCTTTTTTCAATATTATTGCATAGTTACAAAATCTGTATATTTTATTTGTAAAGTTTAATCTGTTACCCACCTACTCATGTTATATTTGTAATTAAAAGCAAGTTCCACACTTAGAGGTGGTAGGATGAGCGGATTGGTAATGGGTCATGTTTTCCTGCCGAAACAGCCGGGATTGGTAGGTTGACCCCCAAACACCAGTTTGTCCATTTTTGTTTTTTTTTAATAAAATAGTTTATTCGTTAATTATCATTATAAAAACAATGCAGCTTGGATTGGATATTCGGGTAGACAGGCAAACACCTTTTTGTCCATTTTCAATCTCTCGTATGTTTGTATGTTTGTTATTATTAGTAGTAATAACCTAAATCTTTGAATAACACTCTTTAGGTGATTGCATTAAAAATAACACTGTGTGCAACTTCAAGCCCGTTTGATCTCTCCAACGCAGATGTCTCGTTTCCCTTTTAGCTGAATTCTTTTATTTTACCGGTTTGAGATAAAACACAACCCAAGTCAATCGCTTCGTTTGGCACCTCTACTTTGACTTTAAAGTCAAACTTTACCTCATTTCTTGTGTTAATTTCCAACCTTTTCTTATTTTGCTGCATCATGTACCACTATATACAGGTCTTCAACTGCTATGGGCAGTATTTTTGTCTCCACTTTGAGGCGTTCCAGCTCAGCATGGCTCCAGTCTACATGGCGTTTCTCCGATTCATGGGCGATGAAAATGATGCCCGGAATTACCGCTACAGTTTGGAGGTTGGTGGGAATGGCAGAAAACTCATATGGGAAGGTACCCCTAGAAGCATAAGAGACGGTCATAGAAAAGTTAGGGACAGCCATGATGGGCTCATAATACAGAGGAATATGGCCCTCTTTTTCTCTGGGGGAGACAAGAAAGAGCTGAAGTTGCGGGTCACGGGTCGGATATGGAAAGAACAGCCTAATACTGATGGTAGTAATGTATGCATTCCAAATCTCTGTAGCTAAACTTGCTCATCTTGTTTGGTGGGTCCCATCTTTATTTGTGTAATGTGGACCGACCCATAGACTCAATCGAAAGAGAATGGTCAAAGGAGTCTTGTTTTTCGTATTTGTTGTGGGAAACTTTTGGGCAATGATATTATTGGTGTGAATGATCTCTATGCAAAAGCATATGAATGAAATTTAAAACAATGTGGCATTTTGCCCATACATGAGACAACTTTTATTGATTGTTGACCTAGACGAGGTCAAACTTGTCTCATGAATCTGCAATGACAACATCGTTGATTCGATCATAATTGGTTGCCATTGTTTGTTTTATTAATGAAAAAGATGAACTTGGTTTGAATAAGATGCCATCAAGATATTATCATCTACAGGTGGCAAGATAAAAATATTAGGTCAAATGTCACAAGCTAACCTATCGAATAACATTCTATCTTCAGTGGTAAGCGCCTGATTCTCGTCTACTAGAGGTATCAGGTTTGAATCATGCTCCCACTGGTTTCCTATCATACTCTTGAAGGTCACTTGTCCAACGCAGACGGTCTTGTGAGTTTTTCCGGTAACGGGTTCTCAACAAAGGAAACATATAAAAAGTACCACATTGATCCATGTCTATAGGTAAAAGGGAATCTCCCTTTCAACCACATAAACTTGATGTTGCATACATATTACGTAGTACCTAATGGCTCGTATCATATTGTTACTGAGATCTCACGAATTTTATTTTTTTGTTTCCGCTTTTAACTACGAAACTCTCCTCTTGTAACAAAAAAAGTTTATTGGTGTTTGAGAAAATACATTCTTTATGATTATAACATCTCACTTGGCGAGTCCAACCATGTGAATACAAGTCGAGACCACCTACGATTTTTGTGTGCCATTATTATTTATTATGGGATCACAATCTATCATGGATTTACAAATACCACCAACACGTTTTGCAAACTTCAGTTGTGAATGAGAAAACTCTACAGGTAAACATGTTTAGATGAGACTAGTATCTTTTTTTGAACGGCAGATGAGACTAGTATCTAGATAGGAGGAAGTCTCCACCGAGGTAACAAAAAAAGTCGTGAGCTTCCAAACCGCAAAACAAAGAATATAGGTATGGAGCACCTCTCAAATTGAGACCAATTCAAACAAAAGAACAATCAAAAGCAACCAACTTTAAGTGCTGCAGGTTTAAAACATAACCACCATCATAAACACATGTGGCAAAAACATATGCACATAACATCTTATACACCAAAAGAAATAAGTTTATATGCTAGCTAGTAGTTATTTATAATCATATAAACCTTCTTTAGCAGATTGAATCCAGGCGACGATCCATGACCTGAGAAACAGTCTTAATAAATGCAGCCTCACTCACACCAGGAAGAACAAGATCTTCTGCTTCCTGGACTATTTCTTCAATCACAGATTTCTTATTCAAATTTTCCCTACACATAATATTTCCAATGACGAAAGGCGTAAATCCTTTCTCGAACACCTTTCTTAAGTAACATAGTGGATATTCGAATAGTCCTTGCACATTCTGGGGGCAATTTCCACCCATAAAAGTTAAGTAGAGCAATATCTTCCTCCGCGTCCAGTGATTTGATGTACTTAATTGTTTCAGGATTAAACGGTTGACGAGCTTGAGGCCAGTAGAGCCAATCAAAAGTGCAATCTTCAAACTATAGTAGACAAAAATCCATATTATTATATAGTTTTATACTTAAAAAGCAATATCATGATCTAGGTAGTAAAGATATGAAAACTTACACTGATAGGCAAGCAGTAGCCATGGTCAATTGGAATAAGAACAAAATGACCATCTTCTCCTTTACCGACCAAAATATTTCCAGCATGCCTATCAGCATTAGCCATCCTAATATCCAACACAGAGATTTTATGCACTTCATCTACAGGAAAAGAACTCGGACCCATATCCTCACAACTTCCATTGTTCTCCATGAACATCTGTAATGAACCGATCTTCTCCTTCACACCATCTGGATGGTTAAACCCTTTGTGCAAACACATGGCTAAGAATGTAGGCGGGACACCTGAAAAAACCCTTGTGTTCACCAGAAACAGACCTGCGTTCGCCTTTTGGGTGATCTAAAATATAGGCAGCAACTTCCCTCAATGCACCCCCACCAACGGTTGTCCCCTTTTTCAGCCCTTCACCATCCTCTGATAAAGGTAATCCCCTAGGGTTATTTACAGCCATAGGTTCCTCATCAATCGGCTTAAAGACAGATATATATTTGGTCCCTGATGCATCCATCATCAAATAAGCTTCACCCGTACCCTCAGATGACCTTATTGGATAATTCCCTTTAACTAAACCGTCATACGTGTAGTTCATAACATCTAATAGTACAGAAGGGAGAGCCTCCTTTGGGTTAACAATCACCGGTTCTAACCGAATACTTCTCTTCAAACCTTCTTTAGGAACTGAACCGTAATACTCTATACCATGAGCCCCATCCCTAAGTCGTCTGACAGCAAGATCACGTTCTTTTAAATCATTCGATTGTGGCGCAACAATTGACAGCTCAAAATTCTTTTCTATAGGTTTAGCACGAATCTTGGCAGACTTTCTAACACACAAATGGATCACTGCATCACTGTTATTTTTACAGATATCATTTATAAGTCTTTCATCCTCAATCTGCTCGCCCTTGAACAAGACTTCTTGTTCCTAAACGTCGATTAATCCTTTCTTTCCCTTAGCAAGCTGCCTTTTCACATAACCAACATCATGATTCTTCTCAACATGAAAAGTGAACTCTTTACCACATGAAGTTTTCACATTGATCACTTGAAGATTCGAAAGCCAGACAACCAAATGGACCACATTCCCATCACCAACACCATAATCCTTAACCAAAGAATTACTCCTGGATAATTCCCTGCCTCCACAAACCAGTTTTTGATTCTTCACAACAAATCCCTTATAACTTTGAATCCGAAGCTTCACCGACGCGATCGATTCGGATTCCAAAACCCTCATTGGAACCACCGAACCGGATATCACCAAACGAATCACAATCGGCTCTTGGTTATGAACAGGATACAGGGGCAAAATGGAGTCGTCACTACGCGGACTGAGTGCAATAACACCGGCAGACGACATGATTTCTCAAAAACTCAAACAAATCAGACGCTCGATACACAATAAACGTCAAAGCTTCGAAACGAGCAACCAGATCGCATGCATGATCAAGCTGTAAAAAACCCTAGATACGTACGAGGGTTCTAGAACCTAACTGAACCTTCAGGACATCGATTTATAAACCGAAACCCTAGAAATATGATGTAATTGATGAAGGAGGATGAATGAACATAACAATGGAAGAGGAGGGGATTCTTACCAGCTCAATTAAGCAAGAATCAACAAGGAATGGAGTACGATGAGGAGACCATATAGCCGACAAAATTGGGGCAAAGGTGAATTGAACGTGTTATTTTGAGATTTTGACGGATTCAAAGTTGAACGACGAGCGTTGATCGATCGAGTTTTGTGCTCACAATGATGGCTGCTGCTGCTTGAACGAAAAGAAATGTGTGTGTCAGTGTGAGAGAGAGTAGAATACTGGTGCAGGCCGTTTGAAGTGTGACTTTTTGTCCGAACCAGGATTCTTTATCGAGTTTGAAAAGTTAGCAATTTTGGCTCGTTAATGAGCTCCCGGTCAACTCTTTTGGGAGGAGCCATCATATCTTTTTAATATGAAGGTTATGGGTTTGATACTCATTTGGTGTAATATGCTTAGGTGAGTCAGTGATTTTTTCACGGTGTGTCTTCGGGTGGTGGGTTTCCCTGGATTGGTGGACGGGCCGGGTCACCAGCGCTGTTTGCGTTTGCGAGCATGGGTAGCCTTTCACCAATGAGTTTACCCGGGTGACCGGGCTAAATAGTATTCGTTAGCCTAAAAAAAAACAATTTTGGCCCACCTCAACTATCAATTATTAATAATAACGTACAAGTTAGTAATCCAAACTAGAGAAGAAAGCATTTGGTATCGAGTACCGGTGTCGGTACCGATACCATACCGGTACCAAACGATAGATTCGGTACGGTATTCGATACCCACTTTTTCAGAAATTAGGTATCGGTAATTTTGGTACCGGTAAGGTACCGATACCATCTAGAGATGAGCATTTTATAATGAGTACCGGTACCGTGAGAGCTCGAGCTCGATTCGAACTCTATTTTTGAGAGCTTAAGCTCGAGCTCAGCTCGATTCGAACTATATTTCTAAAACTTGGGTTCGGCTCGTGAGTAGTTTTTAAAGCTCGAGCTTGGCTCGTGCTAGACTCATTTATTATTTATTAATTTATATATATATATATAATTAGTTTTATATTTTTTTATTATAATTTTTATAGATAACATAATATATATTATTTAGCTATTTTTTCATAATTCAATATATACTAATTACTGTTTTATAAATATATATTTAATATATTAATTAAAAATATATATAAATAATAGGCTCATTTAGACTCGCGAGTTTACTCGAGCTCGATAAGTGAAGCTCGGGCTCGTTTATTAAACAAGCTTATTTTTATGCTCGAGCTCGTTTAAGCTCGGCTCAATTCAAGCTTTTAGTGAGCCGATCTCGAGTAGCTCTCGAGCCGTCTTAACTCATTGGACCACCAACCGAGGGAGTGAGAGCCATATTCAAAGAAGCTAGAAAGTGGTAAAATGATAGTTTTTGAAACACAAAAACATATTCCACGTTCAATTTCTTGCTTTATTTTCTCATAGGGAACTTCCTTTCTCATTCCTAGTTTTGCTGTTTTTATTAAGTTTGTTCAAAAAAGAAAAACAAATTTTGCTAACCTTTTAATACCGGAAGCTTCTTTGAACCTCCCCTCCCCTCCCCTCCCCTCCCCTGTAGGTCAAGGTCTAGTCAATCCTTTTTTGATTTTTTTTTTTTACTACTAATAAGACACGTGAATTACTAAGGGGACCGGGTCTTATACGCCTCATATAGGTCAATACGAGGCGTTAAGGCGCTTCACAATTTTCAACGCCCGACAACATCGTACACCTGGTCATTCCAACCCCTATACGCATCGTATAGGGCAATACGATGTGTATAGGGGCTGGAATGACCAGTGTACGATGTTGTCGGTGTACCTCGTAATCTAAACTGCATCGTAGTGGCCTATACGATGCGTATAGCTCCAAAAAAAATTTTGTATTTAACCATTGAGATTTCTCATTTGAATGTATCGTTCAAAATTTTTTTCCACGTATAGCTCAAAAATCTATAGCCATGTCTTGGTGGTGGGATGGTAAGTATGGTTTTCACGTATATTCTAACGAGTCATTGGAAAACAACCCGCAAAGTTCTGACGTTCAAGGTGGGTACAGGACATGGGCGGTAGATGTGAATCAGGAGAAGGTCTCGTCCGACGTTCATTCTAATCACTGGGTAAGGCTTCCTGATTTGAACGAGCTACTAAGCAATCCCGAGTTCGTATACGGTGAACCCTCTTACCTTACACAACCCACTAGCGATTTCGTATACAACCCTCTTACACTACACAACCCACTAACGATTTCGTATACGGTGAAGTCTCTTACCCGACACAACACACTGAAAATTTCATATACGGTAAAGTCTCTTACCCGACACAACCGACTAACGAGTCTGTCGACCTGTTAGGCTGGATAGGGCCACACAGGCCTTGCTTGATGGACTTGTTGCCGACTCACGGCGACAGACTCGTCATAGCGACCGAATGGAGCACTTGATGATGCGGGCGGTTGATCGCCTCGTTGATAGTCACAAGCCGCCGGCATCGAGCCACCACCACTACCACCGCCACGTCAGTATCCGGGCGGCGCGGGTCAGGATCAGGGCGGCGCGGGTCAGGATCAGGGCGACGCCGGTTAGGATCATGGCGGCGCGGGACATGCCTAGTTGTTTTTAATTTAGTCAGTTGTATCTTTTGTTATGTATGTAAAAACATTTTGATGTAATATATTTAATGTTTTGATGTAATATATGTAATGTTTTGATATAATATATGTAATGTTTTTGTTATTTGTTTGGTTGTAATGTTTAATTTGTTTGTTTTGTTGTAATGATAAATTATAAATGTAAAAACTTAAAAAATATAAAATTTTGAAATAAACTTATATAAATTAAAAAAGATAAATATTATATAAATAAAATAAAAGATAAAGATTATGTAAATTACAAAAAAAGATAAAAATTATATAAATTAAAAAAAGAGATAAAAATTATATAAATTAAAAAAGACAAATATTATATAAATTAAAAAAAAAATATTATACGTGGCGTATAACCTTATACGCCACGTATAGGTTGCCAAGTTTTGAGGAAAGAATATTACCCGTGACACATACGCCGCGTATAGTGCAGTACGCCATGTATGGTCTCAGCCGACATACAAGAAATGACACGTGGCATTCCATGTCAGGAGACATAAATCCTATACGCCTCGTATTGCCCTATACGAGGCGTATAGGGTTGCGGCGTGTCCCATTAGCAATATTCCGTGTCTGGTTTAGAATCAACCTTTTTTTTTCTTGTAAACTTCATTAAAATAAATTATAGAATTTCAAAAGTTCACTTTTACTTTAACAAACTCTAAACAAATATCGTGTGATATAATGATCATTGTTACAAAACGGGACTAATAATTTCTTATTTAATTTGTAAGTCGCGTGACTATCATATCATTATATTATTATTATTATAAACTTAAAAACAATAATAAAAGAATTTCAATTTCTCTTCGGAAGTCGCATTTCCTCACCTAATCCTCATTGTAACGCCATAGACGTCAATCTGTAACTGTTGTTTCATTCAGGTCAGGTCCGGATGACCAAACCTGGTCCGGATGAGTAGCTTATTTCAGATGACCATTTTTAAGCAATTTTCACTTCCGCAGCAATTTTCATTGCAAAATACAACATGAAAATATTTTTTTTCCAAGCTAACATGGGCGTTGCCCCTTAGACCCTAGCCAACTCCGCCCTTTGGACCCCAGTGGGGCGGCAACCCCTAAGACCCTGCTAAACAGAGGCGCTGCCCTTGGACCCCTTGTTTTTTAGTGGGCTTCGCCTCTTTGAAACAACAAGGTGTCTTTAACACCATAAATCATAAGATAATCAAACAAGTGTTTGATGTTTTTAGTGGGCTTCGGCCCTTTGAAACAACAATGTGTCTTCAGTGGGCTTCGCCCCTTTGAAACAACAAGTGTGCATTCCATACTTTCCAACTTGTTTGATATTTTATTATGACATCTCAGTTGGTAATTAAGTAAATCCAACTACACAAAATAGTTAGATGACACTAAAATCACAAACATTTACTAGTAAATTTTGTATACAGTTTTCGTCATCTGGTTTATCCATTTACTAGGCATTTGGTAATCATTTGTTATGTCACCGTTTGACTATTATTTCATCATCTCGTTTATCCATTTACTAGGCATTTGGTTTTATTGGGCTTTTCTTTTTGCATGACAAGTTTTCAGGATTTTTCGTACGGGCATCGGAGACTCGAGAGTGAGAGATTTATAGTTTTGTTAGTTGTTACATGTTCGGTAAAGGTCTGGTCTTCTTGCATGTTTTTTGAATGGTGAATAGAAGTGAGTAATAGGATGTGAGGGCACATGACAATTATGATCTATCTATTAAGAAACGAGTTGATTTGAGTAAAAAAAAAATTGATTATGGATCAATTTAATTTTACTAAAATTATACTAACGGGTCAGTTTGGCTTGGGTTGACTCATATTATACTACGTGTCAAATTAGGTTGTTATTATAAAACTTGCTAACTTAAAATGGATCCAAATGGATGAGCATCACCTGCCACCATTATGTGTCGCAACTACCTACTAATCGTGCCGCACCCATTGCTTTCGACGCCACCACTGTCGCACCCACTGTGGCCGCTACAACCACCGACAAATCACTACCGTGCCACCACCGCCACATCACCACTAATGTGGATAATCTTGGGACATCTGCAGCACTCATACTGTTCATTTTACAGAATATCTTATAATCCTTGTTATGAATCTTTGATAGACCATAATATTCGTTTCTCGAATACAAAACAAAAAAAATTGAAGAGGGAATAAATTGTTTAGACATTCTTCATTCATGGTTCAATATTCTGGTGTCCTAGGCGTAGAAGAACCACACCAATCCATCCCGAACTTGGTGGTTAAACTCTACTGCGGTGACGATACTGTAGGGGAGGTCCTGCGGAAAAATAACTCGACGTCAGGATGATAAAAAACTTCACACCTCCCGTTCTTCACACTTTTTCAATATGAAAAAAAAATGAAAAAGAAAAAGGTTGCCGTATTCAAAACCCCAATTATGACATCCCTTCTCTCCCACTTCACACCTTGGAACGTGCCGTTCTTATAGAGATAAAGGCGCTTTGACATCAACCCGAAATGGCTTGGGAGAGCAAAGGTTCCTTTTTTTATGGTAGTTCCAGAAACAGATCCAGTGGAGACATAGTGGGACTTGTAGCTCTAATCCTAATAGAAAATTTGAAGTGTAACCTAAATTTCAAAAATTTGATTATGAGGTTTATACATGGAAGAGAGAGAAATAAGGCGAGTTGAAACTTGAAAGACAGTACGTTGCCATAAGTAGTTAATTTCCACCCATGGCCGTTTTAGCATGGTAGTGTGAGTAGATGTCTGAATCTTGTTGGGTTGTCAGGTTATTGGGTTGACGGGTTAAAATGTTAAACCGGAACACGACCCATATTTTTATTCGTGTCAAAACATCAACCATAACCCGTACTACTTAAAACCATGTAACCTAAACATGACGCGTTTAATCCATTCATCTAAACATGTTAAACGAGTAAGATATAACAACTCAAAATCTGATTATTTTCGTGTCCGAATTTACCTCCGGAGGTGCGACAGGAATAAATCCGATATAGACGGGCCGAATTCATAATTTTATAATATGAAATGTATTGTTACACTGATGAATTCATGTAACATCCCAAAAATAATAAAACGAATAAACATAACGAGACCAGTGATTTGGTCGGAACATTTAAACAAAAAGAGAGCGGGCCTGGGCCCGGCTTCAATGGGCCGAGGGAAGCCCATTGCACATAAGAGGCAAGGCAGCCCTCTTCCCTGCTCATTTCCCCAACTCACGCAGCTTTTAGAGAGAGAAAGGAGAGCTCGGGTCTAGAGAGAGAAAGTGACGGATCAACTCGGGAATTCAGGAGAACGTTGCTGCTGTTCCCGTGAGCAAAACCTCCGAATCAGAATTACAATCCAGGTAACGATTCGATCACATTATGAGTTTTTGTTCGTTTTGGAAGTTTCGGGTTTTGGCTAAAAGATAACGATTTTACGGATGAAACTTGAAAGTGAACTTAGGTATAGCATCTAGAATGAAAAACGAACGTTTTGATCAAAGAAAATTTAGATATCGACATGATCAGATTCGCATGCAGAACATTCGGATTTTTGGGGAAGGCGATAAGTGTAGACCCATCGAAACTACTTAGTTTCGATATGTGCAGGTCCATCGAAACTACTTAGTTTCGATATGTGCAGACCTATCGAAACTACCCAGTTTCGATATATGCAGACCCAATCGAAACTACTATAGTTTCGATATGAGCCCCCGATCCGAAGCTAAGATAATACATAAGTTACTTATCGAAACTACCTATCGAAACTACTTATCGAAACTACCAAGTTTCGACATAAGCAGCCTATCGAAACTACCTATCGAAACTACCAAGTTTCGACAGGAACAACCTATCGAAACTACCAAGTTTCGATATAAGCTAATCAATCGAAACTACTAGGTTCAAGCATAGTAATGTCTAGTGTCATCTAGGAGCACTACCTTATGTATATGACTTTATTATACAGATCGTGTGTGACACTAGTGAAGCTCAGTAGCCAGCTAAGTGTATTACAGAAACTACTCATCAGGTGAGTTCTATGTGCCCCCTTCTAAGTTATGTGCAAATGATTTATAAATGTTTTGGGGCTGAAGTGTATACACTAAATGAATAAATGAAATGAATGTCAATGTGAGCATACGTGATATATTAAGGTATATGTGTAGATACATATGAATGCGAATAATGAATTACGAACAAAGAACGACACGTATGTTTGCAAAGAATGAATGAATGAATGAATGGTATAACGTAAATAAATGAAACCTTGCTTTATAAATATATATTGCATGCGAAGAATGTAAGTATACGTTATGGACGGAAACGAAGCTAACGACTACTACGGTAGACGGACGACCACTTGACTATTATGCAGCTAGAGAAGGAAGTCTAGAAAGGTAGACTAAATAAAGGCCACTACGGTGGAGTAAGTCACTAAATCAATATTCGGCTGTATAATTAGTTCAAGTGGGAAACGGATGCCTTATGGCAGACGGGCGAATATGACGGACTACGACGGTAGGACGGTTAAGACGGACGGCCGAAGGTTGGCCGGACGGAAAAGTTAAGGCGAACGGTTTCTAGGACCGGACGAGTAAAAGGGCTACGACGGTAGCTTAAGGGCGTATGTCTTTGTGACATACGCAGTAAAAGGCGGGTTGATCACCCTTATGTGTATGACCAATAAATGGTAAAGAAAGTAAAGGTGAATGCATGTATATGTAATCACGTAAGAAAGATAAGGAAAGAATGTTAAGAAAAGTGAAAGAAAAAGGGTGAACGCATATATATATATATATAATCACATTAATAAAGAAAAGAAAGATGAAAGAAAAGCAAAAGCTATGAATACGTATTTATATGAATGACTTTATATTAATGTTTACTTATGAAGTAAAGAAAAGAATGTTTATATCTAAACTAGAACTCACCAGCGTTGCTGACTTTAGTATACATTTCAGGTAAAGGAAGAAAAGGTCGTGCGAGGGCGTGAAGGTTACCCGACACAAGACTGACATCCCACTTTTGTCTGTTAAGACAATGTTGTGTTTTTAATTGTTAAGACTTCCGCTGTTATGAAATGTAATTGAATGATGAATTTTTTTAATTTAAGTTCAGTATTTATGACTATGTTTATGAGTAAATCCAACAAGTGAGGTTACCCGAGAAAGGGGCCTTACAAGTTGGTATCAGAGCAATAGTTTGAGAGATTTAGACATCCCTAAATGTCTAGACTCAAACTGATTATGGGACCAACGCACGGATGTCAGTATGGGTAACCAACGCCAACGCCAGCACGGTAAGTAAGCAATGAAGTTAAGGCTCTTGCATAAGAATAGATACCATAACTTAGAACAAATAGATGTTAATGCCATGACTGATTTGAGGAGTTTTGAACCCGAAAAGCAATGTAAATTAGTAATCACAAACCGGTCACTGTAATTAAGAATTTACCTTGCTCGTACTGTTCCAAACTATGATCTGAAGAAATGACATTGATGTATTCCCTTTGTAACTATCAAGAAATTAAGAATTATGGCTGGGGGAGGAAGAACAGGACCTCGAGGTGGTCGCACTGGCCGACGAGGTAGACCTCCGCTGAACCCAAGATTTGAAGAAGAAGAGAGTGTGCACGCAGAGCACACAGAAAGTGTGCACGAAACAGAAGTGACCCCAATTAGGAACGACAGTCCAGGGCCTATACAGTTGGAACCTGAAGTCAGGGATGCTATTGCCCGTGAAGTTGTGCTCACTTTGAGGAAGGTATTGCCTGACCTACTATCTGAGGCACTAAAGAAAAGCAAAGAAGAGGATGAAGGGAACGATGAAGAGAAAATTTATGACAGTGACGGGGATGAAGTAAAAGTGGTATCAAGCAACTATGGGTGTACTTACAAAGGTTTCAAGGATGGAGACCCACCCAAGTTTGATGGCAGCAAGGATTCGGTGGCTACGCTTGAATGGATAGAGAGGATGAGTGCTGTAATCAACATTAGCGAGTGTCGACCCGACCAGGCTGTTAAATATGTTGCTCATTCTTTCACCAATGAGGCCCTAGGTTGGTGGAGGAACATTCAGAGGACAAAGTCCCCAAATGCTCTTGCAAGAATGACATGGGAAGAACTGAAAAAGCTGGTAATTCAAAAGTTCTGTCCCCAGAACGAAATTGATCGCGTGGAAAATGAATTCCTAAACCTTAAGGCTGGCAACAAGACACACCGCCAGTACACTTCTAGATTCAATGAGTTGGCTCAGCTAGTACCCCACCTGGTGGAGACAGAAGAGCGAATGATCAAGTATTATGTGAAGGGCCTACCTCAAAGGGTCCGTGTCCACGTGAAAGCCAACCTACCCTCGACCTTCGAGTCGGTAGTGAACCTGAGCGGAATTGTCTACGACGATTATGCCAATGAGGACCCACCAACAGAAACCCAAAAGAGAAAGTGGGAGAACCCGTCTAGAGGAACCGGGAGAGGGAATGTAACAACGGAAACCAAGAAGCCAAGGTTGGATGAATATGAAACTTGCAAGAAATGTGGAAGGCAACATCTTGGCGAATGTAAAATTAGCACCACCACATGCTATAAGTGCGGGAAGCCGGGGCACTTCTCCCGAGAATGTGTAAGAGACGTCAAGTGTCAAGTATGTGGATTGTTTGGACATTTGACAAAGAACTGCAGGAAGGCCGGCCAATCTGGTTCGGGAAAGGATAGGGAGCAGGAACAGCCTAAGGCAAGGACTCGTGCCTATGCCTTGACTGAGGAAGAAGCAAGAGGAAACCCTGATGTCGTATCAGGTACGTTTCTAGTAAATGATGAACATGCTGCTATTTTATTTGACTCTGGTGCTAGTAAAAGCTTCATATCAAATGCATTTAATCGTAAATTGGATTGCACTATCAACACCATAGTAAAGGCCTTTAGCGTACAAACTGCCGTGGGTAAAAATTCGGCAGTATTCCAAGTAACAGAGGATTGCATCATAGAAATAGAGGGACATAAGTTTCCATCTAGATTATTCCTTCTTACCTTAGGAGGATTCGATATAGTATTGGGTATGGATTGGTTAGCTGCCAACGAAGTTCAAATCATATGCAAACGTAAGAGGGTACACCTAAAAGCTCCTAGCGGCAGTCCAATTACGGTTTATGGGGATTGGAATTGCACGATGCCAAACGTCATCTCGATGATCAAGGCCGAAAGTCACATGAGGCGCGGTTGCGAAGCTTATCTGGCATATGTTATTGATGATAGAATGAAAATGAAAGAACTCAAGAATGTACCCGTGGTGTGCAACTTTCCGGAAGTATTCCCTGAGGATCTACCTGGGTTACCACCCGATCGGGAAATAGAATTTCAGATTGATTTATTGCCAGGAGCTGAGCCCGTTGCCAAAGCCCCCTACCGATTGGCTCCGTCAGAAATGAAAGAATTGATGTCTCAACTAGAGGAACTAACAGAAAAAGGATTTATTAGACCGAGCATCTCACCATGGGGCGCTCCGGTACTATTTGTAAAGAAGAAGGACGGCAGCATGCGCATGTGCATTGACTACCGCGAACTGAACAAGAGGACAGTAAAGAACAAATACCCACTGCCCAGGATAGACGACCTTTTTGATCAACTACAAGGTGCGAGTTGGTTCTCAAAGATCGATCTTAGGTCGGGTTACCATCAGTTGAAAGTAAGAGAGGAAGACGTACCAAAGATCGCGTTTCGCACGCGTTATGGGCATTATGAGTTTCTCGTGATGTCCTTCGGATTAACTAACGCACCAGCAGCGTTCATGGATTTGATGAATAGAGTATGTCGACCCATGTTGGATCGATCTGTGATAGTTTTTATAGACGACATACTGGTATATTCAAAAAACGAGGGTGATCACCACTGTCACCGAAGGGAGGTTCTGGAGGTGCTAAAGCAGGAAAAGTTGTACGCAAAATTCTCCAAATGCGCGTTCTGGCTTAGGGAAGTCCAATTCCTAGGTCATGTAATAAACCCAAACGGCATCATGGTGGATCCTGCAAAGATCGAGACAGTAAAGGAATGGAACATCCCAAAGACACCAACAGAGATACGAAGTTTTCTAGGATTGGCAGGCTACTATCGAAGGTTCATTCAAGATTTCTCAAGAATTGCCTCGCCACTAACCAAACTGACACGGAAGGAAGTAAAGTATGAATGGGGTCCAACCCAAAACAACGCGTTTGAAGAACTTAAGACACGATTAACTCAAGCTCCAGTCTTAACACTACCTGAGGGAAATGAAGACTTGGTAGTCTACTCTGACGCTTCAGGGCAAGGTTTAGGGTGCGTACTCATGCAAAGAGGAAAGGTAATTGCTTATGCATCGCGGCAACTAAAGATTCACGAGGTTAACTACCCAACACACGATCTAGAATTAGCAGCAGTAGTTTTCGCGTTGAAAATATGGAGGCACTATCTGTATGGAGTTAAATGCACCATTTACTCCGATCACAAAAGCCTGAAGTACTTTTTCGAACAAAAGGAATTAAACATGAGACAAAGAAGGTGGTTAGAGCTACTGAAAGACTATGACTGTGAGATATTGTACCATCCGGGCAAGGCAAACGTAGTGGCCGACGCTTTAAGTAGAAAGGAAGAATCGGCACCTATCCGGATCAAAGCGTGTCAGCTGATTATAACACCAGATTGGATGGGTGAAATAGCAAAAGCACAAGATGAAGCGCTGTTAGAAAGAAATGTGAAACGGGAAAGAATAGTAGGACAACAAGGGAACTTGGATGCAAATGCATACGGTGTACGAACTAGGTTTGGCCGAATGTGGATACCTAAGCTTGGCGAGCTTAGAGCCAAAATACTTGATGAGGCTCATAAGTCTCGCTATTCTATCCACCCCGGGACAAACAAAATGTATCAAGACTTGAAGAAAGAATACTGGTGGCCTGGCATGAAGAATGATGTGACCGAGTACGTGAACAAGTGCCTAACGTGTTCACTAGTTAAGGCCGAGCACCAGAAACCATGCGGTAAAATGCAGCCTTTGTCAATACCAGAATGGAAGTGGGAGGAGATCACAATGGACTTCATTACCAAGCTACCGCGAACAGCTAAAGGCAATGACACCATTTGGGTGATCGTCGACCGCTTGACAAAGAGTGCTCACTTCTTGCCAATACGTGAGACTTCTTCGTCTGAAAAGCTAGCAGAAGTATTTATCAATGAAATTGTGAGCAGACATGGTATGCCACTGTCAATTGTGTCCGACAGGGATACTAGATTCACATCCAGATTTTGGAAGAAATTCAACGAAGCGATGGGCACTAGACTGAACATCAGCACCGCTTACCACCCTCAGACCGATGGTCAATCTGAAAGAACCATTCAGACCTTGGAGGACATGCTCCGGGCCTGTATCATTGACTTCGGTGGGAGTTGGGACAACCATCTACCATTGGCAGAATTTTCATATAACAACAGCTATCACTCAACCATTGGCATGCCGCCATTTGAAATGTTGTATGGAAGGAGATGTAGGACCCCAGTTTGTTGGGGGGAAATTGGACAAAAGGACTTCGCAAGTCTCGAAGTGGTCAAAGCTACTTCCGAGAAATTTAATCAAATAAAGGCTCGAATGAAAGCCGCAAAAGACAGACAGAAATCATACGCGGATAAGAGAAGAAGGGATTTGGAGTTTCAAGTAGGGGATATGGTACTATTGAAAGTGTCTCCGTGGAAAGGAATCATTAGATTCAGGAAGCGTGGCAAACTAAGTCCAAGGTTTGTCGGGCCTTTCAAGATTTTAGCGAGAGTGGGTCAAGTTGCTTACAGACTCGACCTACCCGTTGAGCTTAATGGAATACACCCTACGTTCCACGTGTCCCACTTACGCAAGTGCCTAGCTGACGACACAGCTCACATACCTTACGACGAGATCGAAGTGGATAATAGTCTGAATTATGTAGAGGAACCAATAGCCATTGTTGACCGAGCTGAAAAACGACTACGCAATAAGTCGATACCGTTAGTCAAGATACAATGGAAGCACAGAAAAGGGTCAGAAGCTACATGGGAAAAGGAAGACGAGATGAGGGGACTATACCCTAAATTGTTTAACGTATGAACAGTTTCGAGGACGAAACCTCTTTAAGGAGGGTAGACTTGTAACATCCCAAAAATAATAAAACGAATAAACATAACGAGACCAGTGATTTGGTCGGAACATTTAAACAAAAAGAGAGCGGGTCTGGGCCCGGCTTCAATGGGCCGAGGGAAGCCAATTGCACATAAGAGGCAAGGCAGCCCTCTTCCCTGCTCATTTCCCCAACTCACGCAGCTTTTAGAGAGAGAAAGGAGAGCTCGGGTCTAGAGAGAGAAAGTGACGGATCAACTCGGGAATTCAGGAGAACGTTGCTGCTGTTCCCGTGAGCAAAACCTCCGAATCAGAATTACAATCCATGTAACGATTCGATCACATTATGAGTTTTTGTTCGTTTTGGGAAGTTTCGGGTTTTGGCTAAAAGATAACGATTTTACGGATGAAACTTGAAAGTGAACTTAGGTATAGCATCTAGAATGAAAAACGAACGTTTTGATCAAAGAAAATTTAGATATCGACATGATCAGATTCGCATGCAGAACATTCGGATTTTTGGGGAAGGCGATAAGTGCAGACCCATCGAAACTACTTAGTTTCGATATGTGCAGGTCCATCGAAACTACTTAGTTTCGATATGTGCAGACCTATCGAAACTACCCAGTTTCGATATATGCAGACCCAATCGAAACTACTATAGTTTCGATATGAGCCCCCGATCCGAAGCTAAGATAATACATAAGTTACTTATCGAAACTACCTATCGAAACTACTTATCGAAACTACCAAGTTTCGACATAAGCAGCCTATCGAAACTACCTATCGAAACTACCAAGTTTCGACAGGAACAACCTATCGAAACTACCAAGTTTCGATATAAGCTAATCAATCGAAACTACTAGGTTCAAGCATAGTAATGTCTAGTGTCATCTAGGAGCACTACCTTATGTATATGACTTTATTATACAGATCGTGTGTGACACTAGTGAAGCTCAGTAGCCAGCTAAGTGTATTACAGAAACTACTCATCAGGTGAGTTCTATGTGCCCCCTTCTAAGTTATGTGCAAATGATTTATAAATGTTTTGGGGCTGAAGTGTATTCACTAAATGAATAAATGAAATGAATGTCAATGTGATCATACGTGATATATTAAGGTATATGTGTAGATACATATGAATGCGAATAATGAATTACGAACAAAGAACGACACATATGTTTGCAAAGAATGAATGAATGAATGGTATAATGTAAATAAATGAAACCTTGCTTTATAAATATATATTGCATGCGAAGAATGTAAGTATACGTTATGGACGGAAACGAAGCTAACGACTACTACGGTAGACGGACGACCACTTGACTATTATGCAGCTAGAGAAGGAAGTCTAGAAAGGTAGACTAAATAAAGGCCACTACGGTGGAGTAAGTCACTAAATCAATATTCGGCTGTATAATTAGTTCAAGTGGGAAACGGATGCCTTATGGCAGACGGGTGAATATGACGGACTACGACGGTAGGACGGTTAAGACGGACGGCCGAAGGTTGGCCGGACGGAAAAGTTAAGGCGAACGGTTTCTAGGACCGGACGAGTAAAAGGGCTACGACGGTAGCTTAAGGGCGTATGTCTTTGTGACATACGCAGTAAAAGGCGGGTTGATCACCCTTATGTGTATGACCAATAAATGGTAAAGAAAGTAAAGGTGAATGCATGTATATGTAATCACGTAAGAAAGATAAGGAAAGAATGTTAAGAAAAGTGAAAGAAAAAGGGTGAACGCATATATATATATATATAATCACATTAATAAAGAAAAGAAAGATGAAAGAAAAGCAAAAGCTATGAATACGTATTTATATGAATGACTTTATATTAATGTTTACTTATGAAGTAAAGAAAAGAATGTTTATATCTGAACGCATTAAACTAGAACTCACCAGCGTTAGCTGACTTTAGTATACATTTCAGGTAAAGGAAGAAAAGGTCGTGCGAGGGCGTGAAGGTTACCCGACACAAGACTGACATCCCACTTTTGTCTGTTAAGACAATGTTGTGTTTTTAATTGTTAAGACTTCCGCTGTTATGAAATGTAATTGAATGATGAATGTTTTTAATTTAAGTTCAGTATTTATGACTATGTTTATGAGTAAATCCAACAAGTGAGGTTACCCGAGAAAGAGGCCTTACAATTCATTTTAACCTTTAATAAAGCAAGTTATAGGAAAGTGTTTGAAAGTCCATTACGTTTTAGAAAACTAACAACTTGCATTACATAAAAAATACTATACGTCTTAGATCACTCTTTTTAACCTTTATAAAACAATCACATCATAAGACGTTTATGTCTCTAAATTATTATATGCAAAACACAAGTTGACTGTTATCAACAAACTTATACAAGATGAGCTTTTACCACCAAAATACAAAGTAACTAACCATTGACTTTTGTTAACTATAAACAAAAGTAGGTTAGCTGTTTATTGGTCCAAAAAGCCAAAAACATTTGACCTGAAAAAGTCAAATGTGTTGATTTAGTGTTATGATGTTCTCATTATACACATTAACATTCTCTTTCCATCCTTAGAATGAACATCAATGGAGGATTTCAAAGTCTTGTCTCATCTCTTAATACTAACCCTAATCCTATGTCATCTTCCACCATCTTCATTAGCAGCATCATACACATGCCCGATTTCCTTCTGTGGCTCGAGCACGTACTCTATTCGGTTCCCGTTTCGCGTGGTAGGTCAACAACACGGCATCTGTGGCTATCCGGGGTTTAACCTACGTTGTAGTAAACAAGGAAAACTGCAACTAAACCTCCCAAATTCAGGAGACTTTTTGATCCGAGCCATAGATTATCGATCACAAACTGTCAAAATTTACGATCCATCGGGCTGTTCTGCTGCTAGGCGTTTGAATTTGGACCTCTCAGGTTCGCCTTTTTGGGGTTCCCCGAGCCGGAACTACACTCTTTTGAGCTGCCCGGTTGACGTCACATTGTCTCGTTACGTCTCTGTTGGTTGTCTAAGCAATTCTACACATTCTACTTTAGCTGCTACTTCTGAGAGTTTTGCTATGGTAATGGTTAGCCAAACAGCGTGTAGGATCATTGGTTCTATAAGGAGCCCAATATCATGGTATCAAGACCAAGGAGGATTCACATCTGACCTAAATATGGATATAGCTTTGACATGGGATGACCCTAATTGCCAAGAGTGTGTAGCAGTTGGTGGGACTTGCGGTTACACCAATACCACTAAGCAAGAAATTGCCTGCTTCCAAAATACCAAAAAGGGTAAGACAATCTTTCTCAAAACTAGGATAAATCTTAGTTTCACTCGAATCTCACTAATTTACGTTTACAATTTCAGGCAACAAACATCAGATGATAGCTTTGATAATCGTATCTATAGCCGTAGCTATACCAGCCGTAGCAGCCTCAATTGCCATGGCATGCTATATCTGCAGGGACCACAGAAGAGTAGCCGCATGGGTTGCAAGAAACGCAACACCCAGTGTCACCACACCGCCACCAGACACCGCCACTGTTTCAAATGGCGGTATGGTCATAGGTCTTGACCAGATGACCATCGAGTCTTACACAAAAGTGGTTCTAGGGGAAAGCAAACGCCTTCCAGGACATGAAGATGCAGCATGCTCCATATGCTTATCAGAATACAATGTTAAAGAGATAGTCAGATGCATACCCGAGTGTAGACATTGCTTCCATGCTGCCTGTATCGATGAGTGGCTTAAGATGAAAGGGACATGCCCGGTTTGCAGGAATTCACCTTCTCCAGCTCGTGCTGACTTATAACATACTCGTACTTTTTTTGTTTTGTTTAATTCTTGATCTCGCACCCATGCTTTTGTTCTTCTCAAGATGCATACTGAGATATTTTAGAGAAAATCGAGGAAATGTGTCTGCACTAATAAGACTATGCAATGTACTATAACAGACTCAGATGAGCCTGAAAACAGTTAGACTATTGTAAAATAGACCAAATGTAAAAAAGAACACTATGAACTTTCATTTTTTGTTGAATTGTCGCAAATAACTTGGCACCTTGTACTCATTTTTAACAAAAAATGTTTTTTTCACCACACATTTTGAACAGTAACAGATCAAACGGTTAAAAATGTAAAGACAAATGTCCAGAAAAACCTATTGACTTCCACATTTTCACATATAAATCTTTGAAGTGTTTTTTTTTTCTAAAAAGTAAATCATTTAACTTGTTATGCCCATGTCAACAAAATTCAAAGAGGCAAGCAAATTCCATGTTTATAGTGATGGAAAGTGATACAAATGGGAGGAAAGTGATAACAGAGCCTGGAACATTTTTGACGAAAGTTAGAAATTATTCCAAAGTTCAAAGAGGCAAGCAAATGGCTGCTAAGAATGGTTGACCCTGACAAGTTCAAAGTCAAATATAGTGACAACATACTACCTCACCTATTATGTGTTTTTAATTGGTGAATCTTATATGCCAGATTTCCTTTTTTGGAAAGATTCTTTTGAAAATTTACCTATTTGCCCATTAACAATGATTTCAAAATACTGGTGAGATTGACTATGGTTAAGGTATTAGCAAGTTACTTTTATTACAATAGGTGCCAAGTCAAAAGTTGTATTCTTTTGGGATAGACAGAGTGTTGTGTGTGACCTACTAACAACTGTGTCTATATCTTGAGAATGTTAGTTAGCTGAAAAGTCACCAATTCACGACCGTAAATCTGAACTCATAGACGTGAACTGATGTCTCGTGCAGATTTCTAGGGAAGTATGAGGATCAACATTAATTGTCTTCTCCCCACACACCACCCTCTCTCGCCAGAACTTTTTTTATTGGTTTTTTTAGACCATTTTCTGCATGCTAACACAATGTTCTTCCATGAAGTATAGAGAAATTCCTAAATAGAGGGTGAGATTTTGATTTTCATCTTCCTTCTTCCTTCTAGAAGGGTTCTTGAGCGACCTAGAAGATTATTCTTGCTCACAGTCTTGCTCAGGTATAAACTAGCTAGAGAGGGAAGCTATTTTTGGTTCCTTGCCTCCGAGATTATCCATACAACATGAGGATTTCAACTCTACAACAACCAGAGTGCTTTAGAATGTCGATTTCTAAACCCCTTATGGTTGGTCTTATAGTTTACAAAAATTGTGGGAACTTAAAAATGTTTTAAGGTTTTGTTTTCTTCTATCGCTTTCATTAAACCTTTTAACAAATTCCAACAGCGCATAACTACAAAACCTGGCTTACCTGGCTGCATACTTCCACATAGGTGACTAGAATAACTATTAACTACTTATCAGTTTATTTATATTTATTTTATATTCAAGAGAGATTGAGCAACATTAGCTTATGCGCACAAATTAACAGTCAACCAAATACCTAAGCTATGTATATAGCGAGCCTTAATCTGTGCAAGTCAATTCCCTAATGGTTATAAAGCATAGACAAACTACAAACAGAACAAAAAAACCAATATCAACATGCACATTAAAGAACCAAAAGACAAGTACCAATCATGACACATTAGCACAGAGTTGGCATGATATTAACGATATTTTACACTGAAACAAAATACCAGCCTACCAGGTAGAGAAACTTATAAAACTCTAAAATTCTTCAAAGCTGAATTTGCATACTAAAGAGTTTTACTGCATAAAATTCATAAACAGAACAGAAAGGACAAAGGAACCTTCCAATATAAGATGCAAAACCAAGTGAAGCATCCCTGAATCACTTCTTAGCGAGCAGCTTCTTTGGTATCATCTCCAATGGTGTGGTTTTAAGAAGGTAAAGCCTGGCTGCACGTTCTTGCAAAGTACCACCACACTTTAACCCCCTTTCCTGAAGCTCGGTTTTAAGTCTTTCCATGCCAAGAACCTAAAAGCCGACAAAAATGGACAAGGTAAATACAGGGACCCATTTTTACAAATTAATAATCATTACATCCTTAGGTAAATTATACCTAGAATAACAAATTTTAAACAATGACAAACTGTGATTAAAAGTAAATCACTCTCTGGATCTCATATCATTTGTCTTTAATATAAGTCTACTCTATTGGTATCATTAGAATATAACAAGATAAAGCCTCCAGTAAGGCAGAAAACGTACTCGTTAAGACAGCTTCGCAAAACGGATATGTGTCTTAAACAAGATACTGTAAAAATGGTTTGTCAATTTTATAGTGACACAATTGGTCCGGAGGGCAACTTTTCCAGTGAGCCATCAAAAATTAAATAGACAGATGAAAAGGACAAAATCAGTGTAGATTGAAGCATACCTCCATCTCCGCAGCTGAGTTAAACTGATCAAAATTCAGTGGCTTCTCAAAGTCAACACAATCACTCTTTGAAGACACTTTTTCTTTGTCGATCAACACCTTAGAATCAGAAACTGTAGCTTCAACATCGGTAGTTCCAGCCTCTTGCACATTTGAATTGCTCTGAAGTTCACTATGTTTTTCTTCTAAGTTACCAAACTCAGGTTTGGTGAAATTTTCCATTTCAGGAGGAACGGAATCATTTGAGTTCTTCACTATGCTCTCTTCATGTTTAACTGATGCATCAACTACTTCATGAGAAGTAAGTTTATCATTAGAATCTTTAACAGATCCCAAATGTCCTTCAGTAACAGTCTCCTTTTCTTCCTCTGATGCACTCTCAGATGAACATCCGACTGAAGATTCTCCTTCAACTTTGCCACCAGTTACAGATGCTAAACTTCCATCTGGTTCCTTATTAGAGTCTGATTGGTTTTCATCGTTTGTTACAACAGATTTCCCATTCTCTTCACCCATGTCATCATCACTATCTTCCTCATCCATGTCATCACTGTCACTATCATCCACTTTTCTCTTTCCCATCCTACAAAATAAATATAGATGCATGTTATGGACGTACAAAATTAAAGACAACAAATTATTTAACATCTAGCATTCAAAATTTTATGTTCTATAAAAAATATTGCATTTGACCTCTCACCAAACATCTATAGCAAAAACCTAAGTTACCATCATACTTCCAGGTCGAATAAACATGTGCATGAATACACATAATCTGTCCACACAATTACATTCTTCCAAACTATGTTGTCAAGGCGCATAGGCCTCGCCCGGAGCCTAGGCGCAAGGCGCTTAAAAAGTGAGGCGCATAGTATAAAAAATACCATTTTTAGGGGTTTTAGGCTTGTTTAGGCTGTTTTAGGTTGATTCCAGGCTTGTTTAGGGCTAGTGTAGGCTGTTTAGACCTGTTCAGACGATTTTTGGCCAGAATTTAGCCTGAACTTGGCCTGAAAATGTGCCTGAGTGCCTGAGACCTGCATCTATTCAGGCAAGGCGCATATGCTGCGCTGCGCTTCTGCGCCTAATGCGCTTTTGACAACATAGCTTACAAAGCAAAAAAATGGTGGTAACGATAGCTTTAACGATCGACAAAGGTCTACCAAATCTCCCACAAGGCCCCACACCTATCAAAACAAAAAACGATTGACCAAGTGCAGTTTGAATCATAGTTAAACTAAGAATCAAATTTCAAAAAAAAAAAATCTTTTTTTGATGCTTGAGCCACAATCAATGTATATGTTTTTCACTTCATTGTGACATGTTCTTTACAGATACCAAGAAAAATACTTTGCTAGCATTCATGATTCACCCGCCATTTTGCCCCAGCAAGGATGCTCGTCTAAACTCCTAAATACAAGCACTAGCATGACCAACTAACATTAAGCTCCAAACTTTTACCTTCTACTGTCAAGGACATGAACTAGGTCTAATTTCATCTTTAATTTTATGGCATTCATAGGTCTCCTAATCAATCAATGCTTAATATACTAACCAGAAAAATAACAATAATCAAATATCCTTACCAAATCTTAAGTTTCTTCGATTTCGAATTTGAACCATTACCATCCTCCACTCCCAGCCCCCCAACCTTCCTCTTGGATTTCAGAAAACCACCAGCAAGCGATTCCCTAACCGACTTATCAACATCCTCCATACATTTAGCTGAATCTTTTCTATACTTCTCCACATACTTCTCCGCCCCATCGCCACCGCCACCGCCGGCCTTTTTCACTGCCTTAGCTTTCTTCTTAATGAACTCCTCCGCCACCTTCTCAAGCTTTCTCTCTTTCTCTTCCGCCAACCACTCCTCCATCTTCTTCTCCGCGTTCACGTGCCTCAACCTTCGACCACTCATATCGCGACACGCGTCGAAGTTATTCGTCTTCTTCTGCCCAGCTTTCGTCGCCGCTCCACGGAGTAACGATCCAAATCCACCCTTGCCTCCACGGAGACGGAGCAGGAGGTGCACCGTTGATGGTGAAGAATTCTCATGGTGCAATAAGCCTTCATCGGAAAGTGTTTTTCCGTTGGATAACAGGAGTTGGTGGTGGATCGGGATGGATGTAAGGTTTTGGATTTGAGATTTGATGGACGAAATTGGGATTATTGGGGTTTCGAAATTTAGGGTTCTTGATTTGCCATCCAAGAGTTTTGCGATTAACTGATAGATTTTCGATTGAGATTGCTCCATTGGAATCAATCAGTCCAATTCCAACTGAAGAACGTTTCGATCGAATTTGATCGAACAGGAGTGAATCTTTCAAGGGTTAGAAATTGGTAGCGATTGTAATATTTATATAAGATTTTTGGTACAAGTAAAATCTCTATTTTCTTCTCGATGTCTTAGCATCTGGGCGACTAAAAAACCGAATTAATCGAGCCAAAATCGAATTAATTGAAAAAATCGTATTAAAAAAATCGATCCAAACTAAAATCGACGGTTTTGGTTTTGTATTTTTTAAAAACCGAAAATTACGTTTTGGTTTCAGTTTTGTATCTTTTGAAAACCGAAAAAACCGAACCAAACATATACATATACTTTAATTATATATTTGTGTACATGCACGTTTCATAATATATATTATATTGTGTTGTGTGCTTGTATGTTAAAAATGTATACATATTTGTTTTACACGTATTTGCATTAGTAGTAGATTATTATTTATATTTATTGAATTTATAAATTATAATGTTTTTTTTTTATGTTGAGTGTTTTTTAAAAAAACTAATAATTTTTGTAGCTCAAATATTTAGATCAAAATATGTGATAATTATTAGTTAATAAAAAAAGAATTAGGCTCAAAATTCCAAATCAATGTTCATTATTTTGGGCTATTTTTATTTTACCCAAAAAAATTCAAGCCCATTTGGTTTTAAACCGAAAAAACCGAAACCGAACCGAACCTATTGTAAAAACCGAAAACCGAAGAAACCGAAACCGAACGGTTTAAAAAACCCAAAAACCGAACTTTCGGTTTTGGGTTTGGTTTTACCCTAAAATCGACTCAAACCGACCCATGCACACCCCTACTTAATATATAACATAATAATAACTAGGGGTGATCCCCGCGCTACGCGGCGGGCATTAATACAAAACGTTAAAACGATCGGAAAAAAATAAGGAAAAAAGCTACAAAAATAAGTACGATAAAATGTTGAAAAAAGTTTTCGAACCCAGGAATAGAACATGGGTTGATGAGTCCAAGAGGCTTACTTGACCCGCCTATGACCAGGCCATCCCAGCCTCAATTGTGTCAACATTTGAAACTTTATTATTTTATAGGGAAGCTATTTCGTTTAAAAAAGAAAAAAAAGGACAGCAAATCGCCCACATAAACCAATGAGGTGATACTGTACATCCTAATCCTTTTTATAGAGAGTAATAAAGATAAGAGAAAAATAATATGAAAATTAAATATATAAATAATTCCATTGAGAAAGCATGAGTATATTAAGTAATTTTTTTTTCGTAATGTAACTATGAAAATAGATTTTGAAATGCAATATCATAAAGAGAACTAGAATTTCTTTGAAGGACTCTTGAGAAACTAGTTGTATTCATAGCTTTGATTCACACATATATGTAGCAATGCAATATGAGTGTGGTAAACTTTCAAATAACATGGTTAAGATAAATGATTGCATAAATGTGTTTATAAGATGTCTAGGTTGTAAACGAATCAAATATATAAAGAATTGTATGATGGAGAACTCGTTTATATTCATTTGTTTAATAAACACATCAACATGAACGGTATCCTTTATTCATTTAATTAAATAAACGAACAAAAACACATATTTCGTTCGTTTGTGAACATTCATTTATGTATGATCGTATGCATATACACATGACACATACATGTACATCAACATTCAGTTAAGAAATATATACTCTATTGTATGTAGGATCGATGTTTTACAAGATGGTTCTGTTTAGTTGAGATTGGCAGAAACAATCACAACTATGCAAAGTAATAAGAAACAGTGAATAAACGGATAAATGCAAATTGTATTGATCTTCAAAGTTTACAAAACTACAGAGAAAACTCTAAGGAAGCTTAATTTACAATGAAGAAGAACAATACATATAAAGGAACTTAGAATCAAGACAGACCCTTGATTCTAAGGATCAGATCAAACACAAGCCGTTGATTTTGAACTGATGAGAAGCTATACTACTATTGGTTTACAACATAATGACAAGTAGCAAAAAGACAACTGCAGTGAAAAGACTTCTACAATGAAAAGACAACAGCAAAACAAATGTCTTCTTAGTAATCATTGCAGGACAGATCATAATAGAGGCATTGTCTTTTGTCATCTGCACCAATAACATTCCTTCTGCTGATAGATGTGTCAGTGTTACAGCAAAAGGTGTCAGTAGTAAAGTCAAATCTGCTGATGATTTTCCTATCAGCAGCATCAATGTTTGATGCTGCTGAGAAGCCTATCAGCAGCAACTTTGGACTTCAGCAGACAAAACCATCCGCAGCATAGTAGTTATTCAGTAGCAGAACTTAACTATCCACAGCATATACCTCATCCACAGCAGCTTCATCAGTTATCAAATTTTTTGAGTCCGCAACAGATATACTTAGAGAATTTTATAGCCATCGGTCTTTATCTCTACAAACTCCCTCTAGACTGATGCTACCAAAACTCTCTTAGTGCCTTTGTTCCTAAAGCCGTTGCATGTGCAGGACAATCCTTGCAGTCTCATAACCTTTTGGATCCTTGCCGGGATTGTCAAAGGGAATTTCAGACAAAGATTTGATGTCCCTTCTTGGCATGCTGAAGATGGCTTTGCTAGAACATCTCATTTTATTTCCTTTGACATCAACCAGTGTGTATTCATCTTTGTCAGCACTGTAGGATCAGTTGATAAGAGGAAAGTTGGATTGGAGAGGTTTTGCATCAGTGACAACATGTTTGATAGGATTGAAGTGGTGTTTGGTTATTAGCAAGAGATGCCTCCCACTTTCATTGTCATGCTCATGAGCTTCACCCAACTCCAAAATTTTCTTCATATCATGATCTAGAAGTTGCATCACCTCATCAACAGATGTGTAGATCTCTTTAGACTCTTCAGGGGTATTAGAAGGTTTGACTTTCTTTTTGGGAGGCTGTTGATGAGAGGGATCTGGATGGGAGGATTTGGACTCTTTGGGAGTGGAGGAGGGAAGCCTAGGAGGGTGAGAAGGAGCTTGTGGGACAAGAGAAGGAAGGGGTGAGAGGTAGCTTGTGGGACAAGAGAAGGAAGGACTAAGGGATTTGTTTTGGGCTTCTTTGTTTTTCTTTCTTCAGCAGTGGTATCAGCCCTTTTCAATAGATTAGTCTTATTCAATCTTTCCTTTTCTTCCTTTTTCACTTGTCTGTAGAGAGATTGAAGGTTCATGAAGTTCATGGGACCTAACATCTTTCCACTCTCACCTCTTGCCTTTAGAAGTTCTATCATTACTTTTCTTTTTTCATGAGTTCTTTTATTTAAGGCAATGACTTTCCTAGACTTTTCTCTGGCTTTCTCTTCTTCAGCCCTCTTTTTCTTGGCCAGTTCTCCAGGTTGACCCATGTAAGCTCTATAGAGCTCTTTATTAGATAACTTCTCTAGGTAGTCTCTATCCTCACCTAGATCGGTTAGGACCTGAATCCATTCACTCCTCATTTCTTGAGCCAACTTGGAGTCTGTTATTTTAAACTTGGCTTCTTCTGCTTTTTGTTTCTCTCTTTCTTCATCTTTTTTATTCAACTGTTCCTGCAACTGGAGGGCTAGAGCTTCATCTTCTTCTATTTGTGAAGCTGCAGGAATCTGAACTTTTGTTACATCAAGAGATTTTGCAGCAAGTTAGATTTGTCGTTCTCTGAAGAGCATGGCAGCTTTTCTTTCTTGATCCTTCTTTAGCTGAGCCATCTCTTCTTCTTCTTCTTCTTCTCTTTCCCTTCTTCTTTCCACTTCTTTTTTTTCTTCTTCAATCCTCTTTTCTTCTTCTTCGGTCATGATTCCCTTCCCCTTGTTTCTGTTGGATGCCTCTGCTTCATAGACCACAATAGCAGATGAGGAGGTTGTTATTGGAGTCTCAGCATAAGCTTCATTGGAAATTTGTGGAGTAGTCAAGGGATGAGCATCTTCTTATTTATCTTCACTCATTACATCTTCCCACTCTGTCATAACCTTTTGTCTTTCCCTTCTTTCAGACAATTCTTCTGTATTGAGCACAGCACTGGGGAGGAGGGAAAGTATAGTTCTGAATCAGAATCTTCATTCATTGGAGATAAATTGTCAGAATTGGAGTCTTCTAGAGTTATCAACCCATCATTTTGTAAGTAGTGTTTGATAATAGTCACCATTTCTCGACTTCTTGGTGAGTTGACATTGCAAATATGGGATCTGAGCTCAAAGACTTCAGTGCGAAAATCTGGGTTTAGCAGTAAGATTTCTTGTATATTGTTAATTTCAAATGTCCCATCACACAAGAAAAACTTGAAACCTGAAAAAGTAGTGCTTGACCAACCATGAACTTCCAAACCTCTGACTACCTCATTATACAAATATCTTCAAACCCAAAACTTGTTCTTCAGTTAGGACCCTGCTTCTTATCAACCCCAGCCTTTGTTTTCTTCTTTCTTGAGCTGCACTTGAGGACTCTGCCACTTCATCCTCAAGGCTGGGATAAGCCACCTTCTTACCATCTTTAAGAAACTTCTCAAACCGAAGAAGAAGAAGAACGCCTGGCAGAGAGATTCTTGAAGGTATTGATGCATTTAGTCAGGTGCATGGCCCAGATGTCAAACATGCTTAAATTGTCCTAATTGTGTTCTTGAATTCTAGCAAACTCCCATCCAATCCAAAACCTTTCAGATAGGCCATCATATCCCCATGCTAAGATTATGTCAAACTACAGATTGTTTGTTGTTAAGGGGAACTCGGGAGCTAGGACTCTCTTGGAGATGTTAGTAGCAGATTCCAACTCTCTTGGATGGGGCCTTAATTTAGACGCTTCAGCCTCGAGTAGAGCAACTTTAGCCGTCAATTCCAAGTTTTGCAGTTTTAGTCTGTCCTCATCCACAGATGTGGAATCCTTGGAATTGGATGGGGCCTTAGGCCTAACCTCTACATCCCCATCACTCTGGTTTTCTTGGCTCCTGAGATTCCTCTCAGTGAAGAATGTTTCAAATGAAACATTCTCACTGTGAGTTGCCATGGTTGGGGTCTTAATGATGTTATCACTGTCTTCCTGGTCAATTGATGGACCAGAAGTAGTGATAGCCCCTTCCATATTCACTCTATCAATACTGCTAGAGTGAACCTTCTTGGGTGATAAACTTGGGCTAGGTACATTGGCAGCCAAGTCAATCAGTACCTCCTTTATAGTGGCATTTGGAGATACATCATCTTGAGTAGGTGTCTCTGCACTTAAGTTCAAAGAAGAAAAGAGTATAGGCTCAGTGGGAATTTCTACAGACCCGGGATGTGGTCTTGATCCTAACAGAGATTCTTCCAAGGAAGTTTCCCTAGTCATGTGGGTATCCTATTTGATATTCTCACCAGAATGTTGTGATTCTTAATGAGAGCTTTTAGGTTGGGATTGGGCCGTTAAGACAAGAATAGAAGGATTCTTCTTGATCTTCTTTCTTTTCCTGGTATAACTTGCCACAACTAGGGCCCTTTGTTCCAGTTGACATTGAAGAGTGGAGGTGAGTATTTGTTGTACCTGTGCACCCTCAGGAGGTTGCACAGGGGTTCGATCAAGGGAAACTGTTGTTGTATGTTCAGGCTGTGAAGTGGAGGGTGTGGGATCAGTATCAGCTGGGACTTCTGAACTGTCACCCTGGGTACTTTGTATGTTCATCATTGTAGGTAACAGTGGAACATTGACCCCTGAGAACTTTTTATAAAATTGTTCTCAAGCTTTTAAAAATATTATTTTTGTGTGCCCCAACCATGTAGATTCTTACAGATTTTGATAAATCTTTTAGTTCACAGTTAAAAACTTCTTGCAAGAATCTGGGGTACATATAAAAAGCTTGTTTTTCCCCTTCCTGAAGGTTGTATCTCAAACCTTCAAAAATCAAGTGAGAAAAGTTAAATCCTTGAGCAGTGATCATACCATGAACCGCAGATGCCAGTCCGGAGTTGAGTTGATGCCATCCACTCCTTTTTTTTAGATATACATCGAAGAAGAGTGTGGCACAGGTACTTCCAGGGAGGACCCATCAGAGCCTTTTCAACGATATATTTTTGTTGATTTTCAGTGTACCCTATGGATACAAAGGTACTCATATATTCATCTTTGGTGTAGGAGTTGGGAGCACCTTTATCTTGAAGCATGAGATGTTTTCTGAGAGTTGCTTCAGAGACGATAATGTCTTTGCCGTATACCTTTGCTTTGATTTGGAGAATCCCCTGTTCAGTGGAGTATGAGGCAGAGTTCCAGAAATCTTCCATGTGAGAGATGTAGATGGTTGGGTTAACAGTTAGAGCAAGATGTATTTTTGATCGACACAGGAAGTCGATCATTTCATCAAAACCCTCTGATTTCTTTACTTTTACCAGATATGCTATGAGATTGTGGTATGTTGAAAATTTATCAGTAGGGTTATTAATGTCAACGTTTGCCATGATGATGAAGTTTGGAGGGAAAGATGAAGCTTTTGAAAGTTGGTTATGGATGCAGGGAACTTTGAATGCTTGAATGCGGGAGAAAAGATGGAGGGTTAGCAGCAGTTTTAGTCAATCCATCAAGTTTGTGTCAAAAACTAACAAGATCCAAACATAAACAACATGAAACCTATACGAACCATCCGTCGGAAGGAAGCCACACGCGGTTTAGCTGCCCGCGCATCATAATAAATAGAAAAACAAATCCAAGTCAATTGCTGTCACCTGCTTCGGTCAACGCCTGCTAAGGGCTGCGTTGGACCCCCTGCCCTATGTTGATTCCTCTCGCGAGATGCCTGCCTCCTGCGCCAATTTTAACCACACCACAGCCCAGTACAAGCCCATTTGTTTGCTTTTATTTGTTCTAGTCCATAATTCTTTTAATTCATTTGGCCCAAGCAATTTGATTACTCCATTTGATAAATGATTTAATTTCCAACTAATATCATCATTTTTTGCAGCCCATCACGTGACCATCACCTGTACATTAATTCAATTCCAAATTTCCATCAAGTCCTCTTAAATTAAATGGTCATTTAGATTAATAAAATTTATATGAACATCATGACAGTAAACATGTAGTTATTAACTTTAACTTTTTTTAGATCATTTACATTATTTTCGTAAATATAAAAACCACTCAAATTAATATATTTCATTACAATATTAATACATTTATAGCATACTTAATATCTAATAACATGCACCTAAAAAGCACTCATCAACCACTGATTTAACGTTAAAATGTAGATGGAGTTAGTCAGGTGGATGAAAATGGCTAGATTTTGAAAAGTCATGAACGTAAAAGCTAAAAAAAATGGATGAAAGTGGTTAAAACGGCCAAACCACAGGGACGGGAATTACACTTTACTCTATAGTTTTATTTTTGGTACACAAGTAAAAAAAGAAAAGAAAAACCACCTCTCTCTTTCTCTCTATCTTACGACACATTACTCTCGTCCCCATCTTGGCTATATAGATGTACTAACACCACATTCAACGCCTATAAGCTATTCCTTCACAATCAAAGTCTTTATTGCGCTAAAGACCACCTCACGTCATGCACAATGTTATTTTGGTGCATAATTAATGGATCCAACAAAGATGTTGTGGCATTTCAGAACCTACACTCGCATTCACCGCCTACCGACAATACGAAGTCGTTGTTGCAATCATAACCGCCCTATATCGTGCAATTTGTTATTTTGCTATACAACCAATGATCCACCAATAAAGATGTTACCAAAACCCTAGTTGTTTTTACGATATCAGCTCTTATCTCGTGATACATACGATCAGAGAAATAAGTCAACTTTTAGCTCCCTCTCCTCTATTTCGATAACTAGAAACAAGCCTAAACCACTGTTGCTTCATCTCATAAGACAAAACCTTAGCTAAGCTGCCTATGGGGGTTTCTCCCCCATCTTGCCTCGTGACGCAAACCCCATGCACATGTGCATGTGGTTCTTTAATGCGTTATTTGTATTTATTGTCGTTTGTGATTTTTTTTCTAAGATGGTGCATCAATTTAGTTGTTTGTGATTTATAATAAAGTAAAATAATTTGGTTTGGTATCTTCGTATTACAAAGAAATTTAGGTTTTGTGATTGATATTGAATTGTGAAGTGTACTCACAACCTCTGAAATAGTTTGGAAGTTTCATACATATGTTAAAGGAAAACAATTGGATTTGTTTCAAAGTAAAAGATTTGTTGATGTTATGTGTGAAATTCATACCCTTGTAATTCTTAGTTAAAGATGTTTTACTTTAAAACGGTTCTAGCTTTTAATTACAACTTGTTTCAAAGTATACAATAAAACAGTAAATAACCAAATATAGTAAACAATTGAAACGAACACTTACTTCTTTTTGTCCAGAACGTCTAACTGTTGATGCTCCCTCATATTCACCATCATTGTTACATTTAAGTTACACTTTGATAACATCTCTTCTTGCGTTGTTCTTCTATCTTTCGGTAACTATGACATAACCATATTGATATCTGGTGTTATTGTTAACAATGATATAGTTAGATAATACAAACATAATTATGAACGGTATACCTTATTGGTGAAAACTTTGATATATTGCTAGAGGATTCACAGCTTAATGCTAGATAGTTTCCATCAAAACTCGACATTGCTAACTCATTTTTAAATAAAATTGATAATATGTATGATGAAATTAATCAGATGTTAGAGAGAATTGAATGAATAAATGAATTAAACCTATAGTCATATATGTAGTAGATTTTGACGGAATCTTGTGTAGTATCAAATAATTGGCACGCATAACGGATCAATAATTCAAAAGGAAAATATGACCTGTTTGAGACCTATACAAGCCGTATTGGTCTATACGATTCGTATAGGTATGTGTCATACGACCCGTATGATGCCTATACGACTCATATAGCGTAATGAATCAACGAATGTGGCAAGGGCTGCGGCTTTGTCTGAAAGCCGACACGTATACGGGTATAGGTGTCAGACGGTGTACAGATAGATACATGTGGTGTATGAATACTAGTTCCTTTAAAAAAAATTGTTTATTTGTAAAACATATTAGAATCTTTTTTTTTATTAAAACCAAATAACACATATTTTTAAAACATTGCATACTCATAAGATTTTGAAATATATTTTTTATAAAGTGTGACCGATAAATTTTTGTTGTAGTTTCTGGAAAAAAAAAAACCATATTGTCACCATGGATTTTTTTAGAACTTCAACAAGAGTAAAATAGCATTTCACAAAAAAGTAATTATAAAAAAAAAACAAATGTATTGAGTTAAAAAAAAAAGGAGCGAGAAAAGATCCACCTTTTAAATTATTAATGAATTTATAAAGGCCTATTTTTTTAAATGATTTAATAGAAAGAAACGTTTTGTACAATAGAATATGTTTTACAAAACGTAAACATATTCATTGTGAAATATACTTTTATCCTTTTAAAAAATATATATTTTTTATGAAAAAATTTTTTGAAAACCGTACAGCATTAAAAAAATTTCTTGTGTTGGTTACAACCCGATATACAAACGGGTCAGTCTAACCACCCACGGAGGTAGGGTAGTGGGGTATTGGATGAGTGGGAAGATTTTTGGTAGTTATTAAAATGCTACCATGTATAGTATAGTATAGTATAAGTACATGTTTTAGGCTGTCCCAGTGATAGATTTTTTTTACCTGTATGTGCACACAACTTATTTCTTAATATTTTGTAGTGTATGACTTTTATCAGTCTAATTTGTTGATCGGTGTGTTTTATAAAATTTGAATATTTGATTCTTTCTTTGGTTTTCCATTTTTATGTTTTAAGATCCAATATTATGGTTGTAAGGTATATGTTGTTTGTAGATGCTACTTTATTATCATGTAGTGTAATTTACTGATCGATATGTATGTTATAAAATTTGAATATTTATTTCAATATTTGGTTTTCCATTTTTATGTTTTAAGATCATGATTATGGTTGTAAGTTATGTGCTACTTTATTATGAATTAGATTTTTTTTAAACGTCGATTCATACACCCATCTACTCCTACTCATAAACTACATAAATTCCTAATCTATCATATGCTAGGATTTGAACCCTAGTATAACAATAAGAATTTTATGTTCCTCAAAGTTATAGATTTACTAGAGACACACAACAGTTCATGCATGCACTAGACAAATCAAGATGTAAAGACAAAATTTAGACCCAATTCAACATATCAAAAACCATTCACACACACACACACACAGACAAATTGAAATCAAATCATATTCAAGACAACGAAGCTACCAGCCAACATGTCAACATGTATCGAGCTACCAGTCAAGACCGAGAATCACTATGCAGAAACCCAAACGATTTAAGGAGCTCATGTTCATGTTTATTAATTTGAACCAAATTGTTGGCTTACGTTTGTTAGTTTCAATTTTACTTACTAGGTTTTTTTGGTAAACAATTTGATACGGTTTTTTGTCATTACATTAAAACACCCGGACTATGGACAAGTATAAAACTAGTTATCTAAGGATAAAGAACATCTAGTAGCACATATGGTGTGATATTTCATCAACATATATAGCTCTCTTATTTGTATTAATGATACCACACGCATTCAAATTCATGATACTTATGTGAATAATCATATAATTCATGCATCAAGATTCTTGGATTTCGTAATGAAAATACTAAGCAAGAGAAGATAAATTACGTGTAAGTATTATTATATATGTATGGCTTTCTAGATTCAGAGAGGAACATAAACCATGAAAAAACTAGTCAAGATAATATGGTCTATGGTGATTCTTTTGGTACTTGCTAGACCGAACAAACAAGTCAAAGGGCACATACATTCATGCGCAAATCTTAAGGTTGGATTAGTGCCTTGTCTTTTACATTTGAAACATTGTCACCACCGTTGTAAAACCCCGCCATGCGATGCTGAGTGTGGAGCTCCGCCATTATCGTGTTGTTTAAACCTTGGAAGGATAGCTCGGAAAATGAACTCCGATGAGGATGCAAAAATGATGTGTAGCTGCATAAAGGAAAAGGCGATAGAGAAAGACAGATTATCTGGTTCCGAGGTCTCACGACTTCCAAAGGCGTGCCTGATCGACATTGTAATTCCTAAGATCAATGCCAACACTGATTGTTCTAAGTATGTTCGGCTCTTTCGTGATCCTAAGTTTGTTGTTGGACTGTAGGAGTATGCAAAAATATGTCCCCCCGGTGTTCATAAGTTGTTGAAACCGACCCAATCATCAAACCAAAGCAAATCAGCCGGTTTGAGATTTATTTCATGATTCAGTTTTGATGATTTGACAGTCTGACCAACGGTTTGAAACTTGGAACCGTCATTTAGCCTTTTATATTTATTTATTTTTTCAGTTTTGGAAAATGCAGTTTTGTATACATATTATATTCATGTTTATTGTTTTAAATATTTGAGTACAAACTAACGCTTTTGGGGGAAAAATCAGTTTATACAGCATCAAACCCCGATTTAGTTTGTCATTTTCCAAAACCGTAGTTAGCGTTTTGACCCAAATATTTTGACAAAATCGTTTAAAGAACAGGTTCTTGGTTCATGATTATTTCATAAGGTTGTTTTCGGTTTGAGAACCAGATCTTTTCTAGAATTATTTTTTTCCAAATTTGATATGGTGTCCTATTATATTTATATCTTTTAAACCAACCTTAAGTCTGTATTTGGTTTATGATCCAGTTTAGGATTGAACTTGGCAAGTACCAAACCGGTTTAGATGGTCAAAAACAGGTCCGTAATGATCTTGATCTTGATCTTGATCTTGTTTTCTTGATGCAGGTGGAAAGCAAAGAATCTAAAGCATCATCTCTAGCTTTCAATAATGTGAAAGCTACTTGCCACGTTTTTTTATTTATTTACGCGATCTTAAACTTTATCGGCTCTTCATGTGTGACCGTCTGAAAATCTGTAACTTTTTATATGCTTACGCGATCTTAAACTTTATTTGTTCATGTGTAACCGTCTGAAAATCTGTAACTTTGTCTGTGTAGAGTTCGAACAATAAGATTAACAAAAAGTTACAATAAGAATATTGAATTAAGTTGTTAGGATTGTAGATGAAAGATGTATATGATTTAACTTCCTGATTTTGGTCTCTTATGGCATTTAATTTTATTTTTGTTAAAGTAGTGCATCTGTTTTGTTTAAAAATTTAAATGGCTTACATATATTATAAACAAACAAACATATATGTACCCATCAAAATCCCACTAAGCGGCAGAGTCTGAAGAGAGAGTGAATTGATATGAGGGCAAGCCTTACCTAAACAGTAAACACTACTCCCTATGAGCTAGGAAGACCCCCGGCTCAATGGAACGTTTTAGACGTATATAAATATTATGTAAAGGCTTATATACATACCAAACCCATATGAACCACATCAGCGCTTAGAGGTGAACAAAAAACAGTTTTGACTTTTATTAACCAAACCCGAATCAGTTTAGGGTTTGAAACCGATTGGTACATCTCTAATGCCCATAGAAGCCGATCCTGTATAACTTACAGGACCTCACCGATACCAGGGGTGTCTCGGAGCCCAAGCTGGCATCGGCGGTCGCTTGGGGCCCGTTTTCGCGGGGGGAGGCCAAATTTTTAAAAAAATATATGTAGATGAAAATTAGAACCAAAATAAGTAGATGAAAATTTTGTTGAGAGGCCCATAAATAAAACCCAAAAAAATATTTAAATATAAACATATTATCAACTATTTAACTATTAATATACTCATTTATACCAATAACTTAATTTTGTTGAGAGACCCATAAACAATACTCTTTTTCTTTTAAATGTTAATGTGGATTTTTCATTAAAAAAGAATAATTAAATAATCATGTGAAACAATTAAGCACATTATTTTGACAGTCGTTCTTTGCAATCCCAAAATTGATGATTCAATCCCAAAATTATTCAATCGGTAAGTGAATATTAATTGATTGTCATATTGTTTTTGATTTTTGATTTACGTGGTATTCATTTTTTTATTTTGATTTCGACAAACTCCAGAAGGTATTCGTTTTTTTATGTTGATTTTGCTATTCAATTTTGATTTTAGTATCATCTTATATAGTAAGTTTGTATTTGGATTTTAGTACCATCTTATACAGTAGATTTTGATTTTGGATTTTAGTACTCTGAACTCTCTATAGCCATCTTGAAGCAAGTCCATTTTTTTTCCTAATGCATTAATTACATATCGAATCTTAATAGTGGCATCTGCATAAAGAAGCTTCTCAAAATTGAATTTGTTGAAGTCGTACTTACGATCGACAATGTCTTAAGAAAGACTTAATGGATTGGCAATGATAGCTTTCGAGAACGATATATTAGATAGTATCAATTGTGAAGAATTGATCAACAGCTTTGCTTCGAAAAATGATAGGAGAGTCTCTCGATTCATTTAACTTTGTTCTATTTATTGTTTAACTTTGTTTATCTCTACAATAACGTTTTTTTGTTTATTGTTATTACAATTATCATCGATCCAATGCTTACCCAATTGGCACGTGTAAAACACAGTTTGCGCAGACTTTCGTACAAGTGTTTGAGTTTACATGAGCCATAAACCTGAGCTACTATATCAGGTTTTGCAAGCCAAAAAGCCTACTCTTTTTACAAACTCTACACTATAATAATAGATTTTAGTACATATTTCCCATATAATGACAGAATATATCATATCATTAACTGTAAATGCTACAATGACAAAAGGGTCCTGGGAATGAATTGTTACAAAGTTTTTTCTATGGTAAAAAATCCCTAACCATTATCAGTACACATGAGTAACAAATGTATAAAGAGGGTAGAGCCTACAAACTTCATCCCAGAAAAAAAGTTATTGTACTCGGTTAAAACTACATATCCGACGGTTGTGGCCCCCGTATATCAGAAAAGGAAAAAAAAAATACAGAACTTCCTCCCCGTGGGCACGGCCCTTGGGCATAAAATCACTGTGTGCTTACTATTGCAACCCCATGAAGCAAAATCAAGAATTTGCACAACTGTCCAGCGAGCGGAGATGGATCATGTGTTGGGACCACGGGCCACTTCTATGTCTGTACCCAAAAGATCACCTTTTGCAATTCTCATAGTCCCGCCTGATCAACGAATTTGAGCAACCTAGGTGGTGAAAAGACAATCATACCCTCCTGTGATAAAACAATTGATAAACTTCAATTTTAACTACTTTTATGAAGTATGAATATATTTGTTAATTCCATGCTTGGTGTATAACTCGAGGGATCATGTTTATTTGTCATGTTGCATACAAAAAGGGCTAAAACGAGGTCCGTGAGACCGGTTATCACATTGTCTGTTTCTCACCATAAGAACTGGACCCACAAAATGAAAATGGCAAGCGAATAGGACTCTGAAAGGAAAGAAGGTAGTGATGACCAGACGAGTCAAATAATACATGCAGCAAACTAAGCCTATATGAACCACATAATTTATACACTTAGCTCACTAGTCTTAATCATTGGAGAACTTTTAATAGTAATATTTTGAAAGTAGTGGATGATATTTACCTTTGATGATGGGGTGAGGACGGTTGATCCGGTGAATATAACCTATGTTCCTCTAGCGCTCCCCTATAACGACTTCCCTCACCCCGTGGTGATTGCTCGTTCACACCAGAAAAACCTGTAGAACCCATCGACCCATATTCAAACTGCTCATTTTGAGAAGCAAAGCCAGGATTTTGATCAAACGGGTACACCATCATAACAGCAGGACCATCAGACCCATTGGACGGGACTCCTGGTAAAGGATACATGCCATAAGCCACATTAGTTGGACCACTTTGACTCGACCCAGGATGCAATAGACCATTTTGTGTTTGGTATGTAGAAAACGACTCGTGTCTGTGTGAATTCATTGACCGACTTCCACTAGAACCCAAGCGATCCAACCTAGCCGTTGATTTATCCATTTGGTTATGGTTGTGGTTACGTCCCGAACCACGTGATTTTGAGTTAGTGTCTCTATCACCATGATTATCACTTCTATCGTAGTTCCTGCGAGGGCGATCCCTAGCACCAACCTTCTGAAACAAGGGCCAAGGAAAACAATTTACATGACATAATGCAACTAGTATGCCGTAAAAAATTATGTAACAAAAATATTGTTTTTAGTTTTTTTTTCTTACAGGATTTGGTAAATATGTCCCGGTACCACTACGATATCTGGGCATATCTTCAACATAATGCTGGTAAACATTAGGAGGTCTATTGGGGACAGACTGAAGAGACGGAACAGGCACAACCCGTGGTCCATAGTTCATGAGCTGTGTAACTAAGTTCATGTCTGGCAAGGGTCTTCCAGGCCCATCCCATGGAACCCGACCCTGTAAATAAACTGGTGGTACCATGACCGGTGAAGGATACACTGTGGGCCCATGAGGATATGGACTTTGACAAAACCTCCCAAACTGTAGATTCTGCCAATGGCTAGCAAAGTCACTGTTAAGAATATCAGACCTGTGTTCATCTAGTGTCTCACGACAACCCGCCCCTCGAGGACTAAAATCCTCAGGCTGGTCAACTCCTTCCGGATGAAAATTTTGATCGACGTCACCGTTTTCGGTACTCCCAAAATGGCTAACTGGTGCATCTGATGACCCGTTTTCCGATGGGACGTTATAAAACGGAAGCATGGTGAGGAACGGAACAGGTGGTCCGGTGGGATAAAATATTTGCGTACCCCCGGAATTGTCTATCCGGTGTCTCGGGTTGGACCCGATAATCAACGGGCCCATTGGCAATACCGAACCGGAACCACTTGTTTGAGCCTGTTCAACACCGGGCCCGTGAGATCTCGAAACATGCATTGGAGCAACAACCTGAGATTCTGACTCGGACCTCAAACTCGTGGGTGGAACCCCGTCCAGGTCATCCTCCTCGGACTGAAAACGGTCAGACATAGACAAATCTATAGGATTGGCTGTTTTCTTTCCATGTTTTTCTTTTGTTGACTTGTTGACTGTTGATGTTTCATCCCAAGAACTCTCTGAGGAAGTTTTACTTCTTAAAGAACTACTGTGAGCAGCAGATGAGAATCTTGAACTCGTAGCCCGTTCATCTGAATAAGCATCATTTGATTTATTTTCTAGATAATGATTATTCTCTCTTAACCTCTCTCGTTTTTCCTTGTTCTTCTGTTGACTTCTTACTAACCCACCAGACCCACCTACACGACGAGGAGGTGGAATGTAGTTCATCCTAGTAGAAGATGATTGAGGTTTATTGTCATCTTGAGAAACAACTTCAGAATTCACCCGATCGGCTTCCCGCCATATTTCATGGTTATAATTATCATCACTAGAGTTGATTTCCACAGACCCAAGATTATTTTCATTAACCGAATCTTCTGAATTTGATGTCATATTAACCCCGGGAAAGTAATGAGGAACCAAACCATGAGGAAAATGCATACCCGCAAATTGGGGATCAATAAACGGCATATTTGATGGGATCATTCCAGCAGCCATATTCCTTTGTGTGTATCCTAATGATGCTAGAAAAGAAGGCGAAAATGGAAAAGGTAAATGACCTGATGCTAAATTCAAAGGCCCGTTAAAACCATGAAATGCAGAAGATGCCATCAAGTTCACAAGATCTTGTTCCTCTTGATGCATATCTTCACGGTGATATATAGTTGATTCAGTTGATGGTTCAAAAGTTCGCTGAGGTGGCACATGGTGTAAAGACGAAGGCTCGTTTTTCTCACTTTCAGTTCCAACATTTTTCCTCCTGTTACGGGTTTTTTCGTTTTCAGGTGGTTTGTTAATGGTTCCTTGAAAAGGAACATATTTGTATGTATCAGTTAATTCAGGGCTAGACCGTGTTCTAGCAAAAGGGGATCGTTGAATGTCATTTACCAAAAGACCAGATTTTAAATTCCGTTGACCTTGGTTAGCATGACCAGGAATGATAACACGTGCCTTTGGTGAGCTTTCTGACTGATTATTGGTAGAACGAGTGTGGTCAGAGTCAGAATCTTGACCAACAGATTCCGACTTTTTGCCACTTGAAGCAGAATCAATTTTCAAAACCATTGAATCAATAACGGGTGCATCAGGACGAATACCGTTGCCATGTCGGTCCCACGTGTTAGTAAAAAACTGATTTACTTCAGCCACAAGACTTTCCTTTGGGCAGTCCAGGAGACTCGCCAGCCTTTTGGCCCCAAGCGCAAACGCACTACGTATTCTGAAAAAATTACCTGAAAACATGATAAAAAACACTAAAAATATAAATAAGAACCGTAAAAAAATTGTCAAAACATAAATATTATAAATAAGAACCATTCACAAGTCAAACCAGTGATGATTTGAAGAATTAGAATCAGATAATACGTTGATTGAAACTAGGGATAGTTCGGTAACTTCTAATATCTTAACAAATAGTTTTCTTATAGAAACCTTACTTGCTTCTCAAAGTCTAATTATTTTGACTAAATAGCCAGATTCCTAATAACTTTGTTTGACCAAATACTGATTAGAACTTCAAATGATAAAAACGATAAATCACTTTGTTTTCCAAAAATATTATAAAAAAAGACGGTATATATACCTTTACTGACACTTCTTCCAAGATTATTACTCACACGCAGTGGATCGATAACATTAAAATGTTTAAAGAGAAAGGGCTGTCCTTGATTATCCTGACCAGCAGGAAACACAGCATACACAGTACTACAAGCATCAAGAAACATTTTGTTAAGCAGCAATTCTTCACTATCCTTACGAGGTGGCTCAGCTGTAATATTACAAAAAAGATATCACTGTTAATATTTTAATAAAAATATACAGTATTGCTAATTAGTTTATTATAAAGTAGATAATTACTAACAATATTACCAGTTACATCGGGAAGTAAATTTATGGGTACAGGGCCCCACAAACTAACACAGAAATTGTCCCAATCGAATTTACTGAAAAACTCGAGAAAACGATAAAGCACCTGCAAGTGCAATGACATCATTCATACGCAAGATTAACCGATTATTATGTTCTTCAAGTAAAAAAATATCACTGAAGAACAATGTTTTTAAACCCGTACCGGACCGGTCCAAGCGATTCAGCGGTCGAACCGCGAACCGGTGGTCGAACCGGGTAGTTTGATTTTTTTTTATTTTTTTTTTTACTATTTTTTTATCTTTTTTATCCTATAGTCCTCTTACTTACTTCTATTTACAATTTTAACCCAATTTGGCTCTTTCCTTTTAACTTATACGCTGCCACAAGTCCTCCAAAACCCTAATCAAAATTAAAATTGAAGATTCAAAAGAATTAAAATTCCTACAGACCTACAACCCTTGTTCTTGACTCAAAATTGTTTAAATGGTTGTATATGTAGTATTTGGAATTTTTTATATTTTTCTATATATTTTTATGAATATTTATATTATTTATTGCATCATCCGGTTCTTGAATCCGGTCCGACCAGTGAACCTCTAAGACGTCCGGTTCGTTGTCCGGTCCGGTTCTGAAAACATTGCTGAAGAACACACACAAAAGGAAATATTCATGAGAGTGACAACCTCAAGTGGGCCCGCAAAAGAATTGTTGAAGACATGGAATATGTAAAGAACCAATGTCTCAAGGGCGTAAGTGGAAATAAGTCCATGATGAGCACCTAGTATACGGCTCTCGTAGTAACACCAGGCTTTGATTAGTATAATACTACGCTTAAATAAATGATTATGACTTATTAAATGGTCAACCTGCACAGGTAAATATTTTATTATTGAAAACGAAAAAACAAAATGTGACAAAACACTGGCACTACACTAACCTCCTCTAGAAAACAAAGGGTACAAAGTCCTCCAAGCTGATTAAAGGATATATCTACCACAATATTCTCCACCAAACATTTTATAATCTTCACCTGCAATTAAATGACAAATGTTTCATAATCTATAAAATAATCTTTTACAAGCAACCGTTATTTATGCAAATTATCTTTATAAAACATACCTCTGCTTGAATGTATTGAACTTCCTTTACATGAAATTCTGCATTCTCATTCTTCTCTTCTGTCTGCAATAAATCACAGACCTCAATGGCCCATGAATCTTTCAAGTTTGGATTGTTACTGAAGGCCGTTAGATCGATATCCCCATCCGGTAAATATGTTTTAAGAGGTACAGACCCAAATGTAAAAACCTGCAGACCACAATAAAATCAAATAAGACTCCAAGAATCAGATTTATTGACCCAAAATGAACAAATAATAATAATAATAAAAAAGAAAAAAATATATTTTTTGTCAAACACTATACGGTCATTTCATTATCATAACTTCAATTTGCAATAGTAAGTTTAAATGCACACCCAAACACCCTTAAAAATCTTCAGGTGCATAGATCCTCTATTCTAGCATACAAATTATCATATGAAAACTAATCAAGATTCAGATCATTCCTAAATTATCATAACTATAACACTGCAAGCATACAAATTATCATACTTCTTGTAAGCAGAAAACAAAGTTAAAAACAACAAATATCAATAACAATGGAACCACCTGACAAGGAAAACACTTCATAATAAGCCATTGTACATAATCAGCAACCGCATTTCTCCGTTCTTCAGACGGTTGATTTGGTTGGATGCAAGTTATAAGCTCAGCTGTTCTCTCTTCAGCCTTCAACCACCTTTCAGAATCTAACCTATCTATCAATGGACTTGCATTGGGCAACAGCCCACTCGGCAATAGGCGGCCATGGCCACCACTGCCGCCCCGACCACCGCCCATAGGTGACCATCCCTCAAGTTCTCCCATACACAAATACAATACTACTAGACTACACAGAGAAAGCTAATCACAGCAAACACAAAATTCCAAGAACCTCACTTCTTACTTCAAATAAATTAAACTTTTTCAGATACCAAATACATACATATATATCAATTGTGGCCCTAAGAATGTGATTTTCAAAAAAAGTTGCTTTTTTTCTCAGGAACCCTAAAAAACAAAAGGGGGATTAGATTTTCAGTTGGATAAAAAATACTCCGAGAATCTGAGAATATATAGGGAAAAAAGATTGGCAACAAAACCCTAACGAACAAATTAATCTGGAAATGAAGGGGGAATTTGAAACAAACAAATCAGATTGAATTTGCGGGTGGGGGTTGGAAAAATAAGAGAAAATTGATGGTGAAATTATGATTGTTGGAAAGGGGTTTGGGAGAATCGGATGGAGAGAGATTAAAGTTGCGAATTTGTGGGGTTTTCCCTGCAAATTAAGCGAAGGGGGTTTTTGTTTTTGAAATGGCGATTGAGAAGGGGAAATGGCGAATCTATCTGGGCTGGGGAGAAAATGTTATTTTGTTTTTCAAGATATGATTTTCATTTACTTTAGATTTTTTTACATTTGGGTTAAAAAAAATTTACATTGTAAGTTACTGACCCTCCTCTTCATCATCAAAAGTTTTAATTTGATATGTATAATACGTTTTTTAATCGTGTTAGTTTATCTCTTTACAGGATCTTGTTGTGTGAGTCGATTCTTGCCTGCAAGAACACCGTTCAATAAATTAGGATACAAGATTACAAGCGCAATATTCAGTCGCGATCAATGTTGACTTGTTGAACAAGCATGAGTTATATAGCACCTGAATTTGGTTGTCGGTGATTAATGCTTCGAGTTCTTTTTGTATACCAGCTACAGTGGTTTTAAAAGCATTAGCCATAATGTTCAAATCAACAGATACAAATAGATTAGTATACTGAATTAGGGCTTTGTTACGGATTTCAGTATAAAGCATCTCCACATGATCATGCAAATGAATGTCAAGTAGTAGGTTCGCTTTAAGGTTTCCAAGGTAATCTAAACACGAAGCATAATGGCTGCAAAAATGCAAGAAAATAACTCTTTTAATACAAATAATAATAATTATATGTGATTATTTTTTATACATTACTCAAGTATTCATGTTAGTTATGTATTAAAAAACACGTGTAATGGATTAATATAAATTTAAAAACAACTTCTATTTTCTAAATGAGGTAAATTCAAGTTACGTTTAATGCAAATACTTTGTTACTTTTAATTTGAGGGGTAATTATCGTATTTAGTATCATAGTAGAAATTAAACTATATTATTAAAATAAAATTATGGATATTTGCAATTATTTGTATTTTTTTTTTGAACGGCAACATCTGGATATTCTAGGATAATTAGGTTTCCCCTGGACAACACCTAAAATATCAAGGGCAGCCCACCCCAGGAGGAACCCCCCAACTGGGTAAACCTTCTGACCTGGCCACAGACCCCTTATTTGCTATGACCAGGATTCGAACCCAAGACCTGCACTATAGGAAGTCTTGGGGCTACCATTACACCAAATGACCAGCAGTCAAGTTTTGGTTTAAGTAGTTTGTTTTATTTTTACTCGGATAGCATGACAACTAGAAATAACTCATAAGTTCAAGTTTTGGTATCTATAAAAATGTTTTTGATCAATCATTAATCGGTCCAACCCGGTGTGCTCGCACATCTGTCTTAACATCTTCATCTCTGCTACTTCCAACTTTCTTGTTTGTGTCTTCTTGACCAGTCAACAATCAGTTCCGTATAGCATAATCGGTCTAACTACGACCCTATAGAATTTCCCTTTCAGTCTCTTTGAGAACCTTTTGTCACATAGGACATCTGTGGCCGCTTTCTACTTGCACCATCCTGCTTGAACGCGGTGTGCTACATAATACTTGGATGATACTAAGTAATTTATGACTTTTTTTTATTTGATAGTGAAATAAGTAAATTGTTTTTATTTTATTATTTTACTTCTTAGGTATTTAAATAAATAGACAAAAATTAGTATCTAGTTGTGTTTCAAAATTGTAGATGATTTATTAGAATAGTAAGTTAGAAACCTATATTTTACACATGTTGAATAAAGAAAATATTAAATAATTAGTAATGAAGATTTAGGAATTATAAAGAAATATTAAATAGTAATAGAGATTTATGAATAGATAAAGAAAATATTAAATAGTTGACAATAAATAAAAAATAAACGAGAAAAAAGATTTTAGGCTCACAAAATTGTAACACGTGACACAACCAGTTAGTTATTTATTAGATAAATATATGTAGCAAAAATAGAAAAAATAAATTTACATGGCATGCTTCTTTGAACTTTGTGCTTTGAGTTGTTGTGAAACTGAATTCACAAACACGATTTATTTATTTATTTATTTAATAAGATGATAATTCGTCTGATAACTGAAGATATAAAAAGAAGAACACAATGAGTATCGTATATAATTAGTATTCTCGTTTCTTAAACCATAATTTTATCGGAACCTTCAAATATTTTATCCAAGGGCGAAGCTATGAAGGGGCCAGGCTGCCGTTTTTTCCGTTAGTAGTGTTAATTTTTCCGTTTTCGTCCGAAATTTTTTTTACGTATAGAGCCGGCCCCTGCTTATTTTTTTCGGCCCCCGCTTCTTAGATTTTCAAGCTCCGCCACTGATTTTATCAACATTTAGAATGTTATTTAAGTCCAATGGGTGTAAAGAACTTTGACTACATTTTTCAAAATAACATTGTAGTCAAATTAGATGTTCCGTGGAGTAGCCAAAGTTGAAGCATACGCATCAAATAATTACAGAAATTATGGTAGATTAAAAAGCTAGTGAAGCATTGTTTGAATGTACTAGTTGTTCATCATCAATGATTAGTAAATATACTTGTCATTTTATATAAAATAATTGTTTTATAAGATCCACCTTCTTTAAATTCAACATTTATTTTTAGCGTTCTCTTTGAATGATTTTTCACCTATAGATGTAGACATATAATTTTTCACCTATAGATGTAGACATATGCCACTGTTGCTACATGGATCCGTCGAGAGGTAGATCAGGCTCGTTCACAACAACTAGGGAACCACACTTCATCTTCTCCGTTCCGACCCAGATCTGCAAAAACAAGAAACTTGTTAGAAAGGGTCAAAGACCGGAGTTTCTGGACCACCCTCCGACGCTCAAATCATTATTGGATTCCACCATCGATGTGTATAAAGTATGAGTATAAAGTGTAGAAGAGGGGGAGAAGAAGATACCTCAAATGAAGGTGGAAAGCTCCATATTTATAGGTAGATAGATGGGCTAGGGTTTTCATGGGCCTTCATGCGTAGGCCCAAACCAGGGATATACTCTACAAGTCCCCCCAGCCCGGTATGATGTAGCCCAAGCTGTATTATGCTGGACTCATTATTTGTTATTGTTGGATTCTCTTTCAATTATCATAGGGGTGATCTATATGAACTTTGGGGCTTTAATATGGCAATTCGTCTCTCAGGTGGCGTGACTTGGCAAAGTATGTACGTGCACCTGTTTTTCAGGCGGTGTATAAAAGTTGTGAACTTGTCGTTAGGGGCTAAGTCTTTAAGCGTCGCGTGCCTGTTTTTCAGAAGACGTATAAAGGCGGTGGACTTGTCGTTAGGGGTCAAGTCTTTAAGCGCCGCGTGCCTGTTTTTCGGGCGGCATATAAAGGTTGTGGACTTGCTGTTAGGGGCCAAGTCTTTAGGCGTCGCGCGTCTGTTTTTTAGGCAGCGTATAAAGGCTGTGGACTTGCCGTTAGGGGCCAAGTCTTTAAGCATCGCGTGCCTGTTTTCAGGCGGCGTATAAAAGCTGTGGACTTGCCGTTAGGGGCCAAGTCTTTAAGCGTCGCATTCCTGTTTTTCAGACGACGTATAAAGGCGGTGGACTTGCCGCCAGGGGCCAAGTCTTTAAGCGTCGCGCGCCTTTTTTCAGGCGGCGTATAAAGGTTGTGGACTTGCCGTTAGGGGCAAAGTCTTTAAGCGTCGCGTGCATGTTTTTCAGACGACGTATAAAGGTTGTGGACTTGCCGCTAGGGGCCAAGTCTTTAAGCGTCGCGCGCCTGTTTTTTAGGCGGCGTATAAACGTTGTGGACTTGCCGTTAGGGACTAAGTCTTTAAGCGTCGCACGTTTGTTTTTCAGGCGGCGTATAAAGGCTTTGCTAGAAAAGATGCGGCCTGTAGCCAAATACAGATATGGCACGTAGCCAAGCAAAGACACGGCTCGTAGACGAATGCAGATATGGCACGTAGCCAAATAAGAACGCGGCATGTAGCCGGATATAGATATGGCTCGTAGCCGAATAAAGACGCGGCCCGTAGCCGGATAAAGATAACGCGGCTTGTGGCCGGATAATGATGTCGTGTAGCCAAGTAAAGATGTAGTGCACGGTTCAATAATAATGTGGGGTCCAATGAAGATGCAGCATCGATCAAATAATAAAGTGGCGTGGGATGAAGATCCGGCCCTGCTGCTGTATATAAATATGGCATGATGAGACCTTGTCTTTGAAGAAGGATTAATTAGAATATATAAGACCCCATGTGGAGGTGTATACCCATCTGACGTGTGGCTAAGTATGATAACCATCCGGTGTGTCATAAGAAACTTTGAACTGAAATCAATTCCGGAACATAAGAAACTCCAGGAATAATCGGCTGCTTTTGGTTGTAGTTTTGATAAATAATATTAATAGTTTTGATAAGTATTATAAACAACAACGCATGTGCTTATAGAAGTATATCATATTTTAAAGAATATAACATGCTTATCCAACGGTTAATCAAGGGAAATTAGTATGTGTGTGTAATAGCCATTTTGCTCATGCTTAAGGGGCTCTTTGTTATATTGGTAAGTAGTCTTTTAATCAATGAAATAATTATCAAATCATTTCTAAAGATAGGTATATAAACCTTGAAATATACCGTCAGGTCATATGAGGGAATGTACGATCAAATAGATAATGTAATGAATGTAAGTGTTGTACCCAAACCTTTGTCCTTGAATGAGGATCGTTCAGCATAAAAACCGGGACCAGAACGTTTGGCTTTAGTGACCATACTGTCATACCATTAAGTCCCCGGTTCAATGCTGTAAACCATGACTTGTATGTATAGAGATGTGTTCGGCAGATCTGTTATGCCCCTCATGTTTTGTTTCAGCATTCAAAAAAGTCGTCTGTAAAAGACCATCCGACAAAGAGTCACCCGGCCAATAAGATAGTCCTGAAAGATGTTGGTTCGGATAGACGTAGTTTATTTTCATTATCATGATACGATGCCCTGTTCGGAACTCTTAATACTTGTTGCCAGAAAATGTTAAATGTCACTACAACAATATCACCCTATGCCGACGATTTTTTTTACCCTATAGCGACGACTTGTCGTCGGTATCGGCTATACCGACGACATGTCGTCGGTATAGATGTCGTCGGTATTGCCTCGTCCCAATAGGTCAAAGATGTCGTCGGTATAGGTGTCGTCGGTATAGGTCGACGACATGTCGTCAGTATAGGGTTTAATTAAAAAATTCAAAAAGAAATTCTATACCGACGACATGTCGTCGGTATAGCTTCTGGACTTATCCGGACGACAAGTCGTCGGTAAAGACCCAACCTATACCGACGACATGTCGTCGGCATAGGTTTTTCTGTATTTTTTTTATTTTTATTAAATTTTCAAAATTTTCCAGAAATATTTAATTTCTAATTAACAAAACCTGCAAATCAGATAATTCAAACCATTCAAAAATTGAAATCCGAAACATACTGTTCGATACAAAAACCTGTTCGACACACAAATCAAATATTCAAACATAAAGTTGTCCGACACACAAACATAAAAATTGTTCAAACATTCAACAAATAACACCGACAACCAAGGCAAAGGCGCAGCAACTTCAAGCTAATTATCGTCGCTGCTAGTTCGGCGTTCCCACATTCGACGCATTTCATCCATTTGTCGTTGCATTTCAAGCATTTGTTGATTATGCACACGACGTTCTTCATCTCGTTGGGCTTCACGTTGTTTTTGATCTTGGACTTGTTGTTGAAGTTGAGTTACACGCTCATCCACTTCTTGCCAATGTGGTTGTGGAGGGGGGTACTGAACAAATCTGGTGTGGGATTACTCACCACATGACCGACACCCTGGATATGGCCACGCCGATGACCCAATGCACGCTCCATGCATGCAATCTCATCGACAGCAGACGAGTCACCACCAGACTCAGCAGAGGATCTTGTATACTCCTCTTGGATTCGGTCCTGCATTAAACAATGTAATAAACAATCACTTGACTATTTTACTAAAATTCGACAGCATAACTGCTGTAAAATGGATAACCAACCTGTTAAACTATAAGTTATAAACGACCCAAATTCACAAATTTCAATCAACCAACACAAATAACAACAAATACTAATAATACTAGCAAAAATATTCAACAATTGGGCTCGAGTTGGATGTTCTAAGTCTATTAAAGCGTGTTTGAGTCATTTTGACCCGTTTAAAGTTACAGTTGGATGTTCTAAGTTTATTAAAGTGTGTTTGGATCATTTTGACCCGTTTAAAGTTAAAGCTGGATATTTTAAGTCTCTAAAAGTGTGTTTGGGTCATTTTGACCCGTTTTAAGTTACAGTTGGATGTTCTAACAACAAAATCATTTGACTTACATAATCTGATGATGCATTCGTGTTGGCCCAACCGGTCCCTTCTTTATAATGGGTCGATTTAAACACATCAATTGGGCCGGTACCCTGTGAAAAACAAAAAGAATATCACTAAGAATTAATAAGCATGTTTATATAATACTAACAATTGTATTTTCATATCTCCATGTGTCGGCACTGGGCGTATGATTTGTTGCCATGGTAACTTGGGTAACGTTGTTTTGATCGGTTTTGTTTGTTCTTCGTCGAGCGGTTTTTATAGCTCGCATCTAAAAACAGCTCATTAATCAAAGTCTCCCAAATTTCTTGATCAACATATTCTGGTGGATTATTCATCGCCGCCTCCACATCATCGTATCCCCCATTCTCCACGAAGTGATTTTTCAACACGTTCTTGTGATCTTTATACGCCCTCTGACACTCGGCGGTGATTCCGAGTTCAATGCCTCGCCATTTATCAGTGTTTCTCCCGAAGTCCAGATCAAAATAATCCTACAAATGGAAAGTAATTATAAATGTAATAGTTATGAAATTGTAAGTAATTATAAAACATCTATACTTACTATAAGAGTGGGATATACGGGCCGTTTCTTCTCAATTGGAACCTTAGTCCAATTAGGATAATATGGCGGAACAACCTTTTCAACCTCCAACGAGATAGCACGGATAAAATCCGTAGCGTTGGGACCCACAAACTTGTACCCCCCGGCATGAAGTTCTACATCAATGGGAAGAGGCTTCCTCCCATTTTGCTCAAATTTCTTATACAATTTTAGGTTTTTGCCTTTAGATCGTCTTTTTTGGGAGGAACTACCTACATTGACACATGACATTCAAAAGCTAGGCAATTATAAAGACATCTATTAAACTATAACAAGTAACTTACCACCAGATCCAGTCGCACAACCCGAGTCGAAGTGATACGGACCACCGGCTCCACCGTCTCCACCATCTCCACCGTGTGATTGCGCCATTGTTGCCATTTTCCCCACAACAAAATTTATTAGTAAGCACAAATAATTATTAATTAACAAAGACAAATACTACATTTTTAACATACATTCAATCAGAATCATCACTAAAATAACGTGTGTCAACAACATCATCATCTTCTTCATCGTCGTCAATTAGTTCGTCTTCATCATCTGAATTGTATGCATCTTCTTCATCTTCTTCATCATCATTAATAAAAATTTCATCATTAATCGTTGATAGTCCAAAACAGTGCAGCATGCATCCTAAATACAGTTTTGGTTGATGCATCTCTCACCTGGACTCCTTCAGCCAACAACATTTTCAACTCATCAACCAACGGCCTTAATTATACATCAATGTCCTTACTAGGTGATTTAGGCCCGGGAATTAGCAAGGTTAACATGAAAGAAGACTCTTTCATACATAACCACGGTGGTGTATTATATGTTGTTAACACTACCGGCCACATACTGTAAGTCTGACTCATGTTAACGAACGGATTAAAACCATCGGCAGCCAAACCTAAGCGGACATTCCTTGGTTCTTTAGCAAAATCCGGATATCTCTCATTAAAATCTTGCCATGCCTTCTCATCAACCGGATGTCGCATCATACCATCTGTTGAGCGTCCAGTATTATGCCAGATCACACACAAAAGGAAATATTCATGAGAGTGACAACCTCAAGTGGGCCCGCAAAAGAATTGTTGAAGACATGGAATATGTAAAGAACCAATGTCTCAAGGGCGTAAGTGGAAATAAGTCCATGATGAGCACCTAGTATACGGCTCTCGTAGTAACACCAGGCTTTGATTAGTATAATACTACGCTTAAATAAATGATTATGACTTATCAAATGGTCAACCTGCACAGGTAAATATTTTATTATTGAAAACGAAAAAACAAAATGTGACAAAACACTGGCACTACACTAACCTCCTCTAGAAAACAAAGGGTACAAAGTCCTCCAAGCTGATTAAAGGATATATCTACCACAATATTCTCCACCAAACATTTTATAATCTTCACCTGCAATTAAATGACAAATGTTTTCATAATCTATAAAATAATCTTTTACAAGCAACCGTTATTTATGCAAATTATCTTTATAAAACATACCTCTGCTTGAATGTATTGAACTTCCTTTACATGAAATTCTGCATTCTCATTCTTCTCTTCTGTCTGCAATAAATCACAGACCTCAATGGCCCATGAATCTTTCAAGTTTGGATTGTTACTGAAGGCCGTTAGATCGATATCCCCATCCGGTAAATATGTTTTAAGAGGTACAGACCCAAATGTAAAAACCTGCAGATCACAATAAAATCAAATAAGACTCCAAGAATCAGATTTATTGACCCAAAAAGAACAAATAATAATAATAATAAAAAAGAAAAAAATATATTTTTTGTCAAACACTATACGGTCATTTCATTATCATAACTTCAATTTGCAATAGTAAGTTTAAATGCACACCCAAACACCCTTAAAAATCTTCAGGTGCATAGATCCTCTATTCTAGCATACAAATTATCATATGAAAACTAATCAAGATTCAGATCATTCCTAAATTATCATAACTATAACACTGCAAGCATACAAATTATCATACTTCTTGTAAGCAGAAAACAAAGTTAAAAACAACAAATATCAATAACAATGGAACCACCTGACAAGGAAAACACTTCATAATAAGCCGTTGTACATAATCAGCAACCGCATTTCTCCGTTCTTCAGACGGTTGATTTGGTTGGATGCAAGTTATAAGCTCAGCTGTTCTCTCTTCAGCCTTCAACCACCTTTCAGAATCTAACCTATCTATCAATGGACTTGCATTGGGCAACAGCCCACTCGGCAATAGGCGGCCATGGCCACCACTACCACCCCGACCACCGCCCATAGGTGACCATCCCTCAAGTTCTCCCATACACAAATACAATACTACTAGACTACACAGAGAAAGCTAATCACAGCAAACACAAAATTCCAAGAACCTCACTTCTTACTTCAAATAAATTAAACTTTTTCAGATACCAAATACATACATATATATCAATTGTGGCCCTAAGAATGTGATTTTCAAAAAAAGTTGCTTTTTTTCTCAGGAACCCTAAAAAACAAAAGGGGGATTAGATTTTCAGTTGGATAAAAAATACTCCGAGAATCTGAGAATATATAGGGAAAAAAGATTGGCAACAAAACCCTAACGAACAAATTAATCTGGAAATGAAGGGGGAATTTGAAACAAACAAATCAGATTGAATTTGCGGGTGGGGGTTGGAAAAATAAGAGAAAATTGATGGTGAAATTATGATTGTTGGAAAGGGGTTTGGGAGAATCGGATGGAGAGAGATTAAAGTTGCGAATTTGTGGGGTTTTCCCTGCAAATTAAGCGAAGGGGGTTTTTGTTTTTGAAATGGCGATTGAGAAGGGGAAATGGCGAATCTATCTGGGCTGGGGAGAAAATGTTATTTTGTTTTTCAAGATATGATTTTCATTTACTTTAGATTTTTTTACATTTGGGTTAAAAAAAATTTACATTGTAAGTTACTGACCCTCCTCTTCATCATCAAAAGTTTTAATTTGATATGTATAATACGTTTTTTAATCGTGTTAGTTTATCTCTTTACAGGATCTTGTTGTGTGAGTCGATTCTTGCCTGCAAGAACACCGTTCAATAAATTAGGATACAAGATTACAAGCGCAATATTCAGTCGCGATCAATGTTGACTTGTTGAACAAGCATGAGTTATATAGCACCTGAATTTGGTTGTCGGTGATTAATGCTTCGAGTTCTTTTTGTATACCAGCTACAGTGGTTTTAAAAGCATTAGCCATAATGTTCAAATCAACAGATACAAATAGATTAGTATACTGAATTAGGGCTTTGTTACGGATTTCAGTATAAAGCATCTCCACATGATCATGCAAATGAATGTCAAGTAGTAGGTTCGCTTTAAGGTTTCCAAGGTAATCTAAACACGAAGCATAATGGCTGCAAAAATGCAAGAAAATAACTCTTTTAATACAAATAATAATAATTATATGTGATTATTTTTTATACATTACTCAAGTATTCATGTTAGTTATGTATTAAAAAACACGTGTAATGGATTAATATAAATTTAAAAACAACTTCTATTTTCTAAATGAGGTAAATTCAAGTTACGTTTAATGCAAATACTTTGTTACTTTTAATTTGAGGGGTAATTATCGTATTTAGTATCATAGTAGAAATTAAACTATATTATTAAAATAAAATTATGGATATTTGCAATTATTTGTATTTTTTTTTGAACGGCAACATCTGGATATTCTAGGATAATTGGGTTTCCCTGGGACAACACCTAAAATATCCAGGGCAGCCCCCAGGAGGAACCCCCCAACTGGGTAAACCTCCTGACCTGGCCACAGACCCCTTATTTGCTGTGGTCAGGATTCGAACCCAAGACCTGCACTATAGGAAGTCTTGGGGCTACCATTGCACCAAATGACCAGCAGTCAAGTTTTGGTTTAAGTAGTTTGTTTTATTTTTACTCGGATAGCATGACAACTAGAAATAACTCATAAGTTAAAGTTTTGGTATCTATAAAAATGTTTTTGATCAATCATTAATCGGTCCAACCCGGTGTGCTCGCACATCTGTCTTAACATCTTCATCTCTGCTACTTCCAACTTTCTTGTTTGTGTCTTCTGGACCAGTCAACAATCAGTTCCGTATAACATAATCGGTCTAACTACGACCCTATAGAATTTCCCTTTCAGTCTCTTTGGGAACCTTTTGTCACATAGGACATCTGTGGCCGCTTTCTAGTTGCACCATCCTGCTTGAACGCGGTGTGCTACATAATACTTGAAGTGTTTGGATGATACTAAGTAATTTATGACTTTTTTTTATTTGATAGTGAAATAAGTAAATTGTTTTTATTTTATTATTTTACTTCTTAGGTATTTAAATAAATAGACAAAAATTAGTATCTAGTTGTGTTTCAAAATTGTAGATAATTTATTAGAATAGTAAGTTAGAAACCTATATTTTACACATGTTGAATAAAGAAAATATTAAATAATTAGTAATGAAGATTTAGGAATTATAAAAAAATATTAAATAGTAATAGAGATTTATGAATAGATTAAGAAAATATTAAATAGTTGACAATAAATAAAAAATAAGCGAGAAAAAAGATTTTAGGCTCATAAAATTGTAACACGTGACACAACCAGTTACGTATTTATTAGGTACAGATATGTAGCAAAAATAGAAAAAAATAAATTTACATGGCATGCTTCTTTGAACTTTGTGCTTTGAGTTCAAAGTTGTGAAACTGAATTCACAAACACGATTTATTTATTTATTTATTTATTTAATAAGATGATAATTCGTCTGATAACTGAAGATATAAAAAGAAGAACACAATGAGTATCGTATATAATTGGTATTCTCGTTTCTTAAACCATAATTTTATCGGGACCTTCAAATATTTTATCAACATTTAGAATGTTATTTAAGTCCAATGTGTGTAAAGAACTTTGACTACATTTTTCAAAATAACATTGTAGTCAAATTAGATGTTCCGTGGAATAGCCAAAGTTGAAACATACGCATCAAATAATTACAGAAGTTATGATAGATTAAAAAGCTAGTGAAGCATTGTTTGAATGTACTAGTTGTTCATCATGAATGATTAGTAAATATACTTGTCATTTTATATAAAATAATTGTTTTATAAGATCCACCATCTTTAAATTTAGCATTTATCTTTAGCGTTGTCATTGAATGATTTTTCACCTATAGATATAGACATATGCCACTGTTGCTACATGGATCCGCCGAGAGGTAGATCAGGCTCGTCACAACAACTAGGGAGATGGACCAACCACACATCATCTTCTCCGTTCCGACCAGATCTGCAAAAACCAGAAACATGTTAGAAAGGGTCAGAGACCGGAGTCTCTGGACCACCCTCCGACGCTCAAATCATTATTGGATTCCACCATCGATGTGTATAAAGTATGAGTATAAAGTGTAGAAGAGGGGGAGAAGAAGATACCTCAAATGAAGGTGGAAAGCCCCATATTTATAGGTAGATAGATGGGCTAGGGTTTTCATGGGCCTTCATGCGTAAGCCCAAACCAGGGATATACTCTACAAGTCCCCCCGGTCCGGTATGATGTAGCCCAAGCTGTATTATGTTGGACTCATTATTTGTTATTGTTGGATTCTCTTTCAATTATCATAGGGGTGATCTATATGAACTTTGGGGCTTTAATATGGCAATCCGTCTCTCAGGTGGCGTGACTTGGCAAAGTATGTACGTGCACCTGTTTTTCAGGCGGTGTATAAAAGTTGTGAACTTGTCGTTAGGGGCTAAGTCTTTAAGCGTCGCGTGCCTGTTTTTCGGGCGGCGTATAAAGGTTGTGGACTTGCTGTTGGGGGCCAAGTCTTTAGGCGTCGCGCGTCTGTTTTTTAGGCGGCGTATAAAGGTTGTGGACTTGCCGTTAGGGGCCAAGTCTTTAAGCGTCGCGTGCCTGTTTTCAGGCGGCGTATAAAAGCTGTGGACTTGTCGTTAGGGGCCAAGTCTTTAAGCGTCGCGTTCCTGTTTTTCAGACGACGTATAAAGGCTGTGGACTTGCCGCCAGGGGCCAAGTCTTTAAGCGTCGCGCGCCTTTTTTCAGGCGGCGTATAAAGGTTGTGGACTTGCCGTTAGGGGCCAAGTCTTTAAGTGTCGCGTGCATGTTTTTCAGACGATGTATAAAGGTTGTGGACTTGCCGCTAGGGGCCAAGTCTTTAAGCGTCACGCGCCTGTTTTTCAGGCGGTGTATAAACGTTGTGGGCTTGCCGTTAGGGGCTAAGTCTTTAAGCGTCGCACGTCTGTTTTTCAGGCGGCGTATAAAGGCTTTGCTAGAAAAGATGCGGCCCGTAGCCAAATACATATATGGCACGTAGCCAAGCAAAGACATGGCTTGTAGACGAATGCAGATATGGCACGTAGCCAAATAAGAACGCGGCATGTAGCCGGATATAGATATGGCTCGTAGCCGAATAAAGACGCGGCCCGTAGCCGGATAAAGATAACACGGGCTGTAGCCGGATAAAGATGGCGTGGCTTGTGGCCGGATAATGATGTCGTGTAGCCAAGTAAAGATGTAGTGCACGGTTCAATAATAATGTGGGGTCCAATGAAGATGCAGCATCGATCAAATAATAAAGTGGCGTGGGATGAAGATCCGGCCCTGCTGCTGTATATAAATATAGCATGATGAGTATGTGTGTAATAGCCATTTTGCTCATGCTTAAGGGGCTCTTTGTTATATTGGTAAGTAGTCTTTTAATCAATGAAATAATTATCAAATCATTTCTAAAGATAAGTATATAAACCATGAAATATACCGTCAGGTCATATGAGGGAATGTACGATCAAATAGATAATGTAATGAATGTAAGTGTTGTACCCAAACCTTTGTCCTTGAATGAGGATCGTCCAGCATAAAAACCGAAATGTCCGGACCAGAATGTTTGGCTTTAGTGACCACGTCCGGTGATAGTAGTGTAGGCGGTGTCATACTGTCATACCATTAAGTTCCCCCGGTTCAATGCTGTAAACCATGACTTGTATGTATAGAGATGTGTTCGGCAGATCTGTTATGCCCCTCATGTTTTGTTTCAGCATTCAAAAAAGTCGTCTGTAAAAGACCATCCGACAAAGAGTCACCCGGCCAATAAGATAGTCCTGAAAGATGTTGGTTCGGATAGACGTAGTTTATTTTCATTATCATGATACGATGCCCTGTTCGGAACTCTTAATACTTGTTGCCAGAAAATGTTAGATGATATATAAAAATTAATAGTTTTTTATAAAATATAATTTTATATATATATAAATTTTAAAAATTTTATGCCCTTCGAAAACCATCAAAGTTACATGCCCCGCGCGGCGGCACATGCCACTGAGCCACCTGTGCAAATGAAGTATAAGTATGAAAACGTTTAGAACTTGTGAATCCTGCAAAAATATTCAACATAATCACATGAATGTGGATGGTACTTACCACGTATTTTTAGTGACATGTAAACCACAGTTGTCGCGGGTTGGAACAGTTGCCTTAATGAATCTTCATAAGCAGGATTTTACTTCTATTTTCCGTCCATTCCTATGAGATCAACATTTATAAGCCTACGTTAACAGTTAATGTGGTAACCACCCCCCTTAACTAAAACACAAGTTTGCACATAACTCAAACAAGGATTAACTAATTAATTGGGCTTGGGTATTGGATTGATTTTTTCCAGCAAAGGGATCCGGAATTTATTCCTTGACCCAACCGTGATTTAACCTACACAGAAAAGAGATCGATCAGTTTCCTTTAATCAAGACACGGTTTCTTCTTCTCCATAAGAAATTTTAAATTCGTTCTTGATTTCTATGTCTAATCCGTTCAAACATTTGATAGTGTCATCAAATTAGTTTGTTCTGATAGCGTTACGTGATTCATAGAATTATCCAAGTGATTTAGAAGATAGTTGCAATCAGATTTTTTACAACATACCATTCTTAGGTAAAATTTAAATGAGATGAAGGTCGAGAGATGAGGAGAAATTAATCCAACTCCTCTTTCCAGCCCCAAATAGCCTTCCATTTCTTTTGACACTCCCTTTCAATGTTACTTAAAGAACACGAATAAACATGGATCTGGAGTTATCAGATTAGAAGTTGCATTTATCGATCAATCGTTCACTGTTCTAAAGGGTTTTTAGCCAAGATATTAAGTAAAAAACTTAGAGAGGATCGGATTTCATCGTTGTGCATCTGGACATCGCGTATGAAACTGGGAGAAACGGGTCTGAAGGTTGAAGACGTAATGAGCCCTGCGGAACGTTACTTGCCGCGGAAGGAACTCGCTCCCTGCAGCACACAAGAGGACAGGAGCACCCGCACGTATGGAGAAAGCCCACAGAAATGTCATAAAGTGTCGTGCGAGAACAAACACCACCATGCACCCAAGTGGTCCCACCATGTAGGACAAAACCTCCACTAACGGTCATCAGTTAGGGACCAAGAGGATATTCTTGATGAGAACATCACCACCAATAACACTCGCGTCAGGTCATCCTTGGGAAAGCGAAATCAGGGCACCTCCCTTCAATATAAATAGGCATACTCCCTCTCAGGTATGATTCATTTCACTCCCTTTATACATTCCCTTACCGTCTTTCTTCTCCGAGATACTTATTCTCACGCTGGAGAGACGATACAAGGATTATCCCCTCCCTGTAACGCCCTAACACGTTGTTCCTTGTGTAGGGTACCATTGGAATCAAGAGAAGTTAACCACCATCGGCTACTCGTTGGAGTCCTTGTAGTCCATTTACCAACCCAGTCTCTATCTACCAGTAGTTGGATTTACATTGGCGCCATCCGTATTGCGAGCAATTTTCATCTCATGTTTTCTCCCACGTTTAGCCCATGGCTTCCTATACATCTGCATTCACCACTGTAACATTCATGATTTTCCAAAATCATTTTATACAAACTACACTCCATTTCAAATCCCGTACTTGTTCAAAACATTATGCCACGTTAATTTTTATTTAAACGCGTACCAATCCAAAAATTGTAACCTTTCATTAAACATACTATTTCTATATTATATATATGACATATGTATGGATCATTATAAATATATATATATATATATACTAGGTTAAAATCCCGTGTATTACACGGTATGAATAAATAAAATATTAAATACTTAGTAATACAAATTTCATATTATTAAAACCCCGTGTAATACACAGGTTGAATAAACTGGTATATTACATCGGTTGAACTATTTATAATTAAATAATAAGTATCCGTAATTAGATTTATACTAAAAATTTAAAAATAAATTTTTTTAATATGAGAGAGAGGCGGGAAAATAATGATACAAATGGACCAGAAAGTGACACGTGTCCATACAATTTGATTTATTAATATAAATATTATTATTTAATATTATTATATAATAGGAGAGAGAAACAGAAAAATTAACCATTAAATAAGAGAGAGAGACGAGAAAATAAAGATGAGAAATAACCAGAGAGTGACACGCGTCCCCTATGATTTTCCTTTATTATATAGTATAGATTAATAATTTGTTTAAAAATATATTATTATTGAAATATGTATGTGTATTTATTATGAGAGAAAGACGTGAAAATTTTTATAAGGATGAATATGAAGACGACACGTGGCATTGAGAAACCTTTATTTATTATATAGTATAGATATATACATATATATATATATATATATATTATGTGTACATACACATATATACCTTGATATAATAAAGTAAAAATAGAACTTATGAATATTAGGTCATACATTTACATCTTTTCATATATATAAATGTATTTATTTTATAAAGAAAATATGTATGCAAACGTATATATTAATTACGTTAATTAAACCATTTATAAAATTTATAGTTTTATAAAAATAGAATTTATTCCTTTATAAATTATTTATAATGAAAGAATTTATGTCTAGTTTTTATAAACTTTACAAATGGAGAATTCATTTGACTTTTCAATTTCAAAACTTTCCTAATTGCTATTTGTTAATTATAGATATTTTCAAAAATTTTATTAAATTTCATTAAATATAACAAACTAATTTAAATTATTTGCAAATTAAAGTCCTCCTCTTTAATTAAATTTTGCGAATAAGTCCCTAATCCCACCCTATAAATAGAGCGCTTAATTCTCATTTATTCTTGCACCTCAACAATCCTCTAGGGTTCTCTAGCTACTAAAGGTCGTTCTTCTCATCTTTTGGAAAATTCTAGCTTAAATCCTTCCATTCTAAGCAAACCTTAAGGCATTCAATCCAAGTTACTACAAGTTCAAGTTCAACCCTCTAAACTTGCAAGGTGAGTTTACATAGCCCATTTTTCATTTTTACATATTTTGGGGTGAAACATAACTTTCATTGAAACTATTTACAATTACAACATATACAATTCTACATTATGACTATTTGTGTAATTTGTGCTTGAATGCTATGAGTTGAACTACATATACATGACACACTCGTACAATCATTAACTCAGTACAAGCCAACGGTAACATTGATAGATCTATTGTGTATGACAAACCCACCCAGGTAGGGTGATTGTTACCGACTCTACATTAGGGTAACCTGCGTGTTATGCCTCAGTCACAAGGTTTGATTGTACACCTAGTTTCGACTATATATTCTCCATAAAATGTCTTATTTACCATGTGTCATATGAATTGTATATACAATTTGAAAATTGCATAAGATATTTAAACCTATGTATGCTCACCAACTATTTATAGTTGACCCTCTCATTTTAAACATGTTTCAGGTAGAATTGTTTGAAGTATAAGTTCATCACTTAGGAGCATATGGAACTAGTGACAAATAAACTAGAATTTGTTGTTAGTTTTTGATTGTCTGATCAATATGTATTTGTACATTTAAATCATTTTAATAAAATTATGTAATTTAGTTTGATCATGAGCTTTTGAACAGTCTACATGTCCCGCCCCGACGTATTCCGTCGTCGGTTGGGGTGTGACAACCACTCCCTCCTCTACCCCATCCACCCCACAGACTATTGTATTACCAGTACATGCAACGACACCAGCCAGCTCGAGACTTGTCCAGTACCTTCTTATGCCATCTTCGTCGGCAGGGTTGCTGAACTTACCTCCCGTTTTCGTAGCAACGGAGGCAGAAGAAATCCCGACCTCAACAAATCCAGTTACATCTACGAAAAGAGCTACATCCACGCCCACACTTGCAACAATTCCACTTTGTTCCACGCCCATTACGCCGCGCCTTCCGCATGTACCCTTCATTCCTTTCCCCAACCATAGCATTCCCAGTTCAATTACTATCATATCCCATCCTTTGGCTCCGGTGGACTTCACCAACAATCCCATGTTTCCTCCATCCCATATGTGGTGGTTAGAACAACAAAGATATATGCAACAATACGAGCAGTGGATGCGCGAATCCCAGTTAGCAAGCGTACGCGCGCGCCTGTTCAGCAGTGAGGGAATGCCAGGAACAAACAACCCCATGTTTTACCCGATAACACAGATCTCCCTCAATAGCCCCTCCCAGGAAGTTCTACCCCAGCGATGCCCGTAGGGCCGGCCGCGCAAACCCATAACCAAGACATCATCCTAACCACTGCAGATATATAAAATAATTTTTTTATAAGATCCATCATCTTTAAATTTAGCATTTATGTTTAGCGTCGTCTTTGCATGATTTTTCACCTATAGATGTAGACATATGCCACTAATTAACATTAGCGAGAAAAAGCTAAGCAAATATACAAGTTTATAACCCTATGGCATACGAAAACATAATAAACATGAACACAAATTTTAGTTCTCGAGGCCAATGTTGATTGTGGTCTACTCGTGGTTTGACCATGCTACCAACAAAAAAAGTTCCATAGTTTTATGAATTTTGGGCATGATCGATTGTGGTATAACCGAACATGATCTGTAGATATTCATCACTTCTTGAATAAGCAAAACTGAAGGTTTAACCAATGTATTAAAGTAACTCCAAATAATTTTAGTAGTATAGCAAAGTTTTGATGTTTTACCAACAGTTTATTATCAATTTATGCATAAAATTTTGTTACAATAATAACAGGTGTAAGCGTTAAAGTGTAATTGTTGAATAGTATACGGTCCTTTTGAGTAATTGTTGAATTGTACTTATAACACTGGTCGATGAATGGAACCGGGTATCGATGAACTGACTTTGGATTTTTCCTTTCTTCTCTCTTAGTGTTCTTCTTCCTTCTCTTTATCGATCTCAAATACTTGATTACCAATTTGTTCCATAACAAACTTCGTATGATGAATATAGCTCAAGTTCTAACACGTAATACGTGATCACGATTCAACTTCTCAATGGTGGGTAATCTCGACCCTTATTTAACAGGTGTAGGTGATCACGATCCTATATAGTCGATCTCGAGGGACCGACATCCCTTACAGGTCTGAGGTCAATCGACCTCGTAGTTTTTTAAAATTTTATATGTGACGTATATTACCGCTTTTTGATTCTCGAAGTATTTTTTCTTACAAAGTATTTTGAGTTGTTAACTTCATCTCTCTTGAATCAATAGACTAGGTTTTGAACCTTGTTATCTGCATTTTTTATAGATTTTTTTTTCTTTTATTATAAAGCCTTTCTTAGGGGTTTTTTTTCCCTTGTATTTTTTTCTAGGGCTTATTAAACAAACATTATGCGTTTGCCATCAACATCTCATTCTTCTACCTAAGTAATTTTTAAAGATGTTTTGGGCCTTTTTTTCCTACCAACCATCCAAATTTGCATCTTCTTCAAATGATTTCTAAAGATGTTTCGATGAATTTAAAAGTGAATATTATTGTTTTGAGAAAAAAATAACATTTCTAAGAGGATTTTTGTAAAATTTCAGGAAGGTTATAGTAAAAAGGGTTTTAAAAATAAGAAGGGTAAGAAGTATTCTGGGCTTTACATGTGTCTTTTTATTGTTTTTAAAGGGAGGGCATAATAGTCATTGTGTATTACACAATGAACTTGTATTACACAATGAAGTTGTATTACACAATGAACTTGTATTACACAATAATCTGACTAATTACACAATGAACTTGTATTACACAATGACCTGTCTAATTACACAATGACCTGGCTAATTACACAATGAACTTGTATTACACAATGACCTGACTAATTACACAATGACTATACGTGGTATTACACAATTAACTTGTATTACACAATGACCTGACTAATTACACAATGAACTTGTATTACACAATGACCAGATATTACACAATGAACTTGTATTACACAATAACCAGACGTGGTATTACACAATCAACTTGTATTACACAATGACCTGACTAATTATACAATGAACTTGTATTACACAATGACCTGACTAATTACACAATGAACTTGTATTACACAATGAACTTGTATTACACAATGACCAGATATTACACAATGAACTTGTATTATACAATGATCAGACGTGGTATTACACAATGAACTTGTATTACATAATGACCAGACGTGGTATTACACATTGAACCTGTATTACACAATGACCTCACTAATCACACAATGAGCTGGAAAACGTAAAACACAATGATAAATGCATATAACACAATGAACTTGTATTACACAGTGAACTTGTATTACACAATGAACTTGTATTACACAATGAAATTGTATTACACAATAAAATTGTATTACACATTGACCTGGCTAATTACACAATGAGCTGAAAAACGTAAAAAAAAATTTCGTTTTTGTTTATAACGACACTATACTCGTTTTAAAGATAAAAAAATGCTCGTTTTTATGGTGTAATTTAAAAAAAAAATAATTTCGTATATAAAAGTTATGAACGTTTTAAAATGAGAGGGGAACTTGATAAAAAGTCAACAAAAGTGGTCAAGACTAAAATACCCCCCAACAACTTTTTCTTCTACAATTTAATCTCAACCATTAAATCTTTTCTACAATTTGATCTAATGGCCATAAATCCTTCTCACACTTCTTAGAATTAGAATACTTTTTACTTGAACCTAACTCTCACTTAGTATATATCTTGTAATTACAAGAAGTATAATCTCCACCAAGGTAACGTACATGCTATTCCAAGTATATCTATACTATATGATAATACATATGAAAAGGACAAAAAGGTAGTTTTACATAACTTTAAGAGTTTAAGTAATTACAACTTTTAAAACATATTATATGATTTCCATATTATAATATAAACCCGAAAGTTGGTTCGTTACATTTCAATAATAACTTTAACTTTGAATAAAACGATTAAGTGGTTTTATGCATTATAGATACACTTTGAGCTACTTTTGACCTTGTCAACTCATTTGGCCCGTTAGAGATAATAACATAACACAAATTGATTCGTTAAAAGGTAAATGGATCAAAATAGCCACCTAAAAGAGTGATGAAAGTAACACAAGGAATGTGTGTCAGTTCTTTAAAACCGTCACTCACATTTTACTACACTTATTTCAGTTTTATTTATTAAAACCGAAATTAATTACGGTTCTTTTGTTTCGTTTTTCAAAGGATGATGACAATGTTGGGGTTGCACTTTTAACATATCCGGTGTTGATGACTTTAGATAGATGCCCAAATCTAGGTCCACAACATGAATCGGAGCAGCAACCGAGGCAGAGGAGGTGTTTGCAGAGCCCAAGCGATCCACAGTTAAGTTTATTAACTTGAGAGCATTCACAGCAGGTTCTGTATATGTTTGTGAGTGGGTTCTGCATATTTTAGGGAGTGGTTTAAAGTAGTTGTGAGTGAAAGAGAGAGAAAATGTTACTGTTCATCTGTATATTTGTGAAAACACTGTTCACCTCAATTAATTTTTTAATATTTTTTTTAAAGTGGTTGTGAGTGCAGAAGAGAGAAAAGGTAATGATAAAGGTATAAAAGTATTATTTAATTGAAAAGTAGAGAGAAAAGGTAGAAATTTTTAGTGTAATTATAAGACCATCCGTAGTGATGACGTGAAGAGGGTGGGCGTGAGCCACCTCAGCCTTTCACGCCCAGGAACACCGCCCCCTAGGCGTGAAGGGGGGGGGGGGGGCGTGGGGCATTTCACGGGCGTAATTCACATTCTTACCAAACCCAACACCTTCAAACGATAATATTACCGTTAAAAAAAACTACCGTTAAAAAAAATAATAATTAAATTCAAAATCTAATATAAATACCAACCAATTTTTACTCACTAAATCATCAAACCAACTTCTCACTAAATCATCAAACCAACTTCTTAATTTTTTCTCCAAACCTCACAATGAATCCTTGGAACCCAAATAATCCATTTTTTTCAAACCTTCCTAACAACCCAAATAACCCTTTCAACCCGAACAACAACCCGAGCAACCTTTTCAATCCAAATGTTTAAGATGTTTACATTCCGAGTACGTCACCGGAACCAAACATTTTTCAACAAATTCTTTATGGATTTAACTTTCAACAAATGCACATTCCTACACAAACCCCTCCCACACCGGATTCAATATCCAAAACACAAGAATTTACCATCCCCGAGACACAACCGTCTACTAAACCGAAACGTTCACATAGAAAGAAACAACCATCGACCGTCGACACAACCAAAGAACCGACTCGTGTCGCTGAAAGGTGGACGCCGGAAGAAGAATTGGTTTTGACTAAAGCTTGGGTAGACGTGTCGGAGGACCCAAAAATTGGTAAGGCGTTTAATATATTTTTTAAAAATTGTTATGTTATTTTTGATAAAATTTGTAGTAATTAGTTTTATATTTTTTGTATAGGAAATAAGTAGCTTGGGTGGATGCCTTACCGGACCTGCTCGTAAACTAGCGGAGAGGCGAAAAAAGAAATATACAAAATCCAAAACGTAAACGACGAGGATGATGACGAGGACGAGTAGTTTTTTTTATTTTTATAAATGTAGTTTTTTTTAAATGTCGTTTTTCTTTAATGTAGTTTTTTTAATGAAAGTACTTTTTTAATTACTTTAATTTTATTTTATTTGTATTTTATTTAAATGATTAGTTAATGATTAAAAATTAAATGCGGGGCGTGAAACCATTACGCACCTTAATGAAAATGGTCAGTGAAAACCTCTCTGCTGATGTGACGCTGACTTGGAGGGGCGTGAAACCACTACGAATAGCCTAAAGATGAGATAAGGAAGCGGATAAAATGCGATGAAGTAATATGTTTTTTTACGGGTATAAAACTAGTTCTTTTTTTACTCAACCGAACCAACAATTTTTCTTTTCCTTCTCTTTATCTGAGTTTAGTTTTCCGTTTTCGAGGTTTTCAACCATCACTCACCACCAGAGAGATCCAGAACCCTACGTTCTAATCGGCCAGTATGGCTGAAAAACCAGAAGAACCACCACAAGGTATGTTCCTCATCTAATTTCTTCACACGAATCGGTAGTTATTTTACAAAACCTAACAATTTAAACAGTAAATCTGTTCACATCTTTTTGTTAATTTGATGCAGTGTGCAATTTCTTTAGAAAACCTTCGAAGAACAAAAACATAAGAAAAAGAGCTCACGAAGACGACGATGAGAAAACCGAAGAACCTTCCGTCGTAATCAACAAGAAAAAACAACTCGCACCAGACAATAAATTACATTTTGCTACCGGATCATCAAAGCGATCCATAACATCAGAGCAACAACAATCAGACGTAGATTCAAAAGCATCAATTTTCCAATTTGATTCTTCGAAAGAGATTCAAGTTCAGAACGACAGCAGAGCAACTGCAACCCTAGAAACAGAGACAGATTTTTCAAGAGATGCAAGGGCAATTAGGGAAAGAGTTCTTAAACAAGCAGATGAGGCTTTAAAAGGGAAGGGTAATAAGGGTAATAGTGGTGAGAAATTGTATAAAGGTATCCATGGATACACTGATTATAAGGCTGGTTTTAGGAGAGAGCAAACAGTTGCTAGTGAGAAAGCAGGTGGTTCTCATGGACCATTGAGGGCTTCTGCTCATATTAGGGTTTCTGCTAGGTTTGATTACCAGCCCGATATTTGTAAGGATTATAAGGAGACTGGCTATTGTGGGTACGGTGATTCGTGTAAGTTTATGCATGATCGTGGGGATTATAAGTCCGGATGGCAGATGGAGAGAGAATGGGATGAAGCGGAGAAGGCAAGAAAGACGAAACTGGCATTGAAAGGGGACGATGATGATGACGAGGATGAGGATAATGATCAGGATGACGATGAGGATGGACTTCCGTTCGCTTGTTTTATCTGCAGGCAGCCGTTTGTCGACCCTGTTGTGACCAAGTGCAAGCATTATTTCTGCGAGCATTGCGCTTTAAAGGTTAGAAAATAATTGATGAATAATTTGTTAATGTTAAAAATATTAGGCATATATGTTTCTGTTAACAAGTTTATTTTTGGAACTTGTGATATGCAGCACCACGCTAAGAAGAAAAAGTGCTACGTGTGCAACCAGCCTACGCTCGGGATATTCAACAGTGCACATGAAATACGAAAGAGGATGGCTGCTGAAGGAAAATAGTCAACATGTAACTTTCATTCCTACTTTGTTTATTTGATACATATTATGTACTTTGTTCTATGCCAATTTTGAACTCACTTTTGAAGTTAATCCATGGAATATCACTTTTGAGCAGTTGTTCTTTGTTTTAAATTGTTACTATACATGTAGGCTGGCGGTTTTTGTCTATTTAGTGTAGCTGGTAAAATTACTAAATGCAACATAATAACCGAAGATGTTGTATTCTCCTTCAAAGAGCGGAACTGAATTATCAGAATAACTTGTAGGTGTATTTGGGTCAGGTTAGGTTAAACCGAACAACCAGAAACTTTTGCCTTTTGTAGCCCCAAATCGAATAACATAGGACATAAATGAAATTAAATAAGCAACAGCTGCAACATCTCCGTATAAACTGCCAGCTTTGTTTGGTTAACTTATAGTTGCTGTTAGGCTGTTAGCTATGAAAAAAGAAGGAAAAATGGTAGCAAACATGTAGAAGAATGAAAGTCATATTGGATCAAAACTCAATACCAGCACTATGAATACCTAGCTCAAGTATACCTGTGCATGAAGGAAACATAGATCGTCTTATAACTAAAGCCATCATGTTAAAGACAAATTACGTAATTAAAATTTATGGCCTTAAGGTTCCCCTTCATGCACATGTAGGTCAAAATTAAGGTCCGGAGGAGGGTGATCTGTAAAAACTACCAAAGAAGATAAAGAGATTATTAATGGTTTACTTGATGAAGAATTTGGCAGGATTTGTTAGACTCGCAGAAAAGATCGGTGAGAGGAGTTCTTGGAGAAGACGGATAAAGGTTAGAGATTATTAGAGGGACGCTTAGATTAGTCTTAGCTCAATCTTCGTGTCTTAGTAAGTCTTTACCATTTATGTGTTGCCTTTCTTCCTAGGTGTCATATGAGAGATTTTCTTAGGTGGTTGGGGATCTTCTTTCTTTTCTTTTGTGTTCTCTTCTCTGTTCTCCTCTCCCTTTCTCTTCTATTATTGTTATACGCTTTATGATACTAGTTTTTATTAAAAAAAAGGAGCTTTTTGGAACCAGATGCGAATTATGGAATTTTGACTCATTTGTGTTGTGTATTTCGTTAATAGAATGAAATACACAGCTCAAATGGGTCAAAAGTCCGGTCAAAAGTCAATTTTTTTTCCATTTCTGCCGCCTCGACCCTTTAGAGGCGTACGTACAAAAATACCCTACGAGGCGTACGCTTCGACCGAATTTTTAGACCATTGAACCAGGGTCTCATTGGAAGCATCCTCTTTATTTCTTGGGATGGAAGTAAGGCTTGCCCCCTTCTCACGCTCCTAGACTCTACTCTCTGAGTAGGATATTGCTGAGTATGCTTGTTTGTTACTTGATGAAGAATACTTGTATGTAAAAGAGAAGAGAGAGATGCAGCTTTTGGTTGTACATAGAGCAATGCCTTGCGTACATGAAGCTCTCGTCTCGGTTTTCGGGGCCTTAGAGCGCCTCATGTTTTTAAAATCAAGCGGTTATCATAGTCTATATCGCGTATAAGAAGTAATTAAAAGTTCTCATTCTGGTTTTGGATGGGTTCTTAATGAAAACCCATCACCCAAAACCGGCCACATAAACCCGATTTACCTGATCTGAGTAACTAGATTCTTAAATGGATGGAGCGGGTTTTTTCTTTGACCTGATTATGCACGCCTCTTATGTATACAACTATACACCTTGCCTAATTACTAATACTATAGGAGATTTTCATTATTAATATTTATTACTAAACACAGCATAATTTACAATAATGTAATTAGCTGAACAAATTAGAATCCAAACCTCTTATAAACATCAACCAGGTTAGGTTAGTTTTAGTTTCCACCTTTGACAACATAACAGATTTGAACTTTCATGCCACCTCTGTAGTAATCAGCCTCTTTTGATCCGAAACCGTCAACTTAGTCTCTTGTTTTGTTTCTTGACTCCAATAATGTGGAGATTGTGAAGTCAATAATGGCCACAACAGGTTCCTCTGTTCTCTAGGTTTTTTTATGATTGTCTTTGTGTGCTGTCTTATGATCCCATTTACAGCCTTTAGGTAGTTGCTTGAGTCATGGTCTTTAAGGATCGTGCCATCTGAACCGTAGGCTGATGGATGCTGTAAGGTTTCTATTGGGTGTGGGGAATTTAGAAAGGCCCGGAGTGCGGTTTTGGTTGAACCACGGTTTGTATTCTCCATTACGTATAGAGCACTTCCGGGAGGGAGTAAAGGATGATGTGGCGACGACTTCTCATCGGGCTGGATGATGAACATTTTTCCCAATGGTGTATACAGCAAACTCTGTATATATAAGGACACATTGAGGAGAAAATCAGATATAGGATTTGAGAATTCATAAGTGCAATTATAATGTGTTACCGAAAACATAAATCACAGCAAAATTTGTTATTTTTTAGGCAATTCGTCTTTTAGTGCGCTAATGATGTATATAGAGGGAGACAAAATGCATACTTACATTTCTATTTAGGCATGGATGAGAGCGGAATGTACCACACAAACGTTTAAGTAATTGGGCAACATGGTTTGGATAATTGCATGAAAACGCTCGAGGCACGATGTCTCTATGCATCATGACACAGTGAACATGGTTCTCGTCTAGCCCCAACTGGTCAAGAATTTTTTGACCATTACAGAACACAAATGGTGAACCAAAGGTGACTACTGGTCTTACAACTGATGGTTTGACCACATTCCTGGTCAACAACATTAAGTTAACTAGTAGAGAGAGACTCCCTCAAGAGAATGGCCTGTGAATTGAAGCTTTGCTCTTTCACCATATCTGTTCATATGTTCCAGAATGTGTGGCATGAATTGCTCGTATATCCCCTTTGCTGCCTCATAAATTCCCCTTTGAACTAGCACACCTGTTCCCTGTAACATATATTCATGTTCAATTCATATGCTTTTTGTTGTGATTTCTATCAGGGAGGTGAGGTGGCAATTTCGATCCATTTACATACAAATGACTGATTTAGGTTATGTTGCATCTTTACAGTCAAATGGGTTAATTAAAATATTTAACTAGAATCAGTTGAGTCCAAAGTCGAGAGAAAAACATTCAAAATCATACAACCTTTTTGAATTGTTTTATCTTTATTACTATTATAAGAACATAGTGTTTGCAACCATATTTAACACATAAATATTTATATAAAATAATACAAGATAATGAATAAAATTAGTGTCTGTAAACCCAACCCGACCCATATTGACCTGTTGCCCAACCCTGGCTATCCCATTTTACCACCCTTAGTTATTAGAGAAGCATCCTACCTCAAACTTAGTCGGTTCAAAGAAGAGATTTGCCTGCCATGATGCGACTGGATCGGAACCTAAAATTGCCAATGCCAAGAGGTAAAATGGTTAGCAATTCACAACTTCATTCGGTTTGTCATCAGAAAGCATAATTTAGGATGTATTTGTATTGTGTACCTGGATGATGAAACACCGAGTGTATATACTTGAATCATCACAAATAAACCATTCACAAGGGGAGGAATGAAGTGACTGAAGATCCCTTGCAGCCTCCTGTTTTTCTTTCTCAGGTGCTGCAACAACTGCTGTCATAGTAGTAGCCGCCATATACGCCGCCATCTCTGAATTATACACTCTTTGAGAAGAATCTGCTTTGTCTAAGATGATGTAATCATCTTCCTCGGGGCGTGGTTCAGATTCAAGGTTTATAAGACGACCTGCTTGGGATTGTACATATGTTGCTGCTGAGGCTGCTATCTCATAAGCAGCAGAAGTACGGGTTATACGCTTTTCAGTACTCTGGTTGGCTGTTGAAGTAGTAACTGGTTCGTGATTCGCTTTTGCTAACGCCTTTCTCTCCAATGAAGATGTTACAAATGCCAAATCTTAGTATCTTCTCAAGTCGTCCTCCTACAAGGACATCATACATTTTGACTTATTAATTCTTTTCACCCATATGGACATCATCTAGTTTTCTGCAACCAGATCTTGCTCCGATCGATGGGGGTGGAGGCATTCAACTATAATGGGAAGGGTGCTACGATTTTCAACTGTAACGGTGGTGCTGATAAAGAGATCTTGCTCATATTGAAGCCCTAATTTACTATTGTGTTGTGATTTTGCAAAGTAGATTGTGTTGTGAGTTCAGAGATTTCTTCCAGAAATTCCCTAAGTCCAAATCATGTTGGTCTAATGATCTTAATCAATTTTAGTTGATGTTGCTCGATTTTTGAAATAGGTTTGGTGTTCGATGGGCTTATATGGAGTGATGAATCTAGTTATGAGTGGTGGTGGCCTAGTTGGAAAAACGCGGTGATTGGCGGTGGTAGGGATGAACACATTTGGTGTGGTGGTGGGTTTTCAAATCTGAATGGTCGTTTAGTGTGGTGGAGGGTGGCAGGATATTTAGGATGGTGGAAGGTGGCCGGATTTTGTAGGTAGTGGTGGTGGCGGGATTTTTGTGGTTGGTTGTGGCAATGGAGGTGGAGGTGGGTGGTGAAAAGGGAGTTATGTTGATTTTAGGTTTAATTAAATAAATGGCCTTTATGTTAAAACAAGGGTAATTTTGTCTTTTCACATAAAAACTAACATAAAATTTGGATGGTGTTAGACGCATGAATTTTAATTGAAACAAAAATGAAACCATAGTGACTAAAAAAGGTAAAATTAGAATTAATGGACTAAAATAGAGAATTGACCCAAACCTCATGGACTAAAACCGTAGTTTACTCAAAAAAAATTTGTCGACATTTCAACATAAATTTTATTGAAAACTGAGTCTTTTTCAAAATAAAATATTTTTTATATTTACGAAGCCAAAAAATACTTTAATTTGAAAATAACATAGTTTTCAATAAAAATTATATAAAAATGTCAACAAAAAAAATTAAACAAAAAGGTGTATTTATAATTTTTTATAAAAAATAAATATTACAAGTTATTAGAGAAAAATCAAATTATATATTAAATAAATTATTAGAAAAAAAAGATAAATAAATACTTTACAGTGAAGTTCGCTAAGCCCATTAGCAAACTTGGGTTGAGTCGTTTAACCTATAAGCGGATTTGGTGAGTTTGTTTTTCCAACTAGCAGACTCCCTTATAACCCAAAATGTTTTCAAATTTCACCTATAAACCAAAATGAATTTCTTAAATCCTCTATATATCCAAAAAATTCATTAGTTGGCACCTCATTTAGTCGCACCGCTCGTGTGTGGATACCATTAGAGGAATCTTTGAAGATTCAATCTTCCATTTTTTTGGGAAAATAATGGTTAACCCTGATTTTGATAATAATAATAATAAAAGTATAATAATAATAATAAAAGTATTTAACATTTGGTATTATTTGTTTAATAGTAGTTGATCATATGGCACATACAAGTTACAATAACACTCAAGTCAATAATCAAGTCCAAGATCAAACAAGTCAAAGATATCAAGATTCGTCATTGGAACAAATACAAAGCTAACACACGCCATGATCGACAATGTTTGATAACTAAATGAGAAAGATAAAAAAAATGGTAAGAAATCATTTTTGGCAATTTATAATAATATATATTTTTTTTCAAAACAAAAGTCATTTCCTTAAAATATATTATAAAACTTGACAAAGATTTTATAAAATGGAAATCTTTATAAACAAGTAGCAAAAGTACTTGTTTTGAATTTGAATTGTTTCTCTAAAATAATAATAAGATCTATAATTTATAAACATGTAATTTTTATAAAACAAAAAGTCATTTCATTAAAGATATTTTATAAAACTTGACAAGGTTTTTATAAATTGAAAAGTCTTTCAAAACTTATCAAAGATTTGAATTGGGAAGACTCTTCTATAAGAAGACCTATCTCAACATTCTCTCATCTTGAAAACACAAGAGATATTAAAATAGTAAAAACAAGTTTTATAAATGTAAAACATCTAACCCACTTAAAAAATTAAAAAAAGTAAATCTTTCCAATCTTATGTAACAATGTTTTTATAAAAGAAGAATTTGAATTTTAGAAAGAGATTTGAAAATATTTGAATTTGAAAAAGAGTAAGTTAATCTTCTATACAAGGGTATATCCCAACATGTTTTCTTATAAAAGACATTAACCTACTCAAAATGGATAACCTAAATCTCAATTAAGAAAGAATTAAACTTGCTTTATCAAATACAAAAGTTAAATCAACCATTCTTGTGTTTAACTTGACCAACATCGTATGGGTCAAAGGTACCTTTCAAAAAGATAAAAATCATTATTCTTAAGTGGAAATGACTGAAATGTGTGGCTTTGAACAAATGGCAATGAATAAAAACAAATCTGAAAAGTGTGCACTGCAAGCCTGGATCAACTACAGATCAACCATGGATTGACCGCGGATCCGGCATAATTCTTTTTGCCACTTTTCAGCTTTGTCTATAAATATCAATGTTCGACCACATTTGTTTCTCAACCCTTTTTGCTCAATAACACTTTAAAATACATATCTAAAAGACCTTTCTCATTTATCATCAATACATAAACATTCTTCGAGAGGATTAAAGATTAAGTGAAGATCAAGAGAGATCAAAAGAGAAGACCAAGAAGAGCTAAGTTCATATCATTTATCACTCTTGTATTTTATAATCACCACAACTATTTGAGAGATTTGTATTTGGTGATTATTATTTTTGTAAAAGAGAGTTACAAGGTGACCACTTCCTTTGAAGAGTGAGACGTTTATTGTAAAAGGTATCACTACCTTCTAACTAGTGATACGAATAAGGTGATTACTATACATTGATTTAGTGGGAAGAATAAGATGATCACTACCTTGGATTAGTTAGATGTAGCATGCGACCACTTCCTTTGAAGGGTGAGACGTTTGTACAAGGTGATTACTACATTTATTTAGTGAGACGTTCACGTACCGGTGATCCCTGCCGTTTTAGGGAGACGATCAGTGAAGACAACTCTCAATTGGAGGACCAGGAAGAGGACGTATAGTGAATTTATTAACATACACTTGTACCTATATAATTTGGTTATAGAGTGGATGAAAACAACTCTTTAGAATGATGACACGTGACAACTCAAAAGCTTTATTTATTATAACTGATAGATTAGATTTTCTATAAACAAATTAAAAGAAAATGTAAAAGAGAAATCTTGGAATCATATAATTTTAAACGAGAGAGTCAACTATGCTAATAAAGAAGGATTTAAACTACTGTTTAAAGAGGATTTTGAAACGACTTCGATAATGTGAAGTGATTTGGCTTTTTGAAGAAAATTGTGATGTGGATTACTCGTAGATCAAAGAAGCTCTCGGTTTGCTAGGTAATAGGTGCACAAAACGGTTTTTTAACCCGAACCGGTTCAAAACCAAACCGGACCGGTTTGGTCAACAATAAGTCAAAACCGGTTTGAGTTTAAACCGGACCGGTTTGAAACCGGTTTGAGAGGGGGCATTGACCGGGTTTGACTGGTTTAAAACCGGTTTGAAGCCAGTTTTAAGGGGTTTTTGACCGGTTCGGTTCAGGTTAAACCGGTTTCAATGTATAAGTTTCAAACCGGCTTTGAACCAGTTTCAAACCGGTTCACGGTCGGTTCGATTTGCGGTTTGAAACCAGTTTAACTTTTCAAACCAGTTTTTTTGTGCATCTCTACTAGGTAATCTGGTGTAGTGGTGTGCATCTCCATGTTTGTGTCTCTAAGGTGTAGTCTTGAGTTGCTCAGTGTTCTTAAATGAGTTGTGTTTGCGGGTTGAAGGGCAAACCCGACATGAACCGGAAAAAATACATGACAAGAACTCGAAAATCGCATCAAAGACAGTTGGAGCTTAACACGACTACTATAAAAGCAGGTTGACATAATCACAACTCGTTTCACTCGAAAAAAGTCAATTGGTTTTTTTAGCATATTATTCCTCTAAAATAATAAATTTGCAAAAAAGATTACTGTAGACGTAAATCCCAGTCTGATGAGTGGTTGGGGTACATACGTCACACGCTCTCTTCCAGCGGAACCACAACCGGATGATCTTGAGTACTTCTTCTTAAGTTCCAATCGCCTGATCGAGCTCCTGCACAGGTAACAAACGCGTTAAGGCATCAAAGGGGGGAGAAGGGCCTCTGTAACCACCCTCCGACATGAGAATCAGTAATGGTTTATTGGAGAGGAAAGCTAAGGTAGCTTTTTCATGGTTAATAATGGTGAGGAGAAGATCATACTTGCCATTTTCTCTTTTTTTTTCTTCTTCTATTTATACATTTCAGATAGAGTTTTTTTCCTCTCTCCGTTATGTTATTCTTGTGTGCCCCATTGTGTGTGTCACACCCCCGCCAAGGCGGAAACACGAGGGGGCGACGAAATTGAATCATTACTCATGATCAAAAGAAATTTACTATTAAAATCAAATAGTTATTACATCAGTATTTCCGAACAAATAAACCAAATAAAACAAACAGAACAAATAATTCTTCTTTTTTTTTTATTAATTCTAGCTAAGTCCACTAAAGCATAGTCCTTGATCCTATCATGAGTTTGTCAACATCCTAGTTATCTTCACCTGAAAAACATGCTAAAATAGGTCAACTAAAAAGTTGGTGAGAACATAGGATTTAATAGATATAATAATAGATAACCAGAAACAAATCAAAAACAAGTTTCAAATTCCAAGTAATTTAAACTATCATACATGAGTTCACAACCAACCCTAGTGATCGATAGCTCTCCCACCCAACACCTTGTCAGGGTGTTAGACTATAGTATAAGTGTCAAGAATGCAGTTTCTGAACACCCAGCTCCTTCCAAGTTGATCAGAATCCACAACTTGAAGGACGCTCGGAATTGATTGGCATGCATCAACCCGAGAACTGAATGGGCTAGTCAGGCCAATAGATCTATTTACGTACTCCCGTGGCTTCCCCGAAGTTAATGGTTGTGTAATTTTAAGAAATAAGAGAGACTTTGTAGTAAAAATGACATTTGCAACATGTATAAATCAGTTTAATGTTACTAGAATTAGAAGTTTGTTATTGAATGCAAAGTATAGTTTTGACTCAAGACTTGGTTTCAGTTTTGATATAAGAGCATGTTTTCCACCCCAAAATAGAAAGCAAAAAGGGGCTATGAACTCACCTTGCAGCAGGTAGGATTGATCTTGATTGCTGAAGTAACTTGGTTTAGAAGATGCCTAAATAAGTTCGAGTTTGAGTTAGTTTACAGGATCGTGGAAAGATGAGGGGTTGTTTTGTAATTAGAGGAAAGTAGTCATTGTATACTAGAGTGGTTATCATACTAGAGTAGTACCTCCAACAGCAAAGTTCCCAGGAAAGAGTTGGCCGGATCAGAACCCCGTCTTTTCTAGCCAGAACCTTACTATTTGTCAGATAGCTACATACCAGTTTGAAGTTTACTCTATTTGTACACTTTAACCGAGTTTAGGATGTATCCGGTAAGTTTGGGAAAAGATAAGGACTAAAGTGAAAATGTGCATTTAATAAAGATTGAAATAGATATGTTGAATAATATAGGGTTTTAATAGGAAATTACAGAGTTAAAATATAAACATAATTCTAAAAATAAAAAGAAATTAAGAAAGATATAGTTTGTTAATAAAACGTTTGAACAAGTTTTAAAGGGTTTATAAAATATATTTTAAAATTCTTATGTGTTAAAGAACGAAACAAACTCTTTAAATAACGTTTAATAATATATAAACAATTCACTAGTTTAAATAACGTTATTCGTTTAAAATAAAACATAACCTTAAGTTTTTACACGGTTTCTCACGACATAATTTATTTCAAACGTGATGCTTAATTCTCTTATGTTTGTTTTAAGAAAAATACATTTTATATCTAATTTTGAATAAAATACATTATTTATTTATGCAATCTACAAGAAAAGAATACAATTTATTTATTTATTTATATAACCAATGTAAATAATAAATTTAGAAATTTTTAGAGAAAGAAATAGGTTTTAAACATAAAATGATTTATAAAAGTTAATTAATAAGAGTTTTAATACCAAATATGTAAGTTTTTATTATATATTTGTGTGTGTGTGAAAGAAACAAGCCAAAAAAATAAAAAGAAACCCGTGTGGCAGCCCCAAGGCTCCCCATTGTTTAAACCTTGGGTTGCCTTGTAAAGGTGTTACCACTAGACCACACTCCCCATTGTTTAAACCTTTCGAAAATCAAATACTAAAACTCGAATAAATCTTCATCCCCTTCCCCAAACACCCAGATCGTGAAACAAAAACCCAACCTCAACCCTAAAATCGATTTGATGCTGAAAATGGTAAAGGAAAGGTGCGATTAACAGGAAAACGATTACCTTGAGTCGAAAACCACACGGATTAGAATCCCAGTCGTCAACGATTTCGCGTCGGAAGGCTGCGTCGATCGGGAATTCGAGGAGAAAAAGGGACGAATTTTTTGTGGTAGCTTCGTATTAGGAATCGACGTGGGTATTTATAGTGTGAGTAGCTCCACCATAAACGCATCATCAGTTAGATTAGAACGAGAATCGTGGGTTTTTGAAACTTGGGTTATGTAGTCGCGGGTTTTCAAATTTGATCTCAAAGGATCGAATTAGCTAACCATTCTCACGAATTTCTCATTCCTCTTGATGGATAATGATTAGAAACGAGTTTAGAGGGTTTAAACATCCCGAATTTGGTGGATTTTTGGTTGACTTGGATGCGATTTTGACTTTTAAAAGTCAAAATTGCTCTTGTTGCTTCCAGGGTTCAAAGAAGATAAAAAGGAGGGTTCAAATAAGGGGTTCAAATGTTTTTGAGGGGGTTTAACACAAAATAAGGGTTCAAAGCCTTTTTATTACAATTCTTTTTGATAATTAATCAATTAAATTCAATTTAAACATTTAAATTTTATAACTTTCACATTTTTATAAATAGAAATGGGAATTGAATTGATATATTAACTAAAATGAGGCAAAACGAACTCGTACATTATGCCGAAGTAGAATTACACGAAATAAAAATCATACAATTTTTAGAGATGTCACAGTGTGAGATATGAGGGTCATGCTTTTGCCCCCAACCAGTGGTTTGGTGGCGACACATGCCTAGGGTCATGTGGTGATCATGATGACAATAACTATCATAGGTGGTTTCCTCCTTATTCGACCATTCTAGCTTTATCTTGGTCCATCTGGACTATTACTCTTTAATTAAAATATGCATAAAAGTATAAAAAAAATTATATTTGAACATTAAAAACCAAAGTCCAATTATCTTATGGGTTCAAGCCGTGGCAAACAGCCTCTTACACAAAGTGTAGGATAAGGCTGCATACATCATATCACGAAGCAATTCGGTAGGACCCTGCATAAATACGGGAGCTAAGTCAAGCACCCGGTACGCATTTTTAATTCTTGGTATTAAATACTCATTCGGCTTAAGTTATGCCAAAAAACATCTTTTTTATAAAACGGTTAAAATAATAATCGGATCAACCCGTTAACCCGTCAGATCTACCCAAACCTAATTTGATGTACGCAATGCATGCCTTAGTGGTGGAAACAGTAGCCCGATGATGAAGCCATTTGGGTGGAATGACTTTATATGATTTTCTTCGTCGGCAGTGGGTTTCTCCAATAAGATCGTTTGTTTCCTAGTGATTTTAATAAGTTAAAAGCACATGCACTATTTCCACCACAAATTCTTCATCCTTCATCTTCAACATCTTCAACCACCAATAGCACACCAATTCTTGCTCTTACTTTTCGATTCCTAGGGTTTCAGTTCTCGTCTAATCGAACTACAAGATCCAAGAAATTGATTAAGAATGGATGCAGCTCACTATATAAGAAGACACCACAGGCATAACCCTAGCCGTGAACAGTGCGCTTCAGCCGTCGTCAAACACATCACGGCTCCCGTTGATATCGTAAGTCTCTAACTCTATGCATATTTGTGTGTGTATGATCTCGTCTCTCTCTCTCTCTCCCCGTCAGTGGATAATTTTATACGTTGACTTTAGACTCGATCAATTTGATGATGTATGAAGCTATTTCGATGTTCTTCAATTTGATAATATGCACAGTTTTCATCTGTTCAGTGTGCGAATCTGCTGAATTCGTTCATGATTTACATACGTCTTGTGTATTCTCTAGTAAAATGAAGAGATCTGAGATGCTTCTGGATTTCTCCCTCAAATTAAATCTGCTTCTTCCTTTGATTTTGGTGCTGAATCCATACTTTAATGTTGTTTAGATAATTGAAGGTAGTTATTCGTCACATAGTGTCTATAATTTAGCAAAGTTATCCTGATTTTTTCTTATTTTATGTTAATTATTGTGAATTTTGCTAGATCTTTACACAGAATGGATTTATGTGATAAATTGATAATTGCTCTTCAATGACTTTGCAGCTAAGTGAAGCCAATTTCTATAATTTTTCAGGTTTGGTCATTAGTAAGGAGGTTTGATCAACCTCAAAATTACAAACCCTTTGTTAGCAGATGCACTATGCTTGGGGATCTTAGTGTAGGGAGTGTTAGACAGGTGAATGTCAAATCAGGGCTTCCAGCCACTACCAGCACAGAGAGGCTGGAACTTCTTGATGATAATGAGCATATCCTTGGCATCAAAATCGTTGGCGGTGACCATAGGCTAAAGGTATCTAAATCGCTTCTTTAACGAATGGGATGATTTGGTTAAAAATTTGCATATGGGTCCATTTGGGTCGACTCAAATATCGACTGTTTGGTTTGGTTTGGTTTGGTTTGGTTTATGTATTCGGTTCATGTTTAAGATATATGCAACCCGATCATCAACCAACTTCATTATCTTCTTTCCTGAACCGTTTTGTTCTTGATTGCACAGAACTATTCTTCAATCCTAACCGTCCATCCGGAGGTAACCCAAGGAAGATCTGGGACATTAGTCATAGAGTCATTTGTGGTGGACATACCCAATGGCAACACTAAAGATGAAACATGTTACTTTGTCAAAGCCCTAATCAACTGCAACCTTAAATCTCTTTCTGATGTTTCTGAAAGAATGGCTGTCCAGGAGGAGATGTGAAAAGACCAAAGAGCCCTCATGTTGTTCTGGTTCTTGCCATTATCAATCAAGCTTGCTTCTCTTCCATTGATGTGGTTTGCTTTCAAGTTAATATGGAGTTATATAGCGAGTATTTTGTATAATTTGGTGATAGTCAATCACTAGCAGTAGCAGCTCACTGTTTGCATGATGGTTCAGAACTGCAAACATTTGGTAGCGGTTAATATTATGGTTAATATTATGGTTCCAAATGTTAAAGTGTTAAATAAATATAAGGACATGTCGGTTTCTTAATATATTTATTGTTTGCATAATCATCAAATAGTAACAAAGATTCAATATATTCCATTTAGCCCACTTATAAATTTTTTAATATTTATAAAAAAAAATTCTTAAGAGCAAACACATAATGAAAGTTGAATGATTTTATTGTGACAATAAAAAACATCGAGTGACTTTAATGGAACACCTAATAAACTTGTTTACTATTAGGTGAAATTTTTTATTAAATATATACAAGGACTTGTCATTTTCTTAATTATTTGATATTTTTTTAATTAAAAATATTAATATGATATTTTCAAGCTAAGAAATTCTAAAAGATAAACATGTTGGCAAAAAGGTCATCAAATGTCATATTTCGAATTTCCATGTTTGGATTCAAATATTTCCATTGATGGTTTTTAATTAAATTTTTTTCAATTTACTACTAATTTGGAAACTAAGATAAAGAAATGAATATTATAGTTGTCTTTTCACTCTTCACTAAAATGTCAAAAGCATAACTTAGCGGAAGTGTAGTTTAATCACTGCTTTTTTATTTTGGGAAACAATTTATATCAATGGAAATTGTATCAAAAATTTTTCTTTAATAAAACGCTTAAAAGTTTATAAATTATTTTATTAAACATTAAATGTTTTTAATAATAAACTTTTTATCATATTTAATATATTACTTACTAGGTTAAAATCCTGTGTATTACACGGGTTGAATAAATAAAATGTTATATACTTAGTAATAAAAATTTTATATTTTTAAAAACCCGTGTTAATAAACGGGTATATTACATCGGTTAAATAAAATATAATGTAATTTGTTAACAAACACACTCGTCAAAATATGTCTTTAAAAATGTAATTTGTCGTGACAGTTATAAGGTCTGTTAAGTTAGTTTTTAAAATAATTTTTTTTTCAACTGAGTATTAATTTTTTAATTTAATTGATAAATGTTAGTTCATATTAAGTTCATTTGATTGATGATATAATAACTATTTATAATTAAATAATAAGTATCCGTAATTAAATTTAGAGTTAATTACACGGATAGTCCCTGTGGTTTGTCAAAAGTAACAAGTTCAGGTACTAATGGTTTGAAGTAGCAAGTTTGGGTACTAACTTTCATTTTTGTAACACTATTAGGTACTAAGACTAACGTTCGTTAACCTTTTTGTTAAGTTTAGGTAAAATGACCAAATTACCTTTTAATTACTTAAGGGACCATTTGTATAACTAACTCTATTTTATGATAGGGATCATTTGTGTAATTTTCATAAAATATTAAATAAATAAACTTAAATCTAAATCATATTCTTCACACATAATCACAACAATGTCCAGTTCAAATCCACGTCCCATCATCTCTTTCTCCACCATCGTCATTGTGTAAGCCCTCAATTTTATAAGATGGTGAAAGGAATCACGGTTTAGTGGTTCACCAAGAGGCTGTGTGATTCGAGTAATGTGGAGAGAGAGTCACGAGATGGTGAGAACAAGGGGGTTTTGGGATGGAGAGAGGAAGTCGATTATAAGATGGTGAAAGGAATCCGACACAGGAGACAGGTCTCAATTGCTGGAGTTCTTTCAGGGGCGGCGGTCGAAAATAAATGGGATAGGGAGAGGTTACTGTTGCGGTGGTGGAAGAGGTGTTTTTAGGTCAAATGAGGAAGATGGGAGAACAAGGAAAGGGGTGGATTTTACATAAATGGTCCCTGTTAATAATAACAGTTACATAGGTAGTCCCTGTTGAAAATAGTCAAGGGGTAAAAAAGTTATTTAACTCCAACTTAACAAAAAATTTAACGAATGTTAGTCTTAGTACCTAATAGTGTTACAAAAATGAAAGTTAGTACCTAAACTTGCTACTTCAAACCATTAGTACCTGAACTTGTTACTTTTGACAAACCACAGGGACTATCCGTGTAATTAACTCTTAAATTTATATTAAAAATCTAAAAATAAATTCTTTTAATATCATTATTCAATATGAGAGAGAGGCGGAAAAAAAATGATACAAATGGGTCAGAAAGTGACACGTGTCAATATAATTTTATTTATTAATATAAAGATTATTATTTAATAGAAGAGAGAAACAGAAAAATTAATATTTAATAGGAGAGATAGGCGGAAAAATAAAGGTAGGAAGTAACCAGAGTGACACGTGTCCCCTATGGTTTTCCTTTATTATATAGTATTTTTTTTGAAAGGCGACTTTCATTTTTAAGTGGCAGTCGCATCTCCGAATCGGAGACCCGTTACCCCTCAACCTGACCACTACGTTGTCTGAACCGGGCCCGCGGGTTCAGAACGAGAGGCTTAGGCTTTCACCGGGAAACCATGGAGCCTGCTGCCACTTGACAGCAGTTGCGCCGCTACACGGGCCAAACCCCGCTAGCGTAACGCACTCCGGACTAAAACCCGGTTCGGCTCGGATTCGAACCTGCGTGGGCAGGTTGAATCTTTATTATATAGTATAGATTTATAAAATTTACAAAAGCTATAATTAACTCTATTAAAAATATATGGGCAAGAATAGTAACTTGATCGAGTGAGATTGTGACTTGACGTTATTTTTTGTTAGCTTTTTTTATTTCCAGATTTTCAAATACATGTAAAATTTGTTTTTTCAAAACCATTTGCAAAAAAATAATCTAGCCTGCTTGGTTAGTTTTTTTTTTCTTTTTTGAACAGCAAAGACTTAGATACTCGGGATTACCCTTTTGCCCGAAAAACAGAAGCGTGGTCACCCGGCCCCACACCACCTAGGAGGAAACGAGACTCGAACCCATGACCTCCAGTTGAAAAGTCATGGGACTACCACTCAACCAAAAGACTCGGTGGTTCAATTCCCACTATCCTCAATTTTCCCTTCCCTTTTAAGGTTTTCTAATGATTAATTTTTTTATTTTCTATTATTTATTATTTTTTTGTATGTCATGGCTTTCTTACCTTTTTTTTTAATTTGTTTCTTTTATTCTTTTTTGACTTTTTATTTCTTTTTTATTTCCTTAGGTATTTATTTTACTTTTTATTCTTTTATTATACTCAGTATCCAGGAAGCTTATAAAATATACTGTATTTTATTTCTTTTGTTTTTAAATTGCTTTTCGTGTTTCTTAACACTTATTTTCATAACAACGTAATGTTTTTTTTAAATTATCCACTAGTATGCATTAAACATATTAAACCTCACACATATCGTTATTGGGGCGGGTTCAATACATTAAGTAGAGAACAACATTGTACGTAGTGCAGATCAGATATATGAGAGAGATATCGACAGACCTTAATACGGTTACATAACCATTATGTATTATAATTAAAGCAATATGTACACGTGTTTATATGATTCTCGTAATTCTCTAGTTAAAATTGATTCCATATTAAACAACACTATCATAATTATTATAAGTTCCAGGTTCGTTACATTTTCATCGGGGGTTTATCCAAAAGGTGAACTGATATGAAAATTTTTAGCAAACCTGATTTGATTTGCAACTATCATAAAGATATATAATTCTAAGTCAAGAGGTGGCAAACGAAATATCAAACCAATTGCAAGAAAAAAATTATAGGAAAAACAATCAAAATAAACCGTTCATCCGTTAAAGTTGACAAAATAAACATTGACTTTTCGTTTACAAAAAGAAACATGTACTTTTTTGTCAAAACATGTATAGAAGAGAGTTGACAAAATATTTGCCCGTGAACCCTATCGTACCCACCACCAACTAAACTTAAAGTGGAGGGATTTAAACCGAAAGGTGTCGAAGTTTAATGACATCAACAACAACCTCCACAATCATCGAAGAAGTGGAGCCAACGAAACGATATTTTAAAAGACGGTTGGTTATAAGTACCGATTAAAAAATCATGCAACATATAAACAATAAATTTTAAATTGTTTTTTCTTTTACCAATATAAATACTAACATATTCTAACCATTTTCTACACACTTTCAATACTGATCCATTCAAATTCTTATTATTAAAAGTGGATCCACACAACAACAATCCTTTACGTTGTCCCTCACCACCAGCACCATATTACCCGCATTTTGATCCAAACATGTTTTTTCAACCCTGCAATTGACGTTTTCCAGGTGGGACCAACAATATAATCAAAAAAGCTAACCCAATATCAACCCGATTATATACAGAGACCCAACTGGTTAAGAGGTTCAAAAAAACCGATACTAGTGCTCGGCTCCCCTCAATCTTGGAATGCAAAGGAGGAAGAGGTGTTGACGCATGTGTAAGGATTTAAAAAGACTGATGCACCGAATCTATCAGTACGGTACCGGTACAGGCAGGGCGGCGGCGGCGACAGAGCGAGTGAGCAACAGTGGCAGTTGGCACTAGCAGGGGCAAACTAGGTTGCTGACTTGCTGCTGAATGTTGCTGCGCTGTTTGCCTGTTTCTTTTTTAGTCGTATACCAAAAAAAAAAGGAAACCCAGTCCATCACAGGCCCACAACCCAAATCAATTAAAAAAAGTTTTAAAAAAATGACTAGGCCTGTAAACGAACCGAACGAACACGAACATCGGCGTGTTCGTGTTCATGTTCGTTCATTAAGAAAATGGAAATGTTCGTGTTCGTTCATGTTCGTTCGTTAAAAAACTAAACGAACGTAAACGAACACAAATAAACAAATATAAAACGAACACAAACGAACAAACATAAACAAACACAAACGAACATAAATGAACACATATGAACAAGTCTAACACTTAATAATAATTCATCCAAAAACACATGTAAATTAGTGGTTCAAATGTACATGATTCATCCAAAAATCTATCTTGATTCTACCAAAAAAAATCCATAACGATTCATCAAAAAAGCATCCATCCACCATCCGTGTTTCATCCAAAAATCCATCATCTATTCATCCACTTTTAAACCTGTAGTAAAAATTAAATAAAATACATAAGCTCAAATTATAGGTTCAAATTTGCATACTAAATCAATAATTTAAAATACTTCACCCAATTCATATTTTTCATTCAAGCTCAATGCATGTAATATCGCCATTTTTATATAATTAACAATAAAAATATATATTAGTAATAGACCACTAGTAACAAACAAAAGGTATTATAGTTAAAGAATAAGCAAATTACCTTGGTTTCTTTTTATGAAGTTCATAATAATGAATATTAAAAATAACTTGACTAGTTTAGGATAAATAAAATAAAATAAAAACTTTGTAAACCATATATGAGTTAACGGACTGAGATATAGATATAGATATAGATATATATATATATATATATATAAGCGAACGAACACAAACAAACGAACATAAACGAACTTTAATAAACGAACGTTCACGAACATAAATGAACGAACACGACACGTGTTTATGTTTGTTCGTTTAAGTAAACGAACAAAAAATTTTGTTCGTGTTCGTTCATTTATTAAATGAACGAACATAAACGAACTTCCGGCCGAACAATTCATGAACGTTCGGTTCGTTTACAGGCCTAAAAATGACAGTTGGGGGATTCGAACCCACTACCTCTAGGTTATAAACCAAAGTCTAAATCACCACACCACTTGTTGAACTTTTTATAAGAGTTCACCCTATAATTTATTTAGGGTTTCTCCCCAGTTTTTTTACATTATAAAAATTTCGAAACTCGGGGGGTTTCGATGAACCCCGGTCAATGTAGGTCCGCCCCTGCGCCAATCACAACGCCTGATTGGGAGGAATAAAGGGAAATTGCCAAGCATGTCAACGAATGAGAACGTGGCCTCTAATTGCTAGGTTGGATCAATTTAACTCTTATGAAGAGGTACAAAAAGAAAAACTTCAATTGAGCGCAATGAAACCGAGATGGACGATTTAAAAATCTTGATGAGTAACATCGATCATCTAGTTGGACTGGCACGTGAAGCGGCAAAGCCTCGAAGGCAAAAATTGCCAAAAAAATATGGCTATTAGTAGTCTTTTTCTAATTTTTTTATTATGCAACTTTTTATTGTTATAAATGAATTTATTTAATTGATCTTATATATATTTTTGTTTTTATTTATTAGGTAATTGTTTTAAAATTAGTAAATAATGTTAGTTTAAAAAAATTAAAAAGAGTTGAATGGTGGGTATTTCCATGGTTGCAAAATATAGGAAGATGGTGATATGACGCTGAGGTGGCACAGACGGGCGAGTTGTGAAAGATGGTACACCCCAAGGCTTTATATTTTCAACAAAGTGAACCAAAGTAGAAAAAAAGTTTTCTGATTTAATATGTCGTTTTGGTCCGATTCAGGTTTAAAAACACTAAAACAAAAAAATGATTTGTATTGTAGCTAATTAAATTCTTAATAAAAAGGAGCTTCTACCACCTAGCACGTGTGCAAACGAGTGAATCGTTTTGTGAGTTATTTGAGATTGATTAGCTAAAGGCTCAAACCAAACCGAGCTTAAATGATCTAAAGCCTAAATTAAAGCTCATTTAATAAATAAGCCTGAGACCATGCTTGAAGAGCTTAAAACATATTTTAATTATGTAATATTGTTTAAGCTCTTCAAGCATAGTCTCAGGCTTATTTATTAAATGAGCTTTAATTTAGGCTCTAGATCGTTTAAGCTCGATTTGGTTTGAGCCTTTAGCTAGTCAATCTCAAATAACTCACAAAAGGATTCACTCGTTTGCACACGTGCTAGGTGGTAGAAGCTCCTTTTTATTAAGAATTTAATTAGCTACAATACAAATCATTTTTTTGTTTTAGTGATATATTTAAATAAATTCTAACCATTTTCTACACACTTTATACTGTTGATCAGTTCTTTAACATGATAATGGAAAACGATATTAACCATAAACGTTACATGGTAATCCAGTAAGGTTGGAGAGGAAAGACGTCATGATCCTGATGATGATCGGGTTCCCGTTTTGGATGTATCCATAAGGATGGCTTTAGGTGAGATGAGACTCACGAATTGAGAGAAAACCGAGTTCTTTAGTTGGTGAATTGATGATTTATCATTAGTCTGTTCTCTCTATTAAGCTCTCTATATATACACCCAAGGGGAAACCCTATTTAGGATAGTAAGGATAATTACGTCCATCGAATAATTACCATTTAAATCATAGGGGTAAATAAGTCGATGATCTATTAATTAATAAATGATAATAAAGGCCACATAATAATAGTGAGTCTTCCATATACAACAAAACTGATCCTTGTCAACCTCGAGCTTAAAAAGCTATCTATGACCCAAGTCCTAGCACTAGATATAAGCTCGAAATGAGTCGAGTTTGAGATCTTTTAAATTAAACGAGTTGAACTTAAGCTTATACGAGCTTGGACTCGAGTCCACTTGGTTACTCTTTTGTATATTACCTTCCTTTTTTTCTGGAGAAAAGATTGGAACACGAAATTTCAATAATTTCCTTAATTGTTGTTTTTTCATAAATTCCATATAAGTTGATGTTTGTTTATGCTTTTAACTTGTTTTAATTCGATTGGAATGGCCAAAGTATAAATTATTACCAAGATATATTAGTTTAAAATAAAGTTAAATTACTTTCAATTCACAAAACCATATTGTTATTGGGCTTTTGAGAATACTTTTTATTCAGTTTTATTTATTTAACCAATAACAGAATTTCATAAAGTAAATTAAATGATGCTCTTATAACCAATAACTATTTTGTTTATAAATTAGTTTTACCAATTATAGGGCATCACTAGAAATGCATTTTGATGACATAAGTTATCACTTGCTAAAAAAGTTAGTGTGTAAAATAATAAATACAATGACTATAAAAATGAGAACAAAAGGATTATACAGAATTACTACAATAAGACACGTAGATATATAATTACTGATAATATATTCTAAAAAATGATATATAAACTGTTCATGCTAAAATAATAAAATAAGATTGTTGTGTTAATTTTATAAGTTTAAACAAGTTGAGTCGCTCGTGAATTATTCTTCATCGACTCAATAAAAGCTCGAATCAAATCATATTTAAAATTATATCTCTTTACAAAAGAGCATGAGGTCGAACTTCATCATACACCCAGTTTTATGAGGGCCGCCGTACCTATTTTTATATAGATTAAGAGTATTTATATAATAAATTACACAATAATTGTTATTATGTATATAATTATATAAAATACTTAATTAATATATATTATGTTATATATAACTATAATATAAAAAAAATATATAAATATTTAGTTTTTAATAATAGACAAACTGGGTTTGTATTTGTAACATTACTCACAAAATCGAGCTCGAGTTTATAATATAACTCACAAGTCCTACTCCATCTTTAGATATATATGACTCAAACGAGTCGAGCTAAAACTTATAGATAAGTCAAACTCGAGTCAACTCGTTTCAGCCATAACCTTTCTTATTTTATTATTTGGAATGTGGTATGTTCAATCCATAATAGTTTTCTTTTATTTATTTTACGGTTAAATACATAAAATTACAAACATTTTAAGCAAATCATCATTTTAAGTAGTATATTTTAACACATAATTTTCATCCATTTCCTCACAAAACTAGTATTACTATTTGATCATTATATTGTCGTACATTATAATAACTAAAATATAAAAGTGATGATCAATTGATGAAAATTAAATATGTTTTTATTTGTAATTAAGTGGTTTTTAATGTTATTTTTTATAAATGTATTATCTGATCGACGAATGAATGGGTTTTTTTCTCACAACAAAACAATGAACTAATATAAAATACAATGTTTTTTAACCGTGAGAACCTATTGTCAGAAAACTCACAAGACCTCACCAATACACTACTAACCAATAGACTAGATAAAAGGCAACTTGGCAAAATGCCGGTGCAAGTCGGATTCAAACACGAGACATCTAGGTAGAAAACCAATAAAAGTTGGATTCGAACGTGAACTCAAATTTGAAACCTGTACTAGAAGAACTAATCACTTATCACGGTGCCATCCCCTTGAAAGTTCTAAAAAAAAGCATTGTTATCATGTGGTTTTAGCAATCGATCTACTTTATTCATTTTTTGTAACCTTTTAATAATTAAATTCAATAAGCATATATCACATGGAATATTCCCTAGTATGTTGAAGTATGATAAATCAAGACATGAAAAGGAAAGTGTTAGTGGGAAATGGAAAGAGAAATTGTTGATGCTATCTTGCACTATTTCATTCTTTATTTCTTTCTCTGTATGGCATAAGCTTTGAACAAAGAAGAAATCTTGAAATTAATATTTTTAAATCAATGGTTGAGTTCACTCTGAAAGCATTATGTTCCCCTATATAAAGCATTTGGTTTCTACATTCATGGTTCATCAACACAAAATCTAAGACTATCAATGTTAGAGCATGTGGGCGCGGGTGAATACTTATGGTTGTAGCTCTCCTATCACCCCAGTCCTGAAAGAATAGTTCATGGTTCACGGTGGCTTGTTCATCACTACATATAGGTGCACCAATGATAATAGTGTGCATGCCAATGGTGAGCATGAATGTAGAGCCATGGTTCTTATTATCTTTTTGGATTGGGGTGAAGGGAGCTCCTCCCATAAGTGCCTTTCAAATACTTTGATCACCTTACGGGTTTATTTCTTTTAGTTGGATTGTTATTAATCATTAACATTTTTGTCTTTCTTTTTAATATTTACGTTTTGAGCATCGTTTAGGTTTGGTTCTGTTAGAATATTATGACTCTAATTGTCAATAATCAAAAGTTTTGTTATATCTTGATGCTTGAGTATCGGTTTTTGAATAGTTACAACAACGACTTGTTGGTGAAATTAATCTAGACACAATATATACTAGTAATGGTTAATTTCAATGATAAAAACGTGTATGTTTTTTAGTTATATAAAAAGTCACATTGATCTTTATGTTTATCTTCTTACTTTTATTACGTGTTACAGATGGATATATGAGATCTAGCATTTCACGGAAAAAAAGAAACATATTTGTAGAGCTATCCCCCGAATTAGGCTAAAGTGCAGCTTGTCAAGCCTAGTTCGGATGGGCCTAACTTAACGAGTCCCTTACCGACTTAGCGAGTCCCTTACCAGCAGGCCCATTAGGGAAAAAGCCCACTCTCTCCATATAAAAGGAAACATCACTTAGCATATTCATCAGGTTCTACCCCCTTCCCTCTCTAAACTCTCTCTACATTACAACATATATGAACATACACATACAAATATATTACAAGCTTATCATCACCGATATGATACTGACCTGAGCGTCAGAGTGTCCTCAGGAGCAAACCCCCCGGGCCCTCTAACGGGCGTTTCATGTGGATGCAACTCAGATCTAGACCCGAGAAGACCGAGAGCTGATTCAATACAGTCACCAAGGTGGATCAGATCCGGATTCGACTCACTCAATCGAGCTTCCTTCAACCAAGGTAAACCCAGTGGTTTTGGGACGCTACAATATTCATCAGCAAATGTTGAATGGTCTACTTGTGCAAAGTTTGTTAACATACCAAACAAGAGCATTCACTTGTCGAAGTTGTTTGAACGAGCGTACACATTTTTTATTTGTATTCATGGTTATTCATCTTTATAGCAATTTGTAAAGTTAATTTGACACGATGAATATTACTTTACAAGGTTTTAATTGATAAGACTGGAAGTGTAAAATTGACACAAAAACTAACTTGGATCGGTCGTTGATGTGTTTGATTAGAGGATGTCGTGTGTTTACTTTCTTGTGTTTTTAGTTGTTTATAGTTAAATAAAGACCATGCACTTGAAAAGTTTATAATAATCACCAAATAATCCGTAAATAAACCTATATTAGTAACCCTTTCACATTTTTTAAGTTTTTAAAGTTAATTATTATTATTATTATTAATTAACATAAACTTTTATTACAATAATTAAAAATTAGAGTTAACTAGTTTTTCTCCCCGCGCTTTGCGGCGGAAGTTTGGTTGATTTTTTCCCGCTACGCGGCAATAGTTTGGTAGTTATCGGTTCGGCTCGTCAAAAACCATAAAAGCCGCGCGTTACGGTGAAGCCGTACGATGATATTAAAGTGTCTAATGGCGCGTTTGTGACCTTCGTTACACGCGTTATGGCGGTGACATTCACGTCTTTAAGTACATAAAAGAAACGTATGAAGCTGAGACGGATCGGTTTTGGAGATAGTTTGGTTGTTATCGGTTCGACTTGTCAAAAACCATAAAATCCGCGTGTTGCGGCGTAACAGTACGATTACATTAACGTGGCTAAGGGCGCGTTTGCGAACTTTGTTACACGCATTTGTGGCGGTGATATTCACGTGGTTAAGTAAATAAAAGAAACGTATGAAGTTGAGACGGATCGGTTTTGGAGATTGAAACATAGATAAAAAAAAAAAAGTATTATGTCTTGCACATTTCCAGTGGCGGAGTTTGAAAAAAAACGTAGGGGGCCGGGATTTTTTTTTCCTATTGGGGGGCGGAACTATAAAATTTTCGGACAAATACATATAAATTAACACTACTGAGCGAAAAATCGTCCGAATACGTATATATTAACACTTCTGAGCGAAAAATCGGGGGGGTGGGAGGAGGGGCGGGCCCTTACTATCCTCCGCCATAGCACATTTCGGCCTAATAATTTTGAAAAAGTAATCTAAACTAAAAAAATAAGAAAACTAAAAGGAAAAAGAAAAGCCAAAAACCAAAAAAAAAAAATTATAAGGAGAGTTGGAACCTGCGTCATAATACCCAAGATATGTTCCAAGACTTAAGCTTTTAACAACTCAGCCAAGGAAAGATTTGATATAAACTTGGAAAATTAAATATATAACATAAAAGATAGGCTAATAAAAAATTAATAAGAGCACCGACATTGCTATTTAAGAGTAAGTGAATTACATGGATAGTCCCTGTGGTTTGTGAAAAGCAACGTGTATGGGTACTAAGGGTTTCAAGTTGTAAGTATGGGTATTATGTTTTGATTTTATAACAGTATTGGATACTAACACTAACAGACATTAACTTTTCTGTTAAGTTCAAGGGTATTTAAATCTTCACATTAAAAGGACTAATTATGTAACTTAATAGTTTGGTGAGAGACCATTTTATAACTAAAATTACCCACAGAGACCATCTGTGCAATTACCATTGAAAATTTTCAATTTTAGAAAATAATATGTTGCTACGCGAGAGTACTATCAGAAAACACAATTTGAGAGTAATTTGCTGCTACACGAGAGTACTATCAGAAAACACAGTTCGTTCTTGCTACACGATTCAAAGATATATCCAAGCTATGTCATTTAGAAACTAGTTTGCAACAGAAGCTTGAAACAAGCGAATTTTTTGAAACTTTTAGAAATAAAACCCTACAATGATCCAAATGTAGGTAACTTGAAAGATAAAATATACACAGAAAGTTAAGAAATAACAACCTTTGTAGAGAAGTGTTAGTTTGTTGATAAAGATAATGAATACGGATTTGAGTGTATCCTCACATGTCCTTTGGAGTTTTTGCTTCCACATCACATCTTTTTCCGGCCTATATTGAAATGTCTTCTTATTAAAGTAAAACATATAAAAAGAGATCAACTATTGCATTATATCAACCCTAAATAATCATGGAGGGAATTGAATTATGCAAAAGTACAAACAAACACATCAAACCTAACGCCATACATTCCTCATTGGTAGCATTATATCAACAGTACTTTTTGCGTTATTCGTGTTCATGATGTTCTTTGCTGTAAAATTGTGAACATACCTTGAAACGGTTTAAAACAAACAAGAAAAACTTATTGAAGCAAAATCAAACTAGAAATCATAATCTTGAAATTTTGGAATCCATATGGGTGTTTTCAATTTCGGTTAAACTAATTCCAAACCCACAATTGTTACAACTATTTGGTGATTCTTGTCACAAAGGCCTTCATAATCAGCCAAGTAATCATCCAACCGTGTCTTATACTTTGATATAGAACACGTAAAACATTAACGAAATCGAATATTCAAAGTTTGAATTTTTATTTTCTATGAAATGTGAAACATGATGTTTTAATTGAAGAGTTCACATGGAAAAGAGAAGAATTGAGTTGAAGTATGAGGAGGATTACGATGGAATCAAAAGATTAGTAGATAATTAAGAAGTCTTTTATTATTTATTTATTTATTGCATGTGTTTGAGTCCTAGTCTAGAAAGAATTGTTAGGGATAATTAAGTGAATTTATTTAATAGGTTAAAAGTCATAGCAGGATTAGAAAGTTTGGTTTTGGTTTCTTATATAAAAGGGTCATGTAATATAAGTTTATTAATTTGAATAAAAGATGGAGATTACATAAACGATCTGTGTTCTTGTGTTTGTGAAGGATCTAGGCCAACAAAACACACCCGTTAACATGAATCACATCAAATTCAAGAAAATACTACCTGAATTTCGATAAACATTGTTGGCGATCACCTGCATCTGCAACTTTCATCATAGCCCAATCAAGAAGCTCTCTCCCACATTCACCGATTACGTTTTTGGATCGTTGCATTCACTAGAAGAACGAGGTCTATGCTTTTGGTTTTTTATTTTAGAGAGAGAAAAGAGAGAATCGATTAATTAAAGAATTAAAAAAACAGATAACTACCAAAATTAAAGAGTATTTAAATCACATAATTAACATTCTAGTTAAAAAATTAAAAAGAAAAAAGAAAAAAATTCTGATTCGTTAAAATAAGTTTCTTGTTTTTCTCAAAGTTTAGAGTTTTCTTATGATGTCCCCCGGTATATATAACACTCATCACATAATAAACCTTTTTATATTAATTTTGTAATACTTTTCAAAAAACGGTTCATTTTTTTTTCAAACAGCCGTGTATAAGAGGTTTAAACAATTGCAACTTATAACTAATTAGTTTATTACATACCATCAGGTTTATCCAGAATACATGTTTCGATCCATATACACACATACAGAGGCTTGAACTAGGGGTGTTCATCGGGTTTTTTAATCGGGTTTCAGGTTATTCGGTTCGGGTTATTCGGGTTTTTTGTTATAAGAATCCAACCCGTTTACCGACCCAAATAAAATTCGGGTTAAACGGTTTCGGGTTATTCGGTTTCGGGTTTATTCGGGTCGGGTTAATCGGTATTCGGGTTTCTAAATACAAGTTGCAACGCATACCTTATTATTTAACTTAACATGATATTTATTAAACAATAAACATAAAATGTCAAATAAAAACACTCTCAATATGATTTTTCGTTCAATCCAATGCACTAAACACGTATATTAAGTAAAAAAAATCAAATAAAATAAGCATAAAACCAAAGTGTATCAACCAATCATATAAACTAAAAAAAATACAAATCGTATCAACCAATAAACTCATTAACAATGTTCACTCTTCATATTTTCACCTTCATGTCCGCTCGTCCGTTTCCAATCATGTATTAAAAAAAGTGAAATAAAATAAATATTGAAAATGTTTAGATGTATATTGAGATAAGATTACAAATAACTATTAATAACAAAAAACCATTTTATTATTATTCGGGTTAATCAGGTTAACCCGATTAACCTTTTTTTAACCCAATTACCAAACCGAATACTATCTTCGGGTTCGGGTTCCATCTTAAACGGTTTCGGGTTGTTCGGGTTCCATCTTAATCGGGTTCGGGTAATTTGGGTCGGGTTCGGTATTCGGGTTTCGGGTAAAATGAACACCCCTAGCTTGAACTAATCCCGATCATCCGGCCAGAGAGTTTTATTTTACCTAAAAAAATATTTGATTTAAACCATTAGCTATTGCTAAATACCATTTTTTTTTGTTTTACAACTCAACTTATATGCAGTATAACTTAACTATTGTAAGTGCATATATAGTCTATAAGAGCATCCACCACATAATGATCGGTATATATATAATATTCTTAAAATTATAAGAAAATGTACACTAACTACAGTCATAAATATACAAATTCCTTAACAATTTCTTTAAAATTATAAGGATAAGGAATGAGATGTGAGAAGTTTTTAAAAAATGAACATTTTTTTATGGAATGATGGTTTTTAGTTAAATTATAAAAAGAGTTAATTACACGGATAGTCCCTGTGGTTTGTCAAAAGTAACAAGTTCAGGTACTAATGGTTTGAAGTAGCAAGTTTAGGTACTAACTTTCATTTTTGTAACACTATTAGGTACTAAGACTAACATTCGTTAATTTTTTTGTTAAGTTGGAGTTAAATAACTTTTTTACCCTTTGACTATTTTCAACAGGGACTACCTATGTTACTGTTATTATTAACAGGGACCATTTATTTAAAAGCCACCTCTTTCCTTGTTCTCCCATCCTCCTCATTTGACCTAAAAACACCTCATCCACCACCGCAACAGTAGCCTCTCCCTATCCCATTTATTTCCGGCCGCCGCCCATGAAAGAACTCCGGCGATTGAGACATGTCTCCTGTGTTGGATTCCTTTCACCATCTTATAATCGACTTCCTCTCTCCATCCCCAAACCCCCCTCGTTCTCACCATCTCGTGACTCTCTCTCCCCATTACTCGAATCACACAGCCTCTTGGTGAACCACTAAACCATCGAATCACACAACCTTTGTCGTGACCACACTTTCTTTGCAAACAATTGCCGTGACTACACCATCGAGTCACACACTCTTTGGGTTATCAAACGATGATGGTTCTCATTATTCTCTCAAATTTGCAGAGTTGTATCCATATTGTTGACTACACCGTTGCATATATAAAGCCACCGATTGCAAGATTTCAAGGTATGTGAAGCTAATTTGTTCTCTGTTTGAACTGAATGCCAAATCATGAGAGATTTTGAAATGGTGAGTTCTAGTGGCAAAGGGGTAAGGTCGAAGATGCAGTAGCAATTAACGTCTTGTGTTTGATCACAGAACCCAAACATTCAAAATTGAGGGCTTACACAACGACGATGGTGGAGAAAGAGATGAGGGGGCGTGGATTTGAACTGGACATTTGTGTGATTATGTGTGAGGAATATGATTTAGATTTAAGTTTATTTATTTAATATTTTATGGAAATTACACAAGTGATCCCTATCATAAAATAGAGTTAGTTATACAAATGGTCCCTTAAGTAATTAAAGGGTAATTTGGTCATTTTACCTAAACTTAACAAAAAGGTTAACGAACGTTAGTCTTAGTACCTAATAGTGTTACAAAAATGAAAGTTAGTACCCAAACTTGCTACTTCAAACCATTAGTACATAAACTTGTTACTTTTAACAAACCACAGGGACTATCAGTGTAATTAACTCTTATAAAAATAAGGATAAATAACCTGATGTGAATCTATACTATATAATAAATAAAGGTTTTTCATGTCACTTGTCGCCTCCATATTTATTCTCATCATTCTTTTTCCACCTCTCTCTCTTATTAAATACATCTCTATTTTGTAATAATAAAATATTTTTAAAAGAAAATATTAATCTTTATATTAATAAATCTCCTGACATATTTTGACGAGTGTATGAGTTAACAAATTATATTGTATTTCACGGGTTTATTCAACCCGTGTAAAACATGAGTTTTAAAAAAATAATTTTCTTTACTTAATATATAATATTGTATTTATTCAACCCATGTAATAGACGAGATTTTAACCTCGTGCTCTAATAGCCAAATGTTTTCCACACCATTTACATATAACCACATCATTATTATTATCATGGAAATTAACATACAAGTCATTAACACCCTTAACATTTAACATCATCATAAGTACATAATTGCATACTCTATTTTAAACCTTTATAAAATAGGCTCTCCCATATCACCTTTCTCACCAAAGTATGTTGATTTCCTAAAAGTAAACCAAAATAACACATAATCCAATTAATTTATTTGTTGGTCTAACTGAACGACAATATCCCTAACCAAACTCCATTTAACCTTATTTAATTGTAGGCATCCACTTGCTTACATTTTAATTAAAAAAAAATCGAGTTTAGAGCCCTTGACTCGTTATTTCAACCCAAACCGACCTGTAGGTGCAAAACTCACCAATTCATGTTTAATCACCTGTAATTGCATTTTTAAAACTGTAAACACATTTCATTAATTACAATTGGCTATTAGAAACCAATAACTCAAGTTTTCTTAGATAAATTTCATGAACTTTATTTTTTTCATACAGCATGTACAACCTGCTTTATTAAGCGTTTTTACCAATTTACAGGGCCGGCCCACATAGGGGTGCAAGTTGAGCCACTACACGGGGCATGTTTAGAGTGGGGCATAATTTTAAAAAAAAATTATATATATATTATAAAAAAAATTAAATAACTTATAAAATCTGAAAATTTTTATAAAATTTAGGGGCAAAAAATTATTTTTTAAATAACTTATAAAATCTAAAAAAAATTATAAAGTTTGGGCCCAAAAAGTTTTATTGAAGGAGAAATGGGGGCATTTTTCTTATGTCAAGCCAGATACTTAATTTCTCGGGGACGTCCCTGCCAATTTACAGTCCAAATGTGCCTTTGACCATGCATACACACTTCCTTTTTTTTTAACTCACACCATTTTGTTCATTATGGGACTTGAACCCTCGACCTCTTTGGGAAGAGACGCATTTTGTTAACACCTTAATACCATTGGACTACAAACCCTTTTGTGCATACACACTTCGTGTTTGCTTATCATTCTCCAAAAACATGGCTTCCTATCATGTCTAACTTGATAGACTTAAAAGGTTTAATATTTTCACTAGAGTTAAGTACATGGATGGTCCTTGTGTATGTTTAAATTTTGGATTTAGTTCATAACTTTAAGAAACTATACTAACAGTCCTAAAATATGCATAAACATAACATACTTTGTCCCCAACTTAGATGGACGTTAAGTTTTGTAGTTAAGTAGGTGTGTAATGATCAAAATACCCCTTAGTGTTAAAAAAATAAAAACTAAACTGTTAAATATTATATGGGACCCACCAAACCCACTACATCTTATTCTTATACAACCTAGACCACCACCCTATCTCATCTCCAACCATCATCCCTTGTTTTCCAGGCGACTACAACTCCGACGATCATAAAACCATCGAACTCTATACATCGGAAAACGCTTCAAACTAAAGATAGGGATTTGGACTATATATATATATATATAGGGAAGGTATAAAATGAAAACCCACCTGAGTTGAGAAAACCTAAAAAAAACCCTATGTAATTTTTTTTAAAAGGGTAGGTTTGTTACATATTTTCGTCACTTTTTGTAAAAAAAAAAACGCTAAGTAATTTTTTTTAGAAAAATTATATAAAAAATGAAAAAAGACCGTTTTTGGAAATGTAACATATGTAACATTTTTGTAAAAAAAAAATATTAAATCTGGTCGGTGCTTTTTTATTTTATAAAAAAGTAATGAAATTATATAACAAATCTATCCAAAAAAAATATATATATACACATGTTTTAAGCTGTTACATATGTGTTACAGGGTTTTCAAACTAACAATCCCCAAAATATATATATATATATATATATATATATATATATATATATATACACTAGGTTAAAATCTCGTGTATTACACGAGTTGAATAAATATAATATTATATGTTAAGTAATAAAAAATATTTTTTTAAAACTCGTGTTTTACATGGGTTGAACAAACCCGTGGAATATAATATAATCTGTTAACACATACATTCGTCAAAATATGTCAGTAGATTTATTTATTAATATAATATATAGATTATTATTTATTTAAAAATATATTATTACTAAAAAATAGAAGTGTATTTAATAAGAGAGAGAGGCGAAAAAAAATGGTGAGAAAGAATGTGGATGTGACATGTGGCATGGAAAACCTTTATTTATTATATAGTATATATATATATATATTATATGGGGAGGGTTTCAGAGAAAACCAGATAGTTAAGCGAAAACAAGAAACCACTAAAAAATCAATTTTAACCAATTATATAATAATATTTATTTTTTATTTTTATTTATTTATAAGAGTATCAATGTAATATTATACATCTTTACCAAAAAAATCATTTAAGTATTGGTTTACGTATACGTAACACATAGTGTTACGTATATGTAAACAGAAAACAAAAAAATTGTTATTACGAATATGTAAAACACAATACGTAAAATGATTTTTTGTTAAATTGTGTAATATTATATCAATACACTTAGAAATAAATTAAAAAATATATATATAAATTATTTGATTGGTTTTTAGTGGTTTTCTCGGTTTTCGCCTAACTTTGTGGTTTTCTCTTGATCCCTCCCCTATTTTATATATATATACATATATTACACACACATACTTAATATCGTTTCAATCCAGATCAGAAGGTGAACCCTGGAATGAGGTAGCCAAGCCGGCGGCCACTCATTCACCACCACCAAACAGCAGCGCCCCACACCACCTCAGGCCACCATCACCTACAATTCAACCCCCAAATCCAAAACCCCCCCTTTCTCTTTGTCGTAACTTTCAAATTGACAAATCCGCCCATCTTCAACCTCTCGCCATCTCTCCAAATCGAAAAATCCGGCGGTGATTTCGTTTGATTAAGGAACCTTCAACACCACGCACTTCGTCAGAGATCTTGAGTCCATCAAGTTGCATTTCCATAATTCGTTCTGTAAGGATGAATTCGTATCTGGATGAGTTTTCTAGTTTTTCAACAAGGATGAGTTTTCTTTTAATCCTCTACCTATATATATATATAGAGAGAGGGGAGGATCAAATAATAAGTAGTTTTTCGCTAAAAAATGACAAAAACTTTAAGAAACAATACCAAACGAACTCCGATTGAGCTAATTTCAGTCGTCGAACTTTACCATCTTAGCTTTTAGGGTTTAGCTTTTAAGGTTTATATTTTAGGGTTTTACCCTTATGGTTTAGCCTTAGGGTTTAGATTTTAGGGTTTTACCCTTATGGTTTAGCCTTAGGGTATTTTATTGTTTAGATTTTTTTTTGGGTGGGGGGGTTTTATGTTTTTTTTGGGTGTGGGTGGGGTGGGGGTTTAGGTTTTTGGGGGGTGGGGGTGGTGGTTTTAGGCTTTTCGGGGTAGGGTTGGAGGGGGGGTTTAGGTTTTTGGTGGTGCGGGTGGAGGGGGGTTTAGGTTTTTGGGTCCGGGTTAGGGTTCGATGAGACGGTTCCAACGCCGCTGGAATGAGCTCAATCGGAATTCGTTTGACCCACTTCTTAGTATTTATTAGCGAAAAATCACTTTTTAGTGGAACCATCCCCTATATATATACACACACATACATACATATATCTATAAAGGTTTATTAACATAAACAAACTTTTCATCAAACAGTTTATGAAAAATCCACTGAAATACTTAAAGAAAATAGTGATCATTGGTTCTAAGATCATATCTGAATTTTCTCTAGGAACTAAGTGGGGACTAGATTTATTTGGAAGATTGAGTCACCTTTCCACCTGAATTGTTTTCCGGTTCAATACTAGTTGGCTGAGATAAAAGCTAAAATTCAATTTAATCCTTTGTTTTTAATGGGATATGCTTTGGAATTGAAGGATTTTTAATATTCCACTTGGAGTCATCACCGTTCATTTCATTTGATTTTTAATATTTCACTTTGACTTTTAATATTTCTATTTATATATTTGCTTTGGAAATAGAGGTGCTCAAGTGTCATATTTTTAATTATATATTTGCACTTTGAGTTTTCATATTTTCAATATGCTCGAATGTGAAGCCTATATGAAAGTATGATATGGACATACCATAACAAAAGTAAATGGAGATGCGTACCATTTGCTTATAAAATTTGCACTTAACTTATCACTTCTAATATATTTGAATTTCGAGATGTGTATTATGCGTTTGATGTTATGCTTTAATGAAATTTCTTAAGTTTAGACGATCCTCGTATTAAAAGTATTTGTTTATGCGACATCAGTAAATTTATGATATCCACGCGTGTAGATACAACTATTTATTTCTTTATTTTTACATTAAAATGTTCATTTTGTACCAAGCCTAAACATTTTCAATGCACGATGAGTTTGGGTATGTATTTCTTTATATTCATTATTATATATTGTATTAATTTTAACTGTTCGCATATAGTTGAACTCATTCTTATTACGCAATGAAAATATAGAGATGAGATAATATTTTAGAGGTGATAAATTAGGAAAATTTTACATACGAATCAACAAGCAACACTGTTTTACATAAGAATTTATCACACGTGAACTCACATTGACCCAACGTCAGTTCACATTTGAACTCAATGTCAGTTCACGTGTGAACCAATTATTTAATTATATTGGAAAAAGATTTAACAAAACTATATCAAGTGAGGTGTCTACTTAAAGTGAAAAACGCGCTTGTTTTGATGTTGTAATTTGTTTGATTTAATTATAATTGGGTTTTGCATATGCTTCGGATCAAAGAAGAACATAATACTAAGAGTACAAGGCATGTACTCCGGATAGTCTAACTACTCAGGAGAAACATTTGTTTCTCCGTAGTAGAAGGCAATCTCTCCGGACCAAGGTGCGCTTCTTCTACCGAAGACTACTCCAGAGGTCAACTAACTACATAGAAGTTACTTAGTTAGTTATGTCAGTCTACCATTCTAGAAAAGTCTAGAAACTAATGTATAGGTCAATTTGTATTTTGTCTGTAAATAGCTAGTTAGAGTTCAATGATTTGTAAATGCAATTGCCAATTTCTCACGTGCACGAACTTTATCAATCACTATAAGTTGGCCTTTGATTTACATTTTGTTCTTATCTGTTTGTGATTGAATCTATAATCAAATTGCGTGATCCTGCCATACATTTTGATCACGGTATTTTGTTCTTGAAAGATAATCAATCCTACATTGTTAAAACTAAATGTTATATGCGATCTGCCAATGACTATTCTAAGTCGATGATATTCTCTTAACTGGAAATGATGAAAAGGAAATGTCCGCTTTCAAGGGTTTCTTACATTCCACATTTCAGATCAAGGATCTTGGTTCTCTTAACTACTTCTTGGGAATTGAAGTTCTTAAGATTGATTCTGGGGTGATCATGACTCAACGAAAGTTTTCCAAAGATCTTTTGACTGAGTTTAATGCTACATATATTTCTTTTGTTACTTCCCCTCTGCCATTGCACTTACAACTCAAAACTAGTGAGGTTGGGTTCTTAATGAACCTTTAGACTATCGAAGGCTTTTTGGGAAGTTGAATTACTTAACTCATACTAGGTCAGATATGGCTTTTGTTGTTCAATTTCTCAGCCAGTTCATGAGTGATCCACGGGTTCCTCATTAGGATGATGTATGGCATACTCTTCGTTATGTCAAGGGTACTTGTTCTTAGGGTTTATTATTCAATGATAAACCTGATTTTTCTTTAGCAGCATATTGTGATTCTGATTGTGCTTCATGTCCTAACACTCGATGCTCTATTAGTGGTTATTTATTCTCTTTTGGAGGTAGTTCCATTTCTTGTAAGCCTAAGAAACATGCCACCATTTCTCTTTGCTCTACTGAAGCTGAGTATCGTTCTATTCGTCGAGTTACTGAGCTTGCTTGGTTAACTCGTTTGTTTTCCGAGTTTCACGTTCTTTGTGTCACTCTTGTTCCTCTCAAATGTGATAGTCAAGCTACTATTCATATTGCTAAAAATTTATTTTTTCATGAACGAACCAAAGATATTGAATTGAATTGTCATTTTATGCGCTAGAAGCTTCAGAATCTTTAATTTTGCTTTCTCATACGCGCACTTTGGATGAACTTATGGATTTGTTTACCAATAGTTTGTTTGGTCATCCACATGTGGATTTGAATTATAAGTTGGGGTTGTATACACCTCTAACTCGAGGAGGGGGGTGGTTATTCTCTTATATGTTTCACATGAAACTTGTTTCTTTGACTTTTATGTTTTGCACGGAACTTGTTTCTTTCATGCGTATTTTGACTTTCGTTTAGTTTATTTTTTTCAGATTAGTTTCTTGTTGATTCTATATATAAACAACCTTATATCATTATTATCAAGTTATCAATGATAATAAAAAAAATTCCCCAATATTCCCTCTCGTTTTTACAACACTTCCAATTTCTTGTTAAAAATCGATCTTCAATTTTGGGTTCTTCTTATCGATTTTCTCCACACATGTACATACACCAATTTTGACCAAGAATGGAAGTCTTTGGCTTCCTTTGACTCCTTTTTAATTTGACTTTTAAGAATGACATAACCAGTCCCTTTAGTTTCAAAAGTATTTATTTTTACACTCAAGTTTAGATGTTCCCTTATAACTTATACTTTATAAAATATAGATTACTACTACAATTCCCTTAATATTCAATACTTGAATTATTTATAAAACTATACATTTTCACCAAGACTTTTTATAATAATTGTATAAATCCCCTTTATCCACTATAAAAATGTTTATAGATTATACAAAAAAATAGATGTTATAAAATAAATATATTTATGTTTACCCTAGAATAATTATATGTGTTTTTACTTTAATACATTCAAAATAATTATCAGTTTTCTTATTACTCTCATTTTGCTCGTTAAAGTTGACAAACATTCCAAGTTAATCGATATTATCGATATTTTGAGTCATATTATTCGCACCTTAACTTTTATTTTATATAACTCAATTTTTTATAAAAGTTATATCGAAACACTAATAAAAATAAACACATCATAACATTATATCCGTATTCATATAAAATATTATATATTCAAAATTATAAAAATAAAATAAAATTCGACATTAAATAAAAATACAAGAATTTTTTTAAAACTAAATAGTCACATATAGTGCACGTAGTAAATGTTGAGGTGAAATAGATTTATCCTGATATTTTAGATACTAAAAGTATATTATTAAATGTACTTATCTTAACTTGATTGTTTTTTATTTATAGAAAAATATCCGGATATGATGAATTATTAATTAAATAATAATTCACCTTTATATAAATAATTGAATTTGTATATATTTGAGTGACTTTCCTTATATTTATAACCACCTAAATCTATAGATTTTCAAATAAATTAATTAAAAGATCACCTTAATTAATTAATATTAATATGTGAACATCTAAAACTAAAACTTGTCTTCTCTCTCTCTAACATAAAACAACACCTTTGACGAGCTCATCACCGTACCTCTCTCATTTTTCTATCTTCTATCAGCAAACAAAAAATTAGGGTTTTCAAACTCTTCAAATTTTCAAATTACTACGTACCATGAGAGATTCCAAACTGGATCTGTTCGATCCAAGGACTGCTGTCATGGACTCTGACTATACTGCCGAAGTCGGCCGAGGTGAAGGCGACTTTGGTTTCGCTTTCAACGATAGCAATTTCTCCGATCGGATTCTTCGAATTGAGATCATTTCCGAATCCATAGAGGCTAGAACCGATGGAGAAGGTTGCACCAGTATTGCCGATTGGGCTAGAAATCGGAAGCGCAGGCGAGAAGATATCAAAAGAGAAAACGGTAATTTGTATATTTCGTATCTCGTATTGGAAATTTTCGTAACTCAGAGGTCGATTTGCGTGTATCTGTATCTATTGTTTGTTGTTGATATACATGATTTGGAGAATTGTATGTTATAAGATGTTAAGAATTTGATGATTATTATTAATCCAGCTTAGGTTATATGTAATTTAGTTAAGTTGTTCGACATGACGGAAATGATATGATGTTAGGTTTATTTTCCATTGATTTGAAGCTTTGACAGATGTTTTTAGATATTGAAGTAGTTTGACAATTCTACTTTTGTTTAAGGGAACAAGCTATTACCAAATTACCTTTTTAAATCATATGTTCACAGAGACAATAACATGAAGATTGCAAATGACTAATAAGAAGTGCTGTAGTGATACTGCGCGTGCCCCGTTCCGTTTCCTGAGACAATTTTTTATTATAGGGTCATTTCTTAGTCTGTTAGTGTGTTAAAGTTGTTAATAGCAAGTTTAACTGACACAGCAGTATGCAAAAGGAAAGTACTCTTTTACTCGTCTTTCGGTTTCTTGCGAGTGTGATTCTTGGTGCTGCCATTTGATGAGCTGAAGAAACATATCCATGGTGGAAAGCAAGAGGAAGTGTGTAGGGTGGATGGTTAGTTACTGTTTTTTAGTATTATGTTCATCAAAGGAGATACTAGAGTTTCTTTACGACTTAGTTTGATTGTTAGCAAACTTTTTTTACCTATCGGATGTTTATTTAAATAAATAGTTGGTTGTATTTCATTCAAGGTATGCTAGACTCGTCTCGCCGTATATTGATTTGCTATAAATTCTTTATGTCTCTTCATTATGTTTTCCTTCCTACGAAATGTGCTAGGTATGTTGGATAACATGACTGTTCTTCACATGAGTGCTCTACATGCTTCATAGCCTGAACAACATTATGCAAATTTGGTTACTTTGAGCAAACATGTGTCTACTGACATTGATAATGACATTTTAGCTTTCACAGTTGTAGACGTGGCTGCTGCGGGTCCAGAGGAACAACTTCTGAATCAGCCTGATAGCATTCCTGATGATGTGGACACTGAAAATCAGGATGAGGAGACTGCAGCAATGATTGAAGAATCACCATCAGGTATGATGGTTTTTTCCTACTGTTTTTTTAAATGTTGATGTTGTGTTCATCTCAGAATCATGATCATATCAAAATTTGTTAGCCATGTTACATTTTAAAGTATATTCAGTAACTCCTACCTTTTTTAATATGTTGTCAAGGCGTGCTCCGAGGCGCAAGTTTAGTGCCTGGTGGAGACCTAGGCGCAATTTGGGGCTTTTCTTGTAAAAGCGAGCTCAGACGAGCGCCTAGGCGCGTTTTCCGGCTAGATTCCGGCTAAAAAGTCGCCGGAACTTGTCTAAAACCCCTAATCAAGCCTGGAATCACCTTAAAAAAAAGACTAAACTAGCCCTAAACAAGCCTAAAACAAGTTTAAAACCCCTAAAATGATATTCTTACACCATGCGCCTAGCTTAAAAAAGCCCTCGCTTTTTTTGCGCCTTGCGATTAGGCTCCGGTGCGCCTATGCGCCTTGACAACTATTGAACAATAGTCATATCAGGGGTCCACATCATTTGCTGATTTTTTGTAAATCAATTTTGTCTTGTTCTTGTTTGGTTTAGTGAAAGACACCAAAAAGTTGTTGCTTGTGATCTTGTAAGGCACACTGAATTTAAAGGAGGTTTGAATGTGCTGTGTGATGAAGAGATAGTATTGCAGATATGTTGTAGTAATCAAATAGTTGGCTATAATTCATGCCTATGAAAGGTTTATTCCATTATAGATGATAATATTGTTAGATCTGCTCTTCATAGATCAAATTTGGAATCAAACAATTAAAACCGTCTTTTCCTTTTAGGATATTATTTTAACCATTTCTTGATTAAGATGACCAAATGATGCTGCTATGGTTCTAATTCAATTGTCAGGATTTAATCAATCTACCTGAATTCCTCCACTCTTCATTTTGTGGGTCCGATTTTCTTTATCCACACTTCAAGTAACTCTAATCCACTATCACATCTCCTTTCATGAATGCTTTTATGGGTCCCACAAATGAATCTCAAGTTACCAACACAAAATCGGTCCTAAACATCTTTACCTTCTTGAAGTCTGGCATTGAGCTGTTTGTATTTACTGGTTCTTCCATTTCACTTTACAGGATATGAAGGTGCAAACGACATTGATTCAGACTGGAGCATGGAGTGTTCAACAGTTCTGAGAGTAAAAACTCTACACATTAGTTCTCCAATTTTGGCAGCAAAAAGCCCATTTTTCTACAAGGTGAATCTTAATATCCAAACAGGTGCACTTTTTTCTGTCATTGAAATTCTCTATTTAATAACCTGCATTTCCATTTATCTTCAATCTAGCTTTTTTCCAATGGTATGCGGGAGTCGGAGCAACGGCATGTAACTTTGCGGATCAATGCCTCTGGTACATTTTTTTATTTTCTTTTAAGCTTACTATACTTTGTATGATGGATACTTATAGATAATTCCCTGCTTTTTCTTTATGGAACAGAGGAAGCTGGACTTATGGAACTCCTTAACTTCATGTACAGCAATACCTTAACAGTGACATCTGAACTTGCTATTCTGGACGTGTTGATGGCTGCTGATAAATTTGAGGTGGCTTCATGCATGCGATATTGCAGCCGTTCATTGAGAAATCTGCCTATGACACCTGATTTTGCACTACTGTATCTTGAACTTCCATCCACTGTTTTAATGGCTGAGGCAGTTCAACCATTGACTGATGCAGCAAAACAATTCCTGGCTGTTCGTTACAAGGATATAACCAAGTAAGCTCATTTTCCTTTTTTCACTTCTTTCTTTTTTTCGAAATGGCAAAAAAGCTCACGCACCCATGTCACTAAAAAGACTCGAACACACAGCTTACAAGATTGCATTTTATTTTCATTTAGTGTGGTTTAAAGGATGTTTCACGATTTTGGACTTTTGGTTAATTACATTTAAACCTTGATAAAGTTATACCCTTCACCCTTGGGACCGGAAACCTGTATTCATTTAGCGAGGTGACCTATTATCATAAACGGATTTTTTTTTCCTTTTTTGATGAATAAATAAATATTAATATAAAGAGCTTTTCAATATGATATATGTACTAAGAAAAATTTATAAGTATTATTTGATTGTATGGAAGCTCAGAGGTTTTAATTAAACTTAATGTCTCTAAAACCGACGTTCATGTACATAACAAACGCGAAGGCTTATAGTCTTTACTTAAAAAATATATATTTTTTCCTGGGTTGTATTTTTCAATGAAATCGAGTAATTTATTACTTCATATTTTGATTGGGCCCTTAAGTATTCAACTTCTTTTTGTTACTTCATGCATTTAGAGAGGTTATTGCTATATGTAATCATCAGGTTTCAAGAAGAGGTTCTTAACTTACCTCTTGCTGGAGTGGAAGCAATTTTGGCAAGTGATGATCTCCAGGTGGCATCAGAAGATGCAGTTTACGATTTCGTCCTCAAATGGTCCAGAATCCAGTATCCTAAAATAGAAGAACGACGAGAAATCCTATCCACACGTCTTGCTCAGTTCATCCGTTTCCCTTACATGACCTGCAGAAAGCTCAGAAAAGTCATGGCCTGCAACGACTTTGACCATGACTTTGCACAAAAAGTCGTGGTCGAAGCCCTTTTCTTCAAAGCGGAAGCCCCACACCGACAACGCACCCTAGCTGCTGACGAAAGCCCGAATCCAAACCGCCGGTTCATCGAACGGGCCTACAAGTACAGGCCCGTTAAGGTGGTGGAATTCGAGCTGCCACGTCAGCAATGTGTGGTGTACCTAGATCTGAAACATGAAGAGTGTGCAGATTTGTTCCCGTCGGGTCGGGTCTATTCTCAAGCTTTTCATTTAGGCGGTCAAGGGTTTTTCTTATCGGCTCATTGTAACATGGATCAACAAAGCTCGTTTCATTGCTTCGGGCTTTTTTTGGGGATGCAGGAAAAAGGGTCTGTGACGTTTGCGGTTGACTATGAGTTTGCAGCACGGTCAAAGCCTACGGAAGAGTATATCAGTAAGTATAAAGGGAATTACACTTTTACAGGCGGAAAGGCGGTTGGTTACAGGAACTTGTTTGCGATTCCGTGGACTTCGTTTATGGCTGAAGATAGTCTTTACTTCATCAATGACATTCTCCATCTTCGGGCCGAGCTTACTATTAGGCACTGAAGACTTGAATCGGTTAGTAATATTTCTAACCTCTTTTTATGTTTTCGTGTCTCTCAACTGAAACCAAAACCTTTGGAAAAGATGAAAATGTAAATTGGTATTCTGGATCTGGAACATTTCTTTTCTGCAAATTCGTATTTAAACTGGCATCTTTCTCGATAAAATATGGAATTTTCTTGATACCACAATTCAAACAAATAGCAAACGTGATGTTTTGTCGGTTGGGTGTTTATAAGCTGGATTGAGCCGGTTAGTCGGTTCAAGATTTATACGGTTCGGCTCGGGCAGAAGCGGATATAACCTTTTTTTATTTGTTTTTTCATTTTAGGAATATGCAAGTTATATGTATTAACCACTAGTTAATTCCACCCACGTGCTGCGGCGGGGGCCTTAAAATTTGTAAGGCTCCTTTCGACGATCTGCACACTAGTATTCACCTGTGAAAAAAATTCACGTCGAAGCGCTAATAGAAATAAGCACTTTCGAAATGGCAAATCGTGAATCTTATAAAACGTTATATTTTAAAGGTTGTAAGAAGAAACTATAAAAAACTAAACCTTGAGGCAGCTTCGACGACTTGTACGTTCATGTTTCGATAAATTGTATATTACCAAGAAAACTCGGTTTTCAATTAAACATATATCGAAACGTAGATAAAAACAAGTACGTCGCAACGATATATTTAGAATTTTGTAAAACATCTTATTTTAAAATTTATAAAAGAAAAATAAAATATGCCTAAAATTAATTATAATTATTAAAATAATAAAAAAAACTATAGAAACGGGAACGGGGGGTTGAACCTGCACTTAGCCAACCCGGGCGAGCACGCAAACCATCGAGACAATCCTTGGTTTTGTGTTTAAGCTGTATCGGCTTCTATTTAAGTAAGAAAAAAGAATTAAAATGTAAGCTTCCCAAACTTGTACATTCAAGCTTCTCAGACTTGTAAATCAGTGTTAAATGAACGGTGATCATCGACAGTTTTGTAGTAGATATAATATTCATTAAACTCTTCAATTATTTTTTTTAACACAAACAAACTATTTAAGAAAAATAAAATAATCAGCTTAAAACGTCAAAAGTAAACTGTCAAATAGTTTAAACCAGTTGGTCCAGCCAACACACTTAACCTGCCTGGTTTGTTTTGTCGTTTTGCATTGGCTTAAAATTTTCATAAAAACCCACCAAGTTGACCATAAACACCCTTTATAAAAGACCATCTTTAACCGGAGGACGGGCGTCACTAATCGCCCTTCACGTCAGCATGCTCCTCTTTTTCCCCTCCCTCTCCACATGGATTTGGCTCTCGCTACTCCCTCTCACAATTCACCCAAGGAGACATTTCATCCTCCCTCTCTCCTTGTTACGTACTTACCACTCGCCTGGCCGACTCTTTTCCACATTGGTCCACAGGTGTCGAAGGACGTCCCAGTTGAAGATGGTCTAATAAAAAAAATTACATATAAAGATTTGTAACCTAAGAAACATTTTATGTCGTTTCCTATAAGTGAAACCTATATTATTGTAATAATATGATTTCAAAGGTAAATTAATTAAGAAGCATTAAAGATGCACTTTTTGAATAGATTTTCAGTTATAGTTTTATTTTTACTACATAAAAGTAAATCAACGACTAAAAAGGTTAAATGTGTCCCATGTATTTTGTATTGTTTAGTATACACTAATTCATTGTTATGAAAACTTATTTTATTTGATCTTCATTTAATATAAGATATTTATTGTTTTTATTGGTGTAACTATGGATGATTTAGCAAATAAATAAATAATTAAGAAACCTCGATGATGATAATTTATACAATTTCATATATTATGTACATACAAAATCAAATTACAGTGCCGACAAATGGACTTACAAGATCCACAAAAGTTATATACAAGATAGAATTTCAATACAGAACTAACAAGTTAAATACAAGATACAAGATAATAAAAATCAAATAGTATATATTGGATAAGTTTTATAAAATTAAAGATTATAAAAATAAAAATTTTATAAAACAAATCATGAAGAGAGTAAGAGAAGAAATGAGGTTGTAAGCATCATTGCAAACAATATTAACACCCAATTGTGTTACTCTTTAGTGATTACTATCACCTTTGTAAAAAAGAAAAACATATTCATCTTTTCAAGTTTTTTATAGTTAATATATGTATTATCTAAACCTTAAAAAGCGTAGATAACTTGTAACGGTGTCTCCGCCAGATAACGGTGGATTGTAACGGCCTTCGTCAACCGCCACGGTGGATTGTAACGGCCTCCGTCAATCACCACCGCCACCGCCACTACAGTCAACAACCGCTACCCTAACCACGGTGGATAACATCGTCTCTGTCAACCGCAAGGGCGAAGCTATGAAGTGTCATTTTTTCCGTTAGTAGTGTTAATTTTTCCGTTTTCGTCCGAAATTTTTTTTACGTATAGAGCCAGCCCCTTCTTATTTTCTTCGGCCCCTGCTTATTTTCTTCGGCCCCCGCTTTTTAGATTTTCAAGCTCCGCCACTGGTCAACCGCCACCACCATTTTCCCCATCTAGCGTCTCCTTCAACCGCCAACCGCCAACATAACTTCACCCGTCATTTTCCACCGAATGTTTCAACAGTCGCGTCCTTTCTCTAATAACTGTCGCCGCCTCACCGGTACCATACCTATAAATACATCTCGCATCCCTTCTCTAATAACTGTCGCCGCCTCGCCGGAATACATCTTCATATCCATTAATTTCTTCTTACTCTGGTGGTGGCACTGGTGTGGTGATGGCAGTAACCGGAAATAGTAGTGGCGGGAAGAGATGGTAGAGAGAGAGAGTAGAGAGTGGGGGCAATGAAGATGTACGGAACACATACCCTGCAAAATGGGCAAAGATCGGAGAAGATGAGCGATCTCCGGCAGAGCAAAAGAAAGTCGGGGGTTGTTGGACGGGAAACCGGCGGTGAATAGATGGAGGCTGTGGGGGTGGAGAACTGTACGTAAAAAGGAGAAGATTGTGTGGGCAAGTTTGAAAAGGGGATTGCTAAATTACTAAATTAGATTCCTTCTGTAAGTTTCCTAGCTATAATAAATTTATTTTAAATTAAGTTTTTAATCTAAAAAAATATCTTTTATCTTTCTTTTTAACAAAAAAGTGTTACTACCACACCAGAAAATAGGGTGTTCAGAAAATCCAAATCCGAAACTGAATTCGAATTATCCAAAATTACGAATCTGAATTATCCGAAAATTGGGATATCCGGAATTTCGTATATCCGAATCTGAAATATTAAATTTTTGTTATTTTTTAATTATTTATATAATTAAAAGATATGCAGGTATAACACAAACATTCAGCAAAAAAAACCCTAAATTGAGTTGCGCCCAAACTTAGCTGCTCGATGTCTTCTTCTGGTCCGCCTCCTTGTCCACCGGCGACCGCTGCCTGCCGACCTCCGTCTCCCTACCGACCTCCACCTGCCGACCGTCGCTTCTGTGTTTAGTTCTTCCACAAGACCTATTTTCTGTGTTCTGTACGGTTTGGTAATTTATGTTTTCAAATTCTTGTTTTGATACGGTTTGGTAAAATTGATTTGCTCATGTTGATATCATATATGTGTTCACAGTAAAGAAAGAGATTGTGTTTTCATGGACAACAGTCTCATCCACCATATTAGACAAAGAAATTAAAGCAGTTTTGTTCTTCTGGTCCAAGCAAAACCCATTTCATTCCAAAAACTTTTCCTTTAATTTTTCAAGGGAAGCTCTATTTCTACACCCCGCATCAAAAAAAGTAAAAAAAATCTTATACACCCGTTTAAAAAGCTTATTTCTTAATCTGATGATTTCTTGATGTGACATACTCTTCTTAAATTCCATCATTTTTCACGTTTTAAGAGAATCTTTCATTATTTTTAACCTTTTTTTTACAATTTTATATACTAAAAATAATTTTCATAATAAAAATATATTTTATTCAAATAATTAAAACTTTATGTTCTTTCATGGTCTTTTTAACGTTTCTTTTTTAATTTGTATTTGTATGTAAAATGATGTAAATTGTAAAGTTAGTTTTATATTTTTATTTATTTATTTTTTTAACTTAAATTAGATTTTAATAAAGTTAAATAAATTAAAAAAAACTTAAAGAAAATCATTGATAACTACATTATTATGTAAGACAACTCGTTTTATAGTAGAATTCATTGATAATAATTGTAATGGCTTTACTAGTTTTACGTTCCGGTCTAGTTTCATCGTTATGCGTGTAAATAATTTGAAATGACACAAGATTACGTCAATAATTTGAAACGACACAAGATTCCGTCAATTATTTGATACGACATAAGATTCCGCCAAAACATACTATATAAACAACTAAATATTCCATTCACTTATTCATTTAATCTGAATTCTCTATAAATTCTCTCAGAATCTGATAAAAACGAGTTAAGTATGACTGTTTTTGGTGAAAACTATCTATAGAATGTTGGTGAATCTTCTAACAATATATCAGAGTTTTACACTAATCAGGTTGACGTTCATGATTATGTTTGTATTACACAAATCTAATATTTTAATGTCACAACTCTAGTAACCTAATTGTTAAAAATATATGATATATTAAAAAAAAAGTTTCATATGAACAAATTATGTGAAGGTCACCCAATCACGTATTTACTATACTAAGGTCATATGCTCAGTAAAAGTTTTATATAAATTATTAGAATATATCTTATGACGTTTACATCTTTTTTATAAAAATGACAGTGTTTTAATTTATTATTTTTATAAAAATAACATCTCAAAATACGTTAATATATTTAAGAAGAGTGAAAATAACTTTACAATATAAAAGTAACTTTACAATTTACATCATTTTACAAGTTAATTTTTTTAAGTGTTTATTAATTTAACTAATTATATATATTTAATTTAATATTTAATTTAAGTTAAAAAAAAGTAAATAAATAAATAATATGAATAGATTTGATGTTGTTTGACTTTGATGTGATTGATTTGATATGAAGGTGGTGTGAGAAAGGTTGAGAGGGTGTACAAATAATAGCTCCCTTTTCCAAGCAAACCATGGTGTACACATTGAAATCCGTGATTTGGCGAGAAGCTTCAGGTGGGCCGATGGTATTTTGGATAGAAGGGTGTTTGGGAAATTTGGAAGGTAATCATTCGTAATTCAAACGTAGCTATTTTTTTTTTTCAGATTTCGGATATCCGGTTCACTATCCGAATTCGTATCCGAAATTTCGGATACGGATTCGGATAATAATATCTACTATCCGAAATTTTCGGATATCCGGTTTTGAACACCCCTACCAGAAACCATAAATTTTCGGATATCCCGCTAAGACTGAAGCGGTGAAGAACTGGCAAGCTCCAAAGACCCCTACAGAAGTCCGCTCGTTTCTTGGTTTAGCGGGCTATTACCGTCGTTTCATATCGAACTTTTCAAAGATCGCGGTGTCACTCACAGCCTTAACACAAAAAAGTAAGCCCTATGAGTGGGGACTGAAACAAGAAGAAGCCTTTCAAACTCTGAAGCAAAAATTATGCGAGGCTGTTATCTTGACTCTTCCCGATGAAACTGAAGACTTTGTCGTTTACTGTGACGCTTCCCACCTAGGCCTTGGTTGTGTTCTAATGCAACGAAGCAAAGTGATCGCTTTTGCGTCTCGACAACTCAAAATCCATGAGAAGAATTATACGACACACGATCTTGAGCTGGGTGCGGTTGAGGTCAGTTGAGGGTTGCGATCGGTGGGGGTTGCAGTCAGTTGAGATTTGCGATTGGTCTGTGGGGGGAGCGGTTCCTTCGAATGTGGCCGGAGGTGATGCAGACGGATGGAGGGAGTTGAAATGGTGGGGGGAGTGGTGGGTTGAGGGTTGCGATAGATCGATCAGTAGAAATGGTGGGGGAGCGGTGGGTTGAGGTGGCCGGCGGAGATGATGAAGACAGATTGCAGGTCGCCGGAGGAATCGAGACAGAGGGAGAGAGGGAGTCGAATGGTTGGGGGAGAAGATATATCTTCCCTTATAAGCTTGGGGATGCAGAAAATTTTCAAATGAAGATAACATGGATGATTTTGTGGGTTTTTGTTTTTAGGTTTGGCAAAAGACGAGAATGCCCCTAAAGTTAACGGCTTTGACTAACTCTGTTAGTTAGATTAACTGACTTAGACTAAGAGGGACGTTGATTTGAAATGAAAAACAAGTTCAGGGGCTCACAGTGTTATTATTTTAAATTAGAGACTACAAGTGAAATTAGCCCTAAACCACATGGACGTAAAAAGCACTTAACTCTTACAAAAAGATACCACATAAGATATATATTTTGCATTTATAATTTCATAATTCGTTCAGAATCGATGGTTAATTTTGTATGTAACATTTCATCGATGACAAGATGAGATGATACAACCATTATAATCAAACAATTTGTTTCATCAACTTTTTAAGGAGAAAAACTCAACAAGGTGTCATTTATGGATGGGTGAGATGTAAGGTCATCCCAATGGTATGGTTTTAGGCGTTTTTAGGGAGAGATAAAGGTGAAGTGGAGAGAAGGGGTGTGGGGTGTTCATAGTGAAGACCGTCAGTTTTGGAGAATGCGAGGGGGAGGGAGGAGAGAAAGAGAGGAAAGTGGTATGAGTGGGGCAAGAGAAAAGGAGTTTGGGCAGGTGCCACATTGTCATGTTTTTGGCCACCCAAAACCGCCCTTATTGGGCATGTTCTTTCAAACTAAAAGTAAATCAGTTGATACTCAACAGAAGAGACCAATATAGGTTGATTTTGTGCCTTGGTCTGTCCCAAGTCCATCCAAACGGTCTACACCACAGCCAAAATCAATCGTACGCACCACATTAGATATAATTTGCATCAATCAAGGAAAAAGACTAAAAAACAAATGACAGATTTATATAGAGTGTCCAACTGAGTTGATACTCAACTTTTAGCCCATAGAAAGTCAATGGCAACCCCTTTAGCACTGACGGGACTAATTGCGAATGTGACAACCACAAACAAGGGGCATGCGTGTGGACGATAAATCTCAAGTCTGATTAAATAAACCATAAATAGAGGTTTTCACGTTTATGATATGTATCAAGACTAAAAACAAAGAATTGGTTGAATTAATAATGAGTTTAAAGTAACCGGAACTGATAGAGAATTTTGGAATTTATGGTTAGAAATAACTTGGAATCGATTAAACAAAGCATAAAAGAAATCGCTAGAGCATCAGCAGTTGAGACGACACAAGAATTTGCATCCTCCTTAATAAAATCGAAGAACAACAGTTGAAGATGTGAAATCATCGATTTCCCCCAAACTTCAATAAATTGAAGACGTGAATATCTGCAACCATATGTAAATTCATCCCTACTAGAGGTGAACAAAAAAACCGGAACAGGAACCGCCTAAGGAACCGGAACCGAACCGGTTCTTGAAAAACCGGAACCGGGTACATAGGTTCCGGATTTTCAACCAAGAACCGGAACCGGAACCGGTTGGAACCGGAACCGGTTCTTGAGAATACCCGATTTGTGCACCTCTACCCTTGTGTCTTGTGACACTAATCCATCTATGTTTTACAGATTCGTGACGCGTACATGCTTAAAGTTTTAATAATGGTAAAACTTAAATTGGTTAAAACTAAAAGTGAAAAAAAGGTTTTATGAGTCAAACAGGTTAGACAATCTAGTTTTTTTATATAATTTATCTATGGTTTATGAGTTTATGTTTTAAACATTTATCTATTTTGTAACATTTTAATTTTTTATCGTTATTGGACTTTTTAAGTTAGTTATTTATATGGTTAATTAATGTATTTATATGTTTAACTAAGGTTTTCGAATAGCCGAAAATACGTTCTTGAAATACCCGCCTTGAATTACCAGAACGGTAAGAACCGAAACCGGGTACATAGGTTCCTGTTTTTCAACAAAGAACCGGACTGGAACCGAAACCGATTCTTGAGAAAAACCGATTTGTGCACCTCTAATCCCTAATAAAAAATCTTACGATAATCAAAACTCTAAAATATTGAGGCTTGGGGGCCTTTGAAAGTGTGGGCCTAAAACAACTCTCTTTTCTTTTCTATACTAAACATGTGATGAAAACTTATAAGTGAACCGTAAACCACTAGCCTACTTGCTTTTATCATTTTTATGCTATACGTAGTGGGGGCAAGATTGGTGAGCGTGGTCCACCTGGTCCGTGAATAGGTGTGGAACACCACCCCCTTGGGGCGTTTGGTGCTCTCTCATTTGCAGACAACCAATCAGGTTAATTTAAATTAGAAAAAAATCAAATTTTAAATTAATTTTGAATAGTGAAACCATTCCACACTTTAATGATTGCCCCTATTGATGAGACACTGACTTGGCGTGAATCACTTTTTAGTGAGTCACCTACCATAGTCTTATCTATACTATATAATAAAGAAAGGTTTTTGTATACCACGTGTCGTCACCATATTCAATCTAATCATTGTTTTCCTGTCTCTCTCTCTTATTAAATGCATCCATATTTTTTAATAAATTAATAATATACTAATAAAATACATTTATTTTTAAATTATCCTTTATTATAAAAAAAAACTTTGAAATCTAATTATATAATTTTTATTTTCAATCAAATAGTAAATGAAAGTCAAATTACATTAAATAGTAATTGACGTATTTTCGAAACCCAATTATATATTATTTTTTAGATATTTTGAATTTTGTTTTATATCCTTAATATACAGTAATACATTTTTACAACTGTAAAATACGTAAATAAAATTTAAGAAATTTATGTATTGATATTTTTCACCCGTGTGTATTACACGGGGTCTAAGCTAGTAAACTATTATATTAAAGAAATACTAGACATAAAAACCTAGAACAAAATCAACCCTTTAAAGCCAAAAAACAATGAAGTACTCATTATCATTGTTTCATCATCGTGAATTCATGATCAAATCAATATAACTTCATCAACGTATGGCTTATAATTCGGTTGACGATGTAAAATTCAAAAATATGAAACACAGATCAATGTCAACAATCCAAAATCAACTCAAAGCATATATAATAAATAGTTAACAAATCAAGTCATTTATCCTAACCAGTGTTGTAAAAATCGTTAATCGCTAGTCGGGCGGTGGGGGTACCGACTAGCGATTAATCGAATTACAATTTTTATATGTAATTTTTCAAACTTATATATATACATACACATTTTTATATGTAACTTTCAAAATTATATATATACACATATTTTTATATGACAAATTAGTTTAACCTGGCCGGAATTTCTAGAGTTTCGCCGGAAAGTTACTGGAATCTCGTCGGAAAGTTGCCGGAATGGGCCGATTAGCTCCGATTAAGTCCGGCTAGGACCGATTTCCGATTAATTGGGCGATTAGGTCAAAACTCGTGGGTTTTTTTCCGATTAGCGATTAATCGGCAATTAATCGTGATTTTTATAACCTTCATCCTAACCATTTTACTCATCTGAGCTCCCTCTTCACTGAACTCAGCCTCATTAATATTCTCAATGTACCCTTCAATGGGCACTTATTCACTGGAAAGGCGTCAACAAGTAAACTAGTAAACGTTCGTCAAATAAACTTATATAAATGTGCACGTGTTGTGAGTTGTGACAATTGAGTAAGAACTTATATAAATTAGAGATATTTTTATTCGCTTTGTAAAGTTAAAAATAATATTTCAGATTTCACAACCAAAGAATTTAAAAGAAATAATGAAATATTACAGATTTCACAACCAAAGAATTTAAAAGAAATATTATGATTAAATAAGGGGTAACTTTGTAGAATAGTAACCAAGTTTTAAAAGTGTTCCAATTAGGTCACTCAATACGCATTTTACACGGTATACACCCTCGGGTATATTATGGTAAGTGACTTAATTGGAACACTTTTGAAACTTGGTTACTATTCTATGATGTTTTCCCTTTAAATAATTATAAATCTAAAACAGTGTGGGTCCAAATTGGGAACATGTTTGATTCTGAACCAGGGCCCAATCCAAAACTGGTTTTTTGAAAGAATATATACAGCAGATAACCAGGGTTTAGAACTGGGAATGACACCATATATATAGCGGTTTTCCTGCACCCGTAGTCAAAATGACACAGCAAAACAAGAGCAATGCTACATACAAATTCCACATAAGATGCTATACATTACAAGACCATATACGCCTCTTGTACATAAATTTCAGAATAAACAAAAAACATAGATTCGAATTCAACAAACAAGTAAATGTAGGATTATGGGCCGAAACCATGACCATCTATTCGGTCCCTGCAATCTTCTTCTTTATGGACTCAATGTCTGTGGCCAGCTCTTTTCTGCTAGACTGGAGTACAAAAAACATGGCATCATCAGTCATTACCACTTAACCGGCCCGTCACAGTCAGGACACCCCAAAAACTATCTTGCAATAGTTTATATTTCTTACCTTGAAGAGCAGATATCGGTAGATAAACCATCCAGTATATCCAAGTCCCACCAACTCCAAGATCTTTGGAAGCTGATTTTCAAAAACAAAATCGGAAAGGTTACAGAATTGCCAAAATCGATATGTGTGTTCTCTGTTTCATTTGCTTTCTTGAAGTAAAGTTACACTCTAATCACGAGTGAGGAACAAATGGGCAGGTTGAGTGAGGAACAAATGGGCAGGTTTAGTAACGGGTCAGGTAGACATGGAAAGTTTTTTGTTCATTTTTATAATTAGTTAATGTGTTAATATGATTACAAAACTAGTTTATTACAATAGTATCTAACTTATGCTACTACATACCAATGGTACAGAATTGATTGCACCAATAAGAATTGAGGATAGCCATATTGCAACAACTGCTCCTCCTCCATAGACTATGACTGTGGACTTGTTCTCAACTGCATCCCACTGCAAAAAGAAAAAAAAAATCATCATAAGGATATATGAAGCAGAACATGTTTTGATGATTTATTATCATATTCACCTTTTCTTTTAGGTCATTGAACAACTCATTGGCATCTGGTGCTGCTGATGCATCTTCTGAGGCCTTGATCTGGAAAAGAGACGACCTTTTCGACTCTGGTAATCAAAAGAACATGAAATACAAATTAGATAAATTAAGGTTTCTTGTCTATCATTCTTGTATCTTTGATATTGTGGTCAATAATTTCGGGATAGGCCAATGCTGCATGGTGCGTGCACACCTCAGTTTCCTAGGTTTCTTGTGATTCAATCCTAGTTAATGGTTTCTAGAGTACAAAACATCAAATTCCTGATTCATGTTCTATCCTTTTTTGTGACCATGAACACCAACTACCTGCTAACCAATGGGATTGGGTATAATATTTTTTTAGCCGGGCAGGTGGTCTTCAAGAGAGTTAAAGGCATAAAACCAGTGGAAGTTGTTCTATCCTTAAGACCTTTCCTAGAGGGGAATCAGGTACTTACCACTACACCACCCCTTGAAGGTTCGTTCTATCCTTTTTATTCCGCGGTAAGGTGTTTGGGATTGCTTATTAAAATTGTTTATCTGTTTATTTTTTTTATTATTATTTTTTTTAGCTTGTTGCTATATCAAAAGTCAATAAGCAAATAAACAGTTTTAACAAGCAACCTCAAACTTCAAAGCATCATACAAATTCTCTAATTACTCACTTTATCAGATCCATATATGCCTTATAGTATTAAATACCAGACAAATTCTCTAATTAAATACTTGAATTATGGATTTCTCGTCTTAATATAACATCTTATCAACAATCGAAGCATTTAAATCATCAAAATCTTGACAATCGCCAAGGTGTTCGACGAAATGCTTGAAAGAAACAAACAAACTAATGTATAACTGTTACCTGAAACCTGTTTGATGGAAGTGGAAAACGAACGAACAGGGAGGTTAGGTAAGGCGGAGCAACGGGCAGTGGTGGTTATAGTAGGAAGACGTGGTAACATGACGGCGGTGGCCGCCATGGAGGTGGAAGTTGCCGCCGCATACACCGTCGTCGCCATTTCAAATGCTGTCCACACAAAGTTAAGTCCGTCCTATCTTCTCCTCCGAGATCCTTTTTTTTTAATTCTTTTTCGTTTTTCAAGCTTTTGTTGTTAAAAACCAAAAGTAAAAGATTTTATTGTGACACGTGGACAAATGAAGGTTTCTGATTGGCTGTTTGTCTATCTTCACAATCCACGTTTGAAAGGTTCATAAACATACTTGGTTTGGGCCATAAATGATAAATCATTGGGTACTTGGACTTAAAACTTTTATAAATTTGTTTATATTTGTTATTTTGAAGTCTGGGATAAATTTTTTTTAACGGAAACACATAGATATTCTATGATAATTGAGTTTCCTCGGGGTAACACCTAGAACATCCAGGGCAGCCACTGGGTAAACCCTCTGACCTGGCCACAGACCCCTATTTTGTTGTTGTCAAAATTCAAACCCAAGACCTCCACTATGTAAAGTCTTGGGGCTACCATTGCACCAAATGGCCAACGGTTGAAGTCTGGGATAACTACACACAAATACACAAATGAATGATTTTGTTTAAGTTCCTAGTATTTATTATGGTTTACTAGGTTAGAATCCCGTGTATTACAAGGGTTGAATAAATGTATTTTTATATATTTAGTAATAAAAAAATTATGTTTTTAAAAACCCGTGTGTAGGGGCGTGCATGGGTCGGTTTTGGGGTAAAACCAAACCGAAAACCAAAAGTTCGGTTTTGGTTTTTTGAAAACCGTTCGTTTCGATTTTTTTGGTTTTCAATTTTTACAATGGGTTCGGTTTCGGTTTTTTGGGTTTTAAAACCAATTGAGCTTGATTTTTTTAGGGTAAAAGAAAATGACCCAAAATAATGAACTTGAGTTTAAAATTTTGGGCCTAAGCTTTTATTTTTTTTATTAACTAATGATTAATTCATTATCACACATTTGGATCTAAACATTTTGGGCTACATAAATTATTAGTTTCTTAAAAAAAATACCCAACATAAAAATAAACAATATAATCTAGAAATTCAAAAAACAAATATAAATCACAACTTACTATTAATGCAAATACGTGTAGCATAAATATGTATACATTTTTAACATACAAGCACACAACACAATACAATACATATTATGAAACGTGCATGCACACAATAATTAAAGTTAATATGTATATGTTCGGTTCGGTTTTTTCGGTTTTCGAAAGATATAAAACCAAAACCGAACCGTAATTTTCACTTTTCAAAAAAATATAAAACCAAACCGTCAGTTTGGGTCGGTTTTTTCGGTTAATTCGGTTTCGGTTAGTTCGGTTTTTTGCTCACCCCTACCCTTGTATTACATGGATTGAATAAATGTAATGTTATATACTTAGTAATAAAAATTTATTTTTTAAAACCCGTCTATTACACGAATTAAATAAAATATTATGTAATAGTTATAAATTATGTTAAGCTAATTTTTAAAACATTTTTTTAGCTGAGTATTAACTTTTTTTATGTAACTAATAAGTGCTAATTCATATTAAACTTTAGAAAACCGGTGTATTACACTGGTTGAATAAATGCAATGTTATATACTCGTCAAAAAACCAATTAAAACCATTTTTTTTTCATTACCTTTATTATTAAAATACAATATAAAACATGATTTATCTCTCAAATTAATACATCTCTTCTTTTTAAATTATTCTTAAAAAAATTTATACACATGTGTAAATGGTAAACACTTACACATGTGTATATTTTTTTTAGTATATGAATACATGTAAATTTACATATATAAATTCATTTTTTTATGTTGTATTATAGTAATAAAGGTAGTAAAAAAAAAATTGGTTTTAATTGGTTTTTTGACCAGTTCTCGCGAGTTCTCAAAATATTTAAGAGTTCTCAAATGATCCATTCCCTATATATATATATATACATACATATATATATATATATATAGTAATAAAGATTTACATATTACATATTGATGACATATTACATATTGATGACATATTACGTAGTTTTTTAATACAAATTTTAGAAACGTTATAAAGTTATTTTTTAAAAATGTTTTATAAAAGAATGAAAGAAATGTTCAATTTATAAAAATGTTTTATGATCAAACCTATTTTGCTAAAATAAAAAACGTTTTATAAAAAGAATTATAAAAATTATTATTATTTAATAGGAGAGAGAGGCGGGAAACAAAAAAATATAAAAACAATTAAAGAAATTTGTATATTTAATAAGAGAGAGGCGGAAAAAAAAAGTTAAGGATACATATAAGAGGGACAAGTGTCCTATCAAAACCTTTATTTATTATATAGTATAGATTAGTATTTCAAAAATATATTACGTTATTATCTTATATATGTACCATATAAGTTGGATGACATATGTGCAGAGTGTAGGAATTACCCGGAGATAATATAAAGTATAAAAATATAATAGAAAAGCAAAAGAAGTCAAACTATAAATAACAACTTAGAGTATAAGGTATAATTTTACTTGACTCTTTCAAATGAGAGTACCATTTTTAACACCTAGGCGGCACATCATATTGATGTATCACTCACTTGACTATCATATGGCAAGGGTATACCTATGTGAGGGATACCCAAGTGAGTATTAAATGCATCAATTTAAAATAAATTCAAATTTCATTAAAATAATAAATAAATAAAAACATTAAATAAAAAAAAACTTAAAATAAAAAAAAACATTAAATAAAAAGTACAAAATTTTAAAAAAACTAGTCTTCAATCCCGTATTTTACCTTATTCGCGTTTTGTTTTCTATCGAAAAAGGCTCGTCTGGCCCCGTGAAAGCGATCAAGGTCGAGTGCGAGAATATCCATCTCATCTTTTTCTTTTTTCCAATCATTTCTATCTTTTTGAGTCACGTTAAATTGACGCATTTCCTCGATCATTTGTTGACCGATCTCGATTTGTGTCGGAACGGAGTGGGAGCCCGATGCTTGGGCTTGGGCTTTAGCTTTTTTCTTCCCGATCGGCCGTACTATTACGTCCTCCTCATCCGTTTCCTCTAAGTTGATATTATACCTAGATATCGGATGTGGCGGGACTATCGGTCATGTCGTTTGAGGATCGTTTCTTTGACGAACCAAGTCCGCTCTTTTTTATGTAAATTTGTTGCCATTTCGGGGAATTCCTTAAAAGTTTCGAAATTCTAATTAGAGCCATGCCTCCAACATCGTCTTGAAAACGTGCAGTTGCTTGCGTCAAAAATATCTGTATCACTAGACCCGCTTTTTCGGGTCCGCTCACATTCTTTGTATATACCGTTGAAAATTACGACATTTTTGTTAATGAGTCCATTTAGAACTCAACTGGTCAGTTGTGAGGTAATCGGGCCTGACTTCCATCAAGATAAAATATCTTTCTACAACACGCTCCCATAAAACGATCTTGTTTTGAGCGTTCCCTAAAAAAATAAAAGTATTAATTTTGTAAAAAAATAAAAGTATTAATTTTGGTTGAAGGGAAGCGGGTGGCCACAAATTTGGAAGGCGTTTTGTTGATTGGCGTATTGTTGAAACCACCAAATCGGGTCATTAGGATTCATGGCTTTTTTTTACAAAAAATATAAGAGTGAAGATTGTTTTAGAAATGGTTGTGTATAAAAAGTTGGTTTAAATGGGTTATTTATAGGGTAGAAAAAAATAAATTAAATGTTTTTTTTTTAATTTATAATGGTAATATTTTTAATTTAAATATAGCCGTTAAACGGTCAAATAGAGAAATCAACTGTCAGATTCTTCACGGGAAGCCACTCACGCCCCCTTCACGCGAGAGGGGGGTGGTGTGCTAGTCTTGGTCACGGCGTGAGGGGCCTCACGCAAATCCTCGTGTGAGGGTAACCTCATGGCCTTACAACAATGAGAATAAAATAAATAGAAGAATTTATCGGTTATGTGTTTTACGTAGTTTCCTTGAGACATTTTTGTTGTACCTGCCTGATATGACAACAAGCATAAAAATTATGCCCGAACAATTGTGTTATCTTGTGATACCGTAACGAACCATTTTTCGGGTTTAAATAAATAATATGTGTAAACATATTATAATGTTTTAAATAAACTAAAATAAAAGTGAAGGGGTTTAATGTGTGTTGAACATACTTAGGTTTTGGGAAGAAAGGATCCAAATTTGAAGTTCAAGGACCATTTGTGTTAATCATCCAAAGTTGATTTACTTGGTTGGTGTTGGTAGCGCAGAACACACACACATGTGTTTGTGTGTGTTCTTGCGAATTTTGCCAAGGAGAATCAAGGAGGAGGGGCTCTAATCTCGGATTGAAGACTTGCATGTGTTATATTGAAAGTTTTGGCTTACTCGTCACCTGTTAATAAGCAATTAAGTAACAATCAAACCTTTGAATCATCATTTTTATGTTCTTGAAGGATTTTCGATAAAAACCCTCAATTCCATAAATTGGGGGATGTTGGATGGGTGATTTTTGGTTAAGAGTTATGTAGCTTATCTAAAGCTAATGGTGTAGGAAATTCATAATTTTAAGACCTAATTTGATTATGTAAAAATTAGGGTTTTTTAGGTGAATTTGGAGGGGTTTCTTTATTGGGATGTTTAAATGTTGTATTGAAGGTTTCTAAGTGTTTATGGTGTTTATAAACACAAAACCTAAAGAAAATCTCTAACCTTTTTAGTGATAAAAGATTTTGAGAAATTAGATGGATGATGAGCTCAACCCAAACATGTCAAATGGGTTAAGTTTGGGTCGAGTTGAATAGTTACTGATTTTTTATTGTAATTTTGGTAGGCTAAAGGTTTAGAATAAGTTGTTTGATTATTTTGATCATTAGTACAAGCATTAACTCATAAGAGTGTAAAGCACAATTTGATGTGCTTTGTGATTTTAGATTACTAAACAATATGTGTGAATTATTTAGGCAATCAAGCTTTGAAGGAAGAAGAATGACTCGGATCTTTTAAAGCTAAAGGTAAGTGTTCATTTACTTACTTAGTAATGGTAGTTAGGTTATTACCCTAAATTTTGTATGATCATGTGCTTAGGTGAATCTATGCTTGTTGAATACTTGATTATGTGTTTGGATAATTACATGTTAAAATATCAAGTATGTGAAATTGTTTACAAACAAACTTTTAAGATTGAAGTATTGTGAGTTCAAGGTTCTCATGAAGGTTGTGAGAAATTGAACCTCATGGGTGTGAAACAATTTCATAGTCCTCATGGATGTTATGAGCATATGAATGTAATGATGTAATTGTGATTAAAGTTCTCATAGAGGTTATGGGAACTTGATCTTTATGTAGATGAAACAAAGCCATGGTCATCATGGATGTTATGAGGATATGAACTTAAATTGGTGGAATATGAGTTCATGGTTCTTATGGAGGTTGTGAGGACATGAATATCATGGGAATAATTTTGAATTTTGACTTCACAGATGTAAACGAGACTTAGATCTCACGGATTGTTGTGTGTTTGTTTTGGGGGTTAATAATGAATGGGTTACAATTATATGGTGTAAATATACTTGCAATATGTTGAAATATGGTGAAAATCATATGGGGTCAAGTTTAATGGGTTGGATAAGCTAAAGACGGTTTTAGGGTATGTAGGCCTGTTGCCAGCGTATAAAACTCCGGTAGGCCTCTGTCAAACGCCGACCCAAAAGTTGCCAGCATAGGAAACGTTGGTAGGCATCTGTTGAACGCTAGCTTAAATGCTGCTCCCATACGCTTGCTTTTCCGGATTTTGACTTTTACTTGATTTATACCCTTAGGGGTCTTGGGGATTGTTTATACCATTATAAATATGAATTGTGGGATGTTTTGTTGTAGGAAAAGCTCCAGAATAAGCCTCGGTATCTCAAGCGCTCGGATTTGGATTTCTCTTTAGATGTTGGGCATTTATGAAACTACTTATGGTTAAAACTTGTTTAGAAACCTTAAACTTATGTAATATTTGTTCTAAACAATTAACTTGGGGTTATCAATGTTTTAACACTGGGACCGTCTTTCACGTGTTTGTTTTTTAAGTTAAAATGGGTTTGAAATTTTGGGTGTTACAGATGCTGAGAAACTTTTGTTTCATGAACGACATTCTCATGTACTTAAATTATATTAAAAATCAATTTAAAAAATGAGCATAAATATTATTAGAAATCTTTTTTTTGGATTTATGTGATAAACTTTATTTTCAACAATGTTTTTATTAAGATTGTGGACAGTCACATTTAGTTATGTTTTAAGTTTGTAAGGAAAAAATTAAGAGATGTTACATTGTTACCATTTATTATATACAAATTATAATATAATGTAAAATAAATACAACCGAAAATTAACAGAACTGAGGTATATGCTTGACATAGGGTGGCAATTTCTGACACAACCAGGAACATGGCATGAAAATAATCTAGTTTTGGGTTGGCTAAGATAACCCGTTTATTATACGAGTCAACCTGAACATGACATGTTTATTAAACGGATTAACCCGAAAACAACTAGTCTAATAAACGGGTTGGTCGTTAACATGTTTATGTTTAAAGGTTCTTAAAAAGTTCCTATTTAGATTTTCGATGGGGTTATTTAAAAAATATTAATACTTAAAATTTGATACTTTAAGTTTAACTTTTCTTTGGTTTATTCATTTCAAAACTGAAATTAGTTTTCGTTTTAAACTTTAAAACAAGTATTCATTTTCAACAACTTTATTAATTACTCTCAACTATTATTCTCTATCATTTTTTTATAATCTCATGCTAAATATATAAACATAAGTTTGTTAGTCGGGAATAAGAAAGAAAAATAATTAAAAAAGTCAATCAGTTATAATATATATTCATCTAGTTGAAGTCATAAATTGTTTGAATTGTTAACAAATGACAATATATTACTCATATATTTTTATTTTTATTTTTTTAGCAAAAAATTTAAATATTTCATTAAAAGAAGGACGTTACAATAAAGTGGTAGGTAAACGGGTTACAGGCTGCGCCGCCACCCCCTTTTGAATAGCAAAACCGATCCTACTAAAAACAAAGCTTTGGGTCTTAGGGGCCGTAAATTACTATGCACGACCCGTTGAACACTGTTCAAAAATTCCACTGACTCCGGGCCTAGGAAACCAAAAGTATCAAATGCAAAAGGGATAAACACGTGTTGGTTCTCTATACAAACTTTCTCGTGTTTAAAAACAAAATAGTAACTCATATTATAATTATAATTGTGTTAACAATTAAAATAAAAAAAACCATTTGTTTACACTAATTTTCCAAAATATAAATAGATCACCAAAATATTTTTACAAAAGATCTATTTTAAGAAGTGTCTTTGAAATGAGCAAAAGACTCGGTCGGAGTGAACCCACCCACCCTCTCAAACTCCACTAGATCTTTCATTTCCACATTTTCCCCAATCACCGGAACAACCAAGAACATCCCAAACATCTTGGAAAATACTAAGAAAAACATCAAAACATTCATCTCTCATTTGATTTCATTGTCTTTGAGAACCGGGTTTGAATAGCTTTACAAGATCTGGTTCACGCTCTTTTTCCCCTTTCATTTGAAGATTTGTGCCACAAAAGATGTCCACATGAGGGACTTTGTGGAACCAACGTTTTGTGTTGATGTTGATGGGGTCTAAAGCATGCTTCATCATCAAATTTGTGACTTTTTGTTGTTTATGCTCGTTTCGTGTAACGCAAGCCATGAATTATCATCACGATCATTCGTTGGATGATTTTTTTCAAGATCACGCAAAGAAATCGATACCAAAACATCCTAAAGCGGGTACGTTATATAACGTATCTCTACCCTCAAATTTCACTGGGATGAAAGTATCGGTTGTACACCTCCAAAGTTGGAGTGTTTGGGCACATGGAGCTAATATGAGTCATTTTCAAGTTCCTCCTAGGATAATTCCGAAGCCGAATGTTACATCAGTAGATATAGTCTTTTCGAATTTAGGAAACTGGTCGTCTTATTATTACAATATGCCAAATTACATTTTTGTCACTCCGATTATTGGTTTTAGTGTCTATGGTGTAAGCTACACGAAAGGGCAAAATGATCATCTCACATCTACGGTTACAAAACTAGACCTACCTCTCAAACGCAACCCGGTTATGGTTCGGTTTCCTTCCATGTGGCTCCCTCAAGGGAAATGTGTCAAGTTTTACTCAAATGGGTTGACTACGATAACCAACATGTCATTATCCCACACGTGTGAAGCCTGGGGCCAAGGGTATTTCGCAATCGCCGTGCGGGCCCCACCTTCACACCACATATGGAAATTGTGGGTGACCGGAATTGGTGTCGGGAGTGTTGGATTCTTCTTGTGTGGGTTAGTTTTATTTAAAGTAATTAGATTTATGGAGAAGAAAAAAATCAAAAAAATGGAGAAAAATTCCGAAAAAAGCGAGGTCTTGGATACAAAATATGTCGGGCATAGTAGAATGCCTTGTGCTTTCGGGATAAGAACTCAACCCGTTATTGAGAATGAATATTTTCCTTAAACTCTTGTAAGTTAAAAACATCTGTCATGTTAGTAGACTCTTAAAAAGTTTAATTATTAAGTTAACTTTATCTCGGCTTATTTAATTTTATTAATAGAAATTTTATTTATTAGTAGACGCTCAAAAAAGAAATCAATTCGGTTACTCATTGACTTTATTGACTCGGTTTATTTACCCTGTAAATTTCAAATTAACCTATGAGCAATCGATCTCGAAAGGTGGATCGGTGAAGTCACCACCAAAGATGGCATCGACGACAATCTTGTTTGCAGCCTCAGTGGCATGGATTCCATCCCAACTCACATAGTTTTCGGGATCATCACACGCTAATGCTGTCAGATTTTGACCGTTTATAAACTTGGTGTTCCCACAATACACTTGTGGATTAAAGTTATAACGACCACCTCCGTACCCGCAACATGCTAAAGTACCGTACTTCAAACCTACATTGAGGTACAAATTTTATTAAGTAAGATACACATGTTTATACGAAACCTAACAAACCGCACTCAAGCCAACTGACCCGACCCATTTTAATTCATACTAAAAACCCAACCCGTTTGACCCTCCTATTGTAGTGAAATAGTTGTACCATGAGATGTGGGATGTTGAAAAAGCTCTCGCAATGCTTTGTGAGAATCAACATAAATGACTTTGGCATCGGGGAGTTCTTGCCTCGTTTGGTTAAGGGCGTCATGGAGCATGTCGTTGTATTCGTCTACCGCACTATTGTACGGGATCAAACACCCAAATTCATCGATATCCTTATCACCATGAGGGAGTTCAACCAAAAATGCAGGGTAACATCCGATGGGTGCCAAATTTTGGACAAAAAATGCACAACCTCCTAACGCGTGCAAATCCTGCATAATAATCGCTCATAAAACTGTTTTAACATAACTACCATCTTTATTCTTTAACTTTATGAAAACAATGATTTTTAAGATATACTTAATAACTGTATATATATGTTTTATCACGCTATTCTTATAAACTCATTTGTTTACTCTTCTTGTCTATTTACTGTTCATTATAACTCATTTGTATGCTACATAAACCTATATATACAATTATTAATACTTACCTTGATCGTGCCGGTAATTATTGAAATGACTTCCGGAAGTGTCTGTTTGACTCCGGAGATGCCATTTTTAGCTAAATCGGATGTGAAATCGTTCTGACCAATGTAAAATGTATATAGCGATTTTCCAAATATGTCCGGTGGAGGAAGATTGGTTGACCCTATAAACGGATCGACCCAAAACACAACATGTGATCATAATTTGATTTAACATTTATCTTTAAACATTTATTTTTTAATACCTTCGGAGTAAAGATTCTGAACTTGAGCCTTAAAATGTCTCATTTGGTTGAGTTGAATCGGCAATGCAAAAGGGCTTAGTCCAGAGACAAACAATGATGTTTGTGGTAGTCGAACCGTAGAGGCCAGTGTTGCGAAATTTGCACCATGCCTATAGTCCGACCCGATCGACTTCAGATATGGGCTCACAAATGGAATTCCGATTCTTTCAGCTTCACCCAAAATAATTTACATCAATCTTTTTATAAAAAGAGTGGTTTATTTATAATAAAAATTCTAATACTCTTAAATACCAACGTCGGTGGTCAATGGGAAAACTATACTGTTATATTTAAATATATTGCTTTAAACTTTATAATCAAATATTTGTCTAGATGTAGTAGTTTCTTCTCCACTCAATAAACCAAGTTTCGCAAGTTCAAAGCCCACTAACGCCACATATTTCTTTTATGTTTTTTTTTTCATTTCTTTTTTACTTTCTGTTTTTACTTTCTTTTTTTTTTTGCAAATAACATTTTTTTTACCTTTTTAAGTTTAATAATCGTCCTTTCAATTTCTCAATTTTCATAATGTCCACCTCAACTTTATAAATTTTAAATATACCCCTCAAGCTTACCCTTTGATATAATTCTAAACTCTACCCATCAAATTTCTTAATTTTCTATTAATTTCTTTAATAAATTTGTCATTTCAATGTTAACTTCTATTCGTGCCGCAATTTATCTATTTCTTGATCTCCAGGACCGAGTGGTTGCAACTTCATACGTTTATTTTATGTACTTAGTCACGTTATTGTTGTATCCGCAACGCGGCGTCGCATGAGCTTTAATTATGTACTTAATATTTTTATATCACCGTATGGTCCCGTCGCAACGCGCGGGTCATATTTTCTAGTTTATAATAAAAAATATAAAGATAAACTTTAAAACAAATAACTTTTGACCTTCATAAATAAACTAGGGCTTTTTAACGAGCCAAGTAGAGTCAGCACAAACTTTGACTCGAGCTAGTAATAATACGAGCTAAGCCAAGCCAACTTATTCAATATTTTCAATCAAGTAGGAAATTAAGTTTGTATTTAGCTCGCCTCTGACTCGTGTGAGCTCATGACTCGACAGGTTAGCTTATTATTTATTTATTTAATTTTAATTAATGTTTGTATCTTTTTTTATAAAAAGATCAAACAACAATCTTAAACTATTCTAGTCTATAGAAAAGAAAATCAGCTAATTAATACGAGTCAACAAGCGAGGTATACCTATGAAGTCAATGATGAGACGGCCATCGGAAGCGCGACCGACCGGGTGTTTGAAATATGTCATCCCATTAGGCGGTGGAGCTTCAGGAAATGCCGACCAAAAACCACCGGTGTCGGAATTTGAGTCACCAAAGTTGAAGATGGCTTCATATTCACATCCTGCTTCACACAATGTTGCCACCAATACCACCACCGGAACCACCCAAAACTGTCGTAACATTAAATCTGAGTGTGTGAGTGAGGAGGTAGGATGAAAAGGGTGACAAAGGGATATGTTTAAAGTGTGCAATATAGACAAAATGAAAAATATCTTGTCGGTGATTAAATGATGAAATTCATAACCACCACCTAAAAATATAATAAAATGTCTCCGTTATAAAAAAAATTTAGTAAAAGACACAAAATATTTATGTTTCTTTGAATATAATTATTTTAAAATTTTCAAATATATAAAAGTTGATTATTACGACTTGTAATTATAAAACTTACAATAATCAGTTCTACAATATATTATACAACTTTTATATGAGTAAAATAGGTTAAATTTTGTTTATTACACGGATTGAATAATTGTAATGTTATATATTTATTAATAAAAAAATTTATGTCTTTAAAAACCCGTGTATTACATGAGTTAAATAAAATATAATGTAATATGTTAACACATACACTCGTCAAAATATCTGTTTAAAAAATGTACTTTGACGTGCTAGTTATAAATTCGGTTAAGTTAATTTTTAAAACATTTTTTTTTCAACTGGGTATTAACTTTTTATATAATTAATAAATGTTAATTTATATCAAATTTATTTGGTTAATTATATAATAAATATCCATAATTAAATAATGAGTATCTATAATTAAATTTATATTAAATATTTAAAAATATATTTTTTAATATTATTATTTAATAGAAGAGAGACTGAAAAAATATGTTGAGCATGCACCAGAAAGTGACACGTGTCCCCCTAATATTTTTATTTAGGTGGAATTACATATATCCCCTTATTTTTAAACCTAATTACATATATACCAAACTCAAAACTTAAATTACATATATCCCCTTATTTTAAAGGGGGAATTACATATATATCCCCTTATTTTAAAAATTAATGACATATATACCCAACCCCAAACTTAAATTACATATATCACCTTACTTTATAAAATTATACATTATAAAAAAGTTACATTTTAAGCTTATAAGAAAAACACGACTATTCTGATTCTCGAACCAGCGATACGACCTTCTGATTCAAACCTAGTTGGCGATTCAACCGACGATTGTTTCTTAGCCAGTGATTTCGATTCCATCGATTCCAGTACAACGGCTTATTCAAAGTCGGTTGATTCCAGCAGGTGCTTTTTTTACAATTCCAACATCAAAACAGGTCGGCTGATTCAAGTTATCGAGTTTATATTGTTTCGAATGTTTTGCGTTCCAAGTTCAAACATCAAAACTTTGGCACTTTTTTTGTATATTTTGGTGACTATTGAAAAAAAAAAGTAAAAACCGATAGCAAAAAAAACCAAAAAAAAGAAGTAAAAACGAAAAAAGGCAAAAAAAAAAAAAAAAAGTAATGCGACTGGTTGTGAGCTTGTTGGCTTGAGTTGAATGTTGGCCGGAGTACATTATGACATTAACTACTTGGGTTAGAGTTTACATGTAAACAAGACACAATGGAATGTTTGTGATTTTAATGAATTATTTGTTTTGTGTAGTAGAACAATTTGATTTTTTTTTTAACGGCAACACCTAGATATTCTAGGATAATTGGGTTTCTCTGTGGCAACACCTAAAACATCCAGAGCAGCCCACCACAGGAAGAACCCCCAAACTGGGTAAACCCCCTGACCTGTCCACAGACCCCTTTTTTGTTGTTGCTAGGATTCGAACACAAGATCTCCACTATAAAAAGTCTTGAGGCTACCATTGCACAAAATAGCAAACGGTGAACAATTTGATAAGTTTATGACTTTGTGGACATTATTTTAGTGGTGCTTTCAAGTTATTAATGCATCACACTATCTATATGTTTGATTACAATATACAAGATTTTTGAAGGGTATTTGAAACTTAGGATATAAGATTATTCGTTTAAAATGGTGTAGGGCAAATTTTCAGCTCAAGAATCATAGCTTAGCTTTATGGTGGTCACCATAGGGCTACAATGATATAAATTATTTTCACGGTGTTTCATTGTATGTCTATGGCTGACCTTGCAATTTTAAAATTTTAAATTGTTTTTCAAATGTTTAATGTTGTGTTGTTTACGTGTTCTAACCTCTGTGTATTCACTTAACGTTGGTAATTGTTTGTGAGATATATACTTTCATATGCGGACTCTATTGAATGCTTCAGAAGAGTATGTGTCACCTTACCTATGTGTACTAGATATGTCTTATATTCTAGTAAATCTTGAATAAATTTACTAAGTTTTCAAATATATTAAGCTAAACGGCTATTACAACAAAAATGACCAAAACCAATACCAAATATCTCTAATTACACATGAGAAATATGGCCAGAAGACCATATTGCAGAACTATAAATTTACCATCTAAAATATATTGTAGAAAATATATCAAAGAAACTTCAAATGTGCTGAGTAACCAAAAATTACTAGCTAAAGATATTTTTCGTCATACAACATGACCAAATAGGTCATCGAGGTAGCATCGTGATGAGATTAATGATCAAACGTGCCAACAAGCGCCCTCTTAACAATTTAAAAAAAAATTGCTACCAAAATACTTATCATGTAGTGCGATCTATATACTAATACCGTCATCATAATGTACCAGAGTGAGACATGTTTACAACATAATATGTTGTCTAAATAAGACATTATTCCCAGTCTTAGGGGGAGATTGGATAAAGAAAGGAAAGACCAGCAATACATGAAAACAAAAACATCGAATGCATCATCACCCTCGAAGTGGTTAATATGAGTCTGGAGTCTAATATGGCATGCTTTTGCCAAGAAAAGCAAATGATTTATCTGATGCATTCACACACACAAACAGAGTGACAAAGTCACATATACCAGCATAAACTTCACATGCTCAAACTGAAGTAATCATAGAAAGATTACCATACAATGGAAACATGGAAATAAACCGGTTCCACACATAAAAACCCACGAGAATAAAATAGCAGAATAAGGCAGTTGGTCTAACCCTAGAAGATGTTATACACAAAACCCTAGAATGGGTTATAGATAAAATCCCATAAGAGATTAACGAAATCACAGAAAGAAGCGATAAAGCCCCAGAAAAGGTAAATGTCCTAGAAGAGACTAATATGATTCTAGAAGAAAATCATAATGCCCCGGAAGAGGAAAATGGAGTTCGAGAAGAAACTCATGTACCAAACAAATATGAGATCTCAATAAATTATGTATAGCGCAGTACAATATGGAACCGAAATGAAACAAGTGTTTTGAAATATTTTCATATATGTTATAGCAACAAATGTAATCGAAGAAAAAGATTACATATCTAAAACTCTGTAAGAGTACATACACAGAGATGACCGCCTAAAATGGCAAGCCTAAAAGGTTGAATTAAATTTGCATGACAAGCGAAACGTTTTCGGACCTGAAGTTCAAACACCCATAGACGTCAAACCAGTAGGTTATAAATGGGTGTCTTTAAATATACAAAGAAACGAAAGTTATGATATTATGCGATGTAGGCACGACTTGTAACATTAAGGGTTTTCCCAAATCCCCGAAGTTGATTATGAGGAAACGTGTTCCCCTGTAGTGGATGCGATAACCTTTAGATGTTTAATCGGCCTTGCAATCTTAGAAAGACTTCAGAAAACTTGTAGTTGTTGTCACTACATATTTTATATGGAAAACTTGAAAGTGACATATACATGAAAATCTATCAAGGGTTGGAAATGCCCGAAGCATTATAATTAATACCCCGAGATGTGTTTTATAAATCTCAAGATTTATATAATCTAGCTCATATATGATAAAATCGACTCAGTATATATTTTGAAAATGAGGGGTATAAGTTTGATAAAATTAGACATGTCTGCAGTGATGGTCTAAGCATCATCGAGGGACTCTGTCGAACTACTATGGTGAGAATTTTGGAATGTAAGATCTTCACACAACGAAATTATTCCTCGACCTGATGTTCAAGTAAGCATATGATTGTATATTTGTCCATAAATCAAACTACATCTAGAAGATGTTAACATATTTTAATATGGTCAAAATTTATTGGCTAAGCACACCATAGTTGTCCTAATTCTAAATGTACACAAGGATCCTTACTGCCTCAAGAAGAGGGTGAAGAAGTACTTCGTCTAGAAGTACCGTACTTAAGCGCGATCAGTTCACTAATGCATCTTATGTATATCACAAGACATGATATTATGTTTAAGTATATGTGCTAGCGAAATATAGTTCTAATCTAACACGTTGCACTCTTTTTCCCTTCATTAAGTTTTTGTCCCATTGGTTTTCTTAGAAAGGTTTTTAACGAGGCATCATAGTTGATCCAGTAGCATCAATTTATCTTATAGGTCCCGAAGTACTGATTTAACATCATCTTGAAATATGTTGTTAAATATGTCTAATACACTCTGCATTCTTTTCTCCTTAGCTATGGTTTTGTCCCAATGAGTTTTCCTAAAGTTTTTTAATGAGTCAATATTATCAAGTGTATTAAAGAGTATGATGATCTCTTTGCGAGACTCGAGACATAACGTTCAACAAAGCAGACATTAACAACGATAACATCAAATCACGTGGAGTTAATTGCTATGTATGATATTGGACAAGGATGTGTTTTGGCCAAGGTAAATGATTCAACATATTCAAGAAAGTGCGGACTGGAGTAAGGCAAAAGAAGCCCAACTACGCTATATGAAGACGATGCAGCTTGAATCGTTCAAATCAAAGAAGATTACATCATAGATCAATTTAAGAAGTTACCACAAAAGACTGCACCCTATCGACTGAAACACATATATTAAATTGAGGGGGAGTATTATACACGATGTACTATTTTTCCCTCAACTAGTAAGGTTTTAATGAGGCAGCATAACTGAACCTGCAGTATCAGTTAATTTAGTTCATGTAGAACTGAGCCAACATTATCCAGTAATATAATGTTGATAGTGTATAATATAAAATGTCTGAGGGGAGTGTTATAAATACAGACTATTTTGTGGCCCAACTCATTGTTTATGGGCTTTAGGGTTTCATCTTATATTGTATATATATATATATATGATGTATCAGATGAATGAATATACAGAATCAGTTTTCCTCTCTCAATTTCTCTTTATTTCTTATCAATTGTGACGTTTTTAAGCATTTATGAAATTGTCATCTGACTTCTGTATGACATATCAAATTATACGTTTTAAGCATTGATGTTCCCATCAAATTATACGTTTTAAGCATTGATGTTCCCGTGCCTGTCAACTACAATTAAAATTGTAAATTTACATAAAACAAAAAAAATATTTCTATATTTTGTATCTATATAAATAGTTTTAATTTTATATTATTTATGACGTCATTCGGTTATTAAATCCGGTCCAACCAATAGACCACTAAGACGGGCTGTCCGGTCTGGTTCATTGATAGAATCTGTCATTATAATTTTTAAGAAGACAAAATTAATGAGGAAGTGTGTTTAAAATACACGTGGACACATCTTTCACCGATTCACTTTACCATCGAAGACTTGCTTAATCAGGGTCCTCAAATTGAGCCATGTTTAGACTTTATTGGGCTTGCTTGAGTCCAGTAAGATAATATCGTGCAACGTCTCTACATGTATTGTCAACTAATAGGGGTCAAATTGGGTTTTTATATGTCGCTATTATTGGTCGAACTACTAATCACATAGATCTATTGGTATATTATAACGATTAATCTCTTAAAACTTATATTTTTCAGGAAAAAATAACTAACAAACATTTATTTCATATTTGCATCGTAAACCTTTATTTCATTTGTTCTGGTTCGGTTTTTATCAAAACAATTTTGTAAACAACTTAATTATCTTCGTATACAAAAATCTATCTTTTTCTTTTCTTCAATTCATACACTAATTATAATTTGATTAAAATTTAAAGTAAAGATTATTGATTAAAATTCAAAGTAAAAATATATCTTCTCTTTTCTTCAATTCATGCAATAATTATAATTGATTAAAAATTAAAGTAAAGATTATTGATCTAATACAGTTTTATTTTTGTAGGATACATAAAAAGTTAGATTAGAGAGTGTTTTCATAACCGGACTCAGATCGGTTTCAAGAAAGCATTAAATTAATTCAAAACAAAATATGTGGTTTTAAAATTTTACTAAAATTAAAAGTATAAAACAAATAAAATATGTAAAATTTATAATTAAAAACAAGAAAAAAAGAAAGCTGATCCGAACATCTAGCCCGATTCTACTGGCCGCTAATTTATCTATTCAAATTATTCAGTCCAAGTGGTTGAGGTGAAATATCCGAGACTTTATTAAAATAACAAGGTCTTGTGTTCAAGTCTCATTGTGACAAAACGGGGTTTCAGGTTGGACCATGTGGTTTTCTCACCTATAGTGGGTTTCCTCCTGAGGGTGGTGGAGATGATCGTGTGAGGCCAGTGGACCGTAAAGGATCTAAATTGCCGTTAAAAAAAAAAAAAACTTAACCGGACCAACCACAAACCGGTTGTTTGCCGTACAGATCCTAGGCCGGTCGAGGCCGGTCATCACAAATTGATTTTAGACTATTATTTGTCTAGTCGGTGTAACACGTGGATAGGGGAGCCTTAAACTTGAACAAATGAGAACAGGACACGTAAGCTGACAGCACGTGAAATATCTACGTGCCACATGGGCCCAATTTGAAGATCTGCAGAAAGTCCACATTGATGACGTAGGCTTCTCGATTTGTGAGCTGGATTTTGCTGATGGGTCGTTGGGCCACCCTGCTTTCTTTTAATTAGTGTGACCCGGTTATTCAGTGGACACGTCAGTGACCTGGACCACAAAGTTAAACCGACATCAGCTATGGTGGGGTCCACATAAAGACTTCAAAGATGCCTTTCTTTTTCGCATTTCCTATTTCTTTCGCGGATTAATCTTGGCCGTCCATCTGATCTAAACAAGGTCCCATGTGGCCATGAGAGCGTGAAGCCAATGCTTGGTTGTTGCAAATGTCTATTTACTATTTTGTCCTTCTATCTTTTTCAATTGTACAATTGTATCCTTCAATCTTGCATCTAAAATACACACACACTAACATCATGTGGTATGCATTGCGTGAGCCCTCCGTGAGATCCGTTCATGGCGTGAGGGAGAAGGGAACACCGCCCCTTGAGGAGGTGAAAGTGTTTCGTGAGATTTTTCATGGGAGGGGAGGCCAAAATCCAGCTTCAACGGGTTGTTGTTTTTTAAATTATACCGTTCAACGGTAGCAAATGAAAAAAAAAATTCTCAATTAAACCACTATAAATAACCCTTTAACCAAATATATTTTACACTAAAAAATCTCACATTCCTCTCTATTAAAATTGTTTTCAATTTTACTCCAAATATAACTCATGAATCCTAAAGAAAAAGTTTAATTGGAAGAGAGAAAAAGAAGAGATGGAAATTCTCGCCCTCAAACTTGATCGGATCACCGGCCCCTGATAAGCCTTTCTCGAGAAGAAACAAAACGAGATTAAGTCAAAATATGGAATCGAGTCGTTTTATTTATGTTTATTTTTAATTTATGTAACTTTTATTTATGTTTTTTTATTTTTATTTTTTGAATTTTTTTTATGTCTTTTTTTAATATAATTTTAATTATCAATATTATTTGAATGAATATTAATAAAAAATGCATTTAATTCTCACACCACTCTCACTCACTTTGGTATTTCCCTTACCAAATAAGGTTGGTGTGAGAGTTGATGGAGATGATGTGGCGCCACGTGGCAACCACTTTTCCACTCACTAGAGTATATATCACATGTTTTAACATATGTTTTACGACTAGTTAATTGCACGAATGGCCAATGTGGTTTGATCAAATTGTATGTTTGGCCCCCAGGTTCTAAATATTACAAACTTAGCCCAAATTTTTGTGACCTGATTGCACCTTTAGCCTCTGATATTAATACCAATTAGGTTTTAACGAAAAATTAGCCCTAGTGTCATCCACAAAACTAACGATTGTAAACTTAACCCTAAAAATGAGTTAGAATCAGTAAAACTCTATAAAAATAAGTAAAAAATTGGTGGTTTTTATGAACTTTTATTGATTTTTATAGACTTTTACTGATTTTAACTCATTTTTAGGGTTAAGTTTGCAATCATAAGTCACGTGGATGGCACAAGGGCTAATTTTCTGTTAAAAACTAACTGGTATTAACGTGAGGGACTAAAGTCACAATCATGTCACAAAAATTTGGGTTGAGTTTGCAATTTTTAAAACTTGTGGCCAAATATAAAAGCTTATCAAACCACATGGCCGTTTATGCAATTAACTCTTTTATGAAATACTAAAATTGATGTTTGGATGTGCAATGTCTACGAAATACTAAAAATTGTTAAAATTAAATTATATAATTCTTATTAAATATTATTTTTTTAAATTGAAAACATGAGCATGAGAACGTTATGGGTTCAAGTTTCACTCTCACATGAATAAAGAAATTTGACTTTAAAAAAAAACTCATTTGAAGATTCCTTAACTAAAATTAATGATGTCATCAATCTGCTTTCTATTTTACCGGTTGAATTAATATTCATATGATCCAGGTTTTCTCTTATAAAGTGAGAAAGTTGTTTAATATAAAAAGCAACGCTATCTACCTCTGGTTATATCTTTCCATAACTATCTACTAGTCTATTATACAATAGAGATGCATAAATCGGTTTCAAACCCTAAACCGGTTCAGTTTAAAACAGGTTTAGGTTTGGTTAACAAAAGTTAAAACCAGTTTTTGGTCAAACCGGTTCGGGTTAAAACGGTTTTTGAGTGGGGGTTTGATCGGGTTAAAACTAGTTATTGAGGAGGTTGTGACTCGTTCGTTTCGGGTTTCAACGTATAGGGTCACAACGCGGTTTCATTTAAACCTGGCTTGTTTTCGGTTCGAGTGAGTTTCTAAACCGGTTTTTTGTTCACCTCTATTATGTAGTACCCTTATTTATTCCTTAACGAGCCCATAATGGATCGTGTCCATTTGGTGACAGTTCGTTATCTGTCGTGACAAACCGTTATGATCTTGTGACGGTCCGTCATAACCTAAAATTCTCAATTTTCCTTTTTTGGTTCTTGTAGATTGGGCTAATGACTATTCTAACCTTATATTTTAATATCTTGAATCTTGGAGTGTTACATAGAGAAGGCAACCAGGAGCGACTGGATTGGAACAATTCCAGTCGGGGAAAAAAATTGAAGCAGGCGTTCGTTTTTGTTTCTGGATGGAGAGCATCTAAAGTCAGCGATCAAGAAGACAACAAGTTTTTTTGTGACTGAGCTCATTTTAGCCGTGAAAAAAGCAAAAGCGTGTAAGTTTTTTTAGAGGAGACGATTGAATAACAGCCAAGAAATCAACAATCTAGAAAAACGCAGCCAAGATCAAATGTGTTTTTCATCTTTACTTTTTTATTAGTCGAGAACAAGTAAAGAAAAGGAGGTTCTGTGTGAGCCTAAGATCGAGACCAATAAGAGGGTTTGAGTGAGCCTAAGATCGAGACCAATAAGAGGGTTATGTGTGAGCCAAGAATATCGAGTTTTGTTTAAGCCAATGGAACGTATTCTGTATGAACTAAAGAAGATGAGTTTTGTGTGAACAAAGAGAAAGGAAGTTGTGTGATTCAATAGAACGAATAACAAATTAGAAGTCTTGATTTGAAAGAAAAGGAGGAAGTGTCTAACTTAGTCTAAGAGGATGACGAGTAAACAATGTTTTGATGAGGTAACGGGTTCATATCAAGGTTAATGGGAGAATGAAGGTTTAATCTTGAATAAATAAATAATTATTAATATTAACCTATTAATTGTTTGGTTTAGTTCGTATTTAGACTAGAAGTGAGTTTATTTATTTATTTAATTATTTAATAGCGTTTGAGTTGGATTAGAATTAATATAAGTTTATTATAAATAGATGGTTAGAGTCCATGTAAATAGTGTGCTTGATGATTAATAAAAAGTTGAACACGATATTTATTCATATATCGTGTGTTGTTTGATTCAATTATTCCAACAAGTTGAAGCAATTCTATAGCTAGTGGGTCTAAAATAGAAGCCATTGAGGACTCATGTGACTAAAAAAACTCTAGTTTTAAAATATTAATTTAGAGAAAATATTCGATAAAAACCTTAAATTTTTCTAATAAACGGATTTAAATGAGTGACCGTCGAAATGGTCTAATGCATCAAATGATGAGTTGAGTGTCCTTCAATTACATAAACACGTAGATTACATGTCAAATTATTATTGTTATTGTTTTAATATGGTGAATTAATGGAATAAAATTATTATTATTATTATTTAAGGATAATAAAAAATATTTGACAAAGATGTTTATATGAACCAATGAGAAAGCGAAACGTGTTTCTTTGGTGGAGGTAAGTGACATAGAAAGCGTGGTGATTCAGCATAAGCAAATGGACGGCTGGGATTGTGTTTGTTTTGGTGGGCTTTCGCTCCAAGTCAAACATCATGCGTGTGCTCTCCGCGTCAGCTAAATTGACAACCAGGACCCCATTTCCCATCTTTTTTTATTTTTAATAAATTATGTTTATTATTCATTTTTGTTATTTATACAGCTCAAAAATTAATTATTATCTTTATTAATGAATTAAATAAGTGAAATATACATCTCTGCTCCATACACCTTTTAGAATTTATATTTTTATAACCAGATTAGTTATTCGTCATCTTATCGGTGTATTAATCTGATCAAATTTAAAAGCTAGATAACCTTATAACTAATTATATATATATATATATAATAAAATGTGAAATTATTTTTATCTTTTGATTATAAACTTTTAATTTTAATTTTAAATGAGATTTTAAAAATTAAAATTTAAAAGAGGAAAAAAGTTTAAAATTAGGTCCAACCACACGGTCTATCTCGTCTAAAAGTTTGTTCGCGTATTTCATTTTTTACTTACGTAAATTTGACATGGAATATGCCGTATAAATCTACTAAAATGGATATTTTTTTGATTTTCTATTGTATTATTTGTACATATTTTCAAGATCTATAAATAAATTTACTTAAGTTTTATATCTTTTTATGCGTATTTAAAACAGATATTTTACAATGAAACTGATTTTACAATGAAATTGTATATTCAATATCTATTGTCGTGTAATAATACTTCATGCATTAAGGTTACAATGCTTTTGTAATGTACCCTATTTAACATATCAAGGATGTCACCTTTCACCCCGGCCATCATTTTATAGGGTTGTATCCTTTTGACTAGTTTATAAAATAAATACGACTAAATTAAATATACATATATATATATATATATATATACAGGGCCGGTCTCCAAGGGGGGGACAAAGTGGGCTATCGCTCCAGACTCGATAACCCCCGAGACCCGAAGTTAAAATATATATATATATATATATATAATATATATAGGGATTTATTCATATGAGAACCAATAATTAGGAAAGAACTATAAGAACCATTGTATACCACTAGATTTGTTGATCAATGGTCCACAATAAACAAGGGTAAAAATTAACTTTAAAACATCTAGATATATATATTAAGGGTATTAATGGAAATTACATGATCTTTCAAACTTTCGTTAAAGATCGTGTGAGGCTTATGAGAGAATTAAAAAAACCGTATTCATTAAACGGTTTCTATACAAATTTCAAAATAACAACATTAGGAATTCTTCCCTTATGATTAATCAATTCTATTGATAAAATCTATAAATTAAATACACCTTATTTATACAATATAGTTGTTAATTATTATTCATATAAAATAATGTATGTTCACATAGCACCAATTTATATAAGGATTAGTATGATTATATATAATAGCACGATGTTATTTATTAGTTGTCACTTTTACCAATAATGAATTTTAAAGTATTTTTTTTAAAGAAGTTTGATTCATATTTACTGGAAATTATATGTTATTGTTTTTGCTAATGATTTATTTTTTCATAATTCTCATCATTTTTTTTAATTAATGAATTAGTCAATGATTCTAGGTTACTATAATTATTTGTTTTTAAAGGCATTATAAACTCTCTCTTAAAAATAATACATGGTGCAATTTCTGCATTAATGCACTTTTAGTTAGAATGCGTTGCTGTCAAATACCAAAACATTGTCAAAATACATGTACATAGAGCGTATAAGTCTATCATATAAGAGGAAAAAAAATGCATATGTGCATGCATGCATAAGTGCTTATGTGCATAATTACATATGTGCAATGCATAATTACATATGTGCATAACTTGTTATGTGTATCACTGCAAATGAAATTATGCGCATCCAAACCTAAAGCAATGATTCAATAAAAATACCCAATTTTTAAAAAGATTTTTCATACCGTTAACATCAGTTAAAAAAAGTGTCAAATTTACATGTTAGCAAACATGTTTTATGAAAATTCCAGAAACAAAAGATATTAAGCCAGCACATGTTTGCAAACATCAAAAAAAAAAAAACCATGAAGAATTTCTACTACCAAATCCTTTCCTGGATTCCATGCATGGTATCATTGAATATTTGAAAAAAATCAATGAAATAAGGGGATAACTAAAGTATATTAATGGAATCAGTTAGCAAAAGGACCAGATCGTATAATCCTTAAAAACGAAAACGTATGGAAAATACGGTTTTTTCTCAAGCCATTCTCTACCCCACTAACATGATCCATATATAACAAAGTACAATATTGCCCCTGATAATATCTAGAAATTCGAATAAATATAATAATTTCAAAAATAAAATGAATGGTTAAAAATGGTTCTCATAGTTCTTTACTTTTATTTGGTTCTTAAAAAAATGGCCCTCTATATATATATATATATATATATATATATATATATATATATGTGTGTGTGTGTGTGTGTTTTTTTTTTAAAAAATTCAATATATATTTGTAAACCAAAAAAAATTCAATATATAGAGGCCTGGATTTTTTTTTACATGTCCGTGGCCCAAAACATTTTGAAAATTCTCGGGACCGGGCAGGTATATAATTAGTATTCTTCTTTAATAATATTTTTATAATATTATTATTATTTAATAAGATAGATGCGCATTTATTAGGAGAGAGAGACGGGAAAATCAATGTGAGGAGGTATGAGAAAGTGACAAGTGTCCACCTTAAACCTTTATTTATTACTATAGACTAGTTTAGATCTCATGTCTACACACGGGGTAAAAAATATTATTATATTTTTTTTAAATCTTTATGTATATATTTTACAGATATAAAAATATATTACATATACTAAAGATAGAAAACAAAATTCAAAATATGTATAAATTAATACATAATTGGGTTTCAAAAATACGTTAATTATATTTAATGTAATTTGACTTTCATTTACTGTTTGATTGTAAATAAAAGTTATATATTTATATTTCAAAGTTTCTTATAATAAGTGATAATTTAAAATAAAATTTGTTTTATTAGTATAATTAGAATTTTTTTTAAAATATATATTATTATTAAAAAAATATATGTGCATTTAATAAAAGATAGATGCGGGTAAAAAAATGATAAGAGTGAATATTGAGGCGACACATGGAATGAAAAAACCTTTATTTATTATATAATATAGATTGTTTAGTGAGAAATGATGCCCTTAAAAATATTATGTGAACTATATAAATATACTTTTTATACGTAGTGCAATAAAACATTAAGAGTGGTAAAATAATAAATATAACTATCTATCCAATTATCATACTTTTATACATTAAATTGGTTGTATATGAATATATAGGGATTTCTCTTAATACATCTTCTATATATAAATAAAAATAAAAGTAAAACAGTTTATTAAAATATTTGATAAATTTTAAATAAATAAGATTAAATTTTAGGTCCGTCATCTATTTTTGCTATTTTGTTTATTAGATACTAGTTTATATCCCGTGTCTACACACGGGGTGAAATATATCAATACGTGTGTAAAAAAATATTATATATAGTAAGGATATAAAACAAATTCAAAAATTTGTAAAAATTAATATATAATTGAGTTTCGAAAATACGTTAATTACTATTTTTTAATACAATTTGACTTTTATTTATTATTTGATTGTAAATAAAAATTATATAATTAAATTTTAAAGTTTCTTATGATAAGAGATAATTTGAAATAAATGTGTCTTATTAATATAATTAATATTTTTTCTTTAAATATATTATTATTAAAAGATAGAAATACATTAAATAGGAGAGAGAGGCGGGAAAAAAATGGTGAGAATGAATATGAAGGAGACACGTGGCATGCAAAAACATTTATTTATTATATAGTATAGATATATATATAGGGGACGGTTCCACTAAAATATGATTTTTCGCTAATAACTCCTAAGAAGTGGGTCAAACGAACTCCGATTGAGCTCATTCCAGCGGCATTGGAACCGTCTCATCAAACCCTAACCCGGACCCAAAACCTAAACTCCCTCCACCCGCACCCCCAAAAACCTAAACCCCCTCCTACCCCACCCCGAAAAGCATAAATTAGCTCAATCGGAGTTCGTTTGATATTGTTTTCTTAAGGTTTTTGTTATTTATTAGATTTTTTAGCGAAAAATACTTTTTATTTGATACTCCACTTATATATATATATATATATATATATATATATATATATATATATATACTTGTTATGAAACCAACGGTCACTACCATAACTTTCAAGCTGACAAAATGTGTTCTGGATGACTTGCTGATGAAAAAGTTTTGTTTGATAACTTTGTAACATTAGATAGTTACAACCACTTGCTTAGTATAGTGGCAAATTTGTATACCAAGACTTCACTAAAATGGGAAGGTTTTGGGTTCAAATCCCACTTGTGACAAAAAAAAGGGGGTCCAGGTTGGGCCATGAGGTTTTTTCACCTATGGTGGGTTTACTCTTGAGGGAGATAGAGATGATCGGGTGGGTCAGTGACCCGTCAATGATCCAAATTGTCAGTTAAAAAAAAGATAGTTTGTGTCCACAACGAAAGTTAACGAAAAACAAAGAAAGACCTGGTTTCATTTGCTTCTGGAAAGGAAATGTTTAGATGATAAGATACAATCGTCATTGAAAAACAATTTGAAATTATACGATTAAAGTTACACCCACTACATGGTTAAAATTCACAATGCAAGAACCGGTTGATAAAATTGGAAAGACAATACGACGTATTTTAAACAAGCGAGACAAATATAAATTTGATGATTAGGTTTGCGTTTTTTATCATTGTGTGTCCAAATAAGCATAAATTTGATCATTATGTATTTAGGTAACACGTCATAGGTGGATCAATCTCGCATCAATACGAGATATATAAATCGTGTAAACCATAAACAAAGGACATGAACACCCTAAATTGAAATTGACCAATAGAGTTCAAAACTGTTGCAGTAGAAATCGGTTACAAATTTTTTTTTAATTAAAACAACTTGATAATTAGTTTATAAACCTCAACCATGTGCTTAAACATACTAATAAAGGTTTATTAAAGAACATTTAGAAATCTAGCCTCAATTGCTTTACACATGTTCTTTCAATTGATAAACGATTTTCACGTACAATCCATCTGAAGACTTGATTCTTGCCATCTGGCTTGATTTCTCGACCCGAATCTGAAGACATACACAACAGGACATTAGACATGTTAAATGAGTGATTAATACATGACAAAACCAAGTTAAAGTACGGCGAAACTCGTCAGAAAAATACTCCTAGCGCATGATACTCTGGTCCTGCATATGGTACTCTGGTCCAGCGTATGGCCCAGCAAATGGTCAGCGTATGATATTCCGCTTTCAGCTATTTTGACCCATTTGACATCTCTTAGTTTGGGATGTTCTTAACTTATATCCAACCCTTCCGATCTATTAAACACTCAACTAACACACGTAAGACATGATAATAATCAACTTTATGTCACTAAGACTTCAAGCTTCTACCCACGTGGTTGTTTATTTATAGACTTAAACACAAGGCGTCATGATAATAATCAACATACCATATACCCTTTACTTATAAGTTTTAGTCCCATAACTTAAATTAATATATTTACTTTCACACTATTTCCGTTTTTGGACTTGCAACTTGTTCAACTATATTTACTAGTCAACTTCTCATAATACTTTAATCAAATTCATGAGTATTGCTTCACAATAACCAAATTACTTACAACATTATAAGTTCTATATAAATATCTTCCAACTAGAATATGGAATCACTCACCTTAACCCGTAGAATTGATAGAATTGGGAGTTCCCTTGCCAATCTGTTGATCTTCTATAGTCGACATTTAAACATGTCAAAATGCAAGATTCAACTCCATTTTTACAACTTCAATTGTTTGACCACTCAACTTATTACTCATAAAAACCCATTGAACCACTTTAAACAATTTTTTTTATGACTTGTTTCTCAACACATTAACACACACCACTTTGACCAATGAAGATGATCCTACTCTAAGCTATTATGAATTCACTTAAATCTCACAAGTTTCATCAAACACCTTATGTGCATATTATACTCTGCAATTTCTAAATTGCTTTGCTATGATCCTAATCCATCATCTTATTAACTCATTTCCATCAAATGTGAAGTTTTTCATCATATTATACATACTAGAGATTATTTATATCAGTTTTAATAAAAAAAAAACCGTGTCATCAAATCAAAAGAAGGTTTTAAAGGTTATCTTTCTCACAACTTGTTGGTTCATTTGGAGGGCTCTGAACGAAAAAAGTATTTAACAACAAAAATCCATTTATCTAGAAATTAGTTGAAGAGACAAAGTCGCAATCATACCTATGGGTGTCGAATGGATATAAGAATCTACGTATTGTATGTGAAGAATGATGCAATTTTAATTTTTATAATCTCATGTAATAAGATAACGTACTCGTGGTGTAACCGCTAGCATCTTGCCCGATTTGCTTTAATAATAATATTTCTCTCCGCAATTTTTAAAAAAAATACAAAACCCAACGTTTGTTGTTTTTGTTTATTTTCTTCTTTATTTGGATAAAAAAATCTATTTTTTTAAATGTACATGAAACTTTATATTTTTTTAATATATAAAGGTTTTTATATATAAGTTTTGAAAAAATAATTTTCTTTATAAACAAAACGTTTCTTTTTTTTTTTCCTGTTTTGTAAAATGTTTTTTTTTTATTTTTCAAAAAACATTTCTTTTAAAAAAAATATTTTTAATGTATTTTATAAAATCATTTTTAATGTATTTTATAAAACGATTTTTTTATTTTATATAAACGTTTTTATGTATTTTATAAACACGGGTTTTGATGTATTTTATAAAAACGTTTTTATATTTAAATTTATAAAAACATTTATAGAGAAAGGGCTTTTTATTTTTTATTTTTAAGTTTTTCTTATTTAAAAAAGTTATTTAATTATTTTTTAAAAACCTTTTTAAACTTTGTTACATAATTTTTTTTTTTAATTTTTCAAAAGCAATTAATTTAGTTTTTTATAAAACTTTTTTTTTATTTTTTTAAATACGTTCTAATTTTTTTTACAGGTTTTTTCAATTTTTTAAAAACGTTTATTTGAATTTTTTATTAAACTTTTTTTTAAAATAAGTTTTTTTTAAAGAAAGTATTTTTGAACCTTTTTTATATAATGATTTTTGCATGGGAAAATATTAAAAGTTTTAATGTGATTTTCCAGAGAGAAAGAGAGGGAGGTATGACAAGTAACACCGGTTCGTTTTGCCTAACCCTTTTAATATCATTTATTATTATTATTTTTCCTTTTTTTGTTTTTATTTTTATAACATTGTTGTTTTTTGCTTTGTTTTTATTTGAACTTTTTCCTATATATATGCACATATAAATATATGAAGATTAAATACTATAATAAAAACAAACATAAATATAAATAATAGACTAATTTTCATTAAGATAAACTTCTCTACACATCTATAACTATACTTTCAAATTTTTAATTATCACACGTCAATTGAGTATAAACTTATAGATGTGATACATACATGGTTTGTCATCCAGTTACACATGACAAGTCAATAGGATCGTAATGGGAGGCATTATGCACTCCTCACTTAATTGGACCATCAGATAATGGGTGTCATGCCCGTATGTAATTATCAGGGCTTGATGGAGTTTGAACTTTTCTGTTTCTCTCCAAAGCGGGAAGTAAATAATACTACTTTAATTATTTAAAAAATGGACGACCACGTCAAACATGCTTGGCAATTAGAACTCGTGTATCGGACATGATTATCTAGTGTTGAGACAGTGCATGACCCGATCTTGAGAAACACAAGGACCGATACAGACCATCATATTTGATGAGGTAAGAAACACGAGCGCATATGCATCGTGCCTTGTCTAACTTGTCTTACAATTCATACCAAATACATATGATGGAATCTTGTAGGTTGTACAATAGGTAGTTTACTAATTAGTCTTTCTAAATCGTGTTTTCACTGTCATATTGTACTATTTTGACCGGTCATTTAAAATCTCAATTAAATAATTATAAAAATTAAAAAAAAGTTAAGAACTATTATGTATTTTCTGTTAGAAAAACTGCACCTGAAATAAACCAAGTTGCATTTTATAGGTAGAGAATCATCGTAAGGTTTTGTTGAAAGGATACAACATTACGTGAAAAAAATGTGTCAGCCTTTGACGGTTAAAACTTTTGACGGCTATTCTGGTATTATCATGAGTTACTACAGATGGTTTTTGTCAGTAAGAATTAGGTTGCTACCAATGACTTCTGTAAGTAGGAACTACATTCCTATTGATCACATAGTTCATGTTGATCGAAAAGTTCATACTCATCACACAAATTATGTAGATCGCACAGGTACTGCTAATCGCTTAATTATCGTTGATTAATGAGCGAGACCCCTGCCAGGGACCAGGGGTATGCTCCTTGAACACCATTAGCGGGAGCCCCCTTAACCCATGTTGTTCGCGAAAATCGAATTTTAGATTGATCTCGAACGAATGTGTGTTCCACTTGTATCAAAGCATACCAGGGTTTCTCTTTTGGACTGGGAAGAATCCCAATTACTTAAATTGATTTTAGGAGGTATCTTTAGTAATATCCTTATTTTAATAAACTATTTGGCTTGTTAAAATATGGTATCTGACTATGTGTAATGAAGCAGCCGGTCATTACCAAGTTGAATTCAAGTTTGGACGACTCCTTTAAAAATAAGTCAAATTTCGTCTTTTATTTATCTACTACGGTTAGAAGTAAATTAATGAATTTAATTTCTAATGAAATGTAGAAAGAAGGTTAAAATGAGTTGAAAGTCATTTCAAAATTATTCAAATAATTACATCTTAAATAATTTTATTTAATAAAATATATATTTTTTAAGAATAATATGTAGTTAATAGATCCCCAAAAAAATTAAAAAAAAACAGAACACAATAATCTATATTAATCTTTGTCTATTTAACGCTTTGATACCGTTGGCTATTTGGTGCAATGGTAGACTTAAGACTTTTCATAGTGGAGGTATTGAGTTCGAATCCTGGCCACAGCAAAAAAAGGTTATGTGGCCAGGTCAGAGGGTTTACCCAGTTGGGGGGTTTCTCCTGTGGTGGGCTGCCCTATATGTTCTAGGTGTTGCACCGGAAAAACCCAATTAACCTAGAATATCTAGATGTTACCGTTAAAAAAAAAAATTAACGCCTTGATCCATATTTTTTTAACTAATTAATCTTTAAATAAACCAAAATTCAAACAATCTAAAAAACAGTAACTTTATACTTTATTAATTAAAGAACAAAATATATCTAAACTCATTGGAAAGGGCCCTACACGAAACACAGAACGAGAGGAATTGAATTGAGATGTATGGGTAAAATTGTAAATTCAAGATGGCGCATGCGGACGTGAAATGTTTCATAAACTACGAATTATGTATATTTATTAAATTACATAATTATATTAATTTATTATCGACTTAATTTAATAAGGTGGCATAAAAAGGACCACGTCAGCCACATGACTGTTGGAGCTAGTTGTCCAATTCTTCATGACGAATAGAACGATTTGGATTTGTACACGTGTATGGTGGATGGTGACATTGAGTATTGTATAATTTGGTTGTTTACACTTTGCACCGCCTTTTTAAATTTCGATTGTTCACAATGCCCCTTTTAGTTTCTCACTTTATAATTATTGCTTCAATCTTTCATGATAGGCCAAATGGGTTCATCATCTTGAAAAGTATTTGGTAAGTAGATTTATGTTTTGCCACATGTAACATAAGCAAGTGAACTCGTAAATCAAACATTCTTATATATGTATGTGTTATTAATGTTGTTTGTTGAAGCTAAAATTCGTCAAAATGAGTTCTAGACATATGTCCCAAAGTAAGGGGATTCAACGTGTAACGAGAACAATAAAACGTGACATGTAAAACTAGCAAACAGTTAGTTTCACCATAAGAAAAAATAGGACCTTATGGTGGTGGAGATGAGTATTTATACTCATCTTTGAAAGCTCGGAGCCTTTGAGTGTGGATTATGCGTTACATAATTGGACATCACAAGACATTTAAGTGGACAACATGGGTGCTTAGATGGACATTATGACTACGAGTAGTTAATACCAAACCGCATTCCCTCTTGCCACGTTTTTGTTTTAGCTTGTGCTCCGGGTATAATTAAAATACATGGCATATGCTAATCAAAATGAGTGTTCTCCTGGAATCGTTGCCTAGAGATAATTATAATATATACTAGGACCCCGGGCCGTAATTTGAGTTCAAGTCATATCTTCGGTAATATATATGAGGACCCAACACCCTAGCCCCAGAGATCCCTCAATGGTCTGGAGTCGTATGCCATGTGGTTGTCTACTTAGGTCCCGTGTGACGCCCTTAGTTAACCAATGGGCAACCATTTTGTTCCACTTATTGATATGAGTAACTGATATTATCCTGCCATGGACTCATCAAGGGAGTGATCACGACTCCAAACTAGTGAGATGCATGAAGTGTAAGCACTTCTGTTCTACACTCTTAATTAATAATTAAGACTTCCCGTAAGGATATGCAAGGATTGACTACAATACCCAAAGGGTTCATTGCAAATTGAGAAAATGTGATTTTCAAACGTGTGCCACGTCATATTCTCCCACCATCAAAACATACACATCCTCATGCTAGGGTGTTGAATCGAATCGAATTTGGTTTATTCGGGTTAATTGAATTTCAAATTTAAAAAATTGAATTCTAATAAGAACTTAACAAATTGATTCGAATTGAATTCAGGTTTATTCGAATTAAATTAAAAAAAATAAAAAATTATAAAGGAAAAGGTCAAGTTAAGAATCAATGAAGGTCGCGCGTATGAATTAGACTTTAGCACTTGAGGAGTCAAGGGCAGCGAAGTCACGGAAGTCGAATGAACCGACTGAATCACTCGATTACAAATTTCAAACATTGAGCACTCGATGAAGTATGAATCGATTAAGTCATCATACTTGATAGCGATGATTGATGAAGTTGTGAGACATGAATGGCTTGATTAAGAATTGATGAAGGTTGAATCGATGAAGTCGTCGATCATATAATGATGATACTTGACCGCGGCTTGGCTAACTGGTTAACAATTGATGAACTAAGGCCAAGCGAAACAACAATAGAGAATGTCTTATCACATGCGAAACTAAGGCCAAGCGATGAGTGACTCTACTCAACTTTGATGGGAAAGTATTTTTTTTTATTTCTTAAGTAATATATAATTAACTAGTGGACGCTGTAACATGTTGTGGCGGTGAGATTGACGTGGCTAAGTTCGTAAAGAGAAGCGTATGAAGTTGCGCTAACTCGATTATGAATATCAGATAAAAAAGCGTCGTAATAGTGTGTTCGGAAATCAAGAAAAAGTCACGTCGTTGTAAAAATTAGCGTTGAGAAACATGAAAACGTAATTAAAAAAGAAGTAAAAATAAATCATATTTGACCCGACTCGGTTATGAATAAAATTTATAGCGAAATGTAGATAAAAATAAGTATATCGCAACGGTATATTCGGAGTGTACGAAAATAGAATATTTCAAAGTTATAAGAAAAACAAAATATGTATAGAATTAATTATAAATATAAAAATAAGAAAGAAAAATGTGATGCGTGCGTGTTAACAAAAAAAGTGTTGGGGAAGGGGGCATTCGAACCCTTGGCACTTTGTTGGAATGTGAGGTTCAAACCATTGAGTCATGTCTCACTTGTTGATTAGGTTTTAATTTATTTTAGTTTTACATAAAAAATTATTAATAAAAAATATTAAAAGCACTATTTATTAAGGTTGCTAAAAAAATACTAGTTTTATTACAGCATACTAAAAAAAGAGTTTCAATTTTAATATAATTGTTATTATCACATTCATTTCATTAGAATTGTGATTTAGGTTAAAATCCTATAAAAAAAAATAATTTAAGAATCTACCACTATAGGAAGTATTAACACAGCGGCCAACTTCATTGGATAAATACAACGGCATCAACCAAAAGCGAGAATCGTGTGCTCATCCCCATTCTTATGTACAAAATAAAGTTTTGTTCGAAAAATAATGATATTGATGGACTAAACAGATATTATTGCAAACATAAGGGAGTAAAACTAAAAATTGTACATTAAATAATAATTTAGAAACCGATTCGAACGGCCAGCACGATATCAATGGGCTAGCTCAACCACCACCTTTCTCGCTGCACGATTCGTTGTTCACAAACACAATGCTCTTAAGTCTTAAGTCGTTGAAATCCGTTAATCTTTTGTGAGTTTTCATCTGTTAATTTTACAAGTCGGTTTAAAATAATAGATTTAAAAATAAGTTTTTTTAGCAGTAATTTTTTACACATAAATACTATATAACCTTACGCTTATAAAAATTTAAACCTATACCAGCTTTATATAAGATACAACTATAGAAGCACTATACCTGAATAAATCATTTTACCTTATCATAAATGAATTCAAATATTTTTTATGAAAATGAATTCAAATTTTTGGGTTATTCGAATGGGGATGTTCGGGTTTGACATTTATGAAAATGAATTCAAATTCAAACCAATTCAAAATTAAAACTTCGAATTCAGTGCGAATCAGAGTTAATTTGAATTCACCCGAATTGTGATAAAAATAAATAAATATAAATAATATAAATATATATAGGAGGAGAATCAAATAAAATTTAGTTTTTCGCTAAAAAATCTAAGAAATAACAAAAACCTTAAAAACGATATCAAACGAACTCCGATTGATCTAATTTCAGCGGCGTTGGAACCGTCTCGTCGAACTCTACCATCTTAGCTTTTAGGGTTTAGCTTTTAAGGTTTAGATTTTACGTTTGAATTTTAGGGTTTTAGCCTTAGAGTTTAGATTTTATGCTTTAATTTTTTTTTTAGGGTGAGGGGTTTAGGTTTTTGAGGGTGGGTGGAGGTGGGTTTAGGTTTTTTTGGGGTGGGGGGTTTAGGTTTTGGGGGGGGGGGGGGGTGGGTGGTTTTAGGCTTTTCGGGGAAGAGTTGGAGGGGGTTTAGGTTTTTGAGGTGAGGGTGGAGGGGAGTTTAGGTTTTTGGGTCCGGGTTAGGGTTTGATGAGACGGTTCCAACGCCGCTAGAATGAGCTCAATCGGAGTTCGTTTGACTCACTTCTTAGTATTTCTTAGCGAAAAACCATTTATTAGTGGAACAGTCCCCTATATATAATATAATATGATGAATTAAAAGTATATATTTTTTATAAAATATATAAACTATATAATACGATTTTGAATAATTGGGTCCGTTTGGTTCGAAATTCATATATTTAATTTAGAATTCGGTTAAGATGGATCCGATTTGAATATCCGGAACCCGAATTCGTTATTCAAATTCAGTTCAAATTACATGTTTTCAAATCCGATATGAACAATGAACACCCCTAGACTCGTCGCAAAGTTCTCATGACCGACTTTGACGTGAGAATCGGTATAAATCAACAAATCTTGTGTAAACTATGGAGTAAGTGTTGTTGTATTTAGTGTGCATCTATTTGGCATAATTATACCGCTAAAAGGAAAGGGAGGAGGAGGGGGGTGTTCATTAATGATTAATATCGTAGTTTGGGCAAGATTCTTCTCTGTGGTAATAGTACCGGTATCGTACCGGTGCCGTACCGTACCGATAGATTCAGTACCGGTACCTACTTTTACATAAATTCGGTACCGGTGTTTTCGGTACCGGTCCCGGTACGGTACCAATACCTATGGAGATGAACATTTTGTAACAAATACCGTTACCGTACCGATAAATTCGGTACCAGTACCGGTACCCACTTTTCAACAAATTCGGTACCGGTATTTTCGGTACCGGTACCGATACGGTACTGATCTCATCCCTAGTTAAAATATTTATCAAACTCCTATTGCCAAAATATTTATCAAACTGCGTAAAAAATGATCGTTTTAAACGAAACGCATGCCAAAAAGTAGATAAACTTAAGCACACCGTAAAAGTATATTCGAAAATCATGAAAAAGTCACGTCATCATAAAAACGTTAAGTAAGAATTCAAAAAACATTACGTTGTTGTGGAAAAAACAAAAAGTAGATAAAAATAAGCACGTCAAAATGTAGAAAAAAAATAAACATGTCGGAACGATATATTCAAAATTAATTAAAAAGATATATCTTAAACATTATAAGAGAAAAGTTATTATAGTAGTAGCAACTTGAATGACATGTACCTAATGCGTAGGAATATAAATAATGAAACTAAGAAAATACTCAATTTTTAGAGTAGGCTTGCATTTGTACCATCAGCTTTAGTATTTGTATCATTAAGGAAAATGGCAAAAAGCAAATCATCCACGTATTAGTGGAATTAAGTAAAATAAAAAAGAATAAAACAAAAAAGTAAAATTAGGTTGTACACCAAGCTTAAAAAGATGTCCCAGTTATAAACAGTGAATTCTGTGAGTATGGCCGACATTGCCATTTGTTATTTATGTAATCTATGAGAAATTCAACGATAAATTTTCTCAATATACAATAATTATAAAAATAGTCTAACAAATTTTCATTACTCTCAAAAGAGATAAAAGGGAAGGAACAGGTGGATCTTTTGATGTAAGGGGAAGGGGTATATCTATGTGATTACGGTGTCATGTGATAATAAAGTGCACGTCACGTGGCGCCACGTCAGATTCTGAAAAATCACACCATAATCACATGGCAAGGGGTATACCCATGTGATTGTGGTGGTGTGATAAATTAATGTTTTTTTTTAATTTTTATTTAACTAAAATAAAACATAATAAAATAATATTCATTAATAAAAATAAAAATTACATTAATAAAAAAAATTTACATTAATTAAAAAAAAACATAATCAAAACCTACGGGATACCATGACGTTCTTTGATCTCCTTTTGTTTTTTTTTTCAATCAAAAAACGTTGGCGGTTGTGAGTGACTCAAGATCGATACCAAGAATTTCGATCTCTTGTTTTGTTCGTTTCCAATCCATCCTCTCGTCTTGGGCGTTGTTAAATCTTGTCATTTGTTCGGTGCATATATGTTTAGGTCGTACTTAGATCTACCATCGGAAGTGCCCAGACTAGCGTCGATGTCGGTTGATGTTCTTTTTTTGGACGAGCCGGTTCGGGTGGGGGCAATGTATAGTGTTTGCCACTTTTTTTGGACGAGCCGGTTGGAAGTTCGGATTGGCCGCAAACGCGTTATCACGAGCCGCGTATTGAGTCCAAAAGTGTTGGTTCTGGTTCGGATCGTTACTCATTTTTGGGTTGGGGATATTAGAAATGAGTATAGAAGATTAGTAAGTTTGAGTAGAAAATGAGTGTAAATATTATAGAGTAAAACTGAGTATTTATAGTAAGTAAAAATAAAAATTATTAATATTATTATTTTAATTTAATTATTAATTCAAACGACTAGTTTTTTAACCGTTGAACTGCTCTTTTGAGCAATTGCTCGCGTGATAAATATCACGCTAAAAAACGACGCCGTGACATTTTATTCAAGGGGGCGGTGATCTTGGTGGCCACCTAGGATCACGCCAACGATGCCTTTACCATACCGGATGGCCTAAGGGCTCTTGACTTGACTATGAAGATGACAAGGCAAAGTGTGAATGGTGAAACATTATGCTATGTGCAATGGTTTTGTCGTAGAGTGCGGTGAGGGGTGAGGTAGAATGTGTGGTGGATTGCATCAAAACCGTCCCCTCCCCATTCATCTTGCCGCACTTTGTACAATTTTGAGAAGAATTCAAGAAGGTACGTTGGGTGTGGGGTGATGTGGCATGCGTCGAGGTGAAGCAACACCGCCCCCTCCTGCGGCGAGGCGCGATGTCTTCACCCTCACCACACTTTCGGTGTAACTATAACACATAGCCTTAGTTTTCACCGTTTGAGCACGATGGGTTTAGTGTATAACTTGATAGTGACCAACTTGCTTTATTTAACGAGATTAGCAACGTCCACTAACAATTCATCTTCAAGCACAATTAAAACATGATGACAATTTTATTATCATTTGTTATTTTCTTTATGCGACCCACTTTTATCCGACCAATTTTCTTCCTTTTAATAAAAATTCCTAGATTTGCATATAAATTTTGCATGTAAGATGAAATCAATGTTTTCAGAACCGAACCGGACCGGCCGGTCGGATTGGGAACCGTGCACATAACGGTCCGGTTGTGTGTAGTTGAACCACTTTCATTTGAATCGGCCGGTCACCAGTGAACTGGACCGGGGGTCGGACTGGATTTCAATTTTTTTTGTTTTTTTTACTTCAAAATCTCAACTTCTTATTAATTTAGTACTGCAAGTTGCAAATTTTATTTATTTAAGGCTTCATATGATATTAAAGATATAAATTCACATCAAAACAAAAAAAAATGTTTATATTTTGTATCTATATATATATATATTTTTAATTGAGTAAACTGTAGTTTTCGTTCATAAGGTTTGATGGTCTTAACAGGTTCAGTGCACTCCTATCCGTCTGAGTCCCTGATGTTTAAATTCTTAACACTTTTAATCCAATTCACTAACTCTGTTAAATTTTTTCTGTTAAGTCTTGTCAAATGACCAAAATACCCTTGAAACACCACTTCTTAACACTTTTAATCCAATTCACTTTTAATCTAATTCACTAAATCCATTAAATTTTTTCTATTAAGTCTTGTCAAATGATCAAAATACCCTTGAAACACCCACTTCTTAACACTTTTAATCCAATTCACTTTCTCACTCCACCACAAACCGTCGCCGCCACCATCACCACCGGCCGACCACCACCACAGGCAAACCACCACCACCGGCAACCACCCACACCTGCCACCACCCCCACAGTCTAACCCTCTCCGCAACAGCTTCAAGATCCGAGGGTTGACTCCCAAAAAGTCAAAATTTAATTCAAACCAATTTAATCCCTCCAAAACTGCAATCAAATCATTCCAATATCGTCCTAATTGAATCACGAGCATATGGAAACTATGAATCAAGGGATTGATTGAAAATCACAGTCTAATTCAAAAGGATTGATACCTGAAGTGGAAACCTATGATGCGTGGGATGAAGACTAGCGAATCAAGCTTTAATCCCATGAATTCCGTTCATTTCAAGCTGTAAAACGTGAATTCCGTTCATTTCAAGCTGTAAACTCAGACTGATTGGTTTTGCTAAAAGTGTTTTGGGTGAGCATTCAAGCACCATGGTTGCATCTGCAAAAGGTGATACGTATGATTTTGGTGTAGTGCTGATGGAATTGGCAACTGGGCAGAAGCCCCTCTAACCAATCGCTGCTGGAGAAGGGTTTAAGGGTGATTTAGTAAATTGGGTTAACCAACTGTCTAGCTAAGGAAGAATTGAGGATGCCATTGATAGGAATCTTAATGGTACAGGGCATGATGATGAAATTATTCAAGTTCTTCGAACTGCAGGTAATTGTGTGGCCCGTCATCACCGATATGAACCGCCGTCGTGAGGCCTGCCGGATGGCAGTGACCGGCGGCCTCTCCCTCTCACCCTACTTCCCGTCTTTGTCTCTGTCTCTAAATCTAGGCTGGTGGTCGGCAGGTGGGGGTGGTGGCTGGTGGTCGGCAGGTGGGGGTGGTGGTTGGTGGTGGCAGGTGTGGGTGGTGGTCGGCCGGTGGTGGTGGAGTGGGGAAGAGAGTGGTATTTTGGTCATTTTATAAGACTTAACAGAAAAATTTTAACGGAGTTAGTAAATTGGATTAAAAATGTTAAGAATTTAAACATCATGACTCAAATTGATAGAGGTGCAGTGAGCCTGTTAAGACCATCAAACCTCAGGGACGAAAACTGCAGTTTACTCTTTTTAATTTTTCTATTATTTATGACCTCATTCGTTTTTTAAATCCGGTTCGACCAGTGGACCTAAAAAACGGCTGGTTCGATGTACGGTCCGGTTCTGAAAACATTAGATTAAATTCATAATAAGTCTGGTTTAGTTACTTTAATTAACTTGTTTTTAATCATACCTCTAAATTTAATAATAGTATGTTTATCATAGTTTGATATCATTAGATCATATGTCTTTTGTTAGAAACTAGAATCCTGCCCGCGCACGTTGCGGCGCGTTTAACCGTCATAGAAACTAACGTTCTCGAAAGCTTATCAAAGTAAATCTATAGAAAAACGAAATCGTTAACAAAGTTATTAGCTAATAATATTCCAAAAACTTTATAAAAAAAAATAAACCGTAACAAACCCGTTAAAAAAAGTTAACGAGTAAAAAAGTAGAAAAGAAATCAAAACTGTTTAAAAAAGTAAAAAAAAAATAGTTCATAACGATGTGTTTACGCAAGTGTTTAGATAACTTGTACATTATCACGCGCAATTGTGTACCAATTGTTTGTTTTACTTGCGCTCCACAACGAGTTTAAAATGTAGACAAAAATAAGCAAGTTGTAACGGTATATTAGTACTAATCCCTTGAAAAAGGCGCACGTCAAAACATTAAAAACGTAGATAAAAAATAATGAAAGTAAAAATCAAAGAAAAATGAAAATTATAAAATCTAAGAAAGAGAGTAAAAAAAAATACATATAAAAATAGTTTTATTAAAGTTTATGAAATGCTGAAAAAAGTTTAGGGGTAAAAGGAAAAGTTGAATAAAATGTAGGGGCCAAATTGTTAATTTTTAGAAGATGACAAAACAGCTGATGAAAAGCTGATGTCATACTGCATTAAGGAGTTGTACAACGTGCAATGGAGGAGTGTAATATGGCTTTTGTAAGTATTTTAATTATAGTTATAATAAATTAATAACTAGAATACTATTATTTTCCTCAAAATAATAGTATATAACTCAAGTTGAAGTGTTGAATTAGTGACTTTTTTTTGTATAACTCAAGTTGAAGTGTTGAATTAGTGACTTTTTTTGTGTAAGTTGGGAGGTCTTATTAAGTATTTTTTTTAGTGTGTGTAAGAAGGGGCCCATTTGTAGTTATTACAGCCACAAGATAAAATTCACATTTATTTTAACTTTTTAATTTTTATAAAATTAAAACCTTACTAGACTTTTAAAGACACTCTCTTGTCTCTTGAATGCCTTCACTACTCCTATTGTTTATTTTTTTGTGTTTAAATTTATTTTTACCTTTTAATTTGTTGTGTTTAAAGTTATTTGTTTTAATAAGTTAAAATGATTATATAAATAAGAATAACATGTCAATATTACTAACGAATTCCTGGATTCGCCACTGTTTGTGTGTCACTTGAACCCTCAACCTTTTTTAGAGACGAACAATCAACTTGGTACCATTAGAACAAATGCCATTTGTATTAACTGTTTATTGTTAATGTAAAAACAATAATAAAGATATTAATGATCATTCATAATAATAACCCGTACTAATCATAGATAGTTCACCTTAAAAAAAAATTTGAACGACAACACGTAGATATTCTAGGATAGTTGGGTTTTTTCGGGCCAACACCTAGAACATCCAGGGCAGCCCACCCCAGGAGGAACCCCCAACTTGGTAAACACTCTGACCTGGCCACACACCCCCTATTTGATGTGGCTCGGATTTAAACCCAAAAACTCTACTATAAAAAGTTTTAAAGCCACCATTGTATCAAATGGAATGATATTTCACCTTAAATGTAACTCGGGTTTAGAAGGAAGCTACATTTACCAACTATGTTGAATTGCTATATTACCCCTAAGATTCCAATAAAGAGGAGGTAAAGTTGTCATTTTAGGTTCTTTTCTTTTTTTTTTCCTCAACTTTTATATTTATTTATTTTTATAATATTTATAATTAATTCAGGTCATATTTTGATTTTCTCATATAACTTTCAAATTTTAATGTTTTACAAAATTCTGAGTGTACCGTTGCAGCGTGCTTATTTTTATCTATGTTTCAATATAATTTTCGTTCGAAATGGAGTTTTCGTTATAATGTACAAGTTATCGAAGCAAGAACATACAAGTTGTCGAAGCTGTTCTAAGTTTTTTTTCTCTCTTACGACCATGTCGTTTCAACTTGTTTTTTTAATCAGCGTTTCAATTTTGTTTGGGATAAATGCTCATAAAGTGTATGAAATTGGGATAAAATCCTTGATCTTATACTTAGCAGGGAAGCACAAAACCATCGTCCATCTCCGCCGAACTCTAACTTCTACTATAAATTGAAAATAACATATATGAATTAAAAGACATGTGGCGAAAGTTGATTGGTAAAGTTACCCACCCAAATTGTTATATATACAGAGAGGAAGGTTCCATATGAATTGACTTTTGCCTAAAAAACGTAGGAAGCAAGTAGAGTGTGTCACGTATACGATATGGATTCCATGGCCAAGGGGTATTTGCGTCATTTATGCACATAGAAAACAACCCAGTTACATGACCATAAGTTGTGCTGGTTTAACATTTACAACTATGCTGTTATATTATATAACTGTACTGATTAATAACCAGCACCATTTTCACGGAGTTGATTAAGTCTTTTTTTTTTAAAGTTTTTTTTAAGATATAGCAATAATATAATCAAGTTAAAGATAACAAATTACTTGATTTTAAGGTGTAATTTGTTTTTAATTTGTTTTTAAAAATAATTATGTATAAAAAGTTATTTTAGTTTAAAAAGAATGGTGAAACTAATATTTAATTGAAAAGGAAAGTCAACACAAACACAAAATTTCTATTTTAGCCTTTTAGGCATTAATTAATTTCTAAATCAATTTTAGCCATTAGATTAGTTTGATAAAATGCTTAAATTACTTCATACATTTTTTAGGGAAAATGAATTTTGTATTTAAACCTTCCTCTATAATAACGATACTTATAAAATCGAGAGAAAATATGAAGTTATGGATTTATGGTCTAATTTAAGAAAACGATAACTTATTAAAAATGTTGGAGATTATAAATACTGATGAAAACTAGGGGTGTTCAAAATCAGATATCCGAAAATTCGAATATCCAAAATTTTCGGATAGTTAAATTCACTATCTGAATCCGTATCCAAAATTTTGGATACGGATTCGGATAGTGAAACGAATATCTGTTTTAAAAATATATATATATATATATATATATATATATATATATTTTTTTCCTTTTTCCAACTATACCTGCATTTTTTGGCAATATGACCTACATTTTTTTCTTTTTCAAACCGGGTAGGTTGGGTTCGGGCATCCATAAAACCGGGTTGAACAGGGTTTTGTCAAAAAACTTGATTTTTGTTTAAGACACGAATACGTTTTAGTTGTTTAAAAAAAAAAAAAAAAACTAAACACATAACATAAAATCTAAATATATAAAATGTACTAAATAAACATCATCTATATGAAATAATAAAAAAACCAATTTTTGAACAAGTTACGAAATTACGACGTGAATACGTTTTAATTTTTTTTTAAATAAAAAAGCTAAACATGTAACATAAAAACCATATACTTCATATATATATATATATATATATATATATTGTATTTAAAACACTTTATAGGAAACAATATCTAATTTTTCAAATATATATATATTTTTTAATTTTTCAATATTTCGGATATCCGAACTATCCAAAATTTTTAAAAAATGCTATCCGAATCCGAATACGAAAATTTGGTTATCCAAATTTTTGGATAATTCAGATTCGAAATTTTGGATTTTCGCATTCAGATATTTTTGAACATCGGTAATGAAAACTACTTTTTAATGCATTAAAAATTGTAATTTTTATTCTTGCGTTTCCTCTTTTGACCTTTAAACATATTTAACTTTTAATTAATTACAACTTTACCACTAAACTTATCATTTACTTAATAAAATCAATAATTTCCTTCACCTCACCACTTATTTAAATTTTAATGAAATCAAATGCTAGAACTGATTATTAATTTTGCACTGTTTGATAAAACTGATCATATTCTGATATTTTATAAATTTCCAGATGAGAATCTATACTATATAAAAAATAAAAGTTTTTAATGTCATGTGTCGTCTTCATATTCAATCTCATCATTTTTTTTCCGCTTCTCTCTTATTAAATACACCCCTATCTTTTAATAATAATATATTTTTAAAGAAAATACTAATCTTGATATTAATAAATCTACTGACATATTTTGATGAGTGTATGTGTTAACAGAATATATTGTATTTCACAGGTTTATTCAACCCGTGTAAAACACAAGTTTTTAAAAAATAAATTTTTTAATCTAAAAACCAGATGAAAATTATGATAACAGATAATATAATTAATTCGTTTTGTACATTGTAATCAACCTTATTCATTTTCTATAATTTTTCATTTTTTGCGAGATAGAACACAACACGAACACGTGTCTCGTGACGTGGAGTGTTGCATTGGCGTTCTCTCTCTCATCTCTCCTTCTCTCTCTACAAGCTGCAACAGCCCACACTTCTTCCCTCCCACCCCCTTCATCCTCCCTCGTTATAGAGAGAGAAATTGCAGTTCTCAGATTATTCCAACTCAGGTATGCTTTATTTATTTATTTATTTATTTTTTCTTAATTTTCTTCTCAACCGTCTCATATACACAATTACCTACTCAAATTCAAAGTCCTATTCGATTTAGCTGACAATTTTGTGCGATTTTCGAAGGATTGGAATAGATGCTGCTGCATTTATTGTTCATTTTGTGTTAATTTAGCTCTGATTCATGTTGCTCATGAATATGTGCATATATAAATCTACAAATTTGTGAGTGACTGCGTGTGAGAGAGAGAGAGAGGATATGATAACTGAAAATTGGCCAATTGGACACAATAAACATGAACCGATCTGAACTGGAAATTTAGAAGAATCAAATTCATGTTATTGAAAGCATTATGTTCATATAGTCATAATTAATTGTGTTATAGTTACAATTTTAGTTGCGGAATTGTTTTTCAAATTACAAATTTTTGGTTTTTATGATTTTGTGAGAGAGTCAATTGGACAAATAGTTTTATTAATTTATGGTATTTTTATATTTGGTCATGTAATTATTGGGATGAATAGGAGGACAGTTTTGTAATTTGCTTACTAGGTTATCTCTGATTGGTAATTCTATTGGGGTTTGGTGGATGCTGTGTTACTTTCCTCTTTGTTTGATGTGGATCAGGACAAAATTACCCCCTACCTTTTTTCTTTTCTTTTAATTTTGTTTTCCCTCTTGATATCTTGATCAATGTTACCAGATCCAGTAGTAAGACTTTGCTGGTTTAGGAATTGTTTTGGATTTGCAGACTGGATTAAGTAGTAATTAGAAGCATGAATTAGAATTAAAGGCTGTTTAAGTTGGTTCCTGTCCGTGTGTCACGGGATGGTGTTACAAATCGCGTAGACAGTCGATAATAATTAGCTCAATTTAGACATTCCAACTTTCCCGGAATTTATATGTTTGCGTTCAACCGTACATATGTTTATTGTACTTTTATATGCAACTATGTGACATGTCATATCATAGTCTTTAAACTACAAACGCAACGGATATTTGCAACTTCGCGTGTATAGAATTCCACTCTCACATGTTGAATTTATCTGTTTAAAATATTTTTAAACAGTTACAAACCTCTTGTCTAGTGAGTAATGAGTTGAGTTGTTACGGCTCTTTATCATTTCTGACCAATTCACTAACATTTTAACCTCTAAATATCATATGATAGTGAGAGCCGTTTATACTTCAAAACAAATATAAAGTATTTCCCTTCAGAAGTAAAATTTGGTAAAAAATGTTCTTGATTGATAGTGGCTTGAGCGCGTAGCAAATAAAAGATTACTGATAACTTGCAGTGAGTTAGCAAGTAAAGCAAGACAAGCTTTGTAGTGACTTTGACCGGTGTTGACCAGTTCTTTGAATCTGTTGAGGTGTTTGCCCATGGGCAACTGTGAAGAAACAAAGGCTTGTAAGCCTGAAAAATCATCACCTCCACCTCCACCTGTAAGCTCCAAAGACGTGTTTATATTTTTATTTATTTATTAAGATCTCTCAAAACAATGACTGATTTGTTGATCAGTTATTATATGTATTGTGTGTGTGGAAATTAATTACTAATTCTGGCAGGAGCATCCACAGACCGGTGTTCATGCATATCACGACTGGGCAGCCATGCAGGTTCGATCAATTACACATGCCATTGCCATCTAAAATAGTGTTTTTGTTTCATGGAACTTGATCGATTAATTAAACCAAATCCAACTTAATCTTGTTTCTGCAGGCTTATTATGGCCCTAGAATGGCGGTGCCACCGTACTTTAACTCTGCTGTTGCATCTGGCCATGCCCCTCCACCTTACATATGGGGACCACCGCAGGTATAGTACTTATATTTTAATACATTGAAACATATCACGGTGGTCAACTCGTCATCGTGTTGACTTTATCTGTGCTTGCAATTTCAGCATATGATGCCACCTTATGCTGCAATGTATCCACATGGAGGTGTTTATCCACATCCTGGAGTTCCTATTGTGAGTCTTCATGACATTATTTAAATCCTTCCATCATTAATGATTGAACTATAAATATATTATAATAGAATTAGTAAATTTAGTTTTCATCATATTTGGAATGATGCAGGCGAGTCCCGTGTGCATTGATTCTCCTGCCAAGTCATCAGGAAATTCTGACCGTGGCTTGTTGAAGAAGTTGAAAGGATTTGACGGGCTGGCAATGTCTATAGGCAATGGAAATGATAACGGGATCTCTCACAGGTACTAACATTTCTCTCACCATCAATATTGTTGATCTTATCTATAAAATGCTGATTGGCTTTTGTAACACATTGGCAATGCTACATCATTAAAAATTAATCATATATTCAAGTGTACTTTTCCTACTACAAAGAGTGAACTTATTATTAAAATATTAATCATACAACATTTTTTCAACAGTGGGGAGACTGAAGAATCCAGTGAAGGAAGTGATGGCAATACAACAGAGGTAATAACTAATAACTTCTTTCTGGCTAATAGCCTAATATTCATGTATGTTATAATTGACAGTTTTGATCCATTTACGTATGTGTGGGTCGATTTGGGTCTACCAGTCAAAGAGGTTTAGATTATTATTGTAATAATCTTTTTTTTTTATGATCATAAGTAAAACATTAATTAGTTGTATATAAAAGACAAGAAAAGCGTTTGCGCGTCAACTCAACCTGTCTCATTTTGAGCTGTTAACCCAACCTGTCTGACCTCTAAATGTATGTGGATTTTCATGGTAATTTGTGGTGGTTGATAGATATTAAATCTTTTCACTTGTTTTTTCAGGGGGGTCAAAATAATCGGAAAAGGAGCTGTGAAGAACCACCTAATGCTCGTAAGTTCAACAATCTATTCATGTTTTCCTCTGAAAGTTGTTCTTTTTGGTAGTTAATCTTTGATAATTATACTTATTTACAACTATTCTGCTTACCTTTATACCAGCAGCTGAAGTTGGCAAGGCCGAGCCACTGAGTGGCCAATTTTTTCCTACTGAACCAAATGAAGCTACCAAGAAAGTGACTGGACTAACTGTAACCCCTTATAAGGCCTCTGATAGCGAGCTGAAGAAATCTCCCACTGTGATGGCATCAGCTACACTTGCAATGATGCCAAGTGAAGCCCTGTTACAGGTCAGTTTCATTTTTTCTTTATTTGGTAGAATTAACGAGGAATATACTTTTTCCGAATCTAAAAATTACATTTCTTTTATCTGAATCGTGATAGAATGAGCGAGAACTTAAACGGGAGAGGAGAAAGCAGTCTAACCGAGAATCTGCCAGGAGGTCTAGATTAAGAAAACAGGTAATATAGTTGCGGTGATTTCCTTTCTAGAATGTATCAAAATAAATGCATATCTTTGATTTTTGGCCAAGTTATTAGACATAATATTCTCTCCCAGTAGTGATCATTATATTATCAATTTTATTCCACGAAACTTACCCTATTTTGTTAAAACTAGAGGTGGCAAAATGGGGGTATGGGTGGGTTGGTTAATGGGTCAAAACAAGTAATTTTTGTATAGTTTTTAAAGAGGTTAGGTCGGGTCGGGTCAACCCGAAATCTTTATTTGTCCAAAAACTTTTATTATGTATAATCAGTGTGCCAAATATGAGTACAAATTTATATTATTTCTGCAATAATCTAATGGTTTGAATAAATGCAAAGCTTTGAAATTTTGGCCAAGTTATAGACATTATATTTTCTCTCCCATTAGTAATCATTGCATTCCCAATTTTCTTCCACAAGACCTACCCTTTTTTGTTGTTATTAATTGGTTTTTTTTTTTTTTTTTTTTTTTTTTTTTTTTTTTTATAAATCATCAATGAGATTAACGGCAAGAAGTACCAAAATTACAAACTAATGGCAGGTAGACGGGCAACAAGCTGCGCCGCTACCCCCTTCCCCTTCTAATTGGTTTTTGACTTGTAGTTAAAAATAGAGGTGGCAAATAGGGGTTGGGTAATGGGTCCAAACAAGTAATTTTTGTAAAGGTTGAAACGGGTCAGGTTGGGTCGACCCTAAACCTTTATTTGTCCAAAACTTTGATTATGTAAATCGTTGTGTCAAATATGATTGCAAAATTATTTATTTCAATAATAATCTAATGGTTTGAATAAAATAATTTAAGAGGTTATATATATATTAAAAGTACTCTCTTGGCTACATCCAAACTCTTTTCCTATCGGGCCAAATAAATATAGTAAATGTTTGAAATTCTGATGATCCAGGCTGAAGCTGAAGAACTTGCTGTAAAAGTTGAAGCCCTCACTGCTGAAAATTTAAACCTCAAGTCCGAGATTAACCGGTTAACTGATACATCAGAGAAACTGAAGCTTCAAAATACCAAACTAATGGTAAGACATAAAACATAATCAAATAATGATGGGTTTATGGGCTCCATTATTATTTTCTTTTCACCTTATTACTTTCTTTTCACCTTATTACATTTTTTGTTCAACTACAGGAAAAATTTAAAACTGCACAGCAAGAACAAGATATTGAAGACCCAAGACCCGACCCAAAAGGGCCGTCTCTTAGCACAGCTAACCTCCTCTCTAGGGTCAATAACGGGTCGAGTGCAAGTTCTGGTGGAGAAGGTGAAGTGTATGAAAGTAACAATAACCAAAAATCTGGTGCAAAGCTGCGTCAACTCCTGGACGCTAGCCCGCGGGCTGATGCTGTTGCTGCAGGCTGATTACTAATCAATAAACCGACCCGCAATAAGACTTTGTTTGCTTACCTTAAATTTATAAAGCTAATTATGTGATTTTGGCGTCATTTTGAAGCTGGAGTTACTGCTAACATTAGTAGATAGTGGGATCATTTGAATAGGATTGTGACATGGGTGATGATGATGATAAGATAAACAAACTGAGATTTTTAGACTTATGTCTGGTTGTGCTTTGAAATTTTTGTGGCGAACATGAAACGTGTTTTCAGTTTCAGAGTTTGCTTCAAAATTAGCCACCGACAGTTTATCTTATAATTATTAAGAAATGGAGAGATGAGAGTATTGATGGGTGTTTTAGCTATATGGTTTGTGTAATATAAGTATAACATATTGGATGGTGACTTCAAATTTTATTTTAATGTTGGTTTCCATAATATAACTTCTCATGGAAGATAAAGACATTAGTATTCCAAGTTTAGATTGTTTCTCTAATACAATCATTCTTTTGGAGACGTCAATAAGTTTTTAAACCAGGTTACTCAAGTCTCAGATACAGTAGTGAGTAAGACCCTCAGCGTCACATCACCATCATTTATCCTATGTCAGGGTGGGGTGTGTGCAGTGACGGATCCAAAAACTTTTTTCAATAGTTATATATTAAATTTTTTCAGTCCGGATCGGGTCAAATAATAAAACGATAAAAACAAACTAAACTTCAAATGAATAATAATAATACGATGTTCGTCATTAGGAACACATAATAAAAATAGAATATCTATATAGTTGCTCTTTACGGGTTTTCATTTTTTTGAAACCAAACTATTACATCATCTATAGAAACTTTCCTAAGCAACTCCTTTTCAATATAATAAACACAACTATCACTCAAATTCTCATCACCAATCCGATTACGTAAATCGGACTTTACGCTATTCATTGTAGAAAAGCATCTCTCAACATTTGCTGTAACGATGGGTAAAACGAGAGCTGACTTTAACAAACGGTATACTAACGTAAAGTCCCGGTGTTTCTTGTTTCAACCATCAATCTTACAAGACTATTTAGACCATTCAAGTTTGCAAATCTTATATCCGCTTTCAAATTATCCATGTAGCTCGGAAGTTCAATCCCAAGATTTCTCTTATCATGTTCATTAAAATCACATGGATGCATTTCGGCTATCAAAGTCACAAAAATTATCACATGAACTCAAAGCGGATATATAAATAAATATACTGTTTATTATAATTTATTTAATATAACTAGTATATTCCATCTAAAGTTTTATTAATATTTCGAAATATATATATCTAAAGGGAAAATGTTATTATGTAGATTTAACTAATTATGTTTTTTTAATGAAATTTAATTTTTAAATGTTTTTTTAACTATTTTACAATTAAGTTTTATTTTTACTTAAAAAAGTTTAGGGATAAAAGGGATGCAAAAGATGACCACACACCCTTTTAGGTTAGGCGGAGTGGGTTCGGGAAGGTGGCCGGGAGAGGGGTTGGTGATGCCGATTCAATCCCGTATGTTTAAATATTATTTTAATGATTATTATTATTATTTAATTTAACATTTAGTTTTATTTTTACTAATAAATCTAAATAAACAGTTTTATTTATTTTCTTTGTCAAACATTTCGATATGCATACAAGATAATTTTCTTTATTCTAATGGGTAAAGTAGAAAAATAAATAATGAGTTGATATTTTTGTCTTCTACATGAAAGTATTTTTCTTTCTTTATCCTCCATGATTTTATTCTTGTTTAGTGTTTGATTGGAGTTGAAACGAGTGCCATTCTTTTCTTTAGCTTAGTATTTATCCATTTTCTCATGTCTCCTATATAAACAGTATACAGTCTCCTGTATATAGTATATATAGCTTAGGGGTATGCTAAATATGTAATTAATTTTTAAATATAGAACTATAAGAATTACATAAGAACGAAAGGAATTTACATAACTGTTTTATTATTATAATTAAAATAATACATACAAATGTTTATTTACGCTATGTAATTACACACAACAAAACGACATTTTAAAAAAAGTTGTTTTTTTAATTATGTGGCAATATTATAGTCAAATTAAATATAATAAAATTCTCGATTTTATAGTGTAACGTTTTTAAAAATAATGAAGAATGTAAAAGTTATTTGAGTTAAAAAATGATTGAACTAGATTAAAGTCGACAACGATGGTTTTTCCCATATTACACCTCCCAACCCTTTTATCCGTTTTCTTCTGAATATGTGACACTCCAATCATCTCAACCATTGGCTTGCCTTGATCAAGAGTCCAAATTACTTCGTACACTTTGTAGAATAAAAACAATTTGTATTTGATCCTCATTATATATAGGGTAGAGATCTATACAAAACACTAAATATCACGAGAACATGTATAACAAAGTGAAACATTCATTTATTCAATCTCAATTTAAAAAAAAAAATAGAACAAATTTTGTTTATGTATATAAAATGCACATGTGTTAGTCATGTGTAGGTCATATTACATGTGTATGTAAATGATTAAAACTTCAAAAACATATGAAGAAATTAGTTTGATGAGCTTTTATGTACATAAAACATACGCATTTGTATGTAAAAACTAAAAAGTATAATATTTAAAAAATATGAACCACTGATTAAAAAAAAGTAAACGATTTAGGTTTTTTGTTTTAGATCTCGCAATAATTTAGTGTTTTTGTAATAAACCTCACAATATATATACAGTGGACCCATAACACATAGACTTTACCAAACTTTTGTCAAACTTGTAATTGTTTGCTTTTTACTTGATATCAAATGTATATCAAATGTTTTTCCTTGAAGAAAAACTTTTAGCAAACCACAATACTTTTTACTGGTGATCATTTTCAAACCACATGGTCATGTTAGAAGTTGAAACAAAACTGGCTACAATTCTGTAATTAGACTAATTTTGAATTTTAGATTGATTACATTACAATATTAAGTTAGATATTAATTATTAAATGTATTTAAGTAACAAATTTGATTTCCTTTTAATCTATTAATAGTGTTAATTTTGAAAAAATAAGTACTACAAATAAAATTAAGTCCCTCTGGTCATCATTAAATATTAGAAATTGTGAATTTAATCCAATCAGTTGATACTTTGTCATGATTTTGGTGACAAATGCTTGTTTAGGGCGTTGTATAATTGTTAGTAGGTTGTTCAAGAGCAAGTGTTAATGACATGTAACGTCCACTTTTCTTAAACCAAATTAAAAGAACAAATAGAAGATATTCTAAAATACATATTCTTCAGGATGGAAGGGGTGGGATGCTGGTTGGTTCGGGTAACACGGGAACACCGCCTCAAGTGGCGCGGGTTCGGCGTGGGGGTTGAAAATCGGGTTCATGAACCCGTGGATGCAGTGGCGAATACTAGAATTTCCAGTAGGGGGTGGCAAAATATAGGTCGGTCAAAATGGGTCGGCTCAATTACATTTTCTTGTACCTATGTTGTCAAAAGTCCACAAGGCGCGCACCTAGTCGCCTAGGTGCAGCCCAGTGCATCCGTGTCGCCTCGCTTCAAAAGCCCCATTTTCAGGTGCTCTATGCCGATTTTCCGGCCAAGTTCCGAGCGAGACCTATGGGCCTTGAGTGCGCTTATGCGCCATAACAACATTGTCTTGTACTTTATGAATTTTCATCTTTTGTAAACATTCAATTACATCTTCATTAGTAACATTGACAAGTTCATCTTTTTCTACGATACAAATTACACAAGTATTTAAGAAATTATCACCAATATGATTCCGTAAACAAATAAAATAACATAAATAGACAAATAAATTTGACATAAGCAATAAATTTAAACAAGCAAAGAAATTAAACAAACAATTTAATAACAAATACTTAATGTAACCAAACAATTTAATAATAAACAATCAAGTTATATATTAGAAACAAAAAACTTGCAAGACTAGGTAGAAACCCAAACCCAAAGGCATGTTTAAAAAAGAGGTTATTTTTTATTATAAAAATTTAAAGATGTTATAAATATATATTATTTATGATTATCAACGCCTAAAATAGTTAAGTCTTGTTGCACAAGTTTTCCCTTCCTATACATATCTCATTGTATTTCATTGTATGATATACTTGATTAATGAATATCACGTCTCTTTCTCCTACATCTCTTTGTCATATTGATTTGCTATCAGACTAGTTTTACAACACGTTATCAGCACGAAGTGCTTTCTTCAAAAAAAAAAAAAAATCAAAAACAACTCTGTTCAATCGAAATATCATGAAGAACCTTTTGATCTCGATCTCTCTGTCCATTCTAAATAGCCGACTCGATGAACAGAAGGTGTGCAAATTTCAATCGGTTCCTCATTCGTTAATCAGGTAACAATTACTTATTATGTTGTATATCCAAACTATATATTCAATCAATCGTTACGTTCGGCGACCATAGTTTTAATTGAAGATGATGAAATCGATGTAATAATATAATATTTTAAAAGATGAATCTGTTCCATACGAGTTGCCTGGCCAATTAATATTGGCCGTCATATTTTTCGTTAATTTCCTTCAACCCAATGAAGCCAAGAACACAAATAAATGTGAATCACAAGAATTGAATGTTTTGTTAAAAGTGATTATTCATTGATATTCATATATATTATTAACTAGGTTAAAATCCCGTGTATTACACGGGTTAAATAAATATAATATTATATATTAAGTAATAAAAAATTTATTTTTTAAAAACTCGTGTTTTACACGGGTTGAATAAACCCGTGAAATACAATACAATTTGTTAATACATACTCTCGTCAAAATATGTCATAAGATTTATTAATATAAAGATTATTATTTTATTTAAAAATATATTATTATTATTAATGCATAGTGGTGTAATTAATAGGAGAGAGATGCGGAAAAAAAATGATGAGAATGAATGTGGAGACGACACGTTGCATAGAAAACCTTTATTTATTAGTATAGATACTACAATTTTAGTAAAATTATCACAGTAACTCATTATAACTAAAAAAAAGATACATTGAGAAAAAATCTTTAATTTTACTGGTAAAGGTTTTGTCATCAAATAATATCGGTGGATTATTATCAAGTAGTTTACTATTATATTTGTTGTAATATATAAACGATGTTTAAACATGTATGTGTAATTACATTATGATTTTATAAATTATGATTTTCAAACAGACAAATATAAACATTGTTTATTCTTTTGTAGAAAACAAATGAGAATATGCAAGTATTTATCTTAATTAATGTGTTTATATATTTATTTGTTTAATAAAATACTAGATAAACTTTCTTTAAGATAATCAATATAATTTATTGTTTTTGTTTGATATAGTAATTTTTAGACATTACTTATCGGTGTTCTTATTAGGCAATGATATAGTGAATTCTAGCTTAAACAAACTGGTCTTATGCTAGCTAAGTAATTAATCTAGGAAAGCAGGATAAACATATTAGGATCAAAGTAGAAGTGATTATAAACTTACTTGAGCTACTTATTGCAAGATTATCACTACTAAAAATTTATCAAGGGAATTATATAACTTGTTTTATATGATGATATAATATGTCTTATATTGTATAATTTGCCTTTATGATAAATGGTTTTTAAGATGCTATAAGGTATAACCTATTAGCCAAAGTTTTGTACCCGTGCACTTATAACTATGCAGAATGTACAGAAACACCCCCTGAACGTGAAGGAACTTGTCAATATATCCAACACCTTCCATTATTAGAGACGTTTTAGTGGAGCAACTCTCGATTGAAGAATCGAGAAGATGACGTAGAGTGGATTTGTTAACATCCACTTGAACATCTATAAACCGGGTTTTATTTTCTCTTCCTTTAACTACTAACTTATTGATATCTTATATACTCAAGTGGGGCGAACCCGGTGCTTGACTTAGCTCCTGTATTTGCGCAGATGTACGCAACCTTACCTTACAAAATTAAACATTTGGGTCGATTTGATTTAAACCACCGGTTAATACAAATTTTCATCAATTAAGTATGCCATTAACATTACTTGATTTGTTATTATTTCATTGATGATTAGGAACCAACTTAAAGCCAGCTTAATCAATCACCCAAAACTCCTACCAGTTACAACATCTCGCCAACAACCCATCAGGAATTTAAATTGGCATGACTCGCCAATGACTCATTAGGTGTCGTATTTAATTTCAGTTTTTGACCTTTTTCATGTTTAATTGAAACGAATTTATGCATGAATTGTGATGGTATGCACTCTTTTCCTATAGTAGGTTTAGGGGCCGGCCTATTCTACACATGACCCACAAAGTCATCACTACCATATCATTGCACCTTTAGAAATTATATTTTTTTAACGGCATGGGCTCAATTGACACGTCCCATCAGGGGAGGCTCGTATATCAGTCTACCCAAACAACCCCCAAGGAATTCGAAATCTGCAGAGGGTGTTCCTAGTTTTTATGAAGTGCACCTTACAAGATTCGAACCCATGACCTCCACAGAGGGGAAACCCTTTGGGAAAACCCCCCCTGACCACCAAGGCAGAACCTTTAGAAATTACATACATAAGATAAGGGGAATCTAAGATGAAATTACATACATATATTTGTCTTTATTTTCTTAGCTTATTGAAAACCCAAAAATATTCCTAATTCTAATGCTAAGTTAACAACATATATTTGTTTGTGAAATAGACCGCCTATGTGGTTTAACAACTATACTAACACATGACTAGGTGCCTTACCTTGAGCATGTATTAGCCTCTAGTTTTGATTAGTAATTCATTGATGTTTGTTTATATAAATTTTAATTTTGTTACTTGAGTATAATATTTTTTAATCAAACATATGCTTCATGAATTTCCAAAATTTTTAGATGATTAGATGGATTATTTCCCTTTAGAGCATCTCCAAATCCTCCAATGGATGCTCTTGAAAACATCTTCATGACACCACCTACGCGAATTGCCTCTTTCATTGTCAAAACCGTCAGTCAAAAATGTCACCCTCCTCTCTCCTTCCCTCCTCACATAATCCGTCCGACCCCATCCATGTACATGGATGGGGCAGCAAAGAACGCCACATGCGCTAAAAACGCCCTCCACAGAATTGAAGGTGAGTGCAAATCCAATAATTAGTTTATTTTCTTTTTTATTTGTTTTGGCAAATAACAAAATAGATATGTCTACAATAATTGAATGTGACAAAGAATTTCATAACTTTTAAACAATCATTATATATATAATATTTTTATGTGCTATATTAAATTAATTTTGATGAATTAGTTGCCTTAGGATTAAAAACAAACACATTACCTGTCAGTTTCAAACACTCATCTATTAGATCTTTCATTGATAAAAGAAATCAATAATTGATTCCATGCATTCTCATTTTATACACTTCATATTTTTCCTCGAAAAGTTAGATAAATGATACGAACACGAATGGTGACATTATCATCAACCAGAGGTGTCTCCGAGATTTCAAATACCCAGCGCGACTATAGAGAAATGTTCATAGAATATGGACTTATATTTAAAAAAAATTGAATTGGGTTAAAAAACCATTGTGTTTAAATTAAATTTGGGCCAAAATAAATTTGAATTTTAATGGGTTTAAATTTTATAGTTTTTTTATAAAATATAATTTTATATATATATATATATATATATATATATATATATATATAAATTTTAAAAATTTTATGCCTCTCGAAAACCATCAAAATTGCATGCCCCGTGCGGTGGCACATGCCAATGAGCCACCTCTGTCATCAACATGACGTTGATCGGCTGGCCGGTTCGTCATTGAACTCAATCAAACAAAGAAATATAAACAATTTCAATTCAATCTATATATATAAATAGGTTTTACCTTCTGTAAAGTAGATGAAATTTTGCAAGTAAATTTTACATTTCATACAAGTGATATCTATTGCATTTATCATTTATGATATTTCCAGTTCAACAACCCTTTGCCAATTTAAAATGGGAACCCTTCTAATCTAATAAATAGGCGGGATTTAAGTTTGAAAGTAATAAAAACAACAAATATTGGAAATTATAAACCCAATTCAGAACTACAAAGCTTGTTGCTCAAAAACAAATTAGGCCCTCAATAATTATGTGAAATACAAACTTGACCCTATAATATAATGCATAATGGGTGCATCCCATTGAGGATACCAAGAGAAACTAAAAACCCCCGCATGTGAAGGCCCATCATCTAGCGAAGATAAATGAGACGAGTATTAATAACCTTAGTCCTATACATGATTGTAAAATCTTAACCCATATCTGGTTCTATACACGCAAGGTATCCAATTACTAATTGCCTGTCAGGATCGGGTAAACTCGCAGGTATCGCGTATGCCGTTAGTTTATTAAAAATTATCCAAGGAGATACCCAAGTTTGTTTCTTACTATTTTTAGTTTTTGTTACCCAAGGAATTAGAAATATAAAAATTGAAAGTCAGTGAACTACTAGATTACTTTATTACCTAATGACAAAAAAAAGTAAAAAAGAAAATGTTTACGAGTATAGTTCGGGTAAACGAGTATGTATGTTTCGGAAATCACCTAATACCATACCTATCCCATACCAATAAATTTTTAAAACTGATCTAATACCTGAATACCTGTCTCATTACCTGTCCTAAATGTTTCGAATTTACCCCCGTCAAACTAGTTTGCTTCTCATCCCTACCCTCACCTAAAAGGAGAAAGGAGGCTAAAATAGACCCTACAATGTTACTATTTTTCCATTCTTCTTATTAATTTGTTTCTCTATAATGCCATCATTTTCTTTGGCAACTTTCATTTTCATCTTTTTTTCCCATCATCTATATGTCAACTAATTCCACATCACAGTAAGACAAACTTTTTTGATCATAATTGCCTACACGTCTCTGAAACTTATCATTAAATGAACAATATCATCAAAAGATCTTAATGAGCTACAGGAATATCACCAACAGTAGATTACAATGGCATATTATACATTTAGTTACTACTTTAGATATACTGACCATGTAAATAAAGTTTATCTTATGAAACTGTAGAATTAAATACAATATTGATGAAATTTCTTTATTTTAAAACAATAGCCACATGAATAATCAATAAATTTAATATACATATGAAAAAAAAACATCTAAATGTTTAATAAGGTGTATAATATTATCATGTTTCACCTTTTTATTAAAAAATAATAAATAAGTAATTTTAACTTGGGAAATTGGATTTTGATAATCTCACTTTTTACCAATTGGTCAATAATAATAGTAACTGAGAATATTCTTACCAGTAGTTTCTACTTTCAAACTATTTTCTTACATTGGACACCCGTTAAAAAAATTTAACGCCGTTAGATTTTATATGACGTGGACATCTGCAAAACGTTGAAAAGTCGAGCCAAACTAGCAGTGGTCTCATAAGTCATAAACTTTAGTGCAACTTGAAGATATTTTTTCCAGACGTTAGGCACACTGTTCATATTTTTTTAAATCAGATTTAAATTAAACAATTGCTTGATAACAATATATAATAACAATATATAAGAAATAATTTGTCCTAAATGGTTCCTTTGTACCGTAAAACATTCAGTGAAATACTGAAATATCATTTAATATTTTTTTTCTAATTTCATCCATTTTTTTCTTTTTTGGTGAATTTAGAATCCTAATAATTCTAGAAGTGACCTTGTTAGGTCGCACATTAGATGTGTGAATTTCTGACACGATATGAAAACATGACACAAATCTATCACGAAATTCACGGGTTTGACTTTAGTATAAACGGGTTCGGGTCAGTTTCAAGTCGAGCCCGCGAACCCGCTTATCTAAACGAGTTGGTGTCAACCCGACGGGTTTGTGGGTTAACCCGTTTAACCCATTTATTTTTTTAAACATGTTTTATGTTATAAATTAAATTAATTGAGTATTTTATACTAAAGTTTAAACTCAAAACGGAAATTGACATACAGTTTTATAATTAAAATGTAATTGTTTTATATACATTTGTATTCTTGTGTTGTAAACTTGTAACTTTAAAGTATTATGTAAGGCCTTAAATCCGAGAGGCCTCACTTGTTGGATTTACTCATTTACAAACAATTCTTAAACTTGAATATCAAATAACGCAGCGAAAAATTTCATTTCAAACATAACATAGCATCGTTCAACATGCGGAAGCGTAACATTGTCTATTACATAAACATAACATAACCAACTTCATAACGGGATCCCAGTCTTCATATCAGCCCGGTAACTCATCAAGCCGCCCAACATCACCGTCTATCATCATAACCTGACTTAACCTGAATGTGCATACTAAAAAGTCAGCTACACTGGTGAGTTCTAGATTTTCATAAAACATTAACTTCAAATATTTGTAAAAACATAACTTCATACTTCATTTAATAAAAGCGTACGTAAAGTAATGCAATAACAAACATAACACATCATAACCCATAAGTCAACGAACATATCGAATCTGCGCCTTCTCTTAACCATCAATTCCAAACTTCCAGCACGATACCCCGACGAGTAATCGTACCTAACTTCCAGCATGATACTCCGAAGAGTAGTCATACCTAACCTCAAGCATGATACTCCGACGAGTAGTCATACCTAACTTCCAGCACGATTACCCCGTAAGGTAAATCGTACCTACTTCAAGGATCACGGTAATCCCCATGGTGACCGTCATCACCCCAGTTGTACAACAGTTGGCCAACCACAAAGGCCCCTAATAGGTAAAGGCCCATAACATACTTCCCATACCCATAACCTTCATTCCCTAAGGAATAATGACAGATTCGTTCGTTTGTGACTTTCGTAAACATTCACTTCTTTTACTTCAAAACTTTAGTTAAAGCATTCGTACGTTTTATTAAAAATCATTCATTCATTCATAAACACTTCGTAAACTTCTTTTGGCAAAATATTTCATAAACACTTCTTTCATAACATTTCCTTCCAAAACATCGTTCATAAACATCATTTTATAAAACGTCACATACATCATTCATGAACATCGTTTTATAAAATAGTCACATCGTTACGTATGCACACCAGCCCAAAAATATTATTCAAAACATTTAAAAGAGAGCTTCTAGAACTCACCTGAAATAAAAGGGTCAAAGGTCTCTAAAGGATCTTTCTAACATGTACGTGCACAACCTGGTCTTAGCTTCTCATACAACTCATTACATTTCATCTCGTTATACCAAGAACTTCGCCCAAACCGCAAACTTTACCCAAACCACATACTTTACCTTAACCGCATACTTCACCCTAACCGCATACTTCACCCTAACCACATACTTTACCCAACCGCGAACTTCATCAGCCGTGAACTTTACCAGCCGTGAACTTCACAAACCGTGAACTTAATCAGCCGTGAACTTCACCAGCCGTGAACTTCACAAACCGTGAACTTCACAAACCGTGAACTTTCCAAACCGTGAACTTCATAAACCGTGAACTTTCCAAACCGTGAACTTCCCAAAACCGTGAACTTCATCAAAAACTGTGTTTTTTTATGGATTCAGATCTGCATCGATTGGTTCTTTAAGTTTGGAACCTTTTACGTTCAAAACGTTTGTTTTCCACTCTAGATGCTAGATCTATGTTTATTCCCAAGTTTCATACGTAAAAATGCCATCTTTTATCCAAAAACCCGAGAAACACAATAAAAACTAAAAACTCAATTCTAGGTCGAGTTGTTACCTCTTTCGAGCTTCTGAATCGGAGGTTTTGCTCACGAGTAGTGGAGGAACAAGATGCTAGCTTCTCGGACCGATCCGTTAACTTTCTCTCTATACAGTTTCTCTCTCTAGGATGGCAAAAGAGGGAAATGAGATGGGCTAAGGTATTTATAGGGAGAGGCTACCCTCCCATAAGCCCATTCGCGCGCAAGCCCATGGTCGGCCCATTCCTCGCTCGTTTATTATTTCCGGCTTATTTTGGGATGTTACATATTAATATGGGAAAAAAATTTTAAAAAAATCCGGGTTAAACACGTGTTCGTGTCAACCTGCGAATATTTGTGTCGTATTCGGGTTCGTATAGCTAACATGATTTTTTGGGTTCTTGTCGTGTTCGGATTCGTGTCAAATTTCTGGATTCGTGAAGGGTTAGATCCGTCAACCCGTGAACACGACCCGCTTAGCACCCCTATTGCGCACCTCATATACCTCAAGGTCGACCTTGAATAAACTCAAGGGGTCTAAATGTATTCATGTGATAAAAGAAGGTCAAAGTGAACATCTTAGCAATCTATTATAATTTTCCTGACCCATTTGTCATCAAGTTGAATCCTTTTTGCCCCCCTCACAATTTAAATTAAAAATAATTATATAAATCTTTGAATTCCCCAATTTCTTTTAACCTTTTTCTAAATCTTGACCGTTTCAATTTCTCACGTTTCTTCCACGTCCTCCCCTTCCTCTTCCCCCAAGCAGATAAAATTGAAATTTCAAGCACCCCTTCATTTATTTCCCCTTAATTTTTGCTTAAAGTTTAATTATTTTATTATGTTAATTGCACATGTTTTCACAATCTTGCCTCTTACCCCATGTTTCTTTATTCTCTTCTTGTTGAGTTTTTAAAGCAAAAACCCCTGAACTTTATATTCAAGATTCTTGAATTACTTTATTTGAAGCAGTTGACACATCTTCAAATCATCAATGTGAGTGAATCTTGTTCATGTTTTCATCCTGTTTGTTCTTGTTATTATGCTATTTATCTACTGTTTCCTCTTTCCTCAAGTGGGTGTTGTTTGGATTTGATAATTTCTTTGCTTATTGTTGTTGTAATTATAGATTTAGTTTGTTACTGTAGCATAAGTTTGTGTGTGAGATTGCTGATCCAAAAATTGGGAATTGGGTTTGGTAATGTGGGATGTATTTGTTTCAAAGATTATGATCTTGTTTTTATTATCTTAATTTGGGGAAAAAGGCTGGGGCTTGGAACTTTTAATTTGCTAATGAGAAACCCTAATTGATAATTTAGGTTTTTGTTTTGGGATTTAACTCTGAGGTTTTGATTTGATTTGGGGATATGGGTTTGTTCATTGATGTTGGAAGTATTTCTTGGAAATTTCTATGGAAGTGTTGGTGGCAAATTTCCTCCATTTGGCTGTGGATTCTGGGCATTCAATATTTTTTTTTTGGGAATCTTCCTTATATTTCAAAATTTAAAATTGGAAGACAAATTTAAATTTGATGTTTTTCAGATACCCCTGTTTGTAAAGATTGATAACTAGTTGTTAATATGTTTCTATCAAGGGGTTGCACCTCATTTCTTAATGTGTTTTTGCTATTTTATACTTCATTTGATTCATATTACTTGTAAATTTGGTTGGATTTTTTATATTGTACATTAAGTAAGAGTTCATGCATCTATAGTTTTGTTAATATGCATCTTATAAAGGGTAAATTTGTAAAAGGATTATCTTTAGATTCGTTCTAAATTGTAAAGTCGACTTGGGGTACTCTTTGTCTCTTTGAAGTATATATGTATGACATTTCTGTGGGTTATATTCAATCAAAGTCAACCTTTTAGAAATAAAGTCTTGAAATCTTAAAGTGGGCTCGTCTTCTGAGGGTGATGGATAAATTTTGCTACAACATGTGTTTTTGCTTGCCATAGACTAAATTTTATTGCTTTTGTTTGAAAATTTTGAAGAATCTTTTCGGTTTGAATATTAGGTAAGGATTCATGCATCAAAATCTTGACTTTTGTCATTCTTATCCTTTTCTAGGTGGTATGAATAGAAGCATTCAATCTTGAAAATTGATGTGATGGAATATTTTTGAGGGTCTATTTAGGCAAAAATCAGAATAATTAGTCCAGGATTTTAAAGATTTCTAGCACAAGAATACAAGATCACAAAAAATATTGTTTTTAAAGTTCACACTTGGCACCAACTCTTGAATGATTTCGGAATTTCGCATACTCGAAAAGTGTGATTAGGGTTTGTTAAAAACGCGTTAGGGGATATTCTAGGGTGTGTGTGAGTGAAAAATGGGGCACTCTGCTGCGGTTTGGGATTCCAGGTTGGCCATTGAAACAACAAAGGACTGGAACGGAATCGAGCAAATCGTGCTTCGGAATCCTCAAGGAGGTTCAGCTAGGGTTAGTTTGATAATTACAAGAATTTCTGTTTAGTTTATAGAAAATCTTATATTAATTAGTCTTTTTATTTGCTCATTTTTTCAGGTTAGCTTGCATGGTGGTCAAGTGGTTTCATGGAGGAATGAAAGAGGCGAAGAACTTTTGTTTACAAGTAGCAAGGTGTGGTTTGTGGTTTCGACTATAAATTTTCAAGATTTCGGTTGGATTTGACTTCTTTTCGTTTACCAAATAGTTAATCAGTTCAAAGATTGGATATGATTTATAACTGGTTAGTGCTTAATAGATTTTGATAAATCATGGCATAACGTCATGGTTAGATTCGAATTTATGAAAACAAATTAGATTGCTATAAACTGCTCCACAACACAATCCTTCACAATTATATATTTCTAAACCGTAGCATGCAAAAAGATGGTAAGTTATAGGCCAGGTTGCACATCTTGTGCTATTTTTTAATTTTATAGGTAATTAATATATTAAATATGTTTACAAAAAAATGAAGTTTTTTTTTTGTTTTGAATAAAAGGATTTAGGAGAGAAGGCAACTGGGTAAATGAGTAGATGGCCCCCATTAAACCGAGTAGACGAGTGCGGGTTCTTGAGATGTCCAAATCGAGTAAATATACTCGATCCAAGTAAGGGTAAATGAGTAGATGGCCCCTTCACCCACCTTCCAACCACCCAATACCCACTTGTACCACATGTATTAAAAGTTGTACATATAAAAAATAAAGTGGGTGAGTAAATGAGTAGGTGTTTCCAATGAAATCTGGGTAAATGAGTAAATGAGTAATTTTGAGGTGACAAAATTCTATTGGACAGTTTTGGTGAGTAAATAAGTAAATGGGTTAATGGCCCCCAACACCCTTATGTTGTATATCCAAACTATATATTCAATCAATCGATACGTTCGGCGACCATAGTTTTAATTGAAGATGATGAAATCGATGTAATAATATAATATTTTAAAAGATGAATCTGTTCCATACGAGTTGCCTGGCCAATTAATATTGGCCGTCATATTTTTCGTTAATTTCCTTCAACCCATTATGAAGCCAAGAACACAAATAAATGTGAATCACAAGAATTGAATGTTTTGTTAAAAGTGATTATTCATTGATATTCATATATATTATTAACTAGGTTAAAATCCTGTGTATTACACGGGTTAAATAAATATAATACTATATATTATGTAATAAAAAATTTATTTTTTAAAACTCGTGTTTTACACGGGTTGAATAAACCCGTGAAATACAATACAATTTGTTAATACATACCCTCGTCAAAATATGTCATAAGATTTATTAATATAAAGATTATTATTTTATTTAAAAATATATTATTATTATTATTGGATGGTGGTGTAATTAATAGGAGAGAGATGCGAGAAAAAAATGATGAGAATGAATGTGGAGACGACACGTTGCATAGAAAACCTTTATTTATTAGTATAGATACTACAATTTTAGTAAAATTATCACAGTAACTCATTATAACTAAAAAAAAGATACATTGAGAAAAAATCTTTAATTTTACTGGTAAAGGTTTTGTCATCAAATAATATCGGTGGATTATTATCAAGTAGTTTACTATTATATTTGTTATAATATATAAACGATGTTTAAACATGTATGTGTAATTACATTATGATTTTATAAATTATGATTTTCAAACAGACAAATATAAACATTGTTTATTCTTTTGTAGAAAACAAATGAGAATATGCAAGTATTTATCTTAATTAATGTGTTTATATATTTATTTGTTTAATAAAATACTAGATAAACTTTCTTTAAGATAATCAATATAATTTATTGTTTTTGTTTGATATAGTAATTTTTAGACATTACTAAGTTTAACAACTATACTAACACATGACTAGGTGCCTTACCTTGAGCATGTGTTAGCCTCTAGTTTTGATTAGTAATTCATTGATGTTTGTTTATATAAATTTTAATTTTGTTACTTGAGTATAATATTTTTTAATCAAACATATGCTTCATGAATTACCAAAATTTTTAGATGATTAGATGGATTATTTCCCTTTAGAGCATCTCCAAATACTCCAATAGATGCTCTTGAAAACATCTTCATGACACCACCTACGTGAATTGCCTCTTTCACTGTCAAAACCGTCAGCCAAAAATGTCATCCTCCTCTCTCCTTCCCTCCTCACATAATCCGTCCGACCCCATCCATGTACATGGATGGGGCAGCAAAGAACGCCACATGCGCTAAAAACGCCCTCCATAGAATTGAAGGTGAGTGCAAATCCAATAATTAGTTTATTTTCTTTTTTATTTGTTTTGGCAAATAACAACATAGATATGTCTACAATAATTGAATATGACCAAGAATTTCATAACTTTTAAACAATCATTATATATATAACTAGGTTAAAATCTCGTGTGGTTAAATAAATATAATATTATATATTCAGTATAAAAAAAATATTTTTAAAAAACTCGTGTTTTACACAGGTTGAATAAACCTGTGAAATAAAATATAATCTGTTAATATATACACTCGTCAAAATATGTCAGAAGATTTATTAATATAAAGATTAGTATTTTCTTTAAAAATATATTATTATTTTTGGATAGTGATGTAATTAATAAGAGAGAGAAGCGTGAAAAAAATGATAAGGATGAATGTGGAAGCGACACGTGGCATAAAAAACCTTTATTTATTATATAGTATAGATATTTTTATATGCTATATTAAATTAATTTTGATGAATTAGTTGCCTTAGGATTAAAAACAAACACATTACCTGTCAGTTTCAAACACTCATCTTTTAGATCTTTCATTGATAAAAGAAATCAATAATTGATTCCATGCATTCTCATTTTATACACTTCATATTTTTCCTCGAAAAGTTAGATAAACGATACGAACACGAATGGTGACATTATCATCAACTAGAGGCGTCTCCGAGATTTCAAATATCCAGCGCGACTATAGAGAAATGCCCATAGAATATGGACTTATATTTAAAAAAAATTGAATTGGGTTAAAAAACCATTGTGTTTACATTAAATTTGGGCCAAAATAAATTTGAATTTTAATGGGTTTAAACTTTATAGTTTTTTATAAAATATAATTTTATATATATATATAAATTTTAAAAATTTTATGTCTCTCGAAAACCATCAAAATTGCATGCTCCGTGCGGTGGCACATGCCAATGAGCCACCTCTGTCATCAACATGACGTTGATCGGGTAGCCGGTTCGTCATTGAACTCAATCAAACAAAGAAATATAAACAATTTCAATTCAATCTATATATATAAATAGGTTTTACCTTCTGTAAAGTAGATGAAATTTTGCAAGTAAATTTTACATTTCATACAAGTGATATCTATTGCATTTATCATTTATGATATTTCCAGTTCAACAACCCTTTGCCAATTTAAAATGGGAACCCTTCTAATCTAATAAATAGGCGGGATTTAAGTTTGAAAGTAATAAAAACAACAAATATTGGAAATTATAAACCCAATTCAGAACTACAAAGCTTGTTGCTCAAAAACAAATTAGGCCCTCAATAATTATGTGAAATACAAACTTGACCCTATAATATAATGCATAATGGGTGCATCCCATTGAGGATACCATGAGAAACTAAAAACCCCCGCATGTGAAGGCCCATCATCTAGCGAAGATAAATGAGACGAGTATTAATAACCTTAGTCCTATACATGATTGTAAAATCTTATCCCATATCTGGTTCTATACACGCAAGGTATCCAATTACTAATTGCCTGTCAGGATCGGGTAAACTCGCAGGTATCGCGTATGCCGTTAGTTTATTAAAAATTATCCAAGGAGATACCCAAGTTCGTTTCTTACTATTTTTAGTTTTTGTTACCCAAGGAATTAGAAATATAAAAATAAAAATTGAAAGTCAGTGGACTACTAGATTACTTTATTACCTAATGACAAAAAAAAGTAAAAAAGAAAATGTTTACGAGTATAGTTCGGGTAAACGAGTATGTATGTTTTGGAAATCACCTAATACCATACCAATCCCACACCAATAAATTTTTAAAACTGATCTAATACCTGAATACCTGTCTCATTACCTGTCCTAAATGTTTCGAATTTACCCCCGTCAAACTAGTTTGCTTCACATCCCTACCCTCACCTAAAAGGAAAAAGGAGGCTAAAATAGACCCTACAATGTTACTATTTTTCCATTCTTCTTATTAATTTGTTTCTCTATAATGCCATCATTTTCTTTGGCAACTTTCATTTTCATCTTTTTTTCCCATCATCTATATGTCAACTAATTCCACATCACAGTAAGACAAACTTTTTTGATCATAATTGCCTACACGTCTCTGAAACTTATCATTAAATGAACAATATCATCAAAAGATCTTAAGGAGCTACAGGAATATCACCAACAGTAGATTACAATGGCATATTATACATTTTTTTTTGAAAGGCGACTTTCATTTTTTAAGTGGCAGTCGCATCTCTGACAAGTCGGAGACCAGTTACCCCTCAACCTGACCACTACGTTGTCTGAACCGGGCCCGCGGGTTCAGAACGAGAGGCTAGGCTTTCACCGGGAAACCATGGAGCCTGCTGCCACTTGACAGCAGTTGCGCCGCTACACGGGCCAAACCCCGCTAGCGTAACGCACTCCGGACTAAAACCCGGGTCGGCTCGGATTCGAACCTGCGTGGGCAGGTTGAATCTTCATCGCCTTACCACTGGACCAAAGCTAGTGGTTGCATATTATACATTTAGTTACTACTTTAGATATACTGACCATGTAAATAAAGTTTATCTTATGAAACTGTAGAATTAAATACAATATTGATGAAGTTTCTTTATTTTAAAACAGTAGCCACATGAATAATCAATAAATTTAATATACATATGAAAAAAAAACATCTAAATGTTTAATAAGGTGTATAATATTATCATGTTTCACCTTTTTATTAAAAAATAATAAATAAGTAATTTTAACTTGGGAAATTGGATTTTGATAATCTCACTTTTTACCAATTGGTCAATAATAATACTAACTGAGAATATTCTTACCACCGGTCTCTACTTTCAAACTATTTTCTTACATTGGACACCTGTTAAAAAAATTTAACGCCGTTAGATTTTATATGACGTGGACATATGTAAAACGTTGGAAAGTCGAGCCAAACTAGCAGTGGTCTCATAAGTCATAAACTTTAGTGCAACTTGAAGATATTTTTTTAAGACGTTAGGCACACCCTTCATATTTTTTAAACCAGATTTAAATTAAACAATTGCTTGATAACAATATATAAGAAATAATTTTTCCTAAATGGTTCCTTTGTACCGTAAAACATTCAGTGAAATACTGAAATATCATTTAATATTTTTTTTCTAATTTCATCCATTTTTTCTTTTTAGGTGAATTTAGAATCCTAATAATTCTAGGAGTGACCTTGTTAGGTCGCACATTAGATGTGTGAATTTCTGACACGATATGAAAACATGACACAAATCTATCACGAAATTCACGGGTTTGACTTTAGTATAAACGGGTTCGGGTCAGTTTCAAGTCGAGCCCGCGAACCCGCTTATCTAAACGAGTTGGTGTCAACCCGACGGGTTTGTGGGTTAACCCGTTTAACCCATTTATTTTTTTAAACGTGTTTTATGTTATAAATTAAATTAATTGAGTATTTTATACTAAAGTTTAAACTCATAAGGGAAATTGACATACAGTTTTATAATTAAAATGTAATTTTTTATATACATTTGTATTCTTGTGTTGTAAACTTGTAACTTTAAAGTATTATGTAAGGCCCTAAACCCGAGATGCCTCACTTGTTGGATTTACTCATTTACAAACAGTTCTTAAACTTGAATATCAAATAACGCAGCGAAAAATTTCATTTCAAACATAACATAACATCGTTCAACATGCGGAAGCGTAACATTGTCTATTACATAAACATAACATAACCAACTTCATAACGGGATCTCAGTCTTCATATCAGCCGGGTAACTCATCAAGCCGCCCAACATCACCGTCCATCATCATAACCTGATTTAACCTGAATGTGCCTACTAAAAAGTCAGCTACGCTGGTGAGTTCTAGATTTTCATAAAACATTAACTTCAAATATTTGTAAAAACATAACTTCATACTTCATTTAATAAAAGCGTACGTAAAGTAATGCAATAATAAACATAACAAATCATAACCCATAAGTCAACGAACATATCAAATATGCGCCTTCTCGTAACCATCAATTCCAAACTTCCAGCATGATACCCCGAAGAGTAGTCGTACCTAACTTCCAGCATGATACTCCGACGAGTAGTCATACCTAACTTCCAGCACGATTACCCCGTAAGGTAAATCGTACCTACTTCAAGGATCACGGTAATCCCCATGGTGACCGTCATCACCCCAGTTGTACAACAGTTGGCCAACCACAAAGGCCCCTAATAGGTAAAGGCCCATAACATACTTCCCATACCCATAACCTTCATTCCCTAAGGAATAATGACAGATTCGTTCGTTTGTGACTTTCGTAAACATTCACTTCTTTTACTTCAAAACTTTAGTTAAAGCATTCGTACGTTTTATTAAAAATCATTCATTCATTCATAAACACTTCGTAAACTTCTTTTGGCAAAATATTGCATAAACACTTATTTCATAGCCTTTTATTCCAAAACATCGTTCTTAAACATCATTTTATAAAACGTCACATACATCATTCATGAACATCGTTTTATAAAATAGTCACATCGTTGCGTATGCACACTAGCCCAAAAGTATTATTCAAAACATTTAAAAGAGGACTTCTAGAACTCACCTTAAATAAACAGGGTCAAAGGTCTCTAAAGGATCTTCTAACATGTACGTGCACAACCTGGTCTTAGCTTCTCATACAACTCATTACATTTCATCCCGTTATACCGAGAACTTCGCCCAAACCGCAAACTATACCCAAACCACATACTTTACCATTACCGCATACTTCACCCTAACCGCATACTTTACCTAACCGCATACTTCACCCTAACCGCATACTTTCCCAACCCCGAACTTCACCAGCCGTGAACTTCGCTCAACCGTGAACTTCACAAACTGTGAACTTCACCAGCTATGAACTTCACTCAACCGTGAACTTCACAAACCGTGAACTTCACAAACCGTGAACTTCACAAACCGTGAACTTTCCAAACCGTGAACTTCATAAATCGTGAACTTTTCAAACCGTGAACTTCCCAAAAGCGTGAACTTCATCAAAAACCGTGTTTTTTATGGATTCAGATCTGCATCGATTGTTTCGTCAAGTTTGGAACTTTTTACGTTCAAAACGTTTGTTTTCCACTCTAGATGCTAGATCTATGTTTATTCCCAAGTTTCATACGTAAAAATGCCATCTTTTATCCAAAAACCCGAGAAACCCAATAAAAACTAAAAACTCAATTCTAGGTCGAGTTGTTACCTCTTTCGAGCTTCTGAATCGGAGATTTTGCTCACGAGTAGTGTAGGAACAAGATTCTAGCTTCTAGGACCGATCCGTCAACTTTCTCTCTCTATGGTTTCTCTCTCTAGGATGGCAAATGAGGGAAATGAGATGGGCTAAGGTCTTTATAGGGAGAGGCTACCCTCCCCTAAGCCTATTCGCGCGCAAGCCCATGGTCGGCCCATTCCTCGCTCGTTTATTATTTCCGGCTTATTTTGGGATGTTACATATTAATATGGAAAATTTTTGTAAAAAAAAATCAGGGTTAAACACGTGTTCGTGTCAACCTGCGAATATTTGTGTCGTATTCGGGTTCGTATAGCTAACATGATTTTTTGGGTTCTTGTCGTGTTCGGATTCGTGTCAAATTTCTAGATTCGTGAAGGGTTAGATCCGTCAACCCGTGAACACGACCCGTTTAGCACCCCTATTGCGCATCTCATATACCTCAAGGACGACCTTGAATAAACTCAAAGGGTCTAAATGTATTCATGTGATAAAAGAAGGTCAAAGTGAACATCTTAGCAATCTATTATAATTCCCCCCCCCCTCACAATTCACTACTTATTAATTACCAAAACTTCCTTACTCACAAAATCCTATTATTTATTAATATACAAGTTTTCAATGCGTTATGTACAACTTTTCAATGCAACAAAAAAAAATTGTTTTTACTATTATAATAACAATTATTATTTACTTATAATAATTATTATTATTTAGTTTGTAAACGATAACTTTTTTTCACGATTCCGGTTTTCTATTACTTTATTTTATAAGTTTTCAATTACGTTAATTTCTTACGCGATTTAACAGTCCTTACTCACAAAATCCCACTATTCATCAATGTACAAGTTTTCAATGCGCTATGTACAACTTTTCAATGCAACAAACTTCCTTACTCACAAAATCCCACTATTCATCAATGTACAAGTTTTTAATGCGCTATGTACAACTTTTCAATGAAAAAAAAAAAATTTGTTTTTACTATTATAATAACAATTATTATTTACTTATAATAATAATTATTATTTAGTTTGTAAACGATAACTTTTTTTCACGATTCCGGTTTTCTATTACTTTATTTTATAAGTTTTCAATTACGTTAATTTCTTACGCGATTTAACAGTCCTTACTCACAAAATCCCACTATTCATCAATGTACAAGTTTTCAATGCGCTATGTACAACTTTTCAATGCAACAAACAAAAAAAAACATTGTTTTTACTATTATAATAACAATTATTATTTACTTATAATAATAATTATTATTTAGTTTGTAAACGATAACTTTTTTTCATGATTCCGGTTTTCTATTACTTTATTTTATAAGTTTTCAATTACGTTAATTTCTTACGCGATTTAACAGATACAATTAGAAATTATATAATTATTTAAATAGTATTGGGGGAATAGTATCTCACCAATAAGGGGGTGACAAGTGCCAATTTAATTTTTTTTTATTTTTATTTTCTATTTCACCCCTCGTACTATATATATTATACGCTTTTAACCCGTTTATTTTTCTAATAATTTCGTTTTTCCGTAATTACTTCCGTTCATTAGTTGATATTAAAAAACGGAATGCGCGGCTTTTTTTAGTTTTTTTTTCAACGTACCGGTATAAATTTATTAAAACGAAGATGTATTCAAAATCGAGTACTTTTTTTTCTATCGTATGCTATAGCAAGTATGCGTTTCGACGTAAGTTTATCCCTACAAACCAGCCAAACCGAGTAAAAATCAGACTCTCACCGCATAGCGCGGGTAAAAAAACTAGTTTAAATTAAAAATAATTATATAAATCTTTGAATTCCCCAATTTCTTTTAACCTTTTTCTAAATCTTGACCGTTTCAATACTTCACGGTTCTCACGTTTCTTCCACGTCCTCCCCTTCCTCTTCCCCCAAGCAGATAAAATTGAAATTTCAAGCACCCCTTCCATTTATTTCCCCTTAATTTTTGCTTAAAGTTTAATTATTTTATTATGTTAATTGCACATGTTTTCACAATCTTGCCTCTTACCCCATGTTTCTTTATTCTCTTCTTGTTGAGTTTTTAAAGCAAAAACCCCTGAACTTTATATTCAAGATTCTTGAATTACTTTATTTGAAGCAGTTGACACATCTTCAAATCATCAATGTGAGTGAATCTTGTTCATGTTTTCATCCTGTTTGTTCTTGTTATTATGCTATTTATCTACTGTTTCCTCTTTCCTCAAGTGGGTGTTGTCTGGATTTGATAATTTCTCTGCTTATTGTTGTTGTAATTATAGATTTAGTTTGTTACTGTAGCAGAAGTTTGTGTGTGAGATTGCTGATCCAAAATTTGGGAATTGGGTTTGGTAATGTGGGATGTATTTGTTTCAAAGATTATGATCTTGTTTTTATTATCTTGATTTGGGGAAAAAGGCTGGGGTTTGGAACTTTTAATTTGCTAATGAGAAACCCTAATTGATAATTTAGGTTTTTGTTTTGGGATTTAACTCTGAGGTTTTGATTTGATTTGGGGATATGGGTTTGTTCATTGATGTTGGAAGTATTTCTTGGAAATTTCTATGGAAGTGTTGGTGGCAAATTTCCTCCATTTGGCTGTGGATTCTGGGCATTCAATATTTTTTTTTTGGGAATCTTCCTTATATTTCAAAATTTAAAATTGGAAGACAAATTTAAATTTGATGTTACCCCTGTTTGTAAAGATTGATAACTAGTTGTTAATATGTTTCTATCAAGGGGTTGCACCTCATTTCTTAATGTGTTTTTGCTATTTTATACTTCATTTGATTCATATTACTTGTAAATTTGGTTGGATTTTTTATATTGTACATTAAGTAAGAGTTCATGCATCTATAGTTTTGTTAATATGCATCTTATAAAGGGTAAATTTGTAAAAGGATTATCTTTAGATTCGTTCTAAATTGTAAAGTCGACTTGGGGTACTCTTTGTCTCTTTGAAGTATATATGTATGACATTTCTGTGGGTTATATTCAATCAAAGTCAACCTTTTAGAAATAAAGTCTTGAAACCTTAAAGTGGGCTCGTCTTCTGAGGGTGATGGATAAATTTTGCTACAACATGTGTTTTTGCTTGCCATAGACTAAATTTTATTGCTTTTGTTTGAAAATTTTGAAGAATCTTTTCGGTTTGAATATTAGGTAAGGATTCATGCATCAAAATCTTGACTTTTGTCATTCTTATCCTTTTCTAGGTGGTATGAATAGAAGCATTCAATCTTGAAAATTGATGTGATGGAATATTTGGAGAGTCTATTTAGGCAAAAATCAGAATAATTAGTCCAGGATTTTAAAGATTTCTAGCACAAGAATACAAGATCACAAAAAATATTGTTTTTAAAGTTCACACTTGGCACCAACTCTTGAATGATTTCGGAATTTCGCATACTCGAAAAGTGTGATTAGGGTTTGTTAAAAAACGTTAGGGGATATTCTAGGGTGTGTGTGAGTGAAAAATGGGGCACTCTGCTGCGGTTTGGGATTCCAGGTTGGCCGTTGAAAAAACAAAGGACTGGAACGGAATCGAGCAAATCGTGCTTCGGAATCCACAAGGAGGTTCAGCTAGGGTTAGTTTGATAATTACAAGAATTTCTGTTTAGTTTATAGAAAACCTTATATTAATTAGTCTTTTTATTTGCTCATTTTTTCAGGTTAGCTTGCATGGTGGTCAAGTGGTTTCATGGAGGAATGAAAGAGGCGAAGAACTTTTGTTTACAAGTAGCAAGGTGTGGCCTTTTTCCCTTAGTTTGTGGTTTTGACTATAAATTTTCAAGATTTCGGTTGGATTTGACTTCTTTTCGTTTACCAAATAGTTAATCAGTTCAAAGATTGGATATGATTTATAACTGGTTAGTGCTTAATAGATTTTGATAAATCATGGCATAACGTCATGGTTAGATTCGAAGTTATGAAAACAAATTAGATTGCTATAAACTGCTCCACAACACAATCCTTCACAATTATATATTTCTAAACCGTAGCATGCAAAAAGATGGTAAGTTATAGGCCAGGTTGCACATCTTGTGCTATTTTTTTATTTTATAGGTAATTAATATATTAAATATGTTTACAAAAAAATGAAGTTTTTTTTTGTTTTGAATAAAAGGATTTAGGAGGTTGTAATCACTTGAGTTTCGGGTTAAAACGGGCTCTAGCCATAACAAGGTCTATTCAAAACAGTTAAAGTTGTAGGAGGTGTCAAAACCCCAAACAGTTTGGGTTGAGAGTTGACTCGCTTGTGGTTTCTTGTCCATTCTTTCAGTTTCATCAATAATAAAGATTAAAAAAAATGTTACTAAAATAATGATCCATTTTTTTTTCAAATAAGAACACTTTAAGAGGTTCTAAATATTTGGGGCGATTTTTGAAACTTTCAACTAAATGATTTCATTTTTTTGGGAATTTTTTACCTTAAATATTGTGAAAATGATGCTTACATGTTATATGTGACAATTTTAGGGGATTCTTAAGTCTCCAAAGGCAATGCGAGGTGGTATTCCAATTTGTTTTCCTCAGGTATGTCTATGATCCCTGTCCAGTCGCCTACAAGCAACAACCATAATTCACTTATGCATTTATGGACATGCATCTTGATGTAGTTTGGTAACTGTGATTCACTTGAGCAACATGGGTTTGCAAGAAACAAAATTTGGGTGGTTGATGACGACCCGCCACCACTTCCATCCAGTGATTCCCATGGGAAATCTTTTGTTGATTTGCTACTAAAACCGACTGAAGAAGATCTCAAGTTTTGGCCACACAGGTTCTACATTAGCCTCAATTTGTGTGAACTTCTATCTAATAAGTGTAACAAAAATGGTCTAAATCGCCTTAAAGCATTATCCAAATGAGGATTCGTCAGTTCATTTTCTTTTTTAGGGTTCAAAAAAGTAAAAACAAGAATAATAATGATCCAGTTGTTATGGATAAAGCAATTTAGGAAGTTGTAAACTTTTCTTAGCTTTTAAACCATTTGGCCCGCTTCCTTTAAAGCTAAGGTTTTTAGTTTTATAAATTTTGACCCGTAACTGAAATCTGTTTTCCACAGCTTTGAGTTTCGTCTTAGAGTCTCCCTTGGGATGGATGGAAACTTGTCATTGATATCTCGCATTAGGAATGTTAATGGGAAGCTTTTTAGTTTCTCTTTTGCTTATCACTCATATCTCTCTGTTTCAGACATAAGGTATGGATCTCGGGTTTTATTTTTCACAATTTTTAAAATTTTATGAAATCTTTATAATCTTCTTAATAAAAATTACTTTTGTGATTCATAGTGAAGTGAGGGTTGAAGGGCTAGAAACAATGGATTACTTTGACAACCTTTGTAAAAGAGAGCGGTTTACCGAACAAGCAGATGCTATTACTTTTGAATCCGAGGTAAATCTTTCTACTTCTTGAGTTTTTCTTTTAGCATAATCATTAGAAACAGATTGTGGGTAACGGGACAAAACTAGTAAATTTTTTAGGAGATTTTCTAATATTTCATAAATAATCTATAGAGTAAAGTGCACGGATGGTCCCTGTGGTTTACTAAAATTTTGGATTTGGTCCCTAGCTTTCCAAAAGTACACGGATTCACTTTGTAACGCATTTAGTCCCTAAACTTTGCCAAAAGTACATGTATGGTCCTTGTGGTTTGCACTTTGTAACGCATTTAGTCTCTAACTTGGACCTTCTAAAACTTTTAGATTTGTTGGCTGGGGACTAAATGCGTTACAAAGTGCAAATCACAGGGACCATCCGTGTACTTTTGAAAAGCTAGGGACCAAATCCAAAATTTTGGTAAACCACAGGGACCATCCGTGTACTTTACTATAATCTATATATTAAAGTTTGTTACAAGGATTAGTTTCTAAACGGATTGATTGTTTGTTTCAGATTGATCGTGTTTATCTTAGTTCTCCTAATTGTATTGCTGTACTTGATCATGAAAGGAAGCGTACATATGTGTTAAGAAAGGAAGGGCTACCTGATGTTGGTAAGCAATTATTAGCTTGATAATTAGATTTTCCATGCAGCCTTTGACATTTTGGGTCAAACTTACTAATGTTCGTATTTAAAATAAACATGGATTGTATTACAAACTTAAGTACCAACATTTTTCTATTGACAGTTGTTATAGAAATTTAACATAGTTTCTTAAGTTTTATCAAATATCTAAAGCAAAATGTGTATTTTGAAGTTCAAACTTTGTTGGTTGACCACAAAAGTCAAACGTGCTGTATTCTTTTCTTTCACTGAGCAGGACAACATAGATTTGTAGTTCTTGACATATTTCCTGTACTTTTTAACAAATTGACCGATTTTCCCTTGTGACAGATGCATCCTTTGACATTTTAGGTCAAATTGGCTATACTTTTTAAATTCAAAATCATTGTGAGAATCTCTTTACGAGTTTAAGACCAACATAATTCTTTCTACAATCTTTGTTGTAAAGCTTAGTTTAACTATCAAACTTCCCTAAAATTTCTAAAGAACCATCGGCAAATTTGAATTTGAAACCTTTTCAGGTTGACCACAAAAGTCAAATCACAACTTTTATTTAGTTTTGACATTCAAGTAACATTGTTTGCTGTGATTTCTACAAATCTAGTGGTGTGGAACCCATGGGACAAGAAATCAAAAGCAATGTCTGATTTTGGAGACGACGAGTACAAGCAAATGCTATGCGTCGATGGTGCAGCAATCGAAAAACCGATCACATTGAAACCAGGTGAAGAATGGACGGGTCGTTTGGAAATTGCTGTTGTGCCATCCAGTTTTTGCAGTGAGGATCTCTAGTTTTCAGTTGAGATGCCTCTTATATTTCGGGTTTAATCTTTTGTTTGGACATATGCAAGTAGATTTTATTTTAGGTGTCTTAAGCATTGTGTAATCTATGTTTAGGATATTGACTTACTAAAATCACATCAGAAATGTTATCTCGAGCTGTGATTATAAACCAACGTATTATTTATTAATTATTTACGTATTTATTTACTTACATATATAATTATTTTTATATATTAATATAATATATATTATTTAGTATTTTTTGTCATAATATTATATCTATACTATATATAAAGCATTTGAGAAGGACAAAGATGTCATTTTACCCTATTTTAAAGTTTTACTTATACACCTTTTAGAGCACATAATACAACCCTCTAATGCTTTAAAAAAAACTAAAAATAGAAATTGTTCATACGGTAACTACCTCTCCCCTCATGATTTTAAACGGCATAACCTTTTCATACATTAATATTGTTTTTTAAAAATTACACCATAAAATCGAGCATTTTATTATTCTCTTTAATTTTAGTATGGTATTGCTATAGTTTTTTTTAATTAAAAAAAACATGTCATTTTACATCATTTTTAAGAGTTTTATGTAATTACAAGTTTATAACATATGGTACAACCCTTAATGCACTTAATGCAGTTATACATGTATTTTTTCTACCTGTTCCCTCCACAATACTTGATGCAGTTCACGGTGGTTTTATGTGGTTTGAGGAGAACTGCTTCGGTTATACCCCATTATCTCTGCTTATTTCTCCAAAACCCCATTCTAAATTAAATTCAATCCCAGCGATGAGAGCACTGCATCCTACACCGAAGAGTAAGGCCCCGACGATGCTCATTATGTCAGTGGTACGATCGTGAATCGAGGAAGGAGAGGAATAGTAGGGTTTTGAAGATAAGACGTCGTCTCTAATGACGATTCAACAACATGGTCGGTGCAAATGGGCGGGAAAAGGATTTGGTGCGGTGGAATACAATGTTTAAGAAGGTCAGAAAAGGGGAATTAGAAGGGTTATGTGTCAAAACAAGGTCGGATCAAAACAATTCTTTTCTTAACTAAGTGGATCGGGTTCGACTCAAAATGGGTCGTTCAAGTTTACCCGTAAGTTTTCGTTGAGTCATTTTATAAACCGAGTTGATTGATCACATGTGAAAGCGTGAGGTCAAGTTGACCCATTAGTTTTCTCCTTTTAATTTTTTTTATTATAGATAGATTCTCAAATCGATTCAAGTTTATCAGACTTTTTAATTTTTAAAATTTTTAATTATATTATTTGATAGTAATGTACAAATCGTCGAAATCGAGCCTAAAAAATTTAAACACCCCGCCATAGCGCGCGCTCAAACTTTTAAATACTTTTAGAGGACGTTTATTTTTCCGAGTTTTGCGCACCACAACGCGCACAGACATCTTACTAGATGATTGATAAACTAACATAAATGAGTACCGCGTTACAAATTGTCACCGCCGTAGCATCACGCGGGTTTCCTACTAGTCTATATATATATATATATATATATATTATTTAATTATAATGACACTCAGTGCTTGACTTAACTCCCGAATTTGTTCAGAGTCCGGGGAGGGGACAGATTGCTTCGCGATCTGATGTACGCAGCCTTACCCTACACTTTGTGTTGGAGGCTGTTTCCCGCGGCTTGAACCCATAACCTGAAGGTCACAAAGCAGCACCTTTACCCATAGTTTTCAATAGCGAATAGCGGTAAATAGCGACAAGCCACCTATATGCTACGTAGCGAATAGCGGTAAATAGCGGGCGCTATTTCACGTTTAGCGATACACTAGTAGAAATTTTTAGAAATATTTTATATTAAACTATTGTAGGATTTGTAGCAATTATAATCAATAATCATCTAAATCTTCATATATTAGCGTTATTAGCAACCCTATTTATATTAATCAAGTAAAAAACTGGTTAAAAACATAAAAAAAATTAAAAAAAAACAAAATTCGCTATCTGGTCGCTATGTAGTCGAGAAATGGAAATAGCGACACCTTATCGATTCGCTATGTAGCGCGCTACAAGCGCTATTGACAACTATGCCTTTACCAGTTGCTTCAAGGCCCGCCCTGATCTATTATTTAATTATATATTATATTAAATAAAAATAATTAAAATTATATAAATAATACACTTGCTTAGGCTATTGAGCCTAATCAAGGTCGGCCTTGATTTGAACTTTTAACAAGTTGATTTCAACTCACGAACCTTGACTCATTTACACTCAATACTTTTATTTTATGCTCATTGTTTGGATTTTAGACCTCTATAAGTTTCAAGAGTGTATTAACTAGAAACGGGCATGGTGGATTTTTTGATGAAATAAATATATAATAACTTATAATTTGCTTAAATATTGTACGATGCGACTCCATAGACGAATTAAGTATTCAAAAGTAGGGTTTTAGACTCTCATATTTAACGCGAACTAATTTTACTTCAATTATTTAGTACCTTAACTAACGAGTGCCAATGATCTTCAGTTCACGTGGTTAAGTGAGTCAGAAAATTTAAAAATGGAAAACACTTCAAATCTTTTTCACAAAAAGACTTGTGCCACAAGGGCGCCATGATTTGAAGCTTTTTCACATATAAAGTTGAAAAAAAATGATAAATTGTACATTTTGCAACAAAAACTATACCTTTTTCAGATTATTGTTCACATGCTATTTCATCATACTAGAATTGAATCCCACCTAACATGGAATACGAGTTAGTTAGTTAGTTGATATGTGCTTGTTCCCTTAACCACCTACTAGCTCCACCATGCAACGTGGGTTGCCACTATCCTTCATGCAGCACTAGTTTAATTAGTTTTCTTTTGTTTGTTTATTTCAGTATTAGTGGGTGAGTGGTTATACCATCATCATGTCCATGATCTTTATCTTTATTTCCTAATTCTATGTTTTGTAAGCCTATAAAAGGATGCATCAATTAACAAAAAGAAAATTGCCTCAAATATCTATCTAAGTTTCTCTCAAGCTTCTATCTATTTTCTTTAGACCACCGATTAACCGTTGGAACCACATCATTAGTACGACCTTTCTTATGCCAAACACTTTCTCAAACATTATCAAAATCATACTTCAACAACAGGTTTACTAACCAGCATATACGAACATAATCTCTAATATAAAGCATACCAGATTTACAATCTTAGTTTTAATGCACACAAGCAGTAAGCAAAAAACCAAACCACTTCTTGCACCCTTTTCTACGTAATCATATCATTTAGGCCCTGGAACAAAGTAATATTTCATTTGTTAAAGAACCAACACATTTGATTTAAGGAATAATGTACAAGCCACACAACTATTCAATTTGTTTCGTTAAGGTCATCAGATTATTAAAACTACTTCATAGGCCACCAGTTTCGTTATACCAAGTATATGAAAAAAGTTTAATAGTTAGGTGGCTTTTTTATACATTATTATCCCATGATTTAATATAAATATGTAGGAAAATATAGTAAAAAAAAGGTGACTGCAACATACTTGGCCTGTTTACATTGCTAACTTGGGATCAACTGTCCCCGTGGCATTTCCTTCCCCTGTTAGGATATGATCTGGATCCTGAATGGCACATGAATTCATTAGAAAAGATATTATAAAATCCACAAAAAATAATGATTATGACATACCTCCATTCCCCATTTTATATAATCCGGGGATTCACAGGCCTTATATTCATCAACCAAACTCTCAATTATGTCCCTCGCCTCATCAAATTCTGAAAGATCGTTGTCCTGAACAAGGTTTACAAAAATCAAGGTCAATAAATTTTACCATATCTCATAACATATGTGATTGCGTACATTAATATCATCATCTGGTCAAGTGATTTATAGTGAGAAAAAAACTTACACTAAACAATGGGAAATCTCTGTATTTGTCAAGAAAGGCCTGTCTCTTTCTCAGGAGAGAATACTGACTCAAGCATTTAGAGAATAAATGTCGAATTCCAGTATAACTTGCTAACATGAGCCCACTGACCTAAAGAGTATAAAAACACATAAATTTCATCATTTCATTCATTCTTATATGAACCTCATGGTAGATGTACATGAATAGTTTATCGTTAAATTCATTAATATTGTTAACAAATAAATACAGTAATGTTCCCGGGATTTAAAGAAGTCTCACCCTGTGGGCAGTTTGAACATATGGAGACTTTCTCGAGAGAGCAACCTGTTTCATAAATAAAGACAGATTAATTTTCAAAAGTAAGAAAACTAGTAGGTAAAATACCATAGGTGTTGTTATGAAACATACCTGAATGCTAGCAGGGCCCCACTCAATGAAATTAACAAGCTTTCTTTCACGTATTCGCTGCAAACTATCATGTACCTAATGAAGCCACCAAAAAGTGTTTGGAAGTTAGAACACAAAATAAGTGTTTCAGATCATAAAACAGTAGATTCAGAAAGTATGTTGACTTTGACTCACCTGGGTAGGATCAACTTCTCCCTGAATAATGTTCAGTATTGATATATATTTAGCCTGACTAGCTTCTTTTGTTCTAGCATGTGATGAAACCATGATATTCTTTGTCTGCAAAACATAAATTTGTACAAACATATGACAATCCATGCTTCATTAAGTTAAAAAAAAATTACTAGTATTCTTGCCTGGAGAAGTCTTCTCATCACATCCAGTACAGTTGTTTTGCGAATCATATTAGCCTGCAAAAATATTATGAATTGTGAATGCTTATATCTCATAAATGTGACAAAACCAAAATATCTTTTCATTCAAGATAATGTAACACGTAATGCCACATAGATATATTGAGATCTGACCTGGCGCTCGACTGTCAGTGGTGTATAACCGGTCATAAGAAAGTGGCACCTAGGTGTTGGGATCAAAGAAGCAAGAAGGCCGACCAAATCATTGTTCATATATCCAGGATACCGCAGGGTTGTTGTACTGGCAGACATTACGGTTGAAACTAAAGAATTTGTCTGAGAAACAGAAGGATTTTGTATATGCAAACGTTCTACAGCAATTCTATTAAGTGCAGTGTTATCAAGAACAACAACACAGTCAGCATTTAGTGTAAGTCGTTTGAGAGTCAAAAGGGAGTTGTACGGCTGGACCACCACGTCACTTATCTCATTCTGATTAGGAAACACACTGTATGTCTGAACAAGTTTCTTGCTGTAGCGGTCATTTAAAGTCTCCAAAAGGTATGAACCCATACCTACATAAGTTTGTGTATTCGAAAATAGTCAATAATTAAACTTCACATATGTATGAGAGCTTGAAGGTGAAATTGCATGTTTTCTCATGTATCAATTAAAGCTAAACAAGAGACAGGGATATATATATTATTAATGGAGATGTAAGATTAGCTAACTAGTCAAAACCTGAACCAGTTCCTCCGGCAATCGAATGACATAAAACAAATCCTTCAAGACTATCACTTCCATCTGCTTCTCTGTCAATCATATCCATCAAATCCTCCTCAAAACTCTTACCCTGCAAAACAATATTATTATGCTACAAAAATCACGAAAATATTGGTGAATATAGGGTTGCACAGTGCAGTCTAGTGCAAAATATTTTTTCAGTCAATTTTTTTTCTGATAGCAACTTGATGTGATGCAACCTATCTTTATTCGGTGAGAGAACTTGATTTAAAAAGGCGCACGAGGCACTCAAGAAAACACATCAGGGTCAAAAAGGCACGCCTCATGCAGCTTTGGGTCATAATTAGGATCACTAGGAGTTTTATATGTAAAAAGAACCAAAGGTATGAAGAAATTGTGAAAGCTTTACTTGATAAATAGGTTGACATGTTAAACAAATGAGAGAGATGCAGCTTCTAGTTGTAAATAAAGCTTATTTGGCTGTATTTAGACGCGTGCCTCATGGTGTCTCGCGTCTTGTCTTTTGGGACCAGAACGCCTCGCGCTTTTTTAAACAAAAGTGAGGAAGCTCAAGCTGTCTTGGGATTATGATAACAGCTTGTTACCAACAAATTATAATAAAAAAAATTTTGAGGTCACAAGAAGGTAGTTCCTAACCTGATGATATCCACTGGCCCAATTGTTTCCTGCACCCCCTCCTTCCCTTGAAGTAAATATATTCTCATGATTATAAAGATTTCTGTATTCACCAGTTTGGATTCCATTAATCACCCTGGGCTCCAAATCCATTAGCAATGCTCTTGGTATGTAATGCTGATCATCAGCTTGATAGAAAAAAACATCTTTTCTGTCACCTCCCTGCAGCAATTTTGGTAATATTAAAATGAATGAATTAGGCTGGGTAACTTGACTTTGAGTCAACAGATTAGATTTAGAATTGGATGAAATAAAATTATATCAGACAAGATTCAATTGTAAATATTGAACTCAAGTTCATGCTCTCATACACTAGAAACTGCAATTGAATTTGAAAGAGGCTAATGTAATCATTTTACATTACTTGTAACTCCCAAAACTCAAAACAGAAAGCTTGCCCAAATAGCATATAGATCAACCAAAACCACGCAAAGATTATCAGTGATCCTCTATTGAAGGAGTGAGGATCTGTAATGGAACTTAAATTCCTAACATCCTTGTTAGACCTACAACAAATTACACCAAAGTGTCAAAGCCTTCGTACGGGCAAGGGGGGCTACTCTAGCATCTATAAAGAAATAGACTAACACAAAAAACAATCGGACAACCAAAACCTTTAACAAGAAGTTATACTTAGCCCACTAGCATATTCATAACCTAGGGCTCGTAATTCATAATCGACTTAGGTGAGACGGATATTACAAACTCTCCCTCTTAAATTGCTCCTGAACAGAAACCTAGCCTGGTTAAATTATCCCATTCATAGATGACACTACAATGAACTCTAAAATGTATGTGCCGTTTAGAATCAAGCTTCCAAACAACAAATACAACAGACACATAATCTAAAGCTCAATAACAGGCGCAAATGGACAGATTGTTCGATTAGTTACCGAGATCGCCCTTTAGATGACTTTACTGATTTACTCTACATGCTATGAATTAGACTTCGATTCGAATCACATAAGCTTGATTTAACCATAGAGTATAACGAAGATACAGTGGAAGTAGTAACCTGAGTAGCGAAATCTTCAAGTATGCCGTCTTTTGAGATACCGTGCTCCAAACAAAGCTGTTTCCAGAACTCCATTCCGATCTGGTTCCCGCATTGTCCGACTTGAAGTGTTATAATTTCACGAGGCATCTCTTGATTCTACTTTTTCTTCTCCGATTACTCTGTGTCCCCTAGGGTTTCGAAATCCTCTGTGTGTAATGTGTGTGTGGCGGGTACTCCGGTGTTTTTTAAAAAAAAAGTAAAGAGAAAAGGAGTGGAAAAAGTGAAAGCGGGCAATGGGCGAAATGCGACTGGCCCCAGGCTTGTAAGCGGGTGAGGCTAACATGCGCACCGGAGACTTTGTGTATGACCTCTCACACTGGAATTTTATGTTTTAGAGTGCGGATCAAATTTGTTACCGGTTGAACGAGTGGGTTTTTTTAATTATGGGTTTTCTCCTATGGGTGATCCTGAGTTCGATACCTTAGAGCGTCAAAAAATATGGACGGTTAAAATACCGTCACAGGAGTCGAACTTAGGTATTGGGGATCCAAAAAATGTCGTTCAAAAAAAGAAAAGACTGCTGATCAAATAACAATTATAAAAGTCATTGTCATGTGGCTTAATGGTATTGGTGATTGCACTTCGTAAAAGTGTTATGAGTTTAAATCTTGTTAGTATATATTTATATGGTATTTAGGAGTAAAAAATTGTTATTCAGAAAAAAGAAAGAGACACGTGTCTTTTTTTAACGGGTCGAGAGGGTGATGTGCTAAATTGTGTCTTTAATAATGGTGCGAAAGGGTGATGTGCTAAATTGCATGTTTTTGCCGTGTTTATATTCTAACAAGTTGTATGTTTTCGTGATTATATTTTAATATTGTTTTGTATGATCATTTAATATGTTAGAAAACAAATATATCCACAGTGTGATAATTGTATTTATAGGTTGCTTGATTATATAATAGGTTAGAAAACAAATATATCTACATCGTGTTATTATTTTGTTTTATAGATTGTGTGATTAATTAACTATAGGTATAACTTTTTATTATTATTATTTTGTTTTATAGGTTACATGGTTAGTATTATATGTTGCGTGATTGTTAGGTTATTTTATATATATAAAAAAAAGAATATATAGTGTGATTTGTTAGAAGCATTAAAAATAACCACACATGAGAAAAGATTTCAAAATGTAGCGTGATTATTTTTAATTTTCGTGTCACTTGTTATAAAGGATAGGAATACCCTTTCAGTGTACCAGGTGTGGTCCAACCTATACCGAATATGTCCTCTACCAGTCACAAGATCTCCAGATTCGCTCCACCGTTATGTGATGCTGAGATCCCCAAGTGCTTCCAGACTCCTAACATGAAGTTGTACGATGGAATTACAGATCATAAGGAGCACGTCGCGGAGTACAGAGAACGGATGAAAATAAACCCCATTCCCATGGACCTATAGGAAGCCTGCTTATGCAAAGGCTTCGACTCTACCTTAACAGGATCAGCCCTGAAATGGCTACTTAACGTTAAATCTTATTCTATTACTTTGTTTGCTCACTTAATTAATTTTTTTAACAATCAGTTCTCTTGCAGTATGACCTTTGAAAGGTTAACAAGTGACTTATACAGGATAACTCAGAACATCGGAGAATCTCTTCGGGATTATGTCAACAAGTTCGGCCGGGAATCCCTGGATATCCCGAACCTTGACGTTGCCACTACAGTCCAGGCCTTCAAGATGGGACTACAGAATGATTCTCAATTTTACGAATACCTTGTTATGAATCATTGCAGGAACCTTGATGAAGTCAGGAACCGGGCCTTGAGTTTTATTAGGCTGGAAGATGATAAAAGGATCCAACAAAGAGTGAATGCTCCGACAAGCTACACTCAACCTAACCGGAAAACTGAACATGCACCTTTCAGGTCGTACAGATCCAAGCCGTATTCTAAGCCGGACAATCACAGGGTCAACGATGTAGAAGATGACAAGGACGAGGAAGAATATCCTAAGTTGTCTGAATACTGTTTTTCTCTTGATACAACTGGATTTCTATTTGCTATACAGGATCTTGGAGAAAAAGCCAGGTGGCCTCGCAAGTTTGAGAGGAACTCAGGAGGAAAGGACAAGTCCAAGTGGTGTGCATTCCACGAAGACTTTGGCCATATAACTGAGGATTGTATTGCTTTGCGGAAGGAGATAAGCTATCTCCTGAGCAAGGGATATCTCAGAATTTCTAGGCAAAGGAAGGAACAAGACCAAGGATCAGGACAGGATCCCGCAAAGAGCAAAATCCCCGCCGCCAGATGCCAAGGTAATAGGTTTTATATCTGGTGGATCTGATATTTGTGGTACTTCGTACTCTGCAGCAAAAAGAAATGCCAAAGAAGCGAAAACATAGAGTGGGGACAGACCTATAATGACCTCCAGCTTAACTGAAGAAAAGGTGATATGTTTCGACGAGGATGACAGAAAGAACGTACAAGATCCTCATCATGATGGTCTAGTAATCACTCTATACATTGCAAACCACTTCATCCGTAGGATACTGATTGACGGAGGGAGCTCGGTGAACATAATTCAGCATGAAGTCCTGAAAAGAATGGGGATCCCGGATTCTGAAAGTATTTCAAAATCCTCAGTGCTGGTAGGATTCAGCGGAGAAGTCAAAAGCATAGTCGGAGAAATAAAACTACCGATATACATTGAAGGGGTAAATTCTATTAAAAAATTATGTGTAATAGATTCTTTGTCTTGCTATAATATCATTTTAGGAAGGCCATGAATACACGATATGAAAGCGGTACCCTCAACGTATCAACAATGTTTCAAGATGCCAACCCTTTGGGGGGGTGGTAAAGATCAACAACGATCAACAAGAGGCTAAAAACTGTTATACTTCTTTGATGAAAGCCTCCGTTAAAACCGGGCAAGCATAGTAATTAATGAAGCAGGCCAGGGATGTTCTAGAAGCTAAAGAACAGGATGTTAAAAAGGTATCCCTAGATGCTGAGAACCCAGATGTAAAGATCCTTGTAGGAAGCAATATCCCTGAGGATATTGAAAAAGATATCCTGAAATTCCTGAAGGGCAGAAAAGCAACCTTCGCATGGAAGCACGAAGACATGACAGGTATATCCAAAAATATCATAACCCATAGACTTGGAATTGACAAAAGTTTCAGGCCAATACATCAAAAGCGAAGGAAGTTTGCTCCTGAAAGAAACATGATCATCCAAGAAGAGGTGAAAAGGCTTCTCAAGTCTGGAATGATAAGCGAAGTAAAATTACCAAAATGGCTAGCCAATGTGGTGGTGGTCCAGAAGAAAAACGGGAAGTGGAGAGTTTGTGTAGACTACACGAACCTCAACAAGGCGTGTCCTAAAGATCCCTTCCCATTACAGCACATAGACTCAATGGTGGACGCTGCAGCTGGCCACGAGATCCTGACTTTTATGGATGCCTCTTCAGGATTTCAACAGATCCAAATGGAACCATCGGATCAGGAAGACACCGCGTTCATGACTCCTATAGGTATCTATTGTTACATTGCTATGCCTTTTGGTTTGAAAAATGCAGGTGCTACATACCAAAGGCTGGTGAACATGATGTTCAAAGAGAAACTAGGGGACACCATGGAGGTTTACATAGAGGACATGGTGGTAAAATCAAAGAGAGCCGAGGATCATCTCAGGGACCTTAGAGAAGCATTTGATATCCTGGACCAATACAACATGAAGTTGAATCCTTCCAAATGCCACTTCGGAGTGGGGGCAGGAAAATTCTTGGGCTACATGATAACCATGAGAGGGATAGAAGCCAGTCCAGAACAAATCAAAGCGATCATCAATTTGAAATCCCCAGCAAACACCAAGGATGTCCAGAGACTAACCGGCAGTGTAGCACACTCAACAGGTTCATATCGAGATCCTCAGAAAGGTGCAAAGAGTTCTACAACATCCTGAGGAAGAACAAAAGATTCGAATGGGAAGAGAAGCATGAACTTGCACTCCAATCACTGAAAGAATACTTGTCATCGGCTCCTCTATTAATGAAACCAGAAGACGACGAACCATTATCCCTATACTTGGCAGTATCCCAAAGCACTGTAAGTGTTGTACTAGTCAGGGATCACGAGGGGAACAACATCCGGTATACTGTGTAAGTAAAAGTTTACTTGCAGCTGAAACCAGGTACTCTCATTTAGAAAAAACTAATCTTAGCTTTAATAATGACATCCACTAAACTAAGACATTATTTTGAAACTCATGTTATTCATGTTAAGACTAACTACCCTATTAAGTGTGTCTTAAGAAAGCCAGAGATGTCAGGAAGGATGTCTAAATGGTCAGTTAAGCTCAGCGCCTACAACCTCATATATGAACCTAGAATAACAATAAAGTCTCAGGCACTTGCGGACTTTGTGGCTGATTTCAGCAGTGACATTCAACATGAGGCAGACCTTAAAGTCCAACAACTAGAAGAGTCGAAGGATGAATGGATTCACTGATGGTGCATCAAATGTAAGAGGAACAGGTCTGGGAGTCATACTAAAATCGCCACAAGGGGACATGATACCCCAATCCATAAGCTGTGAGTTCCAGGCAACTAATAACGAAGCGGAATATGAGGCGCTGATAGCAGGATTACAACTAGCTAGGGATATCAAGATCAGGTATCTCCAGGTATATGTAGACTAATTATTAATCGCTAACCATTTCAATGACTCGTATGCAGTAAAAGGAGAAAAATTGGCCAAATACCTAACAGTAGTTAAGCAATTATCCATGGAATTCCAAACTTTTAACATAACACAGGTGCCCAGAGAAGACAATACTGAGGCTGATGCCCTAGCAAACCTTGCTTTGGCTCTCAGGATACCGAAAGGCATCAAGATACCTATCATACATATTCTGAGCCCAGCAACTAAGAAGATAAATGAAGTATCCAACACTAAAGAAGAAGCAGATATTTGGGATCTTGAATCTAGTCAAGGATCCTGGATTTTACCCATCAAAAAATACTTGCAGGATGGTGAGATCCCGAGTGATGAAAAAAACCACAAGGCTTTTCGCATGAGGGTATCTCGTTTTATAATTTACAGAATGTTTTGTGTAGAAAATCTATTGCAGGTCCATACTTAAGATGCTTGGAGAATCCAGAAGCACATGAAGTTCTGAAAGATATACACGAAGGCGATTGTGGTAACCACACTGGGGGCAGAGCGCTATTTTCAAGGATCCTAAGAGCAGGATATTACTAGCCTATCATGAGGAAAGATGTTATAGATTATTCCCAGAAATGTGACGCTTGCCAAAGACACAGCAACATACTTCATCAACCGGCCGAACCTTTATACCAAATCGTCTCTCCGTGGCCATTCATGAAGTGGGGAATGGATATCGTTGGCAAACTTCCCAAAGCACCAGGAGGAAAGGTCTTTATGCTAGCAATGACGGATTACTTCTCTAAATGGATCGAAGCTGAGGAATTTGTCCAAGTCAGAGATAAAGAAGTCATCTCCTTCATCAAGCGCAATATCCTGACGAGATTTGGGATCCCGGCGGAGATAATTTGTGATAATGGATCTCAGTTCATTGGCAAAAGAACAACTGACTTCTGTGATAGTTGGGGAATCAAAATGATAACTTCTACCCCAGTACATCCTCAAGCCAACGGACACGCGGAATCTAGCAACAAGATCATCATTAACAACCTTAAGAAGAGATTGGGGGCAAAGAAAGGAAGATGGGCTGAAGAGCTACCGTTTATACTTTGGGCAGATAGGAGAACCATGAAGAACGCAACAGGGCAAACTCCATTCTCCTTGGTATTTGGAACTGAAGCCATGATCCCGACAGAGATGGTTATCCCTACTGCTAGAACCAACCTCCAATCTTCAGAGACCAACAACGAAGCTCTTGCTCAGGATCTCGACACCGTGGATGAGCTCAGGGATCTTGCCAAAGTTCGCATTGCAGCTTATCAGCAAAGGATAGCGAGATCTTATAACAAAAACATAAGGATTAGAAGATTCTAAGTGGGTGATCTTGTATTAAGAAAGGCGTTTCAGAATACTACCAATCCCAGTGATGGAAAGCTTGCACCAAAGTGGGAAGGCCCGTACTTGATTGACTCTGAAGCAGGAAAGGGTGCATATTGGTTGGCTACTATGGAAGGGGATATCCTGCCAAGATCCTGGAACGCTATCCATCTAAAAACCTACTTTATGTAAGTTTAAAACTTATGTTCTGACTGAAACTGGTACGTCTTCTATCCTTGACTATTCTTATTTTTATTACCCTTGATCAAAGTACTGACTTGAGCGTCGGAGGGGTGTTAGCCAAGCTAACACCCACCTTCACCAAGGTTTCATGTTTTGCAGGAAGGATCCTAACAGAAGATAGAGATTGGCCATCTCTCCTAAGTTAAGGTATCCGGCATACATTATAAGGTTTAAAGGTTTTCACCTTTCTAAGTATTGAGTTTAAACACTCCGCTTGTAGCGCACGATATTCAAGTATAGTTCAAGGTGGTGCGACCAGTCCATGTAATAGTGGCTGATAATTTCATCAATGTTGGCTATATCTTGAATGCTACGATAGTAACAGACGTGTTACTCCGAAGGTTTTTAGCATTTTCATGATAACTTAAGTCTGGCTTGGCCCACGTTATTCTGGCTTGGCCCACATTATTCTTGCTTGGCCCACGTTATTCTGGCTTGGCCCACGTTACCGGCTTAGCCCACGATTTTAACTTGTCACAGGTATTTAACACTTACGTATTAACCCAAGAACTTAGCATCGATATGCTAACTCAAGATCCTCAAACGGATTAAAGATTTATGAACATCATGAAGTTCAATTACTACGTCTACAACAAGACTGTACACAGGGGACAACCAACGGTTGCTATATTTCAAACTCAACATCATAATCTAATATGTGTGTCTACCTAATTTAGTTCTCGACAAAGTCATAAACCATCTACTAACATTTAAAGTGCAGGAAAGTGTCCCGGGTTTCATCCAAAACTTGGACCCATCCACCTGGAATCACAAACTGTCAAATTGTTTATCCCATGACAGGGATCCCAAAAGCATAAAAAATAAAATTGTTCATCAACCAAAGACATGAAAGCAAACTGTTTCGAGACAAGTTAACAAACAGAAGAACTACAAAGTCCAGGGCTCAGGTCTAGGCATCATTACCCTTATCGCCCTGGTCAACCTGCTTCTCATCATCAGCAGCTCCGACATCCTCAGCAGCCTTGCTGGTCTCCACTGCTTCACCTCCTAGCTTGGCCAGAGAAGAGCGACATCCCTCAAGATCCCACGCTGCACTGTCAAAACCCTCAGCAACGGCTTGTTCAGCCATTTGGATCCTGGATTAGAGAATGGCCATGGCCGCTATCTTCTTGGCATCATCCACAGTCTCCTGTAACCTCAGTTCATATTGGGTTGAACTCTCCTGAAGCTTATCTTTTTTAGCCTGGATCTCTTTCTCCAAGTATTTGTATTTGGAGGCCATGATTTTCTTCAGATCCTCAACCTTCTCCAAAGCTTCTTCAGCATTCTTCTAAGCCACAGCCAAGTTGGCATTCAGTTTCTCGAGACCCTGCAAGATTCGAATACATGAGTAATTTAGGGATCCTAACATTCACTTAGGGATACCAAAAACTTACTTACCAGGTTCATCAAGCCTTGTAGCTTGGTGGTTTCAGCAGAATCCATACCCTCAAAGAACTCCAGGTCCATCACATCGGTCGTCTTCCTCTTCTTGCTTCCAGAAGCCTTAAACCGGAGAACAGGGATACAAGACTTAGTGGTTACAGGTGTGGAACCCTCCTTCTTGACAACAACAGCCCAGACAAAAGGCTGTCAAGATCAGACAAAGCAAACTGGGAGCTCGACTTAGGGATTCCTACACAAAAACGAAGCAAATCAGAATCTTGACACCTGATAACATAATTACAATTTGTTTTACCTGAAGACATCTCAGATTCCGAATGCTGGGTCTCAAAGGTCGCCTCACTGATGGTGGATTCGGAACGGAAGGATCTCTCCCCCACAGGTATTTCTAACAAGGCTTCAATTCTCTTTTCTGTGTCACTTCTTGCAGGAACTAGTTCAACAAATTTTGGAGCTACACAAGGATAAAACAAAGATCATTAGCAACGGGATGAAATGTAATATAAATTGCAGGGATCCTAGCTATTTCCTACCCTTTTTAACCCATTCAAGCGACAAATGTTTTCCACCGGGGATTGAATCTCTCCTTACAAAGAAGAACTTTCCCTTCCAGTCAGTATCATTTTGGGTGGCTTTCGGAATCAAATGAGTTCGTCCAGACTTAAGATGAAGAACGAATCGAGAAGAACCATGGGTTCTCAAATTATAGACGGAGGCTAGCTCAGGGACGCCAATGGTCAAAGAATGAGAACGATTCAACCTTTCCAGAGTTGCTAAAATCCTCCAAACCATCGGCATGATTTGGGAATAGCAAAGACCAGTAAGTTTGAAAAACTCGGTGATGAGTGGAGGAAAAGGATACGACAGACCCAAAGAAAAAGGATAAATGTGAAAGCAAATCCATGTTTCAGAAATCAAATCCGCTTTTGTTCTAGAATCGAAAGGCCTAAAAACGGTTTTTTGAGGAAAAATATTGTTTGATTTCAAGAGTTTAATCTCCGAATCAGCTAAAGAACAAAAGAACAGAGTTCAAGATCAGAGTGATCAAGGATCCCCTGATCAGTGAAGTCCTCTATTGTTTCAACGATGATGGAGGAAGCCGATCTAGTCATTTTCTTACCTATAGTGGTGAAAGATTAGAAGAAAGAAAAACAAAAAATTTCAAAAGATATTTTACCTGCTATAGCGTGAAGAATATAGGAATGAGAGAAAAGGAGTAATAATGAATATATTCAGAAAATTACAACGGTTAAGTAGCATTGGTATTCGTAAACATCTCTTCGCAACCCTGTCATCATTTATTATTTGAATTTTAAAATTTTACAGATGTCGATATAATTGACAGCTGTTAAATTTGGGGACAATTGTTAGGGGTTATTTTACAACTAAGGATCCTGGATCTTCAACATACCTCGGTATTCTGACAGGTTTCGGTATCCTCAATATTTAACCGTTATATCTTCCTTATATCTTGACTTATTCGCAGGTAAAATGTGCATGGTCAAATTCATCCATGAAGAATCGCTCTTGAAGTCGAGGAAAGCGTGTAGAAGACGCGTGGATTGGTCTCCAACGATCATATTTGAAGACTTAGTCAATTCAGGGATTCCCAGATAGTTAGTTAGCTTATCTTCTGTAAAAATTCAACAGTATTGATCGATTAGAAACACATCTTCACTACACACTTAGCTTTCTAGACTCGTAATCACCTCTGTAACACTCATAGCTCGATCATTTACTGCTCAACACTTGTAATTTTTTACCATTTATTCAAGAAACGAGGTAGGTGTCGATTGTCACCTCCCGAGGTTTTATGCCGGCGATCCCTAAAGATCAAGGGCTTTCCTCGTAAAAAATTGTGTCACTCTTTACGTTTTTGCATTGTTTCACATTGATTTTACAAGAACACTACCTCACAAACGAAATTTGGTTACAAAGTTAGTTTGTATAATTTTTACCCAAAACAAGAAGTTAGTTACGGTTTTGGAGAATTAAAACATAATAAAATGCATCGAAAATGTTTGATGTAAATTATTTTCGTGTTAGTTTTTTCTGAACTGTTTCGACTTTGTTTCCCCTATAAATACCAACGTACTCAATGGTTGTTGATAATCCAAGAAAACAGACATGTTTACTAACAACACAACAAGAGCTTTTGTTCTTCCTACTCTTTTACTCTCAAGATATTCCTTTGGGTGTTAGGTCCTTACCGGCAGTACATACTACTTCGGCTGTTGTACCCTGAGAAACAAACGAGTTCACTTGGGAGACTCGAAATTTATTTTAAGGGACCCGTATTGAATATGTATCTCCAGCCACAAATCTCTGCTTCTACCACTTTCTTGTATTTCTCTGCTTCTACCACTTTCTTGTATTTTTCATTTATTCAAGTTGTAATATGTAGTATAATTTACTGCTTTATTTCCTCTCTATATTGTAATTAGAATTAGTAAAATTATTTTTTATTATTTTATACGAACGGTTCCTAAATAGATGTGTTTATGCATGTATACTAAGCTATGTATGCACGCATGTATGTGTATTGAAGTGACAATATATGCAAAATATTAATAAAAATGTTAGCATGGAGTTTGTTAGAGCTCACACACTCATAGTAGTTCATTATTGAAATGAATTTGACTTGAACTTGATACAATCTGCTCGCACGAGCTCGAGTAGTTTAGTCTACTTGTTAATACTAGGGGTGTAAACGAGCCAAGCCGGCTCGCGAGCTACTCACGATCGGCTCATTAAAAGCTCAAATCGAGTCAAGCTTAAACGAGCTCGAGCCTAAATATAAGCTTGTTTAATAGCACCTCCAACGGAGGTCCTTAAACTCATCCGGATCTGAGCTGGCAAACAGGTGGAGGAGAGAAGTAGGAAAATAGGAAGAGAGAGGGTGCTTAATCCGGAAATACGGATGGTCTCGGATGAGTTTTGTGAGAGAAGAAATGACAGAGGAAAAAGAAAAGGATGAGAGAGGGCGATGACATGACTCATCCGGATGACTTTGGCATTGCTGTTGCTCTAATAAACGAGCCCGAGCTTCAACTATCGAGCTCGAGAGCTTAAACGAGCTTATTATTTATATAATTTTTTAATTAATATATTAAATATATATACTTATAAAATAATAATTAGAATATATAAAATTATAATAAAAATAACCAAATAATATATATTATGTTATATATAAAAATAATTATAAATATATGTATAGATTAATTAATAAATAATAAATGAGCCGAACTCAAGCTTGAAAAACTACTCACTAGCCGAATCTGAACTTTGGTGAGAATAAACTCTAGATACCACTAATCAAGAGATGTCAACAATTGTTTTTATCATCATTCTAATTAAAAAATCTCATTTATAATTATTATTTTTTATTTCATTTCATTTCATTTCAAACAACTAAATATGACACGGATTTTTAACTTGTTTAGGTTTAAATTAGTTTAAATATTTAATTCCAGTTTAATATATTACTTTCTCTAAAACAACTCACATCACATGTCTTAATTTTATAAAATCACAAATAGCTTGTAATTTGTGTCGTAATTATTATATTTAAATTGTGATAATGATATATGTTTTGTTTGATAAGAAGAAACATATGAACCTACATTGTTGAAAGAAGACGATAAAAATATCATACATGTTTTTATTTATTAATTGAGACACTGGTACCAATTATAATGCAGTTGGTGAAAATTTCCTTCTTTTTGGACTTTCGATATAATTTTCAACCATTGGGGTTTTGATCTTATTATCTTTTACTTATATTTCAAAATTATTTCAATAATTTGCTAGATAAGAGATGGTGATGAACAGTGTGAATTCTGATTGATGAATGCAAGTTAAATAGTATTAGAATATAAATTAATGATAAAGTATAACAAACCCACGAATAAAAATAATAAAATCATCATAAATAAATTAAAGAGAATATAAAGCCTAGCTTTAGTAAACATATTAGAAAACTAAACGTATTAAACTTACCTATCAAAACAAAACTAAAGAATGAGATTGACATTAGGAACCACACATTTGTATTGACAACTTAACTTCCCATCGTTATCTTGTTCAAATAAAGTGAAACTCGATATAGATCCTACGGTCAATCACATTCTTTCATTGTGTAATATGTACTTCATGAAAGAGATGGATAATAGAACTATAGAAGGTGTAGTGGAGGGTCGAGTTTAGTTTATAATCGTGAACTTAAACCATCATCGAAAAGGTTAAATAACATCTTGTTATTTACGATTTGTCAAAATCTTCAGTATTTGAGGAGACTTTTTATGTATCTTTAAAGTTTGAATGATCAAAGTATTATATTGATCATAGACAATACACCAACTGATTTTGCCATTCAAGGTAAGATCTAACAAGGAACCGAACAAGGTACAAACTAGTTACTTGTGTGTTTTGACTAAATTCCAACCCCTAACAACCATTGAAAGGAATTCTTGATCGATGATGTTGCAAACTTAACAAACAAAATGATCTTTCCATATAAAAACGTCTCATTTCTAGCTTTCTAAATATACATGGTTTATATGCATCTGTTCACATGGGGTGGGCCCATCACTAAAAATGTTGTGTGTGTTCTATAGTATCTGAAACATGTTTTTATATGTTGTTTATGTATCTGACACTCAAGTAATACCAATTTACCGAACATTTTAAAAGAGTGAAACCATTAAAAAAATCATAGATCCACCATTGAACATTCATTACTATTGTTCTATGGAGAATTGTCGAACCTACACAAAATTGTCATTCAAGGCACTATTAGTGATCTGGAAGGTAAATTCCAGACTCAACAGTTAAACTTGGTAATTATATTGTATATAAAAGACTTGAAATAGATTACAATATTTAGTCATCTTAAAGACAATAGAAAGATGAAAAGACCTACACTAAACAATACATTTAGAGACATAAAACCTAGTTGTAAATGAGAGGTTATGAAAGATGAGAAGTCTCATGACAAACAATCTTGACTAATATTCCCCCTCATGCTAAGGGCGGGAAACGACCTGTAACTTGGACCGTAAGTGGGAGCGGTTTAGGATGAAATGTAAAAACATAAAACTTTAAAGGATAAAGGGTCTTCATCTTCTCCTAGTTTCGCCAACTTTCGCCGTTTTGAAGTTTCGCCACTTGTTGGTTTCGCCGCTTGTTGGTTTTCGCCGCTTGTGGGGTTTGTTCCCCTGTTCTTTCCTCGCCCTTGATTGTAGATCTTAATGTTGCAACCCTCGCAAGAAATGGGGCCGAAAAGCTTTGTGGCTTTCGCGAGGTGCAAGTCGCTGGAAAAACGAACACACTCGTGTGGTGACGGCGTCTAGGGTTACGAAAGCATGTTGTATATGTTAACCCTATATGTGGGGAGGAGTTGCGGTGGTGTACCTGTGGTGGCAGCAGCAACTTGGAGGCGGAGGAGTTAGGGTTTCGTGAGTGCCAACTGCTGGATCTGGGTTTAGGTGGCGACGAATATGAAGGGCATTGGTGTATGACGGTGGTGGTTGACGGCTATGTCATGGTGGTGGTGGTGTGGGGATGTTGTGGGGGGATGTGGTGTGGTAGTGGTGGTTGATGGCTATGGTTGACGGGCATCATAATTCATAAAGATTCTTTCACCCCTACACAAATTGGTGAAATGTCTATAGATCATTCAAAAACGAAAAATAATGTATCTTCGTATTTATAAACATCTAAAGTGTTTCAAGTTCGTACGTATTAGAAAATAATAGAACGTTACACATCTATATCTATACATACTAATAAATCAAGGTTTTGGGAGAGACACTTGTCATATTTATAGGCCTTCACGTTCTCATTTTCCCGCATCTCTTTCCTATTAATAATTAACTCCACTATTTTAGCCAACTAAATTAATTATTTGTTTCAATTTTTATATATGGATTTTTAAATTTAAAACTGTGTTTATCATCAATTAAATTCTTCTATCATATTTTTGTGAATTCTACAAACTGAAAACAATTTTATAACCATCTAAGATCCAAATAAAAACTATTTAATCATGTATTTACATATTCACATTGTTATATTTTGATGAGTTATGTGTTAACAGATTACATTATATTTTATTCAACCCGTGTAATAAAGTAATACACGGCTTTTAAAGACATATTTTTTTTATTATTAAGTATATAACATTATATTTATTCAACCTGTGTAATACACGAGATTTTAACCTACTCTATCTATACTAATAAACAAGTAACATTGAGGGACACGGGTACTCTTCCACTCATTTTCCCGCCCATCCTCTATTACCCGAATAACATCAAACGCGGATCTTTATGGCCCGTTTAGTTGAAACCCTAATTCACCCTCGCCGGTTTGTTCATTTCTCTCCCACAGAGCATTATCCTTGCTCTCGATGATAAAATCAGGTACACTTCTTGATTATTCAATCTATTGTTCTTAATTTTCTGTCTGTTCTTTAAAGATCTTAACCCCTTTGTAATCAGAACTTGAAACCCTAATTTCCATCGCCTTTTTTCTCACGATGAAGGAGATGATGAAGACGACGACGATGTCGACTACATACGGTAACGATCATGCTTCCTGATCCACCATCTAGGGTTTCAAGATTTTTCGTTGTTGCAATCTTCTTTAATCGGTATGTTTTCCTTCATTCTAACCTGCTACCTGACTTTCATGTTCATTCCGAAAGGGATTTCTTTGAGGTTTTGGTTTAATCGCATCAAGGATCCGAATCTTCCATTCTTTTTCCATGGTTTTTCTCTTCATGGGAGTTGTTTGATTTGCAATAGTGATTGCAATTTAATGTTTTATGTTCCATGACAGAGATCTTCATCTAGGTTTTAATATCCGACTTTTCATCTTTTTAGATTCAAGACACAAATCACACAAATATTCTTAATTTCCTTGGTGTCTCGTGGATTTCATGAACTTAGTAGGTTTCGTGCTTTGCTGCCGGTTCTTCATTTGGTAGGTAACTTCATCGTGCTCTCATTCAATTTTCAGCTGTTTAATTTCCATTCAATTTTCTTGCATCACTAATTTATGTCTATCTGTATAAACATCGTTTTGTTATAATGTTATCAATGAATGTTAATATGATTAGTTGGATTTACATTTTGTTTGTTTGAGACAAGTTATTATTGAAGCATTATCTGTTTCAATCATTTGTAAGATTCTGTTATTTGGTTTTTAAATTTCTGTGATTCATAAATATGCCGTTATTGTTGGTAACATATTTGCATTGCTAATTTATCACAGTTCGTATTAATATCATTTTGTTATCAGTGAATATTAATATCATTATGATCTATGCTTTGTTTGTTTGAGATAAGTTTTGAATGATAAATTTTTTTACTAATTGGCTTAATATTTCATATTTTCATATCTATGATTAAGTGAACTATTTTCAATCAAATTTTGAAACCTCTGTTAAGTTTTTTGATTACATAATTACTTTAGAAAAGTTGGTATGGGATGATTCATCAGTTGTTGAAAAAAGGGGCAGTGTCCCATTTTCATGGGATGGGATGATTCTAAGAAGAAAGAATAATCAAGATGGAAACTTGAGGGCTGATATAGTTGCTATTTGTCACAGCACACCTATTCATTATTTCATATAATGCAATACATTATTTGGTGTATATCTAAATCTTCCCTGATTATGTTCATAAGTAAACCCCAATTCTTGATGTGATTCCATTGTTAATCTTGAAATCAGAACAATTGTTCAATAAGTAGAGTTCATTTGAGATTATTGAGACCAGCTAAGATTTATGAAATTTTGTGGTTAGGGTTTAAGTGAATCACTATTCTTAATCTTTTCATTTTGTTTAATTTCAGTTAGTTATTTGAACCGATAGCTTAATCGAATGTAACATTTTTGGAATAGAGGATTTTTTTTTTCTGTCCCATAAGACCCATCTTAATTATGACATTAGACTTACTATAACAAATAAATTAATCAGCTTTTTTTCATATGTTTTCTTTCTTTTTGAAACTCAGAATATTGTCAATGGAGATATTAAACCTGATAATCTTCTAAATTATTGCTACTAGAACACACAGTAAAGATTGTTGATTTCAGTGTCAGCTAGGTTTCTTGAGGTAATTACTAATTAGCTCCTCTTTTCACAGTTCACTATTTAATAATTTATAATATTTGTAAAAATATGAGGTAGTGGATGTGGAACTCCTAAAACGAAAAACATGCACACTTTCTTTACGGGTTCTCCCACCGAATGTAAATCTTTTCTATTTGGTAATTTTGTAATCCAAATTCGGTTCTCTCCACTATTATTCCTTACTTGATTGTAACATAATAACTATATGATTATATGAACGTATCCGTTTTTGTTGAGAATTTTATCATATATGATCTGTCTACATGGCCATTTAATATTATTTATTAATCATGTTAATACTAACGTTGCTTTTATTTATTAGGATGAAAATGACAAGCTTCACCAGTCCCCTGGGACTCCTGTTTTCATTGCTCCCGAGTGTTGCTTTTATTTATTAGGATGAGGCGTATGAAGAGGAAGATGATAGAGAGGATTTTAGTGGTCTTCAAACTAAAGGAACTAATCTAGATGATGATAATGGTAAGATTCTTATTGTTGTGTGTGTAATTGAAGGCGATTTTTGTTCTTAATATTTGATTAATCAATATATACCAAGTCTATGATCATGATCACATTAGATAAGTGCTATTTGCCTACATTTTTACCTAAGTTCTTTTATTGTTCATAATGTCAAATGGCAGATATGATGGATGATGATGATGATGATGATCACGACGACGACGGTGATGAATCTGAAAAAGTTGGTGGTGGATCGAAAGAGGGTGAGGGCAAAATATACATCTATATCACATTATATCGTTTATTCAACCCGTGTAATACACGGGTTCTAACACTAGTTAATAATAAAATAAGGATGGATTCATGATTGAAATTTTGCTAATTTATAGAAATTATTTGGACAAATTATCACCAAGTGTGGATAGCTCAGCGAGAAGTCTCTTTATTTGCTATTTTTTTTTTAATTCTTTTTTTATCTGGTTACTCCTTATGGGGTATAAACTTCTGTATTTTATCTTATTTTTTTAATAATAGTGTTAGAACATATAGTTGTATGTGGTTTAATCACACTTAATTCTTTGTGAAACTTTGGGTATAACCTTAAATACGCTTAACCAAAAATTCAAACCTATTTTTTTAACAGAATTCAAACCTATTTTAACCGATAAATTTTAATTTTTATAGACAAAACGAAAATAAAAGAAAATATTAAATAGTAATGAAGATTTAACAAATTAATAAATAAATTATTAAATAGTTGGTAATAAATAAAAAATAAACATGAAAAGAATTTTGCACTAACAGAATTTTGATACGTGGCAACATATTACTTATTTATTAGGTATAGAACAATAGAAATAATTGTAACAAAGACCTCTATGTATTATTTATACACACAATTTATTTAATGTTTTAATTCAAGTATATTCTATCAAATACTCTTTATGTTTGTAAAATGCGATCGAGGAAACTAGAATGTGAAAAATCTAATTATTTCATAAGTGTTTCTATTTAAATTTAAAACAGCAAATTAGAAACAACTCAACAAGAAACCAAGAAAATAAGATTAGAAACGAGAAATATGAAAAATACACCAAATCTCATACTTAGTTTGGGTATGAGACGAGTTTTGGTAATCGCATTCTCATACACATCATGTATGTGGGTATTGTGTATACCTATTTATGATCTTACGTGGTTAAAAGTATTTGTTTGAATACCTATTACTTTGAATATTAAATAGTCGATTAACTTCTAAGAATTGTTAATTTCAAGTTGTAATAAATTCAACATACAATGCATTGTATTTTTTTTTTAACTTATATGTGTAACGAACCAAAAATTAAAAGACAATATTATTTGCCTAAATAATATTATGGGGTGTAAATAAATAAAAATAGAAGTGGAAGGTTTGTTGCAAATGGTGGGTCATAAGTAGTTTTGGAAGAAGGGTACACGCCATTTTGGTGTGTGTTTGTGTGTGTTTGAGTGAAAAAACAAAGAGAAAGAGGAAAGCCAAGACTCAATCTCTGGATTTTTGATGTGGAAGATTGAAGATTTGAAGGTGTTTGTGGCTCAATCAATAAGTAAGTCATCATTCATCTCCTTCATCACCTACATCTCCATCTATGGACTTGTGGTGGGTTTTAGGTAATTGAGAGTTGGTAAGTGTTTGTGGTGTGAATAAACACAAAACCAAGTAATAGTCCTCAACTAATTTTGTGATTTAAGAAATTGGGAGTTTGGATGAAATTGGGTGGAACCCAAACATGTCAAAATGGGTGAATGATTGTGTAGAGAGGTTAAAACTTGTTTAAGGTGTATTTAATCAATTTTAGAATGGGTGTAATCCATAAGTTCTAAGGTGGGTGTTAGACCTCAATTGAAAATGGTGAATTTGTGATTTGGAAGTTTGAGTATAATGGGTCAAACGAGTCATTTGGGTTGAAAGATGATATTTGGATGTTGGAGGTTTGATTAAGGCCGTGTTAATCAAACTAAGTTAGGGTGTTGATCTTTAGATCATAAAGGTGTGTTGGGTTTCAATTGATGATCACTGGATTACTAATTGTAAATGAGTTGTATAGGTGATCAAGTAGTAAAGAAGCTAGCTTAGAAGATCAAGCGGGATCATCTTTGGCAAAGGTAAATGCCTTGCACTTACTTAGTAATGAAATGGTATAATAATAATACATAAGTATATTATATGCGGTTAATTTATGCTTATGTATTGGTGAATGTTGAGTGGTGTTTAATTGTCATTTATGTCGAATAAATAGGCATAATGTGGTTGAAAATTTGTGTAGTTGACTATGTGGTATATAGTCAAACTAAAATGTAGAATATGGTAAATTGGTGTAGTTGGCTAGTGTGGCATATAGTCAAACTAAAATATAGAATATGTTGATTTGTTGTAATTTGACTTTTGTGATAAAGAGTCGAACTAAATTGTGGGATGTGATGTATTGGTGTAATTTGACTTATGTAGTAAAGAGTTAAACTAAATTGTGAAATGTGGTGTATTGGTGTAATTTGACTTACGTGATAAAGAGTCAAACTAAATTGTGGAGTGTGTTATATTAGTGTAATTTGACTTAGTGTGGTATGAGTCAAACTAATATGTAAAATGTGGTGATTTGGTGTAATTGGACTAATATATGATAAGAGTAAAAGTAAAATGCAATTTGGTGGAATTGAGGTAACGAACTTCACTTATGTCATTGTCTTTTGAAGTCATTGAACTTCACTTATGTCGTTGTAGCTTGAAGTCTTTGAACTTCACTATTGTTGTTGTTGCTTGAAGCCAAAAAACCTCACACGAAAGTAATTTGAGGTCATGAGCTTCACAAGGTCGTGTTATGGTGTTGAGGTCTTTAGAACCTCATAAAGAGGAGCTTGAAGCCTAAGAACCTCACACAGTGTGAATTGAGGTTATGAGCTTCACGAGGTCGTTTGTGGTGTTTTGAGGTCTCAAGAACCTTACAAGGTGTATGGTCGGGATGGTAGGAGATTAACTAACTAGGTGTACATACATAAGTGGTAACATATGTAAGGTGTTTTATATGACATTAGAAGTCCATTGGGTGTTAATAGGTGTTCGGGTTGGGATTAGACATGTATAGGTGTCGATACGTGTTATCGGAAAAAGTTCAAACTTCTATTGAGTGTATATCAGGCTATAAAATAAACCACGAAAGCCATAATATATGAATTTGGGGTGTCTCTACATGAGGAATTTGAAATTTGGTATTGCTAACCTGTAGGCAGCGCATACTACGCTGGTATCAGCGCATATTGCGCTAGCGCGAAAATTACGCTGAAAATCCTCTGTTGTGCGCTGGTAAAAAGTGAAAATGTCGTTTTTGGGGCCTAAGTTAAGATGTTAACTTGGTGGTGGCCTTAAGGGTTGATTATCATTGCTAATGGTTTATTTTGTGGTGTTTTGGATGTAGGAAAAGCTCTGGTGTGATCTCGGGTCTCGGGTCTCGCATCTTGTGGATTGGATTCTCATGGACTTGTCGATGTCGTTTTGATTAAACTTCTCGTGGGAGACTTTTACAAACATGTTGGGTTTTTAATACTTGTGGATAAGTGTGATTAACTCGTCTTTTTTGTGTATTTTAGAAGTCTAACTTATATTTGTAAAACTTAAATATGAGGATACGTTATATGTTTGTCTGGGATCTAAACTCTGTGTTGTTTTAAAAGTTTAAATCGGTTTGAAAAATTCGGGTGTTACAATATGATATATTAATGTATTCGGGTAAATGGGGTCGGATAATCGGATAGAAATCATCTAATCCCATACTCCTAAACCCGTGAAGATTTCTAGAACTAATCCACACATGGTTTCATATGTGAATGCTAGGTTTTCCTGATGGGTTTATCACATGTCCTATGACTCATTAACAATGGCGGTCATGAGTCATGAGTGTGTAGGGTGTTGTCGTTCGAAGGTGTCTTTTTAGAGTTCAAGCAATCAAATGGTGAAGTGTGATAAAGCCGTAAAGGTTGAACTAATGGATTTTTGATAATAGGCCTAATGAACTAATTGGGAGCTTATTAATAAGTTTCTAAGATTCTATTATCAGACAAAGTTAAGTTGTGAGTTTTTCTCCTCTAGGGGTGTTCAATGAGTGAGTTGATCATGCCAGCTTCCGTTTGGCCTCTAGCTTGAAGTTATACGAGTTAATTTGGCCCAGCTTGAAATCTCTTTACTGAGCTGAAATCTAAGCTCTAATTCGACTCACATACAATACGAACAAGTACGCAACTCGACGAGCCGTCTCGGTTTCTCTTTTAAATTGTTCTAAAATAGAGAACAATATGTGTCCTAAAACCTTTGGCCACTACTATTTGTAGTGATGATGAAACCCGTTAAAAAACCAGTATAGTCACCGGTGACGAAGCTTGAAGAAAAACGCAGGGGGGCCGCGACGGGGGGCGGAACTTAATACCTATAAAATTTTCTAAGTATAAATTAACACTTTTGAGCGAAAAATCATCGAGCTCTAATGAAGCTTCGCCCCTGATTGTCACCTGACATGTTAGTGACACCTACACATCTTTACAACATTTCTTAGGCAACGATTTTTTCATATAAACATACTTATTCGATGTTTTAAAACTATATAAACATTTATGTATTATTAATAAATTTATTTTATAAAACATTGATAAATAAAAATTATAAAAAGTAACAGAATAAACAAATATAAATGTTGAAAAGCAAGTAATTATTGGTCGGTTGAAATAAAAGAATAAAAAAAGTAAAGATAGGATAAAACAAGGGTGTTTGTCTGTTTGAAACTCAGACTTCAATTATCCTTTGTACGACAAACATCATCTCAACCCTAAGTAGTCACCGAAACCAAAAATGGAAAAATAAAATTTTGAAACGGCCCATCGCCCACATGGCTCGTCCGTATCCGTCCACGAATACGTCAGTAAAAAACAGCCATATGCTCGTTAAGGGTGCTCTAATAAAAGGCAGCAAGGGCACAATCATAATACATTAAGTACGATCAATGACTTTGTTTAATATTTTTATTTAAATCCAACCATAACTATCTTAAAATTTTTTATTTTATTTATTAAACTAATTCTTTATTAAAACTAACTAAAAAAATACAAAAATAAAAAAACTTCATTAATTTTAAAAAAAGGTACATAATAATAAATAAAAAAAGTACATCAAAATAAATCTAGAAATCACAAGGTTATCCATACCGATTCTCTATTTCATGTTTTCTTTTAATAATTATTTCCAACATCGGTCCAGTCACATGGTCTTGCAGATCCGTAAACATCTTTAAATCTCGTTCCATACGATCCTCCCGGATAGCATCCCGTTGCTACTTCACCAAGTTAATAATTTGTTCATCTTTTTTCTTTCTTGATTCCAATAGCTCTTTCAAAATATCATCCCGTTTAGCCTCCTGTTGCTCCTTCCTCGTGTATTGTACAACCGTTTTGGAGAAACTACCTTTGCTTCACGACTCACCTGATTTCTATGCTTTTCGTGTTGGTCTTGTCGGGGTTGCGTCTTCGTTAAGGTCGGGTGCCCAATTATTAAAGGGGTCGTCATTTGAATAGTTGCTAGAATCCGAAGACTTTCTTTTATGTTCGGTTTCACACGAAAACTCCTCACCCATCAACGACACTTTGTTCCATTTATCATGAAACCGTACAATCTTCCAACACTCAACATGGCCAAAAGGTTTTTTATGCTTATTTTGGTAGTTCTTTAACGCTTTTCTTCATTACATCAACATCGGCGGCTCTACTCGCACGTAGGCGGTCCTATATAGTTATAATAAATAAATAAAAAACTAGTAATAAAAAAAACTAGGAATATAAACTTAAATACAAATAAAAACTAATAGAAATATACCGCTTGAACCCAACAACCGTTGAACCAACACATTTGAGTATTTTAAGCCATCCATTTTGAATTTGCTTGGTTAATAATTCGGTTGCTTCCACCAACTTGTTCGTTGTAATGCTGAAGCACTCAATTCCAAAAATCTACTTTCTTTTGTTGATTTTCGATCACCGGGTCTTCTGAAATATGACCCAAGCCTTACACAAAGCAGTAGTTTGTTTATCGGTCCACTGTTGACGTGGCGCACATGTGTGAAAATTTTCTTTTTTTCCGGTTTGTTCTTCATTTTCTTCTTCTTCAACCTCTAGTTCTTTAACCTCATCATTTTCTTCTTCAATTTCATCATAAAAAATCGAGAATGGTCGTTTCTCATTATGGGTTGGGTTTCGGTATGGTCGGTTTTGGTAACAGGGTGCAAAAGGGTCAAATGTAAGTTGATCTTGTAAGGGATAGGTGTAGGCATGGTGATCGCTGTATCAAGGTCAATCAAAAACACTTATAAAATCCCCTAAAAGCAAGGAAATTAAATTGTTCAACAAAGAAACAGGATCAAAATTAAAGACATAGAACCACAGGAATCACAAACACAAGACTCGTGCCTTCTCTTTATCGCCCTCATTTTCCTGTTTGGCCACCTCCACTGTCACATTCACAGAGCCTTCAGCCTCATCCTCATCCATCAAGCTACCCACACTTGCTTCTTGCACCGACTCTCCTCCTAGCTCAACCACAAGCCTTTTCCACTCCTGGATATCCCATTTGGCTTGATCAAAATCCTTGTCATCAGCCTCTTTAACCATCTTTATCCTAGCTTGGAATATTGAAATTGCAGCTGATGTTTTGGCTTGTTCATAGGATTCCTCGAGGTCTTGGGCATGTTTGACACAGGCATCCTCAAGCTCCGCCTTCACCCTGCTGAGCTCTTTGGCCTCATCCGCTAATTTTTTATTTTTAGTTGCGGCTATTTTTTGCAGGTCGCTCACCATCTGCTTAGCATCCTTAGATTCTTTCACCACCGACTCGTAGCATCTGGTCATTTGTTCCAGGGCCTATCACAAGAAAATAAGTTAGAATTTCCTTGATACAGGTTCAAGATCCGGGATACCATAATTTCTTACCAAATGACCAAAAACATGAAGCTTTTTGTGGACATAGACATAGCTTAGATTCTCAAGTGAAGCTACATCAGTGGCGTCAGAAGACTTCCTCTTCTTGCTAGCAAGGGACCTGGAACGAGGAGTTGAGGATTTCGGTTTATGAGCATCTGACTTTCGAGCTTCAAGGGCTGGCTGGCTCATCTCCTTCTTGATGCTCTTACATTTGGAGACCATACTATCGATATCATCAAGAGCGAACCTGGAGCTGGATCTTCGGACGCCTATTTCAGGATAACAGGTTAGAATTTATTATATTTAACTAACAGATTTATATAATTTTATATATCTTACCAGACATCTCAGTAGAGCAAGGATAAGTTTCTGAGCTCACTTCTAAAGGGGGTACCTTGAACTTGAAAGTCCTCTCGATAGGCTCAAGGCCGTAGAAGGAAGCGATCCTCTTAGCAGTATCTGGGATACAAGGAGCAAGTTCTGAGAATTTCGGCGCTACAAAGAGAAAACCAAGAATTATTACCTTGGATGTCAAAATGTTAAGGATCCTATAGTCAGAATCCTACCCTTCACAACCCATTTCATAGGCAACTTATTCCCGCCGGGAATGGAATCCCTCTTCATAAAAAAGAAGTGATTCTTCCAGTTAGAATCGTTTTGAGTTGTTTTTAAAATCAGGTGACTGTGGTCGGGCTTTATTTGAAACAGAAAACGAAGTTGTAAACGTGAGCCAATTCAGAGATGCTGAAATCAAGAGCATGATGACGGATAAGGATTTCTAGGGTATGTAAGGTCCTCCAGATCATCGGCATTGTTTGAGCATAGCTCAGGCCGGTTTTTTCAAAAAAATCGGTAGTAAAAGCAGGAAAAGGGTATGAAAAACCTATGGTGAAAGGAAAGGACGGAAAACAAATCCAACTCTTAGAAGTAAAATCAGATCTAGTTTTGGGGTCAAACGCCCTAAAACGGTATTTTTGGGAAAACAACCTCTGGATTTCAGATTATTGATCTCACGATCAGAGAATGAGCACTTCTCAGAATCAGGGTTAGCCAGCAAAAAAAAGAAGTTTTGACTAACAAGATTGTCCGAAAAAGAAGAAGACCGGGTCATCTTTTTTACTATTTTTTAAGAAAGGTCGAGAAATTTAGAAGATTATGGAAGAAAGCTATACCTGAAATCCCAGAAGATGAAGTAAAAAGGATAAAGGAAAATGAATAAATATAAGGAGTAATTATCAACTGCCTCGAACAACGACGTTTTAGAAGATTGATTTTCACCGAATTTTAAAAAATAAATATACGGAGTAATTATCAACTGCCTCGAACCACATCTCATCATGTTTCGGTTTAAAATTTGAATTTCGAATTTTAAAAAATTTCACAGCTGTAACTTCCTTGGACAGCTGTCAAATTTTGGGGACAATTGTTAGGGATTGATTTTCACCGAGGATCTTGAATCTAGTGAGATCCGGAATCCAAGATCCTTGTAACTTCGGTATCCTGAATATTAATACTATTAACGGCTATTTGTCCTCTATTTCTGTTATATGCGTAGGTAAAACGTGTTAACTCATTCATTCCTGAAGAATCGGTCGAGAAGTCAAAGAGAACGTGTTAAACTTATGAGAGAGGCTCAATAACGGTCATATTTGAAGACCGAGTAAAGCTCCGGGATCCTCAGATAGTTAGTTAGCATTATCTCTGTATTTATACAGCAGTATTGATCGATTAAGGACACATCTTCACAATGCACTTAGCTTTCTAGACTCGTAATCACCTCTGTAACACTCATAGCTCGATCATTTACTGCTCAACACTTGTAATTATTTACCATTTATTCAAGAAACGAGGCAGGTGTCGATTATCACCTCCCGAGGTTTTATGCCGGAGATCCTGAACGATCAAGGGCTTTCCTCGTAAACAACTGTGTCTCTCTTTACGTTTTTGTATTCTTTTACATTGATTTTACAAGCACACTACCTCACAAACTAAGTTTAGTTACAAAATTATTCTTGTTAATTTTTACCCAAAACAAAAACGTCAGCGCGAACGCCGGTGAATACAATTATCTTGACGTTAAAATCATTTTGGCACAAACAAACATTAGTTCATAATCACAACTTTATGTTCAATCCACACATTCAGCAGGCTTGTCCTGTCCTGTTCAATCGCACCACAATATACAGTGGTGTCATGTCTTATAACAAGGGACATGTTTGCCTCCGTAGTTGTTATAAGACAAGCACCAGCCGCAATCCGAGAATTTCACTCGAGACCCGTGTATCCCTTGCAAGTTTTACGCATACCTATGGCCTGAATGCTTTGTTCGTAGAAGAACGTCGAGCAATATTTCCTTAACCTTTAGTTTCGCCATTTTCATAAATAAAATGTTTGACACAAGTTTTCAGAGAGATAAAGTATTCACCTTGGTTTATTGGAATGAGCATCTAAGTTGAAAACTTATAGACTAACGTCTTAACTTGATTTCTCTAGCGTTTTAGCACCTTTACGAGCGTTTCTTCTTAAACCGGGTACTACAACGAGTGGGAACCGAACCGGGAGCGTCGGGAGCGAGCTAGATGGTCTCTGGAACAAGAAATGGAAGTGAAGATTGATGTTGGTGTGAGAAAATCGAATGAGCTCGACCATCTATTTATAGGGCAATTCCTCAGACCATGAAGGACCATTACGGGTGGTGACAGTCCGTCACCAGACCAGACACGTGTCATCGTCTGGTCATATTGTGGCGTGACGGATCGTTACCAGGCGTGACGGTCCGTTACGGAGTGATACGTGGCGCACCAGGGTGAATTTGGGGCTGTGACGGACCATTACCAGGCGTAACGGTCCGTTATAAGGTTTCCACGCGTTAGAATTCATTCCTTAGTCACCGGACACATGGAGCGTCATCAGGGTTCCCGTGCCTAGCTCGTAACGGACCGTTACCGTTGGATTTTCAAGTTTTCTACTCTTTGAACCTTGATCTTTGGTATATTTACACTTATAGTCCTTGTGGTTTGTACCTTAGTCAAATCTTGGACATTTTTGTGGCAGGTGTTACATCCTCCCTACCTTGTTTTATACTCATCCTCGAGCTTATTCGAACAAGTGTGTATATTTCTTTTTCATTTCCGACTCCAGTTCCCATGTATACTCAGGGCCACGTTTGGAGTTCCATTTTACTTTCACGATAATCAATTTCTTTTCCTGTCTGTCCTCGATTTGCAAAGGTTGTTCCATAAATCTTAATTTCTCATTTACCTTTACATCTTGTAGGGGCATTACCAGAGATTTATCTGCCAAACACTTGCGTAGATTCAACACATGGAATACATCGTGTACTCCATTCATCTCTTCTGGTAATTTGAGTTGATAGGCCACAGGCCCAACTCTTTTCAAGATTTTGAACGGTCCTACGAATCTAGGACTTAATTTTCCTTTCTTCCCAAATCTTACAACGTCTTTCCATGGTGAAACTTTCAACAGAATGTTATCACCGACGTTAAATTCTAATGGCTTTCATCTCTTATCAGCATAACTCTTTTGACGATCACGAGCTGCTTTTAATCTATCTTTTATTTGGATAACTTTCTCAGTTGTTTCCACGACTATCTCAGGTTCGGATAACCGATTTTATCCTATTTCAGACCAACAGATCGGAGTTCGACATTTACGACCGTATAAGGCTTCAAAAGGAGCGGCCTGTATACTCGTAAGATAGCTATTACTGTAGGAGAATTCTATTAGAGGTATGAATGGTTCTTTCACTCTGCCCGTCCGTTTGGAAACTTTGCCAAAATTGAGAAATAAATATACTATCTCTATCTGATACGATAGATAGTGGCACACCATGTAATGATACGATTTTGTTAACGTATAAATGTGCCAACTTATCCATGCTGAATGTTTCTTTCATGGGAAGAAAATGAGCAGATTTAGTCTGTCAACAATAACCCAGATTGTATCATTCCCACGACTGGTTCAGGGAAGTTTAGTAATGAAATCCATGGTTATCATTTCCCATTTCCATATAGTAATTTCAAGTTGCTGTAATAAGCTAGAAGGCTTCTGGTGTTCAGCTTTTACTTGGGAACACGTTAAACACTTTGCAACGTAGATAGCGATGTGTTTCTTCATTCCTATCCACCAATAATTGGCTTTTAGGTTTTTGTACATTTTGTCGCTTCCAGGATGCATGGTGTATTTAGATTTGTGGGCTTCTTCAAGAATTTCTTCTCGTACGTTTCCATAGATAGGAACCCAAATTCTCTTATTCATTCTAAGAATTCCATCATTACTTTTGACCAATTGGTCGATCATTTCTCCCAATCCTTCCTTCTCAAGGTTGGGTTCTTGCAAAGCAAGTTTCTGAAATTCCTTAATACGAGTCATAAGATCGATTTGGAGATCGAGTCTTAAAGCACGAATTCGTTTAGGTTTCTCATGTTCTTTTCTACTTAAGGCGTCAGCTACAATATTAATTTTTCCTTCATGATAACAGATTTCGCAATCATAATCATTTAGGACTTCCATCCAACGTCTTTGCCTCATATTCGGTTCTTTCTGACTGAATATATACTTTAGGATTTTGTGATCAATTGACACGGTAAATTTGACTCCATATAGATAGTGTCTCCATAATTTCAATGCGAAGATTATGGCGCCCAATTCTAAATTATGAGTCGTATAATTCTTTTCATGAGTTTTTAATTGACGCGAAGCATAAGCAATAACTTTGTTCCCTTGTATTAACACACAACCAAAGCCGGTGTGTGAAGCATTACAGTATACTGAAAAGCCTTTATTTCCATCTTGCAAGGCCAGTATGGGTGCTTGTGTCAGTTTCTGTTTCAGAGTTTAAAAAGCTTCAGATTGTTTAGGACCCCATTCATACTTAACTGACTTGTGAGTCAGAGAAGTTAATGGTACAACAATTCGAGAGAAATCTTGGATAAATCTCCGATAGTAACCAGCTAATCAGAGGAAACTACAGACTTCTGTTGGAGACTTCGGGATTTCCCATTTAGATATAGCCTCAATTTTAACCGGGTCAACTTGGATGCCATCAATGTTAATGACATGTCCAAGGAATTGAACTTCTGGTAACCAGAACTCGCATTTTGAGAATTTAGCATAAAGCTTTTCGTTTCTCAAGAGTTCAAGCAAGATATTCAAATGATTAGCATAATCTTCCTTACTCTTGGAATAGATAAGGATGTCATCAATGAATACGATAATGAATTTGTCCAAGTAAGGTTGGCAAACTCGATTCATCATATCCATGAAAGCTGCTAGTGCATTAGTAAGTCCAAACGGCATTACCGTGAACTCATAATGACCATACCGAGTTCTGAAGGTAGTTTTGGGAATATCTTATTCATGGACTTTTAATTGATGATAGCCAGAACGAAGGTCAATTTTTGAAAAGCATTGAGCTCCTTGGAGTTGATCAAATAGATCATCGATTCTGGGGAGTGGGTAACGGTTCTTAATCGTGACTTTATTTAGCTCACGATAATCAATGCACATGCGCATTGAATCGTCTTTCTTCTTAAAGAACAAGACCGGAGCTCCCCAAGGCGACGAGCTTGGTCTTATGAATCCTTTTTCGAGCAATTCATCCAACTGTTTCTTTAATTCTGCCATTTCGATTGGAGCTAATGTGTACGGGGCTTTGGAAATTGGTGATGTACCGGGTACTAGATTAATTCTGAACTCCACTTCTCTTTCAGGCGAAATTCCAGGTAGTTAATCAGGAAAGACATCCGTAAATTCAGCCACAACCGGCACATCTTCAATCTTCTTTTTGGAGTTAGTAGTTACAGACACGAGGTATGCTAAGCATCCCTTTCATAGATATTTTATGGCTTTTAACATAGAAATTATTCCAACAGAGTTGGATAATTTATTACCATTTATAGTGATGATATTGCCTTGCGACGAATGAAGTTCTATGGCTTTCTTATCACACAGGATACGGGCTTGGTTAGAGGCTAACCAATCCATTCCTAAGATAATGTCAAAGCCTACCAAAGTCATTGGAAACAGTTATGCATGTATAACATGTCCTGATATTGTGATATTACAATCGTTCAAGATTTCAGAGATTTGGATGAGGTCATCTTTGGTAGTCTCTACCATGTATTTCTTGTCTAATTTAGCTAGAGTTTTATTTAACAGTCTATAGAATCTATGATCTATAAAACTTTGGTTTACACCAGAGTCAAATAAAACTTGAGCATAAATATTATTGATAAGAAATGTACCCGTAATGACATCGGACATACCTACTGCTTCATGAGTATTGAGAACGAATGCTCGCGCATTCTTCTTTACTCCATCTGCAGGTTTGGGACTTGTCCCATCGGGTTTCTTCAATTTGGGACAATAGGTTTTGATATGGCCAGCCTCGCCACACTCAAAACAAGTCATTGGCTTCTTTTTGAAGCAATTCTCTATTTTGTGACCAGACATCTTGCAAAAGTTGCAGAAAAGTCCAGCACGACATTGTCCTAAGTGCCTCTTTCTGCACTTGGGACATTCTGGTATGGAAGAGTTACCGTTTCGGAGAGTAAAATTGGATTTCTTTGATCCACTTGGGCCTTGCCCAGATTCCTTTTTATTCTTTCCCTCCTCCTGGTTTCTAATCAAACTGCTGGTTAATGATGCTCCCAAATCCATAGCATCATCAAGATTTTCACAGTTTGCAACCTTGACCATGTCGCGAATTTCTCCGATTAAACCCCAAATATAACGCTTTATCAGATTTGACTCGGGGGTTGCAAGATGTGGAACGATTCGGGCATATTCCAAGAGTTTGGTAGTATATTCCCGATGATTTGTCCCCATCATCTTTAAACTTAGAAATCTCATTTCAATCTGTTCCCTCTCATTTTGGGGAACGTACTTCTTTTCAACTCTTGCTTTAAAAGCACTCCAGCCTATTGCATAGGCCGCATCTCTTCCCTTGGCGGCAACAATGTTGTTCCACCATTCTAGAGCTTGATCGTTAAACAAATTAGAAGCATACAGAACCTTGTCTTTCTCAGCACACTTGCTGATAGCCAATACAGACTCCGTCTTCTCAATCCACCTTAGTGTGGCTATTCCTCCTTCTCTTCCAGAGAAGTTGAATGGCTTGTAGTCTTGGAACATCTTGTAGGTACATCCAATTATTTTTCTCTTCTTTTCCACATAACCATAGTTATTACCCATACTCTCATCTTCAGAGAAGTTATGGTAATATTCTTCCTTCACATTTTTCCTGGTTTTATGACTAGTAGAGCCTTCGGGTTTAGAAGTAATAGGCTTGGATTGAGTGATAGTACGAGTATGTTAGGCCAATGGTTGAGAATTGACAGATTTTTGATTTGTTGGCTGAACAGATAGCCTATCGGCTTGTCTCTTTTCTAACTCAGTAAAGATCATTGGAAGAGAATCTTTGATTCCTTCCGTAATCATTTTCTGGAGATCCATAGGAGAATTAGGAATTTAAGCAACGTTTTCAATCGCTATTTGTTTCCTTTTTCGTCTCGTGTTTTGAGAAGGTCCAGTATTTTTCGACATTCTATAAAAGAAATAGGATTGGAATCAAAACAAAACCTTTTTATTGATAAGAATATATTACAATACATATAGAAATCATTGTTCCTAAAAATTTTCTAAAATTCTTTTCTTCAAGAGCTTGCATTAGCAAAGCGTTCTGAGCTTCAACTTCAGCTTTCTCTCATTCCAGTTCTGCTATTCTGCTTAGTAACTTTTGTTCCCTTTTACTTCCCGATACATTCTCATTTATATGAGGAGTAGGGATGGGAATCGTCTCATAGTACGGAATGTAAGGTATATTAGAGTCAGCACGTTCTTCTTTTTCAGGATTATTCTCATAAGGTATATCGGCATATCCCTCATGAAAATTTCATGAATATATAGGAGTGATATTATAGCTTCCTGTGGAAGGAGCAGAATGAAAACTTATAGAAGGATTATAGGGAACACTAGGGTTTCCTATTTCTCCAAGGCTTTTGAAAGTTGAACTTTCAGTTTCCTCATTATTTTCTATAGTTGTTTCATTTGTTTTTCGTTCATGATAATTAGCTGGAGCAAATTTACGAGTAAAGCTAGGATCCTTGTAGGGAGCAATATCCATGGAGTTATTGAAAAAGATATCCTAAACTTCCTGAAGGGCAGAAAAGCAACCTTCGCATGGAAGCACGAGGACATGACAGGTATATCCCAAAATATCATAACTCATAGACTTGGAATTGATAAAGGTTTCAGGCCAATACATCAAAAGCGAAGGAAGTTTGCTCCTGAAAGAAACATGATCATCCAAGAAGATGTGGAAAGACTTCTTAAGTCTGGAATGATTAGGGAAGTAAAATTCCCGAAATGGCTAGCCAATGTGGTGGTGGTCCAGAAGAGAAACGGGAAGTGGAGGGTTTGTGTAGACTACACGGACCTCAACAGGGCATGTCCTAAAGATCCCTTCCCATTACCGCACATAGACTCAATGGTGGACGCTACAACTGGCCACGAGATCCTGACTTTTATGGATGCCTCTTCGGGATTTCAACAGATCCAAATAGAACCATCGGATCAGGAAGACACCGCGTTCATGACTCCTACATGTATCTATTGTTATATTACTATGCCTTTTGGTTTGAAGAATGCAGGTGCTACATATCAAAGGCTGGTGAACATGATGTTCAAAGACAAGATTGGGGACACTATGGAGGTCTACATGGACGACATGGTGGTAAAATCAAATAGAGTTGAGGATCATCTCAGGGACCTTAGAGAAGCATTTGATATCCTGGACCGATACAACATGAAGCTGAATCCTTCCAAATACCACTTCGGAGTGGGGGCAGGAAAGTTCCTGGGATACATGGTAACCAAGTGAGGGATAGAAGCCAGTCGAGAACAAATCAAAGCTATCATCAATCTGAAATCCCCAGCAAACACCAAGGATGTCCAGAGACTAACCGGCAGGGTAGCATCACTCAACAGGTTCATATCGAGATCCTCATAAAGGTGCAAAGAGTTCTACGACATCCTGAGGAAGAACAAAAGATTCGAATGGGAAGAGAAGCATGAACGAGAACTCCAACACTGAAGAAGAAGCAGACATTCGGGATCTTGAACCTATTCCAGGATCCTGGATTTCACCTATTAATAAATACTTGCAGGATGGTGAAATCCTAAGCAATGAAAAGAACCACAAGGCTTTTCGCATGAAGATGTCTTGTTTTATAATTTTTGAGAATGTTTTGTATAGAAAATCAATTGCAGGTCCATACTTAAGGTGCCTGGAGGATCCTGAAGCGCGTAAAGTCCTGAAAGATCTAAACGAAGGAGATTGTGGTAATCACACCGGGGGCAGAGCGTTATTTTCAAGGATCCTGAGGACAGGATATTACTGGCCTACCATGAGGAAAGATGGTGTGACTTACTCTAAAAAATGTGACGCTTGCTAGAGACACAACAACATACTCCATCAACCGGCCGAACCTTTATACCCAATCGTCTCTCTGTGGCCATTTATGAAGTGGGGGAATGGATATCATTGGCAAACTTCCCAAAGCACCAGGAGGAAAGGTCTTTATGCTAGCAATGACGGATTACTTCTCTAAATGGATAGAAGCTGAGGCATTTATCCAAGTCAGAGAGAAAGAAGTCATCTCCTTCATCAAGCGCAATATCCTGACGAGATTTGGAATCCTGGTGGAAATAATTTGTGATAATGGATCTCAGTTCATTGGCAAAAGGACGACTGACTTATGTGCCAGTTGGGGAATCAAAATGATAACTTCTACCCCGGTACATCCTCAATCCAATGGACAAGAAGAATCTAGTAACAAGATCATCGTCAACAATCTCAAGAAGAGATTAGGATCAAAGAAAGGAAGATGGGCTGAAGAGCTACCGTTTGTACTTTGGGCAGATAGGACAACCACGAAGAATGCGACAGGGCAGACTCCATTCTCCTTGGTATTTGGAACTGAATCAATGATCCCGACAGAGATGGTTATCCCTACTGCCAGAACCAACTTTCAATCTTCAGAGACCAACAACGAAGCTCTCGCTCAGGATCTCGACACTGTGGATGAACTCAGGGATCTTGCCAAAGTTCGCATTGCATCTTATCAACAAAGGATAGCAAGATCTTATAACAAAAACATAAGGATTAGAAGATTCCAAGTGGGTGATCTTGTATTAAGAAAGGCATTTCAAAATACTACCAATCCCAGTGATGGGAAGCTTGCACCAAAGTGGGAAGGCCCGTACTTGATTGACTCTGAGGCAGGCAAGGGTGCATATTGGTTGGCTACTATGGAAGGGGATATCCTGCCAAGATCCTGGAACGCTATCTATCTCAAAACCTACTTTATGTAAGTTTAAAACTTATGTTCTAACTGAAACCGGTACGTCTTCTGTCCTTGACTATTCTTATATTTATTACCCTTGATCAAAGTATTGACTTGAGCGTCGGAGGGGTGTTAGCCAGGCTAACATCCACCTTCACCAAGATTTCCTATTTTGCAGGAAGTATCTCCAGGGATCCCGACTGAAGAAAGAGATTGGCCATCTCTCCCAAGTTAAGGTATCCTGCATACCTTCTAAGGTTTAAAGGTTTTCACCTTTCTAGGTATTGATTTTAAACACTCCGCATGTAGCGTACGATATTCAAGTATAGTTCAAGGTGGTGCGACCAGTCCATGTAACATTGGCTGATAATTTCATCACTGTTGGCTATGTCTTGAATGCTACGATAGTAACAGACGTGTTACTCCTAAGGTTTTTAGCATTTTCATGCTAACTTAAGTCTGGCTTGGCCCACGTTATTCTGGCTTGGCCCACGATTTTAAATTGTCACATATATTTAACACTCATGTGTTAACTCGAGAACTTAGCATCAATATGCTGACTCAGGATCCTTAAACGAGTTAAAGACTAATGAGGATCTCGAAGTGTACTTACTAAGCCTACGACTTAAGTAAGGACTGTACACAGGGGACAACCAACGATTGCTATATTTCGAACTCAACATCATAATCCGATATGTGTATCTACCTGACATGGTTTTCAACAAAGGTATGTGCTACTTGTTAATTTTCGATTTATAGAAGATTTGAATGACTAAGTCATGATTCGGTTGTAATTGGTAATCTTCCATACTATTTGCTAAAATTGAGATATGTTTTCCTAAGTAAAAGTTTGATAAAAACCTAAGATACTACTTATAACTATTGAGGATCTGGTGTCCTTAAGATATATCCAAACCTATTTTGTTAAGTATTTTAAGATTTTTGCTACATAGAGATCCTAATTTTCTAAAAACATGTCAAAACAAACCAAACAACAATCATGATAGTCAGAAGCTATTAATTATCATTCTAAGTGCAGGAAATTGAAATGTGTTCCGGGTTTCATCTAAAAAGAAGGAACCATCCACCTAGGACATGAATTGTCAAATTGTCTATCCCCAACAGGGATCCCCAAAACAGAAAAAGTAAAATTGTTCAACAGGTTAACGGGATCTAAGTCAAACCACAAATATCAGGGCTCGGGTCTAGGCATCATTACCTTCATCCCACTGATCAACTTATTTACCGACATCAACAGCTCCATGCTCCTCAGCTACCTTCGCTGTACCCTCAACCTTATCTTCAATCACCAACTTGCTTGCATCTTCCTCCAACACCGGCTCTTCTCCCAATTCAGCAACAAGCCTTTTCCATTCCTTTACATCCCAAGTAGCCCTATCAAATTCCTTGTCCTCAGCTTCTTTAGCCATCTTGATTCTAGCCTGAAATATGGACATAGCAGCTGAGGCTTTAGCCTGTTCGTTGGACTCATCAAGATCCCGGGCATGTTGAAGATGTACATCCTGCAGCTCAGCCTTGACCTGGTTAAGCTCCCTAGTGACATCAGATAACTTCTTACCTTTGGCAGCTTCACTCCTTTGCGAATCAGCAAGCTTCTGTTTGCACACTTCCATCTCCTTCGCTAGCTGGTCATAAAACCCAACCATCTTATCTAAAGCCTGTCATATATAATATAAATGTTAACATGAGTGCAGGATTAAACTCAAGATCCAGGATAACGAATATTTCTTACCAGATGGCTGAAGTTGTGCAGTTTCTTGTAAGCATCAAGGAAATCAGTGCACTCCCGAAATGGACTGTTCAGCAGGATCCGTAATCTTTCGTTTCTTACTAGACGATGGCTTAGGATGAGCAGTGGAGGCTTCAGGCTTAGGAGCAACCGGTGGGGGAAATGGATCGACAACTGGCTTAAGTTCCTTTTTGACGGCCTTGCCTTTGGAGACCATGCTGTCAATGTCATCCAAAGCAAACTTGGAGTTGGACTTTCGTACACCTAATTCGAAATAGCAGGTTAAAATATTTATCATGTTACTAACTGATAAAATAATGTGGTATTGTATTTCTTACCAGACATTTCTGAATCGGAGAAAGAACCTTTTGGACTCACTTCAACCGGCGCAGTCCTGAATTTGAAGGTCCGCTCAATGGGCTCAATACTGTAGAAGGCAACGACCTTCTTGGCAGTCTCAGGTGAAGCAGGAGGTAGGTCAGAGAACTTGGGCGCTACGAAACAAAAAGAAATCAATAGTCAGTATCCCGGATGTTAAATTTATCGGGATCCTCCAAGACAGAACCCTACCCTTAACGATCCATTTGACTGGTAACTTATCCCCATCAGGGATTGAATCTCTTCTCACAAAGAAGAAGTTATTTTTCCAGTTGGAATCATTCTGAGTTGTTTTCAAGTTCAAATGGGTCATGCCAGGTCTGATTTGAAACAGAAAACGGGAAGAGCCATGGCTTCTTAGGTTATAAACGTGCGCCAATTCTGAAGCAGAAAAGTCAATAGCATGATGACGAATCAGAAATTCCAGAGTGTATAAGGTTCGCCAAATCATAGGCATGATTTGGGCATAACTTAGACCAGTTTTCCTAAAGAACTCGGTAGTAAGAGAAGGAAAGGGGTACGTGAGACCAAGAAAAAAAAGGGTAAAACGGAAAGCAAACCCATCTCTTTGAAGTAAAATCGGCTCTGGTCCTGGGATCTAAGGGTTTGAAAACAATGTTTTTGGGGAAAAAAAAGTTTTCGGATTCAAGAGATTGGATATCAATATCAGTGAAAGTACACTTTTCGGTATCCGGATTGGCTAATAAGTTTTGACTATAAAGATCGTCGGAAGATATAGACGATCGGGTGTTCTTTTTAGCCATTTTTTGAAACAAAAACCAGAAAGACAAGAAAAGAAGATCTGATTTTACCTGAAATCCCAGAGAGAGAGAGGTAGAAGATGATGTCTGGGATTAATAAAAAAGAAAAGTAATTATAGAGGAGTAATGACGACTGCTTCAAACGACGCCGTTTCTGCCCTCAATTCTCGCGCCACGTCTTATCGTGTAGTCGTTTATCTTCCAGAATTCGAATTTTGAAAATTTAACAGCTGTAATTTCGGTGTACAGCTGTCAAATTTTGGGGACACTTGTTATGAGTTAAATTTCAAGCAGGATCCTGAATGATGCATGATCCGGAATCCAAGATCCTGGTAACTTCGGTATCCTGAATATTAATGCTACTAATGGCTATTTGTTATCTATTTCTTTTATATGTGCAGGTAAAACGTGTTGACTCGTTTTGTCCCTGGAGAATCGGACGAGAAGTCAAAGAGAACGTGTAAAACTTGCGATAGAAGTTCAATAACGGTCATATTTGAAGACCGAGTAAAGCTCCGGGATCCTCGGAAAGTTAGTTAGGATCATTTTTTGTATTTAATCAGCGGCTTGATCGGTTAGCAACACACACAATTCACTTAGCATTACTAAACACTCACGAGAAGCTCTGTAACACTTAGTATTCGATCATTTGCTGCTCACACTTGTAATCTTTTTCATCGATTTATACAAGACTAGGAGGCAAGTGACTTTTGGCCACTCCCCGGGGTTTTATGCCGGCAATCCTTAGGGATTAAGGGTTTTCCTCGTAAACATTTGTGTCGTTTTATTGCTTTATACGCTTTGTTCGTCACGAATCTTTCAAGCACACTATCTCACTTACAAAATTTGGTTACAAAGTTAGTTTATATAATTTTTACCCAAAACAAATATCATTCTAAACACAACTTTAAAATGAGTACAATATAATTATATATAATTTTTTTTACGTTTTTCAGCTGCTTAGGTTTTCTGCTCGTCATTGTATCTTTCTGTTTGTCATTATGTCTTTTTGCTCATCATTGTGCCTTTCTACTCGTTATTGTGTTTTTCTGTTTTTTCTAAAATGATGAGTTCTAAAAAACACAATGATGAAATAACACCATTGTATACTTCTAATATGTAAAATACAATGATAAAATATCAATAAATTTATCTAATACATAAAAAACAATGAGAAAATAGCACGAAATGATATAAAACGTAAAACATAATGATAAATACATATGACACAATGACCTGAAATGTGTTTTTCTATAATTATGAGTTCTTAAAAACAGATGGTGAAATAACGTCATTGTGTACTTCTAATATGTAAAACACAATGATAAAATAACAACAAATTTATCTAATACATAAAAAACAATAACAAAATAATATGAAATGATTAAAATGTAAAACATAACGATTAATACATGTTACATAATTACCAAAATATCATCCTTCTCAAATTAAGTGAATGCCACATGTCAATTTCAAAGTTCTTCTTAAACTTCTTTAAGTAACTAGTCTTTTTTATTTGAAGTTTTGAACCATTGATAAAAAGTTCATTAATATATTCAATTGGTGGTTGATTTTGAAAAATAATATATCCAAGTCTTAGAAACTACAACTTGAATGTTTGTATTGAGCAATGTTTTAAAAACCGGATTGGACAGTGAACCGGATGCCTTACCGGTTCACTGCTCGGACAGGTCGGACCGGTTGGACCGGATTACGAACCGGATGAAATCTTAAAAAATATTAAAATTACACATAATAATCCTAGTATCCAACAAACATAATTCAAACTTAAAAATTTTAAAAAATTCCATCTAACTTAAAAAAAACACATAACAATCATTTTTAGCAACACGGGTTCAAATATTTCATCCAAGTATCAACAAACATAATTCAAACTTAAAAATCTAACAAATATAATTCAAAGTAGGGACTTTTAGAACGTGAAAAACCAAAAAAAAAAAATACAAAAAACCGGTCCGACCGCCGACCCGGTCCACTGGTTCAACCAGATATCTTGCCGAACCGGCCGGTTATTTTGAAACCCATTTTAAACTATATGACCGGACCGCTAAACCCACCGAATCTCGGTCGGACCGGCCGGTCCGATCCGGGTTTTAAAACATTGGTATTGAGATAAAAGAACTAAAAATATTTTATTGTTTCTAGAGTTATTAGGTTCTTTGATTGTTGACAACTTCTTATGCGTCATATGTATTATAAAAGTTCAAATTTAAAAATGATTTTCCTTATTTTGTGTTTCTCAAAAACTAAATATAGTAATGAAAAGGTTAAATATACAAATACGTTATTTGACAATTCAAATAATAAAGAATAGTTAATAGAAAAAAGCAGAAAGTATTTAAGTTATACAATATTATAACATGACATATCATAGTAAATAACATAGGATTATAGCGAGAACATCATATTGACATATCATAGTCTATCATTAGCAGCAAGTAAAAGCGTGGTAATATACAAAAAATCTCTAAGGCTAAAGCGAGGTGGGTAAGACTAAAAACACATCTAAGACTACAAGCACATCTAAAACTAAATGCACATCTTCTACTAGAGACAAATCTAGAAAGTAGTTAACACTGACATGTACGCTTAAAAGGAAACCTAGGAAATATCTAACATCATCAGCTAAGACTAGAGGCCCGTTTATAAAGTAGGATAATCACCAAGTCACCACCTTAATCTTGCTAAATGTAAGCTTCACGGTTTGCATCTTGTTGGTCTCGGGTTTGGGTGGATGACTAATGATTTCATTGATTTGTGCTAAAAAAGAGATCAAGAATATCAAACAAAAAAGAATAACAAAAAAGAATTAATATAACCGGAGCTTGTATTGAATATAAATGAATCGAACTGTTTACAAGCACCAAAAGATTAGTTAACTAAATTAATTAGGGGACTACTAACCACACACGGGAATTGCTAAATGGATTTGGCCATATACGCATCGTATAGGGCAATACGATGCGTATAGCCCTTCACAATTTCCCATGCCTGACATCCTCGTACAACCTGGTCATTCAAACCTCGTATACGCATCGTATAGGTCAATACGATGCGTATAGCGTACGAGGTACTTTCTGCTACTAGTCAACCATCACATCGCTATACGCCACGTATAGATCTATACGGAGCGTATAGCGATGTGATGTTGACTAGTTGCAGAAAGTACCTCGTACGCTATACGCATCGTATTGAACTATACGATGCGTATACGAGGTTTGACCAGGTTTGACCCGAATCCTATACGCACCGTATTGCCCTATACGATGCGTATAGGGGCCAAATTTTGTGTATTTAACCATGCAAAATTCTCATTCGAACGTATCGTTCAAAAAAATTTCAAACAATCTCTCAAAAATTATAAACATGTCTTGGTGGTGGGATGGTAACTACGGTTTTCAGGTATATTCTAACGAGTCGCTGGAAAACAACCCGCAAAGTTCTGGCGTTCAAGAGGTGAACTGGGAGGAGGTCTCGTCCGACGTTTATTCTAATCAACGGGTAAGGCTTCCAGATTTGAACGAGCCACTGAGCAATCCCGAGTTCGTATACGGTGAACCGTCTTACCTTACACAACCCACGAACGACTTCGTATACGGTGAAGTCTCCTCCCCGACACAACAAACTAACAACTTCGTGTGCGGTGAAGTCTCTTACCCGACACAACAAACCGACGACTCCAAAGACGAAGAACAAAACCATCAAAATGTGTCGTATAAAACTGACCAGAATTTTCAGTCTCGTGAACAGTTGGTGGATTGGGCTATGCGGAGAGGACGTGAGAATGGTTACGTCCTTGTCACCCGACGATCGAGGAGAAAAGGCGACGATCCGACGGAACCGTTTATCAAGGTGTGGCTTGTGTGTGACCGTCACGGCGAACGTGCGTCTACTGCCACGGTTAGACGTGCCGGTAGCAAAAAAATAGGTTGTCCCTTTAAATTGGAAGGAGAGTATCAAGAAAATACTGGTGATTGGAAATTAACGGTGAAGGATGACAGTCATAACCACGATCCTAGTCAACATCTTGTGGCGCACTCGTTTGCAAGGAGACTGTGTCAGTCGGAACAACTTTTGGTGGGGAAGTTGTACTCGCAAAACATGTTGCCACGAAACATTCTGGCAACTATAAGGGAACAAAACCCAGAGAGTAGTTGCATTAAAAAGGACATTTATAATGCTATACAAAAGATAAAAAACGAAACGAGAGTCGGTGAAACTCCAATACAGATTCTGGAAAACCTGCTTTCTTCTAAAAAATACGTCTACTATACTCGAGAAGATCCTGTCACAAATAGTGTGGAGGAGATATTCTTTGTTCATCCGAAATCGTACGAGATGTGGCGTGCTTTCCCGCACGTGTTGATGATCGACGCGACCTACAAAACAAACATGTATAAACTTCCATTTGTCCAAGTGGTCGGTGTGACCTCCACACACCAGTCGTTTTGCGTCGCTCATGCATTTATATCAAAAGAACGGGAGGAAAACTTCGTCTGGGTGCTACTTCAAATAAAAGCAATGTTGCAAAAGTGTATGGAGCCGCGTGTGATAGTAACAGATAGGGACAAAGCTCTTATGAACGCGTGTGATAAAATATTTCCGGGCTGTTCCAAGAACCTATGTCGGTGGCACATACACGAGAATATCGCAAAACATTGCAGGGCATCATTTACAGACGAAGACTGGAAAAATTTCAAGTATTCATGGTCGGTATTATGTGAGTCTCCCACGCCAGATATATACCAGTACAACTTCAACCGGCTTTACGAACGTCTGTATGCAGCCAAACGAGGAAGTAAGTTTTAAATATTAAATATTTAATATTTTCCCAGTACAACTTCCCAACGGCGTGGTCCAACAGAAACCTCAATTTTGGTCAACATACAACGAACCGAGTCGAGAGCCAGCATTCGCTCTTAAAGAGCTATCTTAGAAACGCTAACAGCTCGCTAGATAGACTTGTTGGGTTTGTTGATGAAATTGTATCAGATCAGTATTATCAGTTACAGTTTGGGTTTGGAACAAGCCTGATAAGGAAAATGGACAGCCACATAGCTATTGAATTGTTTGATAACCTGCACGGTAAAGTTTCACATAAAGCTCTAGATTTGATAGAAAACGAGTGGTACAAGTTATCAAATATACGGAAACAAAATGCAACGTGTGGGTGCCAACTTTTCAGTAGTTGTGGGTTGCCGTGTGCTTGTCGTCTGGCAGATATCGAAGCTACAGGTAAACTGTTCTGACTATTTAGTATTTGTGGGTTGCCGTGTGCTTTTCAAAATGTTCTGACTATTTCGTTTAAAATACAGGTGGCATAATCCCTCTAGATGCGGTGGACGTCTTCTGGAGGAAACTTGATTTAAAACCGTCGTTTGTCGATGATGAAAATGTAGACGTGGATAAGGTACTGGGTCAAGTGAGAAACAAAATCATGTCACAACCCGATCAGGTCAAAAGAAGTATGCTGTCGAGAATCGCATGGGTTGTCTTTCCGAGCAAAAGTAACAAGAAAGCGCCTATGGTACAAGAAGATACTCGCGGTCGTCCAACTTTGAAAAAGCAACAACAAAGGAAACAGGATGTCGCGAGAAACAGCTCATTCACAGGATCCCAACCGAGCAAATGTGACCATGCGAGACACAGCTCGTATATTGCGTCACAAGAGTCTATACAAGCGAGTTCGGTCTTTCAACACAGTCGTTCAACGAAGGGTAAAGGAAAGCAACCGCAAGATGATAACGCCCATCTAGGGTTTCCATTGATTACGGGGAAAGATGCGGTTAACAATATAAAATGTTTTAAGGATTCGATACCGTCTGTGTTTCATCCGTACATTTCACATATACAGGATGTAAATCCAGACGGTAACTGTGGTTTTCGATCGGTAGCTTTGGGCTTAGGGTTAAATGAAAACCGGTGGCTCTTTATCCGACAACAACTTCTAAATGAGATGGACAATAAAGAGGAATGGTGGAGAACTGTTTTTGACAGAGTCGCCTTTCAAGAGTATGATAGGCTACGTCACACAATAGATTGACAGTATGTGAAAGCCGCACCAGTTAGTCGTTGGATGTCGATGCCATACACAGGACTCCTAATTGCTCAAAGATTTGGGGTGATTGTTCATCTTTTAAGCATCAACGGTAATCAAACATTTTTTCCATTGTGGTTTGGTCCTAACGTTCACGCTCAACATCAAGTCGTATCGTTAGTTCACGTCAACAATGATCATTTCATCCACGTCAAGTTAGACGGAGAATTTCCGATTCCTACGCCGAATGCACTTTGGAATTTGCACCGAAATGATGATGCAGCAAAATGGGAAAATATATACAATGATCGTATTGAACGATTTAAGAAAATAATGGCTACTAATAGATCTAGATTTCCACAATATTTCACGAATCTCGGATGATATTTGTTTAAAATTGTATTGTAACTATTTTTGAATTAATTTTATGGTTATTTTAAATATTTTTATTTAATTATAGCTGATTATAATTAAACTACTAATACGTGTGATTAATTTTAATTAAATATAATTATAATTAATTTTTATTCAATATTCTATACGCCACGTATAGTCCAATACGTAGCGTATAGAATATAAATCAGAGGGAATTCAAAATTTTGACATATACGACACGTATTGATCAATACGTGGCGTATAGAATACCAAACGTTGCTGAAGATACGACACGTATTGATCTATACGTGGCGTATAGACTTTTGTTATATCAGTTTTGCCTCACGTACTGACCCAAACGAACCAAACAAACAAACACAAAGCCATACGCTACCCGCTCGTTGATTTGGATTGTGGCCTCAAAAAAACTTTGTAAAGGTACGTGTCTCAACCCACGATCATTAATGTTAGGTTTTAATTGAATATTAGCGGGTAAAACTGGGTAGATTAGCGATTTTTAGGTCTGAACTTAAGGGCTATACGCTACGTATAGGGCTATACGTGGCGTATAGTTCGTCCTAGGAAGACGATGAAGCCATACGCCACGTATAAATCTATACGCTGCGTATGGCTTGGTTTACTCGGTCACTAGCCTGCGTATGGTCTTAACTGGTCGCGTATGGCTTGGTTTACCCGGCAACTCGCCCGCGTATGGCTTAATTGGCCTGCGTATGGCTTATTTTGCCCGGCAACCGCCTATACGCCACGTATAAGCCTATACGTGGCGTATAGGTTTTTAAAAAATTAATAATTATTTATTATTTAAAATTAAAAACAATATATTATTATTATTTATTATTTAAAATTAAAAACAATATATTATTATTATTTATTATTTAAAATTAAAAACAATATAATATTATTATTTATTATTTAAAATTAAAAACAATATATTATTATTATTTATTATTTAAAATTAAAAACAATATATTATTATTATTTATTATTTAAAATTAAAAACAATATTATATTATTATTTATAATTTAAAATTTAAACAATATTATATTATTATTTATTATTTAAAATTTAAACAATATTATATTATTATTTAAATTAAAAAATTAAAAACAATTAATTATTATCAGATATGGCGGATCATAATGATATTGAGATGGATCAGCTAGACGATCTTGCGCACTACCCATTTCTGGATTTTCCGCCCGATACGGAGGCTTTTTCCCGTTGCCAGAAGCTCCGGGAGGTGCAGATGGGTCCAGGTACGGCGGTGGATTGGGCCCTCCTCGAGGAGGTGCAAGAGGCCGAGCGAGCCAGGGCCATCATCGGCGAGGACACGCCATGGTCGCGTCTTTTTGACCTTTCTTTTGCGGAGACATACCGAGAGCTGGTCGTCGAGTTTCTTTCGACGTTCATCTACTCAGAGACTGGGCTGCAGCCTCTACCCGGAGAGGCGCCGGATATTGACCCGGATCGTATTTCTTTTTCTATTTTTGGGGTCGTTTACCGTCAGACCCTCAGTCAGTGGGCCGTCACGACGGGCTTATACTACGAGCCTGAGACGGTGACGCCGCTTTTCACCGAGGCGGTGACAGAGGTGGACAAGGAGGAACTCCTTGTTTTTTGGGGCTTGATTTCAGATAGTCCTTGGTTGGGTACCAAGGGGAGGGTCTCGGGTATTAGAGACCCTTTGTATAGATATCTGCACCGGCTTATTTCGACGTCGATCGCACCGCGTCTGAAAAGCCGTGAGTGGTGCACTGATAGAGATCTTTTCTTCCTTTTCTGCCTGCTTACTGGGAGGCGGTGCGACCTGTCCACTAGCATGGCGCTTTATTTTGCTTCTGCCTATATGCGACAGAAGCGCGGACTTTTATATGGCGGTGCTTTCATCACGCATATCATGCGGTCGGTCTTACCATTTGACCAGCATGAGCCTGCGATGTTACCGGCCATTCCCCCTGTCCGATTAGACCGTCGCACGGCGAGCGGCATGCGCATCACGCACCGATTCCCGCAGGGCCTTCGGTTCGTAGGGGCCGTCCAGGACCAGGTTTGGGTCCCGGTGCCGTTGCCGCAGATGCCTGGACAGGGGGACCCGCATATGCCTCAGCCGCTACAGGGTATAGCGATTGAGGACGAGCCGCCACACGTCGAGCAGGTCCACGAGCATCCGCCACAGCATCCCCGACACGTACGTCGGTCTGTTAGGCTGGATAGGGCTACCCAGGCAGTGCTTGATGGCCTTGTTGCCGACTCACGACGACAGGGTCGTCAACTCGATCGCATGGAGGACCTGATGATGTGGGCGGTTGGACAGCTCGTGAATCAGTCACGAGCCGCCGGCATCGAGCCACCCCCACTACCACCGCCACGTCATTATCCGGACGACCCCGTTCAGGGTGAGGGCGGGGCGGGTCAGGGTGACGCCGGAGCCGGTCAGGGTGACGGCGGAGACGGTTAGATTTAGTTCTTTTATTTGTATTTTGTTTCTTTCGTTGTTATGTATGTAAAACATTTTGATGTATATATTTAATTTTTTGATGTAATGTATATAATGTTTAGTTTATTTGTTTGGTTGTAATGTTTAATATTATGTTTGGTTGTAATGTTTAATATTTTGTTTGATTGTAATGTTTAATATTTTGTTTGGTTTGTAATGTTTAATATTTTGCTTGGTTATACTTTAAAAATTTAACAAATGTTTAAAAAAAATAAAATATACAAATGTTTATATAAATTAAAATAAAAATAAACAAAATATAAATAAATAAAAAAATATAATTAAATAAAAAATACCTATACGTGGCGTATAGGTCAATACGCCACGTATAGGATTCATAAACTCCAAATCTTCCAACTTTTGAAGCAAAAATATAACCCGTGCCTCATACGCTGCGTATAGGTCAATACGCCACGTATTGGACCAGCCGCCAGACAGAGAATGACACGTGGCATTCTGTTGGCAGTGACTGAATTCTATACGCCCTCGTATTGCCCTATACGAGGGCGTATAGATCGGCGGCGGGTCCAATTAGCAATATTCCGTGTGTGGTTAGAAAAAGCCATTAATTATTACCGATCAATTTGATAGACATGCTATGAAATACAAAATTTAAAATTCCAGGTAATTTAAGATTTAAACTATAACCCGTACAAACCAGCTCACCCCTAAATATACTATTAAATACCCAATATTTATTAAATGGTCTGAATATATATTCTATATAATAAATAAATGTTTTTTCATGTCACGTGGTGCCTCCATATTTATTCTTATTATTTTTTTCCTGTCTCTTTTATTAAATACACCTCTATCTTTTAATAATACTATATTTTTAAAGAAAATACTAATCTTTATATTAACAAATCTCCTGCATATTTTGACGACTATATGTGTTAACGAATTATATTGTATTCAACGGATTTATTCTAACCCGTATAAAACACGAGTTTTTAAAAAATATTTTTTTTATTACTTAATATATAATATTACATTTATTCAACCCGTGTAATACACGAGATTTTAACCTAGTGATTTAAATAAAAAGAAAAAAATATTCGTAAAATTTTTAAAGAGAAATATAGACAATTAATCATATTAACCTAACAGATAAATTAAGATGTCAATATTATATTATAATTATTAACTCTTTTGTTCAACGTACGGGGGAATAGTGACTTTCCCATTAGTATTCTGCCACGTCAATTTTTTGTTTTTTGTTTTATTGATACATTTTTATTTTCAATTTCAACCCTTATACTATATATATATATATATACTATATAATAAATAAAAAAAAATTCATTTCACGTGTCGTCTTCATATTCATTCTCATCATTTTTTTCTCACATCTCTCTTTTATTAAATACACATCTATCTTTTAATAATACTATATTTTTAAATAAAATACTAATCTTTATATTAATAAATCTCCTGCATATTTTGACGAGTATATGTGTTAACGGATTATATTGTATTCAACGGGTTTATTCTAACCCGTATAAAACACGAGTTTTTAAAAAATAATTTTTTATTACTTAACATATAATATTACATTTATTCAACCCGTATAATACACGATATTTTAACCTAGTGATTTAAATAAAAAGAAAAAAATATTCATAAAATTTTTAAAAAGAAATTAATCATATTAACCTAACAGGTAAAATTAAGAAGATGTCAATATTATATTATAATTATTAAGTCTTTATTCACCTTGCGGGGGAATAGTGACTTTCCCATTATTATTCTGTCACGTCAATTTTTTGTTTTTTTACATTTTCATTTTCAATTTCAACCCTTATACAGTATATATATATATACTATATAATAAATAAAAGCTTTTTCATGTCACGTGTCGCTTCCATATTCATTCTCATCATTTTTTCCTTCTCTCTCTCTTATTAAATACAACTCTATCTTTTAATAATACTATATTTTTAAAGAAAATACTAATATTTATATTAATAAATCTCCTGCATATTTTGACGAGTATATGTGTTAACGGATTATATTGTATTAAGCGGGTTTATTCTAACCCGTATAAAACACGAGTTTAAAAAAAAATATTACTTAATATATAATATTACATTTATTCAACCCGTATAATATACGAGATTTTAACCTAATGATTTAAATAAAAAAGAAAAAAATATTTGTAAATTTTTTTAAAAAAAATATAAACAATTAATCATATTAACCTAACATATAAAATTAAGAAGATGTCATATTATATGATTAGGTTCAAATAAAAAGAATTCTAATTTTAAGAAGGGTGAGAATGATTTAGAGTCATTATATCAAATTGTAGAAAACATTTAATGGTTGAGATTAAATTGTAGGAGAAAAAGTTGTTGGAATGGTATTTTAGTCTTGGCCACTTTTGTTGACTTTTTATCAAGTTCCCCCCTCATTTTTAAACGTTCATAACTTTTACATACGACATTATTTTTTAAAAAAAATTACACCATAAAAACGAGCGTTTTTTATCTTTAAAACGAGTATAGTGTCGTTATAAACAAAAAAGAAAAAATAATTTACGTTTTCCAGCTCATTGGTAATACAAGTTCATTGTATAATACAAGTTCAATGTGTAATACAAGTTCATTGTGTTATATGTATTTATCATTGTGTTTTACGTTTTTCAGCTCATTGTGTAATTAGTCAGGTCATTGTGTAATACAAGTTCATCATGTAACACAAGTTAATCGTGTAATACAAGTTCATTGTGTAATACAAGTTCAATGTGTAATACAAGTTCATTGTGTTATATGTATTTATCATTGTGTTTTACGTTTTTCAGCTCATTGTGTAATTAGTCAGGTAATTATGTAATACAAGTTCATTGTGTAATACAAGTTCAATGTGTAATACAAGTTCATCGTGTTATATGTATTTATCATTGTGTTTTACGTTTTTCAGATCATTGTGTAATACAAGTTCATTATGTAATACCACGTCTGGTCATTGTGTAATTAGTCAGGTCATTGTGTAATACAAGTTCATTGTGTAATACAAGTTCACTGTGTAATACAAGTTCAATGTGTAATACAAGTTCATTGTGTTATATGTATTTATCCTTGTGTTTTACGTTTTTCAGCTCATTGTGTAATTAGTCAGTTCATCGTGTAATACAAGTTTATTGTGTAATACCACGTCTGGTCATTGTGTAATTAGTCAGATCATTGTGTAATACAAGTTCATTGTGTAATACAAGTTCATTGTGTTATATGTATTTATCATTGTGTTTTATGTTTTTCAGCTCATTGTGTAATTCAAGTTAATCGTGTAATACAAGTTCATTGTGTAATACCACGCCTGGTCATTGTGTAATATCTGGTCATTGTATAATTAGTCAGGTCATTATGTAATACAAGTTCATTGTGTAATACAAGTTTATTGTGTAATATAAGTTCAATGTGTAATACAAGTTCATTGTGTTATATGTATTTATCATTGTGTTTTACGTTTTCCAGCTCATTGTGTAGTTAGTAAGGTCGTTGTGTAATACAAGTTCATCATGTAATACAAGTTCATTGTGTAATACCACGTCTGGTTATTGTGTAATTAGTCACGTCATTGTGTAATACAAGTTCATTGTGTAATTAGTCACGTCATTGTGTAATACAAGTTCATTGTATCAAATATTTTTCATCATTGTTTTATATGTTTTCATCATTGTGTTTTACGTTTTCCAGCTCATTGTGTAATTTGTTCATTATTGTGTAATCCGCTCAAATATGTCAGGTCATTGTGTAATATGCTCATTGTGTAATATCAGTTCATTGTGTAATATCAGGTCTGATCATTGTGTAATATCAGACCTTGTATTACACATTGACCTGGTGTATTACGCATTGACCTCGTGTATTACACATTGACCTGGTATATTACACATTGACCTGGTATATTACACATTGACCATTATGCCCTCCCTTTAAAAATAATAAAATGACACATGTCAAGCTTAGAATCCTTCTTACCCTTCTTATTTTTAAAACTCTTTTTACTATAACCTAACCCTTATTATATTATAATTATTAACTCTTTATTCACCGTGCGGGAGAATAGTGACTTTCCCATTAGTATTCTGCCACGTCAATTTTTTGTTTTTTGTTTTTTTTTTTACATTTTCATTTTCAATTTCAACACTTATACTATATATAATAAACGCTTTTAGCCCGTTAATTTTCTATTAATTTCGTTTTCCTTTAATAAATTTCTTTCGTTAACTTTTTTTCAAAATAAGGAGTTCGTGACTGTTTTTAGTTTTTTTTAAAGCTCCGATATAATTTTTTTTTAAACGGAGCTGTATTCAAAATCGAGTTTTTTTATTTATTTTTTATCGTTGCCTATAGCGAGTGCCGTTACCGTTGTGGTACCGGGACGAGCTGAACCTATTATAAGCGAACAACATCATTGTCGGTATTTATATTATTGGAAGCCATATCGGTATTCGCTTTTATGTTTTTCGACGACCCAAACTACTAATATTTTATTTTGTTTTTTTCATTTTTTAATATTTAGTTTTATGCTTCTTTTTTATTAACATTATTTTTACAGTTACGTCTATGTTTTCGTTTAAATTTTAATTAACGATGGCCTGACACCGTTTTCTATGATAACTTTCGTTCGTTAGGTTTTTTTAAATAACGGTGCGTCGTTTTCTTAAATTTTTTTGTGTCAACGTTCTGGTTTAAATTTTATTGAAGACGGAGTTGTATTCAAATTCGAGTGTTTTTTTGGTATCGTACGCTATAACGAGTCTGCGATTCGATTTAAGTTTTTTTCACGTAAATGAGTCAAACCAATAACGACCAGACTCCCGCCGCGAAACGCGGGTATAAAAACTAGTTAATATAAAATTAGAACGGGCTAGAAATGATAAAAAAAAGATAAAAAAAACACAACTCTCAAATTAAACTTTTCATTTAAATTCATTTTCGTCATTTTTTTTAATCTTCATTATCTTTAATATTCTTTATCATTATTTTTTTTAAATTATGTTATAAATAAGTTTTATTCTCTTTAACTTTATTTGGTACAATATCACTAAATATTTAAAACAATAACATTCTTTTTAAAATAATGATAATACATCGTTGATTACAACGATACGCCCAAACATCTTATATCAGCGTGTCTACACTAGTTACAATGGCACGTCCAATTTTCCAGGTATAATTATAAGTAACTATGTTACTATAATAGTATGTCCAACTAATTAATGTGAGTGGTATACCACGGTCTCCAAGTGAATGGCATGAGGGAGGGGTACGCGTGAGACATTTCACAGGAGAAGATTGGAAGTGAGGGAGTGAAATGTGAGGTGGCATTAGGTGAGTGGTGTGATGCATGTGAGAAAGGTGAACACCACCCCTTTTCAAGTGAGGGGCGCGAGTTACCTCACTCACCTAAGTGTATACCATATGATCTTATATCAATGTGTCCAAAGCAACTTATAAATAAACACAAATACCTTCATCCTAAAAGAGTCCTGAATACTCACTATAAAACTTTTTTCTTTTTTTACATTAACTACTCCACTTTTATATAGATACATATTTATTGCTCCAACTTCACCCCTATATATATTGCTCCAACATCGTAGAATCTTTCCTCACTACTCAACTCCCTTCATTTCTTCTAACCAAAGAGAAACAAGAAAAAGGGTAAAGTAACACTCCTAACAAGGTATTTTAAACTCACATTTCAATCTATTTGTCTATATATAATTATTCCTATATGTGTTCTTCATTGGTGAGTGTGTGTGTGTTTTTAAAAAAAATATTTTTATGGGAAAAAAAAGTCCATAATCTGTGCTGTGTTCTTGCTGTGTGCAATTGTGCACAGTAGAAAGATAAACGAATCGAATTCACCAAACACCTTACCATTGTCTTATTCTCCCCCTCTCTCTCTCTCTAAAAATAAAGGTTTTCTCTCTCTACAAAAGCTATTTTCCAGATCAAGAAGATTCCTTCAGTCAATTCTGAGAGACCCACAAGATTTTAACCATTACTACCCTTCTCTCTATCAATCTATCCCCACACAGTCAGTGTGTTTCTGTGAGTTTCTTGATCATCATCATTATTCTTCATCATCATCTCAATTGGTATTACTTAATTCTTTCATTGTTAGGTTTATTTAATTAGTTAATTGCTTTCTTTGTAGATTCCACCTTTTGAATTTCTTTTTGTTGCTACTTGCTTTACATAACATGGGCATGATCTAATTTTCATTTCATGATATGGGTGTTGTGTATCTTGATGAAATCTTTGTCCTTTTTGCCAAATTTATCAAGAAATTGAGTCTTTTTTTGTAAAACTGTTACAGGATCAAGCAGTTATGTTGGTTAAAGAATTTGATCCTGAACAAGTAATTGAAGAATTTGAAGCTTTAACCAAAGATGCCAAGAGGGTTCAAACTGAAACTTTAAAGAAAATCTTGAAAGATAATGGTGAAGCAGAATACTTAAAAAAATGGGGTCTTGATGGTAAAACTGACCCTGAAAGTTACAGTTCTTGTGTCCCCCTTGTTACCCATGAAGATCTTGAACCTTTTATTCAACAAATTGCTGATGGTGCACCTCACCCTATTCTCACTGGCAAGCCAATTACCACTATTACATTAAGGTATAATTTTTGGGCTGTAATTGTTTGTATTTTGTGCAATTATCTATAATTAATGTTTTGTTGAAAATTTATAGTTCTGGGACTACTCAAGGGAAGAGAAAGTTTGTACCTTTCAATGACGAATTAACCGAAACAACGATGCAGATTTATCGAACTTCATTCGCGTTCAGAAACAGGTAAACTTTAAAGCGAAAGATTGAAAATTAAGTCAAAGTAAATATAATTTGATGTGTGATGTTCATATAGTCATATACACATCTTGCTTGTTGTTTTCTTGTAATTTTTGTGTGCATATGTTAAGAATCTTGTCCATGATTGATGATTCTGGTGGAAACTATTAATTGTTTGACTTTTTTTCTTCTAGATTTGTTTTATTAATTTTTTGTTACCTTCTAGTTAATATGTCTACAGGCTAAGTTCCTAAGGGCGGCTTTTTAAGGTTTGGTACAAAAGTGACAACGCTGTCCTTTCCTTATGTTTCTAGCATAAATCTGCATAATAACTGTTCATGACTCAGACTGAAGATGTATGATTAATGGGTCTTTTTTGGGCATATTTATATAATTATATGTAATATTAATGCTAGACAAGTTTTTACCTCGGTAGCCATAAAATACGTGAAATTATTAATTTATAAGAAATGTTTTGGAATGTATAAACCTCACCTTTTTTTAGAAAATTGTTTCGCTTATCTCATGACTATAGAGGTATAACTTGATCTTGCATTTTTACGAACGTATAGATGCAACAAAAAATGTTTATTTAGTGATTTTCTTTTTTAAAGATCCAAGCTTTGATTTTTACTGTTTTCTTATGTGTAGGGAATTTCCTATTGGAAATGGGAAAGCTTTGAGCTTTATTTATGGGAGCCAACAGTTCAAGACAAAAGGCGGTTTACTAGCAGGCACTGCTACATCTAACGTATACCGTAGTGAACAATTCAAGAAAACAATGAAGGAGATGCAAACCCCGTGTTGTAGCCCGGATGAAGTCATTTTCGGGCCAGATTTTCACCAATCTTTATACTGTCATCTTCTTTGCGGGCTCATTTTTCGTGATGAAATCCAGGTTATATCTTCGACTTTTGCCCATAGCATCGTGCATTCGTTTAGGAGCTTTGAGTTAGTCTGGGAAGAATTGTGTTCTGACATAAAAACCGGAACTTTATCTACCCGAATCACTGTTCCAACAATCAGAGCTGCAATGGCCAAGATTCTGAAACCGAACCCTGACTTAGCCAACAAGATTCATGAAAAATGTTTGAGTTTGAGCAACTGGTATGGATTAATTGATGAGTTGTTCCCAAATGTGAAATACATTTACGGGATCATGACTGGATCGATGGAACCGTATTTGAAAAAACTAAGGCATTATGCTGGTGGAGTACCGTTGTTGAGTGCAGATTATGGGTCTTCTGAAGGGTGGATCGGAGCAAATGTGAACCCGACCCACCCGCCTGAAATGGCTACTTTCGCCGTGCTTCCCAACATTGGGTACTTTGAGTTCATACCATTGAGAGAGATCAGTGCAGCTAGCCAAGATGACAGTGAACCCGAATCTCAATTGGTCCGGGCCGAGCCAAGACCCGTGGGTTTGACCGATGTCCAGGTGGGCGAAGAGTACGAGGTGGTCGTCACCAATTTTGCAGGTACCAAAGATCTTATTCCTTTTGTCATGCTACTAAAATTTTCAAGATTCTTTGAGGGTTGACTGTTTGACTTTCCTGATGCAGGCTTGTACCGTTACAGACTCGGTGATGTAGTTAAGGTTGTCGAGTTCCATAACTCGACCCCGGAACTCCAATTTATTTGCAGAAGAAACATAATACCCACAATCAACATAGACAAGAACACCGAGAAAGATTTACAGTTATCAGTCGAAGCCTCAGCCAAGCTGCTGGCGGCTGAAAAACTCGAGGTGGTTGACTTTACAAGTCAAGTTGACCTCTCATCCGATCCGGGACATTACGTGATCTTTTGGGAGGTAAGCGGGAAAGCAAGCGATGAAGTACTTAGAGAGTGTTGCAATTGTTTGGACTCAACATTTGTTGATGCCGGTTATGTGAGCTCCAGGAAGGTCCAAGCTATTGGACCACTGGAGCTCAAAATTTTGAAAAGAGGGACATTTCAAAAGATTTTGGACCATTATGTCGGGTTGGGGTCCACTTTGAACCAGTTCAAGACCCCAAGATGTGTTGGCCCGGTTAACCAGAAAGTGTTGCAGATTCTGTGTGACAATGTGGTAAAGAGTTACATTAGTAGTGCTTTTGGTTAGGGGTCATGGGTTTGGGAATAAGGGGTATCTAATCTTTGTGTGTGTTGCAATTTGCATATATGTTAAGGGGTTCAAATAATGTGCTTTCATTGTTGCAAGAGAGGTTTCTCCTTATTTTCTTTTGGTCATTATTGAAGTTCTATCACAAGTATGTAGAATTTCCGTACACAAATTTATGGTGTAATATAGTAAAATGTATATTGTTTCAATATTTATATAGATGTATTATGTATAGTAGGATAAATGATGGGGAAAGCTTTATGGGTTTATGTTAAATTTCTTCATAAGTATTTGAACTTTTTAACTTTATTATTGTTTGATCATTGGCGAAACAAGACCTTTGCAAATTGCAACTGGACTTATAATAGAAGTTCTTTTATATTTAATCCAACTAGTTTACTACTTTTCTTTGAATAACAATTTTTTTTACTCCTTAATACCACCTATACCTAAACCTGTATTTGTAATATCTTAACAAGCCGGCATAAGATTTTTTGAGCTGGTTCGCTTTGGTTCGTGTGATCGAGCCGGGTCATTCACATAATAAAATACGATACGATAATAAAAATACACCGTCATTAGAAAACTAATGGTAAAAATACAATGTCGTTGAAAATAATAGAACATTAGATTATATAGTTGTACCCTATGGTTTTTCATCTTTTAAAAACGATCAATTACATCTTCGATCAAAACATTTGCAAAGAACTCTTTTTCAATGTAACAATTTCGCTTTGCCCAAATCACGACTCATGCAAATATTGCTGTGATGAGAATGCCGATGTTTTTATTTTATTTTATTTAGAGTTACGCTTAAATTAAAGGAAATTGGATATTTGGGTTGATGATTATGAACTCATGCACTTACTAAAACGAGTTAACTTAAATTTTGTTCTTAGGCTCATTAGAATAAATATAATTTATTTCCAGCCTACTTAAATAAAAATACAAGTTGAGTTTAACATTTTTATTTTTAAATAAAATAAACAACTAATTATTAGACGATATCTTTTTTTATTGAGTTCAAAGTTTATACAATCTTTTTTTCAAGGTTTGAAATAGGGTCAACCTTCTGAAAAGATTATGGTCGACCGACAATCGCGTAATATACTCGCTATATAAAATTCGAAATTCACCGGGTCGCTTGACCCGAATGTGGCCTTAGTACCTCCGCCCATGGTCAAGTGTGGAACAAGTAACAGACAAGGTACAAGTAACCTACATCTCTTTCATATATGTAATATTTATAGCAAAGTAAAAAGTAAAAAGTAAAAAGTACATATTGTAATGTAGTATGATATTGATGGGCATTTGGAGTTTAATGGGTACCATGTCACGCAATTTTCAAAAAAACACAATTTGGACCACACATTTAATAGTGTAATAATGGTTTATGATGTTGAAAACTTTTGTTCCCGCCAATTAGTGAGAGCTGATTGATCACCAGTACCACAATGAGTAGAATATACTCTATATTCTCCTTGGATCCATTTATCGCAATTGGGTATATCACTGATATAATATCAGTATACGTGATTAAATCGTTAATATTTACCGTATGTATATATTCATATGTTCTCTTGTTTTCTAAAACAACCGCAATAAATAAACAAAGCCAGCGCGAAGCTGAGCAAGAAGTACGAAAGGAACACGATACCGGAAACAAGAGAGACTCGTGACAGGAAAACAAGAAACAAATCAGACAAAACATGAACTTGGATATAGGAATATTCCTAACTTTGTTAAGAATAGTGGCGTAAAATAACTAAATTGCCTTGGATGAGATATATAATAATAATAAAATTATTATTATTAGTGTTACTATTATAATATTTTTCTTTTTAATACTTTATACTATTAGTGATATAAAATCACTTAAACTTGAAAAAAATGAAGAAATTAACGTTTAGTGTATTTTAACTAGAGTTATTGCCCATTTGGTAGGTGGGGATTTGTACATGTACATTTGCAATATGACATATCTAAAAAAATATATAGATTGTTTTACACTGATGGTAGCTATATTGACATGTGGAAGGTAGTAAGGCCAAAGAGGTTGTGATGTGGTTGAGGTGAGGCCTGAAGTCACAATGGACCCGGGTTTAATCCCTGCCACCACCATTAATTTCTGAGCATGCAAATGAGGCCTAGTTCTTAGGCTGATGCACCAGGGTTTTACCCATGCCGATCCAGGGTACAAGCCTCATCTCTCCCTCAAGCCCGGAAGGGGCCGTATTGGGTGGGATTTTTCCTTGGATGCTCTCCAACTCTGACGCCAAGTGGGCCCGGTTAAGACAACATATTGGCCGGAGTTGGACGAGGCTCTCCCGTGTGATGGGGGGTGTGACGTCACAACATTCAATGTTCGCCGTTCAAAAAAACTATATTAAAAAAGCTAACGATAATAATAATAAAGCGGATACAAACAGAAGAAAAAAATTAATAATATAAAGAAATTGTGATAAATAAAATAATAACTAGGGGATTTACCCGCCTCGTGTTGCGGCGGCGTCAAAACGTACAGCAACTCGAATCGCCCCGCGTTGCGGCGGATTTGAAACGTACGGTAACTCGAACCACCCCACGTCACAGCGGCGTCAAAACGTAGGCGGCGTCGAAACGTAGGTCGTAATTTAATTGAGTTACAAAAAAAGGTTTATTAAAGTTGAGGGACCAAATATTAAACTTATTAAAGCTGAGGGGGCTAAATAGAAAAATTATTTATTGTCTTTTACTACTTATAAATTGAGGTTTTGTCATCATTCCTATTTTCTCTTTTACAATGAATAACGACATTCTTGTATTTAATCTCATGATGAAAGACAGGTTTGTAATTTCACATAAGTTACTATTCATTTCACCCGGTTAATAATAACAATAAGAATACTAATAAAAATGCATCTTAAGAAAGTGATTGAAAACAACAAAAAAACCAACCCTTGAAAGACTCCAAGTGCCCCAAAAATAATTAAAGAAAACCAAGTACAGCAAAAATAATTAAGGAAAACCGAGTGCAACAAAAATTAATAAAGAAAACCACCAATTGTAAGGTATCCGAGCAAGGGGGACATGTTAATTTTTCATTGGTGGAGTTATTATTCATCAAGTTATCTTTTAATCTAACGAGGAATAAAAGTTGAAAGCTAATATTGATATTATCAGTAAATATACACTTTAATTCAAACAATATTATTTTATAATATTCTTATGACACTAGCTGTTCACATACGCTAACCTCACTTCTTTATCGTTTGTATCATCACTAGTATTCCTTTGACTTATTGCTAGCACCATGTAAAATTGTAATAGTGTCGTGTAACTCATGGTTTTAAAAGAATAGATGATTTGTATATCATCTAAACCGTTGGGTTTTGTCACACCCCAACCGACGGCGGAAACGTCGGGGCGAGACATGTAGACTGTTCATGAGCACAAGGTTGACTAGATTTTAATATTTTAATCATCAATTTTCATTTCAAACAATTCAAACACAACCAAGATTCAAACAAGTACATAAATTGTAATAGTGTCGTGTAACTCATGGTTTTAAAAGAATAGATGATTTGTATATCATCTAAACCGTTGGGTTTGATATCAGAGCTCTAGATAATGAACCATGGAACCCAACGGTCGGAGAAAAACTACCAAAACTAAAGTTAATTACGCCCGTTAAGAATCTAAACTTAACACCAATAATCAACACAAAAATCTCTGAGTTTACAAATACAAGATCCAGAATAAGAACAACATACAAACACAGATTATCAATATGATAATATGAAGACAAATACAAACACCAGAAAACTGATCAACCTAGAATCATCAAAGTGATGAAGAAACCCTAAATCTGTAATACGCAAGAACGGAGAGAACTCAAGAGTGTGTGTGGTGAAAATGAGCGAGAGTGATGACATCACACTCTCTCTTCTTTTATAACCAACCGATTTGATCTGGAGCATCCATCAGAACTCATGACCCGCGTGTTTGTATGAGAGCAAACGGGTCATGCAATAGTGGTCCGGATTATCCACTCAACTAGCACCAATCCATCAGCTATTCATCAACCAGCAACAGCCCACTAGCCATAGTTCCAATCCAACTCATAGATCCAGTCCATAGATGCTCATAGGTCAATAAACACACACAAAATTAATCAGAAATCATAAGAACAATGATGTTTGCTATATATAGAATTGCAATAAACACACAAAAACGCGTTTTGCGACCGGAAATGCGGTCGCAATTGGTCAGTTTTCTAGTAGTGATAACCAAGTTTCGTAATTGTTAAAATTCAAGTCAAATTAGAAAAAATATTACTAAATAACAACCAAGATTCGTATAATCCATTTATGTCACTTAGATTTAAAAAAGCTTTAACATTAACTAAAAAAAATCATAAAAATTAAAATACCTAATGAAAGTAGAACAACTTTAAATGAACAACAAACATTTGAAGGACTTTGCTAGAATACTTGAAAATTTTGGTTACTAATATATGAAGTTATCTCTTTTTAAGAGATATAACAGTTTTCACATAAATCTATACTATGTAATAAATAAAGGTTTTTCATGCTACGTGTCGCATCCATATTCATTATTTTTTTTCCGTCTTTCTCTTATTAAATACATCTCTATCTTTTAATAATAATATATTTTTAAATAAAAATACTAATTATACTAATAAAACATATTTATTTTAAATTAACACTTATTAATTATTATAGAAAACTTCAAATCCAATTATGTAACTTTTATTTTCAAATAAATAGTAAATGAAAATCAAATTACATTAAATAATAATTAATTTATTTTTAAAACCCAATTATATATTAATTTTTACATATTTTGAACTGTGTTGTCTATCCTTAGTATATGTAATACATTTTTACATCTGTAAAATATATACATAAAATTTAAGAATTTTATGTATTGATATTTTTCACCTCGTATGTATTACACGGCTTCTAAGCTAGTAATATAATGTATAACGATTAAAATGTAACACTACTATACCATATGGGAATATTTATGGGATATAAGAAAATGAGTTCTGATATTGAATTGGACGCCCAACAAACAAATAAACTTGGAAACTGGGCTCTATCGCTAAATGCAAACAAAATAATAGAATTCAGTTCTTTGATAAACAATCGGGCTATTCCACATAATGTCGGTTTATGCATAAACAACCAGATCTATTTGCAACATTCTTATCTAGTATAAAACAAAAACTGGACTCTAATTGTCTCCTAAGGGTACAAGGGTCCCTGATGGCTCTAATGAATGAGTGACAGTCAGTGGCGGAGCCAGAAATTTTTATCAATGGGGTCACTAATTTTGGTATTCATATGTGGCATTCGACTATAGAATTTTTGGTCCGGGTCGGGTCGGGTCACATGTTGTATGGAAGCATTTTTAGTTATGTTCGGATAATTTTGAAGGTGATTGCACCGATTATTTTGGGTTTTGAATCAATTTGATAATCTTATAAGCCAAGATTATATTAATGATTAACCTAATCTTATAAATCAAAAGGGCCATGGAAGAAAAAATGGGAGAAAACTAATGAAAAGAAAAAGAACCGGGAGGGATAAAAAGGATCCGGGAGAAAATAAATGGAAAAAAAAAGAACCAGGAGGGATTTGAACTCAGGTCAAATCTATACTCAAAGCATTTGGTATCAAGAACTTACCATTGAGACAACTTGTCAAATGTTGAACCTTTTATGGGGTCAATTATCAAAATCTATTGGGGTCACTCTGATTTTTTTCACATAACATATATAAAAACAAAAAACCACTGGGGTCATTTGACCCCCTTCAATTTCAATTGTATGTATCTCCGCCCCTAGTGACATTCACCTCATTTTCACTTAAATTCAATCCAAAGTATCCTAAGTAGTATAATTACAACCCAAAGTATCCAAAGTACCATAATTGCTCCAACGAATGAGTGACAACCATATCATTTTTATTCAAATCCAACCCTAAGTAGTATGGGTACACCCACACACGGGTACTTATACCCGAAACTAATACTCGAAAGCCTTGCGGCGGTGTACCAGAGTTACCCGTGATACCCGCAACCCTTACCCGATGAACGCCCCATGTACCCTTATTTTATTGGAAAAAAAAACCAAAATGGACATTTGACCAAAATACTTATAAAAAATGGACATGCTTATTTAGCCGGCTGAATCATGTACACTCTCTCACAATAGCCTGCTAAACCGGCTAGGCTTAGCCGACAAAAATTTTCATGCCCACATTTCTTTTTACAGAGTACAGACCAATGGTAGGTCGACACTTAGCCGGCTATAGCCTGCAATTACCCGGCTTTAGCCGGCTAATCATTTTTGGCGGCTATAGCCGGCTAATAGCTACGTTTAGCCGGCATAAATTTCCGTGCCCACATTCCCTTCTTCAGAAAAGGCGTCGGCTTAGCTGGCTAATCCATTTTGCCGGCTAAGCCAGCCACGTGTCGACTTGTCATTGGTCCGTACTCTGTAAAAGTGAATGTGGACACAGAAATTTTAGCCGTCTAAACCGGTTTAGCCGGCTATTATCTCACAATGTCAATGAAATAGCCGCCTATTTATACATATCCATTTTTAATAAGTTTTTTGGTCAAATATCCATTTTGGTATTTTTCCCTATTTTATTTCATTTGAAAAAAAAAATCTTTTGGGAAGGCTATTATATTTTGATAAGTTTCTCCCTCAAAACTCCATTAAACTCTCTTTAGAAGCTACAACATAGATTCAAAATCAATCAAGATCTAAATTGTTGCTCACAACCATTGAAACATGGTATAATTTCGCTAAAAATCTATTGGGTTTATCATGGGCCATCCGGCTAATGACTATAACCCAATCCATTGAGATCTTTTACCCATTTTGTAACCTTGCATAAGTGCCGAGCCCACTGTTAACATTATAAAACTATATTATTTCACAGAGAAACATCTATATCTATACTATATAATAAATAAAGGTTTTTTCATACCATATGTCGTCTTCATATTCATTCTTATTATTTTTTCCCGCCTCTTTCTTATTAAATGCATCCCTATCTTTTAATAATAATATATTTTTAAAGAAAATACTAATCTATACTATATAATAAATAAATGTTTTTTCATGTCACGTGTCGCCTCCATATTCATTGTTATCATTTTTCTCACCTCTCCATCTTATTAAATACACCTCTATATTTTAATTAGGTCTGACAAACTGGGTGGGTTGGGCGGGTTCGGGTCATGGGTCATAACAGGTTCGGGTCAATACGGGTTATGAGCAAAATGACTTCGGGTCAAAACAGGTTTGGAGCAAAATTAGTCCGGGTCAAAACGGGTCGTTTAAAAAAAACTATCAATTTTGTTCGGGTCAAGATGAAATCGGCGGCTTAGTGGTAGTTTGGGGTGGGGTGGGAGGTGTCGATTTGGAGGTATTGTTGGAATCTTTGGTGGATTGAATCATCGGCGAGTGTGAGCGTGAGTGTCCCTTGTAACTTTTGGCACTTCAAAAAATAGTAGTACCATAATATTCATAATCTATTCTAGTCACGTAAAGGAAGACGAGTCCTCAGGGTTGGGTTGGGTAATCATATCTAGGGGTGAGCAGTTAACGGGTATTACTCGGCAAACCCGTCAAACCCGTTGGAACCGACCCGTGAGGAACCGTGAAAACTAACTAGGGTACGGTAAACGAGTCTATGATTTAGCCTCAAAAGGGTAAGGGTCGGGTAAGGGTCGGGAACCGAAGATAACCCGTATATCCGTTAAACCCACCAACTTTTAAAAAGTAACAAATTTACAAAATATTTAGTGTAGATCAATATGTGATTTTTTTTTAAATTTACCAAATTTAAAAGAGATGAAAATCAATAATGAATTCAAAGACTGATTTTTCATTTTTAAATCATATCCAGGTGGTCTTTTTTATTATTAATCGTTATTTTTTTAAATCTTTTTTGAGAAAATCGAGTTCATGGGATTGAATGAAGATTGAGAAAATAATAATTTTGAAGATCAAAGAAAGCTCGAAGAATCTGATGTTTCTTTAATTTTGAGACATATTTATTTTTGAAACCGTACTGTTTATTTGTCTGTTTGGTTTTAAATACTATTTGTTTGTTTTTGAATTATGGATACTATTTTGAACACTATTTGCTTGGTTTTTTAACCATCCTAATTGCTTTTGAATGATTTGTTATTGAATTAACATAGTGGAAATTTTGATAATCTCATTCGTTAACTATACGGGTCAATCTTCGAAAAACCCGCGAACCCTTACCCGTTTACCCGTGGACCCTTAACTGACCCTTTTAACTACTATACAGGTCACGGGTATGTATTTGGTCATCAAAAGGGTACGGGTATACCCGTTTGCACACCCCTAATCATATCCGAATAAAATGACAAATGGGTTTAGACAGTGGATGATTCGGAATAAATTTTAGTTCAATCCATTAGACTGAGAATCGAGAATAATTCATTTACACATGAGCGCTATCTGCATTGGTGGCTAAAATGGGCCTTTAAAAAAACAAATTTGGATGGAGACCGGATTAATAGGATTCCCACATTAGATGCTTTTATCAATGAGGGGTGTAAATCTTAACATAACCCTATGCGTATGTTCTGAGGAGGAGTAAGAACCCCGCGGGGGGGGGGGGGGGGGGGAATCGTCGGAAAGTGGAGACGAAGAAGCAGGTCATGATGGTGCTATCACTGTAACTCCCACAGTCACAATCCATAAAAATCATTGCAAAGAACACTCAAACAAAACGATCACGGGTACCAGATTAAGATGACCCAAATTAACTCATTGAATATTTGAGGTGACCCAAATTGACCCGTTAACTAATTTAAGGTGACCCAAATTAACCTTTTGACTAATTTGAGGTCATCCAAATTGACCCATATTCAATTGATTTTTGTCCAAATGAACCCAATTTTTAAAGGATGCGTCAAGATTGTCACCCTTAATTTTAATAATAATATATTTAAAAAAAATATTAATCTATACTATCTAATAAATAAAGGTTTTTTCATACCACGTGTCGCATCCACATTTAATTCTCATCATTTTTTTCTCGTCTCTCTCTCTTATTAAATGCACCTCCATATTTTTTAACAAAATTATATATTTAAAGAAAGTATTAATTATACTAATAAAACATATAAGAAAAGATCTTTTTTTAATGTTTACATTTATTATATTTTAAATTGGTTATAATATTATTCGGTTCAACCGGTCCGGTTTTAAAAACACTAGGTAGAATGATGGGGGACAATTATAGCTAGTTTTTTTAATTCGTAAAGACCATTTTATCTATATTATGTGTTTTTTAATTTCTAATTTCTAATTACGATGTTTTTTTATTATTGTAGCGTATTTTTATTATGTGATGAACCTTTTGAGGTCATGATGGTGGAGACGAAGAAGCAGGTCATGATGGTGCTATCACTGTAACTCCCACAGTCACGATACATAAAAATCATTGCAAAGAACACTCAAACAAAACGATCACGGGTACCAGATTAAGATGACCCAAATTAACTCATTGAATATTTGAGGTGACCCAAATTGACCCGTTAACTAATTTAAGGTGACCCAAATTAACCTTTTGACTAATTTGAGGTCATCCAAATTGACCCATATTCAATTGATTTTTGTCCAAATGAACCCAATTTTTAAAGGATGCGTCAAGATTGTCACCCTTAATTTTAATAATAATATATTTAAAAAAAATATTAATCTATACTATCTAATAAATAAAGGTTTTTTCATGCCACGTGTCGCATCCACATTTAATTTTCATCATTTTTTTCTCGTCTCTCTCTCTTATTAAATGCACCTCCATATTTTTTAACAAAAATATATATTTAAAGAAAGTATTAATTATACTAATAAAACATATAAGAAAAGATCTTTTTTTAATGTTTACATTTATTATATTTTAAATTGGTTATAATATTATTCGGTTCAACCGGTCCGGTTTTAAAAACACTAGGTAGAATGATGGGGGACAATTATAGCTAGTTTTTTTAATTCGTAAAGACCATTTTATCTATATTATGTGTTTTTTTAATTTCTAATTTCTAATTACGATGTTTTTTTATTATTGTAGCGTATTTTTATTATGTGATGAACCTTACCTGACCCGAACAATCGAACTGAACCGAATTTTTTTATGACCGGCCCTATAAAATTGGAGCACCTAATAACAGTGAACCCCTGAAAAAAATTCCTGGATCTGCCACTGGATAGAACACCCAAAACAAGGTAACAACCAAAGTTTTAAATTTATGACCAAGTGCCTACCGTGTATACAATAGGCCAGTGTATATAACTAGTACATACTTTCCGCGCTTCGCGGCGGATCTCGAGTTTAATGAGAATTGTACTTATTCTTGGTTAAGCTACTAAAATAGACATGAACTAACAAAACAACGGACAATTGACAATAACATACATAAAGCAAAATAACCAATTACTCTTTCATAACCATCAATGTACCAGATCGATGACTGAACAGGTGCCATGTTAATGTTGCCTCGATCATAATCGACGGATGGTCTTGTTACTGGAAAAATGAAAGAATGAGATCCATGACCAAAATTTGTTATTAGTTAACAGATTTAGTAATGCATAAAAGAAACAAACCTTGACTACTTGTCATAGTAGCATTGTCATGATTCAATTTAAAACAAATTCGTTACACAATTTCTGGACCAAATGCATGAAGGCAGATTTATAATCGCTCTCTCTCAGCCAGGAATTTCAGCAAGATCATCTCCATTAACCTATAAGTTCTCTTCATGCATGCAAATGTTAGATTATTAAAGACTATAATTTTCAAAAACACATGAACTGCGTTAAGAACAGATGAAGTTCACTATCAGAACCTGAACTTCAATAGTCTTATAGTTCTCTTTTTCTTGGACAAGTCATCACACTGAAAAAACGAACAACCAAAGTTAAAATCCTGAATCTTGTACGTATTATGAATAAAGTGGTTAATTCTGGTAATAATCCTAGTAAGAAAAATAAATCTCATAGTTAAAAACATGGAAATGAATTTATCTTTGTAATCCAGGAATAGCAAACCTGATTAAAGAAGTAAAAAATATCTTTTAATTTGCTTTTAAGCAGCTTTATGTTCGTGCCTCTCATCTTTGGATATTTATCCAGGTAAAAAGTAGTTGAGACTCAATTTAATAATTTTTTCAGATGCTATCAAGTCGATCTTCAGAGTTTCAGAGACGCCTCAAGTTGTGATCAGTAGTTGATGCGTTGTTTCAAAGATTTGCAAACGAAACAACCAAGAAATATTCACATAACCAAAAAACATAAAAATAAAAGAAAATAAAGTAAGCGTGTTTCATGCATTTTCCACATTATTTACCTTCAAATATGGAGGCTTTCCAACAATGGCTTGTGCTTTGTATGACCTATGCAGAGAAGCGCCCATCATCCCCCTACAAAGCAAAAACACCATATAATATAGCATAATCATGAAAGTAAGAAACAAATAAATGCAACATTTGAGAAGATAACATCTTACCACTTCTCTATAGACGTGGACTCCATACATGGGTTTGTGTCAAAAGTTGATATCTTCGCAGTTGACATTTCCACACTGCAAAATTAAAAAAGTGGTAAGAAACAACATAATTTGTATTTGATCCATTCGACCCATTTGAGATAAAAACACAACCCAAACTCACCTATGCAGAAGTAAATGGAAACATCTGGTAGAGATAGTATGACTAACCATAAAAGTCGTTCACCTGAGAAAGTACCACCTCTTTTGCTCGAAACAGAATTCTAATAGTCTCGAAGAATCAAATCGAAACTACTTGAGAAACAAACATTTAAATCCAAGATTACAAGCAGCTTGTTGAGGTCAAAACATGGAAACAAAACCTATATATGACCCTCAAATCACATATAGTAGAAATAAAAACTGAAGTTGTTTAATATACCAAACAATAGACTTCATACTACAAAGAAATCATAATTCATACATACTGAAGAATAAAACAACAGATACAAATTTTATAAGAGTCAGGCATTTCTTCGAACACTTGACGTGCAACATCAAGCCATATAATAATGCAACAATCATAATCAGATCTTACTCCACTTTTTTTATCTTTACCAACCTTCTTACACTCCTCCAATTAATTCAGACACAACACACTTAAATTGACATTTGTTAGGCTGCTGGTGTACGGTTTTCAATTCCCAAATGAAACTGAACATTCCAAATTAACCTAATTCACAAAGTAAGAAAACGACAAAAGAACGAAATTCACATATCACAATCTATGCACCAAATCGACAACCAAATTCACAAACTGAAGCACCAATTCATCGCAACAGTAACTAAATTACAGAGTTTTAGGAAACCCGCAAAGAAATTAAGAAACTTTACCAAATCTGAGAATAGATTGTGACCTTTTGTGATGGCGCTTTAGAAAACAGCCATCTGTAGTGGCGGGCGGAGCGGTGTCGCCTCTCTCTCCACGGCGGATTTCTTCTCCCTGCATCTCCACCACCACCAACTTGGTCGGCCGGCGGCATAGCCAAAGAAGCCCACGTAGGAGGCAAAGCGAAGTGAGAGAGATGCGTTTTAGGTTAATGAAAGAGGAATATCTCCCACACGAAGATATGGATGGAATCACAGAAAACGTGGGCTTCAGGGTTAAGAGAGGAATAGGGAGTGGAACGCGGTGGTTGGCTGGCCGCCCAAACCCTCCAATCGGACATTAATGGCCGGCGACGGGCGGAGTGTCAACGTAGAGAGGAGAGTGACGAAACCGTGAAAGTAGCGACGACCGACGGCAGTATTTCCCTATCCTATTAAGAGCAGGGTCTTGTGGGCGTAGGGCGTGGAAGTCGGTGGTTGGCTACCCTCCAATGGGACCTCAGAACTGTTCACGCTCTCACATTCCCTTCTTTAAATGTATGGGTTATAGGGTGAGGTTGTGGTGTAGTGATTGAGGTGAGGTATGAAGTTTCAAGGGATCTGGATTCAATCCCTACCACCATCATTAATTTCTGAGGCATGCAAATGAGGCCTAGTTCTTAGGCTGATACACCAGGGTTTTACCCACGCCGATCCAGGGTTCGAGTCTCGGCTCTCCCTCAAGCCCGGAAGGGGCCGTATTGGGTGGGATTTTTCCTTGGATGCTCTCCAACTCTGAAGCCAAGTGGGCCCCGTTAAGACAACATATTGGTCGGAGTTGGACGAGGCTATCCCATGTGACGGGAGGGTGCAACGTCACAACATTCAATATTCGCCGTTCAAAAAAAATGTATGGGTTATAATTAGTATAGTATTGTAAATTTGTATAGCAAGGGTCGATCAAGAGCTAATTTTTTTAGAACGGCAAGCACGTATACCCATTTAATCATACTCTTAAATTTACATCAATGTTTATCATGGGATTCGAACCCTTAACCTCTTGAAAAGGAATACCACTATGTACACACTCGAATACCATTACATTACAATCCCCACAGAAGGTCCTGGGTTCGAATCCCGGCAGTAGCAAAAAAGGGGGTCTGTGGCCAGGTCAGGGGGTTTACCCAGTTGGGGGTTCCTCCTGTGATGGGCTGCCTGGATGTTCTAGGTGTTGCTCCGAAAAAACTCAATTATTCTAAAATATTTTGGTATTGCCGTTAAAAAAACAAACAAACAAATAGACCAGAAAAGATAGAAAAAAAAAATAGAGACGCAAGTATGTAGAGACTAGTTCCTTTTATTTCTAGATGACATTAATTGTTCGCGTAGGAAGCTTTTTCTAAGGTTACCTAGCCTCTACCTACAATGGGGGAGGGGCTCATCTTTCTTCCCTAACCATTTTTTATTTAATAATTTAATTTACTTTTAACAAATAAAATACAATTTTTATTAATTAAAAACATAAACATGGAATAGAGAAGGATCGAAGTTGTGTTCTTCCGAAGGAAGACGAAATTCACTTGTTGAAGTTTGAATAGGCATATTTGGCATAGAGGGATAACTCGGGTATTGTGGGTATGTTGTGAATTGAAATGGTTCGTTGGAATCGGGTGATTTTGGCTAAAACTGACTTTGGGTTTGAATTTTCGGCAGATGAAAGTGATCGGGAAGTGCTTGTGGAGAAGGAAGGATTTTATCCATACCAAAAGGCTTGCGGTGTTCTCGCTAGGTACCAATCGGTACCTAGCTATTCAAGAAAGGCACTCGTCCACACTAAGAAGCTAACAGAAAGGTTACCGATAGTTGACCATGGCAATCTAGAATTTGAAATATCATCAGAATAATTGGTGTAATATATAACCCTACCACCACTAATTAGTAATATATTGTCAAAAGAATTTAGAATTTAAAGATATCGGAATCTATCAAAGGAACTTGAATTTGTAATGCATTTTGGTTACAAAACAATCATAACGGAATTGAAATCTATCACTCTCGTCACCATCTACAAGTCGTAGTTGCCACCGTTGCCGCTGCTCCATCGCAGCCGCCGCTGCCACCACCTATCGTCTACCACCACTGTTGCCGTCACGTCGACACCTCTGACATTGCCACTTCCTGCCTACCGGGTGCCGCCGCCACCACCTACCGTTCAATGCTAATGGCAGGGGACAACGAAGGTTGTGGTGACGATGATTGTAGGGTTATCGGTGGATGATGGCGGCAACGAAGATGGGCGTTGCAACGTTGGTGGTGGCGGTGACGTTGACAACGGTGGGCAGGGGTGGCGGATGCGATGATGGTGAGTGGTTGGAGATTCTAATTCCTTTTGTTGAATCGGTTCATAATTTGAAAGGAATCTTGAAATCATTTACTTGAAGGAATTTGAGGTAATTAATTCCAATTCATTTCTCAACAAAATAAGAACAGAATTCATATTATAATTCCACAAAATTCTACAAACCAAACACATTGAGAAATAAAATTCAGATTCCAAATATTGAATTCCACGAACCAAACGCACACCAACTTAATTATTACGACTTTTAGACGGTGGACATGACTAGCGTAACGTCATAGCATCACTAATGAGCATTGAAACCAAACCGGATGATGAATATGAAGGTTATAATGCAACTAAAAAGAAACAAAATTGGGATAAAATTTCTTCATTGATTATTTATACATGTTACAAAATAGTATGCCTTGTTTATGATACCCACATCTATTGACTATAACTTTCTTACCTGATAACTCTTAAATAAATGAACTTAACTATAAAAGCAAAAGGAAGGAAGGAAGGAAGGAAGGAAGGAAGGAAGAAAAGTGATTAAGGGTTTAATTGTTTTCTTGAATCTGAATGGAGGGCAAGGTTTGTGTCACTGGAGGTGCTGGTTACATTGGTTCAGCCCTGGTTCACTCACTTCTACAAAATGGTTACATTGTCCATGCTACTCTAAGAAACCTAGGTACCTTTTATTATTTCAAATTTGTATATATGTGGTAAACTTTTTGAAAGAAAAAAAGCCCCTCTTGACAGGAAATTATTTTGCTCTGAACCTGTTTTGACTGAAACTGATTTGACATGTTACCCGACCCGACCCGACCCACTTGCTTTGCCAGGCTTAAGTTTTTCCAAGATATGGATACCCTCCTATTAATTTTATATTATTTTCATGAAAGGTGATGAATCCAAGGTGGGACTTTTAAAAAGTTTCCCAGGTGCAGAAGAAAGGCTTCATCTGTTTGAAGCTAATATTTACAAACCACAAGAGTTTGAAAAGGCAATACAAGGCTGTGCCTTTGTTTTCCATGTTGCAACCCCTATGTTTCACACAACTGGCTATAAGGTGTCACTTTCTTGAATTTACAACTAAAAATCAAGATTCTCAGAACTCAAAATTTAAAAACTTTTTTCAACTTATGTTTTTTTGGCTGATGATGGTATTATATATGGTGTATATTACAGTATAACGACGTAGTTGAGGCTGCGATTAGTGCAGCAAAGACGATCGCCGATGCTTGCATACGCTCGGGGACAGTGAAGCGGCTCATCTACACGTCTTCTGTTGTTGCAGCTTCGCCTTTGAAATATGATGGGAGTGGTTATAAGATCACCCTGGATGAAAGTTGTTGGACACCCCTTCATATCAATGTCCCTTTCACAAATGATTTCTTGCAGGTTAATTTAATCCTTGTTATAATAAATGACTAAGTTTATCTGTCACGTGTCGACTTCTGGTGAATTCTAGATTTTTGTTTCCCGCCTCTCTCTCTCCTATTAAATAAGTATATCTTTTATTAAATAATAATAATTTTAAATAATTAAATATCTAATATTTTATTAAAACTTACTAAATCATAAGAAAATTTCAATTATATTTTATCTTAAAATATAATTTTATAATTTTTAAATCTTCATTATTTGTTATTTATAATTCTTAAATCTTTATTATTTCTTATTTCACCAAATGGCTGATAACATCTAACATACAAATCTTCATATAAACTGATAGTTTACAACATGTTGGATTTATTTAACCTGTGTTTCTAAGCTAGTCTTTTTATAAAAAAAATTAACTTTCTTTCATTAGGAAGTGTTTTACTTTAATATTGTGTGCTTTGTTTTAGAACTACACATCTGGCAAAACAAAATCAGAGCAAGAAATCTTTAATATTGTGTGCTTTGCGAAAATAGCGGCCACACTTATTTTGGTCGTAAAACAGTGGCAGAATTTGTGATTGTGTTCAGTCGCAAAAAAATAAACAAAAAATAAATCAAATCTAAAAATTAATAACCCGTCGCAAAAAATACACCCTAATAATTGTTCACAAAGCAGTCGCAAAAGCCTGAAAAAAATAAATTAAAAATAACTATCAGCATTTAAAAACTAATACGAGGTTGCAAAACGAACGCAAAAATAAATTAAAAATAACTACCGATAGAAAAGAAAATTAAATTAAGTGAAAAAGTAACTTTTACAACCGAAATTGCAGTCGCAAATCCTCATTTTTACAGTAGTAGCTAGAATTCACTTGATAAAAATTCTAAATGTTAAAACTTAAAACTTCCAGGTACTTGGAAGAACAAGGAAGAGAAATCAAATGGGGATCCAAGAAACTCGAAGACAAAGGTTTTTCTTACAAATATAATATCGAGATGATATTAGATGATTGTCTTGAATGTGCAAAGAGACCGGCATCATCTGGCAAATAGCTACTCTAAAAATGTTTGATAATCACATAAGAATTAAATTGATCATTATATAATTAATGTGATTTTTTTTTGCTTCTAATTATTTTCATTTCTTGGGGGAGGTGTGTTTTTTTTCATTCCTTCAAGGAATGGAATGAGTTTGTTTAATTAATGACCCGAACCATGGCACGACCCATGACCCGAACATTGACTTGACCCATGTCTGTCTTGACCCATGACCCGAATCATGACTCGACCCATGTCTAAACCCATTACCCGTCCCATGCCCCGACCCAAGACTCGAACCATGGCCCGAACCATGACCCAACCCATGCCCTAACACATGCCCCGGACCACGACCCGACCCATGTCCTGACCCATAACCCGAACCATGGCCCGGCCATGACCCGAAATATGCCCGGATCCATGACCTGAACCATGACCCGTCCCATGGCCCGAACCATGACCCGTCCCATGACCCAAACCATGACATGTCCCATGACCCGTCCTGTGGCCCGAACCATGGCCCGTCCCATGACACGGTCCATGACCCGACCCATAATATAAATTTATTAGTTAAAAATATTTTATTTTTCATAAAATATTTTCTTGTCTATCAAACAACACAAAATAATGATTCATTTCATTACCATAGGATAACCAAACAGGTCAATGAAATGGTAATGATCATTTTCTTTCCTTTTTCCATTCTATTCACTCGTCCATTCTATTCAATCGTCCATTCCATTATCTCATACCAAACAGACCTTAAAATTTTTCATCAAATTAGTATAGCCCATTTATCTTGCCACCCGGTGGTTCGTGACCCACACACGCATGCGCTAGACCCGAGTTTGATCCGCATGTGTTGTTTTTTTATTTTCCAACATTTTTGTTTGATATATATATATATATATATATATATATATATATATATATATATATATATATATATATATATATATATACAGGGAATTGATCATTTAAGAACTCTTAAGTATTTTGAGAACTCGCGAGAACTCGTCAAAAATCCAATCAAAACCATTTTTTTTGTTTTTACTATTTTTATTGTTAGAATACAACATAAAAAATAAATTTATATATGTAAATTTATATGTCTTCATATATTAAAAAAAATATACACTTGTATAAATTTACTACTTACACATGTGTAAGTTTACCACTTACACATGTGTAAGTGTTTATCATTTACACATGTATATAAATTTTTTTAAGGATAATGTAGAGATAATGAATGAATTAATTGAAGAGATAAATTATTTTTTATGTTACATTTTAATAATAAATATAATGAAAACAAAAAAAAATGTTTTTAATTGATTTTTTGACAAGTTCTCACGACTTCTCAAGTATTTATGAATTCTTATTTGAAACTAACCTTATATATTATATGGATTGAAATGAGTATTTAACATGATTTGGGGTTGACCTGGTGGTTTGCCACCCACACACGCACGCGCTAGACCCGAGTTCGATATATAGTGGCAAGCCTCCAACAACCCCCCTAAAAGGGGGGAAAAGAATCTTTTATTTTACTTTTTTTAATAATTTCTTTTTTATTTTCTTAATAAATTAATTCTTTATATTAAATATTATGCTATAACTTTTAAAAGGTCAATGTTAATTTTTTTCAAGGGGTTAGTTCAGGTCGTCGAGACCGACAATTACAAATTTTAACACCCTCATAGCAGTGCGAGGGTTACTCACACTCGTTAATAACTAAAAAAAATCTTTCTTTTAGTTACTCTTCTTCCTAACTAATCTCGCTTATGTTCATTTATTAGTACTGCCATGCTAAGCTATTGACATATTGTGCTATTATCAAGTATGAAATTTAAGGTCAACTAGTATTAAGACCCCCGTGTTGCGGCGGGGGCGTATAGCGGCGGAAAAAATTAATATCGAGACGTTGATGTTGAAAAAGACGTTGATAACATACGTAACTTTATATAAGAAAAACGAAACATAGACGTTGCTGAGAACATTCGAAACTTTATATAAAAAAACGAAACACCAAGCTGCGATGGGAGCATAAAACCGTGAAAAGAAAAAAACACATATTTGGAGATTAGCGTTGAACGGTTTAAAAAACGTTTAAAACAACCGGTCAACTTAAAAATGAGGTTACGAAAATTCACGTCGAGACGTAGATATAAATAGGCACGTCGCAACGTCAAACTCGAAATTTTATAAAACATCATATTTTAAAAGTTGTAAGAGGAAAACAAAAAAAACTATGAAAAAATAGAAAACTTGAAGCAGCTTTAACGACTCGTACGTTTGTGCTTTGATAACTTGTACATTTTTATGCGCAACTCCGTTTTGAATGAAATTTATATCGAAACGTAGATAAAAATACGCACGTCGCAACTGTGTATTCGAACTTTATAAAATATCATATTTTAAAAATTAAAGGGAAAAAACAAAATAACTTCAAAATTAATTATAATAATAAAATATTATAACACAAAAGGACAAAAAAAGAAAAAAATTGTTTATATAACAAAACTTGAGGGGGTTAATATGTAACTTTTTAGGGGTGTTATTGTAAATTAATAAAATCTTACATAAACTACTTGTACGATTTGGTTTTTAAGGTTTAAATTATCATAAGAGCATTCACAACATGTTCTGTTTATGTTTGTGAGTGAGTGTTGTGTATTTTAAGGAGTGGTTATGAGTGGAGCAGAGAGAAAATGTTACTGTTCATCTGTATATTGGTGAAAACACTGTTCACCTGTATAAATTTTTTAATATTTTTTGAAAATGGTTGTGAGTGGATATGAGAAAAAAAGTAATGATAAAGGTATAAAAAAGTATTATTTAATTGAAAAGGAGAGATAAAAGTTAGTAATTTTAATATAATTATAAGGATAATGATAAGGAGCCTGTTGGAATGCTCAAAATAAGTCATAATATTAATTTAAACAACTATAATTAAGCAATGAAGAAAATTTTATTTTTCTTTGTTTTATAAACATTTATATTAAGTTAGTTTAATCAAAGGTTCTGTCCTTTATCATTATGCATCAAACATGTGTATTGTTGTGGAATCATGTTCGACCTTTGAATTAATTATATCAAATATGTCTATTGTTATTCATCAAATATTGTGAGTACTATACACCATCGTTAAACATCATTAAAAACGTAGTTTTTTTTAAAAGAAATATTAGAAAACTAACATCAAATTAAAAAGTATAAAACTCTTGTATTTATGTTTTTTTTATAAAAGAACTTCAATGTGAGATTAAACAAAATGGCAGCACATTACTAAATAGATTAAAGGAGATCTTAGTTGAACAATACTTTATCTACTGAATTTCAGCCATCTCATGCTTTTAATTTTTTTTTTCGTTTTCACCATGTACTATATATAATATACGTTTTAACCTGTTTAATTTTTTATTAAATTTGTTTTCTTTATTAACTTGGGTTCGTTAACTTTTAAAAAATAAGGAGTACGTGGCTGTTTAAAAAAAAATTCAACGTTCCGATATAAATTTACTTGAAAACGGAGTTGTATTCAAAATCGAGTTTCTTTTTGCTATCGTAGCCTGTATTATTATCGAGTGTCGTTACCGTTGTGGTACTGTGACAAACCACGCCTATTAAGAACGAATTAGGCGACCTGACACCCGCCACGAAGCTCGGGTCTTCAACTAGTTTTATATTAAAAACAAATGAAAGTTTAAAGAAATTTGCACGTGAGAGACGTGTGGATGGGCGTCTCTTTGGTTAATTTCCTTACTCGCCTTTCATAGTCTTAATTTGAATGCCCGTACTAATGATAAAGTTTGTCATTGTGATCCATTAATCTCATATCCATCCGTGATCCGACCACATTTTCTGTTGGAAATCAGGCCTAAGAACACGAACACAGAATTTGATCTCAACCAAAATCGACTCTTTTATTAATATTATAATTCTTGACACACTTTACAATGATCCATAACCCATTTATTTATACTAAAATAAACATTGTTATCCTACTCAGATACTTAAAGATAATACTAAACAATAAACAAATAATAAAATAAACAAGAATTAGACTCCTACTAGGACTAAAAACTTACAACTTCCTCCTTGCACCCCGTAGACTATTAGACTTGACAAGATTAGCCCAATATTTCCTACAAAATTAGCTTTTCTTTTTTTGTTTGGATCGGCAAATTCAAGTCCAAGAATCAGTATTTAGTGACTAACTCTCACTTTGATTTTATTCAGAAACTATCTTAAAACTAAATTACAATAAATAACCCTACTCAATATTTATAAACTAGCTATGTTTGCCATGCAAGGCATTACAATTTGAATCTAACTCTAACCTACAAACTAGAGATAAGATTAATGTAAATCTCCAAGATACGGCCAACTAGTTTTATCTTTAATAATCCCAAACTAATTATTAAAGATATTCCTTGACTTTAGGAACAAGCCTTCTCGCCTCCTCTTTTTCCAACTTCACCGACTTGTGAAGTCGACTCAGATTTTTTGCTGCCAACAACTAAATTTTGAGTCGAATTAGGAAGGTATTCAACTGCAAGTAACCCTCGCATCTCAGCGAACTTGATCCTTGGAAGAGCTTTAGTTAGAATGTCAGCTTGTTGTTCTTCACCACATATGTGTTTCATTTTTACTTGGCCATTCTCTACACATTCCCGGATAAAATGATATCGGGTATTAATGCGCTTGCTTCTTCCGTGAAACATGGGGTTCTTCATAAGAGCGATTGCAGACTTGTTATCAACTCTTAATGACACCTTTTTCAACCTTTCACCTGTTAATTCACTTAGAAGCCCTCGAAGCCATAGTGCTTGGCAAGCTGCAGCTGTAGCAGCCATAAATTCTACCTCACACGAAGAAAGTGTCATTGTGTTTTGCTTTTGTGAACACCATGTGATTGGCGCTTTGCCAAGATAGAATACGTGACCTTTCGTACTTCGGTCATCATCTTTGTCCACATTATGACTTATGTCACTGTATCCCCTTGTGATCCGATCGTCACCTCTTCCATATCTAATCCCAAGGCATGTGGTTCCTTTTACATATCGTAGCACTTGTTTAATTGCCATCATGTGTGACTCTTTAGGCTTTTGCATGTATCTGCTAATAAGCCCCACAGCAAATCTTAGATCAGGTCTAGTGTGTGATAGGTACCTGAGACACCCAATGAGTCGTCTAAAACCGGTTGGATCCACATCGATGCCCGAGTCGTCTTTAGATAACTTGAGTCCAGGTTCCATTGGACACTTTGGAGGATTGCAATCTAACATTCCCGTTTCCTTCAAGATTTTCTTCGCATATCCTTCTTGCTTAATTGAGATACCACCATCATCTTGAGCAACTTCAATACCGAGGTAGTATGTTAGTCTACCCAGATCGCTCATCTCAAAATGCTTCGCCATTTGTTTTTTGAAATTTGCAATCTTTTGTAGACATGTACCGGTGACTATAAAATCATCTACATATACTCCGGTTATTATGAGATTATTACCGACATTCTTCATGTAAACCGCTTGTTCTTGAAGACACCTTCGGTACCCGAGTGTTTTAAGTGTCCCATTGAGCTTGAGATTCCAAGCTCGAGGGGCTTGTCATAGACCGTATAATGCTTTTGATAAACTTTATACTTTGTCTTCCTTGCCTTTTTTCACAAGTCCTTCGGGTTGTGACACAAAAACAACCTCTTTTAAGTCACCGTGAAGGAACGCCGATTTCACGTCTAAATGATGGACTTGCCACCCTTGTTGAGCGGCTAAGGCAAGTATCAAACGGACCGTCTCCATTCGAGCTACCGGAGTGAAAACCTCATTAAAATCAATTCCATGTTGCTGGACGTAGCCTTTAGCAACAAGCCTTGCTTTATACTTCACAAACTTCCCCGTCGCGTCTTTCTTAAGCTTAAATACCCATTTGAGACCAATTGGTTTGTGACCTCTAGGGAGATCAGTTAGACACCATGTTTTGTTCTTTTCTATGGAGTCTAATTCTACTAGCATTGCTTGCATACAAAACTTACTTTCTTTAGCTTGAGAAAAGTTCGTTGGCTCGTCATCTACTAGGAACAACAAGTTCTCGGCTCCTTCTCGGTTGATTCTGTCCTCTATCACAAAATCCTTAAACCTGTTTGGGATTGCATGAGTTCTGGATGATCTTCTTAAAGTGGCTTCATCGGTATCACGTGGCATGTCTTCACCCAGCTCGGTTTCTTCTGTTGCCGAGTGTGTGTGACTGGGCCGGCTGCCCATTCGTGGCTGAAGAAAAACTTGACCCAAAAGTCTGAGTCGGGGTTGACGGGGTCTGATCGGTTGAATAGTCAACCGAGGAGGGGGAGTATGGTCCACTTGAGTCTTCGGAATCATCTCCGCCAGGTTCCATGGTTTCTAGATGGTCAAAACCTACTGTTTCAATTCTGGATGGTCAAAACCTACTGTTTCAATTCTAAATTCAACAGGTTCATGTGTTTCTTTTCCTTTTCCTCTTTTTTCTTCGAACCTTATATCTCTGCTTATTTGAACCTTACCTGAAGTTGGATTAAACATTCGATAGGCTTTTGTTCCAGGTTCGGTTCCGAAGTATACCATCATATGACTACGATCATCAAGCTTTTTCTTATTTGGGGTAGTGTTTATGACAAAACTTACACATCCAAATACTTTCAGATGTTCCACAGCTGGTTTTCGGCCAAGTAATGCTTCATACGGCGTTTTGGAGATCAATGCTCTTGTTGGAGAGCGATTTAATAAATAGACTCCATGCTTTGCTGCTTCACCCCAAAACCGTTGTGGTACATCCATTGTTTTTAGCATGCATCTTACCATCCCTATCACGGTTGGGTTTCGTCTCTCGACGACCCCGTTTTGTTGTGGAGAATAGGGGGCTGTGAGATGCCTTCTTATTCCTTGTTCATCATTCCAACCATTGAATTCTTTGGACGTGAACTCACCTCCACGATCAGTTCTAAAAATACCCACTTTGTAACCCGTCCCGGCTTCTACCAAAGTCTTGTACTTCTTGAAAAACTCAAAAGCTTGATCCTTTGTTTTGAGCAAGAAACACCACGTATCCCGGGAGTAGTCATCTACAATTAGAAAGATGTATCCACCACATAAGTCGCCATGGATTAACTCGAGGGGTCTTGTTGCTCTAAAAGTTGCTTTCTCGGGGTACGGTTGTCGAGCTTGTTTACCTATTACACAAGTCACAAACATTAGTGGGATGATAAATCTTAGGAATACCACGTACCAACTCTTCGATGCTAAGTTTCTTTAGGGACTCGAAGTTGAGATGCCCTAAACGAGCGTGCCACAACCAATTCGGATCATCAAGGTTGGAAAGTAGGCAAACAGGAGTTCCTACAGTTAGTTGAATCTTGTAGAGCACGTTCTTTGATCGAAAAACCCTCATCATAAGCTTTCTTGTGTTATCGTATACAAGCAGAAGATTATCTTCCATTGATACCTTGCATCCCGCTTCTGTTACTTGCCCGAGACTGATGATATAACTTTTGAGGCTCGGTATGTAATACACATCAGTTAGTAGTCGATGTTCACCCATTTTGCTTTTGAACAGAATCGACCCTTTTCCTTTTATATCCACTCGCGAGTCATCCCCAAACTTTACCTTCCCTGTTACTTGTTCATTAAGCTCGGAAAAATATGTTTTGATCCCCGTCATGTGGTTTGACGCGCCATTGTCTAGGTACCACATATCCACCTCTAATGACTCGCTTTCAAACCGCCTTGGGAACACTCTTTCCTCGTTTAGAAATACGGTTTCGTTATTTTCTTTAATCATGAACAAGGCTGGGTCCAACTCTTCTTTTGCGGTTAAGTTGGATTCTTGTATTTTCTGTTTCAACTCTAGACATGCTGAAACATAATGACCGAATTTATCACAGCGGTAGCACTGTACTTGAGACTTATCTTTTTTGTCCTTTTTCGGTCACTTTCTTTGTTTTGAGTTGTGTTGCTTGTACCTCGTCCCTGGTTCGTCTCCCGCCCTCTTCCACGGCCACGAGTCCCTTGACTGCCCTTGCCCCGTCCTCTTGAATAATCATTGGATATGAACTTTGACGTCTCAGCCCTGTTGAACAACAATTTGTTCTAATTATCCAACTGATCTATCTCATCTTTTACCCTTTCTTCATAGGCCTTAAGTCGTCCCACCATATCATCAAAACCTACCGTTTTTAGATCCACAACTTGTTCTAACGAAGCTACCATGTGAATAAAACGTCTTGGCAGGCCATGAAGAAACTTCTTGACTTGTTTTTGTTCTTCAATGACCTGGCCAAGAGAGGCTGCTTTCGACGCTAGTCCGACAATCTTTCCTGCGTATTCATCAATTGAGCTTGAGTCCTTCATCTTCAACCTTTCAAACTCAGACATTAGAGTTTGAAGTCTTGCCTCACGGACTCGATCGATGTCAGAACTTTATTGCTTCCCACATCTCCTTTGCAGTTAAAAGGTTTCCAATATGAGGAATGTGATCCTCGGATATAGACTGGAATAGCAGGGCTATTGCCATGTGATTCTTCTTGGCGTCAATCGTGGTTCATGGTTCGATTTGATCCCAAACCCCATGAACATTGAGAATAGCCCTTAATAGCATAGACCAGATGGTGTAGTTGGTGGGAGTTAGCATCGGACACTGCAGCGATGCAGTGTTGGTTTCCTTCGGTGGGATAGGTCGATTTTCTCCCTGATCCCCCATCCTTGATCTGCATCGGCTATAGGTGATCGGGGTTTGTTCGCCCTCATCCAGACCTTCTTGCTAACTGTTTCGGCTCCAAGTCTTGAGTCGAAACAGGTCCTGATTACAAACACAGGCAGCGAAGTTCTTCTATAGGTGTTTGAAAAAAAAAGAAACGTAACAATCACGGGTTCTTGATTGCTAGGTGTTTCTTGATCGGTTTGAAGCTTGAATGGCTCTGATACCAATTCAAGTCCAAGAATTGGTATTTAGAGACTAACTCTCACTTTGATTTTATTCAGAAACTCTCTCAAAACTGAATTACAATAAATAACCCTACTCGGTATTTATAAACTAGCTATGCTTGCCATGCAAGGCATTACAATTTGAATCTAACTCTAACCTACAAACTAGAGATAAGATTAATGTAAATCTCCAAGATATGGCCAACTAGTTTTATCTTTAATAATCCCAAACTAATTATTAAAGATATTCCTTGACTTTAGGAACAAGCCTTCTCGCCTCCTCTTTTTCCATCTTCACCGATTTGTGAAGTCGGCTCAGATTATTTACTGCCAACACAAATGTTACTCCTACTCTACTTTACACCAATAATTCTAAACTACACTCATTCTATATATAAATGTGACATATCACTCCTATTTTAGATGAGATGTTAATTCTTGGTTATTTATTATAAACATGTTAGTTTACTAGACCATAAGCAAACATCAATTCAAAACCCTTATGATATGCCTGAATGATGAGAATGTTGTAGAATATGATTTAAGGAGAGGACTCTACTCTTAATGGCTTGTCACCAATTTATCTAAGCAAGTCAAATCGTCTGCCCCGAACATGAACATGTCATCGATTTATTCAAATTGTTTGTGGGTTGTATTTAAGCTGTAAACGAGTCTTAAATGGGTTAGGGGTTGTATAACGAGTTAAACGGGTCTTAAACAGATTGGCAAATTGAACTTAAAATTTTATCTTTCTTATTTTCTTATTGTAACTTTAAATAGGTTGACCCGAACACGGCCCCTTTAATTAAGCAATTTACACAAATCAACTCGACATGACACGAACTAAACAAGTTAGATAGTTATTTATGTGTCGTGTTTGAGTTTGTGCCAAAAATTACACGTACGCATACTGATATACATATCCATACGCCTATGCATACGCGTACATATGACCCATATATGTGTTACATAGTATATGGTATATGTTAATAGAGTATTGCGTATAGGGTGTACGTTATAAGGTATAATGTGTGGGGATAGGGCAAATAATATAGGGCATAAGTAATATCATACATGGTAATATGGTATAAGGTATAGTGTACATATCCATCTGTCCACCCGATCGTCCATCCATAAGATTTGTTTATATATGTTTGATTCTCGAGAAGCACACTTTAATCTCTCAACCTAATTCTCTGTTACACTTATGACAACTTAGATCATGGGTTGTAGCTATATGTATCATCCACTTTTCGTCTCATAGCATATTCAGAAATCGAGACGCTAATTGGAGAAATTTTCCACTCATCGGTCACTTCCGGTTATTGTTTGCTTTGGGAGAAAACTTATTATCTCGGTCTTACAAGCGTCAGGTTATTATCTCTTGTCCTAGTGTTAAAGTTGAATATCACGGTGTTGCTAATGTTTGTGCCCACACATGTTTGCTCCAAAACGTGTACCTGGAGCTTCATTGTCTTTTATAGTTTTATGCACACCTCTATGGTGAAGAGAAAGCATGTGAATCGAAGGTGGTTCAGAAATTATGTTATTTCTTGGGTTAACTTTGCTTATTGTTTACTTGGCTGAAATTATGATTTATGATGTTGATTATTGGATTGAAATGACAAGTCCAAAAATTGAAAACCGGGGAAAAACTAAAACCGAATACTGAACTATTTAAAAACCAAAACCATTCCATAAAACCGAGCCCAACCAGTATTTCTTACCGGCTCTTTTCAAATTTCAATTTTCTTGTAAATTTGTTGGATAAAAACAGTAGTGAAGCCAATCCCACAACATAATTGGAAATACAGAAATCATCCTCAAAAATGATTTGCAAACAATTTGCAGACAACTTCTTGGGACGCATCGGTTAGGTGCTACTGTGCTACACGTATTTGATAACGTTCCAAGAATCCTTACCTCAAGTGAACCAAGACATCGACCACTTATGACCCGATGCTCATGTCAAACACGTGAGTCATCAGAACATCATTTATAATCAATGCAAATGACCACAAACTGAACTACTTTACAGTGTTAACCCAAAAATGAAACCCTGTTATCATGTGAAACATAAGTCGAGTAGCACAACTAATATTGCGTGATATCCAAGTCATTAAAAAGACATTCATTAGGGTTTGGGGATTTCAAATGACCAACTATGAAAAGGAAAGGCAGATAAATCACTAATCTAGAGCTGAAGGAATGAAGATGAATGGAACCTTGGTCTTTTAAATTATGAACTCGTAAATTGGTATGAGCATAGTAACATGTACCTTAGTGAACGTTGCGCCTTGCTGCAGAATGTGGTCAAGTACTACCTAACATTATTCTTCTTTGAAAAGCAAAATTGCTTCGTTTTGGGTTGCAATGTAGGGATATGCAGGTTGTAAATTTTCAAGCAGGCTCATAAAGACCCAACATGTGACCATCAATGCACCGCATCGCAGCAACCTGTCAACAAAGCAAGAAAATCAGAGGCCTTCTATTGATTTTTGATTGCATATAAAGTACAGGTGGCGTTTCCAACCCATATACTTATGAAATGGGTCAACTTAGGTGATGTTTTAACTTTTATATCTAATTTGTCAAACGGGTAAAATTCAGGGAAAATAAGCTAAAAAGGAAAGCAGTCAAATGGGTCGAAAGTCACTCAAAGCATATTGTTAATGCATACTACCAAGTCCTTTTACTAAACAGAACTAAAGTATTATTGTAATAATAAAAATTATCTAATCATATCTTATCACACAGTATTTCCAAAAAAGGTTCTAAATTTTGGACCAAAAAGTTTGCGGGGTCAACCCAACCCAACCCGATTTCTTAGGTACAAAAATGTGCCAACTCCAGTATCAAACAAGTGATTATCTAAGGAGCTAGTGGCTCTAAATGTTATAGTTTCTGTCTATGTTTTACAAAACGCAAGAGACTTGACATATGTTATAAATCTCTTACAAAACTTATAAAACAGAGATTTAAAACCACAGGGACAATAAATGATCATAAGCAGTAAAATGAAGTCAGGCGATTGGTCAACGGTCCTTATTACTACCTTTCCATGGACCTCATATTTGATAGGGCCATCCATCTCTGCACCTAAAGCCATGAGTTTAGTCACTGTACTGTTAATGTCGGTCACAGTGAATGATAACAGAGACGAGTATCCCTTCTGGACCGCGATCTCGCTGAAAACAGTCAAAATTAAATCAGAATTGGGCACTTGAAATAATGTTCAAAGTCCAAGCATCTTTAGTACAAAATACAAACATTTTGAATTCCAAATCAAAATCTAACTTCAACTGATTATATACTTAGGGAAAATAATGATCAAATTGAGTCCTTGATAACCTAACACTAATGTAAAACCCTAGCAATCTAATTCCTAATTTTCAGAAGGTATACTCAAATCAAACAAGCATACGTGTGTGTGTGTGGGAAAGAGGGATGGAGGATGTGAATTCACCTGGAAGAATGCATGAGAGCGAGCTTAAGAGGGCCGGATTCGAGTTCAGCCCACCGGAGAGTGCACACGTTTATGCTGAAATCAAGTCCTTCTTTGTAGAATCTAGCAGCTTTTGGTACGTCTTTGTGCAATTGCAGTATCCATCTGAACGAAGTTCCCGCCATCTTCACCGGGGAGATGATCGATTAACGTTGTATGCCCTATTCACTTTCCGGCGGCTTCTCCGGTCTCCGCAGCAAGCTAAATCAGACTTGGAACGTTGGACTACAAAATCCCTAAGAGTGTGTTACCGATTTCATCCCTACGTGAGGGGTGGTATCGTCCTTTCAAGTTACTCAATATCTTATTCCCCTTTTAACATCGATCTCTACGACCTTTTTTTGTTTGTTAAATCTTCATGGCTCGATCTTCTTTATCTTCATTAATGAACCCTAAGATTGAGCACAATGTAATATGCTCTTGTTGTAGTAGAACATTGATTCGCTCAACAAATCCTTATCGTCGATTATATTGTTGTGTAATAACTTTAAACCTAAAGACTTCAAATTCTAATTTTTTTAAGTTCTAAGTTAAAAATGTTTTTTTATAAGAAAAAAACTAAAAAAAAAACACTTTCTCTAAAAACGTTTTTTATAAAACACAATAAAAACGTCTTTATAAAATACGTTGAAAAACTTTTTCATGGACCTCTCGGCAAGCTTATGAGCTACCGTCCAGAAGACTGACATCTCTAGTTATGGCATTTCTTTGTATCAGACTTGGTGGTACGGGTGTTCAATATTTAGTTTCAAACCGATAACCGAATCGAAACCGAAACCGTTTAAAACCAAACCGAATTACATAATTGGTTTTCGGTTTGGTTCAAACCGAAAATAGAATAATTTGGTTTTTGGTTTGGTTTAGGTTTCAAAATCTTGAATTCGGTATAAACCGAAAAACCCGAATTAGGTTATACCACTATTTTAATCCATATTTTATAGTTAACTCAATTCATTTATATCAATAACCATAACACATATATGGATTATAAATCATTATTTGATGAATGTATGTTTTTGTTTAGATTTTCCTAAAATTTTGTGTTGTTTAAACCGAATAAGTTACGGCTTCTCAAAATAATTTTTTTTTGTTTTTTTTAGCTAATTCGGTTCGTTAGGTTCAAACCGAAATCAAAACCGAATTACAATGTGGTTTTAGGTTTGGATTAGGTTTCCTCAAATGTGATTCGGTTCGGATTATGGTTTCAACCAAAAAAATACCAACCCGAAAAACCCGCAACCCGACCCGATAAACACCCCTACTTAGTGAGCTTCAGCAAGGTGTCTATTCTTGAGGCTTAGGAGAATGAAATAACCTTAAAATACATTTAAAAAACGTTTTTTTAAAATACATTAAAAACGTATTTTATAAAAAAAAACGTTTTTTGAAAAATTTAAAAAAAACTTTACAAACGTTTTTTTAAGTAAAGAAAAATGTATTTTCAAAAATTAAAAACTTTATATATTAAAAACCTATTTAAAAAAACATGTTACATTTAAAAAAAAATAGATTTTTTATTCAAATATAGAACAAAATAAACAAAAGATAAGGTTTTGTATATGTGACAACTAAATGAGTGAGATGATATTACTTAACAACTTTAAGGGATGCGATACGACAAGTAAAAATGGAAAAATAGTGGTACGTATTGTACAACCCAAAATTTAGCGGTTTATCAAATATACCAGGTTAGAATCATGTGTATTACACGGATTGAGTAAATGTAATGCTATACACTTAGTAAGAAAACATTTATGTCTTTAAAAACTCGTGTATTACACGGGTTGAATAAAATATTACGTAACAGTTATAAATTCTATTAAATTAATTTTTAAAACATTTTTTTAGCTGAGTATTAATTTTTTTTATGTAACTGATAAATTTTAATTCATATTAAACTTTAGAAACCCGTTATATTACACGTGTTAAATAAATACAATGTTATATATGCTTAGTAATAAAGATTTATATATTACATATTTATGAAAAACGTTTTATAAAAAAAATTATAGAAATCATTATTATTTAATAGGAGAGAAAGGCGGGAAACAAAAAGTTATAAAAACAATTAAAGAAATTTGTATAATTAATAGGAGAGAGATGTGAGAAAAAAATTAAGAATGCATAAAAGAGTGACAAGTGTCCCATCTAAACATTTATTTATTATATAGTATAGATTTTAACATTTAACAAAAATGAATTTTCATCGTGAATTTTTATTTATTTTCGAAATTTAAACTAATTAAATTTAGATAATCAATTTTAAACTAACTTATATGTGAATAAATGTTTTTGAAAATGAAAATTAGAACGAAAATTAACAGTTTATTTAACGGTTTCTATTGCAACCAACTCCTCCAGGCGTTGCTTCTGCTCAACAATCACACTTTCTCTCTGTACATCTTCTTTCCCCCTTAATATTCTCAGCTCACCAAACCCTTTTTAATTTCGAATCTAATATAATCAACCAGAAATTGATGTTACTCAGATCACCCTAACTCAAAATCCACACCAATTTTCACAAACATTTCTTAATTTTGCATTTTACCATCAAACCTAGGGTTTCTTTTGCTCGAATTCAAATGATCAATTCTTCTTGAAATTTCTCCCAATTTTTGTGTTTTAAGCTCGTGAAACAGCTACAGAGGGAGCTATGGAAGTGGAGCAATCAAATCAAGCAATGGCTTTCAATGAGCCATCCATGGAGCAAAGCATTAGCTTCGTTAAAGCCCTTCAGGTTTTAATTTTAATTTTAGTTTTCTTCATTTCATATCAGATCTGGATATTGCTGTATGCTTTTAGGTCTTCATATCTGTTAATTTGGAGAATCCGTGAAATGTGGTTGACTTTTATGTCATAAATTCACTGTTTGATTTATATTATGTGAATGAATTGCATGCTATAATTTCTAAGCTTTTATTTTGACTTTGGGCGTCAAATTAGTTACCTAAAGTTCAAAATTGATATTGCAAATAGAATAAGGTTGGTGTTAATTGAAATCGGTACTAATTCGGCATTCGAAAAATACCAGATTTGACATGGAAATATAAAAGTTGATATTGTTAAAGAATGAAAGAGTACTGGATAGGGTAATTGTTTTCAACTGGATTCCAAAGAGATTATGGATTTCATTTGGATATTAATGGTGTTGATTTGCCTTTAAATCTGGCATTGTAGAAGACTTTAAAAAGGTTCATGACAGTAGATGCTCTTAGGGGGTGCTATTATTTGCTTTTGCAAAGTGATTATCGTGACTCGAAGAATCAGGACCAGTCATATAAGCAGATACATAAGTTAGGGATCTCACGGTAATTAAATTTATCTCAATAATCAGTTTTCTTCTTTATCTGCTTCTCCAATTTTGATTATTTTGACCCTAAATAATTAGAAAACTAGAATCATAATCACCTTTGCCTAACAATCAAAACTAATTAGTGCAATATCAACCCATGACAGTCACTTCAGGCACCCATACAAACACCCCCTTACATCCTCTTGAAATTTGTAATATTTTCTTGAAATTACCTCTCTGCACATTGTCATTATTACATTGGTTATGGTTCATGTATGTTTCAAGGAAGATTATTGCAGTTCATAAAATCAGGTGTCTAGTCCGTCAAGCATTGTTATTTTTTATGTGATGGAGGAAAAATATTAACATAGTCTACTTGTAATTTTGGTTTAGGGATTCATTAAGCTATTCAATAACATAATCAAAATGGATCCTATGAACATGTCATCCTTATCCCTTGTTACATTACTAAATTACAAAAAAAAACATCTAATTGTTGCTTTATAGATGTTAAATAATATCTAATTGTTGCTTTGCTAATCATGTTGGATGTTAAATAATATCTAATTGATGCTTTGACTTTAGTTGTCAACCAGAAAAGGTTTCAAATTCAAATTTGACAATGGTTCTTTAGAAATTTTCTGGAAGTTTGATAGTTAAACTAAGCTTTACAGCAAAGATTGTAGAAAGAATTCTATTGCTCTTAAACTAAGCTTTGCACATTGATTTTGAATTTGAAAACTAGCCAATTTGACCTAAAATGTCAAACGATGCATCTGTCACAAAGGAAAATCGGTCAATTTGTTAAAAAAAGGTCACAAGAAACGTCAAGAACTACAAGTCGAAGATATGTTGTCCTGCTCAACGGAAGAAAATAATACATGTTTGGTTATATTCTCAGATAGTCAAATCAATTGTATTTTAGTTTTTAACTGTTGATCATTTGTCTTGTTTGCACTAAAGATTTCAACAATAGAGGCTCCTAATATGATGGCCAATGTTTGATCAAGTGCCTCGGTCTCTACATTTCACAGACCAAATTGTAGTTCCTAATGACTAAATTGCAGTTCCTAATGAGCATTTTGCCAACCAAAGTCAATTGACCAAATTACAGCCCCTGAAACCAAACCTAAAATTGACCAAATTGAATTCAGACCAAACTATAATCCAATTTGACCAAATAATACATCCAAAATTCATAAGCATAAATTCATAACCATTAAGTACACAAGTCAAATTGCCAAATCCAAATCCAAAAAGTCAGTTAAGTCAAAACAAAAGAAATGATAAGGAAAGTAAGTTTTCAGCCAACATACAATTCAACAGGTTTGTTGGCTAACACCTGGTTCATAAAGTGGTAAACGGCATCATCGCCGTAGTCGTTGTCAGTGATATCTATCAGTAGAATCTTCATTACTTCTGCATTCCGACAAACACGGACACGATACGAGTAAGCCAGTCTAAACCTTTCCTCCATGGATAAACCTAATTTGGTTCTCACAAGATTAATCAACACCGAACATGAAGTTAAAGTGGAAGGCAACTTTATAGCATGTTTCACTATTGACTTTCCCTTGTACTCCTCCAGATCGTAACATCGCTATAAAGCACCACTTCAAACTCCGATTCCATGTTAGATTCCATTATCCTAAATATAACAAAAAACTAAAAGATCATAAACGAAAAAAAAAAACTATAATCTAATTATTTATTTATATCAGCGAAATTGGCGTGGAAGTCTCAATTCAATCAATTTATTTATTTATATCATGGATTCACTTTTGGACTTTTAATTATTTGAAATTCTAATTTTTCGGATGAGTTTTTAAAACATATATAATCATTTAATACGAATAAACAAAACAAGACTAATGCATTGCAGATTACAAATACTAAACCAAGGTTTATATGGCGCTAAACCTAATACAACTCAAATGCTAAATTCAAAATTCAAAAACACAGATAGACTTAACTTTAAACTTAAGTAATAAGCTAACTATTATCTTTTTAATTCTTCTCCCAGCCACAGCCACCCCATGAGAATTACTAAACCGCCCTTAATGGGTCTGTGTATCATGCTTAGTCGAGCTCGGGCTCGTTTACACCCGTACCCAGAATGCTGTCTCGTTTATAATAACTTCAAACATTTAATAATAGTGTTTATAAAAAGAAAAACGTTTATGGGCTGATGACATGGCTTGATACAACTCATACAAACCTTTAGAAAGGTTCATGACAGTAGATGCTCTTAGGTGGTGTTATTATTTGCTTTTGCAAAGTGATTATCATGACTTGAAAATTCAGGATCAGTCATGTAATCAGATATTTAAGTTATAAATAGCTCGGTAATTAGATTTATCTCAAAAATCAGTTATCTTCTTTATCCGCTTCTCCAACAATTTTGATTATTTTGACCCTAAATAATTAGAAAATTGGAATCATAATCACCTTTGCCTAACAATCAAAACTAATTAGTGCAATGTCAAGCCATGACAGTCACTTCAGACACCCATACAAACACCCCCTTACACCCTCTGTTTCATTAAAAATATGTAATATTTTCTTGAAATTACCTCTCTGCACGTTGTCATTATAACATTAGTTATATGGTTCATGTATGTTTCAAGGAAAACTATTGCGGTTCATAAAATCAGGTGTCTAGTCCGTCAAGCATTGTTATTTTTTATGTGATGGAGGAAAAATATTAACATAGTCTACTTGGTAGCTTTGGTTTTGGGATTCATTAAGCTATTCAATAACATAATCAAGATGGATCCTTTGAACATGTCATTCTTATCCCTTGTTTACATTACTAGATTACAAAAATAACATCTAATTGTTGCTTTATAAATGTTAAATAATATCTAATTGTTGCTTTGCTAATCATGTTGGATGTTTATTTTAGGAACTCAAAAATCTAAGGCCTCAACTTTATTCGGCGGCAGAATATTGTGAAAAATCTTATCTTCATAGCCAGAAAAAACAAGTGTAAGCATCATCTAACACACACGCACACGATCTCTTATGGAATTAAATATGTATTTTTTTTGTAGGGTCCTTGATAACCTGAAAGATTATGCTGTAAGAGCCCTTGTAAATGCTGTTGACCATCTTGGCACTGTTGCTTACAAATTGACTGACCTTTTAGATCAACAAACTTTAGAAATTTCAACAATGGGGTTACACGTTTCATGTTTACATCAGGTGAGATATATCACGATTTTTTCAGGAAAACTTTTTTTTTTTCAGACATCATTTGGTTATTGATTATTATTATCTTTTTGGTGTTAAGCAACTTCTTACATGCCAAACATATACGGATACAGAAGCTCTCAGGCAACAACAGTTGCAAGCAGTTGTACCACGGCATCACAAGCATTACAGTTTGCCTAGTAAGAATATTATTGTTCTTTCATTCACCCAATGTTCCCCCATTCTTCATTGTGGGTTCATATCAAATAAACAGGACCCACCGTTCAAATCTACATCTTGCTTATGTTATATAAGTGGGACCCACAAATTGAAAATACCAAATCACCAAAACAAATAGAGTTTTAATATCTGCTAAATGACATATAATACATGTGTTTTGGTTATTAGTGTTCATTTGTTGTAGTTAATGAATCTTTTAATGACTTTATCCTTGAACTCACCTAGATTCTGTGAGCAAAAAAGTCCATTTTAGCCCTCAGATTCAAACTGGTGCAAAGCAGAGTCGTGATCAATCACGGGCTCGACAATTTGCTTCAGGTATCAAATACATTTTATTTCAAAAATCATCATTTTTCATCGTGCACATAGTAGTAGACAAATGAACACGTGGAAATGAATCAATCATATAACATGTTGCTTTTAATTTAGGTACCCCAGCTGCAAATACTCTTTCTTGGCATCTAGCATCAGAAACCACATCTACATTGAAAAGGAATCCAAGCTCCAAGAGGTTTGCTTAAACATCTTTTCTTGTTTCCTTCCGAGTGATTAACTTTCCAAACCGTTCGTTTATGGAAAATTTCAAAAAGAAACGTCATGATTTGTAATAGAGGTGAAGAAGTTTTTCAAATACTCTCTTTTAAAGATTTTAATAATCAGTTTAACAAATATGATTTCAAAACTATAGTATTAAAATAATGGTCTATTCTATTTAAAAAAATCAGTTTGGGTGGTTGCAACTTGCAAGCATTTGAATACATTTTGGGTGACTTTCAACCCGTTCATTTTAGCTATTTTTTTAAAAATTTTGGACCAAAGTTTCCTAAAAAAGGGCATAAGTGTTAATAAATAAATTTCTTATTATTTACAGCATTGATGATCCCAAAACTTCTGGTCGCGCTTATGTGTCGTCTCATGCAACCAGTATGCATCTCTTTACCATGCTCATTATTCAGTTGCATCAAAATTGTATTTTTAGTACTTGTACATGTAGATGGAAATAACGGGGTACAAACAAAATCATTTGAATCTCATCTCTGGCTGCATAAAATGGGGCCCGCTTCAAGCACTGCTGTTCAGACACTTGGCATCTCACAACAGGTAATGTCAATTGTCAAATTCAATAATAAATACAAGGTAGAGGTGCAGGTCGAAATGGGCAGAGTCGACCCACAGTTTTTTGTATTTTAAAAAAATTATACATGATTATTAGAAAACTAATTTATTACAATAATAATCTCTTTAATATATAAGATCTAGGAGGTTTTGCATTCAAAATACATTTTGAGCAATTTTCAGCAAGTTTCCCTTTTAGCTACTTTTTTACCCATTAGAGATAATACGTATTCCGAATCGACCTATTCATAAGTAAATGTTTCTAAACCACCACCACTACAATAGGCCATATAAGAAGCACCACACATTGAAAAAATAGAATGGTGAACATATAACAAAGAACAATACAAGAGGAAAAGATATTATGTTTGGGTGGGTTGGGTAACAAGTGAAAATGTGTAAGTTTTTAATACGGGTCAAGTCAACCCATAAACCCTTTTTGTCCTATTTTTTAGTTTTATATGTAATTACTTTGTTGGATATGATTGAAAAAGCTAAATCATCACATAGTTTTTTTAACAAAGCGATTTAGAAGATTGTATGCATTTAATATATGTACACTTTTTTGCAACTTTTGACCCGTTCAATTTATTGACTTGATTATTCTTTTAAAAAACTTTAACAGGACTCCGTTGAGGGTCTGAATCCGATGATGTCATTCCGCTCGTTTGATAATCCTAAACATGAGACTACCCGTGCTCCTATACGTAGCAAGAGCGTTTTATCATCTTTCTTTGTCAAACAAAAGACATCAAAACTCAGGACTGGTGTGGTTTCATGAACCGTTCATCATTCACATGGCATCAAAAGTAACCCTAATGCAAGATCGCTGGCTGCAGGGTACCACTAATAACAAAAAGTGTATATTTGGCTATTTTTTCGTGCTTTCATTTTGTTTTTGAAATTTCAGTATGTAATGAGGTCTTATGGTTCGTACTTATGATCCAGTTTCAGAAAATTATTTTTGTTATTTTATAAAAATGTTTTTGATATTTGATTAAATGTTGAGAGTACCATAATGATGAAGCTACGGCAGTACAACTTTCACAGAAATGAGGGTTCATTAAACCACCTACTTGTGATTGATTATGCAAGTTGTTAATTATTCTAACATACATCTTTGGCAACACAAAAGTCTTACCCACAACACAAGTAAGCATATCATTGTGAGCCTATGGGCCAAGAGTGCTACTGGCAACGAAAAGTCTTGTCACAAACGCAAGCAAAAACGAAAAGACCTGTGGCACAACGCACGCTCTTTGAATGTCTAGTACTCTAGTTCACACCTAATGCTTCAGATGATTGTGTAAATCCAATATCCTTTGTGACTAACACTTGTATTTATGCATTGAGTCTAGCATAACGCGACTATCACCATATTATCTAGACCGGGGATGAAGAGGAACTATCCTAAATGAACACCTATTGTTGCAGGCCCAATCCATAAGGGGAACCGGCCCATTAGGGTTGGGTCCTCTTGCCTTCTATAAATAGAACCTCTCATCATAAAGCATGTTCAATCCCTCTCTCTAGCTCACACTCTCCTATACACACACTAATTATACGAGGCCCCGACTTGACTTGAGCGTCCGAGTACCCTCGGAGCCTATGGTTCCTGGGCCCTCTAACGAGCTTTGTGGTTGCAACTAGCACGACAAGACGAGATGAGCGAGCCGACTCAACCGTGGATCTGAGTTGGAGGTTGTCTCCTGATTATTGAGGTATATCACTATAACGCCGACGGACCGGCCTTTACTTCAACAAGGGACTTGTTGAGTATAAACATTTACCCCACATTATCTTTTTTTTACGGCGAACATTGAATGTTGTGACGTCGCACCCCCCGTCACATGAGAGAGCCTCGTCCAACTCCGGCCAATATGTTGTCTTAACCGGGCCCACTTTGCGTCAAAGTTGGAGAGCATCCAAGGAAAAATCCCACCCAATACGGCCACTTCCGGGTTTGAGGGAGAGCCGAGGCTCGAACCCTGGATCGGCGTGGGTAAAACCCTGGTACATCAGCCTAAGATCTAGGCCTCATTTGCATGCCGCAGAAACTAATGTGAGGGGCAGGGAATGAACCTGGGTAAGTAGGAACACCAGGTTTTTTTCTTACTACTCCATCACCAGCTCATTGACACTTACCCCACATTATCTAACATGTTTATTTTCATGATTATTTGTTGTTTGTCGTTTAGTATTGTTTTTTATTATTGTTTACCCTCTGTTGTACTTGATCGTACACCTCTTGACAGGCCTTGTACTTTTTGCAGTAGATGATTCGTCAAGTCAGCTTCAACATTCTTAGGCTTTGTTAAATAGTAATATGTAAGGTTATACTTATTTCTCAAAAACCACTAAAAGGTTTAGAAAAAGTAACAGGAAAAAAAAAATTCAAACATACTTATTGACTTATATCATTTTCTAAAAAGTTAATAAGTTATACTATGTTAAATAAGTCAATCCAAACACTCCCTTAATACTTGTCACGCCTTGTACTTTCTATAGAACTGTATTAGATTGTTTTTTTTAACCCACAACCTCTTGGTAACGGGACTCCCTTCTTACCCGTACAAGTTATTGGATAATGAATCTTTGGGGTTTTCATTTCATCAGATTCAAATGAATGTATGACTCTAATAAACAGTCTAAATAAGAGGTACAAACAATTGTTACATTTCTTAATAAAAACTAAAATCCAAGTTTTGAAGCCCACAAACAAGAACACATGCATTTGATTCTGAGAATGCACATCAACTAAGTTATTGGATTGTTTAATAATCTTGAGTTGGAAATAAATTGGTTCAGCTGATGACCATTTTCATCAAGTATTCCTTGTGCTCAGGGAAATATTCCAACAAATCATCCTTGGTTACCCACACAAAATCTTTGCATTTGATGTTCACCTTATTTGTTGCAATCACTTGAGATTTAAAGAAAAACCTCTGAAACAAATTCAAAAATATAAAAATTATCGGCATTAATTCTATGGGTGTCCCAACATACAGGCCCAGATCTACCTTTTTTCAAAAAAGAGTGTGATTGCAAGAAGAGAGTATGTATCAACTCGCATGTTTTTACCCAAACAAAAAAAAACATTTAGTTTTAATTGTACATTTGATAAATTGCTACAGATTTGCCCACGATTAAACTCTACGCACAAAAAATGGAGTGGATGGATCATGGATGGCATACCTTAAAAGATTGTTCATCCTTATTCTTCTCAGCAGGTGGCATTGCGATATGGCCCATTGGGCATTTCCAACAAAGTATGTATGAGATAAATCTCCAATAACAGATTCTAGTGCAGATTCTGCACACTGAATGAATAGTTTACTACAAGAAAGAGTACACGAGATCAATGAAAATATGGAAGTAAATTACAAAATTACCTTGCGCAACGTCTCTTCAGACTTGTAAACTTTTTCAGGGAAATGCCATACAGGCTGGCCTTTGGGATGCATCACCATAAAGAAGAAGATAAAGCCTTCTGTCAAGAGCTCTTTGCAATGACCTTCAAGAAAGAGTGCAAGTATTAAATAATAAGCACGACTCGCAGACCGTTTAGATATACCAGAATTTGGTCAAAATGGGTACCTTTTATCATTTGTTTTGTCAGCTTCAGTGATCCTAGGAATATTAAAAATGAGAACCTTTGGGAATACAGAATTTTGTCAAAGTTCACTGTAAGTGTGTCTGAATCTGACGACACTAAAAATAAGCCCTAAACAATTTAAGGGATTAGAATAATTTAAAGTAAACAAGAAATGTCATCAACTACTGCAAGAAAACTACCTAGCATCAGATTTTTTAAGGAATTCTTCAGGATAGGCCCGACGAAACTGTTGCCTCCAACGAAAGCTACACATATCATAATAATATACACATTAGTCCAGAAAAACACAATCAAATAGTGAATTACAGTATTACACAATTATCATCTAATATAATCAAAAGTCATAACAAGAGTCACTAATGACTAATGAGCACAAGACAATGATGATCCTGTCCTGAAATGATAAGTAATGAAATATAAAGACAAGCTATTTGAATTTGTCAAAGATGGTAAATTTAAAAGTTGCGTATACGCATGAAGCATTTGCTTGAAAGAGCATTTCATATAAACAATAAGCCAACCAGCAGCTTCAAGAAAAAGAAGAAATAAAAAACATGTTTGAAAAAAATGAATATTCCAAGCATAAGAAGTGGAAGAAAATGATCTGCACAAGAAAATGGATTCCAAATTCAAACTCGAATTGATGATTACAAAGTATGATCAAGTTTCATGGCAATTCAAGTTGGTTTGACCTTAATAATGACAACAAAAGTACATTATGTTGCTAATTCAGCATTCTACTTATCAATCGAAATTTGCATCAATTTCTTCTTTGTCATTCTATATTAATCAGAATCCAAATTTGCAACAATTTCTCTTTCTTTCTTATTAATCAGAATCAAAATCTAACATCAATTTCTTTCTAGTTTTCTATTAATCAGAATCCAAATTGCATTGACTACTCTTTATTCTGTGTTAATCAGAATTCAAGCCAAAAGAGATCCCTAATTTCTAACTCAGTTGGTACCTTTTTCCTGAGAATATAATGTGCACACGAATACATATAAATCGAGAGGGGTAGAAGTAACTTGTTCTTGAAAGATCTAGCAATCTAGAATCGAGGGGAGCTTTGTATTTGAAATTATTATCAATCAATGAATCTGTGATGACTATTGTCCATCTTTACTTTTGAGTGATTCCTGTTTCTATCAATTGATTTGTGTTGTTTGATTTCTGTTGCTCAATATACTTAAAATGTATCAAATCATTTTATTCAATCTAGTATTGATCCCAAAAAAATTCAAACTGACGGATTAGATAAGTTTCGAACCAGTTTCACCTTTCAAAGCACGAACCAACTCATCTCTAGCTCTTTAAGGTATCGGCTTATTTTTACCTTCAAAACTTATCCAGTTATCTGACACATCTACAAAATGTACTGAAACTTTTTACAAGCAATTTATCCATCCAAGAACTATCCTTGTATATCACTACTATTATAAATTATTGAATTTTTCTTGTAAAATAAATATTAAAGTTTAGACAGTACTTAACTATAAATATTACAAACCTTTTTTAAGTTATATATTTATAAGTTCTAAAGACCTTTACAAGCTCATATTTAAATATAGGGGGAATTTCGTATATAACTATATAAACATGGGTAAATATCATATATAACAAACTAAAAACTAAAAATATCACATGTAGCATAATATTCTTGATGTTATTTTTTTTCAAATAATTGATGTAGCATAATATTCTCAATGTTATTTATTTTTATTTTTTTTAACAGCTCCTGATCTACTCCTAAATCCATCTAACCTGCTCATTGCATGATTTGAACCCTTAACCTTTGAGGAAGAGAGCATCTATTTAACATTCGGATATCATTGGGCCAAATGCCCTTTGATTTCTCGATGTTATTTACAACCACATCTTTGAGTTGACATTTGTATCGTCTTCCTTTTTCTATTTTTAGTTCGCCAGTTTTGTTAGGGGGTTTGTTTCTTTGTTTGTATATAAATAGTCTCTTTGTAATCATTATCGAGTTATCAATCAAATCATTCCCCCCACCCCAAATTATTCTCTCACATTTATCATTCTATCTCGTTTATCTTTTTTTCTCTCATTTCAGCTTTCACACTCGTTATCCTGATCATGTTCATAAGCTCAAAAAGTCTCTTTATGGTTTGAAGCAGGCTTCAAGGCAGTGGTATGACAAGCTTTCTGGTGCACTTAAAACCAAAGGATATATGCGTTCTCCCAATGAGTATTCTTTGTTTTCAAAGACAATGGGAGATTCTGTTGTTCATGTGGTTGTTTACGTCGATGACATTCTTCTCACTGGTAATAATGAACAGGAGATGTCTACTTTGACGTCTTTCTTACATTCCACATTTCAGATCAAAGATCTTGCCAGCCTTAACTATTTTCTGGGCATTGAGGCTCTCCGTTCTGAGTCTGGTCTTATTATGACTCAACGTAAGTTTGCAAATCATTTGTTGCATGAGTTTGCCCCGGACGACGTTTCTTCTGTTTCGTCCCCTTTGCCTTTACATTTACAACTTAAGCTCAATGAAGGTCAAGTTCTTGATGATCCTTTGGTCTATCGTCGGCTTGTTGGTAAACTCAACTATCTGACTCACACTAGGCCTGATCTTGCTTTTGCAGTTCAATTTCTCAGCCAATTCATGAGTGATCCGCGTGTTCCTCATTGGGATGTTGCGTGGCATACTCTTCGTTATGTCAAAGGCACTTGTTCTCAAGGGTTGTTTTTAATGATAATCCTTATATGACTTTATCTGCTTATTGTGATTCTTATTGAGCGGCTTACCCTAATACTCGGCGTTCTGTTAGTGGCTATTTCATTTATCTTGGGGGCAGTCCTATTTCTTGAAAATCCAAGAAGCAAGCCACTGTTTCTCTTAGCTTTGTTGAGGCTGAATATCGCTCTCTTCGTCGCGTCACACAAGAACTTGCTTGGTTAACTCGGTTATTTGTGGAGTTTCGGCTTCCCAACCTCACTCCAGTTCCTCTCAAGTGTGACAGTCAGGCGGCCATCCACGTCGCTAAGAATCCTGTTTTTCATGGGCGCATTAAGCATATTGAGTTGGATTGTCATTTTGTCCTTAAGAAGCTTCAAGCCGGTTTCATTATGCTTTCTCATACGCAGACTTCTGATCAACTTGCGGATTTATTCACCAAGAGTCTGGTTGGTCAACCGCATTCCGATATCATTTCCAAGTAGGGATTGTATACACCTCCAACTTGAGGGGGTGTTGGCGAACTTGTTAAGTTCAACAAGTTCGCTCGAATAGTTTAATTTGTTTATTTGTTTGTATATAAATAGTCTTTTTGTATTCATTATTGAGTTATCAATCAAATCATTTTTCCCCTAATCATTCTCTCTCATTTATCTTTTTTCTCTCGTTTTAGCTTTCACTCTCGTTATCATAACAATTTTATATTTTTCTCTCACGTATGTAAACTTGTATATATTGTATAACAAAATATTAGATAATATATTATACAATACAACATATGATTCATATAAAACATAAAAAGTGTGACATCCATTATTTTCTTGCTTTTAACAACGATAATCATCATTGGCTTGAAGAATAAGAGAAAAGAAAACCAAAATTCTCATTTCTCCAACCATCTAGAATATATTATTTATATAAAGGTTTTATTTAGAAAAAAACATATGGATACCTTGGACTTGCAGCACTAGCAAGGTTCACATGTACCTCTTTGTTCCCCATGGGATGCAATTCTTTGTCCCACCAGAGCCATATTGGACAATATATATTTATTTTTTCTTTTTTATAAAAAATGATAATAAATCATCATGTTTTTATTAGTTTCTTTTTTTTTTCAAATTATCAAGTACTTTTTCAACCTTTTTTTATGAAAAATGCTATTAATCAATGATTCCATGTTGATTTTAACAAAATTGTATCGTTTTTGGAATTCGAAGGTCATAATTAAACTTTTCATCAACAACCACCTCCATCAACCAATAGTCCAATACACATGCAAACACTTGAGAGGCAATCATGATTTTCATCAACCATTTTTTAAGGGTAAGGGGTATACCTTATCATCATCTTGCTCATCACTTTGCCAACTGCGCGTCACGTCAACAGTCAGAAAAGTGGTGCGCAAGTGACGGTGCAAGGGAAATACTCATCTCCATCACCTTGCCATCACTTTGACACATCATCAACACATTTTTTTTTCAAATAATAATATTAAAATTATAAAAATAAATATAACATACAATAAAAATTAAAAACATACTATTTAAAAATTAAAAAAATACAATAAATTTACTGAAGCGATCGTTCATAAACATGATCAATCAATTCCGCCGCCAGTTGATTATGAATTGTTCGATCCCGTATCTCTAATAGGTTAGCGGTTTTTGCGTCGATATCAAGTTCTACAATAGTCGGCACTTCTTCGTCGGGATTGTATTGGCAAATTGCAACTCCGTCATCCTCTATAATCATGTTATGCATGATAACGCACGCGTACATGACGTGTCTCATTCGCTTTTGAGACCAAATACGCGAGGGTCGGAAAATGATATGTCACTTGTTCTTCAAAAGAGTAAACGCACGTTCGACGTCTTTTCTCGCCGACTCATGCGCCGCTTTGTAGGTTTGACGTCTTATGCCTTCGGGATAAGTAAGAGACTTGACAATCGTGGCGTAGTCAGGATAAATTCTATCTGCAAGATAATAACCACGTTTATATATAATGTCTCTCAACTCAAAAGATGAATCGGGTGCGTTTCCAGAAATCATATCATCAAAGCCCGTCGCCTACCGTCTTCGGTTTATACGAGCGTTTCGGGATGTACGACGTAGACGTCGTACATTTTGCCACCACGTAACCGCCGCGATTATCATGGTCCGGAACATCAAAGGCCGTCGCCTATCGTCTTCGGAAGATGAAGTTGACATGTTGGTATTGATTGGGTCGTAAGTTTAAAAAAAGATGGAGTTTTTATAAAATTTGAGAGAGAATGAGATGAATGATATAGTGAAAATGGTGGAAATGAGATGGGTTTTAAAAAGTGTGTGATGGTTTAAAAATAATAATTTTTTTTTGAACCCCTAACGGTCATATTGACCAGTCAACGCGCCTCTCTCTCTCTCTCTCTTTGGTTTACCCCGTCACTTTTTCGACGCGCATAACCCACGCCTCGGTCACGCCGACCAAGGGGGCGGTGTGCCCTTGGTCACGGCATGACTTTCGCCCTCCACATCACCCACGGCGTGAATTATGTTATGCATACCCGGACGCCTTAATTAGAACTAAGCTTTAGTTTTTTGTAGAATTAATTTATAAGATTTAAGTCATTTTTGTTGGAAATCAGGCCCAAAAACACGAACACATAATTTGATCTCAATCAAGATCGAATCTTTTATCAATATTGAAAACCAAAAACTATACTTTACAATGACCACTAAACCATATATTTATACTAGAAAACTAAACTAATACTGACCCAACTCAATAACTATTAAATAACAAAATAAATAAACAAATTAACTCCTAGTCTAATACAAACTCAACCAAACAATTAATAAATAAATATTAATAATTATTTTTAATCAAGATTAATCTTTCATTCTCTCTCTTAATTTTAATTTGTACCTCCTGAATCACTCGGGTCTTCAATGCCACTTCTGAACTCACCCTTCACAGGTTTCTCACTGAATCTTCCACAATGATCCATATCACCATCGTTCTTGATCTATCACAGATCTTCTTCTACGCAGCTCTCACAGCCTTTTGAACGATCTCTCACGGATTGGATGTATTCTTCACTTCGTTTAAACCGCTCACAGGTTCTAATACTTTTTCATTTATATCACACCATACCAACCTGAATCATACAAGTAAACACTTTGCAGATCCCTACACCCTTTGCGTAGGTGATTGATCATTTACTCAATCTAAATCGCTCGTATCGATATCTTCTTTGGTTGACCCGCACAACCTTTCGTTTGAAACTTCACAGACGCTTTCACAATTCGAGCTCTCATTGGTCGAATTTCAGCAACTTCCTTCTATCTTCTTTCACTTGCAGCCCTACAGCCACATGAGCTGCTCCTCTTTCTCGGAAAAAGGACTCTCAAACCGGCTTTCTTTTTCCCTAAGCTTTGATACCAATTGTTGGAAATCAGACCCAAGAACACGAATACAGAATCTGATCTCAATCAAGATCGAATATTTTATCAATATTGAAAACAAAAAACCACACTTTACAATGATCACTAAACCATATATTTATACTAAAAACTAAACTAATCTTAACCCAACTCAATAACTATTAAATAAGCAAATAAATAAGCAAATAAATAAACAAACTAACTCCTAGTCTAATACAAACTCAACCAAATAATTAATAAATAAATATTAATAATTATTTTTATTCAAGATTAATCTTTCATTCTTTAACAAAATAAATCTGTAAAATATAATAATTTAATACGTCTACAAGACGTTTATGTTACAAGAAATTAACACCAGTGAAATGAAGAACAAGATTCAAACAAAGCAAACTTTATTTAATGTTTGTCACAAAGCAAACTTTATTTTAGCATCTTTAGTTTTATGTTACTAATATCACAATCACATATTAAAACGAAGTGGGGAAACAACTTAATCTAAACCATTTTAGAGAATTTTGACATTGCCAAATCTATTCATGATATAATAAACAAACTTCAATAAGAGAACTTAATTCATGTTTTCTTAATCTTTAAAGTTCGCTACCATTTGCTTGAACATGAGAATGTACCATGAGATATTGACCTTTCTTGCACGTCAATTCTAAATCTTCACAAATGTCACCATGTGGGGCTCCTTCATGCGACTATTGTTTGTTTTTATCTGTATCGCACTATATGGAGCATGATCTTACTTTTGCATATTGAGATAACAATCAATATCAAGATGTTACACGTTCCTTTAGTTCTTTACACAAATTTCACTCGTTCGTGTCTAAAAACGATTGGTAGTGTATCCCTTCTTGGTTGAAGTTACGTTTATCATGCCATTTGAACTATAAACATTTCCATCAATATTGAAGGTACGCAAGTGGGTGTTTATTCGTGCTTACAACCTAATTATTGCGAATTCATGTCTGACGCCGTAGCTTTGACAAATCCGATTATAAATTTGATGTACATATTTTTCTAGTTTTTAGGGTGAAAGTAATTGAACTTTGAGAAGCATATATAGAACTATTACTTCAAACTCGGTGTTTAATTAAAAACTAGTTGACACTGTCACGTAGAGGTGCATAAGGTGATGGTGGTGATGAACATATCTGATGGTTCTCGACGTGATTACGTAAAGAACAGACGGTGTAGTGGGGTTTTGCCGACGTAAGTGTGGCTGTGGTGGCAGCGTAGGGGTAGTTGGTGGTTTTTCTGGTGAGGTAGTGGATAAGGTGGTGGTGAGAGGGGAGACAGGTTGGTGATGTTTCCACCGTGAACTCAAGTGGTGGTAGTGGAGGTGGTGAAAGTGACGAGGAGAATGCTTGAGGATAGACACTATACATAACTAGATTTTTGAGGAAACACAAAGTACAAAAATGTTTTTCCTCCTAGTTTTTGAGGAATGTCACATGTTAACCCACAATTCTACCAAACATACTTAGGGAAAACCTTTAAAAAAGAGTAGCAACAAGTGAAAATGTTCATTCAAACCATGTCAAATATTAATAATAAAAAATATATATAATTTACTAAAAACAAAAAGAAAAGAAACGTGGTTGGTATTTCTTCGCTACCTACTAAAAACAAAAAGGAAATCCATACTAGACAACTGGACTACCCCTTTTTTTGTATTTACATACTCCTTCACTACCTTCTCTCCTTACAAACCACCATGGAAGCAGAACTTGAAGCTTTCATGTTCAACCCTAAAGATGGAAAGTGAAAATATAAGGAAGAAAAGAGGCGTTTGAGGTTGGTATTTCTCCTCTCCTTCCCGTGAGAAACCTCACGCTTCACCCTCACCCACCCCCTCACGCCATCACGGGGGTGCCCTTCTCCCTCACGCCGTGAACAACCCTCACGGAGGGGCTCACGAGTGGTATACCACTTGATCTTAGTTATTTTTACCAAATATACTTCATCCCCTATTAGACAGTCATATCATCTTTCACATTTTACTTAATACGATGGTACGTTTAATTTATTCCTTTTGTTTGATATTATAATATAAAAATTGAAACGATGAAATACTAGTTATAAATGATTTCCAAAGAAAACATCAAAATTATATAACTTTTTAACATTAATTATTACATAACTCTAACATAAATTTTGATGTGAAATTCATCTAATTGAAGTTTTGTATTTTATTATTTTTATAATTTTGATTGATGTTAAAAACTCCATTAAAAATTTTAATTTATGAATGCTAATGCCTCTCAATCAGGGTCTGACACATGGTATGCTCTGATTGTCACTTTTTTTCGGTGTTTTTTTCAATTATATACACACACAAAATCTGATGCGCCAAGTAAATGAGATTGGACAGGAGCCCAGCTGGTCCGCGCCTTGGTTACTCACCCGCGAGAAGCATGTTCGAATTCCAGCCTCCCCTCCCCCCAGTTTTCGGTTCGTTAACGTCAGTAGGTCCCTCTACTAATGTCATAATTAATTTTTTATTTATTTATTTTTATTTCATTTAAATTAAAAAAATAATTTTAAAAAATTATTAATTTTTTCTTAATAATTTAAATCTTTATAATTAGTTGCTATAATTTTAAAAAATTATTTTTTTTAAGTTACAAATGTACCGTTGTAATATACTTATTTTTATCTACGTTGTTTGAAACCGAGTCGCCTCTACTCGCGCCTTACTACAACGTGCGGGTATGTTTTTACTAGTTTTATGATTTTATCATACTACCATATTCTGGTTAATTTTTATATTTATTAAATATTAATATACAAAATCAAATTTAATTCATGAAAAGTACATTTTAAAACAATCTATTGGAGGCTCTTAAAACGGGTGCATTACTAAGCATGGAATTTAAGTTTTCATAAATTATTTATAATAGCCATTGAAAAGTTAAGAAACTATTAGGAATGTTAAATAAAAACAAATAAACTTGTTCCCGGTTAGCATATATAACTAACAATCTAACTAAACAAGTATGAAAACGCAATGAGGCCTCACTCGAGTAGTCAATTGAAACTTTGAATTTGTTAATTAAAACATAATTACAATATAAATAACAACTCCCAGCTCTAGCCTCTAAGAATAAAGCTCCTCACTACCGATTCTTTTTTACGATGGCGTTAACTCCATCTGTTCTTATCCGCTACTCTAGTAACACGCAAGTCTTAGTGCCTTCGGGATGATGATGCAATCCCTATGGATTTTGTTGCATCCAAAATCCGTACCCTTAGGTTATGGACTCGTGTAGCAGTATTAGTAAGTATCTTCCTAGTTTAGATCCGTCTCTCGTACGGGGTAATTTGTTTTCTCCTTTCTTCGGGTCAAAATGTAAGTTGTGACCACGAGAAACCAAAGCTTATGGTCATTCTAACGCTCAAGTCAGTTGGAACCACATTGTAAGATCCTATGTATGTATGTAATAGTGTATGTAAAGATGAGAGAGTTGGGTGTGTGTGTGTGTATGTGTGAGTGAGAGAGAAAGGGAGATAGTGTGTGTGTGTGAGAGAGAGAGAGAGAGGGAGGGGGAGGAACCACTAGGGATGAGATCGGTACTCTACCGGTACCTAAAATACCGATACCGAATTTCTTGAGAAGTGGGTACCGAATACCGTACTGAATCTATCAGTACAGTACCGGTACTCGTTACAAAATGCTCATCTCTAGATGGTATCGGTACCGTACCGATAGCGGTACCGAAATTACCGATACCGAATTTTTGGAAATGTAGGTACCGAATACCGTAACGAATCTATCGGTACGGTACCGATACTCGTTACCAATTCGATATGTTAGCGGTACTCGTTACCAAATGCTCATCCCTAGAAACAACGTTGTCTAATATTATGCGTGAGCTTCCTATTTATAGAAAGGTGTTGGGTCCACCCTAACTCAGGATTACTGAAGTTGGGTCAACTTGGGTTGGGTCTGTCTTGTTGAGTTGGGTCCAATACAAGGATACTTCATCAGATTTGTTTTATATTGTTCAACGATGAACAAAAGTCCCCGTATGCATATATTGTTGGGTTGAATAAGAAATATGCACTAGCAAGTGTCGGACCCATGAATTTTTTCATTGGTGTCGTTAATTTTCGGTGTTCCAATCACTCGATTATACATTGTTCGGTTTAAGTCGGGCCATGTCACGTATAAAAGGATAATACAAAATCCATTAGAAAATGCATAATAAAAATATGTCATTCAATTTGAACATATCTTTCCATATACCCTAAAGTTAGAAACTTAAACTCAAATCAACCAACAAGTTTCATTTAATAATGGTTGATGAGTAATCAACAATTCAACATTCAAATAATCAATCTAAATATGAATCAATAAAACTATCAAAGAATCATGTCATGCAAGAAAAATTTTGTCACACCTCTCCCATGTCGAGCTAGACATACAGTTGAATTTACATAGTTCAAGTAGCAGAAAATAAGATACTTTACTACATTCATACTTCAAATACAATACCAAGTTTTAAGATCTCTAATAATCCAAGTAGAAAGTCAAACATATTGAAGTACATCAATACTTAATTTCAAAATTATATGACTTCAATCACAATCATCAAAAGATTTCACTTCCCATTTAGCCTTTCAAGCCTCTAGCTACACCCAACAAGCCAACTATCGTCCACCTGAGATGTGTAATCAAAACAAATCAATGTTAATTTACATTGGTGAGTTCTTAAATCGTATTCATATAAAAATACCAAATTAATCATAGTCTAGGAAGTGATTAGAATTTAAATGACTAAAACCATGCACATGTAAATTTCACAATCATCAAGTAGTGTGGGAGTGAAACCCAAGTGTAGAAAACTAGAGGATGGGTGAATAAGTTTTCTTAAAGATTTGTTGTTTAATTTGATATTTAAAGACCAAATATTAAAGAACATAACTTGTTGACGTATATAAAATAAATAAACAAGTAAGTAAGTAGATTATGGACAGAATGGCCTTTTTCCAAAATCTGTCTCCTCGTTGTTGATTCCCGAGGATCGGGTCTTCGGAACAAAAAAGACATGCTTTCGCTAACGCCTTCTTTTATTCATCGTTCCACGGTTTTGATTTCATTTACGTCTTTGTTCGTTCTCTTGCGGGAGTGGCATCTCTCCCATTGATTCTTGATTTTTGTCACTTGAATTGGATTGGTCATTGTTGGGTTGGCAGTAATCTTGTGCGTTTGGTGTTTCTTACGATAATCGGAATTAGTTGTATGTTGTTTTTTGAGTATGTTGCCACAACAGGAAGTGCCCAAATTGTGTATTGGGGTAGCTAGTGTTGGAATTGTGGAAAATATTGTTGGTTGAATTAGGGTAGTGACAGTTGAGTTGGTTCGTGTTGTGACGTTGTTGTTGTCGTGATTGTTTGCGAGGCTTTTGGTAGGGTTGGTTTTTTTGGGTCAATATAATTATTCCATTTGGAGAGAGTAAAAAAACAGAATTGATATTTAAATTGTGGTGTAAAAGTTCTAGTTAAGTTGGTATTTTTATAGGGTTGAAAAGTAATTTTTTTTAACCTCAACAGTACCCTAACAGCTCCTAGCCGTTACCCAACGTTCATATTTCATCGATTGACCACCGATTTGGTGACTTTTTCCTCGACCCCGAAGGACAGGGTTACCGAGCGACGGTCTCTGAGCCCCACTCCGAGCGCCCTAAACATGAATGCATCATTAAGAAAAGGCATGATGAACATACGGCCCCAAAAGTCTTGGTTTTTACACCTACTTTACGAAATACAAAATTACAAATCACCATTACCTATATAAAAGAATACAAAGATATTATTATATACAAACTATTATAATGTACATAAAAAACTTTATAATACATGCCTCTTAAATAAAGGAATCAATCAAAAATCTTTTTGTTCAAGACTCTTCGATTGTTATAATGGAGAATTATACTCCTCTAAGATTCTTCAACCCACAAAAGGGTTTGATACCCATTTGCCTCAAAGATAAAATAGACTTTGTCAATGCAATGTACAACTCCCGACGCACAAGGTGCAACCCTAGTATTTTCACTATATTTTCTCTCTCATCCTAAAAAAAGTAAAAAAAAACAAAAAGAAAACACTGAAAAGTCAACAACAAGAAACGCGTATCGTTCCGTCATGCACACGCATCAAAAAAGTCAACTTCCACCGGCAGCGGTGGTGCTTGTGGTGGCTACGTTGGTTGATAACCACGGGAATGATGGGGAGTTATCTCCGGTGACGGGACTGACAAGCTCATCTAATCCTTCGAAGAAGTCCTCGTCCATTACCATATCAAAGTTGTCATCGTCGGTGTCGTTGTCGTTGTCTTCCGCTTTCTCCGTCGCCGGAGACAGGCTAGTTGGCGGAGAAATCGGCGGAGATGAAGTGGGTTTGTTTTTTGTGGTTTCTTCGTCGCCGGAGGTGGTGGGTTTGGCTCTGGTGCTTCCGGCTAAAGAATTCCGGTGAGTCGGAACTGGGTGGCTGTGCTCGCCGGTGAAAGTGACTATGAACATGTCCGGGTCGGATCTATTTCGCTCCACTTGTTTTCGGGCCAAACAACCCTTTGATGTACTACATCTGTAGTATCCTCTGTTCATAAAATTAAAAAAAAAAAAACAATTTTAATAATTAAATCAAGAAAAAAAATTTCAAGATATTATTAACCAAATTTACATCAAAGTGAAAAATAAAATTTTAAATCGAAAAGTTTCATCCTTTTTTGACTTTTGTTCATCGTTTTCTGCGCAAAAAAAAATATCGAGCTTTTAAAAAATAAACGGAGGAAAATTACAAGTTCTTTACCCATTTTTTATATTTAATATGAATATATACCAATAATAAATGAAAAAAATTCAAAAATTTATTGAATCCAAAAAAATCCAATTGAATGTAGGAAAATTATATTATAATATTTACAACCCTCTTTGCTAATTGCTATAAAATTGGAATTAAAAAATAAAAAATGTGAAATTACAAACCTTGGATATGGAGAGCCTTTGATGGGTTTTTGACCGTATTTTCTCCAAGACCACACATCGGAGGATAATCCCTCAGCAGGCACTTGACAAACTCTTTTCATTTGATTCTTTCTGTAAATAAATTAAATCAAATAAACAAAATTAGAAAATGTTTTTAGTAAAGAAAAATCAACCTAATAGAGTAAGAAACCTATAAATAATATGGAAAAGATTTAGTTTTAATTCTCAAATAAATGAGTAGACAAGTTTACTGCATGTGGGTATACCCGAAAATTTCTTGTTTTTCTGTCATATACCATACATGTAAATAAAAAAAATTATAAAAAAAAAATCCAAATTTAAGAAAAACCCATAAAGAAAATGTCAGAAAACTGTTTCTTTACCTTTTTTTGGACCTTGTACTTTGTGCATTAGGAGTTGTACATCCAGATACACAAAAAGATTGTTGTTTCCCCTGAAGTTGTTTCTGCTGCTGTTGCTGCTGATAGTGGTGGTGGTGGTGGTTGAGGGATGGATCTTGTAACCCTCCAAGAAGAGAGAGGGGTGAGATTGGCAAACTTTGTGGAGATTGAGGTGGTTTCTGTAATTTTGGAAACTCTAGGGGTCTGTTTAGATCGTTCAAAAACTGTTCAATACTGTTGTCATTTCTAGTTTGAAATGGATCTGGAAAAAACCCAATAAAATTTTCATCTTGCGAACTTTTTTGCTGATTATAAGGTTCTACACACCATGAAGAAGCTGCTCCGGCGCCGGCGGTGGTTGAAGCGGCGGAAGAGGAGGAGGTGGTGGTGGTGGTTGTGGAGGAGCAACAGCCTCTGACCACCGCATGCAAGTCCCAATCAACCTCCATTGCTTGACCTTTAGGCTGGTTTTTAGAGAGAGAAACCAGAGTGCTGACTTTTTAGAGAGAAGAGGTCTCCAAGAGATTTTGGGGTTGAAATGAAAAAGAGGTTTAATTTATAAATATTTTTTAGAGTGTGAGAAAAAGTTCGGGCAGGAGAGAGAGAGAGAGAGGTCGGGCAGGAGGGAGAAAAGGGCAGCTGGCATTCACAAGAATCCTAGAGAGAGGTTTTAGAGGGAGACAAATAGGGCGATTGGCAACCCAAGGCCTTATCTTGTAAATTTGCATTTTGGTACATAAAGTTTTAATCTTTATGCAAATTCAACCCAATATGTTTTTTTTATATTGTTATCATCACATAATTTCTGTAGATAAAGTTTCAATATCTTTATGCAAATTCAACCCACAAGATTAATTATATTTATTATATATAAAACTCATAATAATATATGATGTCATTGAAGAATTAACTTATATACTTGATCAATAGCATGAAATGACATATGAAACTTCAACACATACGGGCTTTTGCTTTCTTTTTGTTAAATAGTCGGTGCATGTTATCTAAATTGTCACGTAAGGAAATAAATATGAATGATGAATCATAATAAAGGAATTTATTGAATAGTGACGATTTTGTTGCATGTTAAAGGTAAAATATAAAGATATTGCTTGTTAAAGATTGGGTTAGATACTACATGTGACTTCTAGGAGTTAAAGATTGGTTTAGAGTGGGTACTAACTCTTGTTGTTATTACAAATCTTGGGTAGGATGTTAGCCATAAAAATCATTGGTTTTTAGTTAGAACTACATTTCATTAATCATCCATAACAACCATCACATAAAATGAAATAGTTAAACAGATTATTTTTCAATGGCCTCTTGGTTTAGTGACATTTGGAGTTTATCCCTACAGTCACACATATGGGCAAATATGTAGATTTTAGAAGTAGATTTAAGAGGGGGTGCGTTTGCCGTTCAAAAAAATAAATAAATAGTTCATTTATTTGATACTAATTATTCTTTCAATCATAAAAGAAAATAAATATTTTTGTTATTATTAATTGTCACCATAGATATTTCCAATAATATAATCTTAATTTATTCCATTGCTAATCATCAATGACTAATTGATACAAGTTATATTGATAAGTTAGTTTATTTTATTTTATTTTAAAAGTTATTGGTTGAACCAAAAGGAGCAAGGAAGTTTGATAGTCACTAGATTGGTCTAATTTTTGTAATTAATAAAGGTTTCTAACGTTTTCGTTTTATTGTTATTTCATACTTAAACTGTCGCACGTAGAGTTGTTGAGGTAAATATTTAAACAAAAATCTATTGTGACCCTAGTATAAGCGTATGATTTTGTCACCGGAAAACATTTAATATTTACTAAATAACATTTTATCAAAATATATGAGATGACAACTTATAAATAAAAATTTAAAACAACTACTAATCATGAAAAATTATATTCCTAAAGATGACAGACGATGGTTTTGTTTGTGCGTGGGAAATCGTCACCCTCAACATTTTACATTGTCTAACTAAAAATGCAATTATCTATTTCCAAACTTTCCAAAATTGATTTTTTATTTATTATCAATCCTTTTGAATTGTCTCACCAAAAATGCAGTATTCCAAACAGCACAGAATGGATTTCAAAGTTTTAAGAAACCCTAGGCAGTTTTGAAATAACTAAAAGCCAATGGACTAAAATGTAAGAAATATAAAAACATGGGGACCTTAAATGTAATAGTGGGAGATTTCTCTCTCCGTGTGGGTCGCATTGACTTATTAAAAAGTCAAAGGGGTAGGTTTTAAATTTTATTAAAATAAAATACATCAAAGAAAATGTCAACACGTTCTTTTTGAATTTTGACAACATATTTCAATGGTCTGATTTCGTTTTGAAATATATAAATCAATAAAAACTCTTCAAATTAAGGGGACTCAAAAATTAGAAGACTTGTAAAGTGTTTGGAGAATAAAACTGAAACATTATACTTCTAAGAAAAAAATAGTCAACCAATTAGTTATCAAAAACCTGAGGTTAGCACCAAATGATGATCCTTAATAACACGAGCATAACAAGTTAATATCGGACTCATTACCTCGGGACAATATCCACAAGAAGGTCATGCGTTGAACACATAGGAAAGTTAGACACATCGTTGTATGCCCTATGGTAACCAATGGTGGCATCAAAACTCATTATAAAAAACAAATCATAACTGAAAAGTTTGAAGCGTCGTTGTAATGAGTTGGATGCACTGTTAATCTGTTATGACATGTTTAGATATGTCCTTGTAATCAATAGGGAATCGGGCTTTTTTAGGGGGAAAACGTCATTTAGCAAGCAAAGTTTGATCGTTAAGTGACAAATGGGAAATTTGGGATAAGTTGCAATCCCCGCCATGACCCTAATATTCTCCACTTGTCTAACTGTTGCTGAGTAGTTTTTAGATATTAAATGAACCTCCCAGAAACTCCTTAGATAATATAGAACTAAACCGTCATCTTTTCATAGAGTTTTATTGCTTCATATATTCATGAAGGACCGCTACTCCAAAGAGTATTACACCTTTGATCGTGAAATATCGATTGTTTGTTAAACCTTGTGAATTGTGTAAAAGTAGGATACTCCAAATCCGGTAGTCAAAAAAAGTTTTATAAAACGTTCTTGGGTAATATTCATCTTTATGTTGAAGATGGTGTATTGAACTAATAAATACTAAAGGGCTTGTAGCATAGTAGTATCAAGGTGTAGTAAATGTGTTTCTTACCAAGTGTTTGAGGGTTCCAATCTCATGGTCGATATTAATATAGATTTAAGAGTAGTTTAGAGGTTGTGTGAGTTAGCTATTATAAAAAAAACTAATAAATCATTAGATATTTTTTATGAACGACATAGTAAGAGTATAGTCAAATAATGAGAACAAATTTTTTGATTTTATAGTATAATTTAAAATCTAATGAAGTATATTAAGATATTTTATATGAAAATTAATATAAATTGCATTAAACGAAAAGTAAAATTGTACAACTACATTATACGTATTTAATTTATTTGGTGTTAGCCTAAAAAACACGATCGTATAAAATAATAGCGTAATTTTATTTTTTTATCTATAATTATAAGGTACTTATAAAATTATTATTAATAATGACACACTTGTTCCATACCAATCATAATAATATACTTTCTTATTTTTCTTCGATCAAAACAACATAATTCTATGCATAATAACATCATATACCTTTTGATCGTTAAATTTTATAAAAGAAAATAAAAGATGTTATTGTTTACTATTCATTAAGAGATTATTACTCTCGTTTTACAAGACATGTCTTATTTTTTCATAAATAATGTTATTGAGGCTATTTTATCTATCAGTTTATTAAGTTATACAAATGACAAATCTTACAAACAATCAAAGTTGATTAAGATAAATACAAGAACCACATATATATTTAGGGAATGGATCATTTGAGAACTTCTAAATATTTTGAGAACTCGTCAAAAATCCAATCAAAACTATTTTTTTTACTATTTTTATTGTTAGAATACAATATAAAAAAATGAATTTATATATGTAAATTTACATGTCTTCATATATTAAAAAAAATATACACTTGTGTAAGTTTACCACTTACACATGTGTAAGTGTTAAACATTTACACATGTATATAATTTTGTTTAAGAATAATTTAGAGAGAATGGATGAATTAATTAAAGAGATAAATCATTTTTTATGTTATATTTTAATAATAAAGATAGTGAAAAAAAAATTGTTTTAATTGATTTTTTGACGAGTTCTTGCGAGTTCTCAAGTATTTATGAGTTCTCATTTGAAACTAACCCTATATATTTAAACATGTTATTTTATGCGGATATCAACTTAAAATTAATTTTCCATTATACGTGACCCATATCACATAATACTTTCATAGTCGTGTCTAAACAACTTTTAAAATAATTCATGTGGATAAATTCGAACTTTTTTAACAAATATATTTATTAATTCAATGCTTTGAAACTTAATTAGTTCTTAGTAGTCAAAAGAATTTTTAACTAAATACACCACCAAATTATTTGTTAGAGAATTATTTAAAACTTTTTTATGCGTCATGCTACGTTTTAACTTTTATCGCGTTTGAGTTTTTAAATTTTTATAAACAATGTGGCCCACGAATTAATGAGGGCCGTGTTAACCGGGCTCTGTGTGTAGAACACGTCGTGAGTTGTGACAAACAGCTTTTTATTTTGCAAGTGTTTGTATTCTTTTAAAAATACAATCTTTTATTATATCGATATAGAAAACATGAATTAAAATATAATGTTACACCAATTTCGTATTTAATATTTCAACTATAAAAATATAACACTACCACATTAATGATCCATGTGTTACATAGGTAGTTTAAATAAATACTTTATTTATAAATTTACTTCTAAAAATGTTATAATTTATAAAAAATTAAGTTATAACAATGTGAAAGTAACTTATATTAGAAGTAAAAAAGTAAAATTCTCTAACTAATAACGAAAAAATAAAACTAGTAATAACACAACCAAACGGAGATTCAGATTTATGGTGTATGAGCCAATGTAATTAAAAACCGAAATTGCAATCTCATAGAAAATGAAAAAAATAACATAAAAAATGTAAAAGGCACGGTGCATAGAAAGACAGAAACTCCACTCTCATCCACGTCAGAGCGGCCAGACTCCTTTCCCATGGAGTATTTTTTTTATATATAAAACTGAGTTTTTTTATAATAAAAAATATCAGTTAGACCTTCTAGTTGTAGTTGGTAGTGAATAGAACCTTACGATGAGTGATGACCCTTCAACTAAGAAGTCCTAGTTCCAGCACTGCACATAACCTCCTCTTTCCTATACTTACCATGTGTGTGGACAAACAATGGCCTTGAAAACCGCCCCATCTCTCCTCAACGTCGGCCGCCCTGTCTTTCACCTCAACCCACGAACGTTCGCGGGCTCTCCATTACATATGGTCTTAGTCACACTATCTTACTAAACAACTACATTGATTATATATATTTCACCTACATTAACTACACTATAGACTATTGTATAGCTGGCTTGTTAAGTAATGAGATTATTTAAATCGAAGCAAAATCACTTAATAGAAAATAAAACTACGCTTAGCTTCATTTAAGTATTGGTATGAAGTTTGTAATCTTAAATCAAAAGAGCAAGAAGTTCGTAATATTTCATATCAGTAATATACAAATGGCTACATAAAAAGCAAAACAAACCCAGTAATATCCCACTCGTAAAGTATGATATGGGGAGGATGAGATGAATTCATTTAAGTTTGTTTATATGAAGATTTGTATACCTGACAATCTTGATCCAAAGTAGAAGAAATAGGTTGGTTTGGGTAATATTTTTTGTATTTTGGGTTGAATTGGGTAACACCATAATACAAAACAGGTTGAAGTGGGTAACACCTTAAAAAAAATTTGGTCAAGATGGGTTGCCTAAAAACTATGTAAATTTAGAATGGGTTCAAACGGGTATCAGATTTTGGTACTTATTTCAACCCGTGCCACTTTTTGGTTACAACACATTCTGATCCGAAGCAAATTGATACTTTTTTAAAACGACCCGTTTTGACCCAAACTTATTTTGGTTATAACCCATCCTAACCCAAACTCATTTTGACCCGTTACCCAACCCACATGTTTTGCCACGCTAATGAAGAAGTCTATGAATTCATTGATTTAATCTAAAACCCAAAACTACGCATAATAAAACAATATTAGACAATATCATATAAGACCATATGATACATACCTTAAACTAAAACTATATTAGATACATTTTCAGTGTAAAATGTATAGTGTAAAATGTATAAGTTTTAGATGAGAAAATTACGATGAAAATACAGATTTAATATTTAGCTTTCTTCACTTTGTTTCATAAATCTTTAGCTTTCTTCACTTTGTTTCATAAAATTTATAAAGTTTATGAAAACAAACACAAAACAAAATAACTAAAATTTTAATTTGTGATTTAAAATAGTCTTTTTATAAAAAAAAAACTATTTATATAAATTTAAATATCATGTGGGCTTAGTTGCACTTGCTAATATACATCAACACATAAAGCTTGACTTGACAATTTGACTAGTTTTGGTTAGAGGTGATCCACTCCTAATCACAAAATGTATGGCAACACGTTGATGGTGAGGCTATGCACTCCCTAAGTACCAAACCCATTTTCTTTTCAAATTTTCCTATTTTCCTATTTTTTATTTTTTTCAGGATAAGCAATAGACATGTATGCATATTATATGACCCATTTAGAATTGTATTTTGTGAGTTGTGTAAAGATTTTGAAAAAATAAATATAACGAAAGAAAACACGTTCGCGATGGTTTGGGACACAACTCAAGTCGTTATGATCCTCTTGAATATTTTTTGAATAAACCTTATGGTTCAAGTCGCGGATTAGTATTAAGGTGATCTTCATCCTAGCTTTTAGGTATCGACTTGATCTTTGTTGTTACCGGTTAAAGTGTTAAACGATCGATTTTGAGTAAAAGGGGTTTAGTGCAATCAGTTATACACAATGGAAAAACATATTATTTTTTTGGGAAAGAATTAACTTGGGAATTATATGTGTAATGAAACTTTAACGACAGAAATGATAACTGAAGGACTAACATGATATGAACACTAATGACATCAATTAGAGCACGAAACCATTGAAGAAGAGTTCAAATTGCCTTCTAATAGCAAACATCATGGATGTAGTATATTCTAATTACATATTAAAGAAATCCTAACCAAAAATTAATAAAAAAGAATAAAAAATAGATTTAAATGACTATTTGATAAGCTTGACGAGACAAAACATGTGGGTCGGGTTGGGTAGCAAGTCAAAACGAAAACTAACCAAAATGGGTTCACCCACTATACTTTTTGTATGACGACAGCGATGGTGGTCATGGCAGCTTTGATGACGGTGGTGAGTGGTGGCGATACACAGTGGTGGTGGATGGTACTGGCTAAAGTTGTCACAATTTAAGTTAGCAAATTTGAGTAGAATTGACCTGTTATAAAATTTAAGTAGACCAATTAACTCATAGATACAAAAAAAAATGACTAAATCAACTTGTTTCTTGATGAATAAATTATAATTACCGAGGGTGCAATTCAATATAGTTTTTTTTAACGGCAACACCTAGATATTATAGGATAATTGAGTTTCTCCGGGGCAATACCTAGAATATGCAGGGCAGCCCACCACAGGAGGAAACCCTCAATTGAGTAAACCCCCTGACCTAGCCACAGACCCTTTTTTTGCTGTGGCCAGGATTCGAACCCAAGACGTCCACTATGGGAAGTCTTGGGGCTACCATTGCACCAAATGGCCAACGATTTTTCAATATAGATGAGCAATTGTTTCCTCCTTTTGTTTGTTTCACGATCAAAGGCTAAAAAATAGTTTACGTATGTATGTGTATAAATCCCTTAATCATCTAGTGATGGAAAGAATTCCACTAATCCATGAGCGAAAGCGACTAGTCCAACGGTCTAACCCACTATGAGGGGCCTTTTGTTATTTGCTAGTCAATTTCTTTCTTCTTTCAATTTCTTTTTGTCGAAACGACATTCCATCACTACATGTCCAATCATTTTCACATGGGAATATATGGTTAAGGACTCTAAAACTAGTCCTTTTCTTGCATCCAACTTTCCTGTTGTAATAACCAAAAAAAAACTTAAATTTGTAACGTTTCCTCTATAAAAAGTTTGAACAATTCTCGTTTTACACATTTAAAACTACATGAAAACACGCTCGTGCACCAATTTGGTCAATATTTATGTTCTACCAAGTGCCAGCTTTGTCTTTAAGTTTTAAGTGTTATACCCTTTCAAAGTGAGTCTTAAACTTGGTTTAACCAATCCTTAATTACTCTTGATCTTAGTTAGATTGTTAGTTATATAATTGTGAATTCGGAATTGGGTTGACAAGCCCAGGCGGTTCTTATTGGGCCTAGGCCCGGTTTTTATGTCCATCTCTAGCTTACCAAGCCCAATCCCACCTGAATAAAGAATCTGTAACTCAATTGTTTGAAAATGAAGTCTATACCCAATAGGCCAATACCGATTGTACCACATACACCAAGATTTATAGTCTTCTCCAAGGTGAATAAACAAGAATTCTCACCCTTTTAATCGATAAAAATGATGATTCAAGTTATAAAAACTCAATATCCAACTCAAACGAAATCCGATTGAACTCCTTCCGGCGGCGTTGGAACTGGATCTTCGAACCCTAAACCCTAAACTTTGGATGAGACAGAATAAGCAAGAGCATAGGACCACCATATAAAGCAAACCTAGAGCGCAATTTTGGGGGAGAAGAGAAGAGCAAAAGGAAACCCAATTGTAACATATAGGGCAAATGATAGGATACATTGAATCATTGATAGCCGGTGATTCACGATCCTTCCATCTAGAAGACTTTGACTTTACCAACTCCACCCCTTCATAAGTTCATAATAGACACCAGCAGCCCCTCAACCCGAATAGAAAAGAGAAACATAAGTAATATTGCTAAATGAATTAATAATTTTAATAGTATCGAATAAATTTAAATTAAATCATCTTATTTCACTATTTATTCTCCGATAATTCCGCCTCCTCCCTTTCGCTCTTTATTCTCCAATTAATTTGCAGGCTTCTAACAAATTTACATTATCATCTTAACAAATTATCAACACCAAAAGAGCAACTGGTACACCCAAGTGATAAGGGTATCAAGTGATGGAAAAGTGCACGTCACGTCACACCCTTCATTATCACATCATCCATCACTTGGCAAGGGAAATATCCAAGTGATTAATGTGGTGTGATAATTAAATGTTTTTTTAATATTCATTTAAATAAAAATAAAACATAATAAAATTAAACCTAAATAATATTTCATTAATAATTAAAATTACATAATTCAAATTACATAATTCAAATTACTAAAAAAGAATACATTACTAAAAAAAATAACCAAATGATGACATTTTAACCCATTTGATGACAAAAACAAAATTAACGTACAAATAAATTTGTTTACACTTTCTTTTCTTATTCTGAACCCTTTTCTAAAAGATCTTTTGTCTCTTGAGTCTTGACACCCTGCTCCAGTCTCAGGTTTTTGCCATTCTCCCGTGAAAAATATCACGCCAAAGAATCACGCCCCCCCACCCCTTCACGCGGCTAGGGGGCGGTGTTCCTTCATCTTCACGCCGTGATTCTTTGGCCACATCGGATCACCGCGTGATTTTTTGGGTATACCCCTTGCTCTAAGTCTATAACCATTTGACATTGTTTTTTCGTGAAGACATTAATATCAAAGAATTTCGATAAAAAAATGTTTATTAATTATGTAGGAGTAGAAAAGAATATGTGAAAGTAGGCATTGAATAGCAAAATGATTTATTTAAATTGCGTGTTAGCAATTGGCATCTTCCTGGATACAAAGCACCATCTCGTTGGTTATTTGTTTTGCCTTGTATTGGGTTGTTTTTCTACTCATGTTGGGCTGCAGTTGCAATGTGCGCCACACTGCTGTTTGATCAGTTGGGCCGAATTCTAAATCCAAGATATTTTATTTACAGGTTGCAAGCCCATCTAGCCGAATATCAAACGAATGGCTCATTTTTTTATGGGCTACAGGATAACCACGAGACTCTCAAGAGTGAAAGGATTATAGGAAACTACAACGCATTACACTATACATTAGAATAATTCTACGGTCGTTGTTTGATTGTTCAAGTTATTAACATAATGTATTTTTTTTAGACCTTGGAGTAACTGGTAAGGTTGTTGATTTGTGACATTAAGATCATGGGTTCAAGCCGTGGAAACAGCCTCCTGCACAAAGTGTAGGGTAAGGCTGTGTCGCGATCCGGCCCCTACGTAAATGTGGGAGCTAAGTCAAGCTCCGGGTTCACCCTTTTTTATTGTTCTTTTAGAATTGAGCACCCTTTAAATCTCCTATTTTTATAATTTACGTTATAATGTTTCTCAATACTCATTATTGTAGTTAGTTTTTATGCAAAATTATATAAAGAGTATGTCGAAGATTAGGCATGCCATTTCTGACCCACTGTATCAAAATTGGGTTGATATGGGCAGTTTTTAAAAAAAAATTGGGTTGGCATGGGCATCCCTTTCTCATGAACTGGTCAGATTGGGTTGTCTGAGACTACTCTATCCAAACGAGCGGGTTAGACTGGGTTGGTGTTATTTTTTGGATTGGTAAAAATAGTCTCCTTTATGCTCAAACAAAGAATAAGAATTTGAGGTCAAAATAAAATCTGAAATTCTAAACTACTAAAACAATAAAACCTGAACACAAGTCACAACCACCGGCTTCTAGTTGCCGGCTGAACTTCCAGCCACCACCACCGCTTAGTGTCTACCACCGTCAAAACGCAAAAACTTAAAATACTCAAAATTGAAAGTCAAAAGTCTAAACACCTCGTCAACACTTACGGTCTACTGTCATGGTCGCTTCTTCTTCTACCGTTTACCGTCATGTTCGCCGCCTTCTTCCACCGTCAAAACTCTGGTTTTTGCGAGATTATCGGGTGGTAGTAATCTTCTGGATTACCGATCGGTTGCAATCCATCATCGCACCATCTACTATCTTTTTGGTTTTTATTTCCTTCAACTTTTTGAGATATTTATTGTATAAGGAGCCATCCTCGATAGTGAATTCTGATAACTGTGTGTTTGGAAATGATAACTAATGCTTGGAAATGAAAGTGTCGTAAAGTTTATAGATGCTATAAATGAAATGCATCATTAAAGCTACTGTACTTTTACTATTCTTATACTTTAATTCATAAATTATTTAATATTTAGTTTTTACATTAGTCACTACTATATATATATATATATATATATAAAGTTATAAACTTATAAAGTTTCATATTATTTAATATTTCTTATTTTTTTTTAAGTCGGCCCGTTCTAATCCATATGATTTTTGTCAAAACCCGTTCTATCCCGAACCAAAATGATTATTTTTTTAATCAACCCATTCTGACCCGAACCAAAATATCATTTTTTTTCTAAAACAACTCGTTTTGACCCGAACCCATTCTGACCCGTGACCCGAACCTGTCCAACCCGCCCAGTTTGCGAGGCCTATCTAAGATGTTATAAAGATGTGTTTGAATTCAAAGATTTGATTTGTTGTTTTACAAGTTTAATGCACACATTCAGTGCCGTTTTTATCAAATTTTATAGTTTGATTTTTAGCTTTAAGCACTGAAAAGAACACAAAATAAGCTTTACATATTATAACTTGAAGAAAACAACAATCAAAATAACAATTCTTGCTACTTTTCTTACACGTGAAAACAACAATTTGTGTGTAAAACTAAATAAAAATAGCAGTTATGTTATTTTTAATCGATTGTGTTTGGAAAATATTTAAAAAGAGATAAATTTCATAATCATCGTCATCATAGATCATAAATCTAGAATAAAAAAAATCTATTCCTAAATTATCATTGTCGATAGAAAACGACTCGCCATTTGTGCCATGATGAGAAACAATGAAAGTTATCATCACAGACAGTCGAAAGAAAATGTCTGTGAATTTGAAGACCAAGATGGAAAGATATGTGAGAAAAAATAGAGGAAGATATAAAAATTCACATTATTTTGTTAGTTATTACCCGAGAGGGGAAAATATTCATCTTTACTAATTTGTTCTACTTAGCCTAGTGGTAAAGGTGACCCAATACTTCAATAAAATGGGGAGGTCTTGGGTTCAAGACTCACTTGTGATAAAAAAGTGGTACAGGTTGAGACAGAGGGTTTTCTCACCTATGATAGGTTTCCTCCTGAGAGAGGTGGGTCAGTGGTCCGTCGGTGACCCAAATTGCCATTAAAAAAAACTAATTTGTCCTTGTATATAAATATAAAAGCACATGCGTATATGAATGTGGAGATGGCATGGTGCCACAATTTTGTGAGGCCAACATTCTTTTACTCGGTTTTTCTTCATTACTAACTATTTAATATTTTATTTATTTAATCCGAGTGTAGAATACGGGTTTCTAACCTGATATTATTATAAACATAATTATTATATTTATAAAGAAATGTAATAGTAAAAATATTATCCGGGTCAACTCAATCTTCACACTCCACTTTATTATCATCTAAATCCAACTAGTTGAATGTCCGTGCTTCACGACGGGTGTCAGGTCGTCTAGCTGGTTATACCGGCGCTCTGCGCCAGGTGTCGGACCGATCGATAATAAAATTTAAACAAAAACGTAGGTGCAACGGTAAGAATAATGTTAATAAAAAATAAACCTAAAGCTAAATAATTAAAGGAAAAAAAATCGGGTCGTCGAAAACCATAAAAGCGAAGACCGAGATCGGTTCCGATAATACCAATACCGGCAATGATGTTGTTCGATCATAACAGGTTCGGTTTATCATGGAACCACAACGTTAACGACACTCGCTGTAAAATGCAAAAAAGGAAAATAAACTTGATTTTTAATACAACTTCGTTTTCAAAAAAAATTATATTAGAACTTTGACAAAAACAAACTAAAAAAAGTCGCACACTATGTTTTTTAAAAAAAAGTTAACGAACGAAAGTTGTTAAAGAGAAACGAAATTATTAAAAAATTAAATAGTTTAAAAACGTATTTTATATAGATCATAAGGGACGAAAAAAGAAACACGTGTGGGAAAGCTACTATTCAACCCCACGTCATTTTGACCTTTTATATTTATTTATATATTTTTTTGAAACGTAATTTTTTGAGCTCCTCGGGGCTTGAACCCGAAAACTTGGTGTTAAAAGGCTTTACTCTTATCATTGGGTTACCACTCTAATGACTTATATTTATTTATATTATATTTATTTATATAATATACTTAGTAGTCGGATGGTTCATGGTTGATATTTTAGGAGGGTTGGTGAGGCGCGGTTGGTGAGGTTGTTGGTTAAATTTTAGTTTCATTTTGGTCCCTATATTATACATAACATACAAAATTTTCCCGTATTATACATTTCAGTATTTTACATCAATTTTGTCTTGAAAAGGAATTCCCTCCCTTGGTCCCCATTTATTTATTTACTAGGTTAAAATCTCGTGTATTACACGGGTTGATAAAATATAATATTATATAGTTAGTAATAAAAAATTTGTATTTTAAAAACCCGTGTATTACACGGGTTGATAAAATATAATGTTATATACTTAGTAATAAAAAGTTTATATCTTTAAAAACCCTTATATTAGAAGGTTTAAATACATTAATTTCTATTTAATATAATTTGACTTACATCATTATTTAGTTAAAAACAAAAGTTGTATAATTAAATTTTAAAGTTTCTTAAAATAAGAGATAATTTAAAATAAATGTGTTTTATTAGTATAATTAATATTTTTCTTTAAATATAAATCATTATTGAAAAAAATAGGTGTATTTAATAAGACAGAGAGGCGTGAAAAAAATGGTGAAAAGAGATGTGTACGCGACACGTGGCATAAATGATTTTTATTTATTATATAGTATAGATTATTATTATTATTTAATAAATTCACCTATTAAACAGATAGGAAATTATAGATATGCTTATTTATTTTTTATATTTATGCAACAATGTTCATATCATAAATTTTTTTATCTTTGTATTCATGAAAATAAAAGAACAAATTTTGAGTAAACAATTCATTTTTCGTGATTTGTGAAATTTCACTTTAGAAATATTGTATCTGTTTTATATTTTTCGAATAAGTATTTTTTTTTTTCAAAAGTATAAATATTTGTCGAAATGGCTATTTAGTCCATTAGGTATGAATATGCACACATAATAATTCACAAATATTTGCATTCTAAATAGAAATTGTTTTTTTTTCTGTTGCATTCTAAATAGAAATTGTTTTTTTTTCTGTTGCATCCTTAATTTACTTTTAATGTAAAATTATAATTTTACTAGAACGGTATATTTGTGCACAATACTACAAGTCATAGCTACTAGTTATAAATAGGTATAGGGTGGTTATAGTCAACAAAACGACACAACTCTTTACTTTTTTTTTGTCACCGGCGACCACACTATACTCTACACCAACTCTACTCCTAAATCAACACATTTACACTCTACAAGATTTAAACTCACAACCATTTGATTGGAGAATATATCACAAACATCATGATTTTTCATTTTCACCTCTGTACAACACATAATACGTTGATTTAACATGAATTCATTTGGTGCGCCTCCTTTGTATGGTGCATCATTTGATTGGAGAATATATCACAAACATCATAATTTTTCATTTTCATCTCTTCACAACATCTAATACGTTGATTTAATAGAATTCATTTGGTACGCCTCCTTTATATGATGCACCTTCACTTACCGAGCAGAATGCCTGGCAAGCATAACGCAATGTATATTTATAAACATTATTATTTGTAAGTTTGGGTATATATGCACACACCTGGATGATCACGTAGGTCGCCTACTTATTATTATTATTTATTTATTTATTTTAAATATTAACTACAAATGCAAATATAATGTATGAGTTCAAATAAAAATTATTTTATCATAAGGGATAGTACGAAATTCATATAAATAATATGTTTACAGAATCACGAGTGAAAATAAGTAAATAACTATTTATTAGTGAATATATTATTTTTAATGATTAAAAAGTTATATTGCGTTTGCTTTTTTTTTAGAACGAAAAACACACACTCTCAACTAAACTTATTCCTAAATTTACACAATTGTCCATTATGAGACCCAAACATTTAACTTCACAGAAAGACACACTACTATGTACATACCTTGATCAGTGTTGTAAAAATTGAGATTAATCGGAGGATTAATCAGAAATCGGTGGATGCCTATGTAATTTTGGCCTAGTCGGACCATTAATTGGAAATCGAGATTAATCGGAGCTAAGCGGATCTAATCGGCCTAATCGGACCTAGTCCAATTTGAAAAGTGAGTTTTAAATAGAAAATAAGCCCAAATAAACACCTGATACATGGATCCATTGGTTTTTATCTAACCCAATCGCTATCTGCTTTAACTTGCTCCGACCTAATCGCTACCTGCTTGTTTCTGTAAGTTGTTCTTGTTTCAGTCAGCAAGCGTTGACCACCAACCTACTCCAATCTTTGACGTATTTCAGATTTTGAACTAATATGATAATATGTTAATGTTTGTACTTGTGTGTGTATATTATATATATATATATATATGGGACGGTTCCACTAAGAAGTGGTTTTTCACTAAGAAATACTAAGAAGTGTGTCAAACGAACTCCGACTGAGCTCATTCCAACGGCGTTGGAACCGTCTCATCGAACCCTAACCTGGACCCAAAAACCTAAACCCCCCTCCATCCGCACCCCCAAAAACCTAAACCCCCCCTCTAACCCTACCCCGAAAAGTCTAAAACCACCACCCCACCCCTCCAAAAACCTAAACCCCCCCACCCCACCCCCCCCCCCAAACCTAAACCCACCCCCACCCACCCCCAAAAACCTAAACCCCCAACCACCACCCTAAAAAAAAACTAAACCGTAAAATCTAAACCCTAAAGCTAAACCCTAAGGCTAAACCATAAGGCTAAAACCCTAAAATTCAAACGTAAAATCTAAACCTTAAAAGCTAAACCCTAAAAGCTAAGATGGTAGAGTTCGACGAGACGGTTCCGACGCCGCTGAAATTAGCTCAATCGGAGTTCGTTTGATATCGTTTCTTAAGGTTTTTATCATTTTTTAGATTTTTTAGCGAAAAACTACTTCTTATATGATCCTCCCCCTATATATATATATAAGTTTGAAAAATTACATGTAAAAATTTCAATCCGATTAATTGCGATTAATCCCTAGTCGGTACTTACCGTCTGACTAGCGGCTAGCGATTTTTATAACACTGTCCTTGATAATGGTAGACTACAACCATGCATTAATGAACCTATCGATCAGATCACACCAACGGAAAGGCGCCCCCTCTCGCTAAAAGGGCTCGTCACTTCGGCTCATACCTTCTTGGCTTAGGCTTGCAACTTCACTTACTTTATGGCCTTGCCGCCTTTTTAATAATTATCGTTTAATACTACCACTAGAATATATGTTTGTTTAACAAAGAAACAAAAGAGATCCACAGGCAAAAGGCCAGTATCATTATAAGTAGCAATTACCATATCGTTTAATACTACTGGCCAATTGGTCCAGTGGTAGCCCGGGAGCCTCATCATTTGGGAGGTCATCAGTTCGAATCTTGTCTGGGGTAGAAATGCTTTGGGTGAGTTAGGGGGTTTCCTTGGTGGCGGGTTTCCTCGTGGGAAGGTGGGGCCACCCTGTTTTTCGGGTGGAGTTGACTTAGCTTTGCCTTTCCAAAAAAATATGAGTAGTTGGAAATCAAGTTGGTAAAATAACAATTTTTAATTTAATTGATAAGCTTATATAAGTTGGTAAAATAACAAATTTAATTTAGCTTCCGGTAGCACACGACCTAGGTATCGTAAACTCCTTATTTAAAAAGAGGGATTCACACCCGATTCACACCTGACCACTTTTAGCAACGGGGGACACAACACACAGATCGACTATATCTTGATAAGGCAAGGAGATCGAAGATTGTGGAAGGACTAAAAGGTTATACCTGGAGAGACAGTGGTGGCTCAACACTGTTTGCTAGTGACAAATATAGCTATGAAAAATAAGCTGATTAAGGGGGAGAAAGAAAGTAGACTAGGATTCGATGGGGAAGTTTGAAGGGCGAGAAGATTTCACTATTCAGAGATAAGGTCTTTTCACATACAGCGCCCGATTGGATGGGGACACAAGACAGTTGTGGGATACCATGGCGACCACCATCACTCAAGTAGTAAAGGAGACTATTGGAGTCACAATGGTTAAGACGGGTGGGCATAAGGAATCCTGGTGGTGGAATGAAGCTGTGCAAGACAAAATAAGAGTTAAGCAAGGAAGTTTCAGGGAGCTTTTGAGGTGCACGAACGAGGAGGATTGAGTGAGATTGAGGGAGAGATACAAAAAGGACAAGAAAGAGGCGAAGAAGGCAGTGTCGGTGTGACAATTTGGACTTTTCCAGTCTAAATCCGTTATTTAAATCTGGTTAAAGTTAACCTATTCAACTTATCTTAAACCCTAGGGACTTTTTCTCAGGGACTAGTTATGCAATATTCTTAAACCACTCTGTTGACTTTTCAAAGTCAAAGTTGTTTCCCTGTTGACTTTTAATAGTTAAACTAACAGGTTCTTAACCTAGTTTATCCAATCCAAACCTTGAGAACTATTTCTGTTTTTATCTAAACTTAGAACCACAAGGATCAATTCTATAAATAGTCTAATCTCAATTTGGTTGACTTTCAAAAGTCAAACGGTGAGCATTTGACCCAAATTCGAATCCTTTAAACGCTAATTCGTGCGACATTGTAACTGATTTGCACATTAAAGCATTAATCGATCGTTATTACAGTTTTAAAACACCATTATTGGCCGAATTAAACCCAATTATGGGTAATTATATCGTAACCATCGACTGACAACGAGTATCCATCAAATTCGGGCTATTCGATCAAGATTCTCACAAGCAAACACCCTGCACACTTCAAACGATCCTCATTAGAGTTTCTGCACACGTCTATTCGATTGGATTTGCACCAGAAGCCACCGGAGAGCAAGCAAGTCACAGTCGGCACCTGTTTTACTCGTGCGCCACCAATTCGATACTAATTCTGGTAAATTCTTACATCTACAGCTTCGATTTAACCCTTTGAACAAAAGCCCTATGCTAAATTAGGGCTTACGACATCGATTTGATCAAGTTCTTAATTCTAGGGTTCATACCATTCGGGTTTAATCGAAACCTACCCTGGACTTGATCTAAACTCAATTAATTGTCATGGATAGCTTCACAATGGCCTACTGGTCAAAAGCCCTATGTTGATTCAATCTACCAACATCGAATCGATCATGATCTAGATCTAGGGTTCATCGCATAACCGGTATAATCGAACCCTGACCCATACTCAATCTCAACCAAATTAAACTATATCAGTGGATTCGCAATGTTCAAACCCGTAATAGCCCCATGAATTCAACCTTTTTCATTATCAGAATAGATCAATTTGATTTTGAGTTATAATCTAGGGTTTCGGGATTTCAAACTAAGAATTAACCAACCAAAACTTGTTGCTTTTCAAATTAAACTCTCACAGAGGATCACCATGCTTCGATTAACAAAACCCCTATGAAATTACATCCAATCGTGATCGAATTTGTTGGATTTGGGATGGGTTTCGTTTGACTATGCGTATGGGAGGGGGACTCATTGAAACTATTAGATAAAAACAATTAATCCGGGTATTGTTTGCGATTCCCTAACGGACTGTGATGGTTAAGAGCGTGTGCTTGTGTGGGAGAGACTCGGGTTCGAGTCTCTCCACAGTGTTTTTGTTTTAAAACCGATTTTTAGTATTATTTTCAATATAAAAATCATCCCACTATTATTATTATACTATATTAAAATGTTTTGAACCTATAAAACACCCGTAGGCTCGGATTTAGTTTTATAACCCTTTTTTATATTATTTTCACTTTTAAAAATAATATATTTATGTTATTATCGAATAAAAATAATATGTTTATATTGTTTTCAAACCGTGACTCCTAGTATAAAATAATATATAGTTTTATATTATTTCACATCGTTTAATTACCTCGTGTGACATTTTAAACTAATTAATAATATAATTGTTATATTATTTACCCACGTTTATATACTCGATTAAAAATAATATATTTATTATTTCTCCACACAAATGATTATTTGGTTAATCATACGAACCTAAAAATAATATATTAAATTATATTATTTTTCTAACTTTTGAAAATGACTATAACGTACGAATTTATTTATCTATTCATTATTCATTATTAACGTTCGACACGTAACACTTTGATCTTAATTATTATATTAAGAAATATATATATTTCCGTAGACACGTTTGTTTACTCTTAAATCCTTTGAATGCATTAAGGCGCTCAATCTTCCGTGTCGTCGTCACAAATCCCAACTTATGACCCTAATCTTATGTGTTTATAATTCTAGGGCATACGTAAGTCGTCTGAGACTTACACTTGTGGTTCCAACCTAATCTGATCCTTGTGTGATCCAACCACTACTCAAACTCAAGTGAGTTTCACGGGCCCTTTTTACTGTTTTAATTTGGGGGAGAAAACATGCAAACTATTTTTGATTATGGTACGTCATATGATATCACTGTTAGGGCTAAGCATATTGCAACTATCATTGAAAGTCCTCACACTCACATCGTACCGTTAATATGGATCTTAGCGTGGTAATGTTTAGTAGTACTATTGGTGCTTAACAAGCCCCACCCGCGTTAGTCGTGCTAACTCGATTGGAGGTCGAACGGGTGAAATATTAGCCTAATCACATTAGTCAGGGTTGATAGACCTGGATGGAGGCAAACAATCAAACACATGTCAGCTTCGGTTACGAACGCTTTAGCAAAACAGGAACGTAGGTTAGCTACCTATAGATATGCATATTGGAATGTACATAATCTGCAAGTGCTTTACTATGTTATTGAAACCTGTGAACTCACCAACCTAGTGTTGACTCGTTTTCTTACATGTTTTCTTAGGTTGACACTCAGGATCACGTTAAGTCATGCATGTGTCTTGGATTACATTCAAATTATCTATCTATCAAACAATCTTTATGTTTGTATTTGGATTTGGGCGCGTTGTTTTGCGCATTTACTTTCGTTTAACGCTTTCGCATATTTACTCTGAACCTTATACTTTTATGAAATGTTATTATGAGTCTCATATAGAGTCGTTTGAAGTAGCTAATGTCTGAGATCCTGGTTTGTCACGTCCCAAACGGTAAAACTCCGTTAGTGGAATTTGGGGGTGTGACAGTCGGAGGCAAAGACCACAACTTATAAGCGTTTGTATGAACGACTGGAAACAAAGGAGAGGGAACATGATATGTTCAAGATTGCCAAAGCTAAGTAGTGTAGGAAGCAAGATTTATGAGTTGTGAAGTTTATAAAAGGTGAAGATGGACAAGTTTTAGTCAAGGAGCAGGACATCAAGTCGAGATGGCAAACCTACTTTCACAATCTTTTCAATGGTGGGAGGGATTACCAAGAAGAGGACGGCAACACAACTACACAAACACGGCAACAGAATATTTGCTATTATCAGCATATCATGGAGGAAGAGGTGAGGAAATCTCTTAGAAAGATGGGAAGGGCTAAGGCAGTTGGCACATATGACATACCTATTGAAGTGTGGAAGTGTCTCGGAAAGGAAGGAGTCCAATGGTTAACCATTCCATTTAATGATATCTTCAAGACCGGCAAGATACCTATTTTTAAGAACAAAGGAGACACTCAATGTTGTGGGAACTATAGAGGAATTAAGTTACTAAGTCATACTATTATGGAAAAGAGTTATTGAGACTAATATTAGACGGGAAACTCGGGTAACGGGGAACCAATTTGGATTCATGCCAGGGCGATCCACTATGGAGGCAATACATATCCTAAGGAGATTGATGGAAAACTGTAGGGGTGTAAACGAACCGAGCTGAGCCCGAGCTCGACTAGGCTCGAGCTCGGCTCATTTAACTTACTGAGAGCTAGGCTCGATTCGAGCTCTATTTCTAAAGCTCGGGCTCAAGTAGCTCGCGAGCTGGCTCGAGCTCGATAAGTAAAGCTCGGGTTCGGGCTCGTTTATGAAACAAGCTTATTTTTAGGCTCGAGCTCGTTTAAGCTCGGCTTGATTCAACCTTTTAGCGAGCCGATCTCGAGTAGCTCGCGAGCCGGCTTGGCTCGTTTACACCCTTATGGAAAAGTATAGGGAGAAGAAGCAAGATTCACATATGGTGTTTATTGACCTGGAAAAGGCGTATGCCAAGAATATGTCGAGACAATTAAGGATATATATGATATGATTGAAACTTGTGTCCGTGCGCCTGTGGGGGATACTGACTTCTTTCATGTGGAGGTAGGCCTCCATCAAGGGTCCGCGTTGAGCCCGTTTATTTTTGTTGTTGTCCTTGATGAGCTGTCAAAGTCCATCCAAGAGGTTGTCCCATGGTGCATGCTCTTTGCTGACGATATTGTGCTAGTCGCAGAGAGTAAACATAGTCTTAATGGGAGGTTAGAGGAGTGGCGAGCTTTCTTAGATAGCAAAGGTTTAAGGTTTAATCGATCTAAGACTGAATACCTCTATTATGACTTTAGTGGTGTAAACAAAGTTGAGGACATTCATATCACCTTCGAAGGTCAACTGGTCACGCATGTAACCAGGCTTAAGTATTTAGGATCGTTTGTTCAGCATGATGGGGACATAGATAGCGACGTTGCCCACCGACTACAAGCAGGCTGGTGTCGGTGGAAAGTAGCAACATGTGTTTTGTGCGACAGGAGCTTCCCAACTAAATTAAAGGGGAAGTTTTATAGGATTGCAGTTAGACCGGCTATGTTATACGGAATAGATTGTTGGGCCATCAAGAATACACAGGCGCATAGGCCGGAGGAAGTGGAGATGAGGATGTGTGGGCACACAAGGTTGGACCCGATAAGAAATAAGGTTTTTCGGGAAGAATAGGGGTGGCCAGTATATCAGATAAGATAAAGGAGGGGAGACTTAGATGATTTGGGCATGTGAAGAGGAGAAGGTTGTCGGCACCTGTTAGATCAGTAGAAACCCTCACTGTCGAGGGGATGGGAGGTAGAGGTAGACCCAAACTGGCTTGGGATGAGCGGATTAGACAGACTTATAATGGTATAATCAGTATTCCTTACAATATTATATTTCTAACAACTTCTTTATATTCAAGATATCACATATATAACATCATCATAAAAATCTAAAATATGCAACTACCATAAAAAAAATACAAATCCAACACCACATACAAATTATAATGGTATGAGCAGTATTCCTTCCAATAATTCAAGTACTATATTGTTAAAGAATTATTAGAATACAAGTATTAATACTATAACAAGAAGACCAAACCTAAAATATCTTAAAGGTATGAATGTATATTACAATAAATAATTTTGATCTTGGTTATAATAATCGGTATCAGTTATAAGTTTCAGGTACTTGGAGCACACGTCTACACCAAATCCATCCTCAACCCAGACACATAAAATAAAATCTTTTATATCAATGACGAGATGTAGTAACCTATATGGGTAAATATGGTATTTTAACTTGGTCAACTTTTTGTCATTGACCAAAAACTTGTTCTCGTCGGTTGAGTTTTTGACATAAAGATTGATACGTATCCTTTTATCTAAGTTTTTTTTCCCATAGATAAAAACTCCTTATTTGCTAGTATACGAGTATTTTTTTTTGTATAACATTTTGTTTCATTAATGAAAAGAAGGACGATTACAATAAAGTGGTAGGTAAACGAGCAACAAGTTGCGCTGCAACCCCCTTTTGAAAAGTAAACTGTAACTCGTGTATAATTCTTGTTGTAAGTTTTGTATTGTATTTTTTTGAAAGTAATAAAGATGTGCGTGTGTTATATCTTCAAATTATGGATAATGACTAGCTATCTTTTAAACGAATCAATGTGAGGTAATGTTTAATAGTCTTAGGAGGAAGATAATATGAAAGGAAACAAAATTAGGTTGGGATAAAAGACTTCATTAGTCTTATTATTTTAGTTGATATATATGAGTTATGACAAAGTTAGAGTCGATATGACTCTTTGACACTTGTTATACCGTGATAACTCATTGTAAGAATTTAAATGTGATGAATAAGTTATTTTTAGATTACTTTCGTTTTTAAATAACTTATGTTGATCTCTTGGAAATATTACAAGATCCGAAACTAGTAAATATAAGAAAGGGAATAGATGACACCAGATGTATAATGGTTCGGGTGGATGTTGACTAACCCACTTTACGCCCACCCCTCGATCTTCAACCGAGAGTTTGGCCCCAATAAAACCTTCTCCATGAGTCAGTAGAGATCACCGTTACAATATCACACTAAGAAGTTAGTGAATAATAATCTCGTCCCACTAAGTCTGGTAGTGAATACTAATCTCATCTCACTAATCTTGATAGTGATCACTAATATCGTCTCAGTAATTTTGATAGTGATCACTGATCACCAATATCGTTTCACGAATATTGGTAGCAATCACTACTTTATCTTCTTTTAAGTTACACATGAATCAATCCAATAAATAAGTGTTCACAATGAGAAACACATAAAGAACACTCATTCTTTTGCCTTCTCTTGAATCATTGTATCTCGATAGTTCTCTTGATTTTGAATATAAAATGAGCTATAAAAACACTTTTAGATGAGAGAAATATGTATTTTTATTTGGTAAAAGGTGAGTTAAAGTATAGAGAGAGAGAGAGAGAGAGAGAGAGAGAGAGAGAGAGAGAGAGAGAGAGAGAGAGAGAGAGAGAGAGAGCTCATAACATAATAAAGAAAATGTGTTCATGAAATTTAACAAACCACTAAAGTTTAGGGGCATATTTAGCATATTGTTTAAAGAAAAAGGGGGCTAAATGTATCATCCTCGCATTATAAATCAGGCAATAGATCGACCAAATTGGTGTGCCCTCCTTCCTTTAGTGTGTTGTGGATCGATAAGACCACAAGATCTGAGATAACGCAGTGCTGAATCTGCAGATCTCCCTAATTTTCTGCAATTCAATCAGAAAATGAAGGTAATTGAGAAGATTCTGGAGTCTACGTCGGCTGGAGATGCCGGAAAGGTGGTGTTCTCCTTCGAATTCTTCCCTCCGAAGACAGAGGAAGGTGTTGAAAACCTGTTCGAAAGGATGGAGCGAATGGTGGCTCACGATCCTACATTCTGCGATATCACATGGGGAGCCGGTGGCTCCACGGCGGAGCTGACGTTGGAAATAGCGAGGAGAATGCAGAATTTGGTGTGTGTGGAGACTATGATGCATTTGACGTGTACGAATATGCCGGTGGAGAAGATAGATCACGCGCTAGAGACTATTAAGAAGGATGGAATTCAGAATGTGTTGGCGCTTCGAGGTGATCCTCCACGTGGTCAGGATAAGTTCGTTCAGATCCAAGGCGGTTTCGCCTGCGCGCTCGATCTGGTAGGTATCACGATCCTGTTGTTTCATTGTGTTTTGATTAGTTAATTGATTTAAATTTGTGAATATTTTGCTTTACACATTGTTTTGATCAATTAATTAGATTTAAATTTGTGAATTTGAAGTCTAATTGATCATTGAGTTGCTGACTTTTTGTACACTAGCTAATGATACAAGTTAAATGATCTAAATGCTAACCGCTAGGACACATTATATTTGTTTATTCAGCATTACATTTTGAACTTGCAACATGTTATTTTTATCAAGACTATGAATCACTTGCTTGGAGATTACTATTTACTTAATGAATGGACCAATTGTGAAATGTAATGTTGCTGTGAAGTATTGTTGATTTGTTATATGATAGTTGTGCACATTTTAGCTTGTATTCTGGTAATCAGTTCATGATTGGCTTCTCTTGAGCAATGTTAGATGGGTGAAGTATTGCTGATTTGACTATAAAGAACTTTACAGTATGGTGCATCAAGAATCTATGAAAACCACAATTAATATTTTTGTTGAGTTTTTTCTACATTGATGTTAATAATTTATTGTTAAATCTTTTATCTCAGCTGGATTTGAATATCATTTGTTAATAGTGGATAGATCATGAGAAAGTAACCTCTCCACCCTCAAGGTTAAGATATAATGCTTTAATATGTGTGCCTTTTGCTTCGCAGGTGGAACATATCCGCAAGTCATATGGTGACTATTTTGGGATAGCTGTTGCTGGTTATCCAGGTTTCCATCTCATTTCCTTTTGTCTATATTTCCCAACAACCAAATTTCATATGCATGATAGTAGTGTTATTTGAAGATATTATCCTATTTATTATTCTAGGGTAGCTATTTTGTAGTTTCCCTTTTTTAATGATTTTATAATTTTGTTCTCAGAGGCACATCCTGAAGTCATTGAAGGCAATGGCTTGGCTACACCTGAAGCATACGCAAAGGATCTTGCTTACCTAAAGAGAAAGGTACAATCTATTTTCAAAATTCAGGTGCTTTGATGTAGTTTCCCTGAGATCAAGACAACGTGCAAACTATAGAGATGTGAGGAGAGCTAAAAGATCACATTTTGAAAATTTCTAGAAACCAACTATTCAAACAATACTCTATTTCAAATACACTTTGGTTAAAAAAATCTATGGCAACCAACAATGTTACCATAAGAAGTAAATCTATGGAAACCGTCAATGTTACCATTAAGCTTTAACCATTTCTTTCCTATATCCTATCTTCTTGTTTCTTGTGCATTTAGTAGTTAGTTCTTAGTTCCCAAAACTAATATATGATGTTAGTCACATGATACATTGCACAAGATAATCAAAGTGAAGATAAAATCCTCTCTGATCGTTATCTTTTCATATGCCTTTTAGCCCGTTTCATATGTGTTAGTCTTTATTCGAATGGTGGTTTTTTTCGTTTATTTGAATGTTAAATTTATGATGAAAAAGTAGAACATCCAACCAAGTCAAATCTTTTTTCCAAATCATCTAGCGTTTATATGATATTGAAGACATACGTAAGAAATCAAGCATTAGTTGACTGTTACCTGCCTTTGTAGACGATTACCATTTGTAACATATATATGGGATTTCATATTGCAGGTTGATGCAGGAGCAGATGTGATTGTCACTCAACTCTTCTATGATGTTGACAATTTTCTCAAATTTGTAAATGATTGCCGGCAAATTGGAATTACCTGTCCCATTGTTCCTGGCATCATGCCCATTAACAACTATAATGGTTTCATTCGCATGACCGGTTTCTGCAAAACTAAGGTATGCCGGCCTGCAAACTTGGTATTCTTGTTTAATGTTTATATATTTCTCTTTGCTGTTTGAAATCGGCCTAAAATTTACGTTTTCCATTGCTATCATGTGTAATTAATATGGTCTACCTTCGTCGTTCGGTCCTGAATATAAAAATTCGGTTGGGAAAATAAAACATCCACATGGTTGTCACTTGTGAGTTTGCCAATAGATAATAAATTTTTAGTAATGTTGGGAATAACCAAAACATCCCGTAAGTGAATATTTTTAGCGATGGTGGAATGACCCGTATGCGAGATAGGTAAAATATTACCGTTTCCAAAAGTGACCTTGGCATTTCCCAAATAAGGTTCGGGTTTGGAGATGTTATTTGTTGTGGCAGTCATATGATCCGTTGCCCCGGAGTCCACATACCAATCGGGTCCCGTTGAAGTAACGTGACACTGAGCATGAAAAGCTTTGGCTAATTCAGAATCAATACCCGGTGCAGGAGAGTCATAGGTAGCAAGTTGTGGGCAAGCATTTGCATAGTGTCCGTCTTTTCGGCATAATTGACAATGCGGGGACCTACGCCCACGACCTCTACCACCCTGAAAAAAACGTCCACACGACCCCGGTTTGAAGAGGTGGCCCGTGAGGTCTGGGAGAAAAGGCCACAGTTGGTGTTCCATTCCCATGTAGGGATCTAAGAAATAATTCGTGATTCTCGGCCTGGGCCAGAAGATGACGGAAGTTTGGTGCAGGTCGAGAGGCTCTTAGGGCTGTGGAGAATGTTTCAAATGATGGTCCGAGCCCACAAAAGAACCAATGGAGCTTATCCGTTTCTTCTACGGGGTGACCAATGGCCGATAACTGATCACATATGGCTTTAAACTTTCTACCAAAATCTGAAACAGAAAGAGTACCTTTAGAGAGAAGACGGAGTTGGTCCCGTAGATTTTGAATACGTTCTACCGAGGAATTGCTATAAGCCGCTTCAAGGGCAAGCCATATATCACGAGCAGTGGTAAGATCCACAATTTCAGAAGCCGATTCCTCAGTAAGCGAAGCCTGCAGAAGGATGATGGTCCGCTGGTCAGCAGCTAGCCAAGTGCAATAGGCCGGATTTGGGACCTGTTTGTCGGCGGTGATAATTATAGAAGCAGGGGCAACAGAAGAGCCATCCACGTGAGACACCAGATCCTGATAGTGCAGGATTGGGAGAAGCTGATGCTTCCACAATAGGTAATTAGAGGAGGCCAATTTGATTGTAATCATGTGCAAAATTGTGTTCATTGGCAAGATCGAATCTGATGAGGAGGCCATAGATGATCAAAGGAGGAAAGAAGGCAGAAGGATGGGAGAAGGCAGAAGGATAGGCGAGTAGGAAGGGGAAAGGATCGTATGTTGAAGGCTGATACCATATGGTAAATGTCTCACAGCCAAATGAGGAGAACCATCTATAAATAAATACACAAGTTACACTTAGGTACATACAAAATAAATAAATTACAAAAGAGGCTCTCAAGTATGTCTAATAATTAACAACTGCAGATCCCATCTGAAATCACTGCTGCTTTGGAGCCCATCAAGGACAACGAGGAAGCTGTTAGAGCTTATGGAGTTCACCTTGGAACTGAAATGTGCAAGAAAATTATGGCTAGTGGAATCAAGACATTGCATCTTTATACACTCAATATGGAGAAGTCTGCATTGGCAATCTTGACTGTAAGGAAGTCAAATAAATTTTTTTTTATTTTATTTTAAAATAGTAGTTGCTTCCAATTTAATAGGATCATCCGCATTATTGAATGTGAATTTACCATGCAGAATCTTGGATTGATTGAAGAGTCCAAGATTTCAAGGCCACTGCCATGGAGGAGACCTACCAACCTTTTCCGTCTAAAGGAAGATGTTAGGCCAATATTCTGGTATGCAACACACACATGAATTTATAAATTGATTTTAAACAATTTTCTGCATCAAAATACATTATCTCTCTTTTTTATGTTGATAGGGCCAATCGTCCAAAGAGCTACATAACAAGGACTATTGGTTGGGAGCAGTATCCACATGGGCGTTGGGGCGATGCTTCTAATGCTTCATATGGTGCATTGACCGATCATCAGGTACACACAAATTTTTAACTTTTGTGCACGAATCTTGTAAATTTGCCTACATTTATATTCAAGCTCATGCTACTCCTGATTGCTCATCTTAGTATTTGTTTTAGTCATTTCATCCCATAAAAGTTTCAACATTTCCTTTTTCAGGAAGTTTTGTTGTTTAAGACTTTAAGTTACTTATTTGTCATTATCATCTATACGTTACTGTTTCCCAGTTAATTATTTCATGTTTTACATTGTCATCATATACGAAATAGATATGACCCTTTTCGTTCATTCATGATATTACATATGTTTCCTTTCTCACATGTTAATGTATGAGCAGTTCATGCGACCACGTGCACGTGACAAGAAAATTCAAGAAGAGTGGGTGGTTCCTTTGAAAAAGTTTGATGACATTTCTGAGGTATGGTATATCTGCTTAAATTTATTCAATCTTCAGAGGTTAATAACAATATTTCATGTAACAAAGTGCTTATCTGAACATTTTATATCAGAAATTCATGAAATACTGCCTCGGGCAACTGAAAACCAGCCCTTGGTCTGAACTAGACGCACTTCAGCCAGAGACAAAGATTATTGATGAACAACTAGCTTCAATAAACCTCAAGGGTTTCCTCACCATCAACAGCCAACCACCTGTTAATGGAGTGAAATCTGACTCCCCATCTGTTGGTAAGATTTTATTTTAGCATGAGTCATCTTAATTTGGGTCAAATTTTCAAGTATAAAAGATATGTATATTTTATGTTACCACTAAAAGATCCTTGCAACTATGTAAAATTAAAAACACTACATGTAAAATATGAGCAACCTTGGACACCTTATGGTAATGTAAATGTAGATAAACCTTAGTACTTGCCTTTTTTTTTGCTGAAGTTAGCTGATTCTTGCAAAGTAAAGGTGGCAAATTGAGCCGGTTGGGCGAGTTGGATATCTGGACGAAATGGGGTCGTATTAGATTTTTTTTAATTATGATTCAAAACGGGTTGGATTGGTTGATCATCCATTTTTTATTATTTTCCCTTGAATATTCATAAATAATTAATTTATAACTTAGTATAAAGATATTAATCTAATTTATTGAATAAATAGGTTTAAAGGCTGTAAGCATTTTAATACACTTTGGGTCACTTCTGATCCGTTCAACCTGTTTGCATTTGACCTGTCAGAGCATCTCCTATGTAAGGTCCTTATAAAGATTGAATTTCTTTTATAAGAATTCCACTTTTTATCAACCATAGTGAGTATGTGTTTTATGCTCATAAGGCATGAAGATGTCTGGAGATCTTAAAGAGGTTCATAACTTTTTCTAATTTCCTTTTAAAATTCTATAAGTTAAAGGATTTGAGAGCTTTGATTTAAGGTTTATAAACCTTAAAAGCTTTATGGATACTGGAAATAGGTTTATTGAAGAACATATTTATGGGTTGATGATGTGGCATGACATGTCACATCAACAAACCAACCAATTTCTACTGCAAAGTACATTGTTTTTGTTTGTAACAATAAATCAGTGACAATGATATGCTTTCATTTGTTCTCATTGATATTTTTTTGGCTTTGAAGGATGGGGCCCAGCAGGTGGATACGTTTACCAGAAAGCATATGTAGAATTTTTCTGCTCTGGTGAAAAGTTAAATGCTCTCGTGGAGAAATCCAAGGCCTACCCGTCACTCACATACATAGCGGTGAATAAAGAAGGGAATGTGGTGTCAAATGTGGGCGAAAATGATGTGAACGCGGTTACATGGGGAGTGTTCCCAGCTAAAGAGATCATTCAACCAACTGTTGTTGATCCTTCAAGCTTCTTGATATGGAAGGATGAGGCATTTGAAATCTGGTCAAGAGGATGGGCACAACTGTATCCTGAGGATGATTCTTCAAGATCACTTCTCCAAGAGGTTTGTTTTCTGCACTCTTTTCAGGCCATTTTTGCAGCTAACAGTAGCATATGTGCTAGTAGAGGTTGCGACTGATCGGGCGTGTTGGGTAGGGATTTATTTAACTTAACAGACCTTGAACTCGGCTCGTGAGAAAATTTTCAAGCTCAAGCTTGGCTTGTTTATTATTTATTAGTTATTTAATTATTTTTTTATATACATATCTAATTATTTTCATATATATTAGAAGTTATAATTTTTTATTTATATAACATAATATATATTATGTGGTTATTTTTATTATAATTATATATGATAATATTCATTTGTAATAACATATAAATAATAGCCTTGTTTAGGCTCGCGAGCCTAGTTAAGCTCGATATATAAAACCCGGCTTGGCTCTTTTATTAAACGAGCTTCAATTTAGGCTCAAGCTCGTTTGGGCTCGGCTCAATTCGAGCTTTTGGCGAGCCGATCTCGATTAGCTCAAAAGCTGCTCGGCTCGTTTACACCCCTAATGTTGGGTATTTGGTTCACGTCACAAAAGGTTAAGTTTTGTGCAGGTTGGGTTGACCCCAAACCTTTTGTCCATTTTTAACTTTTTTGTAAATAATTATTTTGTTAAATATGATTAAAAAACGATATTATTACTTTGATATTTGAATGAAATAAAACTGAGGTGGTATATGCCTGTATGGAATAAAACTTTTATTATAAAAATACACCTTGGACAACTTTTGACCCGTCCGACTTTTTTGACCCATTTCTTTTTAGCTATACTTTTTATATGACCCGTTTAAGATGAAACATGATCTAAATATGCCTTTTTGTTTGTTGATCCTTATTTGACTGTTATCACTACTACTACTACTGTGGTTAACAGGTGCAGAACACTTACTACTTGGTTAGCTTGGTTGATAACGACTACATAAACAGCAACTTGTTCAATGCTTTCAAGGACTTCTAAACCGGTTCGCGATCTTTCTAATGAATCTCTATAGAGAAACGATGGTGTAACGCGTATATTTCTCTATTTTCGACGTCTTTCTTGTATTTGTATTGTTGCTACTTGCTACATTCATTGTGCAAGTTATTGTGCGTAAGCAACCGATTTATTTATTCCGAAGGGCTGACGAGCCCATGTTTACGTATGTACAAGCATCTATGCATAATGTACGATCTTTTATTGCTTATGTATTACAAATTTTTACCCATGTCTAGCGGAAAATGTGGTCTTGTTTTTGTGTTGTAAAAATAGTGCCTGCTCATGTACCTTAAACATGGAAAATTCTCATTTTATTGAATTTGTGATAGAGTTTTTATTGTTTGGCACAAACTAGAAACTTAATCATCAATTAATATAATAGAATTATCTATTTATCCTTTACAAATATACTTCAACACGAGGGTTTTTGTACCATAAGGTATATGCTACTTGTTAGTGCTCATACTGACTGCACATCACCTTATGTCCTTATACATCTGAACTTGAGTCGTTAACTATTTGTTGAAGATTGCATGAAGATGTTATAATTTCATACTCTTACAAATTACATTGAGAGAGATAGTCCCTGTGGTTTACGAAAATTAACAAGTTTGGGTACTAAGGGTTTAAAGTAAAAGGGTATTTTGGTCATTTCATCCTAAGTTAACATAAAAGTTAACGGAAGTTAGCCTTAATACCCAAATTCGTTACAAAGTTGAACCTGTTATTTTACGCAAACCAAATGGACTATCTGTGTAATTAACTCTTATGTGGATAAATTGTTTGTTTCTAATGGTGGCAAACATAGCATACAACAATGGTTTGAGGAGTGTTCAAAAGGGAAAGGAAAAATGTCCAATTTGCATGCAAATGTGTTCAGCATCCAATGTGAGCCGACTCTGTTTTCAGTCAGTTGGTGACCCTAATCTCTCTCAAAAACTTCAAACTCACAAAGAAGATCCAAAGGAACTTAAGTTAGAGGTCAGGAGACATGAAGGGAAGATTAAGGGGCTCAATTCAGCTTTAAAAAGTCAAAAAAATGATCTAAAAGACATTAGTAATGAGGTAAGTTAACTATTAGAATTAACCATCCTTATTTGATTATAATCTTGTATGTTTGCCTGATTATGGTTATGATATTTTTTTTCTGTAGCTTTGTGTGTGCAAGAAAGAAACATTAATGGAAAATTAAGCTTTGGTTCAAACATGATTAAAGTTATTCTTACTATTAACCATGTTACAGGAACTTATTAAATCAGATTTGGAGCGCGTTAAGTTGCAAGAGAGGAATATGGCTTTAGCCAAAGAATTTGCTACACTGAAGTTGTAAGTGTAGCTATATGAGGAAGAACCAAAACCTTAAGTTTTTTACTTCTCAGTTTAGATAATTACGGGTAGAAGTGGCAAAATTGGGTGTTACTCGGGATGGGTAATGGTTCAAAAACATGATCATGTCGAGATGGGTTGAGTTGGTTTGACCCACAATCCCACATATACTTTATCCGTCCAATATTAATATAAATGTTTGAATAAAACAATTTGGGAGATTGTATGCATTACAAATAAATTGCTGGGCAACTTTCAGTTTGTTTTACCCTTTTGATCCATTTGGCCTGTTTCACTTTTGGACCCATCTAACTCGTCTGACCCATTCATGATTAAATGGGTTGTAAACTTGTAATTGCCACATCTAATTATGAGTCTTATAATGCAGAGCCTTTGATTGGACTTTGAAGATGATGAAATTGTCAAACTTGCTTATTTGTGTACCGAGCCCCACAGTAAAGACAGTGTGGATACTCTAACAAAGATTCTGGTTACCCGGAGCAAGTAAGATGGCGTTAGTTCTTACATTTTAGTCGACGACGATGCACCAAAGGTTTCAGTTTCACCTAACTTCTCATCAAATGATTCAGTACCTCAGCCTACTAAAAGTGCAACAACTTATGCTTCATATTTATCTAAGAATGTGCAGGAAACAAGTGAACATAACGGTGCTCCTTTGTCAGTTCTTAATTCTCAAGAAGGTATTAATGCTGTTTGTTAAAGTGAAATTTCTACAACATTAGTTTAAAAATGGGTCAACTCTGTTTATGACCAACAGGTATGGTTAAAAATAAAGGTGGCAATTTTGACCTTATAAGTGGATTGATTTAGGTTTTGTTTCATCTCAAATGAAGTATATAGCTAAAAGGGAGTGGGTCAATGGGTTGAAAGTCTTATAAAGTGTATTTTAATGCATAGATGATAGAACCTCCAAAATTGTTTAAGTCAAAAGTTACATTTTTTTATTATAATAATATTGATTATATTTAATAAGTTTGTCATTTATAAAAAAATAATAATGGACTTAAAAGTATTTGGGGGTCAACCCAACATATTTTGACCCGTTATCCAACCTGCCCAACACTATTCACCATCTCTACTGAAAAAAAAATTAGTTGAAAAGGAAACGGGTTGACTGGGTTAAAAAGCTGTTTATGGACTTCAGCATAATCGAAGTGTTTACCGTTTACAGCCTTCTATACTGTTTTATTCATATAATTTGATGATTAATTTACTAAGGTATGTGTAATATATTGTGTTTTTATGAAAAAAAAAAGAAGAAAAAAAAAAGTTTAGGTGGGTCATCTATGTTTTGACCTGCCAGAAAAACCCCTTATTGACCCAGACTCATGATCCAACCTGTTCATTTTGTCAAATATATCATTTGCCATATGGATTTTTAATTAAACGCTGTTAGGAGGTTTGATTGATAATAAATTTGTTGCAAACTAACTATTTTTTTATTTATTTTTTAATTTGAAAATCAGCTGGAGATATTTGTTTCACTGCTGGACTTCTAGGTCCAGAGGGAACAAAAAGACACCTGGGAAAATGGTGCAAAAAAGGGTCTGATTAAGGGTTTTAATGCTGTTGGAGCTGATGGTAGAGGTGCTACAATCAAAATTTTGAAATCCCAAAATCTGTCCTCACTTGTAAGTTTTCTCACTAACATCACACTCCAATCAATGGTTCACATTAGCATGTTTTCATTTTTGATCTTGTGCCAATGCTGGTATAAATTCAGTCAAAAAGTGTTACAGGTCAACCAGCCTGCCCAGTTTTGACCCGTTACCCAAATCACCTATTTGCTTTTATGCTTATATTGAAGTTTTACTTGTTTCGCATGTGATTATTAGTTGACTTCTTTAATTAATTTATTCAAGCAGAATTCCAAGGAACCATCAATTTCTGCTAAAAGTGGAAATTTTGGGGTCACAACAAGTTGCTTTTTTTTAGAACGGCGAATTTCTTTACTTCTGTGAGACTTGAACTCAAGACCTGCAAACCTACGTACTCCAAGACTGCCACTGGGTCTGGTCAGTAAAGCGGGTCAATAGTGATTGGTTAGTTGACCGAGTCATCTTTGATTGGCCAAGTGGATCAAACGGGATCCCTATTCTTTTTTTTTTACTAAAGTCAACAATTATAGTTGTTCCTCTTTTTCACTTCCGGTCATAGCTTTTATTTTAGTATGAAATTACTTTCGTTTTATGTCAGCCATTGATTTGTTTTGTTTAATGGTCCATCCTATATATATAAACCTAAACTATAATTTTATTTTATTTTTTAAAATCGAGCCAACGGGTTTTCAATTTGTCAGTTTTTTTTTCTTTTTTAGCCCTTGGTTTTCATTTTCTTACACACACCATTATTTGGATGTTTGGAACTAGAGTTTTAAAATGATTATTGTTTTTAAAATTCTGAATCAAATAAATATTTTATTGAGGTAAAAGTAATTAGATGATTTTATATTTAATACAAATCATTTTATTTTACATCAATCGTGCATACCCAAACACCTGATGCGTGTGTACACACACAATCACAAGTTGTCAAAGACATGTTGATTGAACGTACCACTATGTTTCTTGCTAACTTCAACTATTTGGTAACCCTCATGTTTGGTATGTCTTTTTTTCCCGCGAACGCAGACAGCGCTGGTTACCCGTCTCGCCCACCATTCCAGAGGAAACCCACCACGGCACCACCCAAAGGCCCACTGTGGTAAAACTCCTGACCCATCTGAGCATATTGCACCAAGTAAGACTCGAACTCATGACCTCCACATTGGAAGGCCATGGGAGTGTCTCCTCCATACATGTTTGGTATGTCTTGTAAGATTATTACTTTCTACCTTTATATTTCAATATATTTATACTATATCTTATAGAATACTACCATATAAAACACTACTAAAAATGGTCTTAGTGTGGAGGGGTAGAAATGTGGACCCCTTCCATACATGTTGTGATCCCGAACCTAGGGATTTTGCACTTCTTATGCTTAACCGACCAATGGCATCAAGGGGTGTAAATAATTCGAGCCAAGTGCAATCCGATTAAGTTCGAGCCCTACTTGTTTCTAATTTATTTATTATTTAATATTTCTAATTTTTACATATTGTTATTTACTATATATATATACTATTTAGTTTTTTTATAATAATTTTATATATTATTGTATTTATTATGTATTACATGTTAGATAAATACTATTATATGTATACAAGTAATAGACTTGTTTAGTCTCATAAGCAGTGGTGGATACAAAAATTTTTTGTAGGAAGAGCAAAATAAAGGTGAATAAAAAAGAAACGGAGGAAAAAAATAAAATGACAATAAAATAATATAGTTTATTAAATATTTAAACATACACAATTACACAAACAAAACATAAATCACAAATTGAGAGCCTAAATATACGTTCAGGGACTTATTTAATAGGGTAAAAGATACACACCTTGTTTAACTTTATGTGAAGACATCATCAAGTGATTAAATCACCAACGATCCAACTCAAAGCAATATATAACAATTTCAAATATGTATTTATGTAAATTAACAACTAATTTGTATTAAAATCGGGTTATCAACTATCAAGAGATAAAAAATAATGTAAAAAGGCTTGAAAGAAGTCAAAAATCGAAAACCCTAGACTTTGAATTCCGGCCGGCTTGAAGTGGAGGGGTTCGAATTCCGGCCGCCGGCTTGAAGTGGAGGTTCTTGCGAGTGTTGCGACGCCGGATTTGATAGGAAATTCGGAACAGGGCCGGCAAAAGAAGTTCAAGGGACGTAGGGGGGAGCATGGATGTGAATCGTATGTTAAGCCGTTCAAAAAAATGGAATGTGAATCAATGAATGGGCCTTACTAAAAAACACCCAGGTTATAATGGGCCTTACTGGACGGGACTGGACGGTGGGCATTGGCCCACCCAGGTTACCATGTGGATCCGCCTCTGCTCATAAGCCTAATCAAACTTGATTTATAAAACTCAGGCTTGAACTTGTTTATTAAATGTGCTTTAATTTATGCTTGATTCGAGCTTTAACTGGTTGATTTTGAATATCTCACGAGTGGCTCTTACTATTTACATTTTACACCTTGATTCCATCTTGATTACTTTATTGTGCAAAAGTAGGTAAGAAAAGCACACATTGTCACATTCTTGTGAAGATGATTTATTGTTGAATCAATGTTCCTCAGTTTGCACATTGGATGCTAATTACCAGAACCCCTGTTGTGTAAATACCACTCAACCACCCCCACCCAGACACACATATATTACATAAGATTAAATACAAAAGGGGCTTAACGTGTGAAGGTTACGAAGGATTATAAGTCGTTGATCTAGTTAATTAAGGGCTAAGATCAAAAAGGGTGCTAAAAGCCTAGAAGGGTAACATTGGAACGGTCTATAATTATTGACTATTTTCAAGTTTCCTCATTTATTAAACGTATATAACCTTTTTATACGATTTTTTTTAAATTACACCAAAAATCAAGCATTTTATTTCTTTAATATATTCTTGATATATGTAACGTTCACTAGAAAACTTATTTTCATGAAAAAACCAAAAAACTCCTTATTAAAGGTGCTGAATATGTGTAGTACACCCAAAAGCCTAACCCCCACCCAAAAACCTAAACCCACCCCACCCACCCCCCAAAAACCTAAACCCCCCACCAACCCCCACCTCCCAAAAAAACCTAACCTAAAAGTTAAACTAAACCCAAAAAACCACCCCCAAAAGCTAACTATGCTACACATATGTAGCAAAACGCTGAATTTTTTTTTTGAAAGAGGACGACATGGGGAACAAGGTCTCCGAAGCCGTTTTTTAGTTTTTGATTTATATTTTGAGTTATGTTTTTTTATTATTTTTTTTACCTTTAATAAATAGTTTTTTAGTTTTCTCATGAACAATGAGTTTTCTTATGATCCATTCCCTATATATATATATATATATATATATATATATATATATATATATTTAAAAAGGTTGATGTGTTGTGTGTTAGAGTTTTGGAGTTGGGGTCTCTCTAGAAGCAACATCTCTATCCTCTGAGATAGAGATATGGTTTGCATACATCTCACCCTCTCTAGACCCTTTTAATAGTTTTGCTATTTGTGGGATTTTACTATGTACGTTTGTTGTTGATGTGTTGTGTGTATAACATGCGTAATTATAAACATATGTCGAGTAATTATTTATATATGTTGCATAATTATTGTGCGTAATTAGTTATGTATGGTTGCGTGATTATTTATAGTGTGTAATTTATGTTTAATTATGTAAATTGGTGCATGAATGGACTTACCTCGCGTTCAAGGACACGTGTCGCATCCTTATGGTTTCGTATATTTCGAACGTTAAAGCCATTTTGTACATTAATTCACACGCACACGTACACACATATATATTTGCTTGAACATTTGTGTTTTGGTAACCACTTTTGCACAAGAGAACCACACATTATACAATATATAGTCTGCCTAACTTGATTGTTACATGAGAACATATGAGCATTCCCAAATACCTAACATTATTGTTAATTGATTAGTATGATAAAAAAATAAAATAAAATCATTGAAACAATATTAATTTCAGATATATGGATAAAATGGTTATTTACCACTGTTAATACTATTGTTCAACATAACAAACATCTTTTTCTTACACATATTTTATCCACAATTTTTTTTAATCTTTTTAGCTTTTAGTAAAAAAAATATTATAGATGGTAAAAGTGAACTAAAAGATATGTAACCGCTTTCACAAAAACAAAATAAAGTATATGTAATTATACTGACTCATAATTAAGAAAAATATATTTTAAATAATACTTGTAATAATAAACAGGAAAAGAATAAAAAATAAAAAGTTAAAAAGGACTATTGAGATTAGACATAGTGACGAGTTACTTTACCTTGGTGGTCATGGGAGTATAGATGAAAAGATTGACGAAATTGAAGACGAAAGCAAGACAAAAACCTAAGTACCTAACCTCGTACTTCTCTATCATTGTGATTGAATGTGTTGTCGATACGATAATATATAAAAAAGAACAATACCATTCATCTTAACAATACTTTGTCGTTTGGATATCCTACATTCCTACGTATCTCCTTAAAGATTATTTTAACTTGTTACAAAAATGATTATTGAGATTAGACATAGTCATTATCTTCTTTTCTTCTGAAATAATAGTAAAATCTTTAAGTGTGCAAATTGTATTGTATAAAGAACAGTGTTATATTTCCTACTCTCTAGTCTAATACATTACAAATCCGGTCTAATAATAATCATCAACGTTTATTATTAGCCTTCAGACCCGTCTGCAATAAATAATCATAAATCAATATACGCGCCCTCTTAACTGAAAATTCTTTCATGTCACCATAAGACTATACCCACTTGTCATTTTCAAGAGAACAATTAATCCCAGTTATAAGGGATAAAAGAACGACAAGTTCGGCATGTTCGCCCCCCCCCCCCCCAATTGGCAGACGCCAAGTCCAGCTCAAACCGTCAATGCGTTGAGCGACCGTACAATCCTTATTGACCTCTAATGCAAAAATCCGAGGGAATCTAGATTGCAAAGTCATATCTTGAATCCAACACTCACTCCAGAATTTTATATCGTCACTGTTCTACTTTTTTTACTGCCGTAAATGGAATGATACCCAAGTTATCCAACTTTGCAAATGAAGCAACCATATTCGCCCAAACTGAAGAACGAGAACTACCCTGGATCCGATCATTAGGCGTATGAGAGTGGCCATATAACCACGAGATTACCCGAGTCCACAAACTACATTCTCACAAACGAACCTCCATCGCCATTTTTGTAATAAAGCTTTGTTAAAAGCCTCTAAGGAACCTATACCGAGACCACCAACCCAATAAGTTTTCCTTTCCTCATTGAAACCCCAAAAGAAACGAGCTCTAATATTCTCCAAAATCTTTAGGACTCCCATCGGAACAACAAACAAGGAAAATTCCCAAAACACCAAGAACCGAAGATGTTAATAAGGAACGAGCACCGATACATAATAATCTTGTTTTCCACGATGAAAGACATTTTTTGAATTTGCCAATAAAGTTTTGCCAATCCCTAACACGCTTCATCTTAGATCCAACGGATGGCCCCAAGTACAAAAACGGAAGCTTACCCTCAAGGCAACCCGTGATCGAAGCAAGATTACAAACTTCATCATACGAAACACCAATCTTATTAGACTTTATAAGATTAAGTTTAAGATCTGAAGCACAATAGTAAGAATTAAGAGCATTCACAATAGGTTTTGTAAATCATGCATTATCCTTATATTTTAAGGTAAATTTAAAAAAATTTCCAAATTACCCACTTCATCTCATTTTTTATATTTTTTTCTTATACTTAAATTATAAGGATAATATATATGGATTGAATTGTAATTTCTTATATTTACCAACTCAATATTCATCCCTTGTAATTCCTTTGTAAATGAAAGAGAGAGAAAGAATAATTAAAAAATGATTAAAAGAGTATTATTTAATTGAACAAATATAAGGAATCGGATGTGAGGTTTTTTTAAACCTTTAAATTGACAAGGTAAATGTGTTTTTTAGTTAAATTATAAGGATGAGGATAAAGATCTCAATGTGAATGTTCTAAGAATCCTTACAATGTTTTTTATGTTGGAAGGCGACCATTCCCTAAAACAAATAGCATCGTCCGCATATAATAAATGAGATACTCTTTCCACCATGACCAATCTGAACCCCCTTGAATAAACCCGCCTCAATAGAGCCTTCCAAAGCAACGTGTAGACCTTCCATCGCGAGAATGAATAAGAAAGGGGATAAAGGATCTCCTTCACGTAATCCTCTTTGCATATCGAATTCCGTTGTCGGACTCCCATTAATCAATATGGACATTCTGGACGAACTCAAACACAGCCTCAATCCAAAAAATCCACTTTTTGTCAAAACCCATAAACTCAATCATCTTAAACAAATACTTCCAAGATAAAGAATCGTAAGCTATTTCAAAATCAATCTTAAAAATCATAAGTTTCTTTTTCTTACTTTTGTACCACTCGATAATCTCATTCATTATTAAAGGACCGTCTAAAATATGACGACCTTTAATAAATGTCGTTTGTTCAGAACTCACCACCGAGCCAAACCGACAACATTACGTTAAACATGTTATTGATTGCCAAACATTCTTGCTTTATGTTAAGTTAATAACTTCTACACAACATTATGACCTTAATACTATAACGATCAATTTAGACAAAATAATACAACTTTGGTAGCACCATAACACTTGAATGTATAACATGTTTTGATCGCGATGTCAAGGTCAATTAAAAACATTTATAAAGGCTACTACTTATCTACCTTAGACTGTAGACAGAGAAGTAGGGTTGTCGAATCCACAGGGAATCAGTGGAAAGTTCAATTGTTTAGATTAACAAATTAGAATAAAAACACACAGATCAAATAAAGATGCAACCTCCTCCAAACTTCAGATTCTAGGTTTATGCAAAATTCAGTTGTTTAATTGGACACCACATAGACATAATGTTGGAAATTTATTTGAAACAGTAATTGAAGACAGATTCTTTGTCAGAAAACCTATACAACTAGTTTCGTCACAAACCAGTATAATTCAATCACCCAATTTATGAATACCAAGTTACCCCCTTTAGTCACCCAACCCTGCTACTAGGTTTTGTCATCAACCGAACAAGATCGTAAAGCAAGCAAACTCAAAGCATAATCATAAACTGTTTAAATCAACTAATACATCAATCTCTCAAGTTATTGTCAGAAACTAACAAGATCCAAACATGAATAAAGTGAATCAAATACAAAAACCTATACGAACCGTCCGCCTGGAAGAAGCCACAAGTGAATCACCCGCTCATGGTGAGGGAGATCATCTTCAATCTTCAAGTGGGTGTGTGAATCCTCTCACAATCGCCTCAAAGTGTGGTGTAAGAGATGGATCTCGATTTGGGGAAGAAACCCCCAATAAAACCTAAAAATCGGTTGTTTCCCCGAAGTTCCGCGTCTGAGACGCACCCAGCGTAGGCTTACACTGGGAGGGCGTAGGCTTACGCCGGGCCTCTGATGCGGCTGTGAAGAAAATGCTCAGGCGTAGGCTTACGCTGATGGGGCGTAAGCTTACGCCATGTGGCGTAGGCTTACGTTGGGCCTGTATTTTGCCCCGTTTTCTCCGTGTCTCTTCCGACTCTTGCATCTCTCGCCTAATATCTTCCAAACTCATACTTTAAGCGTCCAAAACCTGCACATGCACAGCTACACAAAACCTTTGTATTCCACATATTAATTTGCATAAATATAACATATTGCACCTTTTAATACATGAAACTTTGGCCACTTATCATATCCCCACACTTACTCTTTTGCGTCCCGAAAAAGAATTATGCAATGGAATCATAATTGAAACCTGCTCTCATAATCTCATACAATTAAAACATAATCACGCATTGACTGTAACAATTGGTATTTCTATCCGACTAAACCCAACCACCGATCTATTGAGCCCCCGATTATGTGATCTACTATCCTATTTATTAACAAGCAACAGTTTCTCTATGGGTCTTACATTCAGGAAGCTACAACTTAGTCTAATCCCATCTCAAAGTCATGTTTAGGCACGGGTTAAACCTTATAGATTTCCCACCACTATAAACACTAATTTATGAGTTTTTGAAAATTATGGGAATATGGATCGATGGATGCATGTTTTTGAGCTTTTTATATTATTTTATGAATGAACCTAACCCAGTGGTGTTTCAATCACGCTGGAACACGATATATGACACGTAGGCTGCAGTTCTTAAGCCATGAAGTACATAAGCTTCGGAGCATGGGTGTATTCTTCAAGTCACCATCCTGAAGGGAAACACGTACTCCTAACTTAGTCATCCAATATTGATCACTTAAGTCCCGCTCATGGGTGTATCCTTCAAGTCACCATCCCGAAGGGAAACACGTAGGTTGAACTCAAGCTCTCAATTTTGTTTAATTAAGCTCATGCAAGATGGATTATGGATTGCGGGCGTCACCAATTTTCGGATTTATTTTCATAAAAAGAAAGTGGTGTGCCAAGTAATTTTTAAAAACTTATAAATTTTTGCTTATAATGGTACCTATCACCCTATGATGACAGTTTCAACCTTGCCGAAGCCCCTAAGATAAGAACCCACAAGACATCCTGAATTGATTGTCAATTAACCATAAATACAATATCAGGATATTTAAGCTCTTTAGATCGGTTGGGCCTACCAAAACATTACAAATCAAACGCGTTTTCTATTTATTATTGTTTTTAATCACAAAAGCATAGTTTCCAATTATATCTATCATTTTCCATTTAGTTACAAAAATTCTGATCCAAGGACATTTTTGAAAATTTTTAAATTTTTATGGATTTTTCAATTTTTATATATATATATTTTTTTCTATACAAACTCAGTCTCCCATCCCCACACTTAAACTCTACATTGTCCCCAATGTAGGATGAGAGACGATGAAAATAAATATGCAAAAATAAAACTATATACCGAATTGGAAAGCACGCACACTCACTTGACAACCCATGAAAATTCCCCACACTTGGCCGGCTCACACACAAAACAAAGAAAACAAAGAAATAATTTCCTAACTCACTTTCGTAGGAATCACGGATGCATTTAGCATATGCATCAAGCCTTTTAAACCCCTCGGTAGCCCGAGTGGACGAGTTGAGTCTCGTGAGGGTTTCTATTGAACACACCCGCAAAGTTCATTTAACTAGACACGAATGTAAAACATACCTTAGGCTACCTCCTAAGAGTGCTAAGTTTAACGTCCTCAGCCAGACGTAGTGTACCTTGCTTAGGTCATGGTGGTCGGGTGGGATGCTTGCAGTCCTCCTTCCCCACACTTAAATTCCTCTCATCATCCACTTTTCTCCAAGCCTTCATAAACAGAGAAAAGAGTTCTTGATCTACATCATGAACTCGCGGTTTCTTCCCTTTCCGCTTTCTCTTTCTACCCTTTTCTTCCCATTGTCTGGAGTCTCACCATTCTTCATCTCAGCTGACCTGTCAAACACAACACAAGCATTCTCGACTGTGTGATTCACCTTTTCAGGTGATCCACATTTGTTAGCTTTCGGGGTTAGCAAGTTTGAAAAAATTTTAAAACTCATTTTCTGAGGCCCAAACCTCATCCTTACCGTTCCCTCAGCACAGTTAATATTTGCCTGAGCAGTGACCAAGAACGGTCTACCCAAAATAATAGTTGGCTCTGTGTTCTTGACACAATTCAACACCATGAAATCCACTGGGTAATAAAACTCTCCTACCTTCACAATCACATCCTTTACAATCCCCCGAGGATGTGCGGGAGTCTGATCAGCCAACACCACTGTGGTGTTAACTCTCTGTAATGGACCAAAATCGTGCTGATCATACAGACTCCCTGGAATTATACTCACAGATGCTCCAAGATCCAGCAATGCTCTATCCATTTTAATTTCACCTATAAGCATAGAAATAATAGGTGTCCCTGGATTTTGGAGTTTTGGGGGAAAGATACCCGTAAACACAGCATTCACATTAGCACTTAGCTTTACCTGTTCGGGACATTTGTGCCGTCGTTTACGGGTACTCAAACCTTTCAAGCACTCAACACTATCAGAATTTTCTTTAAGTTCTTTCAAAAATGGTAGATTAATTTTATGATTTTCAAATTTCTCCCATCTTTCATCTTGTGTTGGATCCCGTTCTCTTAACACTGGTGGGAACACTGGTGGTAACAAAGCCGAAGGGAATGGAATTTTCAGAGATTTATTCACATTTTTATTTTTCAGATTATTTTGTGAAATTAAATCCTGATTATGATCAGATTCAGACTCACTGTACTCCACCACTCTCTCTACTACCAGTGGTGGAGTATGTTCAACAACATAAACATCAGGTGAGGGTTGAAGACTTACATCATTTAAGTGTGCGCTGTTTATGGTTTGGGAACTTGAGGACTGATGTGAACAGCGAGGCTTACCTACTTCCTTGATGAGTGACCCGACAATCCCAGATAGGTTGGCAACTAGATCTACCAAAGCTTGATGAGCTTTATCCTGGCTCTCCTGTTGCTGCACCACTGCTTGTATCACTTTGGACATCTCCTTCATATCTGACCGGATGACATCCAGTTCAGACCGATAGTTGTCTTGTTCAGGTGGCCTGCTTGGGTGGTAGTCTTGGTTGTAATCGTCCTGATAGTTTGGGTACTCAGGACCACCACCATATTGATTGTATCTTGGGCAATCTTGTGCCCAGTGGCCAGTGATGCCACCGTTGTTGCATGGTTCATAGTAGTCTTGGTCACCATAATAATTACTGTCCATGTCAACCTGCACAAATAGCACACCCAAGTAGTTCTGAACGATAAAAATAAAACAAAATAAACAAAAAGAATAAAAACAAAAGTAAAGAATATCTTTTTGGGTGTTTGATAAGAAGCTTGATAAGAATTAAAATCAACTAAAGACAATAAACTAAAGCAATAGAACTAAGCGCACCGATTCCCCGGCAACGGCGCCATTTTGATCGCGATGTCAAGGTCAATCAAAAACATTTATAAAGACTACTACTTATCTACCTTAGACTGTAGACAGGGAAGTAGGGTTGTCGAATCCACAGGGAATCAGTGGAAAGTTCAATTGTTTAGATTAACAAATTAGAATAAAAACACACATATCAAATAAAGATGCAACCTCCTTCAAACTTCAGATTCTAGGTTTATGCAAAATTCAGTTGTTCAATTGGACACCACATAGACATAGTGTTGGAAATTTATTTGAAACAGTAATTGAAGACAGATTCTTTGTCAGAAAACCTATACAACTAGTTTCGTCACAAACCAGTATAATTCAATCACCCAATTTATGAATACCAAGTTACCCCCTTTAGTCACCCAACCCTGCTACTAGGTTTTGTCATCAACCGAACAAGATCGTAAAGCAAGCAAACTCAAAGCATAATCATAAACTGTTTAAATCAACTAATACATCAATCTCTCAAGTTATTGTCAGAAACTAACAAGATCCAAACATGAATAAACTGAATCAAATACAAAAACCTATACGAACCGTCCGCCTGGAGGAAGCCACAAGTGAATCACCCGCTCATGGTGAGGGAGATCATCTTCAATCTTCAAGTGGGTGTGTGAATCCTCTCACAATCGCCTCAAAGTGTGGTGTAAGAGATGGATCTCGATTTGGGGAAGAAACCCCCAATAAAACCTAAAAATCGGCTGTTTCCCCGAAGTTCCGCGTCTGAGACGCACCCAGCGTAGGCTTACGCTGGGAGGGCGTAGGCTTACGCCGGGCCTCTGATGCGGCTGTGAAGAAAATGCTCAGGCGTAGGCTTACGCTGATGGGGCGTAAGCTTACGCCAGTGGCGTAAGCTTACGCCATGTTGCGTAGGCTTACGCTGGGCCTGTATTTTGCCCCGTTTTCTCCGTGTCTCTTCCGACTCTTGCATCTCTCGCCTAATATCTTCCAAACTCATACTTTAAGCGTCCAAAACCTGCACATGCACAGCTACACAAAACCTTTGTATTCCACATATTAATTTGCATAAATATAACATATTGCACCTTTTAATACATGAAACTTTGGCCACTTATCAACGACCTTTAATAAATGTCGTTTGTTCAGAACTCACCACCGAGCCAAACCGACAACATTACGTTAAACATGTTATTGATTGCCAAACATTCTTGCTTTATGTTAAGTTAATAACTTCTACACAACATTATGACCTTAATAATATAACGATCAATTTAGACAAAATAATACAACTTTGGTAGCACCATAACACTTGAATGTAAAACATGTTTTATCGAAGAAAAGAGGTGTTGCTGAGAACAAACTTAAAGTAAACACTTTACTAAGTATTTATACCAGCCTATTGAATTGATATGCTACGATACGTGAAGAAAATGAGTACTAGAGTAACTTATTTTTTAAAATCACTGTACATGCATAATAAATAACTAGTTTTATCGATTTCTAAAAATATCAATAATTAAAAACGAGAAAAAAAGGACATAAAATCATACCTCCATTGAAATTTTTATGTCATCCGCTTATCTTGTGAACTGACTAATTTGTAATGTTCTGAACCGACTTTCACCTTTATATTTCCAACTTTATTTTCAATTTCAATCTTTTATCATAATATATCTTTTTTTTTCAAGTAGTTCTTGTGTGTAAAAATAGTAATTTTCGAATAGTCTCAAAAACAAACAATTAATGTTTAGTAATTACGTTTCGTGTTAATATTATAAAAAAGATTAATATTAAGTTTTGCGTGTATCATTTCATAAAGAAAAATAAATCAAAATATTAGAGAGTAGATACGTACACATATAATGATAAAAAAAGATAATTGTTTCGTTTAAACTATGAAAGACACCGGAACACTTTAAGCGCGCACACAAATTCATAACGAGAGAGAAACTATAAGATGATCTGCATTGTCTATTTGTAGCTTCACGAACGCCGACGTGCAAGAGAGAAACAACCGTTCGTGGAAGAGGAAAGGCTTGGCTGTGAGAGGGGATGAGAGAGAAACGGCCGATGTTCATGGGAGACGAGAGAGAAGTCGATGCTTCATGGGGGCTGGAGAGCGGGCATGCCAACGTGGAGGTGTTACAGACAAGTTGCGTTACTGATGCTCTAAGTCATTGTTGAACGATGATATAACTCAAACTTTACCATCAAAGACTTTTGAGTAAAGTATTTTAGAATATAAAAACACATTTAAAATTATCTATTTACATTATACGATTATTAAAATACAAACAAAGTTTTCTTATTATCGTCTTGTACAACTTTATCAAAAGCCCAATAAAAGCATATCACTTTTGTACACAAAGGCCTTCTCACTTATGAAGGCTATCTTTGCCTTAAATTTGCATCAAGACAATGCACATCGATATGCTCCCAAAGATTTGGAGAAAATACCTCAAAAGACATCCCTAGTTACAACTTACTTCAACAAATAACACATGCATTTGGGTTCTCCTCGATGCTATGGTGAAGTGGTGGTTGATAGTTATAGTAGGTATGCATAGGAGGGTAATAAGGTCTATAGGGCATACGCATCCCTATAAATTGCTCTTGTGGGATAATTTGTGGGACACTTTTCTTCTCTTCCTTAGGCTCGTCTTTCTTCGGTTCTTCCTTTGGGGGTTCTTCTTTCTTGTTGTCTTCCTTTTTAGGCTCATCTTTCTTGGGTTCTTCTTTGTTTTCCTCTTTCTTGGGCTCTTCTTTCTTCTCTTCTTCTTTCTTCGGCTCCTCTTTCTTCTCTTCTTCTTTCTTCGGCTCCTCTTTCTTCCCTTCTTCTTTCTTGGGCTCCTGCTTCTTTTCGGGCTCTTTAGCAGGTCCTACAGAAACTAAATACGTAGGCCAAAGTTTTCGAAGCTTGCTTACAGCACTTACTGGATCAACGGTTCCAATTAAGATCATGCTTTTTTCTTTCATGTTTATGGTGATTGAATCAATACCTGAAAAATACATAATTATGTTCGGTCAATACTCAACACATTACCATGTGAAACCTATATGAGAAAATATATCTAGGTTTATATATCATTCGTTACTCAAAATGACATGTAACAAGCATGATCCATATACTTAAGTTTATTTTCCTTACATACGTCATACTTGACACAATTTGTTTTTCCATCCTTGCTCTTTTCTTAAAACACATGGACATTGGACCTAACATTTCCTCTTTAATACAAATATTTTAATCGCGGTTTGATGTTAAAGAGAAACAAACAAAGCTAATCTTGTAATTCTCAAATTATTTTACGTTTTTGTACGTTATAAATATACAAATTCTCATAATACCGTCATTATCGTGTTGATTACATATGGATAACGACTTCAATCATCCTAAATTCTTTTTATACCATTGATGTCGTATAATGTAATAAAATATTTTATTATTAATAATACATCTAAAATACTGTAAATACTAACAAACTAAAAATATAAGTTATAGAAACAAAATTAATGTTATATAAAGTTTAGATAAGATATTACCCAAAAACTCTAGTAATTTGGAATATTATAAAATAAAATTTACTATAAATATTATATTATCAAAGCATATATAATCAAGAAAACCCCCACCCACTCGATAATTCCTAATTAATAATATATTAAAAGGTAAGTTCTGTCTCTGAGGCAAATTTACTGTAGATATTATAAAGTTTTTAATGCACAAGGTATAAGATCATGAAGCTTGCTTTATGTTTTTTTTTTAATTTCTCATATGCAGGTTTAGTTTAAATATTTAATTCTGGAAAGGAAAAGCATAAGATTTGTTTAGAGGAGTTGTATCCAGGCTTTAGGATTTTGCATAGGTCGTGGGTTCGAAACCCGCAGACCAATGTGTGACCGATTTAATTGGAATTAATGCTATTTTTTGTTTTCTAGCTTTTTTTTTACGTTTTAATTTATAACCATAAATCTTCTACACTCTTCTCACGCAGGGTGAGTTTACCTAAAGGTTTTGGTTTTATTTTATAAGCTTTCGAGGACGTTAATTTCTTACGCGGTTTAACAAGCCGTAACGCGCGTTGGTAAAAGCTATCATTATTGTCTTTTTTTTACGTTTTAATTTACAACCATAAATCTTATACGTTCTTCTCACGCATGATGAGTTTACCTAAAGGTTTTGGTTTTATTTTATAAGCTTTCGAGTACGTTAATTTCTTACGCGTTTTAACACGCCGCAACACGCATTAGTAAAAGCTAGCTTTATTGCTCGGAGGCTGCCGCAACACGCGGGGCCTCTTTCTCGTTTGCACTAAAAGCTAAAGTGAAAGGAAAATCGACATTACTCCTCCACGTCATTCTTGGTGAAACAACACATCAAGTGTCATTTTCCCCACCTATTAAATTCTAATTCTAATCATTTTCATATAACATGTACTTTTAGTTATGCATGGAGTACAACCATACATTGCACGAAAGAATAAAAAGGATGGATTACCTTAAATCTATACTATATAATAAATAAAGGTTTTTACTTGCCACGTGTCGTCTCCATATTCATTCTCACCATTTTTTCTCGTCTCTCTCTTCTATTTAATGCGCTTCTATCTTTTAATAATAGTAATATATATTTAAAGAAAAAAATACTAATTATACTAATAAAACACATTTATTTTAAATTATCTCTTATCATAAGAAACTTTAAAGTTTAATTATATAACTTTTATCTTCAATCAAATACTAAATAAAAGTCAAATTATATTAAAAAATAGTAATTAACGTATTTTTGAAACCCAATTACATACTAATTTTTACGTATTTTGAATTTGTTTTCTATCATTACTATATGTAATAAATTTTTACACATGTAAATATATACATAAAGATTTAAAATTTTTACCCCGTATGTAGACACGGGATCTAAAGTAGTGGAGTAAAAAAGAAGGGAAACCGATTAAGAAAAAGAGAAATATAATCTTTTTTATAAAAGAGTGTGGATCTACCGACTGTCTTGGTGGTTCAAACTTCAAAACATGACCCAACCAATCATTACGTGACACGTCGGTAAAAAAGTTTTTCTTAAAAATAGAAGTTTTTATTAATTTGAAAAAAAAATTATAATAGGAAAAATAGTTTTCTTTTTGTCCGGTTACAAGTTACCTTGTCATCATTCTTGTCGCCCTTCACGGTTAAGGTCAAAAGATTCGTCACACTTACAAATGCTTATACGTAATTATAACTCAATTAAAAGACGTCACCTGAAAGAGCTGCAACAATCTTCATAGCCTTTCTCTTGTCTTTATCATCATTCAACTCCAACTTCAATATAAACTTCTGGAAATTCAATAATATTAATAAGATTTTACACAATTCACAATCAAACATAAATATTATTCATTTAATTCATTTGAATTTTTTTTAAATAAAATGATACTATATTTATTTCATAATAAATATTTATTTTTCATGATGTGGAAACAAGAAAAGAAATAGAAATTTTTAATCATGGAATTGGAAAGATAGCCTAACATTTTATGTAAAAGCAAATCTCACACTGGACGTGGACAGCAAAAATGTCAGGTTTATAAGAAACGTTCTGCCTTAAATACAAAACTTGTTTTGGACGCATTAGTTGTATACGAGAGGAGAGTTAAGCATGTTTGAGTGAGATCAGACTGGTTAATCTCCACTCGGGCAACAAAAACAAATTCACAAGCTTGTTGTGAGCAAAACAAAATTGATGTTACACAAAGAAACTTGAAAAGAGACTACATAAGTGAAAAATAAATAGATCTTTAAAAACATGGGAAGAAACAAAACACAAGAATGAATCAGATTCATATTGAGGATGAAATAAAATATTCATGTGGTCTTAAAGATCATCACAAGTATATTTTTACTTTTGAATCTATTTCTAAAAACAAAATCAAACAAATTATGGGATCTTACAAACATAAAGAAAAAGTAAGGAACATTGAAAACAGAGGAATGAACAGATCCATTTTGAGATTGTTATCTAACATTCAAATGGGTTTCTCAACAAACAAAACAAGCATTTGGAATCTGTTAATGAAAACAAAAAATCCAATAGAAACACATTATCTTGTAAACTTTGAAAACAGGGGAAAGATGGGAAATGGAATCAGACTCATTTTGAGAACAGAATCAAAAGAAATCAAATATTTGATGTGGTTTCTACTTGAAGATCAGTTTTTTAAATAAAAAACAAGTAGATATATAGATTGTAGAATCTTCAAAACATAAATTGAAAACAGGGGAATGATAAGTTAATCTTTAAAGTAGAATCTAACCTTCATGTGGATACCCTTGAATTGGATTTCTTGAATTCAGTGAATTGCAATTGGAGTTTGAGAGAGAGAGAGAGAGAGAGAGAGAGAGTGGTAAAGTATAGTGTATAAATAATGCTAGACTGAAAAAGAGAGAAGATTTTATGTCTATGTTGAGAATTTCTAAAGAGTATGACTCCCTTAAGTAATCATCTCTTTTGTCTATATGTTTTTTTAAATGAAAATTTCATGTATGAGGAAATAGTAACAAAGAGGGCATGATAAACGATTATTTACCATCTCAAATTTGCCATCTTTATGTTATGTGAATTTTAGAGAACACGTAAACTCGGATTTTAGGGATTACTTAGGGAACAAGTAACTGATTCCGAAGAACGACGTATTTGAGTCATTGACGTCTTGCGTTGTCCGTGTATATATGTTAATTGTCTTCTTATCTTGGCCTCTTACCACACGTAGTTGTAAAGAAGATGGATATGAATGAAAGTAATCGAGACTAAAACAATAAACAGTATTATGTGATTTGGTCAAAATATATGTCCACCGTTGCACTGGCAAGCCTCTCTTCACGTGTTGTTTCGATAACTTTATTTTTATGATTTGTGGAAAAATTAAAAAGTTGATAAGCTTACTTTTTAACGGATTATGACTCAAAATACGCAATAAGCTTAAGTTGATAACCTTGTTAGGTGTCAAAATAAGTTTATTGTTTTTTTTTTGTTATCATTCTAAACCCTAAAACTAAGCTTACCCAAATACCCTTAGCTTAGGGTTTATATTACTAAAAGAAATATTTATTAACATAAATTTTGTGCTGGCAAATCCACAGAGGATTTGCATATATAACTGCTTTGTTTACGGTTTAACCATCTTCTGATTATATTTATGCTTATATGGAGTTAAATATGCCAAGTGATAAATATCTAAGTTACGTCTTCTTGTTAAAAGTGACAAAGCCTCTCTCCTAAAATCACCACACCTGCATTCTGCAAGATTTGAACCTACGACCATTTGATTGAAGGGTATATCACTTTTGTGGCAGCCCGTATCCCCACCAAGTAGAGGATAGAAGTTGCCGATCTATAGTTTCACCGGAAGAGTTCCTGCAAAAGAAAGCATCGCCAGCCTCGCTGTAGGGACACCGGGGGGAGTCTCTACGACCAACCTCCGGCGTGAGAGTTAGTAACGAGTGGAAGATCCGGTGAGGACTTCTCCCTGAGAGAGAATCCTTGTCAATCCTTAAGTGTGTGTTTCGAGTAAGTGATAGTTGGTATGCTTACCTGCTTCTTCGACACATCTCCTTATATGGAAGATTTTAGTATCTTTGCATTGAATGTTGTGGTCCTTGACCGGGTGGGGTTTCCACCAGGATCCGGGGGTCAAATGAATTCCTACCTTCTTTCTGGCGTATTATCTTCCCCATGTTGTACTTCCCGCTTTCTTCTTGTCTCCTTATATAATGCCTTTATCCTTGCTTCATTAAATGAGGTATGGTAGACTCTCTTATTCTTTAGTTTTGTCCGGATGTGAGGGTTTCTCCTACAAGTCCCCCCAAGTCGTCGGTGTTTGTTATTTATGACAAGGACCGTCGACTTTCATTCCTGCTGTAGTATCCTTCATGTAGTCTTTGTGTGATTCTTATTTGCGCGGGGGTTGGTGTTTTAATTGTCAGGTATATGGTGTGCTTCAATGTTTGGTTGTTGGGGTTTTAATTTTGATTTGTCTGTGGGCCCCCACTCTTTTTTCTTCGTTTGAACCCTATCCGTCCACGTGTCCTGGTCTTGGGTCTCCGGATCTTCCTCACACGTGGGGATTCGTGGGGACGCTTCCCTTTTTCTCCTTTTTAAACCCTTTCTAACCTTCTTTCCTTTCCTTATTTCTTTCTCTGCTTGTCGCCGATTGCTTTGCTTTGTGAACGTCCCAGGTCAGTCTCTTTTCTTCTTTCTGATTGCTAGGGTTTCCAGTATGGGTAGGGATGATCTTGCCCAAGTTCGTTCCGTGTTGACTAAACGGGAAATCGCTGCTTTCTGTGCACAATATCTTTTTCCTTTGGCGCTTTGTCCTCGAAAACCATCCCATGATGATACTGCTTTAGGTTTAGAGGGTTACATGACTATTTACACCCGATCTTTCAATTATTCCAATGTGCGTTATCCCCTGACTGATTTTCATATGTCGGTGTTCAAATTTCATGGGGCTCATTTTTCCTAATTTCACCCCCTAGGGTTGTTGAAAATGACCCATTTCGAGGTTTCCTGTCGAGCTAAGGGTTCCGTCCCTTCGGTGCCCTTGTTTCGTCGCTTCTATCGTCTGAGGGTAGATGGGGACTGGTTGAATTTTGAGAAACGTAGGGGTTCGAGTTGCTGCTTTTCACGCTTTCCTTCTTGTATTCACGACTGGAAAGATCACTACTTCTTCGTTTCTGAGTCATTTTTGTCCTCCCCCTTGCCATATCGAAAATTGAGCGACCCTATTATTGACAAAGATCCTGGTTCCACCGTTGAGAAGGACTTCTATGAGCTCTTGGTTGCTAATCTTGTTCCTGCTGGTCCTCTTCCCGAGGAAATCCTTGTTATGGCTGGGATGAGCCCTTTGCGGGATGATCCTTTAACACGTCCCGTCGTCTTGGAGAGATGGGGGAAGGTTGGTTACAAATGCAGGAATTATCATTCATGCTACATATATATTTATTATTTATTCTTTTTTATTTTCTGCTTCCTTTCTTACTGACAAATCATTTTTCTTTGTTGTTTCACAGAGATGCAGCTTTCAAGAGTGTTGGATAAGGAAAGCCAGAATCAGAAGTATATTGATATTCCTGCTAAGTCATCAGGCTATTCTGATCCTTCCCCTTCCCAGGGACCGAGTACTTCTGTGTCTCTTGAGCCTATTGCTATTACTGTGTGTGCTACTTCATCTACTCGGGATATTTTGGAGGTGATTAGTGAGTCTGATTCGGACAATCGTCCTCTGTCCCTCATCCGCAAGCGTCGGCCTCCTTCCTCTGCTGGCTCCTCCCCCAAGAGGATTGGTCTGAAGGGAAGACTCCGTAGTGCCTCCAAGTCTTCTCAAGTTCGTTTTAGCGAGCCTGTCTCCTTTGTTGTCTCCCGCCCCTTTCTCCGGGTGAAAGTCCTCACTTTCTAGATGACTCAGATTTTGATGTTTCTTTTGACGACCCTTTGGGCGTGTCTTTGGAACTGTCACTGTCTCATGGCCTTACTTCTGCTTGTTTGGTGGCTTCCACCCTTCCTACTCCTGTGTTTCCATCTTTATCTGTGTCTCTTGGAGTTGCCTCTCCTCTGGTATCATTTCCCCCTTCTCTTGTATCTACATGTGCGGGGTTTGTCGCTCCATCTATTGCTCCTTTGTTGGTTCATTCTTTTGAGAAAGGTAAGGACGTTGCTCCCCCTTCTTTCTTAGATGCTCTCCCCGATAGTCTGCCTGGTACTCCTTCGTGGGCTCGTGAATACATGGATCGTGTCATGCCTCCCTCGCATCATATTTTGATGGCCTGGACGTTGCTTCTTTATCTGATCAGTTTCGTGTGGCGTAAGTGGGGTCTTTCCTGAGGAGTATTGGTCTTGACCGTAAGGTGGCGTTGTTGGAAACTTCTCTTTCTGAGTGTCGTGCGTCTTTGCTCCGTCTTCGGGATGAATTGGACGAGGAGAAGCAAAGTAAGTTGGTTCTTACCAAAGCTAGTGTCGATTTTTCCGGGGAGGTGGGTCGACTAACTAGGGAGTTCCATCATTTGGACAATCACATCCTGTTTTTGGAGAATAAGCTCAAGTCCACTCAGGCTGCCCTAGAGAATTGTCGTGACGAGATTTTCGAGTCCAACACGTCTGTTGATGCCTGGAAAGCGCTTGTTGATGAGCGAGAGGTATGTTATTTGTTTATTTTCCTCTGTATGCCCTCGTTCGACTAGTTCTTTCTCTCTTCTTTTTTTTGTTTACTTATTCTGTCCTGTTTTTTGTTTCCTTTATAGGAAGATGTTCGTTGTTTGAAGGAGAAGATTGCTGGCAAGGGTGGGACTGGGCTGAGGTGAGGGATGTCTTAGAGCATGATCTGTGTCAAGCACTTTCAGAGGTTGCCCGCGTTGCTGATTGTCACACCCCAACCGACGGCGAAATACGTCGGGGCGGGACATGTAGACTGTTCAAAAGCTCATGATCAAACTAAATTTCATAACTTTATTAAATTGAATTACAGGTACAAATACATTTTGTTCAAACAATCAAAAGCTAACAATAATTCTAGTTTATTTGTTTCTAGGTCCATATGCTCCTAAGTGATGAACTTGTACTTCAGACAATGCCACATGAAACATGTTTGAAATGAGAGGGTCAACTATAAATAGTTGGTAAGCATACATAGGTTTTGACTCTAAATAGTATCATTGTGTTGTGTGTATACAATCCATACATATCATGGTTAATATGGCAATTATGGAGAGTTACTATTGTGAAACCAAGTTGTACAATCAAACTTTTGTAACTAGCATGCAAAAACCAAAATGTGTTGTCGGTAACAATCACCCTACCTGGGTGGGTTTGTCAGACTCAATAGACATATCATTGTTAACCGTCGGCTTGTGTAGTTAATGATTGCACATGTAAATTGCACACAAATTGTAGTTTGCACACCTAGTACTCAAGCATAAGGCTCAAATTGCACACATGAATGTAGGGTGGATTTGTATTGTGTAATTTGTAAACATTGTATAATTGAAACTCATGTTCCACACCAAAATGTATAAAAATGTAAAAAGGGGCTATGTAAACTCACATGTATTTGTTGTGCAGATAACACGAGCAATAGGTTGCATAAGTGATTAGCTAACCACAATGTTATCCTATAATTGAATTGTATAAATGTAATCAATGACATGCACAAATGACTAGGGCAAAAACCTATTACATAAAGGGATAGAGTAAAAGTTTGGTTGAATGAATGTGGGGACTTGTTTGTGTTCAAAAGGGTACTTATGTATTCTCATATAAGGGTTGTGTGTAAAAATATGTATAATTGTATTAGTTTTTGCACAAAAGTCCAGGAGCAAAAACGTTTAAATCAATGTATGTTCCTTTGTTTATTAATTAAAGAAATAATACGTGAATAAGGTTTTATAAAACTATTTAGTTTAAATATATATGTAATTAAATGAATAAAAACATTTTCATCTATTTAATTATTATAAAGAAAAGTGTTTCGAAAGGAAGAGTATAATAATCTAAATATATATTAATATAATTAGAAAATTATGTTTTTAAATACTTAATATTTTTAAACCCAAACTAGTTATTAATTTAGGATAAAAATGATTTTGTAGATTATAAACAATTATCGTGTAAAACTTTACAAGATAAAATGAGTTTATAAAAATAATTATAATTTATAAACCAAGTGGGTAAATTAGGTGTTTTGTTTAGAACACCAATTTTATTTAAATTATGTTTAAAATGATTTTTTGTGTTTTATTAAAGTTTTAAAAGCAATTTAAATAACAAAATAATTGTTTCTCCTAAAAAAACAAACTTGTTAATTGTAGTAGTAAAACAATCCTAGGTGATATAGGTTTTATAAATTTATTTTTATAACATGATTTGGGATATTAAAAACGGTTTTAAAAATGATTGCAGGTTCTGAGTTTCAAACCCGGGTGGGTTTCTGGAGAGGCACACGCATGGAACCACTGACCAGAAGCCTAGAAGTGTTCTTAACCCGGTTTAGTAATGTCTTAACATGAACCCTGAAGGGAGCCGGGTCTGATATTAGCAGGAGAACAAAAAGGGTGTTGGGTATGGGTTTCGAACCCACGCCATCTGGTTCGGCGGTGCAGTGGCTTACCGGTTGGACCAGGTGGTTTCGCTGGTATAACATGAAACCCACAAACATTTATATGCTAACAGAAATCAACCCAAAACCCCAAATCGAAATACGCATGAACGGGTTAAGAACCCTAATTCGATTTGAGTCTGATAGGTTTTGTTAGTACAAATTGATAAGGGGGCTATTGGAAAGCATTCAACAACGAAACTAAAGACATAAATCTTACATGATTAGGTGTACTATCGAACGCAAACGCCCGGGTCAAAGTTTCCGTTGTTCTTGTTGTTCAATCGAGGTCCAAGGACGTAATGCAAGTTGATTAAGGGTTTAGAGAGTTTGGGAATGGGGTCGCGAGTGTGTGTGTGTGAAACGTATGACTCAATTCCATCTTAATTGCTCAAATCGATTCGGATTAACGGGGAACAACTGTCGGCATGAATCACGCGTTAATTCGTTCGATTGGTGATGAATTGGGTCGTATTCAAGGTCTAGATTCATGCAAGAACAATCATGGCATGATTTACGAGCTTTAAACGCGTTAAATTTCAAGATTGAAGATGATTTAGGCTGGGTTTGACTCTGGATAGTCAAACCGGTTTGAAATTCGAATCTGGTCGCGATTCGGTAATTTGATCCGATAGTTTGGTCTTAGAAATGGTCTAAAATCAATCAGACATACAAGGCATCTCCACAGATTTCGGGTTTGATTGATTGGGAGGTTGAATTGTATAAAAAAATCGATCTTGTTGACTTTCAAAAGTCAAAGTGGCGGCTATTGGGTTCAAAGATTTGAATAGGTTCAATTTGAGGTACCAAGGTCCAAGTACAAAGGTGGGGGTTCAAAGATTGGGAGTTCAAATGTCCAAGGGTTCAAACCCATTGTTTAAATTTTCATTATATAAACATATAAGTTCATTTTGTTTTAAAAGCTCAAAACTTTATACGTTTTTATAAAGAAGTTTTGAATGTGATAATAAATATATATATGTATATATATATATTTTATAAAAAAAACTTGTCTTTATATATTTTTTTAAAATTAAATGCTAATATAAAAGATGTACATACATGGCTAAGTCTCCCATGTTTTACTTTGGTAGTGTTTACTTAATAAAATGTTTACTTATATATATTTATATAAGTATACTCACATGTGTTATACTTATTAGAGAAATAATATGTAATGCAAAGTTTGAAAAGGACCGAATTGATATATGTGCAAAATAATAGGTGATATGACATGATTAGTTTGAACAAGTACGGGACTACATGTGTTCATTATTCGACATAATAGACTGAATAACGGAAAATTATGCTCTAAAAAATCATGAATGTTACACTGATGAACATCGTGTCTTGCAAAAGGAATTTGAACTTGTTTGTTTGGATGTGTTGATTAACTTTGTTGTCATGGTTATACCCCTGCGTGGGTTTTTAGGGTGCCTTGCCTCCAGATACTTTGTTATTTTCCCTGTTTTGTTTTTCTTTGCTGTTTGTGGGAGTATTTTGACATATTTTCAAGTTCCAATTATCTTCATTTTCTACATGTGAATTTCTATCTTTCGTTGTGTGGGATAGACCCTTGTGACTTTCCCCCATTATTAGAGATGGGGACACCCTTGCCCCCTAGTGGCACTTCTCTTCTTTTTCTTTATCTTATGAGTTACTGCTTTATTCCTTTACTATTTAGAGATGGAGATTAATTTTCCCATCTGGTGAGATGGAGATCTTCTACCTCTATCTTATCAGACAGGATTTCGTTCCATCGTCGTTAGAGATGGGGATCAGTTCTCTCATCTGGTGAGATGGAGATCTCCTATTCCTATCTTATATTGGTCATGTGGCATCATGGGCGAAGCTTAGTGAGGGTTCGGGCTTCCTCCCCTCGATTTTTCGCTCAGTAGTGTTGATTTATACGTATTCGGCCGATTTTTCGCTCAGTAGTGTTAATTTATATGTATTCGACCGAAAATTTTATAGTTCCGGCCCCCCTGATAAGAAAAAAAATCTCGGTCCCCCTGCGTTTTTCTTCAAGTTTCGCCACTGTGTGGCACCCAAGGTAATATGTCTATATTGGTCACTTTAGAATATATATCCACTCCTTATTATATTTATATTTGTTAGTTATGAGAATTTCAGATATATGGTTATAATCAATGAAGTTGTAAATTAACATGTTTTTTTTTAAACGGCTGTAAATTAACATGTGAATGAGAATTTTGGATGTCGGGCTATTAATTAGTCGTGTTGGCATTTAACATGTGAATGATGGACTCTTCACACTATTTGGATATCATAAAACTAGGCAACTTGAAAGTCTATATTTATCATATCCAAAAAAAAAAACTTGTATGTGATTATAAAAAACTAATCCCTATATTTGAAAGGTTAATATAAGGATCTAATTCTTTTCAAAGTAGAATTATAAAACTTTCTATCATTTTCCAGTGAGAAATTAGAGTTTATCAAGAAAAAAAAAACTTCCATAATAAGAGTTCTTTTGGTAATTTTTTTTTGATAAAATGATTGATATTGCTATGGGTCTATTAAATCAGCAAAACATGTGTTTAACTTGATAGATTAGTAGATTTAACCATTTTACTAAAAAAAATATTGTCATGATGTTTGTATTGATGCAGCTAAGCTATCTGAACTCGAGCTTCACTTGCATTTGATGTCTAACATCATATAGAACATCAACGTTAGGCTCATCTCGTTATCAAGCTCTAACGGTAAAGTAAGTAAAGAATATTTTAAGATAGTGTATTTCAGTAATAAACTCGCTATCAACTTTAGTGCATCAATTGAGAATCAAATAAGCTAGCTTCTTATAAATTTATTTTATTGAATTTCGATAGTGTGGTGGGAAATAAGGAAATAAGATTAGGTGACACAATCCTAGTTGGTTGGGGAATCTTTGCATGTTTTTTGCAATTTTTTATGTATCCCACTCACATTTTTTTTTAACTTAAGGTAGGGTTTTTTCATGATTTCTTGTACGACCTAGAATTTAGTATTGTTTTTTTCTTAATGATTCACAAACGTGTGGAGGGTGTTATCTTAGGTATATTTCCTTTTACATCATCCATTGTCCGTTATGTTTGGTACCGTCTATGCATTCAAAATGCCCTCCACCCACTTAAGGTTTTCTTTTATATATGTTTTAAAACTAAATATAAAATATAATATATTTTTCAGTTAAAAACAGGTAATCTGTAGCTAATAAATAACTAACTAGTTGCGCCATGTGTTATAATTTTGTGTACCCACGATTCTTTTTTCAGATCATAGATCTGTACGTTTTGTTTGATGTAAATGATTATCTTCTAAGCACGTGATGGACGATAGTTAGAACACATGTGTGAGGTAAATGGTTAATCACAAGTAGCTACCGTGATTAAGGATTTACAACTACATTTGGCGGTCTGGAGTGTCATCTATTACTCATACTTAGGCGTTAGACTATCGACCATATTAGGAGGTATGAACATGATAATAGGATGAAGTGATTATAAGGAAAGATTGGTTAACAATAGTTAGGGATGAGGTAGTAGGCCTTCATGTATACCCTTTGAATTATTGCAATATCCCTACATTTCTTATTGTAGCTTTCGTACTACCAATACATTCCTGGTAATAATCGTGTTGGACTTTGGGATCTAGGCTGAGTGAGTTTTTCTTTCATTTCTCTTAACTAGATCATGCCAAATAAAAACACTCACCCTCTTGGTGGTGCCAATGAGGAAGGACCATCGAGGAGCAGGATAATAGGATGAAGTGATTAAAAGGAACATGATAATAGGATGAAGTGATTAAAAGGAACATGATAATAGGATGAAGTGATTATAAGGAACATGATAATAGGATTGTGCGTACTGACATTGCTTCTTTTTCTTCATCATCTTCTGTACGAGCTTTGTCACCATTGCAGTACCCCTATGAGCAGGTGATAGCTGCCTTTGTGGCTAGGATGGACCGGGAGATCCGGAACATGAGGGACGCAGCGGGAGAGATTACTAGCATACTTCAGCGAGAGATGTTGATGAATCAGAGGATCACCAAACTGACTGCAGATTTAGCAGCAACTGATACAGCTCATGAGAATTTGGCAAATGGATGTGTGGATATGGAGGACCGGCTGAACACTGCAGAGTGAAACCTAGATATACTCCACACCAGGATTGAGCAAGTAGAGGCTCGACTTGCAGCTGCTGAAGCAGCAGGAGCTGCACCAGAGGATGCACCTGCAAGAGACCAGGATGAGGATGATGATGCAGCATCCGATGTTACATCAGTTGGCAGTGACATTTGATCATCTATCGTAATTACTTATTTACGTCTTTCCTTTTGAACCTAGATGGGCAGGGTTGTTCCCATCCAACAGATGTTTCTAGAATTTTGATGTTTGGTTGAATTTAGTTGTAATCGTTACAATTTATTTTATCAAGTATTACTATTATTGAAATGTTAGATGTTGTGGTTTGAATTTCTTTGTTTACTGGTACTTGTATGATGATAAAAATGCGATGTATTTTTCTCATTATTGTGTGTTGTGAATGTAAAGATAATGTCTGGAAGAGGAAATGGACGTGGTGGACGCACCGGAGGACGCGGAAACATTAACTACTCGTTCGCATGAACTGGCGAACTTATGTCCGCAAATGGTAACACCTCCTTACAAGAGGATTGAGAAATTCATCGATGGTTTAGTTCCGCAAATTCAGAGCATGGTGACATCTTCTAATCCCACTACGATCCAGCAAGCAATCAGGTTGGATCACAGGCTGACCGGTCAGGCAGTCGCTCAGGGCACCCTACCCCCTAGAGGTGCATTATCAAAGACAACTGACAACAAGCGAAAGTTTGACAGTTCATTCCCTAAGACCTTCCAGTCAAACCCACCTTCTCAGCAACAACAACAACAACATCGTAAGCTTAAACCTTCAAAGAACAACAATCAGTCTAACTCTTCTCAACAGAATCAGGGTTCATATGTTGGCAAGTACCCGAAGTGCAACAAATGTAACTTCCACCATCATGGAGCGTGTGACCGGTACCGTTGCCACCGGTGTGGAAAGATGGGTCATTTGGCCAAAGACTGTAGAGTAGATCTGCAGAACAAACAGACGCACCCAAAGGCTGTTTTGAGTGTGGTAAAGAAGGGCATTTCAAGAAAAAGTTGCCCGCAGTTGAGGAGAAACGGAAACGGGAATGGAAATGGCAACAATCATCAGGGCGGTAATGGAAATGGTAATAGCCACCAGGGTGGAAATGGTAACAACGGAAATGGTGCAAAGGGCCGAGCATTTGTGATTGGATTGGGAGAAGCTCGGAATGATCGGAACGTGGTGAACGATATGTTTCTCTTAAACGATCATTATGTTTCTGTACTTTTTGATACTGGCGCCGATAGAAGTTTTATATCTAGAGAACTTAGCGGTCAGTTAGGAATAAACCCAACTTTATTAGAACACCATTATACCGTAGAGATAGCAGACGGTAAAGTAATCGAGGCAACCTACATTCTCAAGGGATGTAAGTTAGAACTTTCTGGTCACAAACTCGACATCGATCTCATGCCAGTTACACTTGGCAGTTTTGACATAATTGTGGGCATGGATTGGTTGTCTAAAAACCAAGCCGAGATCATCTGTAGTGAGAAGATCGTTCGTATACCCCTTCCTAGTGGAGAAATCCTATCCGTTCAGGGTGAAAGAAGTGGTGCAGTCATGGGCATCATATCTTTCATGATGGCTCAGAAGTGTCTGGGCAAGGGTCATACCGCAATTCTAGCCCTTGTCGCTAACAAGTCCACTGAGGAGAAAAAGTTAGAAGATATCCCTATCGTTCGCGAATTCCCAGAAGTATTCCCTGAAGACCTACCTGGTCTTCCACCTCACCGTCAGGTCGAATTTCAGATTGACCTAACACCCGGAGCAGCACCTATTGCTCGAGCACCCTATAGACTGGCACCAAGCGAGTTACAGGAACTATCCACACAACTGCAAGAGTTGTTGGATAAAGGTTTCATCCGACCCAGCTCATCGCCATGGGGAGCTCCAGTCCTATTTGTCAAAAAGAAAGATGGAACTTTTCGCATGTGCATTGATTACCGAGAGTTAAACAAAGTAACAGTCAAGAACCGCTACCCACTACCCCGCATTGACGATTTATTCGACCAACTTCAAGGGTCAAGTTTCTACTCAAAAATCGATTTAATGTCTGGATATCATCAGCTGAGAGTTCGAGATGAGGATATATCCAAGACTGCATTCAGAACTTGGTACGGCCATTTCGAGTTTTTGGTCATGCCATTTGGATTAACTAACGCACCCGCGGTGTTCATGCACCTCATGAACCGTGTGTGTAAACCTTATCTGGACCAATTCGTCATTGTTTTTATTGACGATATCCTCATATACTCTAAGAGTCAGGAAGAGCATGAGGATCATCTGCGTTTGATCCTTGAACTACTGAAACAGGAGCAGCTGTACGCGAAGTTTTCCAAATGCGATTTTTGGATTCGCGAGGTTCAATTTCTAGGACATGTGATCAATGAGAAAGGAATACATGTCGATCCAGCCAAGGTGGAAGCTATTAAGAATTGGGCAGCACCATCAACTCCGACCGAAGTTCGGCAATTCCTAGGATTGGCCGGATACTACCGTCGTTTTATCGAAGGATTTTCAAAGATTGCCCAACCCCTCACCGCTTTAACCCAAAAAGATAAACCCTATAATTGGAGCGAGACTCAAGAATCAGCATTCCAGCTACTGAAGCAGAAACTATGTAGCGCACCCATCCTATCTCTACCAGAGGGAACGGATGACTTCGTGGTGTATTGCGATGCCTCCATCCAAGGTCTCGGTTGTGTGTTGATGCAACGCGACAAGGTTATCGCATACGCTTCTCGACAGTTAAAAATCCACGAAAAGAATTACACGACTCACGATTTGGAATTAGGAGCCGTGGTGTTTGCGCTCAAGATATGGAGACATTACTTGTACGGTACCAAGTGCACCATCTACACCGACCACAAGAGTCTTCAGCATATTTTTGAGCAGAAAGAGTTGAACACGTGTCAACGTCGTTGGATCGAGTTATTAAACGACAATAGTTAGGGATGAGGTAGTAGACCTTCGTGTATACCCTTTGAATTATTGCAATATCCCTACATTCCTTTTTGTACCTTTAGTCTTACCAATAAATTCTTAGTAATAATTGTGTTGGACTTTGGGATCTAGTGTGAGTGAGTTTTTCTTTCACTTCTCTTAACTAGATCATGCCAAAGAAAAACACTCACCCTCTTGGTGGTACCAACGAGGAACACACGGAACCAGAGTAAAAAGAAAGGCAGCCTTGGAAGGTCATGAAGATTCTGTACATATCGAAACAGAACAACATACTATCACAGATCACTCTAAACAACCATCAAATCGAGAACCACTACACGATTATTGCATTTCGACGTGACAATAACTTGACAGAACGTGAATAATTTTTTAGTGATTCTATTACACGTGGTTTTATAGACTTAGGGTCTGTTTGGTATGGGGTAATGAAATGGACGAGAACCAAAACCCGTCGGGTATCTATCGGGTGTATATATATAAAGTTGTCATTAAAATAAAAAAGAAAGAAAATAAAATCATGTTTGGTATATATATTTAAAATAAATACGGTATATATACTTAAAATAAATGCGGTATATACACTTAAATTAAATAAAAAAGAAAGAAAGATATGTCGGGTATATAATTGAGTAAACGGATATATGTAATCGAGGCGGGTAAACGGGTATATGACCATATCCCATACCCGTCCCAAACCCACGAGAAATTTCAAATGTAATCCCAAACTCGGTCCCATACCTGATTACCCGGCCCATACCCGTCTCGAATGTTTTGGGTTTCGGGTTTTTTCACCGGGTTCGGGTTTCATTGCCATCCGTATGATGAAATGAATTTGAGGGATTTAGAGGGAATGACATTCCTTGTGGAATGGGTGATTCCATTCCATCGTCCAACCAAACACCATTTTTTTCATTCACTCGTAATCGTTCATTCCATTTCACCTCTCATACATGCATACCAAACGCTACCTTATAGTTTTATAATTGTTTTATATGGTGTGAATAATATTTTGGGGCCAAAAAGAAATAAATGAAGTTTTCAGGGCCTGTAAGAACTCGCACTCTCTCTACATACTGCAAGTGGCGAACGAAAATGTCGTCGACGGTGAAGCGAGATCTGGAAACCAGATCGCCGGCAACAATGTCCTACCGGAGCAATTCTTCACCACAACCTTCGCTTCCGTTGGTCGTCACTCTCAATTGCATCGAAGACGCGAGCATCGAACAGGAATACCTTGCAGGCCTCGCACGTGTCGAGCACGTACCTCTGAGTCTGCTCGCGGAGGCAAAGATCGAGTCTGCTGTAGCTGTTGTTCTACACTCGCTCGTTTTCCTACCACGTGCTGCCCAACGCCGGCTCAGGCCATGGCAGATCGTCCTATGCCTCGGCTCGTGTGATCGCTCCGTGGATTCTGCTATCGCCGCCGATCTAGGGCTTGGTAGGTTTGTACACGTGGACGTGTCGCGAGCTGAGGAGATTGCTGATACAGTGATGGCGTTGTTTCTAGGTCTTCTACGGCGCACACACTTGCTTTCACGTCACGCTCTTTCGGCTTCTGGATGGCTAGGCTCTGTACAGCCACTTTTCCGTGGAATGCGGCGTTGCCGAGGGCTTGTGTTAGGGATTATTGGTCGGTCTGCTTCTGCCAAGTCTCTGGCTACTCGGAGTTTGGCGTTTAAGATTAGTGTGCTTTATTATGATGTTCACGAGGTATAATTAATTTATAATCACAGTATGAATGTATGATTAGCTTCATTATTTAGTAATTTCTTAGCTAATTGAATATGCGGTTAGGTTTTAATTGACGCACACTTGATTGTCTAGTGTTGCAATTGTTGATCACTTACGATTTGTTAAGGCACAAAGTTACCTAATTGAGGTCTTGATTGCTTAAACCGAAATGTGGCACGTAGCTTTAACTTTTACTGAAGCCAATTAGGAATCAGAACTCGGCTTTATTTGATGGAGGCTTTAGCTGATTCACAGTAGATTGGTTATGGGGATTTGTTAGTAATTGCTTTAGGAACTTTATAGATGCAGACTAACAATTGACAAACTGAACAGCGCTTGTGTCTCTGTCATGCCAGCTGCTGAACCTGTTGGTTCACATTTGCTTATAAGGTGTATGATTTTTTAGTTGTGTTGTGGTAACCAATTAACATAGTTTACCTCAAGCTAACATTGTGTTTGGTACATTAGATAGACTAGAACCAGTGTTCTAAAAGTAGGACTATGCAGGCCAGTTGTCAGATCGTTCAACTATGTTAGGCATGCTTCAGTTACGAGGCATCTTGCTTATTGATATGTCAAGGGTGGTTCTTTATGGGATGTTAGTTTGTCATATGAGCATGTAACACAATAAAATATCAACATCATATTACTATATCCTCATATTTTTACAAATACAGGAGCTTCAACTATTATAAATATAAAATAATTAATATTTCAATTTAACTGCTTAGGTATCCACATCATATCTGATATAAAGGTCTTAGTTCAGCTTAGCCTTTTCTTGAAACATTATCTAAGTGGGGTGAATTGTTTGTGAAAAGTTCAATGCAACAGGAAAGGGAGGAGAAATTGCAACTATAAGCACTAAAGTGATAATCATTGTGCTCCCTTTCTAGCAGAGTGCATTCAGATCCTGTTGCAATGTAATTCAATATGGAAATAATGCAATATGAGAGGCCAAATGTAATATTGATGTTAAGCCAAATCTAAGATTAGTGACCCAAGCCTAACAACTTTGGCCTTATGTTGTTGTATTGAATGCTATCAACCAATGGGGTTTATTGGTGCAAAGCTGCACATGTTAATTTACCTTGTTGGACCTACTAGAAATTAAATGAAGTTGGTTGTCTAAGGCTATATGGCCTGGTGGATTTTAGACGTTTTAGTAAGGCACAGAAATTATATATGAACTATGTCATATGGTTGATGTACTGTGCTATAAGTGTGTGATATGGTCAGAGGAATGTTTGCTACATCATAAAAAATGAGGGTGTGGGTTGAAAATTTAATCAACAGAGTGATATGCAGGGTACAAAGTTAAGATATCTTCATGACAAAATTTGTGATTATATTTTACAGAATAAATGCATCTATGTTTGTTTTGATTTCCATTAATATTACATGCTAGGAGTATATTGAATTGGTCCAGCTTCCTTCAACTAAAAGGGACTTTTTTTTAAGGGGGGGGGGGGGGTGGCCTAAGAGATTCAGTATAATGGACTCCTGCTGCAGACTAGAAGGCATGCTAACTTTGATCTTGGTAGTATTAGGTTTGATGTTTGAATGCCAAATTGTCGAATGTTTTTTTTTCAAACCACAGGCTATCTGTTGCATTTGTAATAAACAACATAGTATTTAGGTTATGGATACATGGGAATATGAGCTCCTTTAATCAATTAGCATGTACATGAATGATGTACCAACTGGAGAATAGTCTTTCCTTTTTTTTAGGTTATGAATAACTACATTTGCTTTTGTTTCATATACAGTTTTTCTTTCTCTTTGTTAATTGTATTTATATTTTTCAGGAAAAAGGTAAACGAATAAGCAGGTTTCCTCCTGCTGCGAGGAGGATGGACACTCTTAATGATTTACTTGCTGCAAGTGATCTCATTTCACTCCATTGTTCCCTAACCAATGATACAATGCAGATTATTAATGCTGAATGCTTGCAGCATGTCAAGCCAGGTACTTTTTTGGTTGCTCTGTTATTAAATTTTTATATAATTTGATAAAGGATGTGCGAATGCCTAATTTTTGCACTAACTAGACATGTTTTGCTTATTTATACAGGGGCGTTTCTGGTAAATACCGGTAGCAGCCAGCTGTTGGATGATTGTGCAGTAAAACAGCTTTTGATTGATGGCACCCTTGCAGGATGTGCTCTGGATGGTGCAGAAGGGCCTCAATGGATGGAAGCATGGGTAAGATGTATAACCATAGGGTATGAGAAGTTACAAAGCAGGCAACTGTATGTGTTGTACAGCAATTGTGTCGGAAAATCAAATATCATGAATCATGATCGTATAGTGTTCATAATTCACTAAAAATAAGATTATGCTATGTGATACAAATCACGATTTGGAAACTAAGATTTCATCGTTTTTGGGGATCCTATCTCTATGTGGGAACCATGAGCTTGTTCACCATGTCTAATAGTGTAATATTAAATTTCAGTTATCTGGCTGATAGATATTTTCATACAATGAGTACTAGTTTTTGTTTGATACTGATTTTTGCAAACACAAACTTACTTTAGGTACGTGAGATGCCCAACGTTTTAATACTTCCACGGAGTGCAGATTACAGTGAAGAAGTATGGATGGAGATTCGGGAAAAAGCCGCCTCTATATTACATACTTTTTTCTTGGATGATGTCATTCCAACTGATGCCATTTCTGACATCGGTGAAGAGGAGCGTGAAACTCTCTATGAAGATGAACAAAGTGACAAACAAGCCAAACATGGCGCATCACACTCCTCTAATATTCAGAAATTAACAGACAGTATTCATATGTCACACGAGACCCACATGAAAAATGATATTTGCCAAACTCCAGAATCAACTTTATCACAAAACACTTCCCCTCGATCTGAAGTCAAACGCAGTAGATCAAGTAAAAAAGCTAAAAAAAGACACGCCCGTCAAAAATCAATGCATAAAGTTGGTGATAAAGAGAGTACACCACACAAAGAAGATGATACTGCCATGAGTGGTACAGACCAAGTGTTGAGTTCTAGTTCACATTTTGCTTCCCCTGATGATTCAAGAAGTAAAAGGACACCAGTTATACACGATTCATCAGCTAAGTATCTTAAATCTAGCACTGGTGTTGGTAAAAACTATCTTGAGTTGTTAAAAGATGGTTGCGTTATTTCTTTGCAAGCCCGGGACCGTGCTGCACTTTATGTTTCGAGGCAAAGAGCTCAAGGTGGTGGATGGTTTCTAGACACGATGTCAAATGTAACAAAAAGAGATCCGACTGCACAATTTCTTCTTGTTTTCAGAAGCAAGGTTTGTGTAATGCATTGCAATGATGTTACTTGATTGTTCTATACGTTTTAAGGTGTGCATTGGGTAGGAACCTGACAGACCAAAACTGCGATGTCAAAACCCCTGGTTTTAGTTCTAGTTCTGAACTTTACTGGACTGAACTGAACCAATTTTTGAAATAATTTAGAATCGAGAACCTAACAGGACTTAGCCGATATCGGTCTGATGTGGCCCTTTGGTTTTGTCCATTTGGACCGAGTATTACACTTCTTCCCGTTTCAGCTGAATCTCTTGTTTTATATTGATATATATGCAGGAAACAATTGGTTTAAGATCTTTCACTGCTGGTGGGAAGTTGTTGCAGGTGTGTTTTTGCTTTAAATTATACTAATATAATCTGAAATATATTAACCATCAAGTAAACAAGAAGCATATTGGAGATTCTTTAAATCACACGGTGAAATACAAAACCTCAAGTTATTATTATATCATGTCATAGTTTGCCAGTACCTTATGTGCTTTGAAAACCATATGCTTCGTTTTATGTTTCAACCAAAGGACATAAAATACTTGGAATCTCAAGAAAGATTTATTTTTTTCACCATGAAAGGCGAAACACTAATAATAAGAAAAAGGATCAATAGCGCCATCTTGATGTATTTTACCATCTCTTTCGTTTAGTGAAAGAATGCATACGGTTAAGGTGTCTGATCTTGGATTAATTTAAATGTGCAATGATGAAACTACAGAACTAATATGATGGAAGTTGCAAATTATTTAAAGATGCAATTTTTATTTGAACTATGCAGATAAACAGAAGAATGGAATTTGTATTCGCTAGTCATAGTTTTGATGTCTGGGAGAGTTGGACATTTGAAGGCTCTTTGGAGGAATGCAGACTGGTTAACTGTAGAAATCCTTCTGTAAGTATATTCCTCTACAATTTTACTACAAATTTCATAGCTTGACTTTCCTCATGATCGTTTTGTGTTATTTGCTTGTAAATTTTAATCATGCACTTGTATAAAAGATACATGTTAAAACCCAATTTCTATTCTTTCTTTTTCCAATTTTATCTCATCTGACTTGTAAATAGAACATAACATTGTATACCTTACAATAAATCATAAAGTATAAGTATCACCAACCAAGGCACGGACTATTGGTTGAATGTAGTTTGGCTAGGGTTTCATTTATTTCTTGCTGTACTAAAAGCAGATTGCCTACTTAAGTTTTATTTTCATTTTTGAAATCTTGAGATTACTTATTACTTATTAGAGGTGGCAAAACTGGTAGGTCTGAAACGGGTACTTTTTTTTAGTATGGGTCAGGATGGGTTGACCTTTTACCTTTATGTCAAATTCAAAGTTTTTATAATTAATAATAAGCATACCAAATACGATTAAAAGAATCAAATCATTCCAATAATTATACAATATTTTGAATGAAACGATTTAGTAATTTAGGCATTAATATTAAGCTCTGGACGATCCTTTTGGCTCCCCCCCAAAAACAAGAAAAAACAAAAGAAAAAGACTACAAGTTTTCATATAATCTTCATGCTTAATTGTTTATTTACTCCTGCTCAATTTATGCCATTTCTCATACCAGCGTTTCAAACCATGCAAACTGCAGGCTGTTTTAGATGTACGTGTGGAGATTCTTGCAACTGTAGGAGATGATGACGGGATAACTCGGTGGCTTGATTGATTCTATACTAATTTGAGAAAGCTAAGCAACCGTGTGCACATGATTTCATTCACACATTTTTTTGTGATGAGGTTTGTACTACTGTTTGTCAAAGTAATTCTTATTGCTTTCAGTTTTACATACATAAAAGTTGTCAAAGGTCGTGAGTTTTTTTACCACCATCCATCCATATGGATTTATTCAGGCATTCTTTGCCTTGAGGTTTGTATCACTCGTTTATTTTAAGTTAGTCGTAAAGTGTTCTGCATTATGTAAAGAAAATTCTTAAAGTGTGTTTTTGCGTTGTGTGGCGAAATCCAACCCAATTCGTTAAGTGTTGAGCATTATTTTTAGTAGAGTTAAATGCACAGATAGTCCCTGTGGTTTGTAGAAAATAACAAGCTTGGGTATTAAGGGTTTAAAGTAACAGGTTTGGGTTTTATGCTTTCAATTTTGTAACGAGTTTGGGTATTAAGGCTAACTTCCGTTAACTTTTACTGTTAACTTGGGGTGAAATGACCAAGATGTCCTTTTACTTTAAACCCTTAGTACCCAAACTTGTTACTTTCTGCAAACCACCACATTCTTTTTAAGGATAGTTGATTGGGTCCATCAAATTTTCTCTTTTGCTTGCTGTCCAAGTTAGAGCGTACTAAGATTTGATTAAAGGTAGCTTCCACTCTTTGAGTCTTAGTTTGTACTTGAGGATGTATCAACTATCCTCCATTGTAGATTCACTGTAGATATTATATGGAAAGGTATTTCCGTATCTTTCTTCACGTTCCTAACTTGATTCTCGGAGAATTTTATTCATCTTCCAAGTTACACGGTTCCTATGTTTCATTGTCTTTTTCTTGGTGTTCATGCGGACACTTGGTCAGGTCCCATTGTGTATCGAGATATAAAGTCAGGTATCATTGTTTGGTGTCTTTGTTATGGTTTTTAAAACTGAACTGGACCGGTTAAACCAGGAACCGGTCCCTTCATTGGTTGGTGTGCGTCGCTTGGACTGCATCAGGTTGAACTCAGATCTCAACATGGCCGACCTTGTTGTTATTGGACCTGGACAGAGTAGAGGCGAATCACAACATGGGATCTCATCATCACTGGATCACCACGACTGAGTTGTCGAGCGGAGGAGAAGGGGGTGGAAGATAGTTTCTTAGAGGGTGGCGGAGCTTAGAGCTGAAAGGAGCTCGGCTCACCGCTTTTCTTCTCTTGCAAGTTTCTGTCTCCCTGTTTGCAAGGTGGTTTCATAGTAGTGTACTGTTAATCCTTTTTACATAAATGATAAAACTAGTCTGATTATCGTAAGAATAACACCTATGTTCGAAAGATTAATTTCGAAAAAAAAATGCTTTTCATTTTAAATTCACGTTTTAATTCTAAGATGCTAATGCAAAAGGTATGTTCCAATCAAGAAATGTATAAATAATTATGAGGATAAATTCATTGCTAAGATTTATCCTTAGGGGTTGTTTGGTTCATTAAGATCTGAACCGTTAAGAGCTCTGAATGGTTAATCATGGTTTCTGTGCTGAACCATTAAGAGGTTGGCAAAATCTGAAACAAACACCCCTACCTCTGATATGTTAATGAAATCATTAAGAGGCTATCAAACAGCCTCATAGTATTTAAAACTAACGTGACATGATGTCAGTAAAAATAAAATTAATAAATGTCTAAGATGATACAATGGCGCAAATAAGACAAGCCTTCCCATAAGTTAGTTTGTTGGAAAAAACCAAAAGCCCACACAGGCTTAACAAATTTAAAAAGTGCCGATTGATAGAATGTTTCTTTTAGACAAAAAGAGTACATTTAAAGAAGGGAATAGATAAACTAGAGTTGGTTTTCTTAGAGCATTCCTAGCAGGCTAGCCCATCCCAAACTCATCATCGTATTTTAACAAAATAACCTAAAAATTCACTCCATCCCTAATCCCTATACTTTATTCCTATATTTTTAGGGAAAAGCAAACCCGTCCCCCGTATTTGAGGGGTCGCTATTCATCCACCATATTCATTTTTTTATATTTTGTGCAAGTGAATGCGAGTGGAAGAAAGAGAAAAAAATAATTAAAAAAATAATAGAGAAGTGTTATTTAATTGAATAGAGATAGATATGAGGAATGCGATGTTGGAGGGTTTTTAGAAAATAAAAGATAAATTTAGAAAATGGTGTATTTTAGTTAAATTATAGGGATGAGGATAGGGAATGGACTGAGACGTATAATGATTAAGAAAATGATATTTTTTAGTTAAATTATATAGGTGATGTTTGGCACGGGTTTGATTAGTCTGAAGCTTGTAACATTGTAACATATTAATAGACGTATATTGATTTTTAAATAAATTAAAGATAACTTTTAAGTAATTACAAAAAATAACTGGCACGCGATAACTTGTAGAATCATATAACACTTTAACACATTATTGGATTTGTTGTATTATTAGGATTACGTGAACCCTCAGCAAACCTCAATCAGACACCACTGCGTCTGTCACATCATACGGGATGTATTGTTAATATAGGTTGTATCATGCTTAGTCAAGCTGGCAACAATCCAGACATGTCATATCAGCCATGTTGAAAAATCCATACGATCTGTAATGTAGACGAAAAAAGATAATACAGCACCTATTGTACCGATAAGAGTGTTATAAATAAAGTGACCTAAAATCCAGGGACTGAAAGTATCAAAATGATACCATAAGGCAAAAGTAAGTAATTTTGCAACAATACCGGGACCAAAAGTGTATCTTTTTCCACGTATAATTCGATTAAATCTCTCTATCCACACAGCAAAAACACACCTCCAATGGCGCTTCTGCAATCCTCTGCTTCTTCGTTCCTCTCTCATTTTCCGGCGGTGTCTCCGGTCAAATCGGTACGCTTATCTCCGCCATGCGGCAACCGACACAGTGGTTTATCGGTGAAGGCGGAAGCGGCGTCCGGCATAGTGTTGGTGGAGAAATCAGAAGCGGATAAGGTTAATCGTCTGAAAACTTCGTACTACGAGAAGATTGTTCCGTTGCTCAAGGAAGAGTTTAATTACACTAACCTTCATCAGGTATATGATTCGAATTTCTAGTCTCCGTTTTTTTGTACATTAGGGCTAATATATTCAATGTTAGGGATGAAATTGCTTGTAGATTTAGGGAGAATGCTACTTCGAGTGATGTGTAAGGTATTAGTTATTGAATTCAAATGAGTTAACAAACGAACTATTGATTAGAATTTCTAATGTGTTAGATTTTACTGATGAAATTGCTTGTATGAATTTGGGGAATGTTACTAAGTTGATATATAAGGTGTTACTTATTAGTTTCGTTTGGAAATAGTGTTATTGAAGAAGATTAAACAGGAATCATCGATATGGTAGTCGGATTGCTTATCAGTTGAAAGTGAGTAATATGTTCTGTTTATCCATGGTGTCTGGACTCTGGCTGAATTTGTGAGTTCTGTTCATGTCAAATTAGTACATTCTGACTTTGAGGTCAAATAAAGTTTCTTTAAATTTATAGCAAGATTACCTATAGAAAGATGACGGAGATAAGTGGTATTCTCTTATAATTTCTCAGATTCACACGTTTGAGAGAAAATTGGTGTTTTTGTTTGTGTCAATGGATGAGTCTTTTGTGATCAGTAATCATGCTTATGCAGGATGGACACTCTCATATCCAGCTCTAACAATTATACCTCTGATTTAGTTGTTGATCTAGCATCCTCAGTTTACCTTATCTTGGTTATGTGTATGTCATTAGCATCTTGAATTGCTCTACTTGGTACCTAGTCTTTAGAAAACCAACATGTTTAAGCAAATGCATTAAAGAACACCCCTATTGGCAGAAATAGAAATAAAACCACTTGGGTGGCAATAAACAGCCTAAGAAGTGTTTGGGTTTTTGTGTAAATCTTTCAGTTACTTTATTGAATGCCCCCTTTATCATGTAAAGATGTCTTTCATCTATGTATCCATTAATTGTGAATCAATGCCACATCATAGTTACCGAATTCGCTCAGACCCCCGCGATCCCTATATTGGATCGCGATGTACCAAAACGAAATTCGCATCGTACCAAATCGCTATGGTACGGCGTATTCGAGTTACATGGTTCGGCTATCTAATAACCATGGTTCGGCGATCCTATAGTATGAAATCGTTGTACCTTTGCTGCCCAATTTGCGATTTTGGGAATCGAATTCGCTGGTTGGATTATTACCTGGTTCGCCATTTTGGGATTATTACCTTTTCTCACTTTTTCTCTCTCTAGATCGACGGGATTAAGCAATAGATGTCTTTTAGGGTTTTCTCTGGATCTAATAGGGATTAGGGAGGATGGAGACATGGTGATAATTTAAGTACCAAGAGCACAATCTAATTTTAGACTGGATATAATATTATTATCGGTATAATTCTGTCGTGCCTTTTTCATTAACATATCCCGAAAATATATAATACAAAGGAGAGTTATCTTTGGATAGAATTACAAATTAATTCAAAAATATATAGTTGTCCTAATTTACAAGTAATGAGATGTTAGGATTAAAGACGATCACACACGAACACACACACGCAAACACGAATGCGGGAAAAACACGAACACGAGATTTATAGTGGTTCGGTCTAAACTGACCTACGTCCACTTTGCAACTAGGGTTTATATTATTTCTGTGCTCAAGGAATTACAAATACATATGATGTATATATAGAGATTAATCTAGGATTAGTAACTTAATTTCCAAGTTAGGCCCAACCCGTGTAGAGCCCATTAGGGCCGGCTGCCCCATATGAGACTCCACACCCAACAATCTCCCACTTGGAGGCTCGAACTGCGCTCCACCGACTTTCATCATCTTGTACCTCTTGTAATATTCCTTACCACTAGTTGCATCAGCCTTCTCATCAGTTAACCTGAAGGCACGTTGAAGCTGCCCCGAGCTTCAACTCATCAGTCACGACCGATGACTCATTCTTTGCCCCTGCCTGCTCCCACTGTAACGAACCTGTTACTCTGCTGGCCTCTGAGACAACTTGAGAACTCACACTCTCCATTATAAGCAAGTAATCCACTGGAGAGACTTTTCCAGTCGGAATGCTGGTCTTCTTAACCCATTGTAGCACTGGAGCTGTAACTGAAACACGACCTGTGCTCCCACTGTCACGATGCCCTCTGCCTGGTTTAACCTTCCGAACTCGTTCATCCTGAATCTTCACTTTGACTCTGGGTTGCTCACTTGCAAAGCAAACCCTCTTCTGCCCACGAGATTCTATGAACCGGACTTTGTTTTCTTTCTGAATCGGGATAACCTCTCCCTCAGACGGTATACTGACCATATAAAGCGAACCTCTCTTTCTTCCTCGAGCCATGACAAGATTACCTTTAACCACCTTCCATTGACCGTTCCGAAACTTAACTTCGTGTCCTTGTTCATCCAACTGTCCGACAGAAATTAACCTTTTCTTCAAACCTGGAATTACCCTGACATCCTTTAAAGTCCATGAACCGGTTGAAGTCTTCAAATCTATGTCACCCATGCCCGTAACCTCAAGAACATCATCGTTCGCCAATCTTACCTTCCCAAAATCCCCTTCTTTCAAATTCTGCAATGCTTCACTGCTGTGGGTAGCATGGAATGAAGCACCAGAATCCATCACCTATGAATCTATAGCATCCTCTACGCAACAAATCAACACGTCATCTTCTGCTTCAACCTGATTCACTTCCTTTTTTGCTTTCGGACACTGATTCCTAAAGTGTCCCGCTTCCTTACAATTCCAACATATCACATCCTTACGAATCTTTGACTGACTCCTCCTCCTGCTCCCACTGCCCCGATCTTTCCCTCTACCTCTGCCGTCAGTAACCAACAAAGTATTTGATGATTCACCTGAAGTTCTGCGTCTGATATCTTCTCCCATAAGCAGGTCCCGAATCCCATCAAATGTAAACTTAGTAGCGGAACTACTAATCGCTGTAACTGTTCCTGACCAACTATCAGGTAGTGAGGATAACAACAAAAGGGCTTGAACTTCATCGTCGAATTTAATGTCAACTGACACTAAACGAGACAGAATTGTATTGAGGTTGTTAATGTGTGTTGTTACTGATCGTCTTTAATCCTAACAACTGGTATCAGAGTTTACATTGTTGGTTAGGATTAAAGACGATCACACACGAACACACACACGCAAACACGAACGCGGGAAAAGCACAAACACGAGATTTATAATGGTTCGGTCTAAACTGACCTACGTCCACTTTGCAACTAGGGTTTATATTATTTCTGTGCTCAAGGAATTACAAATACATATGATGTATATATAGAGATTAATCTAGGGTTAGTAACTTAATTTCCAAGTTAGGCCCAACCCAACATGAGATTGATTGGGATAATTTCGGAATGAGATTGAGAGATAATCTCGGCAAATAAATATATTTGATAAATTATAAATAATAACTTGAAAATAATGTGACTTCTATTATATGATATAGCAGCTAATGTAGATGTTCGATTAGAAAAAAAAATTAAAAAAGAAGAGAGTTGATCCTACTAGAAGATTGTAGTATCATATTTGAAAAAAAATCAGATTTGGAATTTGGCAAGTATTATATTGTATTTGAACTTATGTTTCATTCGGGTACATCGAACCGAACTACATGGTACACCATACCGGTTCGTACCGAAATGAACCTACCCCCTCCGTACCGAATACGTTAACTCTAGCGAATTGCGTACCCGAACCGCGTACCCGTACCGGAGCAAACCACGTATTAGGTAACTATGTGCCACATAGGTCGTCTAACTCATTTGGATTTACAAAACTCAAATAATTGTTTAGCTACTCCTTTTGATGTTCTGTTTGATTAAATATGGTAGGTCCCAAAGATTGAAAAAGTTGTGGTGAACTGTGGTATTGGAGATGCTGCACAGAATAGCAAAGGTCTTGATGCAGCAATAAATGACATGGCACTCATCACAGGACAGCGCCCTGTAAAAACAAAAGCAAAGAATGCCATTGCTACTTTTAAAATCAGAGAAAATCAAACACTTGGAATCGCCGTCACCCTTAGGGGAAATGTAAGTTTCAGCTTTTAAAAAATCATCTACTTTTGGAGCTGTTAATTCTATCATTGCCTGTCATTAATTTTGATACTAAAACTTATTTGGACCTTTTGTCCCATGAAAATATAAGAAGTTTTCCTTTTGATGTTCATGAAAATTGAAACATAAACTTTTGAATAAAACTATTAAGTTGCCCATTATCATCATTATAAAGAATCGAAGATGTCGATTTGAGTGATCGAATCCATGAGATTAATCTATTTTCATGTTACACACTCACACTTTACTTTTTGGGATTCACAATGTGTTAGGATTGATATTCAAATACGCACAATCATACTATCTGTAACACCCCAGACAAATCCCACATCGACTGTGGACAAGAGAGATGTTGGGTTCATAAGGAATGTCCCGTCTCAAATATCATCAACACGTTTTGGGCGCAATGGCTGTGGATGAGAGGAGAACTCCACAGTTAAGCGTGCTCAGGTGAGAGTAGTACCAGGATGGGTGACCTTCTGGGAAATCTCCACCCGGGCAACCAAAAGCAAATCCGTGAGCTTCTCGTGGGCAAAGCGGACAATATTGATGGTATGAGACGCGAGGTGTTACACTATCAGAAATGAAAAACGCACACACAAAATTTATGTGGTTCAACTACTTGTTTACATCCAATGGTGTTAAGGTTAATATATCTGTGAAGTTTAGTATTGCATGCATTGAAGAAACACCCACTCCATTTCTTTGAATAAAACTCTTATCAAAGTTGATAAGAAAACCATCACTCGAATGGTGTGACCCGTCGTAATCATTTTCCTACAAAACTTAGAACTGGTGAAGGTGTAGCCCATTTTAAGTTAGAATCAGACAGAAAATACGATATGAATATTCTTACTAAATTTACTCCTAGGCATCACAAAGTTTTATTTAGTTATCAGTCGTGTATCGAATATTCGTCCTGTTGTGCAAAAAGTCAAGTATGCCTTTTTCTAGAGGTGGCAAAACTGGGTGGGTTGGGTAATGAGTCCAAGTCTAAATGGGTAGCCCGAAACCATTTTGTCCATTTGTTTTCAAATAATTAACGTGTTAAATAATAAATATGATTATGTTATTAAAATAAAAATCTATTCTTTAATAAAACGATTTAAAGCGTTGTGTATTAAAAATAAAAAATACAAGATAACTTTTAACCTGTTTGACTCGTTTTTTTTTCTCTTGCTGGCTTGCTGTCAACCCAAATCAATAAATTTATAAGTAAACGAGTGTAAATTGACGCGTCAGAGATATTTTTGATGTGTTGTAACAGGTGATGTATGCATTTCTTGACCGTTTCATTAACTTGGGTCTTCCTAGAACTCGTGATTTTCAAGGCGTGAGCCCTAACAGCTTTGACGGGCATGGTAACTACAGTGTTGGACTAAAGGAACAAAGTGTGTTCCCAGAACTAAGTTATGATGCCCTCGGGAAACCCAGAGGAATGGATGTCTGTATAACTACCACAGCTCAGACCGATAAAGAAGCCTATAAACTTTTAGCTTTAATGGGAATGCCGTTCCGTGAAGGTTCCGGGCCCACGGGGGTCGTTAGGAAGAAGAAGTTGAAATCGCATCATTTCAACACCAAAACCAAGCAAAAGTCACGAAAATGATCCTTGGATTGATTGTATAATTTGCATCAATTGTTGTAATGAATGATACATTTTTTTGATTAATTTTTATGGAGTCAGGATATTATGTTATGTGTAGTTGTACCATGCTGCTATAAACATGTACTCTGTTTTAATTAGTAACTTACGATTCGGTGATTATTTTATTACAATGTTAAACTAATTTATGGATTATTTTTTATTGTATAATAAGATTATATGAATAATATGTGATAAACATAGGACTTGAATATAGGGTTACTTTTACCAAAATCTTAATTTCTGGTTGGAATAATGGGCCACTTTTAGTGGATGGCGCTTTACACACACCAACCAAGCACTTGCAGTGGGTGTACACAGTACACGCATGCTTATTAATATTAGGCATATAATAAACCACTTACATAGATAATGGGTCCACGACTGCTTCTAACGTGTACGATTATGGACTTGTTAGGGTTTTTATATCTTCATTTTATGTATGCATTGATTTGATTTTACGGTTTCTATTCATGAATGATAATTGCATGGTATTATTGGTATGAGACGAGTTTTGATAAGCTCATACCAGATTTTAAGATCATGTCTCACATTCGGTTCCATACCTGTCGTATACTCGTTTCAAGTCTCAATCGATTTTAAAAAGTAAGAACACAATTTAGAATAAGCTCTACAAGTTTATTAATCCAGAAAATAACTCAAAACTAGATTAACTCTCATAGTCATAATCACAAACTCGATTAGATTATATAGACCATGATTATGTTACAGTTAGAGACTAATACGAACTCCTAATCGGATAATAAACTCTCATGTTTATCTACTAGTTTAACTAGCTATCATAAATCAAATACAACCCATTGGATTTATCTCTAATTGATTTACTTAATTACTTGTGACCCAAGATCCATATGCTTGGACCCGACCCGTTATTACCCAGCTCGTGACCGACTTTCCCAAGTGGGAATTAGCCCAAGTCGGCTAACAATCACCCCCCAGCCCTAATTCCTGACTCGGAATAAGGAGGTCTTCAATCTAATCCGGATGAGCGATTTTACGCCGGAGAAACAAACTTACTCCGAATGAGTAAACTAGTCAGCATGGCCAAACTGGTCCGGAGGACCCTCATTTAGCAATTTTCAATTCCATAATCATTTTCCGATGCATAACAAAACATGAAAAAAAAAATTTCCAAGCTTAACTCCGGTCTGGGCGTTGCCCCTTGGACCCCACTAGGCGCTACTGCTCCTTGGACCCTGTTAACCAGAGACGCTGCCCCCAAACCCCGGTTGTTCAATGTTCGCCTCCTTGATACAACAACGTGTCTTTACCACCAGAAGTCATAAGATCATCGAAAAAGTGTGCACTCCATACTTACCAACTGTTTACTGTTCAATGTTCGCCTTTCTATCCCTTGGGATAGGGGTAAGGTTTGCCCTCATCACACCCTCCCCAGACCCTACTAATAGCGTTAGCTATGTGTGGGATTATACTGGGTACGTTTGGTTTGGTTTGGTATGGTTAAATTCTTAAACTTGTTTCTAGCTAACAAAAGTTGGGTAACACGGATACTAAAGACCACACCGTGTAACGTCCAGTCGGTCCGGTTTGGACCACAATACCAAAACTTGGGTTTGGGCATATTTGCATGCTATAAAGATCTACATCAACTTCCATTAGAAACTAAGTGTAAATAACAACGTGATTGAAGAGTACTATATTATTATTTTCTTTTTTAATATAGAGTAAATTACTATTTGAGTCCCTAACGTTTAACCATTTTAACTATTTGAGTCCTCTATGTTTAAATCCGTCTCTTTTAACCCTGATGTTTTATTTTTTACTCAATTTGAGTCCAAATGGCTAACGTCGTTAGATTTAACAATTAACTTTTTTTTTGAAATAACCAAAATACCCTTAGAGACTCAAATGGTTAAAAACGTTACATGTTCCGTCCTCTCTCTCTTCTCACCACCACCACCACCACCCACCGGCCGCCACCACCACCACCTCCACCTCCTACAACCAATTTAAAAAACTAAATCTGAATCTCACTTCAATTTCACCATTAACAAAGAAGAAATCCAACTACAACTATCATCAATTTTATATCTTGAAGATAAATCTAAAACTCCAAAACCATCACATAAACTTCAAACTAAAAATCCAACTGAACCATTTAAAAACATATGAACCTGAAAGTCAAATTGAATCATCAAGGAATCTCAAATTGTGATTAGGCTTAGCTGGCCTTCGAGAACGGATTTTAGGGGACGGGGCTAGGATTCCTCAAGGAATCCGCCCTCTTTGTAAATCTGAATCATCGAGATGTTGGGGGCGGTTCTCGTAGATCTAGTGGTGCTTAAAACGATCTGATTTTGGGGCTGCCGGGGAGGCCGGAGGTGGTGGTGGTGGTGTTGGGTCCGACGGTTTTCAGATTGTGTTGGTGTGGCCATAGATGGCGGCGTGGCCAGCGAGTGATAGAGGGAGAGGGAGATAGATTGGGAGTGGCAGGTGGTGGGCGGCCGGAGATGGAGGGGGAGGTGGTGGTGCGGTGGTTGTGGGTGGCGCCGGCGTGGAGGTCGCCGGAGAAGAACCAGTTGTCGTCGTCGTCTCTCAGCTGTTGCACTTGTTGTCTCAAGCCCGGACTCCATCTCCAACTTGTATTTTATATATAATAATGATAACTATTTGAGTCCTTAGGAGTATTTTAGTTTTTTTTTTTTAAATTAATAGAAAATCTAATAAAGTTAATCATCTCTAATTAAATAGAAGAAAAAATGAAACGTCAGGGTTAAAATAGATGAATTTAAACATAAAGGACTCAAATAATAATTTACTCTATAATATATATTTTTAAACCGTCTAATTTTCTAATAACTTCGTTTCTTTGTTATAACTTTCGTTCTTTACTTTTTCATTAAAAACGGAAAGCACAACTTTCTTTAGTTTTATTTTGTCAACGTTTCGATATAAATTTTATAAAAAACGGGGTTTTATTCAAAAGCGAGTATTTTTTTTCGTACGCTATAGCGACTGTACGTAAGTTTTAGCCCCGCAAACGAGCCGAACCAAATTCGACAATGTCCCCGCCGTGTTGCGAGGGGAATCGTTTTAGCCCCTCATAGTATATATAATATACGCTTTTAACCCGTTTAGTTTTCTATTAATTTCGTTTTCTTGTGCTAACTTTCATTCGTTTATTTATTTTTTTTTTTTTTGCCAACGTTCAGGTATAACTTTTTCTAAACACGGACTTATGTTAAAATTTGAGTTTTTATTTCGTACGCTATAGCGAGTCTGCATTTTGACATAAGTTTTATCCACCCAAATGAGCCGACCACGATAACGACCAGACTCCCGCGCAAGTGAAAAAAATCTAGTTTCCATTATAAACCAAATTTTCTTTTTTTATTCATCCACCTGAGTTTACAAACAATGCATGAAATTAGTATGGATGAAGATTAACAAAATTCACATGAAACAAACGAAACTTGCACACTATTAACAAACCAAACTTGCAAACTTTAAATGGGTGAAACTTGCAGACTATTAACAATGATTATGTAGGTAATCACTCATGAAACTTGTAGACTATTAACAATTTAACATATGTATATGATTTTAACAATTAAAATTGCACACTAGGGTTTGTTATTAACGGTTTTTAACCACATATTCTTCTCCTTGTATCACAAAATTTTGAAGAAGTTCCTTTGCGCGTTGACATTTTCATAAATCACGTTAGTCGTGGCTCGATTCACCAATAAGTACACTATATTTTATATACTATATTCCTTGACGTTTACTTGTATTTACCAATGAATACATTATATATTCACATATAATATATGCACCATTTAATATGACATGTTTTTACGTTAATTATAAAAATATCATCGTATAAAATTAATTTCTTAATTTTTTTTAACAATTCTCATTTAAATTGATCAGTATCTAATAACTTAGGGCTATTTAAAAAGTTTCTGGCTCGTTCGAAATCAAACTCCTATAATATCTATCAATGTATGTTTGTGTGTGTATTTATTTACTTGAGTTAAGTACACGGATGGTCCCTATGATATATCTAAATTTTGGATTTGGTCTATAAGTTTAAAAAATTACACTGTCAGTCCTACATTATGCATAATAGGTAACATGTTTGGTACCTGGAGTAGATGACAATTACTTTTCTGTTAAATATTTTTAAAATGATCAAAATACCCCTTGATTAAAAAAAATAAAAAAAACATAAAAATAGAAAATAAAAAAACCTATATTTGTACCTCAAGTTCTCAGGCGGTACCACCATTTTTTTTTAAACCTTTATTTTTTATTTTATTTGGTTTTTAGTCTAGAGGTATTTTGATCATTTTTAAAATATTTAATAGAAAGTTAATTGTCATCTACTCCTGGGATCAAACATGTTACGTTTATACATAACTTAGAACTGAATCAAATCTAAAATTTATCATACTACAAAGATTATCCCTGTTACCCTGTACTTTAACTCTATTTACTTATTTATCGTGGGCCATTGCTAATGGATGCCCCGTGAAGTTGAGTGGGTCGGTTATGGGTTTAAAAAGGCAGTTCACGGGTAGAATAAAATAGTAACACAGGCCGAAAAGGAATCACACCTCTCCCAGTCACCACTCACCATACTCAAGTGGACCCCACTAATTAATTTTTTTTTTCATTTTAAAAAATGATAAATATTTCGTATAAAAAATATAATATTTTTGGATTGATATAATAAAATTTTGATTTGTAAATTATAATTATCTACTCAAATAGATTTAGTGAACAAATAAAAAAAGTTTATAAAAAGACACTACTAAAAGTAGTAATTTTTTAGAACGTTTCATGATATTTTACAGAAATCATGATTTTTTTAAGTTTAATAAAATACAAATAAAAGTAGTTTAGGATAAGAAACAATTCCCAAAATTTTCTCGTGCCACAAATTTCCAAAGTCGAATAAATGAATTATGAATCACATCATTAGAGAGTCACAAGAGAGAAACACTATCTAATAAAATAACATCACAACCGTAAAATCAAACAATATCGTGACGTACTCAACAATAAGAGCCGGATTCATAAATTTTAACACTAAAAAAATACAATTTTAAAAAAGTTTTAATTCGGTTCTGTTTTATGATCTTATTCGAGAGCGAGAGGTTAGAATCGCGTGTATTACACGGGTTGAATAAATGTAATGTTATATATTTAGTAATAAAAATTTTATGTTTTTAAAAACCCGTGTATTACACGAGTTGAATAAAATATGACGTGACAATTAGAAATTGTGTTAAGTTTATTTTTAAAACAGTTTTTTTTCAACTGGGTATTAAATTTTTAATGTAATTGATAAATGTAAATTCACATTAATTTTATTTATTTAATGATATAATAATTATCCATAATTAAATAATAAGTATCCATAATTAGATTTATATTAAATATTTAAAAATATATTCTTTTAATACCATTATTTAATACGAGGGAGATACTGAAAAAAATGTTACAGATGTACCAGAAAGTGACACGTGTCCCCTAGTTTAATTATTTATTAGGTAGTATAGATATAGATTCTAGTGGTTTCTAAATTTTAGATATATAGTAGTCATTTTACACAACTTCTTCCCCAAATTTTAGATATAAATTTTAGAAAATAAATATAAATGAGATGAATTAAAATGACTAAATAATTAGAAATTAAAAGAATCATTTTTAGCCTTTATAAAAAATCATTAATTTATTTTTAGTTATTTAATGATAGGTACGTTAAGTAGCTCACATCTTTTTGGTCCTATAAATACCCATAAAAGAACTCATGTTTTTCCAACACTCCACCAAACGCATCTCATATCACATTCTTCAAACCTAACAATGGTGTGTGGGCACAACATCAAAACCATTCCACATCTTCAAGTAAGTGCCCTTCTACCTTAACATTTTCAAATCATTTTTAAATTCAAAATTAGGATTTGTATGAAAGCACGACGGGCACTCACTTTTTTATGTTCAATACAATATCCGATACTCGTTTTTATGTGTAATATGCAAAACGTAGGCTCGATTTACCATTACATATTAGAATAGTGACCCAAGTAGTAATATCGTTGTAAAAATAACACCTTTACCCGATTTAACATTTTCGCCATACTCATTTTTCTTTCTTTTTTTTAACAGGTGAGAGATATGGTATGGTTATTTGTGGTGGTGATGGTGGTCGGAGTTGAGGGTAGGAATGTAAGAGTTTTAGAGGGGACAATCACAACGGAGTACGCTGCAATAAACTGCAGGGGTCATAGTGCATCAATAACAGATTTTGGAGGGGTTGGAGATGGCAAAACACTAAATACAAGGGCTTTCCAGGACGCCGTAAATACATTGAGCCAATACGGCTCAGACGGCGGGGCTCAGCTCTATGTGCCGGCTGGTCAATGGTTGACCGGCAGCTTCAATCTCACTAGCCATTTTACCCTCTTTCTTCACAAGGATGCCACCCTCCTTGCTTCACAGGTAGCTGACCTTTATAAAGTCAAAATTGCAAAATTTTAATTTTGCAATTATTTTATGTTTCCGTATATATAATATTAATTGTTTGTATATTTTGTAGTATTTGTCTGTTTAATGTTACAATTTATACCGGAATCTACCATATTTTTATTAATCTGGAAACTAGAAACTGATAGTTTAACTTTTTTAAGTAAAAAGAAGAATGTAAAATAATATTATTTGTGTATGGAAATCTAATAATTTTAATTGTTTGAAATAATAATTAGAATATATTTGTCATTAGAATAAATTTTGGAGAAATGGGTACCGAATACCGTATTGAATTTATCGGTTCGCTAGAGTACTGGTGCTCGTTACAAAATGCTCATCTCTAGATGGTATCGGTATCAAAAATACCGATACCAAATTTCTAAAAAAGTAGGTAACGAATCTATTAGTACGGCACCGATACAAAATGCTCATCCCTAGTTTTTTACATATATAATTTTTATTTTAATTATGATAAAACTACAAATATACACATACTGATTAAGTTCCAGCAAACTTTAAATACTTAATTTTAATATATAGAAATTCGAATTATTTATAAATAAAAATAAACATACGGTAAGTATATTAATACAGATAAGATTTATCTCCAGAAAGCAAACAAAAGTACACACACCAATAAAGAGGTAGAATTGCTTTTGATATAATGCCTTTTGGCTTGTTTCCAACATGTGACATATATTTGTCCTCATTTCAAGAATATAAACAAACTAAAAAGTGTAAAACTGTGATCATAACTAAAATTTTAGACAATTTTACTACTAAAAAGTATCTTTTTCTCAAATAAATAAAACCATTTAGCCGGTAAAGGAAGGAGTTACGCATTGGCGATTGGTTTTGCTCTGGTCTGTTTGATTTATTTGTGTTCAGCTCATAAACAAAACGATAATCACAGTTTTAATGATTTTTGAGTTGATGATTACAGGATATAAATGAATGGCCAGTGATTGATCCTCTGCCATCATACGGTCACGGAAGAGATGCAGCAGGGGGGAGGTACATTAGCCTCCTATTTGGGACCAATCTTACTGACGTTATCATCACAGGTAAAATTACCAAACAAGACATCATTTTTTCGTTAAAAAACTCCTAAATCGTCGAAATTTAATCATGACCATTGGACTAGGTGATAATGGCACAATCGACGGCCAAGGTTTACTTTGGTGGCAGAAATTCCATGGGAAAAAATTAAAATATACCCGACCATACCTGTTTGAGATCATGTATTCAGATACCATTCAGATTTCGAACGTTACATTCCTAAATTCTCCGTCGTGGAATGTCCATCCCGTTTATAGCAGGTATGCACGATGTGTAGCCCGCTTATTAAACATGTCGATATCAGTGTTTAAGAAAATGACACTTTTAGTTGGTAAACGGGTCACGTTTAACACAACATGACAAGTTTTGTCAGCATGTTATTTTTGTCAAAGTAGTGGGATTTCCTAAAACGCCCCTTTCTTCTGAAAACCAACGGTCTTCTATAATTGTTGTCATGCAGCAACATTCTTTTACAAGGAATTACAATTTTGGCTCCAATTCAATCTCCAAACACTGATGGAATCAACCCAGGTTAGTCTTAACCTCAGTTAGTTATCATCATTTAATCAAAATTTTAGTAATTTTTATGAATTGAACGTGTAACAGATTCTTGCTCAAACACGAGGATAGAGGACACTTATATCGTCTCTGGGGACGATTGTGTGGCAGTTAAGAGTGGTTGGGATGAGTACGGGATATCATACGGTATGCCGACACAACACCTGATCATCAAACGACTTACGTGCATCTCCCCTTACAGTGCTGCAATTGCATTGGGAAGTGAAATGTCAGGCGGGATTCAGGACGTGAGAGCGGAGGATATTGTGGCCATCAACACCGAATCCGCGGTCCGGATCAAGACTGGAGTGGGGCGTGGTGGATTTGTCAAGGACATTTACGTAAAAGGGATGACACTGCATACCATGAAATGGGTGTTCTGGATCACGGGAAACTATGGGTCCCATGCTGACACTCACTGGGACCCAAAAGCAGTTCCCGTCATCCAAAACATAAACTACAGGGATATAGTGGCGGAAAATGTTACAATGGCGGCTCGACTAGAGGGAATATCAGGGGATAGTTTTACAGGGATTTGTATATCGAACGCGACCATCGGTATGCGGGTCAAGGCTAAAAAGGTCCCATGGACATGTACTGATATTGAAGGGGTGACTAGTGGTGTGGTTCCTAAGCCTTGTGACTTGTTGCCTGACCAAGGGCCAGACAAGATTGGGATGTGTAGTTTCCCTCGAGAAAAATTAGACATAGAAAATGTTGAGCTCAAGAAGTGTTCTTATGTTATGACCTAATTCTTGGGTTTTCTTTTTTTACACTTGTATTTTATTTTATGCATTAAAAAGTCGCGCGTGATGTTCATTTGGCGACTAAATTAAAGTTGGTTGTTAAAATCAAGAAAATTATAAAGATGTTTTGTGTTTTGTACAAATTTGGAGTTCCTAAAATCAGAAAGAACCACCCTTGAATAAACTGGAAAGAACATGTATAGGATATAAATATTTATAAAAACTATGCATATATTTCTTACGGGTCAGGATTGAATTTTACCGATTCCCTCCAGATGAGCTCTTTGATATTCTCCTCGGTGAAAGATGGCTGCTCAAAGTCAAAACTGAATGGTCTCGGGCAAACAGGCTCCTCATTGATATCATGAAGTGGTGCTAAGTATGGGTGACAAAGAGCCTCATCAACTGTAAAACCCAAAAGTCAAGAAACTTGAATGGTTGAAATAGTATATATGGGGGTGTTTGGGTGTGTACCTAAAGTGATTATTATGGCTTTACTTCCTAATTATTAGTTTTACATATTTAGGGGATGTTTGGGATTGCTTCTTAAAACAACTTATATTCTTAATTTCTTATTGAGTTTAGCAGATATACAATATACCAGTCAAAAAATATTATTTATGTTATTTAAGGCCTTAATAACTAGCAAAGCAAGCATTATACCTGTAGTACGCCTATTTGGGTCAAAAACAAGCATCTTTTCCAGCAAATCCAAAGCCCCAGGAGGTTTATTTGGGAATCTAGCAGAGAATTGCTGCTTTGGATACTGAGGAAGTTGTCTAACATATCTTCGGGCATTATCACTTCTGAGAAATCCAAGACTTGCATCATCTGGTGAACCTATCAGCTATTAAAAACAAGTAAACAGAGACACATGGTCAAACTCCTTCAGATTTACAAACCACCTTTTAGTATAATATGTCCTGCCTACATTTTCATTACTATAACATCATGGGACTCGCGAAATGTTAACTGGTTTTGATCATTATTATCTCATTATTTTAGGGTCAAAAACTTAATTGGAAGAGACTAGCATGGAGTTGCTGTAAAATTACCTAAATACCCTTAAGTTATTCTAAATACCCTTAAGTTTAACCAAAATGCTTATGTTATTCTAATTCTGATTCATCAAGTTGGAACAATCGCTTTGAAAACGCACATCCCAACATTGTTTTTAAATTAAGGTGTGAAAAAATTTACTACCTCAGTGATAAGTGTAAGTTGATGAACATAATCTTTTCCAGGGAACAAGGGTTGTCTGGTCAAAATTTCACCAAGAATGCAACCTACTGACCAGATGTCAATTGCTGCTGTGTACTCTGAACAATTTAAGAGCAATTCTGGGGCCCGGTACCACCTAGTGACAACATATTCAGTCATGAAATCTGTTTCAGATGTTGTTCTTGCAAGTCCAAAATCCCCGATTTTTAGGTCACAGTTAGCATTCAGAAGCAAGTTGCTAGGTTTTAGATCACGATGCAACACATTTGCAGAATGAACATATTTGAGTCCTCTAAGTATTTGGTAAAGAAAATACTGCATAGCAAGTATCAAAGGGTTAATCATACAGAAATTAACCACCACTAGGATAATAAATAGTTGCATCCAAAATTGGAAAGTTAAAGTGTTACAATTGTATAAAGTCATTCAAAATTGAAAGATAGAATACTGATTATGATTTTCTACACTTTTGGAGTAAATTAATAAGATTTGGAGAACAAGTAAGGATTGTAATAATCAAAATATTGCCTGGATGTGATAATAAATAATCAGAATCATTTGATCAGCTGTAACAAAATGGATCGAAAAATATTGTTTTGATGTGTTTCTATCATTTGAAGTTGTAATAATGTAGAGAAGATTTTGAGTGTTTGCCAAATTATAATTATTTAAGAAGTAATAAAATGATAAAAAGAAATGTCATTTTGGTGAAAAAAAGTAGAGACGGTTTGTGAAAAGGAAACAGAAGGCTTTCGAATCAACTTCAAAGAAGGGGCAAATAAACAATTTTATTTTACCCTTAGATGATCAATCTTGTTGCAGCTAGTATGATATTGACTATCTAAAACTACCCCTGAGATAATAAGTTAAAAAAAAGTATACAATATGTAGAGAGAGGTCGCACCCGACAGTGATCATCAGCCAGAGGTTGATTAGAGCGTATTATCTGATGAAGATCAGTGTCCATTAACTCAGAAACAATGTATACATCATTAAAATTTTCCTTCAGTGGAGGCCGTATGATGTCTTTGATTGCAATAACCTGCAGACGTCAAAAACAAATCATAAACTTGTAATTCTGCATAACAGGTAAAACTACGAACCAAAATAGTAGATTAATAAATGGATATAAGTTTAACATAAAGGGTAATCGAATGCAAATTAGTAAAAAACTTATGAACAATCCAAGTTTCCTGAAAATCTTTCGGTGTGTCTAGAGAAACCGCAAACATGTATTACAGAAACCAACTACAAATTTATTAAAACTTAACTAAGGCCACTTGTGGAAGCACACTGAGTAGGCTTAATTACAAAATTGGCTCAACAAGATTTTATATGATACATCAGTAAGGAAGCTCACATTTTCATGATCCATGTGGCGGAGAAGCTTAATCTCTCTTAGAGTCCGTTTGGCATCTATTCTGTTGTCAAATGCATTACCGATTTTCTTGATGGCAACTTCTTCACGTGTCTCTGCATTCATTGCAGCACTGTAGTAAATGAAGGATACAGTCAGTTTTGTTCATTTTCTTGAGAATATATTGGTTTAACAATGAAAGAGAATAAAATCTATAGAAATATAAACCAAAAACAACATCACACGCTCTTGGTTTAACAATGAAAGAGAGGTCACAACTGTACATGAATCCTAATTCAAGCCTTCAAGGGGGTCTGTCATTTAGTTGGTTTTTGCCTTTAACCCCTTGAAGGCTACTTGCCCGGTGTAGTTGCGCATAACCTGGTCCAATTGGTTAGCAGGATATTGGTGATGGATTCTCTGGGTTATAAAAAGAGAATCCTAATTCAATCTTTCACTTAAATCAATGTACTAGGTTGATTTTATTTAACTTTCATTTTTTAAAACAGTAGATTTTAAGTTACTAAGAGGATGTGCCTTCTAAGAATGAGATAGTGAATTGATTAAATATCCAAGGTGTCTGCATTTATCTCAATAATCCAATTTCTGGCATCATCATTTTAATCACACAAGCATATTGACATAACAATAATCATCCAATTTCAAACGAAGTTAAATGATTTGATCTAACCAGCAAGGATTCATACTAGATCTACATTTCCAGATCACATGTTCACTAGTACGATCAAAATCAAACTCATAAAACAGATCTGTATACACAAACAAAAAGTCAAAAACGAGTTTGATTTCATACCAGACAATACCGTTAGCTCCCCTACCAACAGGGCGGATCGGAGGGACATACTTTCGAGAAACTTCGAAAAGGTTACCGTAGATGTTGTACTGAACGTAACGGCCACCATGCGTACTATGACTTTGCTGCTCTCCTGTGCTCGAGTCCATTACAGATATGCTTAGATGAATTTGGGGGAAGAAAGAGCTTTTTAACTGTATTTGGGTATGGAAATCCATGAAGAAAATTGACTTCGTTTTTCATGGGCATTTACATAGATCCCTTATTATATATTTCCTCAACGATAAAATTTAATTATATATTTTTTACTTCTAAAACTTATATATATCATATTTACTATGTTAGAATCCCGTGTATTACACGAGATTGTATATTAAAAAAAGATAAAACTTATAAATTTATAAATACGTTCTAACTTGTCAGAATATTATGATAGTCTCGAGATATATCAAGTGAAAATGTGTGTGTATATAACAAATTAGTATTTTTTCTTTAATTAGTTATATTTTGAATTCTATTATATATTCTTATTTAATATAATTATTATTCTTCTTTAATAATATATTTATAATATAATTATTATTTAATAAGATAGTGGTGCATTTATTAAGAGAGAGAGGCGGGAAAACCAATATGAGGAGACATGAGGGAGTGACATGTGGCACCCCAAAACCTTTATTTATTTGTATGTATAGATTCAATTCATTTAAAATAACTTATTTTATTATCATTTTACCCTTAATGAACCAATTAAAATATTATTTACATATATCCTCTTTCTAAATATTTTTAAGGGGCAATTGGGTAATTTTAAGTTATGTGAAAAAATATGTAATTAAAGTTAAGTTAGAGATATATGTAATTTAGAAGTTTAATAAGAAAAAATATAAAAAAAAAACCTTTTTTTTAAATATACTTTGATCAAACCATACACCCGTATTGTTAGGGCTTTGACTCTTGACAACAATTAAAATAAAGGAAAATTCCTATAATAAACATCTTCTTATCAAATTTTTTAAAATCAACAAAGAATTTTCCATTTTCCTAAAACAAGTATCAAATTTTCGTCGGAACATTCTTCAAACTCAACGAATTTGTCGAGTTACGTGTCTCATTTTACACTTACATATGTACATATGTAGTTTTCGCCTGAACATTTACCTAACTCGGCGAAACGCCGGAATATGAATAGATTTCAGCGAAACGCCGGGTATTGGAAATGCATTTCGCCGGAATTGAAGGTTCGCCGGAAGATATTCAGGCGTTTTGCCGAGTATTGGTGTTGTAAGACGGTGTCTTTCCAACTTAATATTTCAGCGTTTTGTTCTATTATTCAAATATTCAAGCGTTTTGTTCCATTATGAGACACATAACTCGGCGAAAACTATACGTTTAAGTTGTAAAATGAGACACGTAACTCAGTGAATTCGCCGATTTTGAGGAATGTTCCGGCGAAAATTTGATGTTTATTTTATGAAAAGTGGAAAATTGTTTGTTTGTTTTAAGGAATTTGAAAAGGAAAATGTTTATTTTAGGAATTTTTCCTTAAAAAAATCTTACGCAAGTAGAAGCATCATCACGTGTCGGTTTTCTTCACATCCTGTCACTCAATTTTTTTTCAGTATCGGTATTAAACTCATATCTAACAATTTACAATGTAATCTCCCTAACCACATTAGTTTCGATAATTTTATTGATTTTTAGTTATGTACTCATTATAATACCCATGATTTGTAGATCTTTCTTTTACACGTAATATACAATTCAATATTTAGGTTGACATTGAAAGTTAACTAGTAGGTTTTAGCCGCGCGATGTTGCGGGGAAAGCGTATATTACAAAATAAAAAAGTTTGAATAAGTATTAGGTTTAATTACACATAAGGCACCCACGTGTAATTAAAACATCAAATACGTAATTACACGGTTATGAATAATTTTTTTTATCGAAACGTAGATTAAAATAAGCACGTCGCAACAACAAAATTTATTACTATGTACTTTCATTTTCAACTAAAAACTCTCTTATTTGATGTATTAATTAAATTTTCATTAATAATCATATAAACCAAACTTATCAAAACATAATTTGATATGTTTCATTTGCATTGATTTTTGTTACATAAATTTATTTTAACAAACTATATCAAAAAGAAAAAAAAAGTAAAGTTACTGTGTTTAAAAAATTAAAAAAAAAAGTAAAGTTACAATATTTAAAAAACAATATGGGCCAGCCCAAAAATGATTGCAATTAACCATTAATAAAGTCCAGCATTGTTTGGGCCAATGAAGATGACCACCGCTAAATGGTAACGGTCGGTGTCACTGTAGCCACCAACGTTACTTGCTTTTTAAAGAAGATTCTAATAGGTACGAGATCCTCTTTCAACACTAGTGGAACATTATAAAGAAAAACTTTCATTTTTTTACGAATAAATTATATATTTTTCACTTATATTATATTACTTCAAATACTTAAGTTCCAAGCAACTTTTCATAGATGATGGGTGAGTTTTGATAAAAATAAGAGTAAATTACATAAATCGTCCTTTATGTTTATATCATTTTTCAGATATTGTTCTTCAGCCTAAAAATTGTCAAATATCGTCCTTTGACCCTAACCCAGTTAAATTTCCCAGTTAAGTCTGGTTATGTGCAAGTCGCGTGAGAGTACTTTTGTAATTTTACCCATTTAATTAAAACTTATGTTAATTAAAATATCTATAGACTCTCTTTTTCTCTCTCAGGATTTACCCGCCAAAAACAAAGCGGTTTACAGCTTTCTATTGGACCCCCTCCTGTTAATCAAGGGATCCGATAGAAAGCTCATACCTTACGCGTGGAGAAGCAGGTTTCATTGGGAAATCCTGCTATCAACATTAATAAATCGCTTTGTTTCCTCCATAAACCAAATACCAATATTTTTACATCTTTTGAATTATTCTTTAGCGCCAACAGGCTCACCTCCTTTTCCGAATCAAGGTGTTTGATTGGCACACATGTGTTAATGAGATAGGAACGTACACAATCATATGTGCGATTATGGGTTAATCATATGTGGGATTATGGGTTAATCACGTATAGTAGTGCATGTAAACCATTTTTGATCAACCAATCTTAGTATCTTACTGATATTAAGCAAAGAGTAAATTACACGAAAGGTCCCTGTGGTTTGTCATTGTTTTGGATTTGCTCCCCAAGTATGAGAAACTACATGTTTCCTTCCCGTGGTAACTTGTAACATAATAGGTCCCTACCATGGATGGACGTTATCTTTTATTGTTAACCGTGTGACAATTCGGACTTTCCAGATTAACTTCGGTTATATAACTCTATTAAGTCTTAACTTAGTTAACTTATCTCTAACCCTAGGGACTATTTCTGTCTATTTTCAAACTCAAACTTCAAGGACTAATTGTGTAGTTAGCCCAAACTCATTCTAATTGACTTTATAAAGTCAAAATCCAAGATTTAAGTTCCTGTTGACTTTGAAAATCAAGTTTCTTAACTTATCTCTAACCACAAGGACTGATTCTGCCAACTTGTAAAACCTAAATGTTTGAAACCACAAGGGCTGAATCTGTAATTAACCCAATCCTGATTTTGTTGACTTTCAAAGTCAAACCCGTAATCCTTTGATCCCAATTCGAACCCATAATCGAAGATATGCGCGGATTTGTAACCGTAATGCACGATAATGACTTTAACGTCATCATTAGAGCATTAAACACCGTAATTGCGTCGAGTTAAACCGATTTATGATCATTCAAGTTGAAACCGTCATAACCGTAACAAAATTCTATCAAATTCGATAAATGGGGTTACCATTTCACAAATTAACACACTGCGCACCTTAAAAAGCCTTTGCACACATCAATTTGGTCGGAATCACAACAGAAGACGCCGGAGATCAAGCTCTTCTACACTCGGCACCTGTTTTACTCGTACACTACCAATTCGAGCATCATTCTGGTAAATTCTTACATCATTAGTTTCGTTTTCACTCCTAGAACATAAGCCCTATCATAATCAGGGCTTACATTACCGAATTTAACAAGAACCAATTCTAGGATTCTTAACATTTTCGGATTTGATCGAACCCTACCCCCGACTCTATTTCAATCCAATTAAATGGCATGATTAGCTTCGCAATATCGTACTCTTTGAAAGCCCTATGATAATTCAACTTTATAACATCGAATTGGTTTGACAATCATACATACCCTATTATGAGTCCTACTTATACTACTTATCATTGCCTAACTCGTCGTTTTTGAACATCCTAATTACATTATATACAAAAGAACACTATGCCTGCTATTGTGAAACAAGATAAATCAATTGTAAACACACTATCATAAACCTTATCAAAACTTTTCCCGTTACCCTATGCTAGGAGACTTTCCTCATTCAACTCTTGTCACGTAAGAGACTTGTTATAAATCACAACGGGAACTAAAAGCTTAAATGCACGTTACTAAAACATTAAACTTCTTATACACGAGGTCAGAGACTTTCGAGTTATGTAAAAAAAAAACTTATACAAATATTCAAAACCGTATCTTGAAACTAAAAGGGAGCATGTACAACAAAGGATCATGTAAAGCTTAATATTGAAACTTGAAATCAACTGACTTATCCTACTATCAAACTCATACTTGGATTCTTAGTCTTGAAAACTTTTTGTGTTCGTCTCAACTAAACCTTATAAGACTTGATAAACGTACATTCCAAATACACGAGAAAACTTTACTCTTGATACTAGAAACTAGCAAGAAGGAGGACATTACTCTCTCTTTAGCGGAGTACTTCCCCTGACTCCTTACAAAACCAAACATCGGAAATCCACCTACCCTTCTGAACGACTCGAATCTTTTGTGAGAGAGCGTATAACAGTTAATCCTGTTCCAAACGCTGTCCCACACCGCTCTTAAATACTAGAGTAGTTAGACAACCGCTTTATACTCAAAACGTAATCGTATACTTCTATACACTGAAGCTAAACTAAAAGACTTTAAACTATTATATGTTTGACGTAGTCTTGTTCAAACACAATTTAAACTATTATGTGTTTGACGTATTCTTGTTCAAACACAATTTAAACCATTCTATGTTTGACGTATTCTTATTCAAACACAATTCAAACACAATTCTATGTTTGACGTATTCTTGTTCAAACACTATGAACGTGTAAAGACTTTAAACTACTCTATGTTTGGCGTATTCTTGTTCAAACATGATAAACGTATAAGACTTTAAACTACTCCATGTTTGACGTATTCTTGTTCAAACATGATGAACGTATAAGACTTTAAACTACTCCATGTTTGACGTATTCTTGTTCAAACATGATGAACGTATAAGACTTTAAACTACTCCATGTTTGACGTATTCTTATTCAAACATGATGAACGTATAAGACTTTAAACTACTCTTGTTCAAACATGATGAACGTATAAGACTTTAAACTACTCCATGTTTGACGTATTCTTGTTCAAACATGATGAACGTATAAGACTTTAAACTATTCTATGTTTGACGTATTCTTGTTCAAACACTATTTAAACTATTCTATGTTTGACGTATTCTTGTTTGGCAGGTAATTCTCGTCTTCTTGATTCCCCTAGAATTTATTGATCATATTATTGTCACACATTTATGTCATTCAATTGTATTAGTGGTTCTAGTAGCATGAATTCAATATCACGGTCCCTATGTTTCATGAATTGCAACATTTTTCTTCAAACTTTGAAGTTACATTTACTTGTTTGACCTTTACTAATAACTTGATGGCATTGATTTGGGTTCACATGATCTTTATATTTTGCTTTAGTTTGAGGGTAGTTAAGATAATTGGCTAGTAGTCAATTAGTCAAATACTTTGACTAAACTATTTGCTGAGTTAAGCTTTACTTTGCATTTTACTTCTCTAGTCTATCCAAACTAGAGTCTCGTTTTGATTTTGAATATTCAAAATTAGTGTATATCAAATTAACAATTGACATGATTTTTTAGCTTGTTATATTCAAGATATTCCTATCGAAATTCTTTCTGTATATTTTAAACTAGGTTAGAAACCCCCCGGGCAGAATAAAATGCATATTTTAGAAACCTTATATATATATTTTTTAAAATGTAATATAAAAATATATCTTGTTCAAACATGATGAACGTATTCTTGTTCAAACATGATGAACGTATAAGACTTTAAACTACTCCATGTTTGACGTATTCTTGTTCAAACATGATGAACGTATAAGACTTTAAACTACTCCATGTTTGACGTATTCTTGTTCAAACATGATGAACGTATAAGACTTTAAACTACTCCATGTTTGACGTATTCTTGTTCAAACATGATGAACGTATAAGACTTTAAACTACTCCATGTTTGACGTATTCTCGTTCAAACATGATGAACGTATAAGACTTTAAACTATTCTATGTTTGACGTATTCTTGTTCAAACACAATTTAAACTATTCTATGTTTGACGTATTTTTGTTCAAACATGAGGAACGTATAAGACTTTTAAACTACTCAAGGTTTGACGTATTCTTGATCAAACACGAGGGAAGTGTAAAGACTTTAAACTACTCAATGTTTGATGTATTCTTATTCGAACATGAGGAAACTTTGAAACTCTAAATCTTGTCACATTCTTTTCTCTTTAATTATCGAATGACGTTTCTCTCTAAGGGACTCGTTAATCAACGATCGCTCTTACGAGGAAACCTTAGTCGTGTGTTAAACAAATTCTTGTACTCTTTCTTGATCCACACACAAACAGAAGGACCTATGCAAACTATGCGACAATTTAAATGCTTACGGGTGCACACGTAAGTATGAAAATCAGCGTATGGGAAGACATAGTAAACCCTGTCATGTGCTATAATCTAAAACTTATCGTAAAAGGTAGCCACGAAACTTAAGTACCGTAGCAATCCTTATACGTAATAGTCTACAATCTCAAATCGTTAAACTATCGTCGAACCCATTCTGAGTGATGCATCTCACTTTAAATCTTGAATGAGAGTTCATCAGTTATCCTCTCAAATACATTTCTGAAAACAAATCTTCATATATTTCAATGAAACTATATGCTTCTTAGGGAAACTCTTGACAATCATATGCTTTGAAAACTTAGAAACTTGAGCGTAATCTTATCCCTATCCTTACAACTCATTTAAAAATCTAAACGTAACCCAGGGTTTACTTGGGAACGTAAAGTATCTTTCTCATTATCCTTGTGCGTACCATAGACTTAAATCCCGAACTAAACCCTTCTACCTTAATTTCGGGACGAAATTTCCTAAAGTAGAGGAGACTGTAATATCTGGGATTTTTACGACGTAACTTTTCCTAAACTTCTACACGTTAAAAACTTAAATTCTTATTAAAACTATTTTCTTGAACAATAAATATTAAATTTATTTAATATGGATTTAAAGAAAAACGATCATACCTATATGTGTGTGTTTTATAAGTAAAATACTATTTAAATTCTTTGCAAGTTTGCAATTATGTAAATAATTTAAACTTATAAATCATAAATCTTAGAAATTGTTTTATAAATTTATAAAATAATAAAACTTATAAAAACAATTTAGCTTTTATATATTGATTTTAATAAAAGCCCAGGGACTGAAACTGTCAAACTCTGAAACTTGTTTTAAACTAAAACTATACTTTTAGACTTAAACAGTTAAACCCCTGAAACAACAGGGGCCTGTTTTGCCAGTTCACCAAACTTCTGGAACTCAAATCAAACCCAGGTTCGAAACCCGCAGACCCCGATTCCACCCCCTTCTCGATGAAAATCGCGAATCGGTCCAGGTTCACTGAACCTCGGGCTCATTCTCACGCGTGCGACCCGTCCCCAAGGTGCTATGATGGTTGATTTCGACCGAGGCAACGCGTGATGTCGGGATTTAATCCGATCGGCTCAACCGTCTTTCTCCCACCCGTTCACGCATTTAAGACCAATTTGGCTATAAATACCGAATCCCTCAGCTCAACAACATCACCTCAAATCACTCTCAAACAACGATTTCACGAATTCGCACCCACATTCTCCGATTTGGAGCCACGACCGCCGACGACCACCATAGTCCCGATCTCCCTCGATTCCGCATCATTTCAGGTAACCTTGATGGTCAATCGACTCGAAATCTCTCGACGATCAAAAGCCCTCTGTTTAATTCCATTAACAGAGGGCTAATCGATATGTATTTTGTGGATTTAGATTTCTAGGGTTCATGTCATTTTGGGGGTGATCCGGAGTGATATTCATCTATTTGATTTTCCGTGTGATAAACTAACGAGACCCGTAGTCGGGCGGTTAGAGTGTGTGTGTATGCTTCGACCCGGTCAATGACCCGGGTTCGAGCCTTTTGAGCCGGGTTTTTGCCCATTAATTTATTTTTGCTATTTTCTCAACAGTTTTACATCCCAATAAATGTTATAAATTCTATTATACTTTTATAAACTTAAAAATGATTTTTATTTACACTTTTGCATTCTGAAACATTTTTAATTAAATAAAACTTAGTTAAACCAAAAATTAATTAAATCTTTAATTTGGTCATAAATTCATAGAAACTATAAAAATACTTTTAAAACTTTTAATTTCACAAAAAACTATTTAGTTAAAGTAAACTAAATTTACTAGTTGTTTTTTTTATTTAAAAAGGATTCTTTTATCCTAATATTTATTTTAAACTCATAAACTTTTAAACATATATAAATTTTGTACACTTTATAAAATCTATATAAACATAAAGCCATTTGTTTATATAAAACAAGAGAAACAATTATATCTTAATTATTTTTCCTAAAAATTTATGAACTTATAAACCTTATTAAATGAAAACTTTAATCATTCATAAATTTGTAAACCTTATTTAAATACTTTAGAGAAGCCTTATTTGTAAACTTATAAACTATAAAAAGGGTTATAATATAAGAAACTCTATCTAAATCTTTTATTAACTTATAATTACATATTACTTATTTAAACTTGTAAACATTATATATTACAAGATAAATTATAAAATGAATACCTAATAAAATCTTAAATACTTAATATTAATTATTTAATTGGATAACGTAATCACCCTATTAAATAATTATTTATCCTTGACAAATAATTATTATTCTTTAATAATTAATTATTCTTAAATAATTATTATAAACACTTGATAATTATTTATTTATTCTTAGTCATTAGTTATTTATTAAAAATGATTGTCATAATTATTCATTCTTTAAGTAAATATTATTAATCTTGATTCTTTTGGTACAACCTTATTTATAAAATACTTAGAAGTCTTTATTTGATTATTATTACCTATTTTGTGTAATTGTAAGACGTTTTAAATAATTATTTTAATTAATGATTATTCTAAACTAATAAACTTATTACATTTTGATATATAAGTCTTATGTCATTCATTCAAAATTTATATTTGAAACTTTAATCTAAACTTTATAAACACAATCATTCCCGTCTCCCATTGGAACCCTAGTCAATCTTGAAATCCTAGATCGTTGCTATAGACTTATAGGATCGTACTTGAAACTTTAGACTTATATTCTTAGGCGTATTGTGAGGACATTCTCCCTCAAAGTCTTGCAACCCCTTACTTTTGTCGGATACTCTTCATCAATCCAAGTGAGTATACTTAGCCCCCTTTTTTTTTCTTTCTATTCTTTTGGGGTGAAACATGTTCAAAACTTTAAACTTATACAATTCTTGTACAACTATGACTAGATGCTTATTCTTATGTTAAACTTGAGACTTGTATGCTTAGATTAAACTTAAAACTAGCACATTCATTAACTTTGATCAAGCCTATGATAACAATGATAGATCTATTGCATTTGACCAATCCACCTTGATTGATTGACCCCTTCGGGGGGGAGCCCTTCGTGATTGTTACTGAATTAAACTTTAAACTTGAGACTTATAAGGGTAACCTGCGGGTTATGCCTAAACTTGGTTGGAGGGTTGAAGTGCACAATGTTTAAGATACTTGTTTCTCATACTTTCATTATAGAATACATATATCATGGTGAATTGTAATTCTTTTCAAATCCTTGTTAAACTGTGTCAAAACCTTTGTATCTCACCAACTATTTTGTAGTTGACAGATTCTTTCACATGTTTCAGGTTCTACAACATGAGACTTTATCGTGATCACATAGGATGCTTGGACCTAGAATGCTTAATCAATTAGACTTGTATTCTTGCAATGTATTTGATTTATTCTTTGTATTGGAACCTTGAAGTTATTTAATAAAACTATTTAAACTTTAATAGTCAACCTTGTGCTATTGAACAACCGCGTCCGCCCCGACGTATAATCCGCCGTCGATTGGGGTGTGACATTATACAAGTTCAATGTGTAATATAAGTTCATTGTGTTATATGTATTTATCATTGTGTTTTACGTTTTTCAGCTCATTGTGTAGTTAGTCAGGTCATTGTGTAATACAAGTTTATCGTGTATACAAGTTCATTGTGTAATACCACGTCTGGTCATTGTGTAATACAAGTTCATTGTGTAATTAGTCAAGTCATTGTGTAATTAGTCAGGTCATTGTGTAATACAAGTTCATTGTGTCAAATATTTTTCATCATTGTGTTATATGTTTTCATCATTGTGTTTTACGTTTTCAGCTCATTGTGTAATTCACTCATTATTGTGTAATTCGTTCAAATATGTCAGGTCATTGTGTAATATGCTCATTGTGTAATATCAGTTCATTGTGTAATATCAGGTCTGATCATTGTGTAATATCAGACCTTATATTACACATTGACCTGGTGTATTACACATTGACCTGGTGTATTACACATTGACCTGATATATTACACATTGACCTGGTATATTACACATTGACCATTATGCCCTCCCTTTAAAAACAATAAAATGACACATGTCAAGCTTAAAATCCTTCTTACCCTTCTTATTTTTAAAACCCTTTTTACTATAACCTAATCCTATATATATATATAAAAGATTTTTGAAATCTTTTATGTATGGAATATATATATTAATTAAATCAAATTTGAATTTTAAATCATGTTTATTCATTGTATTATTCTCTGGAGATTTGAGATTATAAATAAGGATTCAAACTAATTAATCTAGAAGAGATTTTTGAAGAAACCCTAGCCACCACCACCCTAATTGAGCCGCCCCCTCTCCCCTCTCTTGGGTCTTTGGCCAAGACAAGAAACGAACCCGGGGGCTTCTGTTTGCTATTCGGTTGGTGATTTTCGCATGTTGGCTAACACCTTTCGTCGTTGTATTGCTATGAAATTAAAAAGTTTTGCTATTCGGTTGGTGAAACGAACCTTAAGTCATCCACACATTCCTACGATCAAAGGTATGAAATTAAAAAGTTTTAATTTCGTGTTTTTCTTCTTCGGTTTCTACAGTTTTTACATCTGGAATCGTGACGGGAATGTTTTGTTTTTTTTTATCAAAACAAGTTTCATAGTTTATTCTTCTACCGTTAAAACTTTGATTTTTAAAAGTTACCACCAAGTCACCAATAGGGTATGTGACCCAAAACTTCTCGACAAGAAACCATGTGATAACCCAAAACTTATGGGCCAAATGCCCTACCATAAACCCAACCTAAACCAAGTTAAGAAAACCATGGTTGGATTTGGATTCAATATCCTCCAAGAGAAATGAAAAGTCCTGATCTCTCTCTCTCTAGAAAACCCTTAAAAAACTGGTAATATCTCTCTCTCTCACACACACCCTCTCTAACATTGAAAAATTGATTGATTATTTTGTCAAAATCTGTTGAAAATTCTCCTTTGCAGGTCTTCTTAGAGAGAGAAAGAGACAGTTAGTGGGGCATTAAAGGTAATCTAAGTTTTATCCTATATCCATGGCTTAGATTAGTTTTATCTTCCCGCCAAAACCCCCCCCACAATAACCATTAAATTTGCTGGATGAAGTCATCTGTATAACTTACGTCGTTTAGAGTTCACTTTGTTTACAGATTTTGCTCGCTTAATGTTGGATCAAATGTATATTGTGTGACATTTATCTAGGGTTTGGTGTTTTCTAATCAATCGCAGATCGTCACAACAATGCATTGGATTGTTTTGAAATCTAACTAGGGTTTAACACTGTAAAATTCTGAAAAATTGATCTTAAGTTTAGTGAATCGTTCAATCAATTAGTATCAAAATACTTATTTTTGGTCTATGCATAGCTTGTTGAGTTCTGAATCTTCATTTTCAGTGTTATAAGATAAAAAGGGGGCTCAAATTTTCATGGATCTGAAATTGGATTTAGAACAGTTTCTTATAGATGTTGATATTGGAGATGAAACTGAGTTTGTTGGTTGTAAGAACGGTAGAGGTAACCGTTGTTGTGTTGGTGAAAAACATGGTGGTGTTGGTGAATTATGCGTTGGTATTGAAGAAGATGAAAAGTTGATTAAAAAGAGGAAGAAAGAGTGTTATTTGCCATTGTTGGAATGGTTGAAAACAGTTGCAAAAAATCCGTGTGATCCTGCAATTGGATCGTTACCGGAGAGTTATAAGTGGAAGGCTTATGGAAGTGAGCATGTTTGGAAGCAGGCTCTAATGGCTAAAGAGATGATGAGTTTGAAGGTTAATGTTGATTCGAATGCCAAACAGTCTAATTGGCAGGTAATTCTCGTCTTCTTGATTCCCCTAGAATTTATTGATCATATTATTGTCACACATTTATGTCATTCAATTGTATTAGTGGTTCTAGTAGCATGAATTCAATATCACGGTCCCTATGTTTCATGAATTGCAACATTTTTCTTCAAACTTTGAAGTTACATTTACTTGTTTGACCTTTGCTAATAACTTGATGGCATTGATTTGGGTTCACATGATCTTTATATTTTGCTTTAGTTGGAGGGTAGTTAAGATAATTGACTAGTAGTCAATTAGTCAAATACTTTGACTAAACTATTTGCTGAGTTAAGCTTTACTTTGCATTTTACTTCTCTAGTCTATCCAAACTAGAGTCTCGTTTTGATTTTGAATATTCAAAATTAGTGTATATCAAATTAACAATTGACATGATTTTTTAGCTTGTTATATTCAAGATATTCCTATCGAAATTCTTTCTGTATATTTTAAACTAGGTTAGAAACCCCCCGGGCTGAATAAAATGCAATGTTATATCACCGATATATCGGTTATCGGTCCCTCTCTAAAATATCGGTCCAAGATATCGGTAATAATCTCGGTGGCGATAATATCGGCGATATTTACCGATATATCGCCGATATTTTAAGAAAACGATATTGTTGTTTCGACCGAGTTTCTCGGTTTAGAAAAGCGCCATGAGGCGACGCTTAAAGTGTGACCAAAACGCCTCAAAACTGCGAGGAGCAAAAAATGGCCTCACGCGGGCCCGGGTTTTCGTGTCCGCAGGACGTGCGGGTATGCACGAGTTCTAGTCGAAACCCAATCTTTCGCACCCCCCCCTGCGCGAGGGTAGGACTAGTGGTAAAACACATCATGAAGCTTCAAATGAGTAGTGAAGGCTTTACCTTATAAACAACACCTCATTTTGTTCCCAAACCGATGTGGGACAAGCTTCTACCACTTAGACATTCATTCACACTTATGTTTTTGACTTTTGATTTGATTATTAATATTATATATAATATATATATATATATATATATATATATATATATATATATATAAGTTTATGCATGGTATAAAAATTACCGATATCTCACCGATATCTCACCGCGAGAACCGATATCTCAGATATCGGTCCTTGACCGATAACCGATATTTTTCCTCATTAACTACATAGCTTAGTAATAAAGATCTATATATTACATATTTATGACATTTTACATAGTTTTTTAATACATATTTTAGAAACCTTATATATATATTTTAAAATGTAGTATAAAAATAATGAAAAAAATGTTCAATTTCTAAAAATGTTTTTTGAACAAACCTACTTTTTAATAAAAAAACGTTTTATAAATTTTTTTTATAGAAATCATTATTATTTAATAGGAGAAAAAGGCGGAAAACAAAAAATTATAAAAAAACTATTAAAAAAAATTATATAATTAATAGGAGAGAGAGGCTGGAAAAAAAAGGATGAGAATGCATAGGAGAGTGACAAGTGTCTCACAAAAACTTTTATTTATTATATAGTATAGATTTGGTCATCATATTGCCTGCTCGCACAGGAGGTATTTTTTTTCTTTCATCTTAAGAACTAAGAAGTAATCTGTTTGATACTTAAAAAGCCAAGGGGACTTGTCCCTAGTATCAAGGGGCGGACCTATGTGATCTGTTGGGTATGCACGTATATACACTGGAAAATTATTTGTATTTTAAAATTATCAGAATGTTGATGTTATTGTAGTGTATCTTCTGAATATTTTTGTTTTAAAATTGCATACCGTCCTTGGAAGTCCCTATTTGCCATTACTTGATTTGTGGTGATGTTTGTTTAATTTTGATCTCATCTTGGTATGCCTTTTCCACATTCCAAATACAGAACTACATGGCTTTCTAAACCTTTTTCTCTGAAAAAATGTACGAGTGAATTAAAAAGTATCTTTAATACACATCATTCGTAGTATTAGTGAATGTTAGCATGTGGTTTTAATAGATTTTTGTGCTTTGTTAATTTCCTTTCCATCCTTGTTGCCTATGCTGTATCCAAGTTCAAATGAAATCTTTATTTTAAATTTAAATTACAAAATAATAATATACTTCGTTTCTTCATGTGGATTCTTGTTTATTGGACATTCAACTTGCCGAAGGCAATGCTCTACAAAGCAGATTAAGCGAATGCATCAAAGTGTATTTAAATGCTTAGAACCTCATAAAATTTTAAAACACACAATTTAGTCCAAAATCGATCTTATGCACGCCACCTGATCTGTGATGTGCAAATGATCAAATCACCCTCATCAACTTTTGTTATATGAATTTGTTTCCAAATGTATATTAAGATGGAATGTTTCCTGTTTTCCAGAAGAAGCAAAAGATGCATCCTGATATGTACAATGACAGATCCGAGAAATCGTACACGAGATGCAGCCAGAGGCTTATTTCCATAGAAGAGAATCTTTCAACCTGTTTATCTAGAAATCGCCAAATTATAGATTATGCTGAATCATCACCCCCTGGGAGTGATGTAGAAGAGACAGATTATTTATGGGCTATCACTTATAAGAAAAAACGAATCCCATTGGGCCGGTCTTTCCAAGCAGAAGTACCACAATGGACCGGGAAAACTCAAGAAAGTGAAACTAGATGGCTCGGTACCCGTGTTTGGCCCCTAAAAGAAACTGAAAGCCGAACCAGTTTGATTGAAAGGGAACCAATTGGAAAAGGAAGACAAGGCTCGTGTGGCTGTTGGCTCATCAATTCTCTAGAATGTGTTAGATTTCATGTTGCTGGAAAAAGAACCCGGTTGAAGCTTGAATTGGGGCCCGCTTTTGCTAAATGGAAATTCGATATGATGGGCGAAGATGTTTCACTCAGATGGACTAAAAATGAAGAAAAGAAGTTTGCAAGTATTATAAAGTCGAACCCTGGGTCTTCGGGTAGGTGTTTTTGGGATGTACTTATGACCTATTTCAAGAACAAAACGAGGCCCGTTCTTGTGAGCTACTATTTTAGCGTCTACCTCTTGAGGCGTAGGGCCCACCAGAATCGGGCTGATCCAAGTAATATTGATAGTGATGATGATGAACTTGAGAAAGTTGGGCTTGAGATGAACAAGTCTAAGGAGTCCATCTTATGCTCCCAGCTCCCCAAATGTGCATCTGAAATTTACTGATACTTTTTTATGATATTGCTTGGTTTTCTGAAGTTGGGGGTGAAATTTTGAAGTCTTTAAAGTTGATGGGTGTAAATGGAAAAGAGGCATAGATTGAGGGCTTTGATGCTTACATGTTTTTGGTACATTTTTGGAAATGTAAGCACCACTGATTTGCTACTCTTTTTGCTATACTATATCATGTTTTTGATTCGTATAAACAAGACGAGTCGGGTTTGACTTCGTTGGGTGCTATCAATTTTCATAAACGGGCTCCGATCCTAGGACCAGATAAGACTAGCAGCTAAGCCAGCCCAGTTGACCACAGGCTACAACCGAACCTAACTAAAAACCGTTTAACAGGGTTAGCCCAACCCTTTTCACTCTTGTTCCTGCTTCCTTCCTGGGGAGACTGATTCTTAGACCACCCTTGTTGACTTTGACCTGATCAAATTTAACATGTAAGGCATGCTATAAAGTTTGAGAATTTAGTAAATACATTTGAAAACAAATATTACATTCATTTTTACTAAAAAAATCCACTATTCAACTGAAACTGGTTGCATTTCTTCAGCCTCTTTCCTCAGTTTCTCAAACAAGACAGATGATAAATACCTCTCTCCAAAACTTGCATGAACAGTCTAAAAAAACAATAGATGAAAATTATTATTAGTTAGTTTTTATTTTTAAAAAATTAGTTAATAATTAAAAAAAAACAGTTAACTTTCAACATCATGACAGTTTAATCCTTAAAATTATGTTCTGCAGTAGTTTCTCTTTTTTTTTTTTTTATCTTATTCTAACTTATATAAGAGATTGGCCGCTTCACATAATCCTTTTTATTAATTTTTTAAATTAAATGCTGTTTTATAATAATCATACTACTAAAGAATGAGTATATATTTTCAGAATAATTGGAGAAAATAAATTAATTACCACAATAAGTTTGCCTCTGTTTTCTGGCCTTCTAGCAAGTCTTAATGCAGCAACAGTATTTGCCCCTGATGATATTCCAACCTACAATAAAAACAAGTGGAAATTCCCAAATTGACCAAATTAGTTTTCATAATCTCAAAAACAAATTCAAGTAAATCTTTAATACTTAGAACTAGTTTCAAATTACAATTCTTACCATAAGTCCTTCTTTCACTGCCAATTCTCTAGCCATGTTTACAGCATCTTCACTAGACACCTGCAGTGATTCGTTACCGGTTAGACTGAATCTGAAAAGATATATAACGGGTTTTGATATCGACAGCCTTACGAGTTCTCTTAAAAAATGGTTTTGTATACTTTAGATGATGCTAACTTATGATTAAATGTTTTAATTGGTTAAAGTATCATCATTTAAGCATAAATATCTTCCAAGAAACCCATAAATATTATCAAAATTTACAACAAAATATGTTAAATTTACCATAAGAACCTCCTCCATTATATCCATGTCCAATATATCGGGTTTGAATCCAACCCCGTTTCCTGTTATTTGATGAGGTCCTACGCGAAAACAAGGTACAGTAAGTTCATATGATTACTGTGTAAAAGAAGATAACATATAATGTTATGAAGATCAAAGTGAACTTACCGGGTTTGCCACCATTTAGTATGTTGCTTTCCTCGGGCTCGAGTCCATAAATCTACGAAAAACATGAAAATGTGATGAATCTTAAGAACAACCAACAATCATCCAAATCAAGATATTAATTATATTTGAGATTTTAAACCTAGTTTTCACCTTAACATCAGGATTTTTTGACTTAAGATACTGTCCAACACCGGATACAGTGCCTCCGCTACCTATTCCCATCACAAAGATGTCCACTTTACCGTTGGTGTCGTCCCAGATCTCCGGTCCTGTCGTCTCAAAATGCACCTATTTTCATCATCACATAATATCTATTAGATTTAGATATAATATATTTGTTAGTGTTTACTGTAATACCTTAAGAGATATGATTTGATTAAGTATTCTATAATATCAAATTCACAATAAGTATGTTACTTATTATTAAACAAAAAATGTGGACTAAATGATGTTTGCGGGTCAACCCAACCCGATCCACGCTAAACTAAAACATACCCATTTCTAACTTGAACCTATCAAGTGAAAGATGAAGAAAGTTACCTTAGTGTTTGCAGGGTTTGAGAATTGTTGAAGCATGAACGCGTCGGGTGTTTTCTCCAAAAGATCGTATGCTTTCTTAACGGTACCTCCCATCCCTTTAGTTGGGTCGGTTAGGATCAAATCGGCTCCAAATGCACGCATTGTTACCCTTCTTTCTAAGCTTGTGTATGAGGGCATTGTCAACACCATCTTGTACCCTTTTAGGGCAGCCATGAATGCCATACTAATCCCCATGTTCCCCGAAGTCGGCTCAATCAACACAGTCTTGTATTTATGCATAATGTACACATGTTAATCACTTAATCATGTGTAGTTATATATATTCTTGCATATTTCAATTCATGAGATTGCTTACCTTTCCGGGCGTGATTAGTTTTTTCTCTTCGGCGTCGTTTATCATAGAAAGGGCCGGCCTAATGACGAATATGTAACAAGTTCAATACGATTCGGGTCGCTAAAAAGAAGTCAACTTTTGACTTTAAAGATTAAGCCTACAATGTCTCAAATTCAATTTTGACATTGGTCAAAATGTTTTCTTTTGTAATACTTTGGTCAAATTTGAAGTTAAACAGTCACTCATTTGAAAGTCAAAAATCAAAAGGTTGACTTATTGTTACAAGTGAGATATAAGTGAGTGAGGGCAGAGTGGGAGACCTGTCTTTGATGCTAGAAGTTGGTTGAAACATTTCTTGCTTGACTGCTACATAAGCCCCACAACCCTCTGTGACTTTGTTCAGATATACAAGGGGTGTTTTTCCAATAATCTGATATTTCAAGGGTTAGATTTGTCAAAATTCAATATTTACCCCCAAATTTCTAAAAACACACAAAAGAAAAAAAAATAGCTTTCATAATTGCCCAATATAGATTTGAAACATATCAAATGAGCCTAATCTATGTAGGAGGTTATGAAAAGCTTAGATATTTCATTAAATAATTAAGAAATAAAAATAATTAGTTTTAAAATTTTAAAATAATATGTAATATTCTATGCTTTTCAATTAAAATACTCTATCTTTTATAGTATTTAATGCCATGTGTTTTTATTACTTTTGTAGATTTCAAACACATTATGCATCTACAAGGAAGTCACATACTCACATGTGAAAGGGAGTTATAAATTGACAAAAATAGCCTTTATCCACTTGAGCTTCTTGCCTTTCATTCATGTACGTTTGGTAGATTTGGCAACACTATTTTCCCATTTTGGTGTATATTCAAGAAAATATAATTATAACAAACTAACTGTTAATGTTTATTTATAATATAAATATTATTCAAATTACTTTACATATCATTAAGTTTGTTAGGAGTGATTTAGACATAAATAATTCATACACAATAAAGAATAATCATTTAATAACTTTAGTCTTACACCATAAGAAAATAAGTAACAAAAAAATTATTGCCTTCTATAGAATCTAATAGTACAAATCACCGCTTAAAATAGAAATAATTAAATACTAATCGTCAAAGAATTGATAATTTTGATGACCAAATGGGTAAATCTATATCCTTTAATCACCATTTTATATTTTTTACTTATATATTTTTATTTTTATTTTTCTTTTATAACTTTTAATATAAATAATGGTTTATATGAATTAAATGCACAATTGTGTTTATTATCTATATCTATACATACTAATAAATCAAGGTTTTGGAAGAGACACTTGTCATATTTCTAGGTCTCCATATTATCATTTTCACACCTCTCTCTCCTATTAATAATCAACTCCACTATTTGAGACAGCTAAATTAATTATTTATTTTAATTTTTATATATACAGATTTTTAAATTTAAAACTGTGTTTATCATCAATTAAATTGTTCTATCATATTTTTGTGTATTCTACAATTAGAAAATAATTTTATAGCCATGTAAGATTCAAATAAAAACTCTTTAATCGTGTATTTACATATTCACATTGTTCCATTTTGACAAATGTATGTGTTAACAGATTATATTATATTTTATTCAACTCGTGTAATACACGGGCTTTTAAATACATAATTTTTTATTACTTAGTATATAACATTACATTTATTCAACCCGTGTAATACACATGATTCTAACCTAGTAAAAGACTAAATAAAAGAACACATGTCATCACCACATTTCACCTCACAACTTTTTTCCCTCCAAAACCAAATTTACATCCACTATTCAACCTTTCCATATTTAGCTCAATATTTTTAAAAAATTATATAAATAAACATTTTACTAAATCATTTCACCATTATTATCATTGACTCAATTTTTTTTAAATTATCATCAAAAGTGAATATTTTAAAAAAAGTCAAGAATAATAAAAAATAGGATATTTAAAAAAAACGAGTTTTAAAGTTTTATTATTAAAAAGCGAGTTTTTAAAATTTTATCATTAAAAAAATAAGATATTTTAATTGTACATAAACTTTTTGAAAATACTACTTTTGTATTTTAAATAAATATGTGTTAAAATAAAGTTTACTAATATTTAATTAGTAGTTTTTTTAATTAAGTTTTTTATTTATAAATAAATTATTTATTTTGATTTTAAAATTTTAATAGTTAGTTTTTAATTAAAACTAAGAAATTTATAAATATTTATTTTAAAAGTGTATTATATTTTAAACTTTAATTTTTGTTCAAATGACGAGATTTGTTTTTCAAAAAATTATGTTTGGTTTCAATTCTAATTTATTAGTTTTAGTTTTTTTCATATTCAATTTTGGAATTTTAAATTTAAATTGTGTCGATATATTAATGAGTGCGATTTTTAAATTTTAGAGTTTTAAAATTTTAATTTAAAAGACGATATATTGTTGAAATTTAAATTTTATTTCTATTTTTTTATTTTATTTTATATGAGAGATTAAATATTAAAAGTTTTGCGAGATTTTCCGTATAATAGGCAAAAATTAATTTAATTTTGATACGTAAATTTACATCAAGGTTAAAGTTTTTACAAAAAAAACTGATAGAGTTTCAAGAAGCTAATAAAATAGAGAAACAACATATGCAAGGAAATCGTTGACCAATTTGATTATATTCGATTTCTTTGACTACCTACTGGCTTCAATCAAGTTTGCACCGTTGTGACCTTTCTTTCGAACGGTTCTGGCTATTTGTGTTTTCAGTCATTGAGGAAAAGAAACTCTATTTTTTGTTGAATTTAGTGGTTGTTAAACATGAAAAAGTTACCAATATCACGTCAAATGTTGTATACAATGAAGTATTTTCAAATTTATAAATCATCATTGTAAGGTTTCATTTGACATGTAATTTAATGTATTGTAAAAAGTACACCACTTATGAAATATATTTTCATGTATTTTTTTCATGTTTTGATTACTTTCATCCATATAATCTTACCATTTAACAAAATGAAAAATTACCAATATAATATCAAATTTGAATAAAAAGAGATGTTAAGATATTTATCAATATAATCTTAACGTTTTACCGTGTGTAACACAGTGGGTTAAAGCTAGTATACTATATAATAAATAAAGTTTTTTGTGGACACTTATCATTTCAATGTTCATCCTCAATATTTTTTTCCCGCCTCTCTCTCCTATTAATTATACAAAATTACAAATTTCTTTAAAAAAAATTTATAATTTTTGTTTCCCTCCCCTCTCTCCTATTAAACAATAATTATTAAATAATAATGACTTCTATACTTATTTTTATAAAACGTTTTTTATTTAAAAAAATAGGTTTGTATTTTTCTAAGTATAGATTTTATTATTATACTTATTGTTTAAATGATAATGAGTTCTATACTTATTTTTTGTCTGTTTTAAATAATTTGAGACATTGTAGGTAGAGGTGCACAAACCGGTTTTTTTCCGGAACCGGATCCGGATCGGATCCGGACCGGTTCCGTCAACGTTGGTCAAGAACCGGACCCAAGGGAACCGGTTCCGGATCGGATCCGGTTTTGGGAGTGGAGAGGTGGAACCTATTTGGAACCGGTTCCGGATCGGATCCGGTTTTATCCGATTGGAACCGGTTTTTTTCCGGATTTTTTTTGTGTCCGATTTTGTCCGGTTCCATTTTGTCCGATTTTTATCCGGTCCGGACAAAACCTTGGAACCGGTTCTGGATCCGGCGGTTCTCAAAAAATCCGGTCCGGTTCCAAAAAAACCGGTTCTAGCCGGATCCGGTTTCGGATAATCCATCGGATCGGATTCGGTTCCGGTTCTTTTGAGCACCTCTAATTGTAGGCTTAATCTTTAAAGTCAAAAATAGGCCCGGCCCAAAGAGAGGGGTAGGGTGGGCCACAATAATTATGCAACTAAATTAATTATTTGTTTTAATTTTTCTCTACACATTTTTAAATTTAAAATTGTGTTTATTATCAATTAATTTGTTCACATATATTTTTATAAATTCTACAAACTAAAAACAATTTTATAGCCAGATAGGATTCAAATAAAAAAAATTTAATCATATATATACATATTCATATTGTTCCATTTTGACGAATGTATGTGTTAGTATATTACATTATATTTTATTCAAGTCGTGTAATACACGAGTTTATTCAACCCGTGTAATACACGGGTTTTAAAAACATAAATTTTTTATTATTAAGTATATAACATTACATTTATTCAATACCTACTAAAAATAATAAAATAAAATTGAATCAAGAAATTCATCAAAAACTTTGTAAGTCAAAAATTAATCATTAACATAAAAATAATTAAATAAATTTTAATAAAGAAATTCATTAAAAACTTATTTATATGAATGATTATGAAACAAACAACAATTATAATATTTAATGAAACTGAATTTATTTATAAAAAAATAAAAATAACAATAGAATAAATATAAACCATGCAATCATCCAGTGGATCGCTTCTACTTTCTCCTGTGATTTTCTAATATCTGATTTTAACATAAAGATGAACTTATGACGTCATGGATATCCATTTGATCCTTTTCATTGGTGAATATACAAGTTTAATATATATCGAAAAGCAAGTACCAGTTGTGAATGTAGGGTAGCCCCCTGTAAAGGCACATGCCTCTTACCACCAAGTGAGCGCCTTCATGGCGTGACCCTCTTAAGTGAGGGGGCTCACTTGGGGATGACGTAAGGGTATACCGGATACTCTTAGAGGGAAGGTCATAGATTCAAATGAGTAGTTTAAAATTACTGGTCAGCCACACGATTAAACTAGCCGTTAAATTGAAAGAAATAACGAGAGCTTGAATTTACCTGAGAGGCGTCTTTTCTAATGTTAGTACCAGGGAGATTCTTCGGCAGATCTCTGATTCTCTGAGCGAACGAAGATTCCGCTTCAGATGTATACAACTTAGCTCCGATCAAATTCTCTCTGCAGATGAGCAGGCTCCTTCTTTTGAGTGCGAGCTTTGCTAATGCCGCCATTAATGGAGGATTTAGAAAGTACAAAATGCAACTTGGAGAGCGAGGGTGAGAGAGAGGGAGAGAGGGAGTGTGGATTGAAGAAGAAAGAGAAGAATTTTATAAGGATGTATTTTTAAATTAGACCCTCGAATTTTTCCTTTAACAAAAAAGGAACTTTTAGTCATTGAAGTTTGGTCAAGTTTGGAACTCATAGACGACCTCGTGGGGTTGAAGGTTTATAACAAATGTAAAACGTGAAAAAAGGTCTTCGTTAACAATTATTTAAAGCCACAATATAAAAAAAATACCCATTAAATTTGATTAAAGTTATGGGCATAACGTGTCAGACACGACACGATAAGACACGATGACCTGTTGTGTTCAACACGAACACGACACGATAACTAATCGTGTCATTTTTTTCCAAACACGAACACGACCTGTTTAGAAACAGGTTACCTGTTAAGGGACTTGTTTAGAAAAAATGCCAAAACTTCATAAAATTTTAAAAAGTCGAATCATAACATCCATTAACATAATATATCATAAACCTTTTTAAAACAAAAACCCATAAAATTCAAATCAAAATATCCATCAAAGACATTAAGAGTAAAATATAAAATATCCATTGGGCTTTGGTTGGGCCTATAATCTATATGCAAATAGGATGTTAAGTGTTAACATGTCATTAACGGCTTTTAACAGGTTAACATGTTTAGACACGAATTTAACCGTGTCTTAACGTGGTAACCTGTTTAAGACACAAAACCTGTTAAGGTCAAACACGGGACATGTTAATTACGTGTCGTGTCGTGTTAACAGTTACGTGTCAAAAATTGTCAGCCCTAATTAAAGTCGTAAATATATACAAATACATAATTATTTTTAAACTGTTATAGATATAAGTGATAACATGGTCACCATGAGTTACATTTTATACAAGTTTATCCTGCTCTTTAAATCTAAAATACTTTTAATATAATCAATTATTAATTCACATAATTTGTATTAAAAAATAAGTTTAATAAAAAAATTAATCATTAATTTTTTTTTGTAATAAAAATAAATTTAGATTCTTGGGTTTTAGTAACAAAATATCTTACAATGAATTTTCCAAAAATTCAAGTACAAAAAGCAACAAACAAGTAAAAAGTTTTAGTGATGAAAATGGGCCGGGAACGGTAAAGGTACTGGTAATTCCTATTTCGCATATGAATCCATGTCTCACACATGTCGTGTATCAGTTACTCATTGCTGATTGGGTTTGCGGGTGTACATGCGGTTACTAGGTATTCTTGTTTATGTGATCTCATACGATCCTCATAGTTCTATACTTCAAATTAATTTTGTAATCCATCATTACATGTAAACCTAAGTATTTAAGCGAAATATACAGTTAAAAAACAATATAAATAATGTACTCATATATTATATTAATAATGGTCGATTTACGCATATAATAAATAAATAATGGTCCAATAACTTGAATTCGGCTATTGTCTTTGTTCATAATCAATCTTATTTCCTTTTTTTCTTTAAATAAAATTAGGAACCTTTTATGTTTGTTTTCTTGTATTTGTAATTTGTAAAGTATCTTCCAATTGTATTAATTTCCCAGTTCTGGTTTCAGAATAATTTATATCAATGGGACGGTTTTGAAGTTTATAAACACTAAATTAGTAATCCATATATTTATGTATTCATAATTTCATTTTAAAAATTGTATTTATTTTTTAATAAGGTATTTCAGTAAATATAACTCTGTTAAATTAATGACATGGTATTTTTAGTAGGGGAGTTCAAAAAAATCCGAATCCGAAACCGAACCCGAATTATCCGAAAATTCGGATATCCGAATTTTCGGATTCGGATTCGGATAGTGATTTTCGGATATTTCGGATAGTTCGGATATCCGAATATCCGAAATATTATATTTATATATTTTTTAATTGTTTTTATTATTTAAAAATAAGAAAATTTGAATCAAAACCCGATATATTATATTTATATATTTTTATATCTATATTTTCTAATGTTTTTTAAGGTTTTTAATTGTTTTTATAATTTAAAAATATTATTTTTATATATTTTTTTTATATTTTCGGATATCCGTTTCACTATCTGAATCCCTATCCGAATTTTCGGATATCCGAAATTCGGATATCCGAAATTTCGGATTCGGATAGTGAAATCCACTATCCGAAAATTTCGGATATCCGAAATTCGGATATCCGAATTTTCGGATATCCGACTTTGAACACCCCTAATTTTTAGTTTTACTAATCAACAGTATACTTTTCTTTTTGACTAACTAGTTGATATGTCCGTGCGTTGAACCGGTGAATCGGACCGGATTTCAATTTTCTTTTTTTTCCATCAAAATTTCATTTTCTAATTAATTTAGTATTTCAAGATGCATATTTTATTTATGTAAACCTTCATATACTATTAAGATTATAAATTCACATAAAAACAAAAAAATGTTTTATATTTTGTATCTATATACATAATTTTAATTTTTTTATTATTTATTACGTCATCCGATTTTAAATCCATTCTGACCGGTTTAACCAGTTGACCTTTAACATGACCATTTGAATGTCCGGTATAATTTTAAAAACATTGATACAACTTAAAGAGAGACAAAATTTGTTAAAAGATATATTATTAAATTATTAAAAAGTAAAAAAGAAGTTTGTGGCGGCTAAAGAAAACCAGGATTAAAACCATGTGCGACGTGGGGCATAGTTAATGGAGCCATGGAGTTTGCAAGAGTTTCTGAGTTTGCACCTTGAGATTGAATAAAGAATTATAATTTATTTTTAAGTATAAACGTTACTCGTACTTTTTCTTTACACTAAAAATAATAATTTTAGACTATTTCATTGATCAGGTTAGAACCTTGGACCTCACCTGTAAAATGTATGTGTCTGTACATTAATGATTATAATATACTGCTCACAAGTTTATGTGTATATAATTATATAATTTGGTAAGTTAAAGGTTTGTGTTAATTTGTTACTATGTGTGTTCTATTTGACTTGTTTTTAGATTGATTTTGAAATAGACGTTAGATTGTTGGAGACGATAGTCACGATATGTGTTAAATGAATCTAAACGTATCCTTTCACCAATAAGAATAACTTTCAAACACTAATCTAAATCCTAAATAATGGTGACACGCAATGATAGTGAGGTTGTGGAAGTTTTAATTTGTGAGGACCATGTTTGTTTTGGATGATAGGTGTATAGTGAGGCTGTGGAATATGTGTTGGATGATGATATATGTATTTGTTTTATTGTATTGCTATTATTATATTTTTATAATAATGTTAAAATAATAAAAAGTTAAATTGCCAATTTGAATATGAAAATATGATTTTTAAGTTATCCATAGTACTAAATATGCACAAAATGCTTACATTTATAAGCACTAAAGATATAAACAAATAACAAGAAGATAACTTTTTGTGTGTGAACAAACATAAAATTTGTCTCTAGTTAAAAAGGTAGAATCAATTTGATACATGTAATTTTCTTACACAAGAAGCATATGAAAATTGGTTGTCATAAACTGATAAGAAAATTCGTGTTTTTCCTAAAATCCTATAAACATTAGTTTGACCAAATGATATATTTATGGTATATATACATAAGGTGCGGTTCAAATGATTATCGTGATAACCACTTTCAAACATAGTGTTATGTATATGTAACAATTATCACTCTGTTAGTGTTACATATACGTAACACTATGTGTCACGTATATAGATATTGTGTTACGTTTTGTCATAAATATAGTGTGAATCAAAGGCTAAATTAAAGAAGTCATTTGGTTCTCTGGTCAGTAGCGCCACCCATATTCTCTGTAGTGGGTCACTAGTTGAAAGTAAAATAGATATTGTGTTACGGAATTATAACATCATAAAAGTTAACTACAATTCCTATCTTTATCTTCATTCTTATAATTTAACTAAAAAACATATTATCTTATCAATTTAAATGTTTAAAAAAAATCTATATATGATTCCTTATATTTATCTGTATTCAATTAAATAGTACTATTTATTTATTTTTATTATTCTTTCTCTCTCTTCCAGTCACAAAAGATTATTATAAGATGACTATTGAGTTGGTAAATATAAGAAATTAAATTCAATCCATATATATTATCCTTATAATTTAAGTATATGTAAAAATATAAAGAATAGTATGAAGTGGGTAATTTAAAAAACTTTTTAAATTTACCTTAAAATATAAAAATAATATGTGATTTACAAAACCCATTATTAATGCTGTTAACCACCACCCATAACAAGTCAAATTTTGTTTTTCAATTAAAGTACCTCTTCCCTTTTTAGCTAGAATTTGTTGACTGCTAGATGGTATAACTCAAAGACCATTTGAATTAGGATTCTAATAATATTGCATTGTTTCATTTTGTAAGCAAAATTACAAGCCAAAACGATTTACTTGCCCCATGCCTTTTTCTCTTTTCATTAAAGTCCAATGATTTTTCATTCTTGAAGGGTATTTTCGTAACTCCAGCGATATTTATTTTATCATTTTTGAAGGGTATTTTAGTAATTTTAATTACATATGTTTGTTTTAGGGTCGTGTTGCTTCAATTCTCTCCGATTTTAGCAAAACGTCAAAACGAAGGTATCTTATCAAATTAAAAATTCTTAGTTTCCTTTCATTTCTGGTTCTATTTTGATACATTATTGTTTAAGTTCACTATATATTAATGAAACTTTGCTTTCTTCATTAAAGCCAAAGCTTTGTTGTGTTCTTTTCCTTTATGTTCTGTGCAAGACATTGGTATTTCTTCACTATGCACGGAGGTCATATGAGGCGGAGGGAGTGGGTCTTTCTCATCCCTAAACTCTCATTTCCACATCAGATTTTTCCGTCCCTTCTCACGTCATCCCTAGCCATGGAAATGGATATTTCTTATTTCTTACATCCTTGAATCATTTTTTTAATAAAATAAATAAAAATTAATACAAAAAATATTAAATTAATTTTAAAAATGTAGAACATGTAAATGAATATCAATTCATTAATTAAAAAAATTACAAGACTAAATAAAAAAACATCAACAAAAAAATGCAACTAGTTGTCTAGGTATGATACGTAGATATTTGCAATATGTTCATTGAGATCCGATCCTAAGTTGTCGTGGGGTTGTTTTTATTAACTAAAATTAAAAAATAGGTGTTGGTAAAGAGTGGTGTGAAAAATATGAAGATGTTAAATGATATATAGGGGTTGTTTTTATTATTAAAAAGAAAATAAGTAGTCGTTGGGCAACGGTCATGAAAGGTGGGCTTGAGAAGTAAACACCCACACAGGGTGGTATCGCTTCACGTGTGGGACGGCTGCTACCGAGCATTGCCGGATCCCATCTCGTTAGAGATGGAAAAAGAAGAGGATTGATAGCAAATTAAAATGGATGACCTATAGTTTAATAAAATGGGTCATTTTGGCTCAAAAACACTCTTCTATCCATTATTTTTGGAGTTTTTAACTAATGTGTTAATATGATTAGAAATAATATTATTAAGGACACTAAGTTTGGGCATTTTTAACTAGTAATCACCAGAACAGTTGTTGCAACTTTGGGGATTTTGTAATGAGAATATCAAAACCCATGAAAGTGACTCTCCCGTTCTTGCAACTTTGGTCCATTTCACTCCAAAGTTTTTTGGGCATTTGGTAATGAGAACATTAGAGTGGTAATTTAAAACCTCTAGTGATAAAACAGTCGGGTGGTATAATGGGTTACAATGGACCGCTTTCAAAAGAACATTTCAAAGGATATCTGTTAAAGCGGTTTCAGTCATAGCAGTTTCCCCCGATGTATTTGTATGTGGTGGTAAAGCAAGTGGGTACTTTCCGTCTGTTATATCGGATACAAGTGAAAGGGTGGGCAACAAACCGAAATAACCAATTTAAAACTGACATAACCAAACCGTAATGACTGAACCCAACCAAAAACTGATGGTTTGGTTTTGTGTTTTTGTAAAAACCTATTTATCGTTTCGCTTTTGCTTGTATCCATAACCGAAAAAGCCTAAACTGAACCAAACCCACTATGAAAACCAGAAAAAAAAAAAAAAAAAAAACCAAAACAAACATTGTTTAAAAACCAAAAAATTGTTGGGGGTTTTAGTCCAAAACCGACCCATACACAACCGTACAAATGAGTTTTTAACAAAAAATGTATTAAAATTTTGGAGGAAAAAACATAACAAAACCACATCTTAAGATTTTTATTAAATATTTAATATTACAAATTTTAGTTGATTGGTGATTTTATTAATACGATCTTCTCTCTACTTTACAATCCTCTCTACTGTAAGTAAACTGTCAGTAGGATACTACGATTACCCTATCGTGATTTAGTTACTTCGTAAACACATTTTATAATCGAGTAGCGATTTTATTTCAATATATGTGAATCACGATCTAGTCGTTTTAGGCATGTTTGATTAGTTGTTCCAGGTCGAGGAGTCGATCGGGAAGTTGCATCATTCAATGCATCAGCATATACTGCTTCACCTGTTGAGAATATTCCAGAATTTAAACAGGATGAAAAGGGTTAAGTTTTTTTTAACGACAAGCTTTATTAATCACCAAAGTTAGCAAGACGCTAGACAAGTACAATCACCAAAACACATTAGGGCATGAAATTAAAGTTATGCCAAGCTTTCCAATCTATAATAGTTAACTTCCCCCTATTAGAAATACATTAAAAACCCAACACCTTTATCTCTCCCACTATCTTCTAGGGACAAATATTTTGCCACTGAAGACGGAATCATTCCTTGAACGCCAAAGACTCGAAAAAATTATTATGTGAATCCATGAATGATTTTTTCCATTACCGTTGAAAAAGAAGTATACAAGACCCGATGTAAAGCTCCACTAATAGATGTGGCATTCACCAAGGGCATCTTGTACCAATAATGATATTTGCAATCGCACAATTGATTAGCAAATGTTGCGCACTCTCCTCATGATTACCAAAAACTGGACACACCATTGTTGCCATACTAATGCCTCGCTTGCCGCCCTTTAGAAAGACGGGCAGGGTTAGCCGCCCTCAAAAGATCCAATTCTCAACCCTCTTTTTCTTTGGGAGACATGATCAAATCCCACTTTATCCAATATATCTTTTTTGACACATAGACTCCGGTCCATAGAAAATGTTTGCGTATCCTTTCCAAAGCATTAATAACATTATAACGAGAAAAAAATAGAGTGGAAGACTACACAAAACCACTTTAATTAGAGGGATTCTCCCCACAAAGGATAGAGACCTGGTCTTCCATGTAGATAATCTTGATTCCAACATTTCAATAACCGGCTTCTAGTTTCGAATTTGGTTCATTAGCACCAACGGGTAATCCCAAATACTTGTAAGGAAATTTACCTGACCGAAAGAAAATGGTTAAGTAATTGACAAGATAAAGTTGAAATTTGAGAAAGTAGATAAAAATGGAAACAAATTGTTTAAACAAATTTAGAGCCACTCCTATTTTCGTTTCCTAGTTTCTATTAATGGCATGAATTTCCGTTAGGACATGAAATCCATGGGTTTGTTTATAGTTTCAACTGGTTCGGTTCATTTTTGGGTGGACTCGTGATCAAGTTTAAGCGTTTAATTAATCGGTCTGGGGTCAACCTGACAGGTTCATGTGTTAAACCGTTTCTTTTTATAAACTTTTAAGCAACAATACCTTACGTCCAAACTTAAACTGATTGATTATTTTATGTTAAATCTTAAAAGTAATGTATACTTTAGCTTTTTAAACATAAAAGTGTTTTACCGGTGTAAATTTATAGTTTAAAAGTAGTAACACGTGCAGAAAAATGGTTAGACGAGAGTCGTGAGAGTCAAATCGTGAATATGCTAGTCGTGTTTGGTTTCATATATATAAAATCTGTATTCCGTAAACACAATTTGTTTGTCAAGGAAATTATCTTACAATTCAACATTTTTATTTAGATGAACCAACTATTAAAAGCATTTTACAAGTCATCAAACATATCATATTTTGTTGTATAATTAAATCTGATGATGACTGATACAAATTTCTTTAACTTTTTACTATTTGATATATATATATTTTTTAACTTGGAATATAAATTATAACCATGTGTGTTTAATTTTGTTTCTTCAAAATTTGTCCTTCCAACATATTTTTTGCGATGAAGTTAATATAAATAAAACTAAATAGTAAATACATATTTTGGTAACTTCACACAAGTTATAATTGTAAAAGTAGATTAATCAATCAACATCTGTAAATTTCTTTGCATAATAACAAATTAACGGTTTTATAAATTCACTCAAAACAATCAATATTAGGTAAATAGAAGTAAAAATGTTCAAAATATTAAGGTCAAAATCATCGTTTATAGATAAAACGCGAGGGTAATTACCCGTGCTCCGCATCGAGTCGGTTTTAGAAAAATTACGTGAAACATAGATAAAAATCGCAATTTAAGAGAACATTATGTTGTTTTGAAAATTTTATAAGAATGTATAAAAGTTAAACAAAGATTAAGATTAAAAAAACTTATAATAAAAAGAAATCAAACAAAAGAATAGGTGGCATATAAAAACAAGTTAAGAAAAAAAAAAAAATCAAGAAATAAAAAAAAAGTAAAACAAAGATTAAGATTATACAAAAATTAAAATAAAAAAGAAATCAAACAAAAGAATAGGTGGTATATAAACAAAATTAAAAATAAAAAAGAAAATAAAAAGATATAAAATAAAACCAGAAAACAAACTAAAATTAAAAAAAAACCCATAAAAAGTCGCCTGGGGGTTGTCGGAATTCGAACCCGAGTGCCCTGGAATATGGGTTGGTGTGCGAACCACTGGGCTACGGGGTTTGTTTGCTTATAACTTTCATTAGTCGTTACTTAACATAAACGTAAAAATTAAGAAACAAAAAAAAATAAATAAATAAATAAACAAAACCTGTTGTATGACAGAACCTCATTGGTTGAGGTTACTATACATCGTCTTCCGTTTGTTACAAGACATATAATTTGGGCTAAAATGACTAAAAGAAAATCAATACATTTTGAAGACTGAGAATGCATGGTTTGTGAAAATGATGATCAAAACGGATGAATTTGATGAATGCGCGATGGGTGTCGACGGTTTCAAGTTTAATGTTCATAATTGAGATTAATCCGAGTTATTAACACTCACTAATGTCTCAATGATGGACGAAAAATGCTATTAACACTGCCTTCAGTTACGAATTTGGGTAGATTTCGGTTATAGGTTTAAATTTGGATCAAGAATCCGCGGTTTGACTTTCAAAGGTCAAACAGGGATTAAAACCCTTGATTTAGACTTTCTGGGTCAACATAAATTAAAAAGGAGATAATTACAAGTTTAGTCGCTTTAGTTTCATGTAATAGAGTTTGGATTTTGACAGAATTGGTCCCTAAGGTTTAAATTTGAGTTAACTAGGTTAGTATTTAACTGGATTTAGTTAACGGAGTTAACTTGAAAAGTTCGTATTATCACATAATCAAAGGTGCGTTCTTTGTAACTCCGAACCCGAATCTAGCGAACATCTTTTCACCACGTGTGTGGTGGCGGCCTTGGTCGTCTGGCAGCCATAAGCCGTTGGTGTAGGATAGCTCCCATTTTCGTTTTCTCGGTTAGGGATTTGCTCGAGCTTCACTCGACTTGCGTATTGGGGATAACTCTAAAGAGGCGCTTCATGGGATTATTATAATCACTCTTTGGTGCTTGTGGAAGGTAAGGAACGAAATTCTCTTTTTGAATAAACCGGTTAAGATCGAGGATATTATTATCAATGTTAAATCTTTAGGTTTTTTATGGTAAGTTAATAGATCCAAGTGTTGGACTATATCTTTGGATAGTTGGTGTAAATTTAGAATGGTATAATTTGTTTTTGTTGTTTGTTTTTTTTTTTTTAACGGTGTGGGCTCAACTAGCACGTCCCACCAGGGGAGGCTCGTACATCAGTCTACCAAAATAACCCCCAATGAATTCGAAATCTGCAGAGGGTGTTCCTAGTTTTATGAAATGCATCTTACAAGATTTGAATCCATAAACTCCACAGAGAGAAAACCCTTAGGAAAAACCCCCCTCACCACCAAGACAGAACCTTGATGGCTCTACTTGCTGTGGGGGGGGGGGGAGAGGGGGTCTTTCTGTTAATGAAACTTTCCTTTAAAGAAACATATTAATCATAAATTTACACTTTAATTACACTTTAAAAAGGTCTTTTTATTTTATTTGAATTTTGTCGTATGCATCACAAATTTTACAAAGCGCCCCTTTTTACCAGAAGACTATTAATAGTCTCTAACTGTTGATGAAAAAAAAGTTATAAAAGTAAGAGCAAATTACGTCCTTTAAGTATTACTCAAATTTCAGAATACGTTCTTTAACTAAAAAAATTACAGAATACGTCCTTTATGTTTAAAAAAGTTTGCACGTTACGTCCTTTGACCTAACGACCGTTAAATTTTACCGTTAAGTTAGGTCATGTGACCCTCATGTGAGGCCAAATGTGTCATTTCACCTTCTTAGGTACTATATGTGTAATTAATTTAAAGATTAAGGCAAAATTGATCTTTTTAATAAAAAAAATTAAACCCAACCCTAGCCCATCTTGTTCATCCGACAAACAAATATACCACCACCAACCCTAGCCTCATACGTCCTTTTTGATCGATATCCATGGAACAACCACCACCATTGATTGAACAAATAAACCTCGTCAGACTGGAAAACTAACTCCACAGGGGTGTCCAGATAGGTCTCGCGAACACAGCGGAGGAACGAAGGCGGTGACCGGAGGTGTCATGCGCCTGCATGCACCGCGATTGAAACGGCAGCGACAGAGAAGATTGCAGGTTGTTTGCTCCCTGATCTCTGACCTTCGATTCACGGAGTTGAAGTTATCGTGAACACCGAATTGATTGCAGGTTGTTTCCTCCTAAATCAATGGGGAATCAACATTTTTTTTCCATGATTTGATAGGGTTTTCTTACTGAACTGATTTCCGGCGGCACTGGCAGGCTTCCGGCAGCACAACAACAACTCCGGCGACAACCTTGACACTCCAAACGGCTTTCCGATGGGGTGGCCAGAGGTTTCAGTGATGGGATTAGGGCTTTGTAGGTAGGGATGAAGGGTTTGAAGGTGGGATCGATGATTTGAGGAGCTAAGATCGGAGTGATTTGGGGGTTTGAAGGTGGGATCGATGATTTAATGGGGTTTGAAGGTGGGATCAGCACATTGCTCCAAGAATTTTTTATAATTATTATTTAAGTTAAACCTAAATATTCAAGTTATTTACAAAAGTAGTTCCTGAGAAGGTAAAAAGATCATTTTACCCTCACATGAGGGGCACATGACCTGACTTAACGGTAAAATTTAACGGTCGATAGGTCAAAGGACGTAACTTGCAAGTTTTTTTAAACATAAAGGACGTATTCTGTAATTTTCTTAGTTAAAGTACGTATTCTGAAATTTAAGTAATACTTAAAGGACGTAATTTGTAATTTGCTCTAAAAGTAATGATATAAGAGCCTAATTAAAAATCAAACTTTTAAATTCGTTTTATGTTTAAAAAATATTCAAAAATGCTTAATACTTTCTTAAAACAGTTTCATATATAGTCAATTGTCATCTACAATGATGTCTTCTAAATCAGAACTATATTTAATTTAATGGCCATTAATATGAAGTTAACTTCTTCCATGTTAAAAACAGTTAAAATATAAAGAGTAAACTGTCATTTTCGTCCCTGTGGTTTGGTCAAAATTGCCACTTTCATCCAATAGTTTGTTTTTTTGTATCTGGGTCCTCATGGTTTTAAAATATTGCCATTTTCATCCTCGTGGTTTTAAAATATTGCCACTTTCATCCAGTCAGCTAACACCGTCCGTTTTTCTCAGTTAAATGAGAGGTATTTCAGTCCTTTTACTTATTTGTTTTATTTTTTCATCTTTTTTACTCTCACTTTTTAATCATCCCCAATTTAACCTCTAATTTAATCATCCACCTGCTGACCTTCTTCCTCTTTTCCTGACCAGTTTCCGACGAGCACCACTGGAACACCTCCGTCGCTTGTTTCTATGATTAAAAAGTGAGAGTAAAAAAGATGAAGAAATAAAACAAATATGTAAAAGGACTGAAATACCCCTCATTTAATTGAGAAAAACGGACGGTGTTAGCTGACTGGATGAAAGTGGCAATATTTTAAAACCACGAGGATGAAAATGACAATATTTTAAAACCACGAGGACCCAGATACAAAAAAACAAACTATTGGATGAAAGTGGCAATTTTAACCAAACCACAGGGACGAAAATGGCAGTTTACTCAAATATAAATTTATGAAGAATTTAGTACGAAACAAACAACTTCTACTTCGATTGTGTGATTTATATATATAACCATATACATTGTATAATCTTGTTCTTTCTATTTTGAATTTTTGAGTCAACACTCAACACAAATTAAAACACATAAGAACGTGAGAAAAAAATATATGAAAAATGAAAACATACACATATATTGAACAAAAGAGATTTAAACCAAAACTAAAGTCTTTGACTTCCCTAAAGTCAAAATTCTATACCTCCAACTGTCAACTAAACTCTTGAAACCCTAAAGATCGATAAACCCTAATTTCTTGATTCATGTAAAACAACTTTGTAAACCCAAAAACCAACACAGCGTACCAGTTCTAAGAAGCTGTAGATCCATTTCCATTTGGTTTATTGACCGGACCGCTTTCTTTCGTTGAATCTTTCGAATCCACGTGAGATGAATCTTGTTCTTGATCATCATCAGTTTCATCACTTGAATCAATCTCACTGCCCCAAATCCAATGTGATAAGCTAAGGATCTCCACATCAATAGGATCTACGGGACCTTCCACATTCTTGTCCATATTTTTCAAGAATCTTGCATGCAATTCATTCACCTTTTCATCCAATTCTTTTTTATTTGCGTAATCACGTTCCTCTTCGATCCAGAACTTATAGAAATCTCGCTGATCGGATAATAGGTATCGTCCAGTTTTGTTGTGGAGATTATAAAGGTCCGTCAAAAGACCAATCTCTTCTGCCTTCCCTTCTCTGCTGCTGCTGGTGGCGTCAGTGTCGACCTTCTTTTCTTTTCCGGCAGACGATTTGGTTGCGGACGTCCATGAGTTTGTGGTGTCCACATCCATATCTTCTTCATCCTCCGGTTGATAACCACTTGAACTCTTCCACTGCATGCTGCTTGAACTATTGTCAGCTTCTGGTGCGTTGTTTTCAGCGGACGGATCGGAGGAAGAAGGAGGGTCAGAATGTTGTGAGTTGGAAGAATCCATGTTGATGGTTTCTTTCAAGAAAATGTCGGCTTAGAATTAGGGTTTTCAGTTACGAAAGAGAGAGAAATGGAATTTGAAGATCAAGAACGACTACTTATAGGGATTTGATTGTTATTCGCTTATTTGTAACAGATTCCTTCTCAAATTTGCATTCCATTATTAATTTGTTGTCATGAATTTACAAGCTTACTGTTTGAAATAAACTAGCTACTTGTTAAAAAATAATTAGATTTTCATAATAATAATAATAACTAAAGATGTATTATTGTCATTTTCACCGGGAACTATAAATACATTCTTATACGTTATTTTAGGGGTTATAACTTATAAGATATTAATTAGTGGATTTGGTCATGGTTTCTTAAATATAAACTAAAGTAAATATTGTCTCCAAGTTGATCATGATTATTATAGTATGCCTCATAACAATTTTTTGATTAAAAAATACGTGAGTAGCTTCACAAAATTTTCTAATTTTCATAATTTTAGAAAATCATACCAGATTTAGAGAACTAGTAAGTCAAATAGTTTAACTTAAACTTAGTGAAGAATAGACTCATCGGGTTTTTTCAAAACCGGTTTCGATGAATATTTACTTGAGTGATAGCTTACATAATATTTATAAGAATAAACTAAGTGTTTGTAGCTATTATATGTGTTTTTTAAACTTGTTTCTTGTTTGAGCTTGTTTATATTTGCATGACCAATGTTTACAGGTGAATTATAGAAATCGTCCTTTACATTTATATCATTTTTCAGATTTTGTCCTTTAGTCTAAAAATTGTCAGAGATCGTCTTTTATGTTTACAAATCTTGCACGTTACGTATTTTGGCCCTAACCCGGTTAAATTTTTTAGATAAGTCTGATCATGTACAAGGCACATGAAAGTACTTTTGTAATTTTACCAATTTAATTAAAAAAAAATATGTTAATTAAAATATATATATAAACCCACTCTTTTAATCTCTCTTCTCTCTCTCCCCTCTCCTTTCTCTGAGAGAGAGAGAGAGGAGAGAGATTGAAAGATGGGGTTTATAGATATTTTAATTAACATATTTTTTAACTAAATGGATAAAATTACAAAAGTACCCTCAAGTGCCTTGCACATGACCAGACTTAACTGAGAAATTTAACTGGGTTAGGGCCAAAGGACGTAATGTGCAAGATTTGTAAACATAAAGGACGATCTCTAACAATTTTTGGGATAAAGGACAATATCTGAAAAATGCTATAAATATAAAGGACGATTTTTGTAATTTACTCTGCTCTTCTAACAATTATGTTTTTTTTAAATTGATTTTAATTTGACAAAATTTGATCCGATTTTAAATTTTTTGTGTTTTTTACAAAACATCTCATTTAGTAACACAATAAAAAAAATGTCAAATGAAAGACAAATTAGTCATTAAACACGTTTGTTTTCACGTGTACTTAAAGTTACAATTGCAAAAATTCTATAATGACAAAAAATATGGATAGAAAAGTTGAACTTTTTTACGGTTTTTTTTTCTTGTAAACCTAAATAATGTATGATTACATATATTATTTATAGCTAATTACATGGATGTTCCTGTGATATGTTAATATTACACCTATCGTCCATAACTTTGAAATATTACAAATGTGGTCTTTACTGTTTACTAAAACGTAATACTGGTGATCCTTAACCTTAATGACTGTCTATTTTTGGTGTTATATTTTTTTAATTTTTTTGAACGTCAATAATGAGAAAGTTTTATACTCGTTCGGTGGCCGGGTTGTTTAATGTTATAATGTCATAACTAATAACTATATTTCTTTTCATTCTAAGCGAAATCAGTATTTATTTGAGATCAAAGTATAACTCATTTAACTTGTAATGACAAAAATGACCGACTACATCAAAAGAACCACAAAACAATGCTGAACTACTGGAAATTGAGAGTGTCATACTGCTTAAACATACATGATCAAAAGTTGGCATGATCCGATAGCAACGAAGTGTCCAGACAGCGGTTACACTCACCGCTGTCAATATAATATATAATAAGCAGATTCTTCATGGCCTTCAAAAGTATACTTTGTACACCCGTTGTTGCATCCGGAACCTATGGCATCAAAATTAAGAAAATCTTGATTATTGTAATTAGAGATTATTGTTTATAAATTGACCAAGATATGTTTATAAATTGACCAAACCTTGATGGTTTTATAATCTCCGCAAATCGATTTAGATTACAAACCTGCGCCGTAAGAGGTAGAAGGATCATTCAAACACCTTGTGTGCAGTGCAATACCACCAAGCACACCTGTAATTAGATCTAATTAATACATCAACTTCAAATAAAACTTTTACATAATAAATTTCATATTTAGTTATCATCTCTATAAACATCAACTTGAGTTGTAAAACAAAAAGAGTTGCTCTATAACTGATTTAAGTGTTGCTTGTGTGCATTGGTTACTCAGTCCATACTGATACCACGAATCATATGTACAGCCAAATAAATCAACCAAAAAAATAGAACATGCAACAAAAATCCAAATGAAATCACTCACTTAGAACATAAAAAAACATAGGAACAAAGTTGACAGACCATATTTACTATATAGCTTGAAGTTTGAAACCAAACTAACAAAGAAATAATAAAAAGATAAATGAACAGCAATACAAGGATATCTCAACTTTACATGTATTTAAAATTTTCAGATTTGGCCAGTGAATTATAAAGATCAAAACAACACAATAAATAAAAGATATAAATGAAATTACACACTTAAAGGGTGAAGATCATGAAGAACTGTATTTATCAGATATAGCATGCCTAAGCAAATTATAAGATATAGCATATACCTAAGCAAATTGTCATTTTTTATGATAAGAATTCGAAAAAACATGATTCTAATGAATGTCACAAAGACTAAAGCTATAAAACCAATCCACTATGAGGCTCTATTGCATGAATAACCACATTGTTATGTAGCAAAAACATGAAGAGCCCAGAGAAACAATTCAAAAAAGTCAGATATTGTGCCTGAGATTGATTGCCCAAGTGCATAATAGATTAAAAGGGAAAACAAACCAGAGATTCGGCTGAGTGGAAGAGGAGTCGAAAAATAAGATTGGAGATAGAAGTCAATTGATGTCCTCTGCGTTACAATACTCACATATTGAAACAGCCTTGCTGGCACTTGACGTCCTGCACAAATCAAATTAATCAGAACTATATATGTTTAATTTAAAATTATCTTCTAATAAGCTTCAATTCAAATTCCTTCAAAAATTTTAAAATAATTAGCCATTGTGATTCTATATTTCCCTAAATATATAATAACAAATTCAATTACAAAACATCGACTCACGAGATGCTATATTACCATGAAGAACGAATTGGGAGACTCACGAGATGCTTAACTTTATGCTTCCTCTTTTCTAAATCGGCTGGTGGATTCAACAAATCAATATCGTCAGTCCAGTAGATCAAAAATATATAAAATCAAAATAAGAATAAAATCAAAAGAATTCGACCTTCTTCCGGCGACCACTGGTTCCAGTTTCACCTGTTGATACAAAAAGACCAAATGAACATTGAGGAAGCCATCAAAAACTGTTAAACAATAGACCAAAGTCTATTACATTCATCCAAAGTTTATTTCAATGCAATAAAACTTTCTAATTCATTTAATTAACAAAAAACTATATTACTATTCATGTAAAGGGCTGGATGTGAAAAAAAATGGTGTTAAATTCATGCAAGTTTGGAATCAAATTCGTCCTTGATGTATTTGACCTAAAAAGTCAAAGTGTTGTATTTTATTTTTGCAAAAGTAAGACCTTTGTTTTTCCACCTGCACCTTCCATGGTGTAAATTTTTCCTGCACCAGTTTGCCCATAAGGAAAAAATGGTCCATTTATAGCCCTCAAGAGCTTCTTTAACAATCAAACCTACCATTTGATCATACAAGTCCTTTTTGTTTTGAGCCAAGACCAAACATTTATATCCTTTATCATGATTCAAAAGGAAGTTCATCAAACTTTAGATATTTAAACGAACATAAATTAAGAATCATACCTTGTCGAAACAAAAAAGTTTTATCCAACTGCTTATTGCAGAATATTTCAAATGCTTATTTAAGTGCCTACACATGAATTTATAGTAAAAAACAGTAAACAAAAGAAAATCATATTAAAGGTTTATCAATGAAACTAATTTAATATACATACCTTGTGAAAGATGGTATGATTATTAAAACGGTCATTTACATATGCTAAGCACTTGTATGGAGCTCAATCACTTTTCTAATATAAACCTAACACTCCCCCCCCCCCCCCCCCCTCTCCAACACACACACACACCAGTAAATACATAAGTTTTTTCCTTGTACATAAATAAAAAATTACTTATTTCTGTAAATTCCATATTATTATGATCACCTGTTCTTGCAACCCAGCAACATCTCTCTTTTCAACCTGTAACAAACCCCCAACGGCTTAATAAACATATATTTGAAAGATTGTGAAGTAACACGTTTGGTATGTAACTACAGTTGTAAAACTGTATTTGCAGCTTAATTAGCCTTGAAAGCACTATTTTTGCAGTCAATTAATTTAGCAACCAAAATATAGCTCTTGTATATTTAACCAAAATAAATTAATAAAATATGCTAGAATTTAATATGACCTTTGTACGCTTTATGATCAGCTAAATGTTGGATGAGTTTTCCCATATGGCAATGCAAGATGAGCTGGACTGTACCAATCACAGAAGAAAACAATTTTAGAACAAAATTCTACTTTTCTTGGCATAGATCCAATAGTTTTTCATCATAATCAGCATATAATACCTGTATTAAAAAACAAATAAAAAATCAGAACAAAATAAAAAAGAATGCAAGTAACTTATGTCCATAAATCATATAAAAAGTTATTATATGCCAAACAGCAATTTAAGCATACTCTCACCTTATGCTTTCCATCTAAGCATGACATTCATCAGCCTAGACATTGACAGTAAGATATGGTTATTACCACTCCCTATGTCCACCACTAGAGGTAACTTTGGGTCTTCAAATACATCTTCCCAATTTGGCACTTCAACGGGAATCTATAAAAATATAAAGAAAACAGATGAATTATAATTCAGTGCCCAATAAAACACAACATTATGTTCATTGGAAGAGCTTAAAACATAGATTTATTTTACCAAAATTGAGGAAGAGAATACCTAAGCGGGGTCACATGTTAAGGAGCACCCAAAACCTGATAATCCATGAAAACAAAAGAAAGAAAATCTGAATCAATTAAATGGTAATGCTAAAATAAAAATAACAATGCTCCCTCTAAATTCTGAGGTCAAATGCTTTTAAATTTTTATACCCGTCCACCACTGCTAACACCGGCCACCCAACACCAATCGACACTATTTCCACCTTTACCTGCTTTTTAATTTTTAATTCTTTTTTCCTTCTATTTGGATAGAATTAACAAAAATGAATTAAAACCTAAATGCATAAACACCAAAATTGAAGAAAAAATCTACAATCAAAACCTACACTATACAGAAAAACCAAGAATTTCTTACCCAAAATTATAACGATGGAACACTAGAATTTCTTCCCCCAATTCTATTTGAAAGTAAACCCTAGCATTTCTCCAACATTCGACACAAAATTTCATCTTTATAAGGCAGAAACCAGAAATTAGCAATCAGAATCGTGTACCTGTGGATGGGTTATCCTACCAGCCTCAAAAACAAAATAAACCAAAAGCCAAATTAGTCAATTCGACAGTGGAGATGGAGGGTGGCGTACATGGGAATAGTGACGGGGGCGGGGAAGGAGAAGGGTGGTGGTTGGATGATGGCGATGGTTGAAGCTAGTAGAATCCGGCCCTAGCGTGAAAGAAAGAACCTCCCAGCAGTGGTGGATCTAGAAAAATAGTTCAGGGATAGCGATTTTTTTACCGTACATTCATGTTAATGAACACAAATAAAAACACGATAATAAATGAAGTAAAACGAGTACCTAATAGATGATTAGATCTCTCCTCTTCGGTTTTTGAAAGCTTGAAATCAAATCAATAGTTCGTTGTTGAGTGTCATCTCCTTCTTCTTTAACATAACGAAGCACGTGAACAACTTCGGGAAATAATTTAATCACACTTATGATTGTTCCATGATGAGAACCCCATCGTGTATCACCGGCTCGTACAAGGGAAATCTCTTGGTTTAATCTTTTTCCGGTCTTAATTTCACCTTCAAGAATTCCTTCTTCCACTCTCTTTCTTTTTGTCTCCCGTATCATATCTTTTCTTTTACAAGAAGCAGAAACGGTATTAACAACCATGGAAAGGTATTCATAAAGCGTGTTAACACCGGGATGCTTTTTTGCAACCGCCACAATCACTAACTGTAGTTGATGAGCAAAGCAATGTATGTAATAAGCTGATGGATTATCTCTCAAAATCAAAGCTTTTAAGCCATTAAACTCTCCTCGCATGTTGCTTGCATTATCATAACCTTGACCCCTTACCTGTTTTAACAAAAATAAACTATAAGATAAATCAAATAATCTCTATTAAAGTTAATGTAATGATGCTATGAAACTTATTACTCACTTGTTTTATGATCAACTGGTTATTTGCTAATAAAGAAACAATGGCTTGTTTAAGAGTTGAAGAAGATGTATCTTTCACATGAGCAATTCCAATAAAACTCTCTTTAACAACTCCGAGTTTATCAACATATCTCACAACTACAGTCATTTGTTCCTTTAAAGATACGTCACTAGACTCATCCACTAACAAACCAAACACATCATCTTTAATTTCTTCACAAATCCTATTGGTTACTTCTTTAGCAAAGCATTTAATAATCTCTTTTTGTATTGATGGAGCCGTCAATTTATTATTCTTCTTTGCATTCCCTAATGTGTGTTTACCAATATCCGGGTTGTTATCACTAATCAACCTCAAAACTGAAAGAAAAAGACCCTTCGAATGAGATTTCTCCGATTCATCATGACCACGAAAGGGTAAAGAATTTTCTAGCAAGAATCTAGCACTACAAACAGAACCACTTAATCTTAACCGATTTGCAACATTTTCTTCTTCACTTACCGTATTTAATTTCACTTCAATGGATCTCTTTTGTTTCAAGAGATCGTCACATTTTTGCATCACCTTATTATGATGACTGTTAACTAACCCAATATGTTCTTTTAAGGCACCCGGTTTACTCTAATTACAAAAGCCTTCGGTTGAACTTGAAAAGGTATCTCTTCCACCTTGATTACCAACGGTTTCTTTAAACAAGTAACAACATAAGCAATATGCTTTGTCTACTTTAGTGATATACTCTAACCACGGATATGTATCAAACCATTTTACATTAAAACGTCTCTTTCCACCAGAATAGTCTTTGAATGGAAATTTATGACTTCGTGGTTGAAAGGCATTTTTGACAAGATAATGTCTTCTTATGTCATCCATTTAATTAGAGTGATAACTAGCTATAGGTGGTCTGTCAAAAGGAACCGAAGGAAGATCATTCAAATCAATTATATTTGGGATTGTAGGAATTGAAGCCAAATGAATACTTGGACCAATATCATCAATTTCATGACTTGATTGAGTTCCATCAATGTCATTGTTAACATTCTTATCAATATTAGAACTTCCATGAGTTGATTGAGTTGCATCAATATCATTGTTATCATCCTCTTGAAATTTTCTTTTAAATTTTTTTCCAAATAGAGCTTGGTTTTTCATCTTCCAAAGCAAAACAAAACATAATCAAACCCCTAATTTTATAACAAATAAAGGGGAGGCTCCCAGCGTAGTGGATGGTTGTGTGATAGGGGATGAAGAGACTGACAGTTAACCAAGAGAGATTACCAGGTGAATCGGAGGTGAAGAAGACGTGGGTGATCCTTGTGAAAGGGGTGTCGATCCGTGTGATAGGAGGAAATAAGGTAACTGCCAAAATTTAGGAATTAGAGTGGCTAGGATTTAATATGATGGTGGTTTTGGGTATTTTAAACGGCTGAGATCTAATTTCAACAAACACAATTGACGATTGACTATTCTCGGTCTATATATTTATAATTACTCATATAAAAGCTAGCGGGTGACTAGCAAAAACCCCAACATACAAACGCCAAACCATCCAAACAAAAATAACAAAATACACCAAAAGCGCAACAAGACACCCAAATCATAAAATTATGAACAAAAACACACCACTTAGCCAAAATCCAATATAAGGTTGTTAACCCACATATCCCATGAACTGGAACGAGATTTCCCCTAGTAATCCAATCATTGATAGGACAAGATCTTGATGTCTTCAAGCATTTTCATCAGCTTCTCTATCTCCATCTCTATAATTACACTAAAAATCACTATATTTTCTCTCTCATTTTCAATTAAATAATATTTTTTATACCTTTATCATTACATTTTCTCTCTCATCCACTCACAATCACTTTCAAAAAATATTAAAAAATTAATAGAGTTGAACAATGTTTTCACAAATATACAGATGAACGGTAACATTTTCTCTCTATTCCGCTTACAATCACTTTAAACCACTCTCTAAAATATGCAGAACCAACTCACAAACATATACAGAACCTACTGTGAATGCTCTTCCATCATCTTTTCCACAAGCGTCTTTGAATTCGAAAAAAATCCACCTGGTCCACCTCATTCAAAATAAAAAATAAAATAAAATAAAACAACTTATCAAAGTAAATGTGGGCCCCATTTGTACCCCACCCCACTTAATCCTCCTCCCCATTGTTGAAACCCGGACCGGACCGGCCGGTCGGATCGGGAACCGGTGGTCTCGCCGGTCGGGTTACATATGCTACGTCCTGCAGTGAACCAGTGGTTGGGCCGGACAAACCGGTTGACAAATTTTATTTTATTTTTTTAATTTTTTTAATCATTTTTAAGTCTCTTATCCTCGTATTTCATAGCTAATTATTAGTTTAAAATTATTGGAATTGACTTGTTGGTGGTTTTTGAAAGGATTAATGGTTGTTTAGACTAATATATTTTTATAATATTTATGACGTCGTCCGGTTATTAAATTCGGTCTGACCGGTCCGACCAGTGGACCGGTAAAGAGACCGATTCGACGTCCGGTCCGGTTCTGAAAACATTGCCCCCCCCTATCAAAGTAAGAGTCGAAGACCACCCCTCTCTCTTCGATTTTGCTGTCAAGACCCCATCAACTCGTTCCTGTCAGAACGCAACCTACCCACCATCTCCTCACCCTATCTGAGACTTCCCAATCAAAACCCACACCATACAAACAACCTAACCCCTGCTTCATATATTGTTCTTGGTCCGGTAAGATGTAGAGAGAGTAAGAAGCACAGAGATGGGAGATGTGGTGGCCAGTGGCGGATCCAGGAATTTTTTTCAGGGGGTTCAATGTTTTTAGCCGCTCCAATTTCATAGGGCCGGACATAAAAAAAATTTTGGGCCGATTCGACGGTTCGGGTCGGGTAAGGTCAGAGGTTCAGAACCATCACTTCTGTAACGATCTTTATACCTTGTCTTAGGATCTCGGTTTCGTCCTAAACACATCCTCTGTACCCGAGATTTATGTCCACTATTGTAAACTAATTTATTAACAAGCAATGTACTTACAAAACATTAAAAAAACGGCATTTAAGTTGCCATTAGTAATTAATCACTTAATATCTAATAATGTGCCTCAATCCCAAAAGGTGCTAAATTTGACAAAAGCAATGCAAGAGTCAAAAACTTGAGATAAAGCAGGATTGAAAAACAATTTTACTGTGATGAAACAGTATTTGCCTTACACAGAGACCAATTGGTCTACATGTACATAACCAGATATACAAAAGGTGCAAAACAACATAATTAGCTGAAACAAATACCTCGTCCATGAGGCTGATGTAATTCTTCATTAGAATCATTCCCGATTCAAGTACTTCATAAGAAGTTGAATGATTGGTCGCAGGTTTAATTGCGGGCCTTTAACACACTAAATTTGCGCTCTGGGGTAGGATTAAACTAAATAGTTGTGTTGTGTCTGATGCACACCATGAGCAAGGACGTTGTAATACCGCTTGCATTTTCCACAGGCCCAAATAATTAAAAAAAAAAGCATACAATAGCGAAATACAGCCCTCGCAGTCCCAAATAATTTTAAAAAAATGAGCGTGAGAGGATTTGAACCCAATACCTCTACATTAGAAACCAAATCCTAAACCACTACACAACTTTTGAACTTTTTGTAAGGGTTCACCACATAATTTACTTAGGGTTCACCCCAGTTTTTTTACATACCGTTCTACTAAAATTTTAAAACTCTGGGGATTCCGGTGAACCCTCGGGCCTAAGTAGGTCCGCCCCTGGTGGTGGCCATGGTCAATGAGTCCAGTTGCGTTTTTCCTCTAAGATTCAACCAGAAGAAGGATATCGAATCGGTCAATGAGTTCGGTTGCGTATTCGTCAAAATCCTCATCACCAGGTCTCGCTCGAGCTGGCGTTCCTTCTTTTCATACACAACAGAGGAGTTGTTTTGCTTTTGATGAAGGCAGAGGCCATTTTCTTATCAACTTTGTCATCTGCAATTAAATGAATCACATCAATTTGTAAACAGAAGTTTGAATGTAATTTTTAGGGTTTGAAATTAGGTTTTTTTGACACAAAGATGAAGGAGATCAGATAAAGAGTAGTTGGTTTACTCGGTGGTTGGTGGATAAGGAAGATGAAAACCGAAGAATTTATTGGTCTGTAACTCTACAAGAAAAGAATGTGCTTCCATGGTAGTAGGCAGATAAAGAGGGGGAGGGGGAGGGGGGGGGAGGGGGTGTTTAGGTTGGTTAATAAATTCTTTTGTTCTTTTTTAATTATTTTGATATGGTATTATGTAACGTGATATTATATCATATCATATGAATATATCGTGAGATGATAGAATATATCGTGAGATGATATAATATCATGGTCCGATAGATATGTTAATATACAATATAATACGATATGATACGGTATGATATGAGATAATATGGTATAGTATGATTATTTGATTTGATATTTTATGGTATAATTTGATTATGTGATTTGATATGTTATGGAATGATATTATTTGATATGATATTATAGGACTAATGTAATGTGATTTGAAATGATATAATATTATATGATGAAACATCATATAATGTAACGTTATATGTGATAGGATAAGATACGGTGCAATATGATTTGGTATGATGTGATCTATTCTAATATAAGATAACTAGCTTATACCCCGTGTAATATACACGGAATGAAAAATATCATTACATGAGTTTGTTAAATTTTATTTATATATTTTTACATATGTAAAAATGTATTACACATACTAAAGATAGAAAACAAAACTCAAAATATGAAATATATATATATATATATATATATATATAATTAACGTCAATTACTATTTAATGTAATTTAACTTTCATTAACTATTTGATTGAAAATAAAAGTTACATAATTAGATTTCAAAAATTTTTATAATAGAAGAATAATTTAAAATAAATATGTTTTATTAGTATTATTAATAGCTTATTAAAAGATATAGATGCATTTAATAAGAGAGAGAGGCGAGAAAAAATTGATGAGATTGAATATAGAGGCGACACGTGGCATACAAAAACCTTTATTTATTATATAGTATAGATATAGATATTAAATGTCATGTTTTAACATGATACAATATGATGCGATATGAAATGGTATGACATTATGATGACCGTCGTTTGGGTCATGCAAAAACCTAACAAACTTAGATAGCTAGGGCAAGTAAGGTATCGTATCCACGAGCAACATGTGGTCAGTGTAATAAGTTACGTTTGATTAATCTTACCTAAACCTAATTAAAATAAGAATATAAAACTAAGATTGATTGATTGATTGATTGTGTAAAAAGATTGAAAAAACGACAAACTTAAATTGGTTTTAAAACAATTATAAGAAAAGCAACCACTTCCGAGATTCAGGTTCAAGAGAATCACAAAAGTCCTAACTTTATCTTAATTGGAAATCACATAGACATGATGTTATGAAACATTTAAATTAAAGTGATAAAAGTAGAACATGCTTCTAAAGACTCGCTCATTCTCACAGTTACCAATTTATAAATGCAAAACACAATACACGAACAACGAGTTCAATTCATGATGCAAGAAAACCGAAGAAATGATGCTAATACACTAATGCTTAAACAATCATAAATTATTTAACTTTAATCAAATATATAAAAAAATCTATAAAACTTAACATGGTTATCAAAAATTCAATTACTCCTAAATTCCTAATTGTCGTCTGTCAATCCCCTGACCCCTATTGCTTCAATTCTCGTTCCTTTTATTCCTTTGCTTTCTACGTGATAGAAGCCCAATTCCAACTAGATGGCCCATCTAATTTAGTTTTTGACTTTAATGAAAAGTCAGCCCACGTGATCTTTGTTAGCAATTAAAATCCTTTAGCTCGTTTGCAACTTTCCTTTGATACAGTGTATATATATATTTTCTCAGTAGCTTAAAATCATGTGTATTATACGGGTTGAGTAAACATAATATTATATACTAAGTAATAAAAAGTTATTTTTTTAAAAACTCGTGTTTTACACGGGTTGAATAAACTCGTGTAATACAATGTAATCTGTTAACACAAACACTCGTCAAAATATGTCAGGAGATTTATTAATATAAAAATTAGTATTTTCTTTAAAAATATATTATTATTGGGCCTGATTTCCAACAATTGGTATCAGAGTTTGATGTCTGTGGTTTTGAGAGTCGGGTTTCGCGAGAGGGAGCAGCCCTTTGGCTGCAGGGCTGAAGACGAAGAAGAAGCAAACAATTAACCACGTTAAAAAATTGATAACCGGGTTTTGTCGAAGAAAGGTAAGCAAGCAGAACGTGAAGATCAAGAATAGTTGGTCGTGGATTTGGATAAGAATACTAATTCCATTCATTGTTAACGGAAGATAGGTAGGTGACTAAGCAATAATGGAATTCATATTTAATGCATTTTTGGTGAGTGAGAAATTCTTTCACAATAGGAATTCATTCAAACTTGATTGAAGAAATTTGTAAGTGGGCCGTGAGCAGAAGGAAGATAACAGAAGCAACGGGTTCAATTTTTTTAATCTAAGAAAGAAGGTTTTGAAAGAAAGAAGGGCAGTTAAGAGCCAGATCTTGAAATGTAGTCAAGAGCCAGATCTTGAAGTAAGAAAGGTAGTCAAGAGCCATATCTTGAAGTAAGAAGGTAGTCAAGAGCCAGATCTTAAAGAAAGAAAGTAAAGAAGACAATCAATATCCCTTGTTTTTGATTGAGAGAGGAGTAGAAAAAACAAGAATTTTCTTGTTAAGTAGGCTATCAAGGACTTGTTTCTTGATGAATTGAAGGAGTAGGAGAAGGAAGAAAGAAGGAAGGAAGGGTTCCAATTTCGATGATGACGGCGCTAACCCCGCTTCAATCTTGATCAAATAGTATCCGGAGAGTTCAAAGGCGAGGTTGCAACTATGAGTTCCTGAAGTATTCAAGGAAGAAAGAATGTGAAAAGAGCAAGAAGCAAGTCCAAATCAAGATTAAGGGGGAGAATGAATGAGTTAATCTTGATTTTACGAAAGAAAGAGGGGTCGGTTTGCAAGAACGTGAAAGTTGAAGGGGTGATCCGAAAGTAGTTAATTAACTAGTATTTAATTAATAGTTTGAATGTTTAGATAAAGTTATATTTATCTATTAGTTTGTTGGAGTTAGTATTAGATTATAATTAAGATAAGTATTTGAGTAGGATTAGTATAATTTATTTTAGTATAAATAGATGGTTATGGCTTTTGTAATTGTAAGTCAAGTTATAATAAAACAGAAAGAGTCGATCTTGGTTTTAGATCAAATTCCGTGTTCGTATTCTTGGGCCTGATTTCCAACATGATATACGTGTGTGATGAGATTCTTTTTCACATTGATTGTTAAATGTTATGATGGTAGTTGGTGAAGTTAGTGTTGTTTTCAGAGATGAGACGGTGATGTTTGGAGTTGTAATACTAATAATAAGAATAATACTAAGTTTAATATTTAAAAAATAATAGAACTTTTTAAAAGATAACACCTTAATTTTTTCCAGAGTAAAGTGTATTTTCGTCTCTGAGTTTTGATGGTTTTAACAGTTTCAATACATCCTTAACACTCTGAGTCCCTGAAGTTACATTTCTTAACGCTTTTAGTCCAATTTCATTAACTTCGTTAAGTTTTTTTTATTTAAATCATGTTAAATGACCAAAATACCCCCTCTTCTTCCCCACTCCACCACCCGCCGCCGCCACCCCCCACCTTCTCCAGATTCCACATTCGCCGGAGTCATTGCCGAAAAAATGGGGTTGCCGGAACTTCGCCGGAACCCTAGTTTTCTCGCCGGAGTTTGTAGCTTGATCAGGTACATGCTACTAATTAGTTTTCAATTTTTAGCACATAAAAGCATTAGTGTACACATGCTAATAACATAGTTTGTACATCATATCAACAAAGTTTCATCATTCCAAAACAGTCCTTCAAATTCATCATCAAAAAGCCCCAAACTTGAACCCTTCCCTTCCCTTCCTACTAATTTCTTTTTTGCGTTTTTAGACCCAGAAAAAGAAAAACATCTGGTCAGTTTTACCTATCTGTTATGCCACATACTTTCCTCTTTTCACCGCCCGAAATCACGGTTCTTGAAAAACACAAAATCCGGGTGATACACGTTTAAACTCCGCAGCCAATTTTCAGTCGAGTTCATAAGAGAGTTGACTATTTCCGCTCCGTGGGCCCCCGCTTTGGATCCATTTTTTTTTTTATCAGAATTCTTGAACTTGTAAACAGCAAGAACAAAGATTGGTAGTGTGAGCTGACAAGACATCCCAACATCATAAACCTTATTTGCAGTTGACCATGATGATCTGGTTTATCTCCATCCATACCTGAATCACACACAAAATTGATCTAGCTACGAACTCCGCACGAGAAAACCAGGGTTCCGGCAAAGTTCCGGCAACCCCGTTTTTCCGGCAGGACTCCGGCTAAGGTGGACTCTGGCGAAGGTGGTGGCAGGTGGGGTGGCGGCAGGTGGGGGTCGGCAGGTGGTGGCGGCGGCTGGTGGTGGTGGTGGCGGCTGGTGGTGGAGTGGGGAAGAAGATGGGTATTTTGGTCATTTAACATGATTTAACAAAAAAAACTTAACGAAGTTAACGAAATTGGACTAAAAGCATTAAGAAATGTAACTTCAGGGACTCAGAGTGTTAGGGGTGTACTGAAACCGTTAAAACTATCAAGCCACAGTGACGAAAACTGCACTTTACTCTTTTCTCTATCATCTCTTAAATTATAAATAAAAAATAAAAAAATAATAATAATTTGATAAACATACAAAAGGGTCATGAATGGTTCTTACCAAAAGTACAAGTCACAATGCACGTAGTACAAACAACTTAAGAACCTCATAATCATGTCCGATGTCAAGGCTCAAACATCCATTCAACTACTTTTTTTCGCCACTGGGGTTGGTGGCGCAGTGCTAAGGAAAATCCTTTAGGAACACCAACGTTTAAGTAGGTCATGGTTTCAAGTCCCACTTCCACAGAAATAAAGAAATTTGTCTTAAAAAACTACTTTTTCTCAAGAGTTTCTTTTTAACGGCTAACGTACGCACACCCTTATACACAACTCATAAACAACACATTTTTCTAAACTACACCTTGTCTAGAAAACCAGGTTTAAATCTAGGTTTCTTTACAAAGGTTTTACCTCTTAGCCTATAGGGAGTACCCACTCTTTTTCATATTTTCACACCCCTTCATGTCAGTACCATATCAGATTCCATAGTTTTTCCATATTCGAGGGAAATTGTTTCACATTTTCACACCGTCACGCCATTTTCTTTTTCTAATTTAATTTAATATTAATTTGTTTTAATAATTTAAAAAGACAACAATAATTTTTTATTAATAAACTAAAAACATTGGAGCGACACATTCGGATTCAGAAGAGGCTGAATTGAGAGAATCCATTTGACAGTGGGTTAGAGTTTGGTTGAATTGGTTTGGAGAGAATTGTAGTTTGGTTTTTATAAAATTATTGGTTTGTAAAATATATATATATATATAGGTGATTAAATTTGAAAAAAAAACAAAAGAGCCGTTGGGGGCCACGGTCACAAGCACAACGGTCACAAGCAACCTCTCCACGCCGTGGAGAATACCACGCCGGGCTTCCACGCTCGTAGACCACGTCAGGGGGGGCGTGGTGTTCCACGGTAGCTACGGTGCCACATCACCCTTCACCCCACGGTCTTACCACCGGGATACAACCAGGTGGCACAGAGTTCGACCTTTTGTTGTTTTAAATACAAAGCTTCTCAGAGTTGACCTTTTGTTATGATGCATTTAAAATTCAGTCAGTCCGATGTTGACTTTTTGTTTCACGTATTTGTTGGTTTGTGGGTTAATGAGATGAAATAAGTCAACTCGTACGTTGAAACTAAGAGTCAACCTTTGTTTTATTTCAATATTTTATGAAATTTGTGCAAAACTTTTTCTTTTAAAAAACTGAATTAGGTTAGTGTTAAAAAAACTGACTTATTAAAATTTACTTTTATCAATCTATCTGAATTTTATTTAAAAGATTCACAGTTTTTTTTTGAACGGCAACACCTAGATATTGTAGGATAATTGGGTTTCCCCGAGTCAACACCTAGAATATCCAGGGCAGCCCACTACAGGAGGAACCCCCCAACTGGGTAAACCCCCTGACCTGGCCATATACCCCTTTTTTTGCTATGCCAAGGATTCGAACCCAAGACCTCCACTATGGGAAGTCTTGGGGCTACCATTACACCAAATGATCAACGGTAAAAGATTCACAGTTGGCTCAACCTTTCAGGGCTAAAGTGAATCTTAAAATTGGAACACTTTTATAATAAACATATTTATTTTGCTTAAAGTTCTAATAATGGCTTATCATCATTACCGGATTTAACATTAGCATAAACCACAAACAAACTCGCGACACTTGAATCACCACATTTATATTAACAAATAATTGAGAATAGTTACCACAACTAAAATTAAGAAAATATCACACGAATGTTACAAACAGCTGAATATTTAATAAAATTAGGTTCTTTGCCAAACATGTAGTACCTAATGTTGGTGTTTATACATATATGTTTGTATAAACTTTAATTTTAATAAAACAATTTGTGATGATGTTTATCAAATTTAGTAAATTTAGTTGAACTTTCACGAATATAAGCCTATAACACTTCAAATATACATTTTAAATAAATGAAACCAAATATGGTTGTATTATATCACACACTCAAATTGTTTAACTCAAAGTACCTGTTATCAAAAAATTTAAGAAACACGCTAATACCATGCTAAGCAACGAGATAAGGTAAATAACCGTTTGCGTGGTAAGTTATGGCTCTAGTATCTTGCTAGTGACCTGTTATATAAAATCTATTGTTGTTCCAAAAAAAAGTTAGTTTACGATGAACATTAGGGTATTGGGGGCGTCAAGCGGGTACGACGGGTACACCGGCGCCATTAATTCGGGTAGGCTAGCGGGTAGTGCACTTCGGGTATATGTACCCGTGAACAATTAGAAAATGGAGTTGTTACCCAACGGCTAGAATGCCGTTATACATTAAAAAATATATATATATATATATATTTATCTTATAAATACCATACTTTTTCAATAAAATTTTTACATCAAAAACCTCCAATCTTCCTACTATATTTCTACCCAAAAAAATACACTCTTTTTATCCATGGATTCCAAAAAATCAAAGACCTTTAATCTCAAAAAATCTAAGGCCGTTAATCGCAAAAAAATCTAAGGCCGATTCTAGCCAAGATCAACCAATACAACAATCTTATAAAGAAATTAGGGACATGGTGGAGGAGCAACGGGGGGCTATCCGGGAGGTTCGTATGGACCGGGATTTAAAGATGTTTACGGATCCTCACGGCCATGTGACCGGACCGATGTTGGAAATAGTTCTTAATGAAAACGTGAAATAGCTAGTCGATATGGGTGAGCCATATCTTTTTATTTATTTTTAATAGTTATATAACTAAAGAAATACAATATTAAATACAATCTTTTTATTTTTATTTTGTCCATCGTCTTCATCGTTTTATTTTTACTCGTCGCCTTCACCGTCCGAAAACTATTGAGAACGAATCGATGCGTCGTAGGCAAGTTCTTCGTCTGATATGCCGGAAGATAGTCCATCCTCCACCTCTTTGTCGTGTACTTTTGTTTCAAGTATTATTTCTTCTTCGAGGTTTGTTTGGTCTTGTACACGATCGGCAACGTCCAAGTGATCTTTTAAGCAAATGCACAAAACTCGAATTTGATTCTTTATTCAAAAAAGTGACACAAAACTTGCAACGAGCCTTTCGAGACCCGTCACTCAACTCAACCAAATCCTAATTGCACCAAATTTCTGGATTCCTATTATGCGGAATCACCCGAACAACAGTTGGTGATTGAGCAACAAATGATTGTGATTGTGTCTGAGCCATTGATAGTAGAAAGTCGGGAATCAGAGTAAAACAAGTATTTTTTACATTTTTTCCGTTCGGTTTTGCGTTTTCAAGTTGGGTACAACTAATTCATCAAACATCTATTTATACTAACTAAGGGGGCCTAAAATACCAAAAAAGGGGTCAAAAAATGCATGTAACGGTCATATGACCGTTAAAAACGGTCTTTCTTTTGTTAAAACTAGTTTAACGGCTAGAACCGGGTAGGAACCGGTTCTAGCCGGGTCCGGGTAGGAACCGGTCCGGTTCGGGTCCGGGTAGTAACAAGTCGAGTGGAAAAATCTAGGAACCGGGTAGGAAGAGGCGGGTACAATCGGGTAGTAACCGGTTCTTGTTTGGGCCGGGTAGGAACCGGTTTTTTTGTGCAAGTCTCTGGGTGGCCTTTTGATTTCTAGATTTATTTTTATGTACTTTTTTCATTTATTGTATTTTTTTATGTACCTTTTTTTTAATTAATGAAGCTTTTTTGTTAATTTTATTTTTTTTAGTTAGTTTTAATAAATAATTAATTTAATAAAAGAAAAAAAAAATTAGCGTACTTAGGGTTGTGCCCCCACCATTAGGATACTTAGGGTTGAATTTGTGTAAAAATGATGTTACACTCACTCGTTAGGTATTTTTTTAGGATATTTTTTATTATTAGGGTAGTGTCCCTAAGGTAGTCAAAAGGTTCAATTCTGCCTTTCTAAAAAATTAAAGTTAGAGTAAACTGTCATTTTCGTTCATGTGCTTTGGTCATTTTAGCCACTTTCATTAAAAAAAATTAGTTTTTTCGTCCCCGAGTTTGGTCCAAAGTGCCACTTAACCAAAATATTATGGGTTCAAATTTTATAGGGTGTAGGTGTCGTGATTTTAGAAGTAGAGTAGCTATTGAGTAAAGAGTATTTGTAAAAAATATACATAGGGTTGGGGTCTAGTGGTAAAAAGGGAGTCCCAGGTTGTGGGTTCAAACCTTGCCTAAGACAAAAATAACAAAAAAAAAATTGCCGTTAAAAAAATATATATATATATATATATATATATTTATTTATGTTATAAAATTACAAAATATTATTTATATTATATCTGATTACCAAAATTCGTAATTTGATGTTTAGTCAACTGATTTAATTGATGAAGAAAGACCTCGTAAAATCTTTACGTTCAGACAGAGTTCTCTCTCGCACACACTAATTTTTGGGGTTTTCTTCTCAACTGAAACTGGACTCATTAAATCTCCTTCTCTCTCTCTTGAATAAAAGCCATTAAATTCATCCAGCTCCACTCCACTTCTGCATTAGTTGTAGAGAGAAAAACCAAGATTGATACTGAGATGTTTGAGTTTAACTGGGATTTTTTATTTTCTTTTTTTAATTCATAAATACAATTTCAACGACCTCTGTTTTTGCATTAATGACAATTCATATCAAATGGTTGAAAATAAGTCAAACAGTCAGCAATATTCTTGTATAAATCACACCTCTCATACCCCTCATTTTTGCCCATCTCTCTTCACCTGTTTCTCTCTCTAGAATTCTTCGTCTTCATTTTTGCTGGTCTGAGCCTTGTTGATTTTGAAGAATTTTGGCGGGAAAAAAGGCGATAGGTACAATACAACATGGATGTATCTATAGTTTTGCTGTTGTTCACTGGTGTGACCGCTTATATACTGTGGTTCACCTTCATATCTCGGTCATTAAAGGGTCCACGTGTATGGCCCTTATTCGGCAGTCTACCGGGCCTGATCGAGAATTCCGATCGGTTGCATGACTGGATTGCCGATAATCTCCGGTCCTGTAATGGGACTTACCAGACATGTATCTGTGCAGTCCCATTTCTGGCCCGGAAACAAGGGCTCGTGACGGTCACTTGTGACCCAAAGAATCTTGAACACATACTCAAAAACCGGTTCGATAATTACCCGAAAGGTCCGACTTGGCAAGCTGTGTTCCATGATCTATTGGGAAAGGGGATTTTTAACTCGGATGGTAACACGTGGCTCCTCCAAAGGAAGACGGCTGCACTCGAGTTTACCACCCGAACCCTTCGACAAGCCATGGCTCGATGGGTGACTCGAGCAATCAAGAATCGGTTCTGTCCGATTCTGGAACAGGCTCAGCTCCAAGCCGAGCCTGTAGATCTTCAAGATCTTTTACTGCGGATCACATTCGATAATATTTGCGGTCTGGCTTTCGGGAAAGACCCTCAAACGCTAGCCCCGGAGTTGCCCGACAATAGCTTTGCACTGGCTTTTGATCTGGCAACTGAGGCTTCGTTACAACGGTTTATTTTCCCGGAAATTATTTGGAAAATGAAGAAGTGGCTCCGGCTCGGCTTAGAGGTCAGCTTGAGCCGAAGCCTTGTACACGTGGAAGAATACTTGTCCAGCATCATCAGTACACGTAGGCATGAATTGTCCACTCAGCATAAAGACGGAAGCTTACATGATGACTTGTTATCAAGGTTTATGAGAATGAAAGATTCCTATTCTGACAAGTTCTTGCAACACGTGGCACTTAACTTCATCCTAGCTGGACGTGACACGTCATCAGTCGCGATGAGCTGGTTTTTCTGGCTGGTGATTAAGAACCCAAAGGTGGAAGAAAAAATTCTAAAGGAAATATCTATTGTCTTGCTGGAGACACGTGGCGATGACGTGGAGAAATGGACTGACGAGCCGCTAGGGTTTGACGAGGTGGACCGGTTGGTTTATTTGAAGGCAGCGTTATCAGAAACTCTCCGGCTGTACCCATCGGTGCCAGAGGATTCAAAACATGTGATTTCAGATGATGTGTTGCCGGACGGAACTTTTGTTCCGGCGGGATCATCTGTTACTTATTCAATATATTCTGCTGGTCGAATGAAGTCAACTTGGGGTGAAGACTGTCTCGAATATCGGCCGGAGAGGTGGTTGTCACCGGACGGTACGAAATGCATAAGATATGATTCGTTCAGATTTGTTGCATTTAATGCCGGACCGAGAATATGTTTAGGGAAGGATTTGGCTTATCTGCAAATGAAGTCCATAGCGGCGGCGGTGTTGCTCCGACACCGTCTTGCGGTGGTGGCAGGACACAAAGTGGAGCAAAAGATGTCATTGACATTGTTCATGAAGTATGGGCTAAAAGTGAATGTGTTTAAAAGGGATTTGAGGGCAATTATGGAAAGTGTGAAGAAGGAGAAGGTGGCAACTAGCGGCGGTGTGGCGGCAGCGGTGGTTGAGGTTGTTTAATAGAAGCTTTAATTTTAGTTGTTGGGTTGACTTTTATAGGTATAAAGTTTGATGAAGTAGGTCTGAGTTTTGAATACCATTAATTTTTTATTTATTTTTTAGGTCGGGTCGGGTCAAACTCATTATGGGTCACATGGTGTTCTTTTAGAGTCCTTTATTGGAAAATGAATAATAACCGTACAAATTTTTAACAGCAATCAAATTATATATGAAAAACATAAGTAATAAAAGTCTGATGTGGAACATTTGCAAGCTTTAGATCAAATAGTGAAAATGTAACATAATGTAATTATGTAACATGGTAACATTATACAACATGACACGTGTAAAATGTAAATTGTAAACAAGTTAAGAATAAATAAAAGTAAAAACAGAGAAATCTTCAAAGGATGCAAAATACTTTGGATTTGCAGATAATCTTTTATTCTTTTAGAGGACAGCAAAAAAATAATCATGCTCACCAGTTACGGCCTCAACCCGCTCTACCTGGAGAGCAGCCCATGGCACCGAGGCGACTCTAGCCACAGGCTAGGGCCCGATTGAGCAAATGATGGTTCACCTTTTAATAAGATTAATTCAGTCAAGAATTTTCTCGCCAGTGGAAAAGAGGTTCCAAACAAGAGTCCCAACTATGTACAAAACAACAGCCACTTTGAACACATCATCCCAAGAACCTGCCACATATGATTGCTAAAGTGTCAATAGCAGGGACGGGTTTTAGACCTTTGGTAGTCCAGCACCATACTCGATTGTGAAACCGTGTCCCATATATGTTGGGTACCCATTACTCATTACTCGTCATGTTTGTGGGTTTACCCGCCGGTACTAGATATACCCATTTATGATGTTACGTGGTTAAAAACATTGAAATACGATTTATCATAATTTTAATAATAATTATATAATGTTTTAATATACCCATGAAATACCATTTATCAAAATGTTGATCTCTAATAATTTATTGTTTTCGTTATTAGCAAAATTTAATTAAAGCTTTATGATCTTACCATTCTGGAGTATATAACCAGTTGCAGCTGTACCAAAAACTCCAGCAAGTACTCCAGCTGTGTTTGACAACCCCAACAACACTCCCTGGTGTAAAAAGTTTTAAAAAAATGTTCTTTTAGCTTCACACAAGGAAATAGTATATACCAAAATAATACCTAAAAGTTAACACAATCTGGTTAGTTATTTGATATCAGAAAACTTAAGCAGCTAACCATCTTGTATTCAGGTAGCAAATATGAAGGTATAACCGCACAGGAGGCTTTTGTATTATGGATGAAGAAATGATAGAAGAGAAAGTACAAACCGCATAGCGGGGCCAATGTCTTGGTGATTGGAGTAAAGGCCTGACTGTGAGAATGCATCAGATCCCTGGGAAGATGGACATAATTGTATTAGTGAAACAGTTGGCTATCGAAAGCTAGGAAAAAAAAAAGTAATCTTGATTATCCTGTGAAAATATGTCTTATCATCCACAGAAAATACATCTTTAATTTAATAGAACTTATTGGTTGACTACAAAGTAATTATCTCTTAGCCTTTTGTGACACAATATGTACTTTTTATCTTATTCAAAAAGGACAATGTATGCATACCCCACCCAAGTATATAAAAGGTTACACTAAGAGCATCCAAATATCAAAACATTGTAGGCCACCCAAAAATTATAAAATGACAAATATCCCCTACTTTGAAAGGTGTTGACACTTGACACATCTTAGAGTTATAAAATGACAAAAATGCATCAGAATCTACTCGAAAGAGTTGACTCTAAATGGATTGCAATATTTTTAACTAGATTCAAGATCATTTCAATCATTGTACAAGTCTAGATGTGACGAAAGATTTAAAGTTAGGGGCATCTTTGCCAATTTACAACCATCCCGCAAGTTTTTGGCCGAAATTGACATAAATGAAACCAAATTGATACTTGGGTGGCGTATGATACATTATCCCTATCTAAATCATTCAATGATCTAATAGCATTACTTGACAATTGACATGTATTATTTTTAACTAGGCAAAAAATCTTAATTGGGCACAGTTCATAAAATGGTCTTAAATCCTCCTGACACACAACATATGCACACAAATCTTCAACAAAATTCCATATTTGAAACACTAGAAACAGAAGGGTTGTGTTAAGTCGGACCTGACTGCAAGCCATACAAAGCACTGCCATAGCAGGCGTCTTGACATGACTAAGCTGAGTAAGAAAGAAAGCAGGGCCTAAGAATCCAATCGACTGCATTATCTGCAAGATTCAAATTTCCAGTATACTGCTGGTCTATCTGAGGAGGGTAATTCTGTGATCAATGCCTTTTGCAAAAATCAGTATAGTTACCTTACGAACTGTAGGGACCGATAGACCTCTGCTAACAAGTGTGTCTGCAATCCAACCTCCTATGTTGGCAAAGACAGCCATAGTCAACCATGGCAATACACATAATAATCCAGATTCGGTAAGGTTAAACTTTAACACCTGAAAAAATAAAACCGAATATACTTATCTTAGTTCATCTGAAAACATGTATTGTCAATGTATAAAAAATACAAAATTCAAAAAATATAAACCATTGATAAGAGTTCTCATAGTTCTCAAGATATTTAAGAGTTCTCAAATGATCCATTCCCTATATATATATATATATATATATATATATATATATATATATATATAGAGAGAGAGAGAGAGAGAGAGAGAGTTCATGAGAAAACTAGATAGTTTTGCGAAAACCGCGAAAACCAATTTCAACCAATCAAAGAATTTAGAATCTTTTTTTTTATTTAAAGGGCATTTCAGTAAATTGTTACCCCACTATTTTTGGTACTCAACCCTTTTAACTAGCTATTAGTGACATTTGTCCAAATAATAATCATAAAAAAATGCAACGTCAGCAACTTAACTAGTCTGTCATAGTAATCAAATTAGCCCATCAAAGCAAAGTATAATTACCGATCGAGGACAAAAAGAGTATAATTACCAAAACAGACAACAAGCTAGGTAGGTTGCTATTTTGGCAAATTTCCTCTAAATTCTATGCAAAGTGACATGTTTCACAGATGTGTTGTAATATATTAAAGAATAAAGATAAAGATATTAGAGATTAAACTTTTACTAGAACTATATAAGAAACATAAAGAGGGGCAATGATAGTTATGCGACTTTTTGTAATACCTGGTTATAGTAGGTAGGCATCCATGTTAAAAGGATAAATGTTCCCCAATTATGGCAAAAGTGGGACACAATGAGAGCCCATACAGGGGCCTTTGATAATATAAGTTTCCATGGAATGGCCGTGACAGGTTCCTTTGAGATGCTACCACCCAAGATATAATACTTTTCCTATGCACTAAGCTCGGGGTTCTCGATTGGTGAACTATGAGCCTAGAAGAAAGTCAAAGTCAAATATGCTTAAGTGTATGATTAGTAATTTAGTATTGTTTAGTACTCCATCATGCCATTAAACAAAAAATGTGTAAACACTAAACGTGGGAAACGTACAATCATTGAGTAATGTTTACTTTAAACAGGGAAGTTGTGTGTGAAGGAAAAACTTACTTTGCTTAGCCAAAAAGCAAACCACAAACTTCCAAGGGAACCAAATGAGTAAAACACAGATGGCCATGCAAACTTCTGGATCAAGATAGGAGATAAAGCTAACCCTATCACAGAGCCTAGATACATTCCACTGTATACCAGTGCCAGTGACCTGCTTCTCTCTGAGACAGGAATCCACTTGCTAAGTATGTTATTCATAGCAGGCATCGCAACACCCTGACAAAAAAAAAAGCCAGTTCATTCAGGCCATTGTTTAGTCCAGGAAAATAAAACGCCCAGCGGAGTTAGATATCAAAATGAATAATTTGTGATAAATATTGTAAAATCTGAAGAAAATAGATAAGATGTTATAGCAAAAGCAGATACGAACCTCCCCAATGCCCATGAAGGCACGCATGACAAGTAAGAAAGGAAGTCCAATTTTGGCAGCAATAGGTGTCAAAACCGTTGCAATCGACCACCAGACAACTCCAAAACCTAGTACTTGCTTACCACCAACTTTGTCTGCCCATATACCACCAACAATCTACTACCGAAAAACATGATACAAAAATAAAATAAAATCTTGTTGAATTTCAATGTGGTAGGAAGACAACACGTGCAGGCAAGTACAAGATTCCTTCACAGATAGATAACATGATCATATGAGCAAATAAATGGCATGGCAAAAAGATTTGCCCATATTTAGTGATTCCTTGCAAGAATGCCGAAACATCTAATAAACTACAATGTGATAGAAAAAGACTACCATAATTTAGAAAGAATTGATTGCCTACAAGGACAAACAATTTATCCCAAACTTGCCAAGGAGCAAAACCAACCTGAGTGAGCAAATAGCCCCAGAAGAAAGAAGATTGAATAAGACCAACTGTAGCACTGTTCCAATTAAACTCCTTTGACATTGGTAGTATTGCTATGCTCATATTCACCTGAAGTATTATAGACATAAGCAGTAATACAGAATAATTTGCCTTGAGGTGTTTAGTGAAAATGATAAACAAGATATGAAAATATATTACATAGCAGAAATGCACAAAAACAAAGAAGTACTATCACCCAACGTTTTGGAAACTGCTCCCACCAGGGTTTTGTTTCACCTATCAGAACCACCTCACTTGCTCCTTCTGATGATACACGTGGCTGCAGAGTTTGACTGTTAGATGTACTGATGTTTTTTAGCTGTACTGGTTTAATCCAATTGTAGCTCTCAGAAGGTGAAGAGATAAAACATCTGCATATTCCTTTTGCTCTTTGCCTATGATTTGCCATATGGAGCTTTTTGTTTTCTCCATCACACAAGATCATTGTTCTGGATCTCAACGTGTTACGATCAACAGGATTAAGACCATGAGAAGATATGGTATTCCAGTATCTGGAAACAAAGTAGATCTTCTTTAAACTGCATATCTTTTCAGAGTAAGTGTTCCTATGCACATATTGTGCAGAAGAAAAGCTTAATTTCTCTGCTCGCTGATGTGTGGTAGCTTGTTCAGGTTGATCAATTTTACCTGAAATAAATGATTGTTGAAGGATTGGCATAATCTTCAAACTGATTATGAATGAGCTTTGACAATATATGAAGCATGTTACTATCAGAATAACATGCAGTTTCAAGCAGTTCCAATTGCCATTTTTCTTGTATGCAAATAAGCATATAAACCTTCAGCTCATCACAATATTGTGACGAATATAAAGCAGCAAGTCACTGTAAGTATGAGCAGAAACATTGCCAGTCACTGCTGCATTTACTATTTTGACATTGTAATAGACACTAGCACTCATAAAAATCTTGGAAGAAACAGAATCAACCAACCTAATTTATTAGGAGTCACTGCTGTCACCTTATCCCACATCCAACCCCCGGGTTCAAGAAACCCCTTAAAAACCCACCACCAAAGTGACATTCACAACAAGTTATCATTCAAGTGCCAACAACCTAAGTATGTATTCTCTGTATAACCAAAATTCTCAACACTGTTTCAACATAAAATCCGTTATCCGTATTTAAACAATAATGATGCTCTAATTTCACAAAACTAACAGTTATGAAACAAAATTAACATGATAATGAGTTACCATTCATTTACAACAACTGAAATGTACAATTATGACAATGGCCAGATTTATTTAAGGTGTTTAAACATGAAGAATAAGTAGCTTAAACAAGAATTCTGATCTGATTCCATGGAAAAAATATCATCTATGGAAGTATGGAACAAAACTATAATTAGACAGCCTAGATATACACTTAAGATATAAACCAACTTTATTCACTATGCGTAAACATGAAGAATCTGTAGTTCAAACTTCAATAACAAATAATCCTGCTCTAATTCCATAAACAAGAGATGCACAGCAAAACTAACATAAAACAGTAAGAAACTTTAGTGCTAACGAGTAACGACCCCATTATGAATTAAGTAATATCCATCAATTCATTAAATATCTTAAAACGTGAATAATTCAGTCCTAGTTCAGTAGGAAAAAAATAAAATCCAAGCAACAAAATAAATATATAGCGAGTTACAATTCAAGTGCCAGAAGCCTAATAAAAGTTTGTTATTAAGAATAATTCTAACCTAATTTCCACAACAAACTTTTATAATAAGCAACCGGAACAGAAAGGGTAATCAACTCAATAAGAAAATCCTCAACATTCTTACTACATTGAGAGCATTAAACCTGACCATAAAAACAGATATCACAAACGTAAGCAACACAATAACAGCAGGAAATGATGCAAATGCACATAAGCTGATAATAAAAATGGCGCGTACGTATATAATGATCAGAATGGTTGAGAAAAGTCCAGCTCTGGTAAGAAATAAAGAAGCGGATGACCATTTTTGACCGGATAATCTACACAAAGCTGGAGTTGGAAGAACACATATCATAATTACACGATCATCTCTCCCTCTCCCTCTTGTTTACAGTAATCATGACTAACACATAACATTAGATACAATTCAAGTACCAAAAACCTAAATGTGTAATTACGATGACGTTAAATTCGTCCCGTACGCGAAGAATCCACCTTATTGACAATAGTCTACCCTAATTCAACAGCAAAATAATAATAAACATAAAGGTAGAATGGCACAGAAATGCAATTGAAACGATACCTAAATCCTAACAAGCTTACCTGAAAAGCATAAAACCTAACAAAACAAAGAAGCAATCTCAAATTACGAATGCTACACACGCAAACGAACACAAATAGATAACAAAAACTGCATTTGTGCATATTATTACCAGAGCTGATGAAAGAAGTGAAGTTCCGGTGAGAAATAACGGCGCCGATGGCCATTTTTTAAGAGATAATCAACACAAAAAAAAAGCTGGAAGCCTGTAATTCCAATAATATCTTGCAGGATTACACCATAATTTCACACACACACTCTCTCTCTCTCTAGTTTAGAGTGAGAAGAAGAGGATAAACCCTGCAGAATAGTTACTCTTCATCCGATTTTCATTTTTCCCTCACCAAAAATAAATTTAAATATTTTTTGTTTATTTTTTTTCACATATTTGGAAAAGCGGGAAGAATAATAAGTAATAACTTTTATATTAGCAAGAGGCTCATGAACCGACACGTGTCCATCTGAAGAATAATTTCTTTGTCGACGATGTTAATTTTTTTTCATATTTGAGAAAAATTCTTCTGAGTTCGTTTATGGAAGCAACTAGGAAGTCGTTGCGCGCGTTGCGGTGCGTTAAACTGTTGAAAAAATGACTATTTTGAATTATGCATGCAACGAAAAGTAGATAAATATAAGCACGTCAGAACGATATATTCGGAAATCACAAAAAAGGTCACGTCGTTTGAAAAAAAAAAGTTAAAAATTTTGAAAAAAAAACCTAGGAGATTATGTCTTTACCAAAGGGTAAAAAGGTCATCATGTGTAAATGGGTGTATAAAGTCAAATACAATGTTGATGGCACTATTGAGCGTTGTAAAGCTAATTTGGTGGTTCATGGAGACACTTAAAAAACTGGTATTGATTATAATGAGACTTTCTCTTCTGTTGTTAAAATGACCACCATCCAAAGTCTCACTGTTATTGCTACTAGGTGATAGTGGGGTTTGTATCATTTAGATGTCAATAACGTTTTCTTACATGTCGATCTTAATGAGGACATTTACATGAGTCCTCCTCCGGGTATGCCTTTATCTTCTCCTGATCAAGTTTTGAAGCCGAAGAAATCTCTTTATGGTTTGAAACAGGCTTCTACGCAATGGTATAGGAAGCTATTTGATGCTTTTAAAACTAAAGGCTATATGCGGTTTGCCAATGACTATTCTTTGTTCTCCAAAACCATGGGCGATTCTTTTTTACATTCCACATTCAGATCAAGGATCTTGGTTCTCTTAACTACTTATTGGGGATTGAAGTTCTAAAGACTGATTCTAGGGTGATCATGACTCAACAAATGTTTGCCAAAGATCTTTTGACTGAGTTTCATGTTGCAGATCTTTCTCTTGTTACTTCCCCTCTGCCATTGCACTTACAACTCAAAACTAGTGAAGGTCAGGTTCTTGATAAAGCTTTAGACTATCGCAGGCTTGTTGGGAAGCTGAATTACTTAACCTATACTTGGCCTGATCTTGCTTTTGTTGTTCAATTTTTCAGCATTTCATGAGTGATCCATGAGTTCCTCAATGGGATGCTGTCTGGCATACTCTTTGTTACAACAAGGGTACTTGTTCACAAGGTTTATTCTTCAATGATAAACCTGATTTTTCTTTAGCAGCTTATTGTGATTGTAATTGGGCTTCATGTCCTAACACTTGATGATATGTTAGTGGTTATTTCATTTATTTTGGGGACAGTCCCATTTCTTGGAAGTCCAAGAAACAAGCTAGCCACCATTTCAGTTAGCTCTGCTGAAGCTAGGTATCATTATATTCGTCGAGTGACACATGCGCAGGCTTGGTTGACTCGTTTGTTTTTCGAGTTTCCAGTTCATGGTCTCACTCATGTTCCTCTCAAATGTGATAGTCAAGCTGTTATTCATATTGCTAAAAATCCATTTTTTATGAACGAACCAAACATATTGATTGGACTGTCATTTTGTGCGCAAGAAGCTTCAAGATGGTTTGATTTTGATTTCTCATACTTGTACTTTTGATCAGCTTGTAGATTTGTTTACCAAGAATCTGGTTGTTCATCCACACGTGGATTTGATTTCCATGTTGGGTTTATATACACCCCTAACTTGAGAAGGGGGTAGGGGGTGTTATTTGATGTTTGACTTTCGCACGAAAGTTACGTTCAACTTCTTTTCTGTTTCTTGTTAGCTTAGTTTATGTTTCTTGGTTTTATATATAAACAGCTTTGTTTCATTATTTCAAGTTGTCAATGGGAATCATAAAATTTCCTAAATATTCACTCTCGTTTTACATGATCACACATTAGCAATGTATTAAGAGAACATAAATATAAACACATAATGCAAATGCTAAATATATTTATTCATATGTTCACATCTTACGCTTTCTTAAAATATACACAAGAATTTCAAAAAAAATCAAATAAGTAAAGAAAAGTAAAAATTATTGGACTAAAGACACTAGATTGAAGCACAGTCCGATAGTCAATCACTGTCACCAAAGAGTTGAAAATTTAAAGAAAAACACTAATCATGGATAAGGGAGGTGATTCAAAATAATGAAAATCATAGGTTGATTCTATTAGAAATTTTGGGTGAAAACATGTGGTTTTCACTAAGTTACAAAAATGATTTTTTGTCAACCTTGGACAGAAATAAATATATGCAAATGATGTCTTTTTGCCTATTTCTTTCTGGGTCTGTGTTCTATGTTGTGAGGGCTTCTGTAACAAATCAACTTTTGGGTTTACCCTATAATATGTTTATTATATTTTAAGGGGTGTTTATAAATAAAAGAAAGTTGGGGTGCCTTTAAAAGGTGGAATATCTAGTTTTTGGGAATGAGGAGTCATTTATGTAACTTTAGGGACTGTTTCTATCAAATTGACAAACCTGTTTTGAGGTGTGTTAATAAGGGGTGGAGACACATGCACACTCTAATAAGAGGTGTGTGTCATGGGTTTCAAGGAGAAAAGAGGAGGAGAAGCATACTCAAATCTGGAACTTGAAGCTTGAAATTGAGGGTGTTGATCCACACAATTCCTTCAAATCATCAAGTAAGACTCAACTCCTTCTCATTCTCTCCATTTAGATTCTTGTTCTTGAAGGGATTTGGGTGAGCGAACCCTAAGGGACGGGAATTAGGGATTTTATTGGGTGTTTTGTTAAAAAGGATTGATAATCTAGCATTACTAAAGCTAGAGGTTCAATCAAGTCATGCTGATTTCACCTAATTGAAGGTTTTAAAAATTAGGGTTCTTGAGACCCAATTTGGGGGTTTTTTGAATTTGGGGTGTTTGATTAGGTAATTAAGTATATACTAGTGTTTATGGGGTTAAATAAACACAATATCATGTAAAAAAACCTAATTGATTTGGTGAAATTTGAATTTGATGGAATTGGAGAAATATGGGTGAATACCTTAATGGGTCAAATGGGTGGATTTGGTTTAGGATGGTTGAAAGCTTGTATGGAGCTTAATAAACCAAAGTTTGTTTTAGGGTGAAGATCACTTGATCTTGGGTGGGAGTCAAACCTCAAATTGTTGAATTATTAGAGGTTTATTGGATTACTAAACAAGGGGATGGTTTAGGTGATCAAGTGGCGATAGTTGCTAGCTCGGAAGACAAACTCGGACCTTCGATAGCCAAAGGTAAGTGCTTTGCACTTACTTAGTAACAAATATATTGGTAGATACATGTGAATAGGATTATGTGATTAAATTCTATTTTATGTATTGAATGTTGTTTTTGACTTGTGTCCAAATAGATCAAATCAAAATGTGGAAAAATGGTAGATTTAAAGTAGTTGACTTAATGTGGTAATTAGTCAAATTAAATGTTAAATGTGGTTAAGTGGTATAAATGATTCAATGTGGCTTGAGTCAACTAAACTTGTAGAATGTGGTAAATTTGGTTTGAATTTGACTTAAGATGGTATAAGTCAAACCGTTGGTAGTAAAAGGGTGAATTGATTGAATTACATGAAGTTGGAATACTTCACTGGGGATATAACGTGAAGTTAAATACTTCGCGGGTGGTAGTGAGGTCAAATACCTCACGAGGGATAGTGACATGAAGTCAACCACTTCATGGGCGGACATAGAGTCAAATACTCCATCTGGAAAAAACGAGTTGTAGTTCTTGCGTCGGGCGTGTCTAATAATTAATATTATGACATTGGTTGTTTAAAACGTTCACAAGATGTTGTTGATAGTTTAAAACGATTGGGGGTAGCGTCGGGAGGGTCAAAAAGGCCAAAAACTGAAAATTTAGGTGTGCAGACCTGAGACCGGAGTATGGGATGCTGGTGGGGGTCTGTCATACGCCGACCCATACGCCAGTTGGTGGATTTGAGAATTTTTGGAGATTTGGGGAGTTTAGCACTTGGGGGGTTATTGTGCTATGTTATATCATTACTAATGGATTATTTGTGGTGTTTTGATTGTAGGGAAAGCTCCGGTGTGAATCTCCGGTCTCGCATCTTACGGATTGGATTCTCATGGATCGTGTTGAACTAGCTTTTGTCTTAACTTCTTGTGGGGAATGTTTACAAACTTAACGAGTGTTAAATGTTGTGGATAACTTGTGGTCGTAAAGTATGTCAAAACTATTTTTATGGTTTTATGGGTAGTCTAATCCATCTTGTAAACTTAAAACGTGTTGATATGTTAATGATGTTTTGGTACCTATCTTCCGCGTGTTTTAAACTTGTTTAAATTGGGTTGGATTTTTGAGTGTTACAGCTTCGCAACGAACAAAGTCGCGTCCAAAACGGAGCTAAGATTAATGAGATATCGATGCTCTAAGTTGGGTGTTTAGGGCTGTGTAATGCAGCGAAAATTAGAAGAAAAAGTGTGGAAACTTGTCTCATACAGGTAGGGGGACCAATCTTGGAGTGGTATATTAGTGGGAGCCTCGGGGTTTGTTTCCTTTAAGGTAAACACTAATGAGACCCTGTAGGGTGTGAAGCACCTGGACTCACACACGCGCGCGCGTGGCGTGGGCATTGCGCGTAATGTGGGGTTTTGATTGCGCATTTAGCACCGCCTTAGTATTACTAGTTCACTCCGGAGAGCCAACCTACTCTGGAGAAAGAAATCTTATCAGCATGACCGGTTACTCCTGAGTAACATGATCAGTTCCACAACATCTGTTACACATAATCTTGAAACATAATTCAGTTACGATTTAGAGAATTAAAACAGAATAAAATGTTTTGAAAACGTTTAATGCAAATTATTTTCGTTTTATTTTTTTTGAATTGTTTCTACTTTGTTTCCTTATAAATACCATAGTGCTCCTTGTTGAAATACATCCCAAATATCCCAAACACATACCAGCAAAGCTTCTACTCTTCGACTCTCAAGGTACTCATTCGGGTGCTAGGTCTTCCCCGACAGTAAATACTGCTTCGGTTGTTGTATCTTAGGAAAGAAACGAGTTCTCTTGGGAGACTCGAAATTTGTTTTAAGGGACCCGTATTGAATGCAAATCCTCAACCATTTTAGTTTCTATCTCATCTTATTTCTTGTAATTTTCCTTTGTTTCAGTTGTAATCAACACTGTAATTTACTGCTTTATTCAATTCTGTATTGTAATTAGAATTGTAAAAATTGTTTTTATCTTTTTATACGAACGGTTCCTACAGATTCAATGTGTGATTATGAAATTTTTTTTAAGAGAAAACAATGAAAGTTAAAGATTAAAACGTAATGATAAAAAATTATAGATGTTAAACCCCCAAAATAATGAAAATCACAGGTTCATTCAATCAGTGACGCTAACTTCTTGGGCATACAATTTTTTTCATCTTATATAAGACATACGTGAGCCCTTAAATAAAATAGAAAACCATATATAAGAAGAAAAGAAAAACAGAATTACTGAATCTTCATTTGCTCACCCACCAAAGGGGATGGGTGAACAACCATATAATACCGAAAGGAATTTCAACAAGTAGATTTGAAAGAATTCAAAGAGTGTTTCATGGTTCAAGTTCAAATACAATACCACAAGTAAAGTAGTTAATAACCACCACCAATTATACTGACTTCTTGCCATACATTGACTCCACCTTCCCATCATTCCCACCAAGTAACAAATACTTGTCTTTCCTTGTCAAATTGGTGCATTCAAAGCCTAAAACACCACCCAACACTTTCTGCACATGATTCGCCACCTCGATAGACGATTTGCCGCCACCCTTAACCGTCATTTCCTCCGGCAAACGCTCAAGGAACGTGACCTCATATGTGGGACTCGGGTTCATGAAATAGAAATACGGGTCCCAGAATTTAACCCCGCGAACCGTTGTCCCATGGAACATGTTCTGTTTAAAGTTCATAGCCACCGGAACAATCCTGTCACTCAACTCAGCAAACAAGGCACTGAACCGTAGCAAGAAAGGTTCACGACAAGTGGTGCCTTCCGGGCAGACCACTAGGTCACCTTTCTCGAGTAATTCTTTGATCCGGGCAGCATCCGCTTCACGGTCACGGGTGAGGGCAATTGCGGGAATTGGTGACAGGAATCTCGAGAGTTTGCTTACACTGTAAGTAACACAAAACGGTTTGCGCCCAAGTGCAATGGCTATGATAATTGGGTCCAGAGCTGTACGGTGATTGCACACGTAAAGGTTTCCAGGGGTCCCGGGTGATGGAGCAGGTGGCGGGTTCCCACGGATCACGAGCTTGATTCCAAGCATACCGTATGTGTACCGTACAATACGCTCAGGCAATGGGAGATTGAAGTAAACACGAATAAGTGATAGAATGAACCCGAATGGCAGCCAGATGTAGGTGATGAGAGCGTTTAACGGGTCGGGCCGTTGGACCAACCGACCATCATGGAAGATCAATCGGGTTTTGAGGCGATCTCTTGAGACTATGCTTGCTGATTTATCTTTTGGCACCATGAAACCTTCCTGCAATTTGTCATAGTGGTTTAGACTTTATACACACAACAACTGATTTTATATACAGAAAATATTTCTATTAGTGTGTAATAATAGTTATGAGAGCTAAAACCAAACCTACAATTGATGTTTCAGTTTTTAGATTTCATAACCGACCGATTTTGATTATTAAGGTTCGGTTAATTCACTTATTGAAAAAGATGGTTTGATTAATTCAGTTAACTATCAACAAACTACCGGCTTTGAAAGTTGGTGTATTCAACCTAATTTCAAATAATAAACCCATTTATATCACAAGTTGAATAAAATATCAGCAATCCTTTTAATTTATAAAGAAACATAAGCGACAACTAAAATTTTATTTATAAAAAATTATAATAAGACTTTTCCAACATATAACATAACATTTATTAAAAGTATAAAGGTTGGTTTTAAAGTCGGTTAAGTTAATTTAGTTATTTACATACGTATAACCATAATCGAACCGTGAAAACAAGATATTAAAAAATCATAACCAAACCATGAACTTCCTCAGTAGGTTAATTTATTAGAAAATCACCAAAATGTACATTTTGACCAAAATAATTGGCAAAATGTACATTAAAAAGTCAAACTTTTGAAAATAAACATATCCACTCTCGACCAATAAAGTATTGACACGTAGGCAAAAACCATTTTAAAGGATACTATATAGCCGCCCAGGTGTCATCCCTGGGATGTGCATTAAAAAATCATAACCAAACCATGAACTTCCTCAATAGGTTAATTTATTAGAAAATCACCAAAATGTACATTTTGACCAAAATAATTGGCAAAATGTACATTGAAAAGTCAAACTTTTGAAAATAAACATATCCACTCTCGACCAATAAAGTATTGACACGTAGGCAAAAACCATTTTGAAGGATACTATATAGCCGCCCAGGTGTCATCCCTGGGACGTGCCATGTGTATTATCCCGGCTCTATAGCAGCCGCTAAAACCCTAACCGGTTACTCTATAGCCTACCGTATACTGTGTAGCCTACAAAATTAAAACAAAAGCTATTCAATGACACGTGGCATCATTTCATTGGTTAGCGTATTTACCCAGCTATGGTGTAGCCGTTACCAGAGATACGGGCTACAATTTAGCCGGCAAAATACGTGGATATGCACAATGATTGACACGTGACCGACTATATAGTATCATTCAAAATGGTTTTTGCCTACGTGTCAAAACTTTATTGGTCGAGAGGGATATGTTTATTTTGAAAATGTTGACTTTTCAATGTATATTTTATCAATTTTTTTGATCAAAATATACATTTTGATGATTTTCTCTAATTTATTTTCATTCGGTTTTTTGGTTATTCGATTTTCTTTTTATAAATCGGGTAAAGGGTAATTCCGTACTTTGTTGGTTGTTTACAAAAGGGACTACCACGTGGATTCTGAAAAAAAGCATGAGAGTGGGCCTATTTTTCTAAAGAGTATTAAAAGCATGATTTAATTAGATCTCCAACCACCACCCTAAATGCATTGCTACACAAATAAATGTGTGTAGTTTGAAACACAAAGACATATGTCAATACACAATAATGCACCGAAAATACAGATCAGCTAGCTATGAGTAGTATGAACTTTTACTTCTGTCTCTCTATATCTGCCTTAATTTTAGTCAATGATATCATAAGAATATCTTGACAAATTTCAGAATAATGATTATTCATTCCACGTGTCGCCTCCATATTAATCCTTATCATTTTTTCTCATCTCTTTATCTTATTTAATGCATTTCTATATTTTATTAATAATATATTATTAAAGAAAATACTAATTATAGTAATACAAACATTTATTTTAAATTATCTATTATTATAAGAAAGTTTGAAATTTAATTATGTAACTTATATTTCCAATCAAATAGTAAATGAAAGTTAAATTATATTAAATCATAATTAACGTATTTTCGAAACCCATTTATATATTATTTTTACATATTTTGAATTTGTTTTCTATCTTAAATATATGTAATATATTTTTACACTTGTAAAATATATACATAAAGATTTAAAAAATTTATATATTGATATTTTTCACCCCGTGTGTAAACACGGAATCTAAACTAGTCTTTATATGTATAGTGCTTTTATAAACATGGAAACAAGTCAATTCTAGCTTTACATATCAGTTAGCAATGGATCCCTATATAGCAGTGAGAAGTAAATAAAATCATAGCTAAGATGATTGACATTAAAATGGAAGTAATGAGTTTGCCAATTTGGACAAAAAGAGAGGATGATTTTAGTTACCATTGGAGTAATTTCTAAGTTTCTGACACAATTTAAAAGCATGTACAGAATCAAATTGATAGGATCGGTTACCATACAGAATCAAATTAAGCGAGGATAGCATATCATGACGCGCGGCTTTCCTTTATTATTAAATAATAATATTCAGTGCAAAGCTCCATTTTATACTACTAATTGATAATTCGCCATTGATGGAAATGCAAATTTAATATGTTGAGAATGAAAGTAACGCAACCGAAAGGCAATTCGTGTGTGTCTTTTGTAAAATAGCCTGGATTACGCCATTTAAATATCTCAATTAGGTATTTAAAGAAACTAGAATTGAAATTGAACTAACCTTGCAAACGGACATGAAATCGTGATCAGATTTCCGATCACCGAGTCCAATATCAGGCGAATCTTCACCAAACTCCTTTAAGATCGCTAGCTTCTTCCATTTACCAACCAAAACACCAGGCTCCTTCACGAATCCGGTAGCTCTCTTCGTCTTCTCGTTCACCTCGATTTCCGTTCCAAGCACCTTCTCCCCTCCCAAATAATCCTTCACAAACGCATCCACCATCACTGTCGGATTCGCCGTTACGACTACCTTCCTCTCGCAACTATCAAAAACTTCAAAACTATCACTCCTCACGTCCGCCGCATAGAACCGCGGAAGAACGGCGCGTGACGCGAGTTCGATGTCCTTCACCTTGAGACCGGAAAACGAGATGAAAATCAACATCTGTATAGCTAAAGCCTCCGAGATAAAAATGTACGCGATAACTACGATCGGAAACGAAAGTAAGAGAACAAGGCCGCGGAGGAGGCTGCCGGCCTCGATAGCTACGAGCATGTAGTATGGGAACGCGGAACTCGCTTTCAACAGAGTTCCGTCAAGATCAGCCGCGACTGACCGGTGACTGATGGCGGAGACGTCGCATTTCTCGATCGGCGGGAACGTTTTGGTGCCGATTTCAGGCTTCGGTAACGACATTTTCTCTATCTAGAACTCAGTTTCTCTCTCTAGAATTCTGTAAGCGACTGAATGAAGAGGGAGATGGAGAAGGTGTTGGTTTTAAATGTGGTTGGCTACAAGTAAATGACGAAATTGCCACTGAATGTAGGTGAGAAAACTGGCTGGGTGTCATGTCAAATGACCAGAGTGCCCTCAAGTAGTTGAGCGGTTTAATTGCATTGGTGAATACGTTGACTGAAGGGTTTGATTTGCGATTGGGGTTCTCCCCAACGGCGAACCTTAGTGAGGGCCAGAGCCCTCTTTGATTTTTCACTCAGAATTGTTAATTTATATGTATTCGGACGAAAATTTCATAAGTATTAAGTTCCGCCCCCTGATAGGAAAAAACAATCCCGGCCCCTTCTGTGTTTTTCTTCAAGTTTCGCCACTGGTTCTGCCCTGGTGGTCAAGGAGTTTTCCACATAGTAGTTTTTTCTTGAGGAGGTCCCGAGTTCGAGTCCATGCGGTTACAACCTATAGGAAAAGACAAGACTCGTAGGAATCATCCGGACTGCTCTAGAAGAAAATAAGGGTTTAAGAAAGTCGCACTTCAGGAGAAAAAAAAAGTTTTGATTTGATCATTGGATACTAAGATGTTGGTTTGTTCTGTTTGATTATACATATAATGTAGATATAGACCATATTTTGATAAGCTTGAAACATAACATTGTTATGGTTTAGCGGTAAAACTTTCACTTCCTAGTTGTGTTGCCTGGACTTCAAATCCGAGCAACAATTTTTCTTTCATTTATTTTCATGTTTTTTAATTTTTTTATTCTTTTGAAATATATATTTTTTTATTATTCTATTAAGACACTTAATTTATTTTTTTTACATATTTTTTTTATTCTTTTGAAACAACTTCTAAAGTTTTGCATGCCTTTTATTCTTTTGTCACACTATTTGATTTTTTCATGCTTTTTTTTCTACTTTTTAACACACCTTTTTTCATGATCCATATTTTTTATTCTATTGTCATACTTAAATTCTTTACTTCAAACTTCTTTAACCAATTTTGGTTTGATTTCTGTTTTAGATATATGACCAACTTTATTGGGCTAGAAAATCACCTGGTTTATAAATTGATTAGGTGTTGTATAAGTTTCTTTTAGCCTTTAGTCTTTTTTTTTAAGTAAATGTTTTTGTGTCTATAACACGTTACATGTGTAATGTTCCAGAAATAAGATATGTCACGCACAACATATATTGTCTTATCTCATAAGACAGCAGAGCCGATTCTGAGAATTCGAATGCTCTACACGAGCCCAAAAAAAAGACCTATGGGCCTAAACACATTTAACATTTTTTTTAAGAATATATATATTTTTTTAAGCCTAATACAAAATTACAAAGTGTTGGGTTGGATTGGATTCATGGGCCTAAATACATTTAACATTTTTAAGCCTAACATACTTTTAAAAAGACCCAATTGTTTTTTCTTGATATATTTGATCCAATAATTTTTTTTTAAAAAGTCTCGAAAATTACTTCTTTAAAACGACCTAATAATTTTTTATTTAAATTTTTTTTTTTGACCCCTCGAAAGGTTAGGCCCACTACCCGCAGGCCCAATGGGCCGGCTCTGTAAGACAGCATCCAAGTCAGGAATTTTTATGGGGCGATTATTTTGTAAGTTATGATAGAAACCAAAAACATAAAAGAAATAATAAAAAACGGTTTATATGATTTTATTTATTGAAAAGCATGATACCTAATGCGATCCGTATATATACGATATAACACGTAATTTATGTTGGTTTTTTAGTTCTAAATAATGGCTAAAAGTAAATAAAAACATGCTGAGTGATTTTTATCATTAAAACAGTTCCACATCCATCGTTCAATTATACAATATATTTTGGGTTTGTGATGAATGACTTCTTAAGATACAACGAAACAATGAATGCTAATAGTATACTTTATCCATTGCACGAGTGGTGATGTATGTACAGAGTTTCAAGGATTTTAAGTAACTAGAAATTATTCGATAATTAACTACTAATACGGTATAAGAGAAACAAAGTTTCGGAGTGTACGTGTAAGGATATTCTCTACTCACAAATGAAGTTTGGTTGTTACATATAGGCATCTTCGTGACCTTTCGATTGGTCACCACCTTTATGAAGAGTTACAATGGTTCATTGGTAACAACCATTTAATCCATCTTAGTCGATGACGAATCCATTAGATTGGTGAAACTACTTCGTGATAAGACAAGTTCTTTAGATGGTTTGTTTTATTACATGTCTCGATCGTTTTACGAAATAGGTTAAAACATGTGAAAAATCGTCAAATATGTATTTATAACATCCTAAACTTTTTTATTAAAAATATAAACTATTATTGAAATAATATTTATATAAACTATTATTGAAATAATATTTTGGTAAGCGTATATGACAAACTAGTTATTTATCAAAAAAGAAAAAAAAATGTGTTGCAATCAACTCCAGACGTTAGGAACCGTAAGATCCACTTTAATTCATGTACTATTAGTTATATAAATTAACTAAAATATACGTAGATTTCGATATATTTGACGTATATTTTTAAAAGATAAGGTATTGATGTACTGTATAAACACTATATACACATTCGCATGCGTATATACATTACAATAACATCTATACTATATAATAAATAAATGTTTCTCAATGCCACGTGTCGCCTTCTTATTCATTCTTATAATTTTTTTCCCGCTTCTCTCTTATTAAATACACCTCCATATTTTCAATAATAATATATTTTTAAACAAATTATTAATTATACTAATAAAATATTTTTAATTTAAATTATCTAATATTATAAGAAACTTTGAAATCTAATTACGTAGCTTGTGTTTTCAATCAAATAGTAAATGAAAGTCAAAATATATTGAATAATAATTAATGCATTTTCGAAACTCAATTATATATTAATTTTTACATATTTTTGGATTTTTTTTTTCTATTGTTAGTATATATAATACATTTTTTCACATATAAGATATATATATATATAAATTTAAAAATTTTATGTATTAATATTTTTTCACCATGTGTAGTACACAGGTTCTAAGCTAGTTACGAATAATATAATAATATTATTTTTACAAATAACATTATGAATCACTACATTTATATAACTAACAAGCTTGTTTAGGCCTTCATGCTCCACTTGAACTCGTTTAATCTTTAGTGGAGTTGAGTTTTTGACGAGTTAGGCTCAAGTAGCTTAGTTTTTTTTTGAACGGTAACACCTAGATATTCTAGGATAATTGGGTTTCCACGGGGCAACACGTACAACATCCAGGGCAGCCTACCCAAGGAGGAACCCCCAACTGGGTAAACCCCTTGACCTGACTACAGACCATTTTTTTGCTGTGGCCCGGATTCGAACCCAAGACCTCCACTATGGAACGTCTTAGGGCTATCATTGCATCAAATGAACAACGTTAATAGCTTAGCTCACTAACACCTCATGATATAGTCTTTTAACAAGTATTCACCTTCTAATAGGTGGGGCTCATATTCTTGTAGAATTGTAGTTGCAATAAAAGTTGTGGGTATAAACTATAAAGGAAGAGGGAGAAACCAACATACAAATTGCATTTTGTTCCAATTGTACTTGAACAAATACATGAAACATTTCTAATTGTTTTGTGATGAACTTGCGAAAACATGTTAGATAGAAAGCCGATTCAAGATGTCTAATCTTCCAAGAATTAGACAAGAATAGATACATATCAATTCCTGTCCGCTTCAAAACGTCCTTGTCCTCGAGGACGGAATGATGTAGCCATGACGGTCACAACTCGAGTCGTACGACCACATTCGGTGTGGTCCGAACGTAGTGCCATGGTGGTCGCCACTCCTGTTTTCCGACATTTGGTATGGCCCAATATGGTCCAAACGTAGCGCCACGGTGGTCGCCACTCCTGTTTTCCGACATTCGGTATGGCCCAATAATACGTATCACATGCCCTCAGTTCATCAACCCAATAGATACGATACACTGATACAGTAACAAATATTCAAGTCATTGCAATTTGTACAGATTTCTAATACATTATTGCTCAGCGATTTGCTATTTACGTTTGAAACTACAAAAGATAAACACGTCTTGTAAAGCCACAACTAGACGGATAAATAACAATATACAACTTTTAATTCAACAGGTACAACTTCTTGATTCGACTGTTATGCTCGGGATAAAGATTTTACCTTGTAAAGCAGAAGACGTGTTGCGAATCACACTTGGAGGGGGAAACTTGTAGTTTATTGTTCAGAAAATAGAGATGTAATGCATTACTGAGTTGTACTTCTCGTAGTTAAAGTTGTACATTGTTCCGCATTTTATTCTTCAGAAGATTGAAGCCGCACATGCGGGCATATCTTGTCGGGTTCACCTTTTGTCCATAGATGTCTAAGGTCGCCTCGTTTTGTTCCTAATGTTATAAACGTGCCTGCAAATATGGCATTGCCCACAGTTAAATATAAAATATGTAATCATACCAAACATAATAATTGTCTATAGGGGTGAGTATAAAAACCAAACAACCAAATTATAAGACTATGTGTAATGGTAGGGTGAAGGTGGTGGATTTTTGATGCCACGTAGACCAGGGCTTCCCTCACCTAGGTGTGTAATGGTGTGGGGTGAGAGTCTAAGGTGAGACCCACAAAAAACACCAACTTTTGGTGTCTTCCCTTCACCCACGCCCGTTAACACCACCACCCAAGCCCCCTCACGCCCCCCCTCACCTCCACCCGGCGCGGTGTTTCACGCCCGTGGTGGGATGAGGTGGCACCACGCCCCTCTCTTCACGGTAGGATTACGCATAGCCTAACTGAACCAATTGAGAAACCAATAGTTCGGTTATGATTTTTTGATGCCCGATTTATGGTTCGGTTATGGTTATATGTGTATAAGTAATTGAATTAATCGGACCGATCCGACTTTAAAACCAACCTTTATTTTTTATTTATTTATAGGAATAACATGTTACATCTCGAAATGTTTTGTTATAATGTTTTACAAATAACATATTAGTTGTCACTAATTCTCCTATTAAAAGAGTTGCCGATATGTTATTTGGTCCATGATATAATTGGATTTATTATAACTAAAATTAGTTTGAATCCACCCATCTCCAGAGCCAGAAGTTAACTGAATCAACCAAACCATCTTTTCCAATAACCAAAAACATTGGTTATAGATTCGGTTTAAGCCGATAACCGAACAAAACCGACCCATGCTCGCCCCTAATTGTTTATAAGAAACTTAAAAAGGTTAAATAAAGAATGTTTCAGGTCTACCCAACCCATTTCAACTAACACAAAAGGTGTACTCATTATCCAACCGAACCCGCCTTTTGACACCTCTAATATTTAGAGAGAACCTACCCAATGTGAAAGGAACGATGTATAATAACGCTGGTTGACCATGTCCATCCATCAAGTTCAAAGCTACATACGTAATAAGAAGACCTGCGTTTTATATAAGAGCGATTGAATTTTAAAGCCATAGTGAAAATTAACCATAAGCATACGAGTTCTCTTACCTAATCCGTAAGCAATCATTGTCCATAAGAAATACCCATCTCGAAGGCTCTTGTTGGACAACCAATCATACCTGTTAAGTTTTAAGTCAAATATATGATGTTAGCCCCGTACCCATTTGTTTTGACCCGTTACTGAACCCGCCGATTTTGCCACCTCTAGGTATAATTTGGATAAAAAATAAAAAGAAAATGTTCAAACCTTAGAGAAAATGCTACTAACAATCCTGGTAAAATTATATCACCAAATCCAATGATACTGTAGCCACCCCAAGGATCAAACATCCTTGGAATTTTCAGTAGCATGGGAATACCATCTTCTCCACTCTTATCACCGCGTGCCACCTGTACGGATAAAAAAGAAACAGTCATGTTGTGGTGATACCTGAAACAAATAAACTTATAATTTAAAATCAATAAACTCACCATTATCATCACACTTTCATGGAACATCCATTTGGAAACAAACACCCAGAAAATGTCATACAAGAATGCACAACTCAGGAGAACTGTTCCCACCTAAATTGATCAAATAAGAAAAAGAACTGATTAACTGAAGGTTAAAACTGTTGGCCATTTGGTGCAATGGTAGCCCCACGACTTCCCATAGTGGAGGTCTTGGGTTCAAATCCTGGCCACAACAAAAAAGGGGTATGTGGCCAGGTCAGAGGGTTTACCCAGTTGGGGGTTCCTCCTGGGGTGGGCTGTCCTGGATGTTCTAGGTGTTGCCCCAGGGAAACCCAATTATCCTAGAATATCTAGTTGTTGCCGTTCAAAAAAAAACTGAAGGTTAAAGTTATTCAGTGACGATTAAATTATCGTATTTAGGTACATTAGGAGTAAATACTTGCTACAAAGCTGTTAGAATTGATCGAGATTGAAGGTTTAAAAAGTTCAAATTTATGTGGAGATTTTGTATGTTTTTCAAGTAATCTTAGATTCTCTATTGAATAATAACTATTAATAAGGTCCCAACAGAAATAATTGAAACGAAAACAAGGAGATATTAGGTAATTATGTTATTCAGCATTTGAATACTAGAATCTAACTGAAAGGAACCAGAAATACCTTAAGATTAGGCACTTGTATTATCTGGATTACTGTGATTATCAATGCAACACCCTAGTTTACCATAGGAAAAAAATTACCATTTTATAAAATGACAAGATTTCATCTCTTTCAAGTCAAAACCAATATAAAATTGATCTTACAAGTATATCTTGGCCAATCCAAGCAAAGTGGTATCGGCGGTAAACGGCCCATAGAACAGCACATGTCACACAAAATGGAGAAACGCCAAGTGTCAAATAGGACACCGCTCCTAAAAAGGGGACCTTGATAAATGATTTTGCAGCATTTTGAAATAATCTGAAGCTGCGCTTATTAAAATTGTTAGTTATACTAATGGATATATTATATTCTCATCTATTGCTAATATGTGGAACATATATACCATGATAATAAAGCGACCAAGCACGTTTGCAGGCCCTGAAAAGAAGAGGAGTAAATGCTCATTTAATTCATTAAAGATGATCAAATCAATGAAAATGGCATTTTTCTTATGTGAATGATTACATACCTCAGCCCCACCAATGGCGAATAGTACGACCAAAATCTCAATGAACACGTATGACATTTTTTTGTAAAGCATAACTAAGAAACATGATGCAACCACAATAAACACAATTGCTGATGTGGTGGTGATCTCCACCACACCACTGGAATAAGGAGCCTCCGTACTCAAATATTCATCAGAAGCATCCTGTGAATTTCAATATTAATCAATGATTTTAGGCATTACTCTATGAGCTTAAGGAATGGTAAATAGATGTATGATAAGTATATTTTAGATAGACGTATGGTAAATAGAGCTTAAGAACTGGGCGGGTCGGGCTGGTTGGGTAACGGGTCAATATAGGTTCAGGTCAAAATGAGTAGATATTTTACAATTATTATAAATAATTAGTGTCAGATAAGATTATAAAGACTATATGTTATTATAAAGAAATCTAATCTTTTAAATAAAATGAGTTTTATGCATTAAAATACACGTTGGACAACTTTTGACCAGTTCAGCCAGTTTGCATTTTTAGCTATCTTTTTTATTTAACCCATTAGACCCATCAGGAAAAAATACATAACCCAAATCAACCCGTTCATAAGTAAATGGGTCGAAATTGCTACCTTTAAAAGTTTGTCCTGCTCGATAGCTGCTTCTCTGGCACTCCAGGCAGACCAGTAAGATGCACACAGGATGGTACCAACAGCCATAAGCCATAAAAACACCTCAGCAACATCAACCAACGGTCGTTTTGGAGAGTATAGCTGCACAAAAACTGAGGAAAAAACATGCCAATTTCCTATTAGTTTAAGGTTGGTTTTCCTCAATTCATAATTTTAGTAAAATGTGCAATGAACCCTGCCATTTATTTTTTTCTGGAGACTCTGTTTCAAGCTTTCACCGGCATCTTGTGGAAGCATGACTACAGGGATGCCAATATTAACATCCGGTTCATCTGCTTCACACACCATCTTGAATAGTTCTGTGGAAAAATAAACATTAGCTACACCATTACAGAATTAAATAACTTTCCGCTATATCGTTAATCATAGTCAATGTTATATTGTATAGCCATCATAATAACTAAAAGCGGCAAGGCAGGGGGAGGGGGGCACAGATTGGGTAACGGGTCAAAACAGGCTTGGATCAAAACAGTTAAAACTTGTAGTCCAGGTCGAAACGGGACGGCTAGTGTTGACCCGGCGACCACTTTCACTCCATTTTTTAAAAGTTTTTATAATAACTAATAGCGTTAAATACGAATACGAAAACTATATTACTACGATGACAAACTAAAGTTTTTAATAAAATGATTTTCAGAGGTTGTACACATGAAAAATAAACTTTAACTGACTTTCAATTCAACTTGTTCGACCCGTTTCCTTGTTAGCTAATTTTTTTGACCGGTTTGAGATAAAAACATAAATAAACGGACGTACCTGTGCGATTGTTAATAATAAGGATCGCTGAAGCACCAGCAGCTTCAGCAACATTTGCCTTAGTTGTAAAACTACATTTCCCTCGGTGCACAAGAATAATTTCACCAGTAAGCTACATATAATTACAGTTACCATTAAAATGTTTCCAAAAGATATGGCAAATAAAGGGAAAAAAAAAGTAAACCTTGTTTTTAGGAGTTGTACAACAATCAGGAGGGTCTGCAAGAGCAATCCTGGTTTTATGAGCATCCTTCTCCTTCGATTCCAAAGTGAGACCGAATCGAGCACCAACACCTACGACTTCACCTTCTTCTTTATCATCAATCCATGTTGAAACTTTCACCTGTTACATAATAGTCAGTGAGCAAAGAAGATCTTGATAGAAAAACACAAGTTTACTACTGAACATCATAAAGCCCTAAAAAAATCAACAATCCATCATTTTATCAAAAGCTCTAATAAATTTTAAAAGTTGTAATCGGTTAGGGCTTGACAATTGGTTCACCCAGTGATTCAGAATTCCAGTACTGTCAAATATGTCGGTATAAGCAGACTAATTGTATTAGCAGAGCAATTCTGTACTATCATGTTTTCTTCACATATTGACTGATTTCGATAATATTTCAAAAACCTAAAACAAAAAACCCTGAAATAGGTTTTTGAGAAAGTTCGCGAGTAAAAATTAAGAAACTAACGATTACCAGAACGAAGTTGTTGTCACAGCCAGGCCTCGTAGGAGCTTTATCATCATGGTGAACTATATCGCCCGCGTGTACCAGAGAAGCGCCGGAAATTAGTGAAATTACAACCACCGCAACTATAGCTCTGCTTCGCTTAGCTGCCGCCTCCATTAACGAACTGTTGATTCAGTTTTTTGGATCAGTGATCGAAGAAATTTATCAACAAGACGTCAAAATTAGGGCTTCTTCGTTTTGGTTTGTCATGGGATGACGACGACGACGACGAAGAGACGGCACGAAGTAGCAAACTTACATGCGAACAAAAAGCGCGTGAAAACGTCGTTTAATTGTTTTGTCACCCCATTTTTTTTTAATCAACACTAAACACGAAAAAAATAATAATAAAAAAATAAAATAAAATAATTAAAACACATGTTTGAAGAGAAAATAATATAATTTTTCTGAAAATTTTGAGCAGTGACGGTTCGAAGAATTTTTTAATGAGTGTCAATTTTTTTGGTTTTCGAATGTCTAATAAAAACCGTGTTCGGGAGCTAAACCCGAAACTTACCAAAACCTACGAATTTCATCATAGGTTCATGTCGTGTTTCGTGTTGTGTCACAATTCACACCCCTATAAAACTTTGTTAATTCTTTGATAGTCACATTTATATTTTCTTTTCTTTAGAATTTCACGCTTCAAATGTTTATAGTCTTTTATTATTTAGTGTCATATATTATAACGGTGGACTATTTGTTGATTTAGAGCGATCCACAGCTAATCGACACTAAAAATACGGATATTTACTCGTAATGGTTTTAGGATGACGATTTGATTATTGTTGCTACCAAAATCTGCTCCATTGAGACCGGTTTAAGATAACAATGCTGAGAGAAGGTGAAGCGGTTCAGATCAACCTCCTTGTGGTGTAGAATCAATTCTTCCTTTTCTCGGATCCTTATTTGAGCTGCATCCACATGAAAACTCTCGTTAGAGGGCACGGGAATTTTGCCTTGTGGGCACTCCGACGTTCAAGTCAATATCATCTCGACAATGAAATACACGGCCTTGTTTTTTATTTTTCTGAACATCCATGTATAAATTTTAATGAAAACGAAGTTGTTTAAAAAAAACTATTTTTCATCACATAAGTGGTTTTTAACGTGTTTGGATCGACATTCAACTGATAAATAATTATTTTAAAAAATAAATATCAATTGTTTATAAAATTAACAAAATGAAATAAAAAAAATTCACTCTTTAATGTTGGGCATGAAACCATAACATAACTTAGTGATTCCGTTGAATGATTGTCACTATGTTGATTTGGCAGTAACGCGACAGGGAGTGAAACCACTACGAATGACCTAATAAGCAAGTTTTATCGTGATTCACGAGCTTACCAAAATTGGGCCCACCAGTCTATCACGGTAACCCATCAATTATATAATATCATTAATATGATTATAATTTAAGGGCACTACGGCACCATGCGGGTAGTGGGTTCGGGTACACCATCGCATGACATTCGGGTACCCTTACGGGTAGTGAGTTAGGGTATAAGTACCGGTGGATTGTGTATGTATGAATCTTGAAGTTTTAAATGTTATATGGAGTCAAAGAGCAGACCACAAGAGGGAACCTGCTATTTTGATGTCATTTTTTTTATTTATTGTTAAACCCACCAAATAGGGAACCGTTTTTGGCAACAGTGACACCATAAGCTTGCATATTCCTTACGCATATAACAATTTAGTTATTTTATGTAATTTTTTTATTTTTAGATATTGTTATGTTTTTTTTTTATTATTTTTTTTAATTAATGAAATTAGTTTTAATTAAAAAAAAAGACTTAGGACATTTTGAGTTGGATTTGGTTAAAAATGAGGTGTTACTCCCTCATTGGTTAGAAGTATTAGGGTACTTGCGGTCAGTGGCGGAGCTTGAAGAAAAACGCAGGGGGCCGGAATTTTTTTTTCCTATCACGGGGGCCGGAACTATAAAATTTTCGTCTGAATACGTATAAATTAACACAACTGAGAGAAAAATCGGACGAATACGTATAAACTAACAGTACTGAGCGAAAAATTGGGGGGAGGGGAGAGAGAGGGGGCTCACTATCCTTCGCCCCTGCTTGCGGTAGTTAAGGTTGTACCCTTGTACTCTAACTTAATGATTAATAAAATCTTGTGAGATATTCATGTATTGAAGAAAAGATTCATGAAAATCCAATAAGACATTAACATCGGAATCTATCTAAAAATTAACATTTTACTCGTTACAAGTGGTTATAAAACGAGACATTATTTTTGGCTCATAAATTATTTATCTTATCAAACATAATTTATATACTTACCTATTAATTAAATAAATAAATTCTTAAAATACATGTAAAAAATAAAGATTATACTTTTTATAATAAAAAGTACAACTGTGATAATGCAATTTAATGGGATCAAGAACAGGGGCGGATCTTATAAGGGGAGGGGGTCCGGGCCTCCCTGATTTTGGGTTTAGAGGTTCTAATTTTAGTCTATTACGTGTAGATAATTTGGGTAGATTGTGATTGGGCCTCTCCTATCCAATAACTCAATTTCAGATTTATTTTTTAAGCCCTAAAACAAATCCAACAACCCCAAAAACCTTAAAGGTCGTTGGACTAAGTTATAATTATTCTTGCTTTAACTTTTATGTGTAATAACTGGTTATCTTTTTTTTAGATTTATGAGTTGAAATTTTTTAACTTTTATGTTTCATTGTTTCTAGCATATAATATGTGAGACAGTGAGAGTGTGTGTGTGCAAGAGTGAGAGAAACCGGAGTGTCTTGGTGGGGTGGTGGTGACATTGATGATGATCCAGCATGAAAAAACTGCAGATGAAAAACAATGAAAACTTTTGTTCAAAGCTTCCTCTTTCTCTTTCATGATTGTGTCATCTGTGTATTTTTCATAGTGTTTTTGTGTATGATAAATTGATTCCATTGGCCCCACCGTCCACAATTATAGTGCTAACTTTCCTCTTCCCAAATCCCAATTTCCCAAATCCATATGCTAATTTCCTCCCACCCACCACCATCTTGAATGTGTGAGTTGTGATCTTCATCAAGATCTTCAGGCATTGCTAAAAAGCTTCAATTTTTAGGGGATTTTCTTGTTTTTGTGTGTATTTTTTCTTGTTATTGTCGGTTTCCTCTTCTTCGTCTTCATTGCAACCACCCCATTGCTTTTCTCACTTTTCTACAGTCTTTAATGGCTGCCACACATTCAAACCTAATTTCACTCAAGTGGGTTAGTGTTCAATTCATCCAGGGTTTATCTTTTTAATCAATAGAAGAAACCCTTTTCACATTTTCTTTTTTTATTTTTTTTTTTGCTCACCAAAAGATGTATTGAAGTAAAATCTTTGAACTTTTGACATTATCTTCATAATAACCCACCATTTGATCCTGCATTTGCAGAAATTTTCATCTGGATTTTTTATTTTTGAGAAAATTTGAGGTACCCACATCAAATTAAGTTAGGGTTTTTAAGAATTTGATAAAATCTTGAATGCCTGATCTTTATCAAGGTCTTTTAGCTTGGTCAAAACCCTTCTCTGGGTCTTTTTTCGGGGTTTAAGATTTGTCGTTTAGGGTTTATAAATCTTAAAAGGGATGAGGTGTTGATCACGTTCTTCAAGTAACCAGATTCATCACATTGGTCCAATGAAATTACTAAGCAAGATTTGAGTGAAAAGAGGTAATTTTTTTTAACTCTTTACAAAATCAAAGGATTCAAATTTGGATTGTCTTGATCTTGTATGAAGAACAGGTTGTTTTGCTCTTGTTGGTATCATCAAAAGGTTCTAAATTGAGGTACTTACTCATCTCTGCATATTACTAGTCATGGTTTTGGATTTTGTAGATGATTAGTTAGCTTTTTAAAATTTTGTACTTGGTTTTTCATTGCATTTACATCATTGCTACAATGTAATCAGAAACTTTGGCAATTTTAGCGTTCTTCACCAATTCTCGTTGTCACTAGTCACTACTACTCTACTAGTTGTGATCAGTGATCACATGTTTTTGTGGTAGATTGAAGCACTACACTGTTTTATGGGCCAATTTTAGTGTTCTTTTCTTTGTGCCAATACGGTTTTTGTATTGCATTTTTTTGCAAATAGTTTGGTTGTTCTCAAAGTGATGAATGAAAATCATATAACCAGTTGATTAAAGTTAGGGATAATTAGGTAATATTACATGTATAATCAATGATCAGTTTTCTTGCAACAACTCCTTATCTGTTTCTCTGATTATGATGACACTAAAAGAATCAGAAAATCATAATCGTAACCGGTTTTGCACATCTAAACATCCCATTAGAGACGAACATCTGGCCCAATGATTCGAAATGCTAATCACTCATTTCTTGAGTCAAATATGCAAATAAAAACATCTTTGTTGTTATCACATTTCATTATCATAGATTGAAGAGCTTCACCATAAGATGCATCATTAACAACACTCGGACTTTCGCATTCTTGTTCTAGTGATTTGAGCCTATTGGTTCTTTCTTATCAGGCTTATTATCTTTGTTTATTTAAGAAAAGATAAACAAATCAAGGGTATTTATTGTTTGAAGATCTCCATTTCATTATGGCAAAAAGATCACAACAACGTCCTGCTCGACAAAAGAAAGACACATCAGGTTGTATGTGGGGAATAATTAGCATGTTTGAATTTCGTCATGGTCGGACCCCAAGAAGGCTGCTTTCAGATCATAGAAGATACACAGACAATAATACTCATGGTAAGATTAATTTTACCATTGAAACTAAAACTTTTATGTTGTTTGTGTATGTTTTCCCTAGAGGTGGTGATGCCGTCCCATTTGTAGGTATATGGGTCGTTTTGGGTTATACTTTTGTCTAATGGGTCAAATGGGTAAACCTTAAATGTTTAGCTAAGATAGAAACGGACCAAACTAGTAGAGGTGTATTAGAAATGCATAAAACCTTAACTTACTAAATCATTTTATTTAAAAACCAGGTTACATTGAAATGATATTTAACATACTAATTCTTCTTAAAAAAAAAGAGAAGACAATAAGTGTTTGTGGGTTGGCCCTACCTAACCCACTTCAACACGAACACAATTTGACCCGTTATCCAACCCAACTCCCTAAAAATTAAGGCTTGCATAATATAGGCAAATAGAAGCTTGTATAAGACTTGAATACCGTAGGTTGTCTTTATGTTATCTTCATGCTTTTGAAAAAAATATTTCTGACTATTGATTTTTTAATTGAATCGTTGTTCAAAATCAGACAAATTTACAATCTCACATATTTAGACATTTATTTTAGTTTACATTTCAAACGGTCTTAAGGGTTATGTATTATTTATGACTTTAGATGCTCCCTCTTCTGCACCTAAAAATACAAACTCCCCCTAAAACTAGATCCGTTATTCCTTTGAATAAAGTTACAATTAAACCCTCTTAACAAAACTTTAACCCGGAGTGGCCGAATAAACAAATTCGCCATAGATTCGTTTCAAACAATTTGACCAGGTCATATAACTTGTAATTCTCTTGTTTTTTTAGGTCCTCCATATCCTACATCGGAAGCGAATTTGCCCACAAAATCTCAGGAGATGCATCCAAGCATTAAGGTATAGGATGTTACAAATTAGACTTTTCAAAATTTTCAGGAAAATTGAAACAAATTCAATTCTGGAATTACTGTGAAAATTCTGTTATTGTTTCCTTTTTGACCATGTTGTCAATACAACTTTTTTTTGCTAGTTATAGTGGTCCACAAGATTCTTTTATTTTGTCTGACATAAGAGGTTAGATGTTTGACAAATAGTCAAAAGCCAAACACTTTTGTACAACCATATGTGAATTTTCATAGATGGAGGGAGTATTTTTCAAACCGTGGGGTTGTGGACTAGGGATGGTCAAAGCTGGTCTGGACCGGCAAAACCAAAAAACCAATCGGTCCAGAACCAGCTGTAGTTTTGTTTTCTAGTTTCTTAAAGCCCTGTTCTCAGTTCAATTTAAATTGTTCTTGGTCTGATTAGAAAAAAGTTAAGTTTGTATTCTATTCATGGTTTGGTTTGGAACTGAACTGGTTCATGTTGGTCTAGTTTTCGGTTCATAAAAAATGTTAGATGTTTATTTTGTTCATTTGACATATAATATTAAGGATCTTGTGTTACAAAGACATGATGTGATGTGACCGTGGGACCCACAAACAGAAAAGAATATGATACAAATGGTTTTCTTGACTGAACCTCAGGATGGCGAAAAAATAAAAAGACCGACATTTGATCTTATGAGGGCGAGGGTAAAGGAAGTTACTGAAGAAAAGATGTTCGTTGACCTAGATCCAAAGTCGATAAGGAAAAATCACGAACACAAGAATATATCTAAAACATTAAAGAAATCTTTTGATGAGGAAATCTCGATTAGTCATCAGGCTCAGAAAACCTCACATTATCATGATCTTGAAGCTCTCGTGAGAGAAATCTTACTGATTTATCGAAAAAGGAATGAACAGCATGGCGATGTTGGTACAGGGGCAAAACGGGCTTTTCCCATAGTCGAAGAAAAGCTTATTGCAGCCATTGAGGCGTTGCTGAACGAGAAATCAAGAAACGGAGACCACAAGAAATTTCACCATTCAAAAGAGATGTTTAAGATGTTGAGTTTAAATAAAGAAATGTTCTTGAAAATTCTTCAAGATCAAAACTCGATTTTGCTAAACGAAGACCAGGGGTCAAAGTCAAAGTCAAAGGATCAAGGGCCAGAGGAACCCCTGATCCATAAACGCCGAAAGATCTTCAGAAAGAGTAAGTCACAAGAAAGTATACAGTTATATGAAAAGGATAGAATTGTCATTTTGAAGCCCGGGTGTTCTGAAATTCAAGTTCCGATCGGGGATGAAACCCATAGTGATGAATATGATTCCCAATTTTCATTTATGAAAGCCAAAAGACGGTTGAAACACGCTATGGGAAATGAGCAACAAACACCGGGACCCGCTGAAAGAACAGGAAAACTGGCTGATGGTGGATGGAGTTCCCCAAATAGAGATCATTTCTACACAGAAAGATTTGCAAAGATTACCAACGGGCTTAAAACGGGAGATAGATTTTCAAAAATTCGTGAAACCGGAATTAAAATTGGAAATGCAGAAAACCGGATATCCAACATTTATGTCGAGGCTAAGAAACATTTATCTGAAATGCTCACGAGTGGTGATGAAGATGCCGAGTCAATGAAGAGAAGCCTCCCGCCCCTCCCGAAAAGTCTTGGGAGGATTTTGTCTCTTCGAGAGTACAACTCTCTTTCTCCCGGTACAAGTCCTCGAGGTCAACCGAGACCTATGGTCAGCAAAAGTCAACTGGTCCCGACTATCGAAACTCCCGAAGGGAAGATTGCAGTTCTGGGTGATGTGACTTGTGAAGGTACTCTTCTTTCTTAAGTTTCTCGCTTACTTTCAAATAAAACGGTATGGTTTGACTTTTGAGGTCAAACTGCTTAATTTGCCAAGAAGATATCACCTGAAATTTCACTATATATGCAGGGGATCAAGTGATTGTAAAATCGCCTTCGTGTGATAAAGAACACGAAATACAAACGGAAGGGTTTGAGCCCCGTGATTCTTTAACTGAAGATCAACCTTCTGAGAGCTTAGAACCGGTAATGAATTGCTTTACAAAATTTGTGGATTTTATAATTTCAATTTTCTAAAAAAACAACTTTATAGTGATTTGACATTTTTTTTATATTTTTACTAAAGCAGGGAACCTGTTTTGATACTTTTTTTCTTAAAACAATGCGAACTGATTTTGGTTAGAACCTGTTTTGATTGGAACCAAATTGATACTTTTTTTAAAACGGCCTCTTTGGCCAGAACACATTTGGGTCAGAACCTGTTTGACCCGTTACCCGATCCGACCCGCCCGTTTAGCCAGGCTTAGTTTTTAGCCAAACAGCAGAAAAGTGAAATGTTCTTTCTGTTGATTTGCAGGTTTTACCTGAAAAGAATGAGTTATCTTCTTCTCAAAACCGTAATGAGCATTCACTTGCTTGCAAGACTGAAGAACACGAGACCAGTCCTGGGAAACCTAGTCCTATATCCGTTCTCGAGCCGTTGTTTTCAGATGATGGTACTACCCCTGCAAGAACTGTCTCTCTATCTGGTAAGCTTATGTTATAAGTATGAAATAATATTACTGTCACATGCTAAATTATAGTTTTGAAAAACCCTCAGTCGAAGCCGCGGTTCAGCCACGATGCATCCAGTTTGACGAATTTGTTTCCGATGCTGAAAATCAACAAATACGAATCACAGACTCGGGGGATAACGAGGAGTCCACATTCGAGTATGTTGAGGCCGTGCTCCTTTCTTCCGACCTGAACTGGTCGGAATTCGAAACCCGATGGATTTCATCGGTTCAAATCCTCGAACCGTCTATATTTGATGAGGTAGAAACCTTTTCGAGTCGGGCCAAATACGACCAAAAGCTTCTATTTGATTCAACTAATGAAGTTCTTGAAGACGTATGCAATCGTTTCATTCCCGAATCATCGATTATTAAACGGAATGTTGGGCCCGTCCCTAAAGGAATGGACCTAATAAACGAGGTATGGTCAAGACTCGAGTCACGTCTCGGTAAGCTTTACCCTCGAGATTTGAACGAGCTCGTGAGATACAATTTGGAAACATGTAGAATGTGGTTGGATCTTCAAACCGGGTCGCGTGAAGTAGTTATCGAGCTTGAAGAATTAATCTTTGAAGAAACAGTCGACGAGATCGTTTTGAGTTTATTTACGGATAGATGATAGAACGAAGAACGGTCTATCTTGGTTGTGAAACCCGATTCGTTTGAAATCGGGTTTCCGGAAGATGGTTCTTGTTTTATGATGAGAAACTTAGGGTTTGAATTTTGATGTGTTTTGTGTGATTTTGGTTACTTTAATATAGTTAAAAAGTTATATGAATGGAGGTTAGTTTGTACCTATTTATGCATTAACCTTTTATGTAGTAATTTTATCAACTAGTAAGTTCATTGCCATCTTCATTTTCTTTACAAAATAGTGATGTTTTTTTTTAATCCCAAAAGGAAAATACAAATTGCTTGGGTAAAAGTTATGAAGTCATACTTGGTTTCATTTGATTCGCCTAATTTTTTTTGTGAAAAGAATTGAAATGCAAGGAAAAGAATTAAAAAGTTGTATGATATTTGGTTTGTAAAAGCTTATTGAAGTAATTGGAATGAAAAAAATAAATGGCAAGCCTACCCTGTATTTTTTAACTTAGAATGAGTCCATTTATAAAAGAACATCGGTCCTCAAGTCCTATGTATGTAATCACTTAGAGTGACAATTATACTATACGCAAACTTTTGATTGAAAACTAATGAGTGTACATAAGATGAATTAGTTAACACATAAGATGAATTAGTTAACATATGTAACACTCGTCAAATCTTCAACCCCAATTTTTGCAAAAGAAACTAGAAGGGATGGAATTGTAATTAAACCAAAACCTAAGGACCAAAAGTGAAAATTGGGAAAAATAGACGGCAACGGACTGTCACCTGGGATAACGGTCTGATAGGGACCCACGAAGGAACCTCTGTGGAGAGGACACGTGTCCTAGTGGCACATCATTGCTTTTGACACGTATCAACCTTATGACGAACCGTCACGGGCCATAACAATCCGTTACAAGGGGGTTTTGACGCGTGGATAAGATTCTAACGCGTGTCTTGCTGACTCGCACCCACTAGGACGGTGACAGACTGTCACCCCCTGTAACTGTCCGTCACAAAGCTGAGTTCACCCTATAAATAGATGAATTAAGAGCAATTCATTCACACATTCAAATCAGTTCTTACTTTTATAAATTCAAAATTTTACATACAAAACCAATACCAGCATTTCCGCCTTCCAATACGTTTAAGCATGACGTGATATTCCGAGCATTGTTGGGTTTTGTCCAAATTAAGACCCGTCTAAGAAGCGTTTATATGCAGTTATCTTGCCAAACTTATTTTAGGTGAATACATTTAAAAACTTTTAAAACCATGAAATGATTTGTGGTCTGACTAAAAAGAATTCTAAAACCATTTGATTGCATAAGGTAGTTTATATGATAGCATTCAGGCCATAAGTTGACGTATGATTTGATCCAACTTATACGCATGTTATATAGATGAAACAATGTAATGGGGCTAGTAACAGGCTCGGTCGTAGGCATACGTAAAACATAATCATCCGAATATAACACTAGTGTGTTTAATGGTTATAACTTTGGGTTAAACAGGCCCACTAAGTATATAAACTACTAATCCAAATATGGTCAAATTATTTATTATTTCAATTTATCAGAGAAAACAGATTTTATGAATTATGTATTCACCACGGCTCTTTGTTGATGTATTTTAAAAACATTTTACAAGTAATCAGGAATAAATGACTGTATGGGTTTTTTTGTGCCGAATGGATATTGACCCCATAGGCAGCTTATAGCAAGGATTAGATATCGAAGGGATGATGACTCCTTAGACATTACTGGAACTTGTTGGCTATGAAATATTATAAATCATTGTTTATCAATGTAATCATCAGGGTTTTAATCCCTGGTTTGAAATTAAAGTATGATTTGAGATATTTTAACTCTTTAAACAAATCATTTATTTTCCGCTGCGTATAAAACTCAATCAAACGAATAAACCAGTGAAAATGCATCAACGGGGTCCGAAAAACCGGGGTGTGCTGGCGTTCTATTTTTTTAGCATGCTTAACAGGTAAACGCTAGGAGAATTTGAGGATTGCCTTTGTGGTGTGTAGCAACCGGACCTTGAAAGATTTAGAAGCTTTAGTTTATCTGGATTTAAACTTGTAGCTTATAGTACTTGGGTAACAGTGCTAATACTTTTGAATTGAAATTGTACTGCTTCGTATTCCAAGGTTTATTAAATAGGAAGTTATGTTACCGCTTATAGTTGGATCCCGCCTTGATGGGGTGTGACATCAAGCACCGGATACGTCCTTTTTTATTTTATCTTTCCTCCTAAAACTAAAACCACAAACTATCTATTCTTGGATTAATTTTTGTAGACCTTCACATGAAACCCTGATTTAATATAATGGTTGATTGATTTCAATATTCAATGTACTTCAATATTAGATCATTGCAATTATACAAGTTTATTTGATCTACTTTTCATTGGTGTTTGGAATTATTTTAAGTTATTTGGATATCAATATTCATCCTCCAAAAATGGAGAATATAATCCCTAGCATGCATACCCCACTCCGTTACCATCTTTATTTCCAAGTATACTTTGAATATTGAATTCATATATACACCAAAAGGTACTTTGAATATTAAATTTATACACCAATAAGGATTATCACCATTAATCATATGGAACATGGTTTCTTACTCCTCCACATTATTACTTTGCACCAACTTCCCCTCATTTAAACAAGATTCTATAAATATTATAAATAAAGATTTTATTTTATTTCACATATGATATAATAAATCAAACATGTAAACATAAATTATAACCAAAATATACAAATAACAAATGTAACACTCTCTTTTACATGTAATAATAACTACTTCTATTAATGTTATTATGCTACAATCACCAAAACTAAATACTATAAAACTATCTTATCAAAACGAGTAATTAGAATGGATATATGATGTTTAAAAACAAACTACACTCTGTCTTCGACTCATTAATGTTGTGTCGTGATCAAGTCAAAGGGACATTAATATAAGGTGAGAAACAATGAGTCAATGTCATCAGTTGACCGCTCAAAATATTGTTTTGAACGAACTTAGCCAAAGGTAGTTGGTGATGGTAAAAGACGATTAGGGACATGAGGTTTGGCGTGTTCAAAAGAATAAAGAAGGTGCCTAACAAAATCCAAGGGGTGTGTATAGTTTCATAGGAAAAAAATATAGATCATAATATGACTACGTCATTATTTTAATTAATCTGGAATAACAGTAGTCATAAGATATTTAATATAGAATCAATATTAGATCGAGAAGTGCCACAACTACATAAGCTACTTATACATATTGCTTTATATGTGATAGATAAGACGACACATGTTTTTATATATTACCACATGTGATTGTCTTTTTTTTTTCTAGGTTTATTTGTATTTGATGCCCATAATAAATTATCATATATAATTTTGAAATTGATTTGTGGGCTTAAAACAATTAAAAGATTATCTTGATTTTGACCGTGGTTTATTAGAAAAAAGGCCGATCTCCATTATTTCTTATCTATTTATCATGAAAATACTATTCAGCAATCAACACATATAAATTCCGATCAACTTAGTATAAACACATGTGAAAAACAACCTACATTACATCAATTTCATTCCTAGGGCTATTTCTGGAAATCATTGAAAACCAAAACAAAAATGTGAATTTGAACTTTAAAACACCAAACCGGATCAAAATTGACATAACTATTATGATTAAGTCCTTAAAAATGAATCTATTTATGGGTCTAATTTTAATAACAGGTTCAAAATTATATCCCAATCGCTATCAGGAATGAAGTTTAGAACTTCGCCTTCAACCTCAGTCTTCGCTCATTTTCTTTGTCTGTTTATGGGACTTGAATCTGTAATCTTATTTTTAAATCTACATTTTTTTTGTCTACGATGAGACTTAAACCTGTAACACCGCAGTCAAATTCTACATGGACATGAGATATGTTGGGTTCATAAAGAATATCCGGCCTCAAATATCACCAACGCGTTTTAGACGCATTAGTTGTGGATGAGATGAGAACTTCATAGTTAAGTGTGCTTGGGTGGTAGCAATCCAGTGATAAGTGACAATACTGTTTGGTATGAAAGGTCAACGATATGTTTTGGGTGCATTGAATTTATTCGCCCTCATTTTATTTACAGAAAGTGATTATGCTTTTCTATATATACACAAGAAATTTATGGCGGCCACGAAATAAGCACGAATCACTAGTTGGTATTAAAACTACATAACAGGTCCTTAAGCTATCGAATGTGTTACTTTCAGGTCCCTGGACTAACAGTTTCCTGACGTTACCCGTTTCACACTTAAAGAGTCAAAGTGAATATTCATTACATTTTGATCACTTTTCTATAATCATATTCATTTAAAGTTTCAATATTTTATCCCTTTATTGTTTATGTTTTCAGTGTTTCATCAAATGGGTTAAAAATTATCCAAAATGTACATACTTTTAAATTGTTTTATTTAAAATAACTAATAAAATAGTTTTTCTATTTATATTTAATAAATTAACTATTTATATGATGTATAAAAATTACCCATTTCAATTAGAACTCTTTTTAACCCGTTTAAAAAGTTTCTACCCATTTTTGTTAACTCCATACAAACCCATTTTCTTTTTCACCACTTCTAACTTTAAAAGTGTTATTTATTTTTCTTCTAATCATAAGAAACCGTTCCGAAAAATTCACAGGACCTCACCAGTATCTTAACTAATAAGATTAGGTAAACTATAGCTTGAACTGTGCAGATTACTTTCTAGTAGTTAAAATCGGAAGTCATTTACTCGAGGGAAAAAGGGAAAAAAATGCAAGAAATGCCTACATTGAAGTTGTCTTCAAAACAAGCCTTATAAACCCTCTATGATTCTTGGTTTCTCATGGATTTATCTTCAAACAAAACATCATCAATCCAAGCAACAATGTTGAATGCCAAACCTTCCAACACCCTTGAATAGCTCTCCAATATTGCTTGTCCCACATCCTACACAAATATAACTTCAAATGTTAAACAAAATCACAAATTTGGTTATAAAAACTGATAATTTTTATAAACTTACCATGTTGTATTGGATCTTGCTTGTGTCTAGTGTTGTTTGTGAGAGCTCCGGGTACCGTTGCTTTAAGGAAAACAACAAACTGTCGGCTCGTTCAGCTAGGACAACATTCTTGTCAACTCGTTCTGTCTCGGTCACATGTTGTTTAACCATCTCCCATGATGATTTTGAATAGCTTGCACACGCTTTACGTCTCCATGTATACATAGAAGCCTCGACCCTATCAGCCAACTCGAGGGCCTCATGTTCTGAGCTAATGTTTAGACAATCAAGTAGGTATTCGGGTGAAAACTTCCCCCCTGATGTCATATAGCGGTATATTGTATCCCCAACGCTTGTTCGTCCACACTGAAAACAAAAACAAGCAACATTTTATCACCTGTTTAATATACATATGGGTCGATTTGGGTTAAGTTTTATCTCAAAACCCATTTTGACCTGATATAAAAATGAACTTAAATGTTGAAAAATTGTAAACCTTAGGAAGAGAAGTGATGTATGTATGTGGAATTTCACCTTAGGAAGAGAAGTGATGTATGTATGTGGAATTTCCATTTCAGCTAGAATGCTACTATTGATGGCCATTGCTGCTTTGTGGATTTGATTGGCGGAATCCCGTTTTTGTCTCAAATGCTTTCGGGCCTTATCTGAGAGGCCTTCGGGGGCTACACAAGGAACCGGCAACCACCATTTCTCATCTTTCCTCTGAGGTTGAGGAATTTTTCGAAATGATCCCGTTCGTGAATTTCCCGACATGCTTCCTTGTTCCACATACCAAAATTCCGTCTCTTTGAAGCTTTCCAATATTTCCTATAATAGATAGAACAAGGGAATTGTTAAAAAAACACAAATTTAATCAAAAAATCAAATCTTGACGAGAAAAAAAAGTTCTTTCGGTCTTACTAAGAGCAATGCATCGAGCTTTTTTAATGCTGGAAGATTGATATAAATATCCGATCTTGGCCGGCTAGACATCACCTGAAAATAATTTCAATAGTTTCTAAGAATCTCATAGCAACTACTTATAAAACACATCTGAGATATCATAAAAATTTAACATTTTTTTTTGTGGGTACCTCCATGGCTTTTCCATTCTGTAAACTATGTGATGTTGGGATAAATTCAACAATGTAATCACAAACTGAGAGTAAGCAGTTCATCTCCCTTTTCCACATCATCTTCTTCTCAGGATGCAAAGGTTCTAACTTTTGATGTTGCCCAAACATAGAAGCTAGAAAGATAGAAACAAGACAATTCATTATAGCGCAATGCAGGGTACAACTCATTAATGCATCTAATAAAAGAGACAAGAACATATCAATCAGAAACCATAACACAGGAATGTGTTTGTTGACTTGTGGTGTTGCAGTATACAGCTCATCAATGCATCACACAGAAAATAAGGATTGAAAATGCATACCATAAAGATTTGTGATGGCATTAGAAACAGTAACTGCTGTAGAAACTCCTTTGCCACTGCCAGACATGTCTTCTCCCAGTAGAAGTTTTGCAAATCTTTCTTTCATCATTTCAAGCTCTGTTTCAAAAAAATATAAATTACAACTCTTCAAAAAGTGTATTTTTTTCTCATTTCTAGGGGATTTTGGGATGTGTGTTTGAGCTGATTATTGTGATTTGAAATTTCCATAAAGTCTATATAACTATTTAAGAAAATTATTAATAATTACATTAGATTTTGCAACATATGATACCAATTGGAAAGATGTTAGTGTTGATTTTCAAGAAAATTTCATATAATGTGAAAATTCAAAGCATTTATTTCCTTTTATTGACTCATAATTGACATGATTTTGTAAATGAAAATGGTAGATAAACTAATTCTAATGCAATAAAATTATAAAAACTCACCCAAATCCATAGGCTCATGATTCTCAAGCTTATCTTCTGTTTCAAACTTGTGGGTTGGTTTCCTCAATCCAAATCTTGATAGGGCTGGCCGGTAAGGGGATCTTCCGGTGGCCGGCCAGGATACCGGAGATTGTGTCTCCGATGAGCAGCTATTAAGATCATCCGTTAATTGTTCAGAGAAAGCTGAAGTCTCTGAGTTAGTTCTATAGTAAGCAAAAGAATTGCCACTAAGTGTTGAATTCACTGTGGGTGATTGATCATGTACATGATCATGATCATCATCAACTGCTCCTTGATCCATTGACGAAACCGTCGACGACTCGAACCCCAGATCAGAAACCTCTTCAAAATCCTCTAATTTCTCCATTTTACCAATCTTTGTCCCTACAAACTTTAAATTACCAGTTGAAATTAAGTGCTGCATTTATACAAACAGTTGGTGTGCAGTATAAGCTTTCAATACTTTATCAGAAAAATAATAACCATGGAATCAAAAACTACCGGGGAAAATACTTGAATTTAAGAATTTAAACACAATCTTCATAAAGAAAAAGTAAAAAACAAAAAGAAATCTCGAAGAGTCACTGTTATCTGAACTTACAAATCGCAAATTTAAAAAAAAAATAAATAAATAAAGCTAACGGTTAGATTAATTCAAAATGAAAATACTAGCATAAAAAGGAGATGAAAGCTTTTCAGAGTTACATTACCTTTATACAAAATCAATACGTTCGAATTTGAAACAGTTCCCTCTTAATCGCAACAATATTAATAATAATCAATATTCCGATTCCCCTTTTCCTTTTTCCCAAAAAGGAGTTCAGAGGCGTGCTAATTGAACAAAAAGGCTAATCCAATTGCAGGTGTTGGATCAGTTTGATCACAAATGCGAGCATTTTGAACGAAATCAGATGGTGAATTGAGTGGAATCAGAATGGTGGGAAGAAGATGGTGGATGATAATATGAAGTTGTGATTCTTATGAGAGTAATAACGATTGATTGATTTGAAGAAGAAGAAGGTTCTATACAACTTAAAAGGGGTGTCATGATGTTAAAATAAAGGGTTTTGCTTTTTACAGAGATGAAGTTGACGAATCTTGGCTTAAATTAATTTCCATCAGTAATAAAGAAATACATTGAAACCAAATCATTACTTTTTGGTCACAATGATTGAGTAGATAATGTTTGAGATTTGAGTTTAAATATTTGTGTTTTGGATGTCAAATATAACTTTTTTTTTAACTTCTATATTTTCTAAGATAAATACTATAACATTGGATGATTTGAAATTTTAACCTTTTAGTTACGGAATACATTACTTATCCATCAAAATATCTTTTTAAGATCTGGATGTGAAATATTAAATATGGAAAATAAAATGGAAGTAAATATTAACTTTGGATTTTTGTTTGATTTAATTTTTATTAAAACTACCTGGTTAAACTCGCGTTTTGCGGCGGGTGTCGGGTTGATTGCTAATAAAATCTAAACAAAAACGTAATAATAGGTTCGATTCGTCACAGTAACACAACGGTTACGATAGTCGCTATAGGCCACGATGGCGATCATGATTATAACACTTTTTTCAAAAAAATTATATACGAACATTGACAAAAAAACTAAGAACATCCGCATGCTTCGTTTAAAAAAAAGCTAACAAACGAAAGTCATTAAATGAATTAAAAAACTAAACGAGTTAAAAGCGTATATTTTATATAGTATAAGGAGTGAAAATAAGGGAAAAAAAGCAAGACGTGAAAAGAGTTCACCGGAATGAATATTGTTCAACCATATTTTTCTTTAATCTATATTATAATAAGCAGTTAAATTTTTAATTTTTCTATTTTAAAATTTCAGTATCAAAAACCAATAAATGATATAGTATTTTGCTTTTTTTTCTTATTTTAATTAACCAAATATCGTAAAACAATAATTTATTTTTGAATTTTTTATAAAAAATAATGATTTAATTAACTTACCCCACACTCACACTCATACAGAATAATCTGAATTCACAAAAACTCGTACATTTTACTCTTTTGCAGTTTTTAGTCCCTCTTGAGATTCAAGAAATTTTATGTTAAAAGGAGCTCGAAAAAAGATCGGGTAAAAAAATCGTTGAAACATGTAATGTAAACACAATTACATTGCATCTTAGTAAAAATAAAAATTTTACACTAATAAAAAGTTACAAGCATAACATATATTATCAAAAAAGTGCTTTTCTTTTCACATGTGAGCCAATATCAAGTAGAGTTTTCCCGTTCACCTCTCGGTTGATTTTAGATATGTCTCTTGTACACGTCTAGGTGTGCATTGGAGTTGTATTTTTGCCTATGTTTTAAACCTGGTTAACGAAGGGTGGACGACACCCATCTAGCAGCCTCGCCGGAAGGGTAATCCACGTCGACAATATCATCTTTTTTTTCGGAAGTGAAGCGGGAGGTGGTCAATGATGGAGTGAAGATTTTGTGAAGAGTACGAGAGGAGATAAGAAAGGAGAGGAGCGGGAGGGCGGGAACACGGTCCCCTCTATTGAAACCAATGATTGGGTGAGTTGGAGGAGGGGACTTTTCACTCCATAATGTCCACCCTAATGGATGAATAAATTAAATAAAAGTTCATATGTATTTTGAATTGTGATCATTTTCGAAAGATAGAGGGCTTATATGATAAAATAGTGAACATATGACCTTTTAGGTTTGTATATGGTTTTGATGACAAATCACATTACAAATAATTTTTCACATAATGAATCTATTAAAATAAACATTAATAGTAAGGGGTTAAAGGAAAATTATAATAAACATTAAAATAATTTCCGGTACATGGTTTAGGTAATCATGTATGTGGTTTCGGGTAATCGGGCCGGGTATTACCTAATTCTATACCTGTCTCATAGCTACGAAATATTTTAAAACTAATCTTATATCCGTCGGTTTTCGTGTGTACGTCGCGGGTTTTTGATATACCTATTGGGTTGGGTTTTTTTGCTATCCCAAATTATAACAGAATTATGTTTACAAAAGTATAAATTTTAGGAACTAGATTTTACAATGAGTTAAATAAAAAATACAAACTTATTCTGCGAATATAAATATAAAATAAAAAAAAACTAAAAAAAAAATAAAAAATTAGAACTTATTCTATCATATCTGTTAATTTAAAAAACGGAAAGTTTGACACTAAACAAAATGTAGATTAAAAAAAACTACACAGCACAGAACGTGGTTCTAAATAAAATATATAAATTACATAGACGTGCTTAGCATCAAGTTTGAGTTTATTGGAAAAAAAAAACAGATAATTTAATTATGAAAACGTTGAGTTATGCTCTTGTGATGGAATTTGATGTAATAAATTAAAAAAACGCATTTGAATGCTAAATATTAAAAAAAATAACAATAAAATATAAACAAAATGATTGTAAAGATTTTCATTAATATGAGTTATACGTCTTCATTAATATGTTTGCTTGTGCTTGCGTTGCGTGTGGATACTTGTACACAGTTCCTTCATCCACTATACGAATGAGTCTTTATACTTCTATAAAGGTTTGATTTTTTTTTAATTTATTTATTTTTATTTTTTATTTTTTATTTTTTATAAACTCCCTATGATTGTTCATGTTTCTTATTACTTGTAAACCAAATAATTACTTGGTGGTGGAAACAAAAACTTTATGTCTTTATCTATTTTCGTAAATGGGTCATTTTGATATTTTAAAAAGAACAAAAGGCCCAATTCATTTTCCAATGCTGAAAGCCTGAAACCGTTACAATTTGCTATTTTGCGTTCTCCCTTTTTGGCCCATTGTGTTGTCGATGGCTTTTGAATTTGGACTAGGCTTTTCGTGATCATGCTTGAAACAATTTTGCCATATTTCTGTTTGAGAAAGAGTGCTAAAACGAACCGAACGTTCAGCGAACAGTTCGTGGACCGTTCGACAGAAAGTTCGTTTATTTTCCTTCGTTTAATAAATAAACAAACATGAATCAGAAATTCCGTTCATTCATTTATGTTCGTGAACATTCGGTAATGTGTTCATTTATGTTTGTTTGTGTTCGTTGTTCTTTAAAGGTTTTTATATTTTATCAATTAAAAAAATTCGTTAATTGTGTTTATGATAATTATGTCAAGTATGTTGAGATAATTATGTCAATCGTCAAGTACTTCATGTTTATTTTTGGTGAATTTTGTGTAATGTTAATTTGAGATGAAAATGCTGAGTTTATTCTCAAATGAATTTGTGTTAGTTTGTGTTCATTTGTGTTTGTTTACGTTCATTACATAATTTTCAGACGAACACGAACATGGTCATTTCCTTATTGAACCAAAAACACGAACATGAAATCTCGTTCGGTTATGTGTTCATGAACAGTGTGTGAACAAGAAATTTCCTTAAACACACTTAGGAGTTTGTTTTCTACCGTAAACAGAAAGTCTCCACCATGACATTTTACAGAAGTCCACCAACTTGCTCCAAACCGTCTCTTCATAACCTCTTTCCATAGTAACAACAACTTCTTTCCCTCCTTCCCTAATAACCGCCTGCAATCATGTTTATAAAACATCAATGAAAACATTCATAAATATAACACTTTGAAGAATTAGAATACTTACATTTGGGATGAACTTGAGGCCAGTTTTGATCTCTCCTTTGTATGTTTCATCATCAAGGACCACATTGTATGGTTTTGGTGTCAATTCTATGACTCCATTCTCATTTCCTTCAACAAGTATTTCATCAAGATAAACCCTAAAAACAAGTTTAATATATATAATTAGGACATTTTTTTAACTTAAGACCGATGGTGGTTTAGTGACAATTTTGAATAGAGTTGTGGTAAACATTACTTAGCTTCACCGAAAAATCCAGTATCGTTGTGGAATAACTCTTTATCCATGATTCTTAATCCTAGATGTGTCAACTTCTGGCATTCATACATCGACAACTCGAATGTTAATTTCTCATTCCAAGATACTTTGTGATGATCGCCCTTACAAGATTTGCTTTTATGATGTTGGATGCCACATTCGATGATGACATAGTACCTTGGTTTACCTTTAAAATAAACATGTAAGCCGATAAATTATCGTTCATCCTACAAAAAATAAACTTTTAAGAAGACATCTAATGCATAAAAGGAAGAATACCTATGAGATTGGTGCGTCTAATGCCTTTGGCACTCTCAAGAAAAACCTCCAATATTCCACCTTTCATGATGATGTGAAAATGGGATTAAAATATTGATCATATAATTTTTCTACAAGGGGTTACTTCTTCCTAACATTAATAATTAATATGTTACAAGTCATTATTGTAGTATTTATTACATCATTTATTCCATTTTGTGCGACTGTTTTTCTCTTGTTGCAATTGTATAACGTCAAACTATCATGTTTCATCAGAATTGGACCCCACCCATGGGTCGGATCCACCCAACTGGATGCAAGGCGCCAACCCATTTGTTGATGGGCAATTTGAAGAAGTTACTTGATAGTGGCTAAGTGGGGCTGAAGAACAGGAGGGAACTAATTGCTTAGTTTACATTTAAATCGCTATTTCATGCTTGTTTATGTTGGTCTTGTTTTTATGTTGTAGAGATTTCAGAATTGTATTATGTATTTGGAGACATTTCCCCTCTCGAATCGGCCCGATTATCACTAGTTGTTTTCCCTGGATTTTCCGGGTTCTATCATTTGGTTTCATTACCGGGAAATAGTGGAGAAGATGACCCGGAACTCACTATCACCAAATCAGACGGTTGCGCTCGCTGCTCAATTAGCAGCAATTACAACCTGATTAGATTCTCTAGTAGCCCTGAAGGAGGATATTGCAGTGATCAAGGCTTGGATGGTTGACGCAGAACCAGAGGTTGACGAGGGCCTCGGGATGAACTTCAAAGCCCATTGACAAATCTAGTACAGGAAGACTAGTAAGAAAAGCGAACAGATTTCAAAAAGGAAGATACCCATGAATAAAGAACGGAGGCAAATTCTACTAAACCGGGTTCTTTCCGGGCTATATTGGGATTCGGGTTAGAGACAAGACGGGTTAAAGATCCAACCACAGTCTTCACCTTCGGATGTGGCAGGTCTAGTGTACCCACTGCATGGCCTTCATCAAAGGTACCCGCCACACTCATGGCTCTTCCGGATATTAAAAATTGGGAAATCGACCTGCAATCACATTCAATTTTAGCTCATCAATGGGTCTATGAAGTGCATCAGCCTATAATTGAATGGCTTATCGCTTGGTGCAACCATCCATTGAAAGAAGCAACTCCGAAAAATCATGACTTATTGGCGCATCAATTCTCTTATTTTTGACTTGAGGACAAGCCGCTTCTCCGGGCGGGAAGTATTGATACAAGCCCAGATCCACATTAGAATTGGACCTCACCCTTGACCCATGGGTAGGATCCACCCAACTGGATCCAAGGCGCCAACCCATTTGCTGATGGGTAGTTTGAAGAAGTTACCTGGTACTGGCTCAGTGAGGCTGAAGAATAGAAGGGAATTAACTGCTTTGTTTACATTTAAATAGCCATTTCCTGCTTTTTTATGTTGGCCTTTTTTTTATGTTTTAGAGATTTCAGAATAGTATTATGTATTTGGAGACATTGCCCCTCTCGAATCGGGCCGATTATCACTAGTTGTTTTCCCTGGATTTTTCAGGTTCTATCATTTGGTTCCATTGCTGAGAAATCGTGGAGAAGATGATCTGGAACTCACTACCACCAAATTAGACGGTTGCGCTCACTGCTCAATTAGCAGCCATTGCAGCCCGATTAGATTATCTAGTAGTACTGAAGAAGGATATTATAGTGATCAAGGCTTGGATGGTTGACGCAGAACCGGAGGTTGACGAGGGACCTCGGGATGAACGTCAAAGCCCATTGACAGATCTGGTCTAGGAAGCCTGGTTAGAAAAGCAAACATATGTCAAAAAGGAAGATACACGTGATAAAAGGATGGAGGCAAATTCTACTAAACTAGGTTCTTTTTGGGATTCGAGTCAGACACAAGACGGGTTGACGGTCCAACCACTGGCTTCACCTTCAGATGTGGCCCGTAGAGTGAGCTACTCTTGCTTCGATCATGTATCGGTATTGCTAAATTGTTCTTTGGCTTGAGGACGTGCCAACCCGTACACATGGAGGAGGCAATGTTGTTCTTTGACAAAGGATGGCGCGGGGCGATTGAAGACATGGTGGTTTGTGGAGGTCCTTTCTTTGGAGACTTCCAATGGCGACTTTCTGTTTACGGTAGAAAACAAACTCCTAAGTGTTTTTAGACAAAGGATTGCGCAGGGCGATTGAGGACCACTGGCTTCACCTTCAGATGTGGCTCGTAGAGTGAGCTACTCTTGCTTCGATCATGTATCGGTATTGCCAAATTGTTCTTTGGCTTGAGGACATGCCAACCCGTACACATGGAGGAGGTAGTGTTGTTCTTTGACAAAGGATTGTGCGGGGCGATTGAGGACATGGTGGTTTGTGGAGGTCCTTTCTTTGGAGACTTCCAATGGCGACTTTCTTCCTTTGTATTCAGCAGTAAAGGCTTCATCCTATGCCTTTGTGGCCTCGAGGGCCCAATCTTGAGTGCTACAGGACCACATTTTACGGGACATTGGCATATATGGTATGGATTCTGATTATGTTTATGCTTTGGCTTGTCTTCGTGATATGATTCCAAACTTCAACTTCAGTGGTTTCACTAACAAGGAAACCGCCCCCATAAAGCGAACATGCATTGCCGAGTGCCCTTTTAGTAAAGTTGTCCAGGACATGGAAGTACACTTTGACATGACAGTTAGATAAAAAACCGTTTTTGAGTATCTACGAGCACCAAATGCTCAAGATTTTCTTCTTGCTATCCTTATAGATGGGCTAGGCCAACATATGTCTCCAGTGGATTATCATACTATCCTTAAATATCGCCTCATGATTCCCCTTTTTTCGTTTGATGAGATATGCCATGTTTATCGCAAGGCGTGTTTGGACTCATTTGGGGAGCATGCAGTACATTGTAGAGAGCTCCCCGGGCTCAAGTACCGATAAATTTGGTTAGGGACGCTCTTTTTGACATTTTCAGGCGTGTCGCGATTTCTGCTAAGAAAAAAGCACCGGTAAATTTCTTGACCGACCATTAGAAAGAAGATCAACACTTAGACCAGCGGAAATTTTGGTCTTTGGATGGATATGAGGTAAACACGCATGTATAGATCTAACAGGGTTTCCCCTCTTGTGGGCTTAGGAGTAGTGCTTTCATGGTGGGTTAGGCTGCTTTAAAAGCTGCTTTCATGCAAAGTAGAGGTGGGCAAATAAACCGGTCCGGATATTCAAATCGGTCCAAAACCGGAAACCAGTTTAAGGCAAACCGGTTTCAACCCGTTTTAAACCGTCAGTTCCTAACCGGGTTGGGGGTTTCTGAGTCTAACCGGTTTAACCCGAACCGGTTCAAGCAAACTGGTTTACTCGCTAGGCAAAAAATAGCCGTTACATAACGGCTATATGGCCGTTGGAACGATTTTGAGCCGTTTTTTTGACCATTTTGCACCCATAAAACACTATAAATAGGTGTGGAGATGTTTTGGTTTAATCACACCTCTCTCTACATTCTCTAATATCTAAAACCGCTCTCTAAATGCTCTCAAACGCCTCTAAACTCTTGTTTTCCAATTTTCTAATTTTATTTTGTAATGTTTTGTAATTTCTGAACTTCCCGAAGTTGAATAAACGTTGAACTTTATGTTTTATAATTGTTATATATTTTTTTATAAATTATTCGAATTTTATTGATTTAAAAAAAAACAAACCGGTCTTAACCCGTTTTGATAGGGTTAGGGATTTCATGTGTATAAACCGGTTTTGACCAAACGTTGACCAAACTGGTCCGATTCGGTTTTAAAAAACCGGTTTGTGCACCTCTAATGCAAAGTGACCAAACACGAGAAAGCGTGTCTTGACAACCAACACGTGTTTATTCCATTTGCATTTGATACTTTTGGTTTTCCTTGCGCTTGAGGCTGTGGAGCTACTTAGTTGAGTCCAACGGGTCATGCATAATAATGTTATGACCTCAAGATATATGAATTTAGTTTTTAAAAGTGTTAGTTTTGCTATCAAAAAAAGGTTAGCGACGTAGCTTGTTGACCCTTCTATGTTGATATATTAAAATAAAGTTGATCGATAATTAGAAGAAAAAAAAATATTATTGGCATAAGTTAGTATCTTTTAAATGACATGAAATTGGTTAATGGCGTGTGCATGTTTAATTGTATACATAAAATACAAATAACTTGCATTTTATTAAAAAAATAAAATACCGCGTGCCTGTCACACCCCGTCTCAGGCAACACTGGGCGTGTGCGAGCTCGATTGGTATCACCTGCTTTGATTTCAGAGTCTTTGTAAATACAGCGGAAGTCTTCCTTGAAAGGATCGTTTCAACATTCTTTCAAGCTCAAGGGTTGTATTGGTAAATATTAAAACTCAGTTGGAAGACAAAAGTTTTATATTTACTTTATAAACATAGGGTTTTAAATAACTTCCTTTATTTGATTACAAAACATGGTTTGAAATCAAATACATATTAACCACTGGAAATAGTACGACCCAGAGTTGATCAATTCCCTGGTCCTATCTCCTTTTCATCTTTTCAGGATTTCCCTTTACACGAGGCCTGAGAATCCTACGTGCATTCCATCCTTTTCTTTTCATGAGTCAGATTTCATATTTGCCCGCCTTTATTCCTTTTTCCATCATATTTTATTGATTTCCTAAAAACATTTTGAAAACGAAACATCAGCGCGAACGCCGGTGAATACAATTATCTTGACACTAAAAAGCGTTTGGCACAAACAAGTATTAATTTGATAATCACAACTTCATTGTTCAATCTACACATTCAGCAGGCCTTTATGTCCTGACTATTGCACCACTGTATACACTGGTATTATGTCTTTATAACAACGGGGACTCATGTCTCCTCATTTGTTAAAAAGGGAAGTACCAGCCGCGATCCGAGACTTTCACCCGTGACCCGTGTATCCCTTGCAAGTTTTACGTATACTTATAGCCTGAATGCTTACACGTAGGTGAACGTTGAACATTATTCCCTTAACCTTCATTTGGCCATTTTCGTAACCAAAATGTTTAACACAAGTTTTCAGAGAGATAAAGTATTCACCTTGTTTATAGGAATGAGCCTCTAGAGTCGAAAGTTTATAGTCTAGCTTCTAATATTGATTTCTCTAGCGTACAGCACTTCTACAAGCGTTTCTTCTTAATCCGGGAACTAGAATGAGCGGGAGTTGGACCGGGATCGTCGGGAGTGGTCTAGGTAGCTCTTGGAACAAGATTTGGAAGTTGGATTCGTGTTTTGGGATGAGAAACTAACTGAGATCGATGGGCTATTTATAGGGGTGAATCTGGGTCCGTAGAGGACCGTTATGTATGGGCGTAGCGGTCCGCTACCGCCCACACATGACGTCAGCCCTATACGTCCCATTCTGATTGGACCGTACCTCGTTTTACGACTAGCGGACCGTTATGAGGGTCATGACGGTCCGTTATGGGTGCTGAGTCACAAGACACGTGACTGATTTCATGGCAGTGCAAGAAGCAAACATGTGTCTCAACTTCTACAGCAGAAGCAGAATACATTGCAGCTTCAAGTTGCTGTGCACAAGTCATCTGGATACAAAACCAAATGATGGATTATGGGATGACTTTCATGGCAACTCCCATTCACATTGACAACATGAGTGCTATATCAATCACAAACAATCCGGTGCAGCACTCCAAGACAAAGCACATTGACATCTGGTATCACTTCATACGGTTGGATTGCGGCTAGCGGACCGTTATGAGGGTCATGGCGGTCCGTCACCCAACCCTGACGCATAGCGAACCGTTATGGGATTTGATAGCGGTCCGCTATCTACCTAATTTTCTTATTTTTCAAATTTGACCCTAGACTTCTGATATTCATATATTTATAGTCCCCAGGGTTTGTAGCTTGACTAAATCTTGGATATTTTTGTGGGGTATTACAGTGCCTACATAAAAGTAATTTCATTAAAATTTAAGAGTTTACTTAAATACAAGTTTTAAATCACAAGGTTTAACCCTTTAAAATATATGGTTGACTTTTAAACCAACTTCCTCCCCCCTCGGAATTTTTAAACGATCATAACATTTTCATATGTTAATATTTATTAAAAAAATTACTCCATAAAATCGAGCATTTTATTCTCTTTAATTTGAGTATGATATTGCTATATTGTTTTTTAATTTAAAAAATAATTATACGTGATTATTCGTTTTACCAGTGTCTGTGTTAGTGTGTTGTGTTTCCTGCCGCATCGCGCAGACACCCCTCTAGTATATATATGATGGGAAAAAGATCAGATGAAAATCAACTTTAAATGTAAAACCAATAAACTAAATTTTGACCACATTTATTATAATTAATAGGATGATGACTTTTCCATTATTTTATTGTTTTACACATCATGGTTGCCATCAGGGCCGGACCTACATAGCCCGGAGGGGGTTCACCGGAACCCCCCGAGTTTCGAAATTTATATAGAACGGTATGTAAAAACACTGGGGTGAACCCCTTAAAAAATATAGAGTGAACCCCTTGAAAAAAATTCTTGGATCCGCCACTGGTTGCCATCTTTACCGTAGGATCATCAAGCAAGGTCTATGCAATAATTGTTGAGCCTCATGAATTTTTTACTGGTGTCACAATTTTTAAACTTCATACGTTTGGGTCGGGATAGAACTTTTGTTATTGAATTGAGTAAGTTGGGATTTTTAGCAACATGTCATAATGCATACATACATATTTAAGCACAAAAAATTGTAAGGATCCAACTGAAAGTAATGGAGAAAGTTTCTTTCAAATTCTATTTCTTTTATGTCTGTTATGATTACATAAAAAAATTATTTAAGCTAGATTCATTGATTGTTTAAATTGTTAATAAATCACGCTCAAATATTACTCATATTCACAAATGAACATCAAATGACACGATTGTAGGTGTGTGTAAGGGTTAACATTGTATCTTTTAAACGGCATCAAAATTGATCAATGGCATGTGAACAGGCTTAAATGCGAGGTTGACGTATCTGTGGGCGACCCATGTGTGGTATCCGTTGTTGCGAAGCTCTAGAACAAATGATAGACCAGGATTCGGCTTCTTGTGTGTGTCAAGTGCTTAAAGCTGCCGGCACCCTCCTCAACGCTTGTGGTTTGGTTGGGGGACGGACCTACTTCATCATATTTAATTTTCTAATTATTATAGTAAATGAACACCTCGATGATATTGGCCTAGCAAACGCGTAGGACAATTCTTCCAATCCTAATGCATGCAATCAATGCTACCGAGCATTCCTGGAATGCCATGTCTAGTTTGATGCACATCGTACAATAGAGCAATGTCGTGGCTAGTTGGCCTTCGTAAAAATTCATCACCGTATAAAATAACAATAGCGTTGCAAAAATATTCAAGATATTCACGTGAGATCCTAGCAGACATAGCTAAATATTCGTCGTATGCGTCGGGCGAATTACCTGTGGCGAGTTGACGGATTGCCGATGTGCATTTTTGTATTGGCTTGAAACTTGCTTTCATCCTCCTATCAAACTCTTCTTGAAACCATTCAAAGTTGTTACGAATGTTTTCAACAATTCGTAGAAATAAATCTCGAGACAACCAAAACCTATTCCTAAACATCTCGCCTTTGTATTTTGGGTTCTCGACAAAATAATCGTTCATAAGAACATTATTAGCCTCAACACGATTACGTTTCAAAATCCTTTTCCTTGAACTTCCCGTTTCTTCAACCTCGTCGACGTGCTCGACGAGAAGGGTAAAAAATTCTACCCCGTCCGATTAAGAACTACTAGAAGAGGATGAAGATGAGGGAATAATGTAGTTGTGATACATTTTGGTATGTTTGATTTGGTTGAGAAAATGGAATGGAATGAAATAGTATGGAATGGAATGAAATTTGTTAGTTTAGATTGGTATATTTATAGGGTAAATTTTTTATTTATTTATTTTTATTTTAAACTGAACTAGCCGTTGGCTAGTGGGGGCCCACAACAAACGTTCCAATTTTTGCTCCACGCCATACGGCGAGCTCACGCCGTGAAAACGTGCCACGCCGAGAAAAAAAGGAGGATGGGGCGGTGTTTTGCCTCAAGCCTTGTGTCGTTTTGGGCTCACGCCGAGTACACCCCTCCCACCCTTATTGATCAAAATCATAGTTAGGTCAAATTCCTTTCCAAATAATGATTCAATCTTTTTGAACACCCCAATAGTGTTGTTAGTTTCTTACACACCAATTAATTAAAACTCCATGTTGGGTTATTCTTGACCAGTTTCAAATAATTTTACCAACATATAAAGGCCAAATCTTAGTTAGATTTTGAAATTAACTTAACTAACAAGTTCCAAACGTTGTTTCTAAGTTATATATAACTAGGGTGTTCATAAACTGTTGTAACCTACAGAACCGCCAGAACCGCCAAAACCGTACGTCCAAACCAAAGCAAGTCAGTCGGTTTGAGATCAAACGGTTCAGTTTTGGTGGTTTGCCGGTTTAATGGTTCGATCCAGTTTGAAACTTGGAAACGGCCGTGTAAACCGAAATGGGCGATTAAATTTTATTATGTATACATATATATAAGTATTAGAATCATGGACCATTTTTATCATTTTAAAACTTCTAATACAAACTACTGATTTTGAAGAAAAAGTTGGTTCAAGCCGTCAAAATTGAACTGGTAAAATAGGCCAACCCGGCCGGTTTGATTTGTCGTTCTCTGAAACCGTAGTTAGCCGTTCGACCCAAAATGTTTGTCAAAACCGCCCAAATCAAACCGTGAACACCAAAATTAGGTTTAGCATCATTATTAGTTAAAACCCCAATCTCTACCAAAGGCTTGGTGTTTTGATGCTTACATAAGCTTTGAATAACCGTAAGATGATGTTTAAGCAACTCTTTTACCTTCAATTTTTAAGTAACACTTTTACTTTGGATTTTTGACAAAGTGGATTTTAGAAAATTTAAAATTACCGAAAAGACAGTAAAAGTGGTACTATCATCATGTTTTGGTGAATTCATGGGCGGCTCAAGGGGATTTAAATAAAGCAAGCGTTTTGGGTCTCCAAATTCTAAATGATAGGTAGGTAATTTGGGATTATTGACGGTGAGGTTCGTAGTCTATATAATTATGCATACACACATAGGAATCATAGATCAAAAGTATTATTATTTTTCTTATAAAAAGGACATCAATTTCATTATCTACTTTGGCCCTAAAAAGCTTGAGAGGCTTGGTGATTGACATCATAATATTGAGTTATCCCAAATGTATACCACAATCTGATTAAATATGACGATTAAATAGCATGAGGAAACCCTAAAACTAACTGAACAAGACGTAAACACTCATTTTTATATGTACATAATAGTGGCGTACTAACCAACTAATTAACTACCCTAACATATCAGTTAACAACCGAATCACAGTTCTTAAGAAAATAAAACGAAAAGTTGTGTGAGTTCAAATTAATGAATTGTGGTGTGTGTAAAAGAGGGGAAATTTGGTGGTTAGCGTTTGAAATTTCAAATTTGTTACTAGTTTTTATGTGACTAATTTAGTTCCACTCGATGAGTTGATGTAAAATCATAATGTGAAATATATTTGTATTACTATTAAATGTGTAAATATGAATTTAAGAAATTTAATGGATTAATTTTCTAATTAGTTAATCATACAAAATTTCTAATTAGATAATGTGATGTGATATGGACCTTGGAATAGAGCTAGAATTCATAATATCAAACGTCGGAAAGTGATGATAACAGAATTGGGTCCATAGCTCAGTGGTAGAGCAATTGACTGCAGATCAATAGGTCACCGGTTCGAACCCGGTTGGGCCCTATTTCCTTTTTTATTCCATAGCTTAATGTATTTGCATGTGATGTCTAATTACTTGCCACTTGTATAAATAAATTTTTACGTGATAAAACATTTCAAAGCTTGGATGTAGTTGATCAACAGTTTTATAGTGATGCTATGCTACGCGACTAAAAGAACCAAGAGAAATAGTTTATATTACAACCGTCTTCGGTTACATATGCTTGGATCAAATGAACCCCTTGAAATGTAGTATTTTTTTTGTGAATTATTTCTGTTTCTCATAAAAAAACTGAATCTTTTGCATTGACCGGATGCTTGGTGTACAAAGTACAAACTAGGCCCGTAAAGAACACAAACGGATGTTTGTACGTTTAATTTTAACTGAACAATTAAAAATAAACAATAATATCCAAATCAAGGTTTAAATACCATCAGTAACATATTAAAAGTAAACAAACAGAAATAAGCAAGCATGGATGAACGTTCACAAAGGCAAAAAAACGAACGAAACATATGTTTATGTTCATTCATTTATAATTTTGATGAGCAAAAATTGTTTAATTTATGGTTTTATACTAAAAATATGAAGATCTCCATTAAAAAAACCCTTTTGAAGGGAAGGTTGACCACCCCTATTAGTCTTGCCTTGGTCTAATGTAGATTGGCAGATTATTGATCTTTTATTAGTCGGATAATCTTTATATAAATGGGTAATATTGAGACAGTAGATTACAATATAAGTTGTAGACTGTAATTCTTGGCATAATTCTCTTATCAAATTCCAAAGAAATATGCATACAACAATATCTTTATGGATGTATGAGTGACTCATAGCTTCGATGTAGTCGTCGGTGGCTTTAGTTTTCTTACAACGCCAACCTGCATTGCTGACAAAACAAGCTGCAACATGAACATAGATTAGTCCACAAGCCTTTTGTTACATGTGATGTGGGTGGGGTGGGGAGGTCCCTTATTTCTTTTCAATACCCTTTGGTTTTAAAAGTGCGTATGAGGCGCGAGGCGATTGGAAAACGCCTCGGGGCCTTGAGGCGGCGCTTCATGCACATCTGGGTCAAAATTAGTCTATATGAGGTTGATATGTAAAAAAAACCAAAGGATGAATAGATTATGAACGGTTTACTTGATAAAAAATCTTATATATAAAAGAGATGAGACAGATGCAGTTTTTGGTTGTGCATAAAGCTTACTTGGTTGTACATAGAGCAAACGCCTCACGTACGTGAAGCTCTTGCATCACGCCTTGCTCCTCGGCTTTTGGGACCAAACGCCTCGAAGCACCTCGTGCTTTTTTAAAACCAAGATATCCTTACAAATTTTGTATTCAAAGAGTTGATGATTCGATCTTTCTTTGATGACCCAATAGAAGTCATGCTTTAAAATCAACATTACCCTTACTTTTTTTTAAAAATCGGATAAAACACAAGTTTATCGATTTATAGTTGACTACTTGAAATCTCAAAAACATATGTTCTTAAAACTCTTTATGGTTTTTAGATATCTGATATGCTGTTCAATTCAACATTTTTTAAAAATTGTATGCCACCCAACCTATTGTAGTATATCAATATATGTACTATAAAAAGGAAACGGGTCAAATGGATTGGATGGGTAACATGGTTTTGAGTATCATATAGCGCATATTCAAATGCTTACGACATGCTATATCATTTTGAAAATTTTGATGAGTATTTGAATAATTTAGTTTTTGTAATCAGATTCATACAAAGCATTTACAAAATAAAATAATGGATTAAAAAATGTTGACAGGTCAACCCAACACAACCGACGTGTTTTGATCAGTTATTCAAAGATTACCCATTTTGACCCTAACCTCCGTTTTGCCACCTATACGTGGTGGTAAGGCGTGTAAGAAGTTAAGATGTGGTTACCTCTCCCTTTTTGTTGAACATCTGACCACGAGAAAAACCTCGTGCATTATAAGCAGTAGGACTATCAATCTGAGAAAAAATTATAAGAAAAGAAAGTAAATGATAAGGAGAAACTAAGATGAAATCTATGATAACTAAAATGTTACAATGAAAACACCATTTTTAAAAGTGTACTTGTGTAACAAAAGAATGAGTATCGATTAACATGCTTATTCCATAATAAGTAATGTGGCAAATGTATGATAATTTTCGGTGGTTGTCAGACTAGAGCGTTAACAAACATTATATAAGTAATGATATTCGATACTTACCACATATAACAACCAATCATCTGCTCTAAAGTCCCTATGAAACCACATCCTGAAAGGGCAAGAAAGAGAGGTATTTCTGATGGTGTCCAATCCAACAACAAGGTTTATTATTATTATTATTTTTATTTTCTTTTCATTCCTTCTCTATTAGTTATCTCCGTCTATGAAAATAGTTGTCTAAATATCCTTTGGTATGAACAAAATAAAGTAAAATTGTGGACCATGACCAAATGGCACCAAGTTGTAATAATGACAACCCACAATTAGGTAGATCCGTAGATGTAATTTTGTAACTTGCAAACTTCACATAAAAAGAAATGTTGCAATCTGTATCTCCTGAAAAGCAAATATTCCCATGTCTCGTGAAGATGGAACATTTTTTTACAGAAAGTTTCCAAGTTAAAATTACTTACTTTAGCCCACAAAATTTATTTAACTTTTGATTATTTCTTTTCACCAGCCTATTGTCTAACCAAAAAAATTGACCCAACTAGTTTGCCCTCAGTAAAGAGATGTTACTACAAGGTTTATCAAGGGGGGTCACTTTTTAAGGAAACTTCAGTTTTTTGACCATAAAATAAGACATGTGGGCAAAAGATGATCCAGAACTTGAAATCAAATTAGCAGAACTAGAGGAATTCATCTGAATCAAATTATGCTTAATGTTGTAAAACTTTAGAGCATTAATTAACTTACGAATGGTCCAGACTAATAGAAGATGGAATTATGCCCTCTCTACGGTGTGGATTCAGACTGATTTGAATGAATAGCATATCTGAGATGTATGCCCCTACACACCTGTTATTTGCATTCACAATTATCATAACTACAAGATGCCTACAAACTAGAGGTGGCCACTTCAACCCATTTACATACGGGTGGGTCGATTTGGGATGTGTTTAATCTCAAACGGGTCAAATCAAATAATTATCTAAGAGATAATGTTGGTATAGAGCAGAAACAATATCGAAGAAATAAATGAAACAAACAAATTGCAGCAGGGAATTCGTTTTATTCACTGAATTTTTTAGTGCATACAACCACAGCCTTTTGGCTTACTATTTAAAGGAAAAGAATGGCAGAAAATAAAGCAACAAATACTGAAGACTCGGATGACATAACAACCCATCCGTTGCAACTTATTCAATACTTAAACATGAAAATAGGAACTGATAAAAACACGTGCAAAAGGCTGCATGCAGGCTAACGGTAATTCCCTGCTGACTCAGTTTGGATCACATTTTATCATCCTCCCTTGATCCAAACTCCATTAATCCCACTTGTGTCTGAAATAAGCAAGCTTCTCCATTGTTAAGGACTTAGTTAGAACATCTGCCACTTGATCATGCGTAGAACAATACTTCAGACTAACTTCCTGTTGTTGAACTTTTTCCCTGATAAAATGATGCCTCAATTCAATATGTTTGGACCTATTGTGCATAATAGGATTCTTTGACATGTTAATAGCTGATTGATTGTCACACTGGATCACAGTTGGTTCCTTTTGCTCGAATCCAAGATCTTGAAACACTCTTCTTAACCAAATTGCTTCACATGTTGCAGCAGTTGCTGATATGTATTCAGCTTCTGGACTTGATAAGGCGACTGTGTGTTGTTTCTTTGATGCCCATGCTATAGCTCCACTGCCTATAGAAAACACATAGGCTGATACACTCTTTCGATCATCAGCACAGCTTGCCCACGAACTGTCACAATGACCCATAAGCTGCATACTTTGAGACCTGTTATACCAAATTCCCAGATTTGTTGTACCTTCCACATACCTTAGGATTCTTCTGGCTGCACCCATATGAATTCTGGAGGGATTGTGCATAAATCTAGATACTACACTTACTGCATAGGCCATATCAGGTCTTGAGTGAGTTAAGTAAATTAGGCCACCCACGAGACTTCTAAACATCACTTCATTAGCCTTTTCTGCCCCATCATTCATCATCAACTTATCATTATAGTTCATAGGAGTGGCTTCAACATCACAGTTTTGCATTCCAAATCTTTTTAGAAGTGTTTGAGCATACTTCTCCTGACACACGTGAATTCCAGAATTGGTCTGCTTCACTTCTAGACCCAAGAAATATTTGAGTAGACCCATGTCAGTCATCTCAAATGTTTGCTTCATCCCTACTTTGAATTCCCTAATCATGTTGTCACACGAAGAGGTGCAGATGATATCATCAACATACAAGCATACATAAATGAAGTTACCTGCATTATTTTTCTTCACATACAGTGTAGGTTCATTGATGCTTTTCTCATACCCATTTGACTGAAAGTAGCCATCAATCTTGGCATTCCAGGCTCTAGGAGCCTGTTTGAGCCCGTACAAGGCCTTGTTCAGTTTGTACACCATATCAGCTTTTTCTTGAATTATGAACCTTCTGGCTGCTCAACATAAATATCTTCAGTTAAGTCTCCATTAAGGAAGGCAGACTTAACATCAAGTTGATGAATCTCCCACCCTTGGTGAGCAGCCACTGCAAGTAAGACTCTTATGGTTTCAAACCTTGCAACTGGTGCAAAGGTTTCCTTAAAATCAATCTCATACTGTTGAGAGTATCCCTTAGCCACTAGCCGGGCCTTGTGTTTCAGAAGTTCTCCATCAGGACCTAGCTTATTTTTATACAGCCATTTAACACCAACCAGATTCCTTTCAGGAGGAAGTGTAACAAGTTCCCACGTATTACTCTTTTCAATAGCTTGTAGTTCAGCTTCCATTGCATGCTGCCATTCCTTATGTTTGACTGCTTCTTCAAATGAATTAGGGTCCGAAGTGGTAAGAGCAAATTGACAAGTCAACATGTCATTTTCATCTTCTGATGGACTGTCACCTGTATAGTAATCTTTAAGCCAACTAGGTGTCTTACTTACCCTTTTGGAGGGTCCAACTGGGGTAGGAACCGAGGGTGTAGGTGGGGCAGTGGTTAAAGGAGAGGTGTTGTCATTGTCTTGGTTAGGTGTTTGTGCAAGGATAGTAGGGTTTGACTGAGTAGGATGGGATATTATGCTTGTAGTAGTGGTATTATCTGGTGGGTAATAGGTATCATTTGGAAATGGGTCAACAAACTGGTAGGCTTTTGAGGGTGTGTTTTTATCAGTGTTCCATACCCACTTTGCATCTTCTATAAAAACATCACGTTTTGTTGAGTACTTCTTTGTATCTGGGTTGTATAGCCTATAACCTTTGCTATGAGTGGAATATCCAAGAAAGATATTCCTCTCAGATCTATTATCAAGTTTTCTCCTTAATTGGGCAGGAACTAAACCATAAGCTATACATCCAAATGTTTTCATATGAGTAATAGATGGTTTCTTACCTGACCAGGCTTCTGAAGGTGTTGGGTTCTTCAAGGCTTTGATTGGGGATCTATTAATGGCATAGATAGCAGTAGCCACACCTTCAGCCCATAATTCATTTGGGAGGTCCTTGTCTTGCAGCATACTCCTGGTCAGGTTCATTATTGTTCGGTTCTTTCTTTCTACCACCCCATTGTGTTAGGGTGTGTAGAGGATAGTCAACTCTCTCCTTATCCCTGCTTCTTCACAAAACGTATTAAATTCATTGGAGCAGAACTCTCCTCCTCGGTCTGATCTTAGAACTTTAATAGGTCTGCCACATTCTTTTTCAACCAGAATTTTAAACATTTTGAACTTTGAAAAAGCATCATATTTGTTTGCTAAGAAATAAATCCAACACATACGTGTGAGATCATCAATAAAGAGCAAATAATATAAGTTGTTACCTAGACTAGGAACCTGCATAGGTCCACATAAGTCTGTATGGATCAGTTCAAGCTTGTCTTGTGCAAGCCATGATGAGTACTGAAATGGCTTCCTTGCTTGCTTGCCAACAATACATGCCTCACAGGTTATTGACGTGGTAATGTTGGGAAGTCCCACAACCATTCCTTTATCATGCAGACTCTTTAGACCATTAAAGTGAAGATGACCATATCTGCAGTGCCACCTCAGGGACTCTTCATCTTGCTTACTTAATCTTGGATCATGGACAGTGACGAGGCTAGTAGGATCAAAAACAAACATGTTGTTTGATGCCACAGATATCTCCAAGAGTGTTTTCCCTATTTCTTTAACTTTGATTATACATTTTCCATTGTCAAAACATAAAGTATAGCCCCTTTTCATGAGTTGGCCGACACTCAGAAGGTTATATTCCAATTTGGGTGCATAGTAAACATGCTCCAAGAATTTGAAATTATTGTGGCTTGTTTGAATTTTGACAGTACCTTTTCCTTCCACATCCAACTTTTTCTTATCCCCCAAGCGAACTTCAAGTTTAAATGATTCATCAAGTGTTACAAAGCTTTCTTTGGTACCTGTCATGTGGTTTGAGCAGCCAGAGTCAATAAACCACAGCTGATTAAATGTACCAGATGTGGAGGTATCAGCCATTAGCATGAACTGATCTTCTGGGGTGGTGAAAGAAAGGTGTAAATGTTGTTCCTCTTCTTCAGCTTCAGGATGGTCTTCATTTGCAGCCACATTCACCTGAGCCTCCTCATTGTACCAACAATCTTTCTTTAAATGGCCATACTTCTTGCAGCAGTAACATTGAGGCACTTTAGATCTATCAAGGTTCCCTCTTCCTCGACCAGTACTGCCCCTTCTTCTAGAAAGGATCTTCCACCACGACCCCTACCACGTGGTGCATTGCTTTGATCATGAAACACTTGTAGAGCCTATTCATCTTGCTTTTCCGGGCTCTTGATTTTTTCAGCAGTGACTCTGCTGTTCATCCTTTGTTCCTGGGACTGCAACAGCCCCATTAGCTTTACAGGAGTAATGTCTGAGAGATCGAAGACCACCTCTATAGATGGTATAACATAGTCATACTTAGGAGACAAGCTTCTAAGGATTTTCTCAACTACCTTTTGATCAGATAGTTCTTCACCATACGATCTCTGTTGCCCAACATTGTTCATTACCCTGGAGAAGTAATCTCCCACTACTTCCTCATCATTCATGTTTAGGTTTTCAAAGGCCTTTCGTAGTCCCTGCAACTTGACTGACTGAACCTGAGAATCTCCTTGGAATTCAACACGAAGGATTTCCCAGGTCTCTTTAGCTGTATCAGCAGAAGCAATCCTTGAGAAGAGACTGTCATGCACACCCTGTTGAATTATAGTCATCGCCTAAGCATCCTTTTTCTTGATTTCTCTGTTGTCATTGGACCCATCTCCAGCAGCCGTAATGCCTAGATAAACAACCTCCCACAGGTCCTTGGATCTTAGGATGGTTTTCATGCGCAAACTCCGGTGTTCGTAGCCATCTCCTTTGAACACAGGAATTAGGGCAATAGGGTTGTTTGAGGAACTGGAAGTGGCAGCCATGGAGAATATGAACCTGGCTCTGATACCACAAATGTTGGTATAGAGCAGAAACAATATCGAAGAAATAAATGAAACAAACAAATTGCAGCAGGGAATTCGTTTTATTCACTGAATTTTTTAGTGCATACAACCACAGCCTTTTGGCTTACTGTTTAAAGGAAAAGAATGGCAGAAAATAAAGCAACAAATACTGAAGACTAGGATGACATAACAACCCATCCGTTGCAACTTATTCAATACTTAAACATGAAAAAAGGAACTGATAAAAACACGTGCAAAAGGCTGCATGCACGCTAACGGTAATTCCCTGTTGACTCAGTTTGGATCACATTTTATCAGATAACAGGTTAAAAGTCACCAATAATCCAAATTGAATGCTTACAACCTCTTAAATCCTTTTATTTTAAAATATAGATTATTATTTCAATTTATAATATTGTTTTTGTAATCCTAATTAATACATTAGTTATTTATATAAATAATGTTAAAATGGACACAAAAAAAGTGATTATGGGTCAACCCCAAGCCAATCAGACATTACCCGTTTTGGCCTATACTAAAAATGAGCCGGTTCAACCCCAACCCGTCCATCTTACTACCTCTACTACAAACCTGCTTTGCTGATGTTCATACCGCTATATTTCTTTCAAGTTCAAAAATATTTAGAAAAATAAAATCGACTGAAAGGGTCTCTCACCTATGCAAAGCTTGGTCAACAGGAAGTCTACCTTTTGCTCTCAACCAGTAACTGATACTGCAACCCATTACACATATCATGAAGATGTCACGTAAATACCATGCAATATAAGCATATACAAGAATAAACTATTGCTTTAGTAAAAGAGAACAAAAAATAACCTTGGATGCCGTGTAGTATGGATTGCATATTTTTTAGGATCCACTGGCCTGATTTCTGTGGGCCATGGGACAGAAGTTGATGTGGAAACTCCAGTTCTGTTAGTTATGTTATCATGATTTAAAAACTAAGTACTTGCAGACAGTAAAAGAAATTGTAAAAGATAATGGACTACATTAGAACTGAATTGTGTATTTAGACTGGAGGGAGAACCCTCAATATGATGTCAGAAACAAACTCTAAACTAACCTAACTCGGGCCCGGGGCTAAACATTAGTAAACCCTAATACTAATAATCTAATATCTAACACCCCTCCTCAAGTTGGGGCATAGATGCTAATCATGCCCAACTTGTTACAAATAAAACCTAAAAACATAACTGAAAAAAACTGGACTGGAACATCAGCAGGATCAGGATCAGCAGCAGGATTCTTGTAAGAAGAAGACAAAAGGAACAACAGGGCAGCAGCCAGCAGGAACAGGATTCTTGTAAAAACAAGACAGCAAGAACAAGATTATTGTAAGAACAAGACAGCAGGAACAGGATTCTTGTAAGAACAAGAACAGGACTGGAACATGTAAGCCCTGAACGGTGAACATCGGCTTCTGGGACAAGAACAGGTAAGCCATGATCGGTGAACAGAAGCTTCTGAGACAGGAACAGGATTCAGGAGCAGGAACCGGGCTGGAATCAGAACACGATCACAAACAGAACCAACTGGACTGAAACTGGGGTTCCGATGACAAATTCCGGTGAGATTCCGACGGCAGCAGGCGGTGACCGACGGTGGTCGGCGGCAGAGACATCAGGGATTAAATCGGAATCCAACGGCGACTTCACGGTTAAAATCCGGCAGGAAACTGACCGGTTACACGCGACCACTTACCGGACGAGTGGGCGGTAGTGGCGGGGTTCAGGAGGCGCGTGACTGCGAGTCAGATGGCGGATCGGTAGCGATTTCACAGGGTTTTCAAATCGGTGGTTGCTGGTGATGATGGCAGTGGCGGAGAGATGTAACTATGTCTCAAAAAAATATTTCGAGAATAAGAGAGATCGAAACAGAAACGGGAGATCTGGAAACTTGAAAACGGGATTCTGGGAAGCGATGGCGGCTAGGGTTTGTAGCAAGAGCGTTAGCTCTGATACCATGTAAAAGAGAATGGACTACTTTAGAACTGAATTGTGTAGACTACATTAGAACTGAATTGTGTATTTAGACCGGAGGGAGAACCCTCAATATATAGGAAATAGGATATCAGAAACAAACCCTAAACTAACCTAACTCGGGCCCATGGGCTAAACATAAGTAAACCCTAGTAGCCTAGTACTAATAATCTAATATCTAACAGAAATTATGACTAATTATTTCACTAGAATGTTTGTCCAGCCACATAAGGTTGCATAGCAAATCATGAGTTAAGAATACAGAATCTAACCTAGGATGATGACGAGGAAGCTTAACACCCTCCTCTAATCCATGCTCTGGCAAAAGCTGCAACAGTAAGATTTTGTAATTAAAAAAGCAGCAAAAGACTAGAAAAAAATGATCATTCAAAGTACAAAGTATTCGGTTTACTGATTCTGGGTCAGGCACAGAAGGCATTGTTTGTTCTTGGTGATCAAATCCTTCTTCTTCCTTCTGTAAGTGTACATCATAAAAAGCATTATAAGTGGGAGACGCTTATAATGAAGCAATGAATTCAAAAATATATAAACACAACAATGAACATATACAAGTTACAAACATGTATATAGCTGAAACATTGTAGGTGCAAATGAGAACATTAGGAGCGTTCTCATTTCTTGGTAATGTAACTATTTGTCTATTTACTAAATGGAGAAAGAAGATAAGCACCAATAGATTTCAAGTTTCATATTCAAGTGAAAGAAAACAAAAAAGGATTATCTGTTAGTGCAATATGTACATGAAGGAATAAAATCAACCCTATTTGCAAGAAGAAATAATCAGATTTGATGCATAGAACCCTTACATGAAAGGAAGCAATCAAAAAGAAGACAACACGCTCTTTTTGTACTGCGTTCACCCTTCTTGTAGCAACATTAGGCACATCACTTAGCCGGTCAACTTTATATATGATTGGAACTGCATATTTACACAATAAATATCAGGGTAGCATATTGGTGTCACAGTGCATACATTAAAAAGTCTATTTAACATAAGAATGTGCATGGCTTTGAATATGTGGTTTGCATATGTTAGCAATAGATTTGGGATGCATACATTTTGAGGAAAAATCAAGAGTACCAAACTCAGATGATTGGAAAATACTGTCATATTTATTATTCAATTACATAGAAATCGACTTACTATTAATGTCCCCAGCAAGAAGAAAGTGAGCATGAAAGCTATGTAAAATCTTGTGAAAATGAACAGTTTTAGATGCTGCAGCCAGCGCCTGAATAAAACCGACCATCAAGATATGTAAGCATGTAAGTATGTAAGGAGTATCTCATTATGTTATATAGTACAGGTTAATTTAGATCTGTCAATTATATTTACATAGATAAAAATATTTGATCATAAGAATATTAAAGAAGTTGTATAATATTGGTATGCTGTGAAAGTACTGAATAGATATTAAACATGTACTTGGTTAACTTGCACCCATTGTTCCATGATATATGGCCTATTGAAGTACAGATGGGCAGCCTGTTCTTAACTATCAATTCTTCTAGTTTATATAAAGAAACAATTGTGCCATGAGTTCCAATCTTAGCTAACTATGAATTTAAAATTTAAGATCTTAATTTTGTGTTAGCTAGCTATAGTTAGTCTTTGATTTGTAAATAAAGATTTCCATCCTCATAATTTCTCCAAATATTGGAGGGGAGGAAATCTAAACAGAATATATACTGTACAAAAAGATATGGTGAGCCTTACTTTCTAACAGCCTTCTAAAGCTCTCATATTTGGAATATTTTATCATATATAACTGAAAACAAAGGTTATAAGATGTTTCTAAAATAAAAATATAATGCCATCCCCTACTTCTTCTATCCATGCATATGTGCTAACCTAGAGTTAACACTAACTAAAAATATCCTACAGAGAACAACTTCGTGTAAAGTAAGACCACATGTGACTTTGAAAAATAGTAAGGGTGATCATCATGGTGTATGAAGCATCTTTATCATACACACAAATGTTATACATATGTAATGCTAGCAAATCCAAATAGAAATACACAGAAGCTTCATGCCTGTCCCATAAACTGCCCTCCATACACTTTACCAGATTTTGGAGCTCCTTTCAAGGTGATTCCTCTGAATGTGTTCACCTTGAAACAAACAAAAGTAAACTTGATCAAAGCTCTCTAATTTGAACATGATGCCAAATTAATTGTACAACAAAATATAGAAATGTGCAAGTTTCCTACATTCGGTTCACCGTTCATGAATACCAACATTCGGTTGTAATTCCCATTTTTCATAATTTTATATGTGAAAAATTAGGGAAAATGTCAAACTCCAGTTACATAGATGCACCGTGAGCATCTTGGGTTACAAGAGAAAAAGTTAGGTGACAGAAGATGCGCATGTAATTATAAAAGGTCCATTTCATAGTTGTTTTTGCATATATATATATTTTTTACTTTCCAAAGTCAACGTTCAACATCTTATAGCTGGAAAGAATCAGAGTTCTTTAGCTACCGGAAACAACAGATACATCAACAGCAAAACCTTTTACATAGTTTGCAATATTTATAGTTGCATGTACCAAAAAAACAAAAAGTATGCATCAAGTTCGATTCAAGAAGCTGCTGATTTGACTGCAAAAGGTCGAAAAGGTGTCTCCAATTTGTGGCATTAAAATAAAACCACAAGAAGCTGTGGGTAGCTAAAGAGTAGCATGTATACAAAAGATAAGCATCATGGATTGCCAGTACTGACTAGTATGCTGAAATTAAGAGAGTTGGTAGAGACATAAGAGAAAATAAACCATGAAACTTTAATAGATGCAAGATGACTAATTTGGGTCAAGAGTACCACATACATCCAGTGGGTCCAAGGATAATATGTGTTCTGAGGGTGCACATGTATTAAGATTCATATCCGCACTCCAAAGTGAATATGGATGCATCAAGGAATTATATTTGTGGGGTAGCATTAAGCAGGTCACCTATAATCATAGTAAAAAAAAGTTAACATTTTTGTGTGGCTGCACAAAACAACATATGAGCATACTCTGAAAAAACTTTCTGCAAATCAGCATGTCATATAGAAAATTGTGTATGTATAAAGTATAGCAACCACCTTAGTCAATGCAATTATATCTTCCTGCCTATCAGATTCACCTGCAAAATAGACTTGGATCATGTTTAAAATTTGGCATGCGAGAAAAAGGTCATCACCCCAACCTAGTGATTCTTATCAATTTATCAAGGCAATGAACCACACTACCCCACCGAAATTTCAATTGCAAAAGGTATGGAGTTGAATAACAGAGACTGAAAAGATTGGAAAAGTATGCTTCTCACTTGAGGTGAAGTGATCAAACTTTCCCCACTGGAAAACTTGAGAATCATGGTTATCTGCATAAAATGAACGGGAAACTTCCGCCTGCAAATGTAGATGGCATGAAATAAACAATGAGTTACTTAAGGCCATTTGAATTTTGAACAGTTAACCCTAGAATTAGTATACCAGGCCCCAGGTAAAAAATATTACCTCGCCCTCCCAAATAAAGTAAATTGCACCATCAGGTTCCCCTTCTTGGAAAACACACTCACCGGAATCTTCAAAATAGAGCATTCATGCAATTAATTTTGTTGATAATAGTATAATACATTGTGTCAACATATGAGAACCACTTGGATCCATGAATAACAAATATAAAGCACATTTTGAACAGCTAACTGTGAATAATCATGTCCAGGTGTGATTGTGCAAAAAGCCATCAACAAAATCTTTCTAACCATAAATAGCTATATGAACATGACTCAGCATCTAGAAATGTGATAAACCACCAAATTTGCCCAGCTAGGCTTTCTTTGCCTTAACATAGACGAAATCATTTTTACTGGTAAGGCGATTAGATGCTTTCAATACTACTTGAAAGACATTCATGACAAACAATCAATCGATTCAAAAGCTAATGAGTTGTGCTTTGATTTTTAAATTCAAACCTAGAAAACCTGATTTTGATTGTTAAAAATATAATCTAGGCAGCATTTCTCTTAACAGCTTCAAATCCTATCGAATGTTTATATGCATTTAACATCCACTATCAAACTTAAAGAACAAAACTCAATTCAACAAAACAACTCACACTAAAAACACTGGAATCACATAATAAAATCAAGCTTATAAGTCGAGAGCATTACTATAGTGTTTAACCACAACATGTTGGGCAATTTTCGTGATAGACGAACTCGGAAGCCTCTGAAGCACAGGCACGTCCCCTAAAAATTCGATCACTGCAAACAGAAACAAAAATTAGCGCACATATAGTCAAATTTCTAGATATACACACATAGTTGTGAAGAATTAGGGTTTAATCATCATTTTCACCTGCTTCAGACTGCATTTTCTTAAATTCGAAAGTAGGCTTTTGTGCGTACCGTATGTGTGGAGGGAAAGATCAATGGAGGACTTTCGGGTGTCCACTTTAGCCTATTAATAAGTGTGGAATATAGGTGGGCTGATGGTTACATTTTTCGTCAAGCTTAAAAGAAACTAGTTCGATACGTATCAGATAATCTAATTCATTCATAATAGGTTCGGTTAGTCATAGTACCATAATGCTAACGGCACTCGATATACGCTACGATACAGAAAAAACACACTTTTGAATAAAACTCCATTTTCAAATAAATTTATATCGAAACGTTTAAAAAAATCATTGATTTGGTCCAATCATCAGTTTAAGTTCAGATGTTGGGGTTCCACCACGGGCGTGAGGTTAATCGTTAATAAAATTTAAACAAAAACGTAGGCGTAACGTTAAAAATAATATTAATAAAAAATAAACCTAAAACTAAATACTAAAAAAGGGGAAAAGTTCGGGTCGTAGAAAACCAAAAAACGAAGACCGAGACCGGTTTCGATAATACCAATAACGGCAATTATTTTGATCGCTCATAACAGGTTCGTTCCGGCATGGTACCACAACGATAACGGCACGCGCTATAGGCCACGATAGCAAAAAAAAACTTGATTTTAAATAAAACTCCATTTTAAAAAAAATTATATTGGAACATTAACAAAAATAAATAAAAAATGACGCGCACTCGCTTTTTTGAAAAACATTAACGAACGAAAGTTATTAAAGTAAAACGAAATTATTAGATAATTAAACGGGTAAAAGCGTATTTTATATAAGAAAAATGAAATTATTAGATAATTAAACGGGTAAAACCGTATTTTACATATAGTATGAGGATGAAAATGAAAGGGAAAAAAAGAAGAGAAAACCCACACGTGTCACGTTTTGAACGGCAAAGTTACTGTTTAAAGCGCTCGTCTTTTAATCTAGAATGTAATGTATATACTTATATAAAATATTATTAAAAAAAGTCTATAAACTTTATCAAACTAATAAAAAGGTTTTATTTAAATATGTTTAGTTATTAAAGCAATTAAAAGTACTCTTAACCATACAATCTGGTTAATTTACATCGAATTAAACAATATAAAAAGATTCAAAACAATTTAATATTAGGAATCATCGATTTTCAAGTTTGATTTTCATACATCTAAGAAAAGAAAATTTTGGTTATGTGGCAAAAAAATGATATAGACATATAAGACCGGGTGAATTATAATGTATAGAATTAATTAACGACTAAGCCATCCAACAAACTTCAACTTAAGTTATGGGCAGTGGCGGATCCAGAATTTTTTGTTAGCGGGTGCACAAAGTATCAAAGCGAGTTTGATCAAAACAAATTGGTTCAAAATTGGTCGGGTAAAAACAAATACTTATTTACATAACGATATAATAAAAATATTTATACCTATTTACTTAAAGATACTGTAAAACTATTCATACTTATTACTTAAACGTGTACAGATAACTGATTAAACACAAGAATATGACACAATAAGGAAAAAAAACTTGTAAACCATAAATAAGAAGAAAAAAAATTTAATTATAAACCAAAAGTAAAAAATACAAAAAACAAAAACTTATAAATCAATTGAATAATCAATAATAAAATATATTATTTATCTATAAAATTTAATTTGTTACGATTAATGTCTATTGTTTAGATGTTTAATATAAGACTATGTAAAAATCAAATGAAAGTAAAATGTTTAATGTGTAAATTTAGTTGTATTACAAGGGTTAATGTGAAATTTTTATTTATTCTTTTAATTATCAACGAACATTTGTGTTTCCCAATAGTGAGGACGATGGTGGATTAAGAATCACCTACACTTGCAAGAAAAGCCTAATCAAAACGACCTTCAACAAATCAAAATTGTAGTTTGAATAAACACAAAGTAATCACGAACAGAAACTTACAAAACCGATTGATTTGGATATGGAGCGATCGTATATAGCCATAGACGAAGAGCAGAATATCGATGTCAAAGGAGAACAACTAAGAAAGTGAAAATAGGGTTTGTAATCGGGTTATGACCTATTTATGGGATCCGGATTAATCTTACATGCTGGTCAAATGATCCGCGAGATTTGTAGATTCCGGGTCAAATAATGAAGGTGGTCTAATACTTGTCACATGGCATGTTGGTGGGTGTTAATAGGCCAAGTAACAAAGAAAGATGTTTATTTATTATAATAGCAAGATGTGTTGGATTTTTAAGATCTTTAAGATTACCAATTCGTTTTTTTTGTTGTGAGATGGGCAAGCTCAAACAGGAGTGGACATGGGTGACGATATTACGTTTTTAAGCTTATCATTATGAATGCTTTTATATTAAAAAAAATCAACTCATTTTTTCTTTAAATGTTTATTTTATATGTCCCAGTTTTAGAATTAGTATCTCGTTCTTTTTTGCTCTAAATTAGACATTTAGATTTATGAAGGAAGAAAGTTAGCATATTACTAGTACCTTAAAAGGGAGTGTCGGTGGCGAATGAGGAAACACCGACAACAACCCTCATTCTTTTTGTTATATTTGATTTAGCAATTCAATACCAACTTTTGTCTTTGGTTCAATGGTTAAAGTTGGTTGCCACCTTTAATGGCTTCTTCTTACCTCACACGTTCGATTTCCAGAAGCAACTTTTATTTTTCTTTTTTCTTTTCTCTTTAGATTTGTTACTTTTTTTAGTTTTCATTACATTTTTTAGTAAACTTCGGTTTTAGTCTCTGTGGTTTGGGTCAATTCTCTATTTTAGTCCAATAGTTCTAATTTCACTTTTTTAGTCACTGTGTTTTCATTTTTGTTTCAATTAAAACCAAATGACTAACACCGTAAAATTTTCTGTTAATTTTAATGTGAAAGGACACAAATACCCTTGTTTGACCACATATGTCTTTCTTCTGTATAAAACCCTAAAATTCAAATAACTCCTTTGTCATCACCCACCACCACCACCCACAAAAATTTCCACCACCCTAAACAACCACTCGGATTTGAAAACCCACCACCACACCAAGTCCATTCATCCCTACCACCGGCAATCACCGCGTTTTCCCGACTAGGCCAACACCACACCACCTTCGTTTTCCGGTTAGGCCACCTCCGTTTTTTCGACTAGACCGATCCAAATGACCCACGTCCCAGGAGCTCGCCCCGCTGCCAGTGAGTAATCGTGATGTGCCTGAATCTGCCAGTGAGTAACTGTGGTGGTTTGTTTTCCGACGATTTAGGGCGGCAGCTGTGGTGGTTCGTTTTCCGACGATCTAGGGCAAATCAAACCAAACCCACCATCTTCTATGACGGTCTAGGGCAAATCAAACCCACCTCCCTGAAAAACGAGTTCGAGGTAGAGGATGAGAGAGAGAGCCAGTGAGCTTATGTAACATCCATGATTTTCTAATGCTATTTTATTTTAATAATGACATTTCACACAAATATTTCACAATAACTAATATTTTTAACATGTATCAGTTCAAACTTTCAACCTTGCATCTACGTATTATTTCTCCATTATACATATATAACACATGTAGGTGTATTTATATATATATATATATAAATATATATATATATATATATATATATATATATATATAAATACCTTATTATAAAAGATATACATCAAAATAAAGCATGAGAGTTTTAACCCTCTAATTACTTCTTTTAATTTTATACATATTTGATTATACTGAATAAGTCAACATACAACTTTTAATATTATATAAAACTCCTACATCTTTAATCACGTTTATCATTAATATAATTTGTAAATTTAATGAAAATGAAAATTTATTCTTTTATAAAATACTTATAATTAAACAAGTAATAATTAGATTTTTACAAAGTGTATAAGTGCAATTTTTATAAGTAATTAAAAAGGATTTAAAACAAATAAAAAATTTAGTTTTGAAACCATTCTTGAGCACTTGAACCCCCTCTATAACTTTTGAACCCCTTTTATTTTGTCTTTGAACCCTCAAATAACCATTTGAACCTATTCATGAACATTGAACTGTAACACCCGAAAATTTAAAACATAAATTTTAAACATCTTGCGAAAAATAGGCCCAAATTTTTCTTTTTAAATAAAGAACTTATTTCATCAAAAGAACACCTCATATAATATTACACCAACATTCACCCAAAGAATACTAATAAAACGCACACGAGTTTTCTCATAAAATTTCGACATGACCCATTCGTAAAATGGACAACCCTTACGAAATATTAACCTGTTTAGACACCAATATAACCAAACCAAATGACCAAAACATCCATGGACACATCGACACATAATAAATCAACATGGAGTTTATACTCCAAAACACCGATACAAAACCACAATGTAAATGAAAGACTTTACAAAACGACCATGTAAAATCATATAAAGCGCCGACTCCAAATCTCCATCCCGTTGACCCAATCCCTTGATTTGATCACCAACGTCTTTCACCATCCAAAACTATCAAATGACATCACCCAACGGTTAGTCAACTCACAATTCAAATATTTCTATGGTATTATACCTGTGACCACACACACACACACACACACACACACATATATATATATATATATACATATCTAATTATGTGTTTATCACCCAAACCATATAATTGGAAACGATTTATTTATTCACTTATCTTTTAAAGTGGGGTTAAGCCACCTCTTTGACCCTCCCGTTACTCCAAGATAAATGCCTCCAATTAATCCCCATAGATATGCAATCCAAGCCGACCCGCTTAATCCACATATCTTGACCACCTCCGAGTCTAAACGACTCTTCATACCTGCACATCATCACCATCATAACTATTTACCCAAAGCTAACTGAGGACTCACATTCCATATATAATTATACGAATACGATTCAAATATATAAACTCGAAGCATGTCAAGCTTCACCTTCGAGGTACGACTCCCACAACGGTTTAAAACTCCGTTGTATACTTTTTGTTCTCTTCTTCTCCCGACCCCGACGCCGGGTCGTTTCACCTTTAATATCCATGTTAGTACGAATTTAAAACACTACAAACACCGTTAGTAGGTTAATTCGCACCATAAGAATTAAACAACGTAATAGACCGACATTCATTGAGTTTCACACCGCAACTCGTCCGGTTAACAACTTATTATTACCCCCGCCACACACCCTTATTTAGTTTGTAACATTCACCCGCCTTTAGTTTGTAATTCACATTAAACACCACAATACGGTAAAAATATATTTAACCGAGTTACAAACTTGTGACACCATGATTACATCAAACCCCACACTTAACCAAAAATCCCACCATTTAGTGTATTCTAAATCAATATAAACCTCATCCCCAACTCATGTATAGAGTTTTAGACACCTCGAGGTTTACAACCATATAAAAGACATCCTTAACGAGTTCTCGGTTAATCCCCAACAATTTTATAAATATTATAAAATTCCCGTTTCAAAACAGCCTTAAGTGGCTGTAAAAATTCAACGTTTACACCCACTTACAAATAGGTATTTCACCTCATCTAAAATTATGAGTAAAGTAGACACAGAGAGCTTTCTGTCGATGTATAATACACCTCGAACGGACATCCGGTTAATTTACTATGAATATTTCAAAACCGGTTAAATTCTGGATATATGCTGAATTTTCAGCACTTGGGTCACTCGACCCATTACCAATTTGCACTCTTTCTTTATGAGTTTAAACCCCCACAACGCCGTCAAAACAATACGTTATTGTTAAGTTAAACCATATTTAATAATTTATATTAAACCATTTAAATCATAAGAATCCCAAGTCATTATTATGATTATTCTAATCGAACTCAAATTCGAGTCACTCACCTTCGCCCGTAGGATTGTTGTTGCTTTATCACCCGTTTGACCCGTTGCCATCCGAGCTTTGTTACGTCTATCTTGACAACAAATCAAACTTTCAAACCATTAGAACACATAACGGGGTTATTCATCCCCCCTCATACAAAAGTATTTCATCCATCCAATACATGTGTTCTAACCCACCATTCTTTAACATACAAATAATAAACGGGTTACTCCTACCCATGAGACCCGTCATCACCCATTCTTTTTCAACCACAACCATGGGTTAAAGTTATCAATTCAACATACACCATTTAACAAGTAATGGTCTTTTGGTTATAAACTATTAGACTAAGTGATATAGTATAGGGACTAGACTTGTAATATGGTGTTCTATATAAACACCTCTTTATGTAAACCCTAAACACACAATCACATTCTAATACAATCATATTACAAGGTTTAAGTTAAACCAAACCATGTTAATCCCACATATCCTTTCGACCCGTTAAAGTGATTAACTAAAAAATAACATTCACATATGTAATTATGTTAACCCTATTCACCATTTGCTTCACCAATTCTTTTTGTTTATTAAACACCCATTATTATCAACAAATCATTTAAATCAAGTAAATATTATAAAATCTCTCAATTAACACAATTTATTTGGTTTAGACATTTCATCAAACACCTTGTGGGCATAACTATAATTCACCATTTTTATATTCAAATGAACTCTCATACCCCCTTTTCATCATTAACAATGTCTAATTTATATAAATCTAACTTGGACATACATTCAAAGTCTTGTTTCTATAATCAATTTCACCATTTAGGCGTTAAATACTAAATCCAACATAACTCACATGTTTACACCCCTTTTCATGTCAATTCATAATCTTTAATCACCCAAACTAAGACATGTAATCATAAATCATAACCCTCAACCATAAACAAGCATCATGGCACATAAAATAATTATCTTTTACACCCAATTACATACCTAAATCCTCAGATTCGCAAGTATTTGGGGTTTCTCCACCACATGAAACCTTACTACCATCTTTACTAGAATAAGGGAAGAAATTCTTACCAAACTCCTAGAAATCGCATGATGGAGGGTAGAACCAAGACTTAATCTCCTCAAATCACCCTCTAATCGTGAAATCGGCCCTTGATTTGGGGTTTTCTCCCCTTGGCAGAACCGACCAGGAGGTCTCGACCTCCCCCGGTCCGTGACCCATCCCCTTTTTTTCTGGTAATTTCAGGTAATTCCAACGACTTGCTACACGTTTTTACATTACAAACCAAAGCCCTAACGATTCGATCTTGTATCTGTGGCAAATCTTGGTGGATTGGGGCTAGGGTTCGTTGGGATAATTTGGGGAAGAAGAAGGCTTTGGTCTGGTTGTTAAAAATTAAACAATTCACCCTCTTAACAAGGCAATTGCCCTAGTCTGATGGTTAAAACACTTCCCCCTCTCCACTGAGGTCCCGGGTGACCCGATTTTCCTCCTATTTTTGCTTCTTGTCCTTGTTTATATATATATATAGAGGCATATATATATATATATATTTATAATCATGCTTAATCACCGCAAACCAACAACGAATAATTTATGACACATGAGTATGATTGCATTGCTAACATATATTCAGCAAATAAAAGCAATGCTTGTCCATTATTTATTTAATTTGATCATTATTGTTAACGCAAAATTCTCATGAACATCAAACCAAATAAAAGCAATGCTTATCCATTATTTATTAATTATTTATCTATTCAGCAAATAATTATTCACTTACTTCAAGTAATATACCTATAAATATTACTCGTATTATAACTTTTCAACATGATGGCTATTTTTAACCAAATCATTTTAATAGGATATTTATTTAACATTTAATATTTTATGCCATCACCTAAAAGTCTTTTTTTATAAATAAAATTTATAAAACAATACTTCATGTAATATCATCTATATATTATCACTTTAATTAATGTCGAGATTCGTATCCTTCCTTCGTTCGTCCGTTCCAAAACCCTGAGATCCCAACCGTCCCATCCTTATTTTCCTCTATTTAATTTCACATTAAACATATACAAAGTATTGATCCATGTACCACCAAACTTAGGTTGAGCTTGTGATTTGCTCGAACTTTGTGCAACAAACAATATACTTATGTGAAATTCAAAGCTACTCACTCCAAGGTGAGTTTACATAGCCCCTTTTTCACTTTTACATTCTTTGGGGTGAAACATGATTACATTTAAACTATTTGCAACTATTACAATTCAAACATTATGATCATGTGTGCAATTTGTGCCTTATGCTTGAACATTGTTTGTACAAACAACATTTACATACTTTTTGTGCATAGTGCAAGTGCAATCATTAACTCTGTACAAGCCGACGGTATACAATGATAGATCTATTGTGTCTGACCAATCCACCCGGTTAGGGTGATTGTTGCCGAAAACACTTAAGGATAACCTGCGTGTTATGCCTATCAGTCACAAGGTTTGATTGTGCGCCCCTGTTTAAACTATAGTGGTTCTCCATAATTGCCTTATTAATCTATGTATCATATGAATTGTACACAAACTTTGATTATTACTTGTGGTGTCAAAACCTATGTATGCTCACCAACTATTTTTAGTTGACCTTGTTTTCATCATGTTACAGGTACTAGTGTTTGAGATCATATGCAAGATACTACATATAGGAGTTGGACTTAATGAACAAAGAATTTAAATATGTTGATGTATTTGTTCTTGGTTATTTATTGAACTTATGTAATGAAATCCTGATTTAATAAACAATATGAAATTTAGTTGATCATGTGCTTATGAACAGTCTACATGTCCGCTCCGATGTATTCCGCCGTCGGTTGGGGTGTGACAGCTTAGGCGATGATGGTGAACAATACCCACAAGCAAGAAATCACCCAACTACTGAAAGCCATCCACACCATATTCGCCATCCACAGTGACACACTCCACGACACTGCCATAATCGTATACTGCTACTGATGCTAAATTGATTAGGGTTTTGAACGATTCAGATGGTTATGAACAATACCCACAAACAAAAGATCGATTCATCGAAAAAGACCTCGTTTAGGCATTTTATCGAAAACCTGGTGTGCGTGAACGCCAAGAACACTGTAGATGTAGGTTTATTTAAAGAGAACGATAGGGTGTGAGCACATAGATTGATTTTGGGTTTAAACAGGATCTGGGATGATCGTGGACGTAATTGTAGAAGATATTGATTGGAAATTTTGGAGATTTGTAGAAGATATTGCCTAAATGGGTTGATTTAGGTTGCCGACGATCAAAGAAGGGCGGTGGAGGTGGTGGCCGGAAGGTTGTCGGCGGTTCTTGGTAGAGAGAGGGTAGAGATGAAGAGTGTGTGTTTGGATAGAGAGTGTGGGGTGGGTAGAGTTTTATTAAGAGGGGTAGTTTTGTCAATTAATAAAAAGTTAACAGAAAATTTTAACGAAATTAGCCATTTGGTTTTAATTGAGACAAAAATAAAACCACGATGACTAAAAAAGTGAAATTAGAACTAATGGACTAAAATAGGAAATTGACCCAAACCACGGGGACTAAAACCGGAGTTTACTCTACATTTTTTAATTATTAAGCCGCAATGTGTAAGTCATAATACTTTTTCTTATCTATGGTTCAATCTTCAAAACCAAGCCGTCTCAAATTTGTACGTTTCTTTTATATACTTAGGCACGTTAGTGTTACCGCCATAACGCGTGTAACTAGGTTCACAAACGTGCCCTTACCCGCGTTAGTGTCGTCGTACAGCTTCACCGCAACGCGCGTGTCTTAACGTTTAAACTTTGGTTTTTGTCACGACTTTACGCCTTCGCTGCCACGTACGAGTATAAAGCATTTGCTTTTTTATATAAGGTCTTAAATATTATCGACATGGGCGAAGCTTTCTTAAGGCCCAGCCCCCCCTCCCCCCGATTTTTCGCTCAATAGTGTTAATTTATACGTATTCGACGCAAATTTTATAGTTTCGGCCCCCTGATAGCGAAAAAAAATCCCGGCCCCCGTGTTTTTCTTCAAGCTTCGCCACTGATTATCGATGCTCTAACTGCAACGCGTGAGCTTACGTAATGTTTTTGATTTTTTTTATACAAAGTTTCAAAGCCGTTGATTGATTTCGCGGTTTAACGAGCCACAACCTGTAAAGGTTTTTTTTTTACTTGATTCAAATTTCTTTCATTAATTTGACAAATGTTGACATAACATGAATGCGTGATAAACTGATAACTGTAGGACAACCATTCACATAAATAAAAATATAAAATAGCCTTTATTTCTGAATATAACTGATTATAATACAAAGATGAAAATACAAATAAAGAAGAATAACAGATTACAGAGACAAAATAAAAACAAGGAAAAAACGAAACAGGATAAACCAAAAACCGGATAAAGGCTGAGGATTTCTGTTAAACAGAGGTCCCTTAAAACAGATTTCGGGCCACCCAGGTGAACCCGTCTGTCTCCCAGGGTACAACAGCCGAAGCAGGAAGTACTGTCGGGATTAGCCTAACACCCGATACTATACCTGAAACAAGAGCGCGTAGCTTGGAGAATGCAGGAAATTATTCTGGAACTGTGTGTGTTTGCATATGCGAATTGCTGGTGTATCAAACAAGGAACCAGAGCCTAGTTTATATAGGCTAGAAAGTTAATTCGCAATTGATGGCAGATCATAACTCTGGGAGTTAAGTCTGCCATAACTCTGGAAGTTACAGATCCAGAGTTAAGCTTGCAACGGATGGAATTTGAACAGTCTCTTGCAACTGAAAGGGCTTGAACCGGATCCGAACCCACGAGCCAACAGTCAAAAATACTAAGTGCGCCATCAAAACGCCACATTACGCACATCGCTCCTCGGTCTCGTGTCCGGGTCCGGTGCCCTTGCCCGTGCCCGGGCGCGTCGGGTGCTCCGCACCCTTGCTATTGCCACTGTGTGTGTCTTGGTATACAAGAATACTTTTGTGTGAACCTTCACACTTATAAGCCAAGTAATAGTTTATCATTCCTCCGATGTGAGACAAGTTCAATTCCCAAGACATGTTCAATTTCCAATGTCTCAACATTTAATACACACAACTTTGAGTATCGATATCGCATTCATCTTAGCTCTATTTTGGACATGATTCGGTTCGTTGTGATCTTCTCACGTAATAGAATATGAATGTAATAAAATAATAATTATATTTGTAACATATATAAATAATTATTTAAGTCCAAAATATGTGAAAAACATATTTTCACAAAAAAATTCCAACAATAACTAAGTCCTGTTTACGTCGCAACGTGCGAGACGAGTCGCAACGTGTGGGAAATCGACATACTTAATTTTATTAATGTTTGTTTCAACGCCGTCGCCGCACCGCGATCTGCGCGGGTCTTGACACTGGTTCATGCTGAAAATACAAATGGTTTCATTTGAGTTGGTTGATGTTTTGGTCAATTTTTGGTGCTACTCGTTAGGTATAACTAACATTACCCATATGATTTTAATATGGTTATGCTTTTTTCCTCATATTAAATTTGACCATTTAGAAACCAAGTTATCTATCCTTAATTTTCAAATATCTGTAATTATATCATTTTTATTTAACTTTAATCAACTTAACTAGGAGCGATCAAAAGAATCGTGATTATTTACATTATATTTTATTTAACTGATCTAATTCCTTTTTATTATGTAGTAAAATGATCAATTATGTAAACTAATTTGACCAAAATATACGATATTAATATACTTACAATACATAACTATATGATTGATATTCTTTAAATAAACAATGAAAAAAAAAAACTCTCAACTCTCTAGTGATGTTGGATATTATGATATAAAACAAATTATGCGCTTTCAAACACTAATGACTTTTGTCACGACTAAAACCGTTACAACAACCCCATTTGTGATAGTTTAATGATTTTATATATGTGTGTGTATGCATATGCATTTTAAAAGAAATAGTAATCATAAAATATTTCAAAACACATACTTGATACACAATGATGACATCCTCACTTATATATTTGGTGAAAAGGAGCAAAGAAAAAAACCCACCATAAGTTGCTTCTTCTGGTGCTTGGAACTTCTTTTTCAAAATATTAATGATTACATCCATTTAATTAGGAATGAAAATCAGACCGGTGTTTGTAATCTCAGTCTTATATCTGATTATAAAACTGTGTCTCATACCTGGCTTAATACATGTTAAGTATTTGTTACCAGTCATGTATCGGGTATATATGCGGTATCATGTATATCTGTTAGTTTGTCAAAAAGTAACCGTTGGGATTTCCAAGTACATTTTTTCTAACAATTTTAATTTTAATATAATTTTATATTTGTAATAACTATAACAAATTAAAATGTAATAAATTACATACACATAAAAATATATGTAATAAATTACATACACATAAAAATATATGAAACATCTAAAATATGTAAATTTCATTTTGATATAGATCTCAAATGTAAGTTCATACTCCATAGTATCAAGATATGAACAATATTATCAAATACATATACCAAAAGAAAAGATAGTTTTTCACATTATCTATTCAGTATTCACGAGCATGCACCCTCGTATACCTTTCGGTGTATGTTGATGACATTATTATTACTAGGAATAACACCATTGCTATTAAAAAGATCGTTCAACAACTAGGCATGATATTTTCACTTAAAGACCTCAGGGCTCTTAATTGTCTTTTAGGTGTCGATATTGTTCCTCAGAGTCCTAACATTGTACCATCTCAAAAGAAATATATTTTAGAGCTTCTACAACGGGTCGGTCATTCAAACTCCAAGTCTATGTCATCTTCTATGACTACATCTCACACACTATTTCTTGGTGACAATCTTGCCTTATCTGATCCAATTAAATATTGACGGATTTTTGGTGCCCTTCGGTAAGTTACACTTTATTGACCCGACATCACATTTGCGGTAAATAAGGTGTGCCAATTTACGCATGCCCTGACTGAAGACTATTGGTATTCAGTTAAACGAATTCTCCGTTATCTTCATAGCAATGTTGACCATGGTTTGCTTATAAGACTGGACCAACACTTCATGCCTTCACGGATGCTCATTGGCAGAGTAATTCACTACGTTATGTATCTTCTCTCCACGCCATTTCCGGTGTTGATTAGGCGGGTAGTCCGGATAATTGTCGATCCACGGGTGATTTGCATCTATTTGGGTTCTAACCTTATTCCATGGACTGCTCCCAAACAAAACACATTTTCTTGTTCTTCTATTGAGTTCGAATACAAGGCTCTCGCTGATACAATGGCTAAACTTACCTAGCTAGAAGCTCTTCTTAGTGAACTTGGAGTTGGCAAAGCTTCAGCTCCTACCCTATGGTGTGACAATCTAGGTGCAACCTACCTTTCGGCTAATCCTGTCTTCCATGAAAGGACAAAGCAAGTGGAAGTTGATTTTCATTTTGTTTGAAAAAGGTTGCTCAGGGAAATCTATGTGTGCATTTTATATCAACAAATGAACAAACTGTTGATATCTTCATAAAGTCACTACAAACGCCTAGGTTTCTATTCTTACGATTCAAGCTACAGGTTGTTCCTCGTACTTAGCTTGTGGGGGAATATTAGACTAGTTAAGTCCAATCCGTAATTATCATAGACTAGAGGGTATCTACGTGTTAGTCTATTTATGTTTGGCCTTATATTTCCATCTTGGTATATTAGAGGGTACCATAGTGTAACATCTTGTCTTATATATTTTCCTGCATTGTGACTCTTTCAATCATCAATCAATATACAACCTTACGGTTCCACTTGGTATCAGAGCACCAAGGAACCTAATCAGCCTCTCCTCTGCATCCTGATCGGCCTCCCTAATCCAACCGCTAATCAGCCTTCTTCTCCGGCTAATCCGGCCAACCCTGAACAACCGCTAAACAGCAACCTATCAACCTTCTCATGGCTACGATTGCAACTATTACTTTTGTAGAGAAAACTACTCAACTCCCATAAATTTTCCTTCACCCTCTCTCCTACAAACTATGGGTATTGGAAGGCAATGATTGAACCCTTCTTAATCACTAACAATCTATTCGGCTATGTGGATGGCACCATACCGTGTCCACCACCAAAAGTTATAATCGAAGAATCTTCTTCTACTGACAACCTAAGTTTTCCTCGCTGGATAGCCGATGATGCTCATGTCCGGATGCTCATTATTTCCACCATCTCTAAAGCTTCTTTTCAACATGTTCAAGGGACAACCTCCAGAGATTTGTGGCTGGCTTTGGAACGTACATATGCACCCAATAACGCCTCTCGTGAATACACGCTGAAAACTCAACTCCTGCGCATCAACATGGCTAGTGATGAAACCCCAATTGCTTATCTAAGCCGGGCACAGGAGTATGCCACAACCCTTGCCAACATTGATGAACCTATTAAAGACAAGGATCTAGTCATGCTTGCCATCTCCGGTCTTCGTGAAGAATACAACGGGTTAAAGTCAAATCTTTTGGCTCGTCACCCACCTATCACCTTTAATGAATTGCATGGTCTCGTTGGTGATCATGACTACGTGATTAATAAACCTAGCAGCCCTGCGGTCACAGTAACAACAGCCTCACCACAGGTTTTTGCCGCCACCTCTACTCAGTCTCAAATCAGTCATCTTCATCAGTTGGCTTCTCAACTAGTGTATCATCTAAACCCTGTTGTTTCATCTAACAACACATAGCCTCAAGCTTTCTTTGCCTCTCGTCAGTCACACAACAACAGGGCCAATTGTTGTGGGAACTGGCGTGGAAACTCACGTGGCAATTACAACAACAGGTGGCGTGATCACAACAGTTCTCCTAGACATTTTGCTTGGGCATCCATGTAAAATATGGTGTATGGTCATTGTAACCGCTGTGGCATAGGTCATTTACCATCCCAATGCCCAACTCAATCAGGATCCTCTACTCGGCAGCACTCTCAGGCCAATACTGCCTCCTTTTCTGACACAGGATCTACATCAGGCCCAACATGGTTCCCTAACACGGGCGCCAACAACCATGTCACTCCGGACTTATCCAGTCTTGACACCTCCGAGGTCTACCAAGGTAATCACTCCCTTCACGTTGGCGACGGTAAGCCCCTTCCTATATTTCATATTGGCTCATCCACTATTTTTTCGCCCACCAAAAGTTTTAACCTTTCCAATATTCTTCACGTGCCTGAAATCCAAAAGAATTTACTATCTGTTCAACGTTTTTGTCTTGATAATAACGTTTACTTTGAATTTCACTCTTCTTTCTTTGTTGTGAAAGACTACTCTACACACAATACCCTTCTCACGAGTCCAAGTGATAATGGTCTTTACTCAATCCATCTACCTCAACTCAAGTCCATCAACAAGATTGCTTTTACCGCCATCAAAGCACCCTCATCCATCTGGCATCATCGTCTTGGTCATCTGCATCAACGTGTTTTTAATTCAATTGTCTCTAGTTGTTCATTACCAGTTTCCACAAAACTATGTTCTTCATTATGTAGTTCTTGCCAGTTGGGAAAGTCATCTAAACTTACATTGCATAATTCCAATTTTCAAAGTAATAAAATTCTAGATTTGATATACTATGATGTTTGGGGGCCCTAACCCACTTTGTCTCTTGATGGTTATCGGTTCTTTATGTTATGTGTTGATCACTACACCCGCTACATGTTGTTCTATCCCTTGGCCACAAAATCTGATGTCTATTCCACTTTTATTAAATTTATGACAATGGTGGAACGACAATTTAGTACCAAATTAAAGAGTGTTGAAACAGATTGGGGTGGGGAGTTCCGTAACCTATCCCCATTCTTTACCAAACTCGGAGTCATTCATCGGCGCTCTTGTCCCCACACTAGTGAACAAAATGGTATCATTGAGCGTCGTCATCGTCATGTTGTGGAAACCAGGCTCACTATTCTTGCCCACGCCAAACTCCCATGACGATTTTGGCACTTTGCTTTTGAAACAGCCGTGTATCTCATAAATCGCCTACCCTCTCGTATCTCCTCCAATATATCCCCTTTCCAACATATTTTTAACCATAAACCCGACAACTCGTTCCTTCGTGTTTTCGGTTGTCAGTGCTTTCCATATCTTCGTCCTTATAACCGACACAAAATGGATTTTCGATCGACACCGTGTATCTTTCTTGGTTATAGTCCCGTCCATCATGGGTATCGTTGTTTTGACCCAACTACCAAACGCATTTACATTGCCTGACACGTTCGTTTCAATGAAACTGATTTTCCTTTTCACTCGCCCGTTCCACAGGAACCTTCCATACCTACTACCCCCTATATATCTACTTTCCCTACACCCATACCTCAATCTCCACCCCCTGACTTTGCACCAGGTCCGGCCCACACTACTGACTTTGAACCAAGTCCTGCCCAAACTGCCCAAACCCAGTCCAGATCCTCTCCACAGTCCACTTCTCCTACATCCCCAACACCTACTGCCCAGAATGCTCCTATCTCTCCTCAATCAGCCCCTAGACCTTCATCACCTACTGCCCATAATGATCCTATCTCTCCTCAATCAGCCCCTATCCCAACACCTCCACCCCCACCTCCTCCTCGTCCTAGACCTTCTAACCTACGCCCTAATCCCAAAAATCCCACTCCATAAAACCCTTCTGTCTACAGCTCCACTGCCTTCCCATGTCCTCCTCTCACTGAACCCACCTCCTTTTCCTTTGCCAACAAGTTTTCGGAGTGGCGCCTTGCCATGACTGAGGAGGTTGATGCACTTCATAAGAACGACATGTGGTCCTTAGTTCCTAACGTTCATCTTACTAATGTTATTGATTGTAGGTGGGTCTACAGGTTAAAGAAGGACCCCCAAGGCAAAGTTACTCGTTACAAGGCACGTTTGGTTGCTAAAGTGTTTAAACAACAACTTGGCAGTGATTATCATGAGACATTCAGCCCTGTCATCAAATTCACCACTCTTCGGGTGATTTTATCTCTTGTCGTGACCAACAAATGGTCTCTTCGCCAGTTGGACGTGCAAAACACCTTCTTACATGGCGACTTAAAGGAGACTGTCTACAAGAAACAACCCCTGGTTTTGTTGATTCTAGCAAGCCTGATCATGTGTGTCTTCTTCACAAGTCTTTATATGGACTCAAGCAAGCTCCTCGTGCTTGGTTCCAATGACTATCCACAGTTCTTCATCAACATGGGTTTTACGGGTCCAAAACTGACTCGTCACTGTTTATTCTAAAGACTGGCGCCAACCTTGTTTATGTCCTTGTTTATGTGGACGATATCATCATCACGGGCAATAACACTTCGGCCATTGATAGCCTCATTCGTCGTTTAAGTAACACTTTTGCTGTTAAAGATCTTGGAGAGCTTCATTACTTATTGGGGATTGAAGTTCTTCATCATAACAACAATGTCCTTTTATCTCAGCGGAAGTATATTTTGGATATTCTTTAGCGTTCAGGTATGTCCGATTGCAAGTCTGTGTGTTCCCCTATGAGCACCTCTCAGACATTGGCTCCTGATGACATCCCCTTGCTTCCGGATCCAACCAGGTATCGTCAGACCGTTGGCGCCCTACAATACGCCACCTTGTCTCGTCCGGATCTTGCCTATGCCGTGAACAAGGTCTGCCAATTCATGCAAGCCCCTACCGAAAATTATTGGGCTGCTGTGAAACGTATTCTGCGGTATTTAAAAGGCATTGCATATTATGGCCTTTTCATTCGACACAACTCGGGCTCTTCACTTCAGGCCTTCACAGATGCACATTGGCAGCCCACTACTGCCTCCTCTCTTCAGGCCTTTTCTGACTCAGATTGGGCAGGCTGCCCAGTTGATCGTCGCTCCACGGGCGGGTTTGTTGTTTACTTGGGAGCGAACCTCATCTCCTGGTCTGCCCGTAAACAAAAGACAGTATCAAGATCCTCGACTAAATCTGAGTACAAGGCCCTTGCCGATACGGTAGCTGAATTAATTTGACTGAAAGCTCTTCTCCTGGAACTCGGCATCAAGCCATCATCCCCCACACTTTGGTGTGACAATTTAGGGGCCACCTACCTCTCAACAAACCCTGTGTTTCATGCCCGCACAAAGCACGTCGAAGTGGACTTTCATTTTGTTCGTGAACAGGTGGCTCAGGGACAACTAAAAGTTCAATTCATATCCACACATGACCAAATTGTTGATGTCTTTACCAAGCCTCTATAGTCTCAGAGATTCCTATTTTTACGGTCCAAGTTGCAGGTTGTTCCCCGCTCTCAACTTGCGGGGGAATGTTAGTCTATTTATGTTTGGCCTTATATTTCCATCTTGGTATATTATAGGGTACCATAGTGTAACATCTTGTCTTATATATTTTCCTGCATTGTAACTCTTTCAATCATCAATCAATATACAACCTTACGGTTCCACTCTACGTGTAATATTGTTCTCTATATAAAGACCTAATGTAACCCTATTCAACACAATATCTCAATGCAGTAGGTAAAAGATTAGTTATGCTTCCATGAACAATGCTTGACCTCGCAGGACGTTCATCGTAGGTGCTTGAATTAGTAGGCTCACAAAACCTTATCTCGATAGGCCACTAGATAAACTTTCCTTTGTCAACTTTGTTACGATAAGTCTTGTAACAATAGATGTACTTGTTACAAATCTTATAGGTGGTATTGTCGTATTGGAGCTATGCACCATATAGAGGTGGCAAGTTCGACCCAGTTAAACCTTGTAATATGATTGTATTAGAATGTGATTGTGTGTTTAGGGTTTACATAAAGAGGTGTTTATATAGAACACCATATTACAAGTCTAGTCCCTATACTATATCACTTAGTCTAATATTCCCCCGCAAACTAAGCTCGGGAGAGATTTAGGTTGAAAATATAAAAACATAAAACTAAAAAGATAGTTGGTCTTCTCCTTCTCCACCATGCTTTCGCCCGTCACACACATTTTTTTTCTTTTTTTTACAGCAATGGTAAATGGGCTTGTGAGGCCCAGCCTCAAAGGCCCAATCGAAACGGAAAACCCTAATCTTCTTCCGGCCATCACCACTTCGTCGTTCGCCGGAGTTCTTCAACAACTATGGGTTTGTTCCCCCCTTTTTTTTACTCCCTTATTGTAGATCGCTATTTTTTTTTATGCAACCCTCGAATAAACGGAACTGAAAGCATTGTGGCTTTCGCGAGGCGCACGTCGCCGGAAAAACGACCACTGTTGTATAGTGGCGGCGACGGGGAGGAGTTAGGGTTTAGGGCGGCGACGGTGGTGTTTGTGGTGGCGGCTAGAGTACTGCCGCTGTGGCGGCTAGGGTTCCGCCGCTGTGGCGGCTAGGGTTTCGCCGGTTGTTTGGCGACGGTGGTGTTTGTGGTGGCGGATAGGGTACCGCCGCTGTGGCGGCTAGGGTTCCGCCGCTGTGGTGGCTAGGGTTCCGCCATAGGTGGAGGCGGCAGTGGTGGTTGACGGCGGCAGTAGGAGTGGATAGAGAAGACTAAGCGCGGTTGTTTGGTGGTGGGAGATCTGGTTATTGAACGATAAAAAAAACTTGTAAAGAAAAGAGAAGTGATGTTTTCAGGTGGTTGTAACCTAGCTCTGATACCAAGTTAAACCTTGTAATATGATTGTATTAGAATGTGATTGTGTGTTTAGGGTTTACATAAAGAGATGTTTATATAGAACACCATATTACAAGTCTAGTCCCTATACTATATCACTTAGTCTAATAGACCCATTAATTTATGAATAGAACGACCTGGGTTATGTTTTATCTCTAATGGGTCAAACCGCTCAAACGGATAATATAAAAGAGAGGAAACATGTCAAAAAGCCTGATAAAGTGTATTTTAATGAATAAAAACTTCCTAAATCCTTTTTACACACTTTTTGCTTAGAAAGAGAGAATTTTTGGGCAAAATTGTTTCAGGTCAACCTGACCCGTACCCACAAATAACCCGATTTAACAAATAACATTATTTAGAATTAAGGCCGTCCAACTCCAAGATGTGATCAGTGATTACCCATATATAAGTCTACAAGTTTTTTCTACAGCCTCTATAACCTTTTTATCACGGATTTCAACAGAAAGAAATAACGAACAGTATCTTTATGGATGTATGAGTGACTCATATCTTCGATGTAGTCGCTGGTGGCTTTAGTTTTCTTACAACGCCCACCTGCATTGCAGACAGAACAAGCTGCAACATGAAAATAGATTAGTCCACAAGCTTTTTGTTACATGTGCTGTGGGGTGGGGTGGGGTGGGGTGGGGTTCAGGTGGTCCCCTGTTTCTTTTTAAATACACCTATAAATTTTAAATTCCAAGAGTTGACTTTCGATCTTCTTTGACGTCCTAATAGAAATCATGCTGTGAAATCAACATCACCCTTACTTTTTTGAAAATTGCATAAAACATAAGTTTATTGATTTATAGTTTACTGTAAAATTTCAAAAACAGATGTTCTTAAAACTCTTTATGCTGGACAAAATTTTAAGAAAACTGTATGATTATTTGAATAATTTAGTTTTTGTAATCATGTTATACATTAAACATTTACAAAATAAAAAAATGGAATAAAAAGCGTTGACCGGTCAAACCAACACGACCAACCCGTTTTGATTTGTACTTCAAAAGGATTACCCATTTTGACCCTAACCCCTGTTCTGCCACCTCCTATGTATGAAGTTAAGATTTGGTTACCTCTCCCTTTCTATTAAACATCTGACCACGACAAAAGCCACGCGCATTGTAAGCAGTAGGACTATCGATCTGTGAAAAAAAAACTAAAAAATAACTAAATGATAAAAAGAAACTAAGATGAAATCTGTAAATGTTACAACGAAAACATCATTTTTAAAAGTATAATTATGAAATGAAAGAATGAGTAATCGACTAGTATGTTTATTCCATAATAACAAAGGTGATAACCGCAAGTTGATGATTATTTTTTGGTGGTGTCAGCAGTAGAACGTTAACAACATTACATAAGTAGTGATCTTCGATGCTTACCACATATAACAACCAATCATCTGCTCTAAAATCTCTATGAAACCACATCCTGAAAGGGCAAGAAAAAGAGGTATTTTCGATGTTGTACAAGCCAACAAATTTTTTTCATTTTTGCATTCTCTCTGTTAGTTATATCTGTCCATGAAAATAACAACGTTTGACCAAACAAGGTCTAATCTTTTACATCAAATGTCTTAATATCCTTTTGGTATGGACATAAATAAAGTAAAATTGTGAACCATGACCAATTGGCACCAAGTTGTAACTTGTAACAATGACAATCCACAAATGTAACTGTAATTTTGTAACTTGAAAACTTCACATACAAAGAAATGTTAAAATCTGTGTGTCCTGAAAAACAAATATTTCCCATGTCTCGTGAAAATTGCAACATTTCTTTTATGGAAAGTTTCCAAGGTAAAGTTACTTACTTTAGCCCACAAAAACTATTTACTTCTGATCATTTCTTTTCACCGTCCTATTCTCTAACCAAAAAAAGTGACCCGCCTAGTTCGCCTACAGTAAAGGGATGTTACTATTAATCTATTATACTAAAGGGTTTATAAGGGTAACTTTTTAAGAAAACTTTAGTTTTTCGGCCATACAATAAGACCTGTGGGTAAAAGATGATCAGAACTTGAGATCAAATTAGCAGAACTAGTGGAAATCATCTGAATCAAATGATGTTTAATGCTTGTAAATGTTTAAAGCATTTATTAACTTACGAATGGTCCAGACTAATAGAAGATGGAAATATGTCCTGTCTACGGTGTGGATTCAGACTGATTTGAATGAATAGTAGATCTGAGAAGTATGCCCCTACACACCTGCTATTTGCATTCACAATTATAACAACTACAAGATTCCTACAAACTAGAGTTCAACCCATTTACTTATGGGTGGGTTGATTTGGGATGTGTTTAATCTCAAACGGGTCAAATAAAAAAATAGCTAAAAGATAACAGGTTAAAAGTCACCAATAGTCCAAACTTAATGCATACAACCTCTTAAATCATTTTATTTAAAGATACAAATTATATTTCAATAATGTATTTGTAATCCTAAATAACTCATTAGTTATTTATACAAAAAATGTTAAAATGGTTATAAGAAAAGTGATTATGGATCAACCCAAGCCAACCAGACCTGACCCGTTTTGGCCTGTATTAAAAATGGTCCGCTTCAACCCCAACCCGTTCATCTTGCCACCTGGCCCACCTCTACTACAAACCTCCTTTGTTGATATTCATACTGCTATATTTCTTTCAAGTTCAATAAAATATTTAGAAGAAAAAAAACAACCAACTGAAAGGGCCTCTCACCTATGCAAAGCTTGGTCAACAGGAAGTCTACCTTTTGCTCTCAACCAGTAACTGATACTGCAAACCATTATACATATCAAGTAGTCACGTAAATATCATGTAATATAAGCATACACAAGAATAAACTATTGCTTTAATAATAAAGAACAAAAAATAGCCTTGGATGTCGTGTAGCATGGATTGTGTATCTTTCAGGATCCACTGGCCTGATTTCTGTGGGCCACGGGACAGAAGTTGATGTGTAAACTCCAGTTCTGTTAATTCATGATTTACAAACAAAGTACTTTCACATAATAAAATGAAATTATGACTAACTAATTCACTAGAATGGTTGTCTTGACACATAACGTTGTCTAGTGAATCCTGAGTTACGGATACAGAATCTAACCTAGGATGATGGCGAGGAAGTTTAACACCCTCCTCTAATAAATGCTCTGGCAAAAGCTGTAACCATAAGATTTTATATTTCAAAAAAGAGGAATTGACTAGAAAAAATGATCATTCAAAGTACAAAGTATTTGGTTACCATTTCTGGGTCAGGCACAGAAGGCACTGTTGGTTCTTGGTGATCAAACCCTTCTTCTTCCCTCTGTAAGTGTATGCCATAAAAAGCATTATAAGCGGGAATAATTTATTATGAAGCAATGAAGTCAAACAAATATAAACACAACAATAAACATATACAAGTTACAAATATGTACATGAAAGAACATAATCAACCTTATTTGTATATAGAAATAATTAGATTTGATGCATAGAACACTTACATGAAAGGAAGCAATCAAAAAGAAGACAACACGCTCCTCTTGTACTGCATTCACCCTTCTTGTAGAAAAATTAGGCAAATCACTTAGCCGGGCAACTTGATATATGATTGGAACTGCATATGTACACTATAAATATCAGTGTTGCAGATCAGTGCCACAGTGCATACATTACAAAATCGATTTAACATAAGAATGCGCATGGCTTTGAATATGTGGTTTAGATCTTTTCACAATAGATTTGGGATGCATACATTTCGAGGAAACAAAAAGAGTACAAAATTCAAATGATTGGAAAACTACTATCATATATCATATTCAGTTACATAGAAATTGACTTACAGTTAATGTCCCCAGCAAGAAGAAAGTGAGCATGAAAGCTATGTAAAATCTTATGAACATGAACAGTTTTTGATGCTGCAGCCAGCGCCTGAATAAAATCGACCATCTAGATATGTAAGTATGTAAGGAGAATCTCATTATGTTATATAGTACAGGCTAGGTTAGATCTGTCAATTATGCTTACATAGATACAGATATAAGAACATGAGAAAACAAATACATAAAAATATTAAAGTTGTGTAATCTCGGTATGCCCCAGACCCTACTGTATGAGTGGGATTTTGCTCGGTATGTTTGTTTGTTTGTATAATCTCGGTATGCCGTGCAAGTACTGGGTAGATATTAAACATGTGCTTGGCTAACCTGCAACGATTTTCCGTGACATATGGCCTATTCAAGTACAAACGGACAGCCTTTTCTTAACCAGCAATTCTTCTAGTTTATATAAAGAAACAATTCAGTGTCAAGAGTTCCAATCTTAGTTAAATATGAATTTAGGATTAAAGATCGTATTTTCGTGTTAGCTATAGTTCGTCTATGATTTGAAAATAAATATTTCCATCCTCATAATTTTAATTTCTCCAAATATTGGAGGAGAGGAAATCTAAACAGAACATATATTTTGTGCAAAAAGATATGGTGAGCCTTATGCCCTTACTTTCTATTTTCTATCAGCCTTCTAAAAACTCTCATATTTGGAATATTTTATCGTAGGTAGCTGAAAACAAAGGTTATAAGGAGTTTCTAAAATAAAATTATAATACCTTCTCCTACTCCATCTATCCATGCATATGTGCTAAAGTTGCTAACCTAGAATTCAGACACCGTCTAAAAATATCCTAGAGAGATTCCGTGTAAAGTAAGACCACATGTGACTTTGATAACTGGTAAAGGTGATCATTATGTCGTATGAAGCATCTTTATCATAAACACAAGTATTCTATATATGTAATGCTAGTAAATCCTAGTAGAAATACACAGAAGCTTCATGCCTGTCCCATAAACTGCCCTCCATAAACTTTACCAGATTTTGGAGCTCCTCTCAAGGTGGTTCCTCTGAATGTGTTCACCTTCAAACAAAAGTAAACTTGATCAAAGCTCTCTATTTTGAACATGATGCCAATTAATTGTTCAAAAAATAAGGAAATCATGGAAGTTTCCTAAACAACTAACATGGATAAAAACTCTAAGCTAGAAGTTCATGACTATCAACATACGGTTGTAATGATCCCATTTTTTGATAATTTTATATGTGAAAAATTAGGGAAAATGTCAGACTCCAGTTACACAGAGCATCTTGGGTTACAAGAGAAGAAATTAGGCGACTGAAGATGTGAATGTATAGAAAAGGTTCATTTCACAGTTGTTTCTGCTTTTTTTTGTACTTTTCAAAGTCAACATTCAACATCTTATAGTTGGGAAATATCTGAGTTCTTTAGCTACCGGAAATAATAGATACATCAATACCAAAACCTTTTAGATAGTTTGCAATATATATAGTTGCATGTACCAAAAAAACAAAAAAGTATGCATAAACTTCGATTCAAGAAATTTCAGATTTGACTGCAAAATGTCAAAAAGGCGTCTCTAACTTGTGCGTTAATATATAAACCACAAGAAACTGTGGGCAGCTAAAGAGTAGCATGTATAAAAAAGATAAGTATCATGGATTGCCAATATTGACTAGTATTCTGCAATTGAGAGAGTTAGTAGAGACATAACAGAAAATAAACCATGCAATTTTAATGCATGCGAGATGACTAATCTGGGTCAAGAGTACCACATACATCCAGTGAGTCCAAGGACAATATGTATTCCGCAGGTGCACATGTCTTAAGATTCATATCCGCACTCCAAATTGAATATGGATGCATCAAGGGACTATATTTATGGGGTAGCATTAAGCAGGTCAGCTGTAACCATAATAAAAAAAAATTACATTTTTGTCAGCTGTACAAACAACATATGAGCATACTCTAAAAAAACTTTCTGCAAATCCGCATGTCATACAGAAAATCATGTATGCATAAAGTATGGCAACTACCTTAGTCAATGCAATTATATCTTCCTGCATATCAGATTCACCTGCAAAATAAACTTAGATCATGTTTCAAAATTGGTATGCAATAAATAAAAAGGTCATCAACCCAAGCTAGTGGCTCTTTTCAATTTATCGACAATTGGTAACTGGTAAGCAATGAACTATACTACCCCACCCAAATTTCAATTACAAAATGTATTGAGTTGAATAAACAGAGTATGGCCTCTCACTTTGGGTGAAGTGATCAAACTTTCCCCAACGGAAAACTTGAGAATCATGGTTATCTGCATTAAATGTACGGGAGACTTCCACCTGCAAATGTAGATGTCATCAAATAAACAATGAGTTACTTGATGCTATGTGATTGTCGATCGGTTAATCCTAGAATTGGTCGATCAGGGTAAAAAATATTACCTCACCCTCCCAAATAAAGTAAATTCCACCACCAGGTTTCCCTTCTTGGAAAACATACTCACCAGAATCTTCAAAATAAAGCATTCATGCAATCAATTTTGTTGATAATAGTAGAATACATTGTGTCAGCAGTGAGAACGACTTGGATGCATTTATATCAAATATAAAGCACACTGAACAGCTAATTACCAATAATCATGTCCATGTGTGATTGTGCCAAAAGACATCAACAAAATCTTTCTAACCATATATTGCAATATGAAGATAACTCAGCTAGGCTTAACCAGGTGGTGTTTTGTCTGTTTCTTTGCCTTAATATAGATGAAATCATTTTTACTGGTAAGGCGATTAGATGCTTTCGATACTACTTGAAAGAATTCATGACAAACAATCAATCGGATTCAAAAACGAATGAGTTGCTTTGATTTTTCAATTCAAACCTAGACAATCTGATTTTGATTGTTATAAATTTAGTCTAGGCACCAACTTCTCTTAACAGCTTCAAATTCTATCGAATGTTTATACTCATTTAACATCCACTACCAAATTTAAAAAACAAAACTCGATTCAACAAAATAACTCACACTAAAAGCACCGGAATCATATATTAAAAGTCAAATTGAATAAACAAATTCAAACTTATAAGTCGAGAGCATTACTATAGTGTTTAACCACAACATGTTGAGCAATTTTCCTGATAGACGAACTCGGAAGTCTCTGAAGCACAGGCACGTCCCCTAAAAACTCGATCACTGCTAACAGAAACAAAAATTAGCGCACATATAGTCAATTTGTGAAGAATTAGGGTTTAATCACCTGGTTCCGAGTGCATTTTCTTAAATTCGAAAGAATCACGGTTGTAGGTGTGCGAACCGTACGTGTGGAGGAAATAGTCAATGGAGAACGTCCCGGTGTCCACTTCAGCCTGTAAAAATTGTCTGGAACATAGGTGGACTCATGGTAACCTTTTCCGCCAAACTTAAAATAAACGAGGGAGTCTATAGTTAACACCAAGTTAACACCAATGTGGAATGGTTTAAAAGAGAAAACTAACCAACTTTCTATATTGTTTCTATCTAGATTACAATCTCGTATATTACATGGGTCGAATAAATGTAATGTTATATACTTAGTGATAAAAAAATTATATTTAAAAACTCGTATATTATACGAGTTGAATAAAATATTACGTGACAGTTATAAATTATGTTAAGTTAATTTTAAAAATATTTTTTTAGCTGAATATTAATTTTTTTTATATAACTGATAAGTGTTAATTCATATTATACTTTAGAAACCCGATGTATTACACGAGTTGAATATATGCAATGTTATATATACTTAGTAATAAAGATTTACATATTACATATTTATGAAAAACGTTTTATAAAAAGAATTATAGAAAATATTATTATTTAATAGGAGAGAGATGCGGTAAAAAAATTATAAAAACAATTTAAAAAATTGTATAATTAATAGGAGAGAGAGGCGGGAAAAAAAGTTAAAGATGCATGGCAGAGTAACAAGTGTCCCATCAAAACATTTATTTATTATATGGTATAGATTAAGTCACTCAATTTTTTTTTGTCTTGATTAATCACACAACTTTCAGGTAATGTGTTAATCCTAGGTTTATCAATCTTGCGCTTTTATAACTTGATATTTTATCTTTATTGATCTCGATTTTATTGATATTAATTGTGTATGTTAGAGTCGATCCATTGTTAAGAAAAGTATATCGTGGTTGGACGGTCGATCCACGGTTGGACCGTGGGTCTTCTGCTTTGTTTCAGTTCTTGTAATTTGTCTGGCCATTGTACGATCGATGCATCGTACTACAGTGATACTATATTGTAGGTTTAGCCTTGATTTCAGTTGAACTTTTGACGGAGTCAGACCGCGCCATTGACCGTGAACTACATTTCTTTACATTGCGCACGATTCACGGTCTATCCACACGAGGCTTCTATGCACTTTTTATGAAGTCTTCTTTTGAGCTCATATTTTTATCGTTTTTATCCAACTTTTTGTTTAGGATATCACGTGGATAGATTATGAACATATGATCATTTGTAAGTTACATTTTATACCGCATGTTTTTACTTTTATCATCACAAAACATGTTACATCTATAATTCTGACCATTATGCACTGACAATTTTTCATTATCTTTTTGTAAAGTTATGCCACTATCGACGATGACATGCAAATAGAGGGGGATTGCTAGCGGCCATGTGTCCATTTAATCTTGAGTTAAATGTTTTTTTCGTTCCTGAGTTTATATTAGATTTGTCACTTGAGTCCCTATAATAATTTTGTTGCCATTTTGATAGCTGACTTTGTAAAAGTTCGCAGTATTCGTCCTTGAGCCCAACAACGTTTATTTTTCCTGTTAAATCAACCCCACGTACCCTGCACATGAGGGCAGTTTTATCCGTTCATTTTTCAACGTCTCCGATCCCTGATTATAAACCTAAAAGCTTCGCCGTCTTCCCCGTTCGTTTCAACTGAGTTAGAATGTGAATGGACGATCACACGAATGTGGTTTGTTGTTGTGGGTCAATAACTAAGCTTCGAACGTCATGAACTCCTGCAAACCTAGGCCGTCAATTCCATAAGTCAAATTCGTATTTTCTTTTTTTAAACCTAAATTTCTAAAATTGATCAATAGTTTCAAATTGTGGCTTTGTTACATGGGCCGATCCTCCCATATGTGCAAGATTGCTATTATTCCTGGATTGCTTAAATCAGTGAACAATCACATGGCAGTGGCCGAAAGATCGGCTATTGAAATCACAAGACTTAAATGTGCTTTGATTGTTAGTTGGGTGTTCTTTGTATTGTACCTGATGATGAATTGACATGTAATTAATATCTTTTTGCCAAAATAATTGAAAAGCCATTTAGAAGTGGCTCTTTGTATCTATTTTGGTGTTTCTTTTGTAATATATCCATTTTAGTGAAATACTACTGATGTTCACTGATTACCTACATTGTGCGATGGTAATTCAATAATACTTCAATGCTAAAGAAATGTCAAGTGAATATTGGGTTAAAAACCAGTTGAATTAGTCAAAACAGTTGAATGCCATTGGGTTAAAAACCAGCAATGTTACAACAGTCAAATATCACAATGCAGACCATAACTGGTCAAAACCAAAAATGCAGTTTTAACCAAAATGCGGTTGGACAACTATTGACCATAATGGGTCAAAAACTAAAAAGGCATATTCAATATGCAGACAGCTGCTGTTTTAACCAAATATCACGATGCAGACTAAAATGGGTATAAATGTTACGACCGTTATGACATACCACAACTGTAGTTAAACCAGAATGGGTCAAAATGACCTCCTTCAAATCACCATTGCCAAAATGGGTCTAAATGGCAAAATGCAGCCAGAATATAGAAAAAAAAGTTACCGCCGTTACTGTCAGGGACGAAATGTGTTAAAAAACAAAAGTTGGTGACACAAGGTGTCAAAGGTTTGAAAATTGGACGAAACCTGACTTTTTGACCAAACTCCAAGGACGAAACTGCATTTAACTCTACTAATTAACTAGACCATTCACCTTTGTGAAGTTCATTGAGTGTGAATAGAATTCACCATATAAGATTTTGAACAATTGTTCCCGGTATAAATAATAATCTATATCTATACATACTAATAAATAAAGGTTTTGGGGTGCCACATGTCACTCCTTCATGTCTTCTCATATTAGTTTTCTCGTCTCTCTCTCATAATAAATGCACCACTATCTTATTAAATAATAATTATATTATAAATATATTATTAAAGAAGAATAATAATTATATTAAATAAGAATATATAATAAGAATTCAAAATATAACTAATTAAAGAAAAATACTAATTTGTTATATACACACACATTTCCACTTGATATATCTCAAGACTATCATAATATTCTGACAAGTTAAGACGTATTTATAAATTTATAAGTTTTATCTTTTTTTAATATACAATCTCGTGTAATACACGGGATTCTAACCTAGTAGTGGTTATATAGTAATGTTTTTAAAACTAATGTTATGTATAAAGATACAATATAACATTTCTTTAGAGTTGATAGGATTTATAATAAAATGTAAAAAAGTTACAATAGTTTTAATGAGTGCTATATTTATTAAAAGTTATTTTGAACTGTTGGCAAATTTTATTTATTTATTTTTATTTTTTAAAAATCGGAACCGGATTCTATTTAGTAAGGTGTTCCAGATATGTATTCGATCGAGTAAATAGCTCTACTGGTCAACGGTTTTTGGGCCTTCCCTGTCCATTTTAACCCTTTGTTCCCGAGTTTAATAAAGGAAAGAAAATAATAGAAAGAGAATTAAGGAGAGAAAAGAAAGGGAGCGGAATGAAAAGAAGATAACTAATGAGAGAAAAAAAAGAGGGGAAAGGAAAGATGTAATTTCGTGTTCTAGAGTTTGAAGGAAAGGAAAAGAAATAAGAGATTTTATATGTTTTCTTTCCTTTCTTTCCATTTCTTTCCAATTTGAAAGGAAAGCTAGGAGAGAAGATTATTAAAAATCTTCCTTCTTTTCTTTCCACTTCCTTCCATTAAAAAACTCGGAAACACAAATTTTTTAAGTTTCTTTCCACTTCCTTTCATTAAAAAACTCGAAAAACAAATTTTTTCCAGTTTCCTTTCACTTCTCTCTTTAAAAAGGACTCGGGAACACAGCGTAAAGGCTTTCTTTCTATGCGCTCGGTTTTCCGACAACTCAACCGACGTGGTCACAGCTCGAGAAACCCGGACACATCCATTATGGAGAGTCGCTGATGGTGTTGCTTTTCAAGTAGAGAGAAGAGAGTGAACTAATTAATCACGGAAGAAAATGAAGTATGGTTTTAAAGAATAAAACGTGAGTTTGAGGATCTAGCAACGCATTTCTAAATGCGATACCTCAATTCATTCCAATTATGCATACTGAATATATAGTAGTCTGTTACCAAAACAAATGTCAAAAGAATGGTAATGACCCAAATGCAAAACTAAAGTAAAGGCTTAATTTGGACATCCGAAATAACTTGTCCTACAAGTAGTTTAACTTCAAACCGACACACGTCTATGAAGACGAATTTGCTCTTCGTAAAAGTGGAACTTTACAACTTTGAAACAGGAGAGACGGGTGTTCTGGCTTTCCTTATTAATCCCTCTTGAGTTACAGTTGCAACAAGCTGAACACAAACATACATAGGTTATTTGGGAGCAAAAAGCTTATTCTTTGACTTTTGAGGTCAAAATGACCCAACTTTCTGACAATAAAATTGATACTCCAAGTAAAAGATGTTTAAAGGTCTGACTTTGATATAAATATTCCCATAGAGAGATTGCGAGTAGGGGTGTAAACGAGCCGAGCCGAGCCGAGCCGCTCGTGATAGGCTCGCTAAAAGCTCAAATCGAGCCTAATCTAGAGCTCATTAATAAACGAGTTCGAGCTCGAGAGCTCATATACCGAGCTTGGCTACACTCGAGAGCCTAAACGAGCCTATTATTTATATAAATAGATAATTACATAATAAATATTATTATACATATAATTATGATAAGAGTATGTAATAATATCGATTATGTTATATATAATTATAATCGTATATGTATATAAATAAGATAATTAATAAAAAATAAACGAGCAAGCCCTAGCTTGAAAATTTACTCATGACTGAGCTCGAGCTTTAGACATAGAGCTCAAAACGACCCGAGCTTGAGCACGGGCTCAGCTCATATACACCCCTAAGTGCAAATGGATGAATACACGTGTACAAATGTCTTAAAGATGAATACGCGTGTACAAATGTCTTAAAGATTATGGTGACATACCTCTCCTTTTCTGTTGAACATTTGCCCGCTAACGAATCCTCGGGCATTGTATGCAGTAGGACTAGATATCTGTGAAACAAAAAGGACGTTGGTATCAAAGAGTAAATGTAAAAGCCAAACACCAAGAAAAAAACAGTAAACCAGAGTTCTAGTTGGCACTTACCACAAATAACAACCATTCATCAGCTCTAATAGGCCGGTGAAACCACATCCTTAAAAAAAAGAAGGTTATCAAGATGAGATCAACATTATTAAATAAGAATGTCATAACAGCTACACCAATATTTTGTTTTCAAATGCTTTAAAATGAAAGCATAGGTGCAGTAGTGCCCCATTATTCAGTGCAAAACTATTATCCAAAAAACTTGTGGCACTAAACTTGGTGCAACCCTTTTCCAGAGTTGAAATTCTGAAATCCACAGAAATGTACAACTTCCAATGCATGGTGTATAGTTTATTACAGCTAGGAAGTAGACGGTGCAATTTTTATGGGACAAATTTTGACGAGATGAAGTACTTTTTGTTTAATTAGCTGTAATTTTATCATACTACCAACTAAAGAAAATACTTCCTGTTAAACTGAAGTTAAAAATAACAAATTTGACAAAATTAAGTTAAATGGGATTCTTTAATGTCTTCTGGCAGAGGTTCATGGTTTAGACAAGTGACGTGTCCTTAACTAGACAAGTAGGGGTGTCAATTTTGACCCACTCACTTACGAATGTATCAATTCAGGTTATATTCATCTCTAACAGGTAAAAAAACATAGCTTAAAAGGAGACATGTAAAATGGGTCGAAAGGTGTATTTTGAATGGCATATAACGTCCTATAAATCATTTTATTGAAAATTTTATGTTAGTACTGAACTAATGTAACTTCTATAAGCATATTTGACACTGACTATTTATAAAAAGTTCAGAAGTTTTGACCTGAAAGTGTTTCAGATAAATCTAATCAGACACGTTTTAGAACGTCAATACAGGTGCACTCTTCAGATGATGAAGGCATAGCACATACACTAGGAAGAAATAAACATTACAATCTGTTTCAATAGTTAAAGTTCTTGAATACTCACGAGTGATCCAAGCTAATAGAAGTAGTCTTCAAGCCCTTTGCACGGTGAGGATTCAGGCTAACATTTAAAAATATGAGATCTGAAGTGTATGCTGCAACACATCTGCAGAATAAATCATTTACAGCTACTTCATAAATAAGCACATTATCAATAGAACTCTATGCTTGACATGAACTTTAATAACCAGCTTAAGTACAGCAAAACGTCATACTAAAGAAAATTATTATTGGTTACCTTGTCAAAAGAGGTGCTTCAGGTCAAAACACCTTTTTGTACAGGTCAGATCGGATTGGGTTTCCTTAAAACACCTTTTTTGTTCTTATAAATAATATTACAGGGGCGCACTCAATTGAGAACCAGAAATAAGTTGAGAACTGTATAAGTCCATTTACATGGAGTTTCCAATAGGTTTGAGCTGTTTCCATTTAAGCTTTTTTGGTCAACTTACAACCGGTTTGACCCATTTGCGTTTAAGCTTTTTTGCTATCTTACCCGGTACATATAAAATATAACCCTAATTGACCTGTCCATAAAAGCTCTATATGCATATGCCTGCATGGCTAATGATTCTAGGTGATTGAGCTTCAGCAATTTATTCATCTGGTTCTCAAGAATGACACATGTAGATACAAGTGTTTGTATAGAGGTTTAAAAGTGACTACTCACCTATGCAAAGCCTCATCATCTGAGAGTTTTCCTTTTGCTCTAAACCAGTACCTCAAACTGCAATAAAAAATATGATACTGAATATCCACAGTCAATGCAGTCAGTAAAAGATTAGTTATGATTCCATGAACAATGCTTGACCTTGCAGGACGTTTATCATAGTTGGTTGAATTACTAGGCTCACAAAACCTTATCTCAATAGGCCACGGGATAAACTTTGCTGTGGCAACTTTGTTACGGTAAGTCCTGTAACAATAAATGTAGTTGTTACAAACCTTACGGGTGGTATTGCAGTATTGGAGCTATGCACAATAATAAGAGGTGGCCATTTCAACCCATTAACTTATGAATCGATCGACTCAATTTATGTTTTATCTCTAATGGGTCAAACCAATCAAAGGGATAAAATTAAAGAAAGGAAACATGTCAAAAACCTGCCAAACTTTCTAAATCCTTGTATTCAAATAATTACATTATTAGTGAGATAATATTATCTAGTAAGATAAATTAAAATTTTTGGGCAAAAGTGTTTTAGGTCAACCTGACCCATACCCACAAATAAACCGGTTTGACCAACTTTGAACTGTTTCCTGACCTGCCCATTTTGCCAACCCTACACAATAATGTAACTTGTATAGAAAATTGATATCTACCTGGGAAGACGAGGATCAATAAGGCGCCTCTCCCGCAAATCTTCCATTGATAAAAGCTGCAAACATCAGAGTTAATGGAAACAGCCATTTTAAGTAGTGATCAAAGTAGTTGTGGTACCAGTTCTGGATCAGGGACAGCTGGCATTGATGGTAACTGGTGATCAAACCCTACTTCTTCCTTCTGTAAAATATAAACCCATAATTGATCAACATAACATTCGGAAAGAATTTAAATTGCACCTCTGCAGCTATAATTGACATGTAAATATTGAAAACAAAACAAAGGTCGTCCTTTTGATTGTGACAACAAACAAGATTAACACAAAGTAAGACAGGCAGGGAGCTAAAAGATTAAAATAAACTAACAGCAATTAAATAGGTAAATAAATAAACTGAGCAATTTTGCATCACAACATTTTTTCAGTCGCAAAAGGTAAATGCTTATAGGATGGAAAATATAATATGTGTGTATATATAGCAGTATAGCACAAAGTTATTTGTTGATAAGACGCAGCATCAATTTAATTGAATGCAGAAATTTACTACACCCTGAACTATTCAATGCAAACACAACTAAAATTGAATAGTTATCAAGTAAGGTAGCACAGGTAGTTATCAAGTAAGGTAGCACAGGACTATGGACCCTTAAATTGGCCAGTGAGCATGCTGCTATACCAACATTAATTTAGTGGACACAAGGCTACAGTTAAAGCTTCAATGTAAAAAATTGTTAAGAAAAAATGTAATGCTTATAGCTACAAGCCATTTTTGTTATGCTTAGATTATCAATTCTAAGAGAGGACAAGTTCATCTGAGAACCACAAAAAACTTGAGAACAAAAGAACCAATCCTGGCCCTCGGATCAAAAAAGAAAAACTTTTCTTCACATGTGAAGAAATCCATATGACATACGCGATATCCATTAACATGTAATAGACTTCATCGCAGCCCTTGATTTTTTAATATGAGGCCCAAAGTGTTCTCTTATTCTCAAGTTTTCTGTGGTTCTAAAATGAACCTGCCCTGTTTATTCTAACTTCTCAGTAACATTAACAATCAGTCTAGTAAATGACTAAATGCACCACCAGACACACACTTAGAATCAGAAACAATTGTAATAGATGAGTCTAACTTTGGCTGTATACAGATGAATAGTCATAAGGTACCTGAAATGATGCAATCATTGTGAAAACCACCACTCCTTTCTGTATTGCATCTATCCTTCGGGTAGCAAAACTATTGCCATCGCGTACACGATGAACATGATATATAATTGGAACTGCAAAACATATATAAATTGAAAGAAAAAGGTTTTAAATACACACGCGCACATACGTGCACGCACACACAAACACACACACACGCACACACAAATATATATATTGAATTAGTATACCACTTATGGGTGTTGGAACAATAAAGAAAACACACGACAACAGTTCTATAAGCAGAGAGTTGCTCATGATCACAATTCCCAACAAGATGAAGACCAGGACTTACTGTCAAGATCTCCAACAAGAAGAAAGTAAGCATGTAAGCTATGAACAATCTTGAGTGAATCAACAGTTTTTGATGCTGCAGCCAATGCCTGCATACAGTGAACTATTAGAAAAGTAAAATTTCTGCATGAAGACTATCTATTTCATAGGTGTTGGACCTAGTATTAGGTTGACATACACACAAGAATGAAAACAAGGTGTTGGACCTATTATTGGGTTGACACTCATAAAAGAATGAAAGCAAAGTGCATGCTCATATGATATCGTAAACTACTGATAGATTAGATATAATACATGTCCAATGAACTGTCCTCCAAACACTTTCCCAAATCGTGGAGCATCAGGCAATGTGATCCCTTTGAATATGTTGACCTTCATTGAAACCATATCAAATTTAAGTTATTTTTGTTTTAGGAACGTATAAAAGGGATAACTATTCATGATACATGTTGATACTGCTAAGATGATAACGTACTGCACACCTTATGACCCTAGCCTGCTAAAAATCATAAGAAACTTTATGAAATTTTCAAATCTTGCTTACATACTTCTATAGGCTCAAGATGCAATATGCTCTCGACAAGTGAGCATGTTTCAACAGTTTGTTCTGCACTCCAGATTGATTTAGACTGCAACAAATTGCAATGCTCATGGGGCAGCACTAAGCACGTCAGCTGTTACAACATACGGAATTTCAGAAGCGTTTAGCAAGTAATCCGTCCAAATACCAGTTAGAGGCATGTTTCATGACCAGAAGTGGCAAAATGGGCAGGTCGTGTAGGATGGGTGACGGGTCAAAACAGGTCACTCTTAGTATGATCGCGTTGGATTGACCCGAACCACTTTTTGTTCAAATTCTAAAAGCAATTTATTAGTAATAAGTGTGTTAAATATGGTTACAAAAATGATATTATTCATTGATAGCTAACTTTGTAAATAAATTATTCTGGAGGTTTTAAGCATTGAAAATACACTTTGGGAGACTTTTGACATGATTCCTTTTTAATTAACTTGTTTTGTTTAACCTGTTAAAGATAAAGCACACCCCAAATCGACCCATTCATGAGTTATTGGGTCAAAATTGACCCCTCTGTTAAAAGCTATCCACTAAAGCAACATTAGACTTATCAAAGCGAGAAAACAACCAAATTGAGAAAATATATAAAAAGAAAGAAAAATTATGCAAGCACCTTAGTGAGCGCAATGACATCTGCTTGCTGCACAGAGACCGCCACACCTGCAATACATTAAAGATATTCCAAGTACTCAGTAAGCTTCAAGGTTGTGCATCTTAATACCAAAACACTAAAAATATCCACCAGCATGATGCATATAAAAGGCTCTATTTTGTTATCTTTAAAAGCATAAGTGCGTAAAACTTAAGAGCAGAATATCATTGATCTAAATGCCAACACGGAAATTATGGAACATCTGCATTTGAATGCATTCTTGTTCTATAAGGAATCAAACCATTGATGTTTACAATGACTATGAATCATCAAAAACCCTAAACAATTTACAAGCAAGAATATGAAGATGAAATATCAGGCTTTCACCATTGCCAAAGTAGTCATAACGTTTAAGTTGGAACTCTGGCCGATTATGCTCATCTCCATGAATACCAGAGACCTCTGCCTGCAAAATTTAGTTAATCATACTACTATAAGCCAAAATCAAATATGCATCTAAATTCTAGAATAAGAAGTCATATGTTGCACACGGGCAAAGTTACCTCGCCTTCCCATATGAAGTAAATTCCAGTCGCGGCCTCTCCCTCTCGAACAACATACTCTTGGGGATCTTGAAAATGTAAAATTTAAACTAATAAGTCAGTATCATTTATTTTGAAGGTATGCAGCAAATAAAACTCTTAATTTAAAATTAAACATGTCCAAATTAATTACTCTAGTAACAAAGTTTGCAGTGATATTAAAATGTAATCCTGAATAATTAACATTCTCTATCCATTCAAGCTAGCATCATGGGGGCCAAGGGTCCACTAGGCTATCATAAAAATAAACATTGATACTTGCCCATCCATTGTGTTTTCTATGACTCTGCTATGTAATTTCAAATATATTTTAAAATTGCTTCACTTGTAACATGTAGCCCCCGGTCCCTATGCAGCAGCAGTGACATACTTGGCTACAAGTCTCACTGTATCAATCAAATATATAATCGTGTGAGAGTTTTTAGATGATATTGTGTGCTTTTTCTCAATGATTATGTTGATTAACCCTAATATATAAATTATTTAGCTTGATCCCTTTTAAGCATATATTTTGAACTCTTACAACTTCAATTCTATGCTAAATATCATAGCACCAACCCAACACATTTCTAATGATGCCTGTTGACAACCTAACAAAAAGACCATTTAACCTTCTAAACTTCCCCAAAACTAATATGCCATAATTCTTGGTACATCACAGTACCACACAAAAAAATGTTTGGAGACTAATAATTTGGTGGTAGTATTATATAGTGCCTCGCCTGTCAACCCTGCATTTGCAATATTAAGTCACTCTACCCATCCACCAATCACACACACACTAATCAAAAGTCAAGGAATCATTATTACTTAACATTCAACAAAAATCTGAAACTACATAAATTTGAAGCCCTGCTTTTCTCCCAAATCACTGATCATCAAAACATCAAATTAACTAATTACCATAATGTTCAAATCTAAATGCTACTTCTCTACCAAATCGCGCATCATCAATACATCAAATCCAGCAAAAAATATCAGTCAAAGCAGAACTCATATAACCTCCAAGTTTAGAACATTTTTTTCTGCTACATCACTGAGTATCAGAACATCAAATTGACCAAAACGATATCAGTCAAAATAAGACCAGGTTATTACCATAGTGTTCAAATTTCAATACTACTTTTCTACTAGCATCACTGATCATAAAACCATCAAATTCATCAACAAAAAAATCAGCCTAGAACATATTATTACCGTAATGTTTAACAATTACTACTTGTGCGATTTTCCGGAGAGATAAGCTCGGGAGCCTCTGAAGCAACGGCACGCAACCTAAAAACTCGATCACTGTTATCAAATTTCATCGCATACACGAATCAAAATCAACTTGTTAATTCATAACACTTTAAAAATTGCAAGAAATTAGGGTTAGAAATCAAGTAGAACAGTTACCTGCTTCCGAACTGAACATGCTGATTGTTGACCGGGCCTTTGCAATAATCTGGTAACAAACCTGATATTTTAGGTATTTATAGCTCCGTCGGTGTGTGTGAAAGATGATAAGAGGATAAAATATGCAATACGACTCCGGCTGTAAATTAACTAGAAATCGTTGACCGTCCATTTCTATATTTAGTCACGTGTATTTTATGGACGTTCTTTTAAACTATTTTTATACAAGCGTATCGTGAACTTGCTAAAAGTTGGTTTTTTTAAGGTAATTCTATCCGGATACGGAATATTACAAATTGGAAACGTCGTAACTCTATACGCCCTCGTATAGACCAATACGAGGCGTATTGGGTTTAGTCTCCCAACAGGGAATGCCACGTGTCATTCCCTGCTTGCGGCTGCGACTCATACGTGGCGTATTGCACTATACGACGCATATGGGTCACGAGTTATATTTTTGCTTCAAAACTTGACAAATTACTAAGTTTAAGAAGCCTATACGTGACGTATTGGTCTATACGCCACATATAGGATTTTTTCTTTAATTTATGTTATATTTATTTTTTTTAATAAGTTTGGTATTTTATTTAATTTATATAATTTTTATGTTTATTTTTAATTTATATAATATTTAATGTTTTTTTAATTTATATAATTTTTATATATTTTTTATTTATATAATTTTTTTCTTTTGTTTTTATATAATTTATAATTATTTTTAATTTATATATGTATTTTATATTTTTTAAACATTACAAATAAACAAACAAATTAAACATTACAAACAACCAACCATAACATTATATACATTACATCAAAAAATTAAATACATACATCCAAATGTTTTTACATATACAACAGTAAATACTACTGAATACAAATAAAACCAACTAAGCCAAACCCCCCCCCACCCCCCGTCCTGACCCGCCCCACCCTGGTCATGACCCGCCCCGCCCGCATCTGGAACGTGGTCGCCCAGATACTGACGTGGCGGAGGTAGTGGTGGTGGCTCGATCCCGACGGCTATGACGAGCCTGTCGTCAGGAGTCGGCCACAAGTCCGTCAAGCAATGCCTGGGTGGCCCTATCCAGCCTAACAGACTGACTTGCGTGTCGGGGATGCTGAAGCGGCTGGTCGTGAACGTGCTCAACGTGCGACTGCGGCTGTGGTTGTGGCTGCGGGTCCCCCTGTCCAGGCATCGGTGGCAACGGCACCGGGACCCAAACCTGGTCCTGGACGGCCCCTACGAACTGAAGGCCAAGGCCCGGGAATCGGTGCGTGATGCGCATGCCGCTGGCCGTGCGTCAGTCTAATCGGACAGGGGGGATGGACGCTAACATCTCATGGTCGTGATCATGCCACGGTGTAAGAACACGCATGATATGAGTGATAAAAGAGCCGCCATACAAAAGCCCGCGCTTTTGTCGTATATAGGCAGATTCAAAATAAAGCGTTAGGCATGTGGACAGGGGGCACCGAGTGCCGGTAAGGAGGCAATAGAGAAAGAAGATGTCTCTATCAGTGCACCACTCACGGCTTTTCTGACGCGGTGCGATCGACGTCGAGATAAGCCGGTGCAAATATCAATATAGGAGGTCTCTAATCCCCGAGACCCTACCCTTAGTATCCAACCAAGGGCTATCTGAAATTAAACCCCAAAAAACAAGGAGATCCTCCTTGTCCATCTCCGTCACCGCCTCGGCGTAAAGTGGCGTGACCGTCTCGGGCTCGAAATACAAGCATGTCACGACGGCCCACTGACGGAGGGTCAGACGGTAAACGTGCCCAAAAATAAGAAATGAGACCTGTAGCGGGTCCTCTCCCTGCTCCTCGCCCTCTAAAGGCGCCAGCCCCTCCTCTGAATACCGATTATCTATTACTCCTTGGAGGAGCTCCTATATCATGGAAATCAAAGAAACAATCTGTAGCGGAAGTTGAATAACGCGCTATGGCGACAACTGTCAGCGAGATTTTGTGGATGAAGTGGCTTTTACATGAGCTAGAAATGACCCCCACTGGCCCGACACATTTATTTTGTGACAATCAAGCAGCCCGTCACATAGCAAACAATCCCGTGTTTCACGAACGGACGAAACATGTTGAGATGCATTGTTATTTCGTTAGAGAACGAGTCGAATCAAAGGAGATACAACACATGAAAATAGACACCGAGTTACAAATTGCCGACATTCTTACCAAGCCATTGGGAATGCTATAATTCCGCACGTTACTAGACAAGTTGGGCGTTCAAGACCTCCACGCTCCAACTTGAGGGGGGAGTAAAGATGGATAGTAATTTTACCTTTTCTTCCGGTTTGTTCTTTTTTATTTCTTTCCATATATTTCCTTTATTAGTGGTTATTTAGAGGCTTGATTATGGTTACCTTGGCTCTCTCGAATATATGTGGAGCCTTTCCCAAGCTTGTATGATTTGATTATCATTTTGTAATCCTTTTCCAGTTATAATAGAATTCCAATATTTGATCATAATAATTTTATTATTTAATGAGGCTGGGACTTGTAGAATTTCCTTTTATATCCGATATGTCACACCACTAACGAACAAATCTCCAAGCTCCTTTAGCTAAATTGCATGATATAAATAGGTGGTATCCTGATTCATTTACTTCCTGGCAACAATTGCATTGCATATCATGGAGGTCAACGATATTCCTCTTTTCTCTAATTCTTTTTTGGTTGATAGTCTATTCAAAGCCACTCTTCAACCAAAAACTCCACTTTTTTTGGTATTCACAAATGTTTGTAATTGTCCTGCTCGGGCAACATACTTTTTTCGATTTCTTTACGAAGGGATCGAACCACAAAGGAATTAACCGGAATCATCTCCACTTCAGGTTATTCTGCGTTTTTGTTAAAACTTCTCACACATATAATTTACCAAAAGCCATTGTGGAGTTAATTCACGTGATAGAGACACAATGCCTCTTAGATGGAGCTCATGGGTTCTATCCTTGACATTCTGGTGTAATTTAATAATCTGTGTTCGTCGTTAAAAAAATAATATAATTTACCAATAAAAAATATATAATTATGAGATAACTGATAGGCGTATCTTCTAATGATGGCAAACAAAAATATGTCAAATCATAATTTAAGTCACCAATTTCAAATACAATTAATGGTAGATAAAATAGTAAAAAGTGAATTATTAACTTACATAAATATGATATTGTAGTGTGTTTTCTTGACAATTAAAAAAAATGGATGCATTATTTAGGTTTTATTTAAAAATTATATTGTATTTGTTATAATTATCTTCTATAAAAATTATAATCTAATTAAAAAATATATAACTATTCTTTTTACACCTATACATGATAAGAGACTACCCTCCAATAATTTGAGTATTCTATACTAGTTCTTTTCACAGGCCATTATCATCAATAAACAATAAAACACTACCCTCCAATAATTTCACTATTCTATGCTAGTTTTTTTCCACAATCCATTTATGTAGTATGGACACCGCTACATCGTTGTGTAGCTTACGTGGAGAGAGGTGTCGCCGGGAACACCGCCCCCTCCATTATTCACCACCCAAAATGGAGCTCAGCACGGAGAATCCCACGCAATTCTTCCCGCTTGCCTCCGCCTCTTCACTCACACACACCCACACACAGACTCCCTCTCTCTCTCACACACATATATATACATATATATATAGGGGATGGATATAATAGAAACTCACCTTAGTTATGAAAACCATATAAACCCTATAGTAGCCATTGATTCATTTCAATCAAGGGCTAAGATTAAATCTCTGTTTAATCCAGCTACTTTTTGATTTTCTAGTATTTTTGTAGTAAAAAAAGAGTAAAAATGGAAATTGACTTTACACTCCACTTTTCTCGGTAACCTCCGACTCACATGCAGGCATCAAATCAATTTCAAAATACACAAATAAACCTCTCCCCCTAAACAGTTTCCTTTCACACACCTGAAATTGGAGAGAGATAGTATACAGAATCGAAGAACAAGAGAATATTATTTTGGCAAATCTCCGACGGAGTACCTACAAGGATACGCAGTTACACACTACGCTATTCGACGGCGACGGATTCCTCAAACGCCAGAATTTGAGGTAACAACAACAATAAAAACCTCCGATGACGTAAGCGGTTCTTTGAGTTTCGATGATCGGAGTGTTGTTTTGCGATGAAGAAAGTCGTGAGGCGAATGACAATGAAGTCGGAGGTTTGAATTTATCTAATTGATTCATATACAGAATTTAGGTCATTTACACAAATTGTTACGATTAATTGTGTATACTTATGTGAAATTGTTGAAGGTGAGCAAACGAAAAGCTGTCACGGAGGGAGGAAATTGCGATGTTTATCTGGCTGGAACGGTGCATGTTTCTATGGTAATTGAATTTAACATGCTCAATTGATCGTTTTTATTTGAATTTATTTGTTTATCTTATCTGGTTGGACACTGAAATCGCAGTGTTGTTTTGTTTATGTAACATTATTTAGTTACATGATTGTTTAATGTAAATCAATACATCTAAACTGATCTTTTAACAGAGGGGAAGGAAAAGCATATGAAACCAAATAAAACATAAAAAGGTATTAGGTAGGGCTTCAATACTATTATTTTGTTAATTATCTTGTTACATATGTTTAGTAGGTGGTTATCTTGTTATATATGTGTTTGATTAATTTCTATCACAAAACATATGCTGAGAACAGTGAATCCGATTCACCCATAATTGTCGTGAAGAAACAGGAAAAAAGTGAGTTTTATACATATATTGTTTTTACAAATGTGTTTTATCTTATGTAAAAACAGTAATTTTTAACTTGTCACATATGTGTCAGGTGAGTTATATATGTAAATAACTATTGTAGAAAAAGAAATGAAGTTAGAAACAGGAGAGAATAAAAAGGGATAAAACAGGGGTAAAGAATTAGAGAGAAGGTGTGACCCTTTTCAACTTATAACAATATAGAGAGAAATTGTTAGATTTGAAAAGTAAGGATGAAAGATAGAAAATGTGTAAGATTTGTAAGGTGTCATGACTACAAGTATAAATGCTTTATTGATTTTTCCCAAGATTTGTAAGATTTATTACGTCCTTTTTAAGCAGTTAATTGGTGGGATGTTTTTATTAACAGTTGTGTTTGTGTTTTAAAGTAGTTAATTATGTGCTGTTTAGACAAGTGTCCACATGTTTGAAGAAAGTTCAAGATTTCATTAATGGAATTTTACATATATAACTAGCAAAGTTACATATGTAACTAGGAGTGTTACATATGTAACTAGCGGGTTATGAACAATAGATTGACATCCATCCATCTAACTAAAAAGAAGCGATCACTAATAAAATCAACGGTAATACTAAAAAAACAAACTAATCAATGTGTCAAATCGCATTCATAATCAAAGAAAAGCTCCAAATATGTAATCAGTAACTGCTTATTGATTGAACATTATAATGTTTACATTATGTAACTAGTAAATATTACCTATGTAGGTAATAAAAAATATTACGTGTATAACATTTGATAGTTACCCATGTAAAATTTTACAAGAAGCATAAAAGCTAACACATACAATCCATTACAACTGTGTCTTTGTTTCTTGCATAACCAAGCATCATTCTATCTTTCTCTCTCTACCACACTCTTTCTCTCTCATTTCATGGGTTCTGATTTGAATGATTTGGAAGATTAGATTCTGATTTGGTTCTATATATTGCTTGAACATTACAATATTTACATTATGTAACTAGCAAGTATTATATATGTAGCTAACGAACAAATGTTACATATGTAACATTTGATAGTTACATATGTAAATTTTACAAGAAACATAAAAAGTCACACATAAAATTCATTACATCTGTGTCTTCGTTTCTTATATAACCAAGCATCATTCTATCTTTCTCTATCTACCAAACTCTCTCTCTCTTATCTCAAGGGTTCTGATTTGGGTGATCCGGTTCTGATTTGGACGATTGGGTTCTGATTTGGGGCAATTAGTTCAACTCTGCGAGAAGAAGAAACATTTATCTAGAAATATTATGTAAATACCAAAATGATACATATGTAACTAACAAATGTAACTAGGATTGTAACATATGTAACTAACAAAGAAAAGCTTCATGACAAAATAGGGCAAAATAGATTTGGATTTATACCTATATGAATAGCTGACAAAGCCCAGATCGATGTGATTTGGTTGACAAAGGAGCAGCCATGCTCTTTAAACACCCAAATTTAAACAATAAAGTCCTAGACTTTAAAGTTTTATCCATCTGCAATCAATAAAAAAAAGCTAATGATAAGATGTTGAATGAGTTTGAGTTTATGTTATATCAAAATCCAAAATCAATGATACATGAAGTGATTAAAAATGTATAATCCATGTATTAGTTCAGTTTCACCTACTAGATTTATCTCTCTGCATAGCATAAATTAATAAAATTAAATTTAAAGCTAGAGAGTGGTTGAAGCTTTTAAGAATAACAAACATAAATGACAACTTACCTCTTGTTTTCTTGTCATTATGAAGGAACTGATGTCAAATGACGCAAAACTTGTCTCTACTATCATTAGCCTTGGTTTGTAGTTGTATTAGAGAGTTAAAGCCATGAGTCGAGATCCGCCATTACATCTCCAATGGAGAAACCATTAAATCACTATCATTAACTCCATCCTGGTAGTTGTGTTGCATTAAACTAGATGAGATTAATGGAGAATCCATTAACGGAGATGGCATTAATGTAGTAAAATAAACGAGCCAAACTCAAGGCCAGACCAAGCTTATTAAGTAGTTATATATGTAAATTTTGTGGCCCAAACTCAAGGCGAGCCCAAGCCCAGGGTTTTACCCACGCCGATCCAGGGTTGGAGCCTCGGCTCTCCCTCAAGCCCGGAATGGGCCGTATTGGGTGGGGTTTTTCCTTGAAAGCTCTCCAACTCTGACGCCAAGTGGGCCCGGTTAAGATAACATATTGGCCGGAGTTGGACGAGGTTCTCCCATATGACGGGAGAGTGTGACGTCTCACATTCAATGTTCGCCTTTTTGATAGCGGATCTGGTAAAAGCAATTCTCATTCATATTCATATTTGAATATTCCATAACTCATAATTCTTGATACAAAATGACAACGTACTGTATCTCGAATATTTAACATCATTTAAATTTTCAAAATTATGAAACTCAACTTTGGATCTTTTAAATAAATAGTTTTCCCAATTTGACATCAAAGAAACCAATTCTCATTCATATTCATATTTGATCCAATTTTTTTTAATTCACAAATCACAACCCAGATGCATATATACACATATACATACACACAGAAAGATAGAGACAGAGAGATGGGATCTTGGGGGTTAAAATTGGACCTTTTTGACATGGGCAACAATGGATTTGTAGTCAAGAACATCATAGAGATCTAGAGTAGAGGTGCACAAAAAAACCGGTTTTTTTTTACCCGGTCCAAACCGGCAAACCGGTTTGGGATAAACCGGTTTGGAGCAAACCGGTTCGGGTTAGGCTAAAACCGCCGGGTTGAAACCGGTTTGAAGCATTTAGGAGTATACCGGGTTGGGGACCGGTTTGTGTGAACCGGTTTTAACCGGTTTTTGCGCTGGCAAAAAACTAGCCGTTGGGGAACGGATTTATAGCCGTTGGGGTCGATTTTGGCCCTTTTTTGGCCCCATTTGCACTCTTAAAACACTATAAATAGATGGGGGGTGTTTAGGGTTGATCACACCTCTCTTTACACTCTCTAATCTCTAAACTTCTCTCGAAGACGAAATTCAAGCCGAAGAAATCATACACAACAACGAGGTTGATCTTGGAATATCCGAACCAGTCACCGATGAAGAACTAGCCGAAGATGCAAGGCTACGAAGTTCTAGTTCCGAAGACAACGCACAAGAATAATCAATCAATATTCCAAAAAATAAAAATATATATTGTCATTTGTAATGTTTTACAATTTTATAATTTTATCTTTTCATGTTTTTTAATTTCGAACTTTCCAAATATTAATAAACGTTGAACTTTATGTTTTATATTTGTTATTTATTTTTTTTATATTAAAAATATAAAATTTATTTGAATTTATTATTTTTTTTTAATAAAAACCGGTTTACCACACAAACCGGTTTGTAACCAACCCTAACCGGTTTGACCAGTTAGTCATTCTCCACCTACGAAACCAGTTTAACCCGAATCGGTTTAGGCCCAAACCGGTTTTGACTTTTCGTTGACCAAACCGGTTCGGTTCGGGTTGAACCGGTTTGGGTTAAAAAACCGATTTGTGCACCACTAATCTAGAGCATAAGAAGTATAAGCCATGACTTGGATCTGCATCTTGATTGGCATGTTTATGTCTTCCACCACAGATCTGAAAACTTCATCGCCTCTAACAATGATTCGAACACAAGTGAAAGCTTCGAACACAATATGAAAGATCTGAAAGCTTCATCGCCGCCATTCCTAGCCCAAAATAGGGGTTTTGCACTAGGAATCAAGGTGTTTTCTTAGGGTTTATCCACCGTGAACTAGCCCAAATTTGAGTTCTTAGGGTTCTTGTGAGTGAAATCAGAGGTTAAGATAAGAAGATGAATATATGTGTAATAGAGAGAAAAAGAGAGATTTGTGCAATAAATATAGAGAGAGAAAGAGAGAGAGGGAGTGAGATGTGTGTATAGGGTAAATGACAGAATTGCCCTTAAAGCTTAAAGACAAAAAGGTAGATGTGTCACAATGTTAGGCACATGTTTGGATTTCAAGGGTTTTCTCAACCCAACTGGGTTTCCGGTATATATATATAAATATAGTGTGAGATTTCGTTAAAAACTAAAAAAAGTGTAAAAAGTCGTGTAAAACGCTCATAACCGGCTCATACGAACTCCGATTTTACTCATTTCGGCGGCGTTGGAACCGTCTCGTCGAATTCTACGATTTTTAACTCACACTATATATATATATATATCTCGAGGATGGTTCCGGTACAAAACAATCTTAACCTAAAAAGTGTGAGAAGTGATCCTGGCCACCCGTCTAATTAAATGTGAATTAATCAATGGTAACTATTAACTCCATTACAAAATAATAAATAAAAGAGTAAATTACTTAAATCGTCCTTTATGTTTATACCATTTTTCAGATATTGTCCTTTAGCATAAAAATTGTCAGAGATCGTCCTTATGTTTACAAATCTTGCACGTTAGGTCCTTTGGTCCTAACCCAGTTAAATTTCTCAGTTAAGTCTGATCATGTGCTAAGTATATGATTTTACTTTTGTAATTTTACCCATTTAATTTACATGAGAGAGAGAGAGAGGAAACAATTAATTAATTGTCACTTAGGGAAAATCAAGGGTAATCAGTTTCATAATTAATAACCACTTTGTATTACTAAATCACTTTTAAAATTTTAAGCTCGTATTAAAAAAATCTTTTACAACCACTAAAATTTCATACTAAAAATATTTATTTTTTCTTTGATCCAGCAATATACTAACATCAAGTGTAAACCAGTAATAACACTTTGAATAATTATTTACATTTGATTAAAAACAACACAGTAAAAATAAAATAAAAATTGTAACTACATAATATGATATTGTAACAATACGTTATCTACATGTGACATATTACTATAAACAACACATAGCAATTAAATATAACTACACCGTGTATGATTGTAACAACATAATATATGATATAACACAGTGTATTGTTGGAACAACACATTGTGCTTAGTTATATCAACACATTGTAGGTATTAGATGATTTGACAAAACAACACATGATAAAAAAAAATCATCTAATATGAACGGTAGAATACTTGTCAAATCATTTGTTTTTAAACCAAACATAGCTCCAATTGTCTTATGAATAATTAAAAAACTTCGTCTTCTTATGTAATTATTGGCTGAAAAAAAAATCTTCGTTGAAAAAAAATTCTTCATACAAACACAATGATAATGAATAAAAACACGAATAAATAAAATCAAAACTTAAAATACCATCACTTTATTAATCTACTTCAACATTTTGACATGATTTCGATTAAAATATATAAAAAGGATCTAGTCTAATAGTAATTGTTGACTCCGATTAAATCTAAAGTTTTATTAGAGTGCAAAATTGAATCAACATATTAAAAAAATTGATAACAATTATGCTTGATTGTAGGGATTTTCCATAAATGGATTATGAGCAAATATACAAAAATACCACTTAAGTTGAAAGCAATGGATGTCAATGTGTCAATCTACGGTTGGTTCCTACGTTTTTTATGCTAACTGTGTTTTGTATTTGATCTTACCTCTCTCTCTATATATATATATGTGTGTGTATATAGGGAAATGATAAAATGAAAACTTATTTGAGTTGAGAAAACCCATGAAAACCCTATGTAACTTTGTCTTTTTTTAGTAGTTTTTATATGTTATTTCGTCACCAAAAAATAAAAAAATCACTGGGAACATTTAAAAAAAATCATGAAAAAATAACAAAAAATCCCGTTTTTATATTGTTTGTCAGCATTATATCAGCATGTTACATACGTAACACAGGATTTTACATACGTAAACAGGTACAACGTTTTTATAAAAAAAATTTATAAAAAAACCGCTCGACGCTTTTTATTTTTATTTTTTCAAACGTGATTAAATTAAATATAGAAACTATAAAAAAAATTTAGGCCCAAAATTTCAAACCCATTATTTTGGGCCATTTTTCTTTTACCCCAACAAATTCAAACCAAATTGGTTTTTAAACCGAAAAAACCGAAACCGAACCCATTATAAAAGCCGAAAACCAAAAACCGAAACCGAAAGGTTTTAAAAAAAATCAAAAACTGAACTTTCGGTTTTAGTTTGGTTTTACCCCAAAACCGACCCATGCACATCCCTACTCAAATCCATACACGTGATGCATTGTGTTATTTTCATTCCTATTCTTCTACTTTACCTGAAACCAAACACTTTCGTAAAAATATATGTTTTTTTATATATTTCCCCCTATTAAACTTTTAAATTACATATATCTCTAACCCCTAACTTTAATTACATATTTCTCCAATTAACTTAAAATTACCCAATTGCCCCTCAAAATATTTAAGAAGAGGATATATGTAAATAGTACTTTAATTGGTTCATTAAGGGTAAAATGGTAATAAAATAAGTTATTTTAAATGAATTGGATAAATATGTAATATATAGGTTTTATAAAGGGGAAATATGTAATTAAATTTTAGGGTTGAGTAAATATGTAATAAAAGAACTTAGGAAAGAGATATATGTAAATGCCAATAAAATATAAAAACCAGTGCATTAAAATGTTGTAATTTACAACTCTAAACCAGAGTTTTTTTCCCTAAAATGGTGCTGGTGGAAAATTTATTTACCAAAATGGGTGATTTGAAAAATATTTACCTAAATTAGTGTTTTTTGAAAACTTTCTTTTTAGACTCCTAATTTTATTATTTAAAAAAAATTTCTATTTAAAATAATGTTATTTAAAAGTGTAAAGTAAAAAAGTTCTTAATAAATTAAAAAAAAAATTGTTGGATCGTCCCATTTTATAAAATATTTTTTTTATGTTTTATAATTCTTTTATAAATATTTTCTTTAACTTTTTTTAAATGTTTTTTTAGAATTACAACGTTTTTATTTTTTCATATGCTTTTTTAAAATTGAAAACTTCAATTATATTGTGATTATATACGCTTGATAACAAATCACAATGCACTCTGTAGGTTTTGTTGGTTTTTTTTAAAATCATTTTATTAGAACAAACTAATATTTAACTACTATGAATAAACCATTTTTTTACCGAAAATTGATTAAAAAAACGTTTAAAAAATAGTATATGAACAAACTAATATTTAACAACATACCTTAACTACATTTATGTATATGAACAAAAAAAAAAACGTTTTTAATGTTTTTTCTTTTAAAAAAAGTTAACAGATACAGTTCCTAAAAGAATCAAAAAAATCATTTAAAAAATAGTTTGTTTGATTGTGATATTTTATAAAACGTTTTTAAATAATGCATTTTGATTTTCTGTTAGAAAAGCTTTTCCTCATTATATTCTTTAAATTATATAAAGACCTTTTAAAAAATATATATATCTTTTAAAAAAATTAAAAGTAGAAACGTTTATAATATATTTAAAGAAATTAAAAACATATTTATGAAAGACTAAAAACGTTTAAAAAGGTTAAATAAAACGTTTATGAAATAACAAAAAAAACTAATTTTTTTTATAAAATATGGCGATCCAATAATATGTTTTTTTTATTTAATTAGAAACTTTTTCCTTACTCTTTAAAATAACATTACTTTAAATATATTCTTTAAAAAATATGATCTTTTTATCCATTAGGAGTGAGAAATGAAAGTTTTAAAAAATCACCCATTTTGGTAATTATTTTTTAAATCACCCATTTTTGTAAATAAGCTTTTGAGTAAACTTCAGTTTTCGTCCCTGAGGTTTGCACCAAACTTTAGGTTTCGTCCCTCTATAACACATTTCATCCCTGAAGTTTAATGTTTTAAAACTTTGCGTCCTTGGTCCTTAACTCCGTTAAGTTTTCTGTTAGTTTTTGTGTAAATTTACTAATATATCCCTCACCCCTTCTTCTTCTTCTTCTTCAACTATCAGACCCAAGAAACAATTTTGACTCATTTTTTTACACTCCACATTTTGACTCCATCAGACCCAAGAAGCAATTGTGAAAACAGTTTTCGTCGTCGGAACACCATCCTCGTTCTGTTTCCGCTGCCAACAGTTCTCACCTTAGCCTCCGCCACCGTTGCTACGGCAGAACCCTAGATGGGGTGTCGCCGGAAAACTCATCCCGTCACCATCTCCGTCATTTAACATCGTCATCGTCGCTATCTAAGCCACCCGACGCCGCCTGCTACCTTATCTCCACCTCTGTCTTTGTTTCCTGGAATCCTTAACCACCGCCGCCACCATTTCTGTTGAAGCCACCAAGACCCGTCGTCGGTCAGGGGGGAGGTGGTGCCGGAGAGCCGGTGGCCGGAGGAAGGTCGCACAAGAGGAAAGTGTCATTCATGTTATTAAGTCTTATATACATTTTATTGAGTCTGATGAAAAAGAAGAAGGGGTGAAGGGTATATTAGTAAATTTACACAAAAATTAACATAAAACTTAACAGAGTTAAGGATAAGGGACGGAAACTGTTAAAACATAAAACGTTAGAAATGAAATGTGTTATAAAGGGATGAAACCTGAAGTTTTATGCAAATCTCAGCTGAATTTTTTATTCACTCTTTTGACCAGCTTAACTAACACCGCCTCCCCCATCACAAACCACCATCGGTGCCTCCCCTGCCCCTTCCTGGTCAACCCTTCGCCGTCGGCGAACATCCCTTACATGCAAATCATGATTTCAAACAACCGTCGATAAACTACCTCTCTTTTACCTTCATGAAAAATTCTTCAAATCCCTTCATTAGACACACAATTCTTCAAATCTTGCAAACTAAATGCAAAACCCTAGACACATTACAACAAACCCATGCCCAAATCATTACAACTGGTCTCATCCTTCACACTTACCCTCTGACCCAACTCCTCTCAGCAATCTTATCATCCACCCTACCCGCCTCTTTATCCTACGCACTAACTACCTTCAATCAAGCCCCTAACCGCACCACCTTCATCTTCAACACCATCATCTCATCAATCCTCACACTCCATAACCACCATGGTCAACATACCCACTTGGCCTTCTCTCTCTACAATCAAATTCTCTGTATAAAATCAATCAAACCCAATTCTTACACATACCCATCTCTTTTTAAAGCATGCGGGTCCAACCCGGTTTGGCCTAATCATGGTCAAGCCCTACATGCACATGTCTTGAAGTTTCTTGAACCCAATGAGTATGATCAGTTTGTTCAAGCCTCATTGATTAGTTTTTATTCAAAATGTGGGAAATTTGGTGTTTGTAGGTATCTTTTTGATCAAATTAGTCAGCCTGATTTGGGTTTGTGGAATTCTATGTTGTCTGCTTACAATTCAGGAGTGTTAGATAGTGGTTTGTCAATGGAGGTTTTATGTGTGTTTAGTGATATGCAGAAAGGTTCAAAAGTTAAGCCTAATGAAGTTAGTTTTGTGGCATTGATCAATGCTTGTGCTGATTTGGGTGCTTTTAGTCAAGGTATTTGGGCACATTCTTATCTAGTAAAGAATAATCTGAAGCTTAACCGGTTTGTTGTCACATCTTTGATTGATCTTTATGTGAATTGTGGGTTCTTAGAGTTTGCACACCAAGTGTTTGATGAATTGCCTAAGAAAGACGTATTTTGTTATAACGCAATGATTAGAGGATTCGCTACACATGGGTATGGGCACAAAGCGCTTGATCTCTTTGAGAACATGGTGTTAGATAGATTAACCCCTGATGATGTCACAATGGTGGTGATTATCTCTGCTTGCTCACATGTGGGGCTGGTGGATAAAGGTTGCGAGTTCTTTCATTCAATGAGGGAGAAATACGGGCTTGAACCAAAGGTTGAGCATTACGGGTGCTTGGTTGACCTTTTGGGTCGAGCCGGGCGGATCAATGAGGCTATGGAAGTACTTAATACAATGCCCATGAAGCCTAATGCGGTTTTATGGAGATGTTTACTTGGCGCAACAAGAACCCATGGAAATTTAGATTTTGCTGAGGTAGCACTTGACCATTTGGTCAAATTAGAGCCTGAAACTAGTGGTAATTACGTTCTTTTATCGAACATATACGCACATTTGAAAAATTGGGAAGGTGTAAAATGTGTAAGGAGACTAATGAAAGATCATGGCGTAGATAAAATACCAGGAACAAGTGTTCTTGAGATCGATGGTGTGTTTCATGAGTTTCTTACAGCGGATAAAACACACCCGCAATCTCAAGAAATTTATCTCAAGATTAATGAGATAAATGGAAAGTTACACGAGTATGCGCACAAGCCAAGGACTATGGAGGTTTTGTTTGATTTAGAAGACGAAGATGGAGAAGATGCATTATCATACCATAGTGAGCGGCTTGCAATTGCTTTTGCACTTGTAGCATCTGAGTCGGGCTCACCCATTCGTATCATAAAGAACCTCAGGGTGTGTGTTGACTGTCATGATTATACAAAGCTTGTTTCAGTGATATATAAAAGAGAGATAATTGTTAGAGATAGAAACCGTTTTCATTGTTTTCGAAATGGGAGTTGTTCTTGTTTAGATTATTGGTAGCAATTTTGAAATAGATGTTTAAGAAGGGACTCGTTTTCCTGATTTAAATGTATATTTCTGCAAGAAAATTACCGAAAAAAGGTTAATTGTACAAAAGGGTGTAGTAGAATGAAGTAATGAAGAATGAATTCAACTGAAGTCTCCCTTTTCGGTTGTATATCACTGTACAATCTGTACTGGAGGGGCAACATATTCAAAATTTTGCGTTTTATTTTTTTCTGTTAGGTTCTTTATGGTGATGGCTTATATTGCGAGTGTTCCTTCACTGATTTGGCTATCATCTGATGAAGAATCTGAAGAAGATTTAGGTTTTGACATGATCCGTGAAAAGCCGTAACCAAGAGAACTCCCACTTGTTTCCGACAGCTGCATGATGCATCATTAAAGCAAAATGGTCAACTTTTTATTCAAATCAAGAATCATTTGTGGTATAGGTGGTAATTTCAACCCATTTGCTTATTAATGGATTGATTAGGGTTATATTTCTAACGGGTACGTTTAGGATATAAAATATTACCTTAAGAGGATACATATAAATATGTTGGGTCAAAATTTATTATTAACGCATAAAATCTCTTATATCATTTTATTTAAAAAAAGGATTATTATTGGGCACACTAATAATATAAAATTCATTATTTTAGAAAATAAATGTGCCTCGTCAATCTAACTTGTACCAAATAATTACTTATTCTAACCATCACTTCATCTAATTCATCCATTTTACCACCTCTAATTTCTGGTACAAAATTCAAGACCTAACAAAGTAGGATGGGATACCTCGGTAAGCACAGGTGGCGGGATCTGAACTCATTGATAGCTGCTGTAATCTCTGACATTGGCAATTTAGCCTATAAAACAAATAAAATTCAAAATATTCAAAAACCAACCTGTAGAGGCCAATACAGAATCATACTTTAAAATAAACATTATATTGGAAAAAAACAACAAAAATAAGAAATATGATCTAGATATACTGTTAAGTCCAACTAATTTGCATGCAAACAGATCATATCTAGCCAATCAACTAATAACTCACTTGTGCAAGAACAGCAGATGCTAACTGTAGACTTGGTTCTAAGGTCTCTGGTACAACCTGCAACATTTTTTAACTCAAGTCAAGTATAGTCTGTGAAATATATATGATACACAGTTAAGATGGACCAACGTCCATTGGAGACCTCAGTGAAGATTGGTTAACAGGAAAGTTTTCAACAAATTTTTTAAAACTTTTAAATAAAGGTAAAGTGATAAAAGTAAAAATACCGCTGTAGCCCCAGCCTTCTCCAAGTTGAGTCCATGATCAACATCATGAGCCCGCACAAATGTATTGACATTAGGGAAATACTTGCTGAGAGCCCAAACGGGATCTAAACTAGTATAAATATATTCACTACATAGTACATTACTATTTTCCTGGCGATGGACGATATAAAATGATATGTGTATGCGCACATCTCGTTATGAATGTTTCATGATATAAACATTTATACATGATCTTCTTATCAATATCAACATAAAACCAGTTGATCTTTCATTCCCAGTATAAAATTTGATATTAGTCCCTTAGATTTCACTTTAAAACTCATGCTTCCTCCATATGACCACATTTCACTTATCGTCCATAAAAGGGTTCCTAGCACACTTGATGCTTATACGCATCTTTATCCTCATATAATGAATCGAACACCTATGTATAAACATTTTATTTGAATAGGTGAAACGTGTTTCTCTTTCCAATCTCTACTTAAAAGTATTGGCCATCAAAAGTGATGCACCATGCATTCAACTCTTCCAACCTAAGACATTGTAAGATTCTGGGTTTGTGTATATTATGTGACTTGGAATATCTGACAATCGCGATAGTTTACTTTCAGATTAAATTATTTCGGTGGTATACACATAATTCAATTGAATAAGAATCAGAAATTCAAGAACGAATATGTGAAAGTATGTTAGAGATTTCATATATCATACAATGACCAAATTCACAATTATATAAGGGATTAACGGTTACATTGGAACGTTATGACGGTTATTGACTGAAAATTGTCACAACCGTCAATCCATGCTACTAAGTCATTCTACTCAGCATGGGTAATATACTCAAGAGATGCAATCTACTCCGGAGAGACAAAACTCACTCAGGAGAGCAAACTCACCCAAGAGAGCAAACTTACTCGGAAGAGCAAGTTTACTCAAGAAGAGCAAATTTTACTCCGGAAGAGTAAACTGGTCAGCATGACCAATCTGGTCCGAAAGACTATCCTTCAGCAGTTTTCACCTCAAAACTCAGTTTTTCATGCATAACAAAACATGCAAAATAAAAATTTTCATGCAGCTTAACCCTAGCTAGGGGTGTTGCCCCGTGGACCCCCACTAGGGGGCTGCCGCCCTGCCGCCCCTAGGAACCTGCTAACTAGGTGCGCTGCCCCTGGACCCCCGTTGTTCAGTGGGCTTCGCCCCCTTGACACAACAAGGTCTTAAGCACAAGAAGTTATAAGATCATCAAACAAGTGTGTACTCCACACTTACCAACTTGTTTGAAGTTTCAATATGACTTCTTATCTGATCACTAAGTAAATCCAAATACACTAAATAGTTTGATGACACTAAGATCACCAACAGACATGTTGACAAATGTCGTGAGTGTCTGTTCATAGCTCTCAACCTTAAATATATACGTTCATTATTTAGATTGAGCGCAATAAGCAAACACCATGAACATTTGATTGGTGGGTGCTCTGGAGGTTCAGGAATGATCGAGTGTGTAATCCCAACGTTTAAAAGAAAGCTTTCAGTTTTGATGATATTCAAAGTTTCTCTTTTTATGGTTTGTTAATCGGAACAAAAAGGTAAACATTTATTAGGTGGATTAGCTAAAGAATCCCTTTATGTTCTTGTAATTATTTCTTTTCCCTCCACCTAGTTTCTTGTTGGGCGTGTGGTGGTAATATCTTGCCAGCTGTTCTAAAAAAAATTATGCGAGCTTCATGACGTTGATTTTTTGTTATTTGCTTCTTGTGGCGCAACATCCCAACCATACCATATAACAACTAATCTTGTATTTGCATTTATAGAATGCGTTTGATATGTTATTTTTCTAATATATCCCTCGTAAACAGGATGATGTGTCACGCATACTAAATTGGTAGGCTAATGAATGGTAAACATTTGATGATCAAAAACTTTATTAAAACCTCAACTATCACGAATATTTTAAGTCCAAAGTTAAAAAAAAATTTGCAATAAAGTTTATTTATTTTTTATGACTCACCTAATATGTGTTAAATAAGGTGTTTTCAGAAATGAACTCAAGAACAAGCAAGCACCGACACACGGTATTACCCAACACACAGGTGACTCTATTTTATTAAGTAAACTTCAACAAACGAATTACACAAAAACAGAATGATGAAACCTGGACGCAACCAAGGTTTTTATAGACTCACTAATACCGACTTAGACTCCTAATTTAATACGGATAGGACTCCTAATTAAATACGGATAGGACATCACCTGATTAGAGATTTAAACTTAAATAAGATAAACTAAACTATTTGAATAAAATAAAAAATTAATTATTTATTTATTTAGCTTGATCTCATCCAACCATCCCTTGAGATCATCCGAACCATCATTATTTTAGCGGCACCGAGAGTAGCGGGCTGGTGTTCTTGCAGGTCCCGCGACTCACTCCGTCCCTCCATAGAAATGTTAAAAAAATAAAATTAGGCGGAATGTTGCAAAAGCCCATATCGTCATCCTCCAAGCTTTTAAGTAGCCCATTTTCCATCAAGCCAAAGCCCAGTTTCACAGTCTATTAGGGCATCGTTTACGATCAAAGTAATCCATGCTCTCTCTATAAATTCTACCACCGACCGACCTTCAACACCTCACAAAAAAAAGATTAGGGTTTTTGAAAACCTCCATGGCAGCGCAACCAATCGAGTTTAAAGTCTGTACAATTTTTCGTTTCGTCATATTGTAGGTTCAGTGTTCAACAATTGTTCTTCAAGTGATGAGGAATTTTATCCACTTGTATGAATTTTTGTTTTTTCTTAAACTATGGCTTGAGGTTTTCATTCTTTTAACGGTTGGACTTTTCTGTTTACTTTTTCTAAGAAAACCTAAGCCTGAAATTGTTAACCAACTTTATTTATATATAACTTTACTAGTTTAGAACCCGTGTGTAGACCTGTGTCTACACACGGGGTGAAAAATATTAATACATATAATTATTAAATTTTTATGTATATATTTTACAGATGTAAAAATGTATTACATATATTAAGGATAGAAAACAAAATTTAAAATATGTAAAAATTAATATATAGTTGAGTTTCGAAAATACATTAATTACTATTTAATATAATTTGACTTTTCTTTATTATTTGATGGAAAATAAAAGTTAAGATTTCAAATTTTCTTATAATAATGGATAATTTAAAATAAATATGTTTTATTAGTATAATAATTAGTATTTTTTTTAAATATATTATTATTAAAAGATAAAGGTGTATTTAACAAGAGAGAGAAGCGGGAAAAAATGATGAGAATGAATATGTAGGCGACACGTGGCATGAAAAAACTTTATTTATTATTTAGTATAGATTATTAGTATATATATATTAATATATATTTTTTATATACCTATATTAAATAAATATTTTTTATTTTTTAAAGTTATCTATTTTTATTTTTTTGATATTTCTATGATTATTATTTAACAAAACAATTTTAAATATACAATAAGAAGTTTTTTTTCTAAAACTGTTTGTTTTTTACAACTCAAGGATATATTTAGCAAATCTACTAAAACCTTCTACTAATAATAACCGAAAATAATCATCCAGTAACACTATCATTGGACCACCAAGCTTTCTGGTTGGTCTCAAACAAAAAAAAACGAATAACCAATATTTATTGTCTAATTGGTTGGGCTAAATAAGATCGAGTTAAAATTGTATTTGAATTGCGTTGCATAATAAAACTTAATAACCATTATTTGTTATTCGTTTTATTCGGTTTGAACCGATTTCAAATTTCTGTAATCGAATACCGAAAACCCAATTCGGTTTCTGTTTAAAACGAATCAAAAACAGTGTAATTCGGTTAAATTTTAAACGGTTTTGGTGTGGGTTTGAACAAAATAAAAAGTAATATATTTTACATAGATGAATTCGACAAGAAAAGACGTTCGCGGTGGCATCACGAGACTCGGTTCACTTGTTTGCATTTGTATTTTTCAAATTATTGGATGTTTTAGAATCTATTCACGTGGGCTTTTTTAAGTTGACTTTTCAAAATGGTAGTTTTCAAATGAATCAAGTTCATAAAAAAACATCAACATTTAATGGTTTCAAAAGTTACCTTTCTCGTTAAAACATAAATATTATTTAACAATCGTTAAAAATTATTAGATTTCTTTTGTATTCATTTAAAACAATCAAATCTTTACATTAACAAGTTTTGTTAGATTTTGTCGTCCACATGATTAGTTTGGCTATAGAAAGTATAATCACAACCAATTATATCTGACAAAGCATAATATAGAATTTACAAACATATTTAAACGCGTTCATCAAAATATAGGTGAATTTAATCAGATTTTTAAAATCAATGGATTTGTTTAACGTACATTTACGTATGATTGTTAGTTGAGAGAAAAAAGTTTGGGGAATTTTTTATGATTTCATTGAAATGATTACAAAGTATAGAACGAAACTCAGTACATATATAAGCGAAACTAACTAAGTTTAATCTTGGTGAAATAAGTTGCACTATCATTATTTCCTTAGAATTTTCACACAAGCTCTTCTACAATTGATATAACCATGCTCCATTTGTTTGGCCATACAAAATAGTTAATTCCTCCCAAAGTTGATGCGTAGTCTCTGCATAACAAACACTTTCGCTAATCTCGTGACAACGTGTTTATCGTTGTAACATTTTAAGATAGTAGACTGAGAAGAATCAATAGGTTGAGTAAATTCACCATTGACAAAACTTAGTTTATTTTTTGCTGAGGGCGCAATAGTAATCGATCTTTTCCACGCATCGAAGCTAGACCCGTAAATTTTTTTGGATAAGAGAAGCATTCCAGGATTATCCAACGGTGAAGATACAGAGGATTAGATGAATCGATCGTCAACGAATTTGTATTTGTTGAACGATTGTTTGAATCAGACATGATTAGAAACTCAAGAAAAAGATGAGAAACCGAAGATAAAATGAGATTCGATTCAAGAACGAAACACATGAAGAATTGAAGATGAAGACGAAAATGAAACTGATAACGAACTGATTGCGGAAACGAAGATCGAACAAGAACTGAGCAGAAAGAAAACGAAAATCAGATGAATAAAATCGAGTAAAGATTCATGCTCTGATACCATGTTAATTGATAGAGAAAGTTTTGAGGAATTTTCCTAATCTCATGGAATTGATTACAAAATACAAAACGAAACTTAGTATATATACAAGTGAAAGTAACTAACTAATTGAACGAATCTAATCAGTTAAATAGAACAAGGACAAAACTTAGAGTCTTCCGTATCGAATAAAATAATTCATCCGTATTGAAACTTTCACCCGTATCATCTTGTGTTGCATCCGTATCATCAAAGTATCAAACGAAGCCGAGTTCACTCATCCGTATCATCTTAACCCATCCGTATCAATTATCCCATTTGTATCATTTGGTACGGATTTACCCCATCCATATCTTTTGACGTGGACATGTGTTCTTTATCTGTATCAATGCTAACACATTGTTTTGCATTGCTACAGATAACGATAAATCTTTTTTTTTTTCATTTAAGCTGATCAAGATTTGATAAAGCAAACGTTCCATGTGCTAAACTTACTTAAGTGGATAGTTTTTTTTCCTTGCCACTGAGCCCCAGATCAATTGGTTTGGGATGATGCACCCCCATGACCTTCCAATGTGTAGGTCATGGATTCGAGTCTCACTTGGTGAAATATGCTCAGGTGGCTAAAGGTTTTTCCACAATGGCCCTTCGGGTGGTGGGTTTCCCATGGAATGGTGGGCGGGCAAGGTCACCAGCGCTGTCTGCGTGGATGACCTTTCGTCAATGGATTTACTCGAGTGGTCGGCCTTATAGTATTGATTGAACGTCGGAAAAAAAAGAGTGTTTTCTTCATTATATGTGATGGATGAGTTTTTATTTAACAGTGTCAAAACCTATAAAGTAACTTTATGTGACCAAAAGAATTATTTTATTTTTTATTTTAATAATGGAAAGAATATTCGCATCTTTTGCTTTCACATCTCAGTTATCGTTGGTTGTCTTGCTGCGTACACTTATCTTCCACGCCTGTTCCTGTTTCGTTTCCAAGGTCCGTTTCTCCTTCTCTTTCTCCTTCTCTAAACACCTTCATTCTCTCATAACTTGGATCTCTCACTTACGCTGCTGCTTCAGATCTTATTTACGTATGTGATGATTTTTTTTCCTGATTTCGATTTGATCATGTTGTGGATTGCTTATCGATTCCATCTAATGTTATTAGTTGAAAAATCGAGTTGTGCTGATTCAAATTGCTGTTTTTCTCGTGTTATTGTGATTTTCCTCTTCGGGAGAATATTCGATCATGATTTGTAATTTATATAAAATTTTCATTGTTTTTTGGAGTTTGATGTTTATTATGTGCAGCTACTGCCTCATGATTCCAGCTAATTTGCAACTAATTTTTGACATTGTGATTGTGTTTGAAGTATGTTACAAAAAAAGGGGTTTTCATGATGATAAAATTTGTTTTCTTCATATTTTAGGGTTTTTGGTGTTGTAAATAGGAGACTAGTTTCATGATTCCCCCTTAATTGTTAGTAATCTATAATATTGTGCCTATGTTTGAACTAACGCCTACAATACGGGCGGTATGGGGTGTTTTTTATACTCATAGGGGGCTGTATGATAGATATAATACAGGCCGTATTACCTTTTTTCGCCTACAATACGGGCCGTATTACCTTTTCTCATCTACAATACGGGCCGTATTACCTTTTTTTGGCCTGCAATACGGGCTGTGTCATCTGGTGTAGCTATAACTGATCCCTTTCTGAAGGTAATCTGCAAATCCTCATGCATGCTATGATAGTTGTACAATTTCAGTTCTGTAAAAGGGGATAATCAGATTACCAGAATAATGCAGTTATTTTGGGATGTAGAATATGCACCTGTTGTTGATCATTAGTCTCTTATTTATAGCTTCTGAGATTTTTTATTGTGTAGGAATGAAAAGCTACATAAATGAGGCTTCTTGTAAGTGCTTTTTTTTTATTGTTACATTGGATTGCAGTTCAAATAAGCAATTTGTCACTCTTGGATGGTGGTTCAAGAATCCTATATTCATCTAGAACACAAAAAGCGTGCTTAGTGTAGAAAGTCAATGAATACATGGATAAGAAAGATCATATCGCGATATTTACCACTGCTAGCCTTCCATGGATGACCGGAACAGCTGTTAATCCTCTATTCCGTGCAGCTTATCTCGCCAAAGATGGACACAGAAAGGTTACTTTGGTAATTCCGTGGCTATCTAAGAACGATCAAGAACATTTGTACCCTAATAACATAACATTTAATTCACCCAAGGAACAAGAGAAATATGTCCATGAATGGATTGAGCAAAGGACCGAGCTTTTGTGTAGTTTCAATATATTCTTTTACCCCGGGAAGGTAAATTAAGCTAGAAATTTGGTTTTTTTTGTGAGAATATTTTGTTGATAAAAATCTTAAACTATTGTTGTTTTCATTTTTTTAAAGTTTTCTAGAAGTAAAAGAAGTATTCTTGCTCTCGGGGATATAACACAGAGCATCCCGGATGAAGAATCAGATATTGCTGTCCTTGAGGAACCCGAGCATCTTACATGGTACCATCATGGTAAAAGATGGAAGACTAAGTTCCGCCTTGTTATAGGAATTGTTCACACCAACTATCTGGAGTATGTGAAAAGAGAGAAAAATGGACGTGCGTATGCATTTTTGCTTAAGTACATGAATAATTGGGTGGTTGATATATACTGCCACAAGGTATGTTTCCCTAAATCAGATTTCTTTAATGGAAAATATGATCCTTACATGTTGCATCTAAAGAGATACACTTTGACTTTACAAGTCAAATACACTTCAGTTATCATCAAAATTCTATGATTTCTGTATGTTGCAAAGAATTGTTAATATGTTATAAAGGTAGTCACTTTTGTAGCAAAAAAAAAAATAATAATAATTAAATAAAATGATTGTTGGAATTTAATTTTAAGAAGCCAAAATATACCTCTTTTTGGGATATAGATGTAAATTTGTACTTTTGCATATGAACAACTGCAGGTGATACGGTTATCGGGTGCAACACAGGAACTCCCAAGATCTATTATTTGTAATGTTCATGGTGTTAACCCGAAGTTTCTTGAAATTGGAATGAAAAAGAAAGTACAGCAGAAACTTGAAAGTCATGCATTTACAAAAGGTGCATATTATATCGGTAAAATGGTGTGGAGCAAAGGCTACAAGGAGCTACTTAATCTTCTTCAGGATCACCAAAAAGAACTTGATGGGCTTGAGGTTGATTTATTCGGTTCTGGTGAGGATTCTGATCAGATACAAGAAGCCGCTCAAGGGTTGAATTTGACCATTAGGGTCAACCCCGGGCGTGACCATGCAGATCCTTTATTTCACGAGTAAGTTAAGCTAAAATGTTTATTATCAGTTAATAAGTTTGAATTTTAGGAATATGTTTCTTTTATGAATTTTGCAATGCTTTACCATTCTAAATCATTGTAACAGTTACAAAGTGTTCCTGAATCCAAGCACCACAGATGTGCTCTGCACAACAACTGCAGAAGCTTTAGCCATGGGCAAAATAGTAATTTGTGCAGACCACGTGTCGAATGAATTCTTTAAACAGTTTGCAAATTGCCGAACCTTCAAGGATGGAAAAAGTTTCGTTGAAGTCACACGCCAGGCCTTAACCGAGCAGCCGGCCCCACTAACCGATTCACAAATACACGAGCTTTCATGGGATGCTGCAACCTCACGGTTTCTAAAAGCTGCAGAACTCAACAAGATCCCTGATAACAAACCAGCTAAATCGAATTCTAAAAGCTTTATGTCATCATCATTGAGTTTTGAGAGGAAACTCGAGGATGCATCTGCATTTGTGCATTTTGTTGGAACTGGGCTCGTGAGCCCAGTGCCAAACGAACAACAAATTAAAGAACTCGGGTTGAACAATGCGAGTAAAAAACATGGAGTTTCCCCTCGAAAAGGTACATCTTGAAGTTGTATCTTTTGGTCAAAATAGTCATTTGGTTGGAACCGGGTTCTTTTTAGTTTTTTGTTTGTCTTTTGGTTTGGCCTAGCATTGTTTAATATTGTAACTTATAGTTCCTTAATAACTTGTATTTATTACTTAAATGCCCTTTTGATGCTAAAGATTCAGTAGTGGACATATTTAGTTAATGATGGGTTGGGTAGCATGTCAATACGGGCTCGGGTCAAAACATGCAACTATTTACTACTTGTTTCCTAGTCGGGTCGAGTTAGGTTTATCACAAACTTTTACACATATAGCAAGTTTTTACAATTGAACTTATATAACAAGTACACAATGCACCAGAATCACATCAATGGCACCTGTTGGAATCATAAGTAAAAAAACAACGGTTTTGTTGATCGAAGATCACAAATGAAGGCACAATTTGTTGCATAACTAATTACGGCCCGATTGCTTCCATCCACCAATGTTTCCATCCGTTGGATTGAAACCTCGACTTCTCTGAAACAAAGAACACCAAAAACAGAAATTTAGTTTACAAGTGCATTGAGGCCAATTTTTAAGATGAATTAACCTGGGCAGTAAAATTGAGGCCAATTCTGATCTCGCCACAGTATGCATCGTCCTTCATAACATTATATGATTTTGCTGGAATATCACCATCGCGAAACAATGCATCCAACGGGATACTGAACAAGTTACACGTTCAATTCGGGTATTAGTTAGTTATATAACTAACTTGCTTTTATAGTTAACAAGAACGAGCTATGAAACTTGCCTCGCATGACCAACAAAGTCATCTGCAGTCAAACTATCTTTGTCCATTATTTTGATCCTTAAATCTGTTGAATCGTTACTCGAAACATTGAATAAGAACGTCTCGTCCCATTCAGGGTTAGAACCTTTGCCCACACAAACATTTTGCATATGATTGAGTAACACTATTAGAAAACTGAGTATCACAAATGGAAAATCACCGACGGATTTGACCGTCGATGATATTCATTCGTTTTGTAGCGTATAATAAGAAATTTATCAAATAAACAATGAAGATTACGTGCCTGATGCAATATTGCTTTTCTTTTCCTGAGTCATGTACGTTAGAATAACATATGGGTCCATGTTAACTGAAATAAAAAAAAATTCTAATCCTATTTCATACGGTATAAAAGAAAAAAAAAACTCATTTCATAATTGCAATTTGCAATCATTTGGGACGCATAAAATCCGTCGCTAATAATGCGACGGACATGCGGCAGAATTGATCCGTCGCTAGTTTTGCAATAGAATTGCGACAGAAATTTTGCAATTGCGACAGAAAGCCGTCTTATATAGTTCTATTGGAAACCCATCACAAACGCGTTCGTCGCAAAAGTGGTCCTCACCAATCCGTCAGAAAAAGGTCCATTGCAACACCATCACAAATAGTTTGGTCGTAAATTTGTCTTAGATTTAGCGATAGAAGATATGGTCGTTATATTCTCACCTTGGGCCATTTCCAGGTTAAAAAACCTGACAACAAACAATTTGCGACGGATTTTTTCGTTGCAAAATCCATTTGAGACGGATTTACACGCGTCCTGGATAGCTGTTTGTGTGTAGTGACAAATCTTAAAAGAAGGGGATGAAGGAAGGAAGGAAGGAGTTACAAAGGATGTCGGTGTTCTGGAGGCCTTTGGCGCTAAGAACTTCAAGGATTCTTTCTGGCATACTTAACGAATGATCAAATTCAAGAAACAAGATGATAAATTTTTATTTTCTTTAGACTAGTAATTTCTCCGAATATATTTACGTGGTGGGATGGATTGATTTCAATTTTCAAAGGCTGTGAGACATATTCGCTACCTTTTTGGAATTCAGAGAATGAGAGACTATAAATTTATTTCAATTTAATTAATTACTCTTTTACATTTATGTGAAAAGCTACGGAGAGGTATGCAAAATCCATTCCGTGTAACCGTTAACCGACGGTTATGGTTCGGTTTCAGTTAAATTCGGTTAATCAAGTTTTAAGGGTTTCACGTATATAATTAGGGCTGTAAACGAACCGAACCGAACCAAACGAAGCCTTGTTCGTGTTCGTTCATTAAGCATTGAACTTGTTCACGAACGCTTCACGAACACTAACCGAACGAAATTTCATGTTCGTGTTCGTTCATTAAGGAAATGGGTTTGTTCACGAACGTTACCGAACGAAGCGTTGTTTAGGACTTTTTGTGTCAACCCTAATGCTTACATGATTTAGGATTGAGGGAAGCTTACATTATTTAGGATTGAGAACTTAGAAGCCCTAATCGAGTAATAGTGGATAGGGAAATGACGCATAAATGAGAATATGGTTTCCTACTTTACTTATTTAATTGTTAGGGTAATAAAAAAAATTAAAAATTAAAGAATATAAAATGTTTTGATAAAATAAAACAGAAATATACAAAAATCTAAATGAACATTTTAAACAAACTAAAATGAACAAACATAAACGAACGTAAATGAACGAATGTTCACGAACAGATTATCGAACGTTCACGAACACAATTGAACTAACGAGACCTCTGTTCATGTTCGTTCATTTAGTTAATCGAACGAAATTTCTTGTTCATGTTCGTTCATTTATTAAACGAACGAACGTAAACGAACTACGCGCCGAACGGTTCATGAACTGTTCGTTAAACGTTCAGTTTGTTTACAGCCCTATATATAATGTATATTTGCACGTGTACATATGTAGGAAAAGTGAAGATGGAGGTGTATATATGTATATTTGCAGGAAAAGTGAAGATGGAATACAAGAACGGTTCGCTTTCGGTTAATGGGATATCCTTAACCATAACCATAACCGATTTATCGGTTAATCACAAAACCCTAACCATAGCCGTCGGTTATATCGGTTTTCGGTTAAATTCGGTACGATTTTAGTTCGGTTATCGGTAATGGTCGATTATGGTTAAGGTTTGCTCACTAGTTTACTTGTATGCATTGCATTACACATTTACATTTATGTTTATGACTTTGTTGAATACACACATTTTAGTTATTTTTATTTGTTAGACACACTAACTAACAAAGGAGTTTATTAATCCAGATAGATACCTTCTTAATATAATTTTTTTGTGTTATATGTATATGATATTTGAGTGATACATAGAATTTTTGAACAAGGATAGTAAGACCAATTTGAGTGATACATAGATGTACGATAGTAAATGTAAGATTTTTTTTATTATGAGTCTCGTGATAAAAGATTTTAGTTCGCCGATCATATATGTATATAACTAATGTATTAAAAAATTGCCACCAACTCACATGGTCGTCCTCAGAGGCTCCACACGGCGCCTTTGGTTGCCGAAAGCTAGCTTTTTCATCCCACTTATTGATATGAGTCACTGGTTTCGTCAGGCCATGGACTCATCAGGGGAGTGGCCCCAACTCCCGACCAACGGGAAGCACAAGTGCTTCTGTTGTACACTATTAAATAATCGTTGAGACCAGTCCTGAGGATTGCTGGAGTTGCTAGTAAACCCAATTGTTTCAACACATTTAAATAGATACGATCTTCAAGTATTTGGCTAGGCACATTCTTCCATCACCAAAACATGCACGTCCTCATGCATCACTGCTCACCGGCGGCAGCACCCCGAAATACTGGTTCACTTTGGTTGAGATGGATGCCCGATAATTCTTGCATGCAACGACAAATTTTCACCTGGATCGTTCTGTAGATAGCCGAACAACGGTACAACAAAACCAATTTGAACACGATCCCTCCATTGTGCTAGTTCATTACTCATTCCAGAATCAGAGTGTAGCTCACCATCCCATACTTGTGTAACAAAGATCATTATTGCTCACATTTGACACCATGTCTTAAGTACCAATTTTTTTTCTTCTCCCATCATCATTGCATAGCCATCATTTAAGAACATTTGGGATAGTGAGTTTGACCTGCCAAATTGTCTGAAGGTTCGACCAGCTCTGATACCCCTTGTCATGGGCCTGTCCTCAAAGGCCCTGCGTTGCATCCTCGGGCAGTCCCGCTTATTGATTGGATCACTGGTTTCGCCCTACCATGAACTCATTAGTGGAATGATCTCAACTTTCAACCAGTGCACGTAGGAAGCGCTTGTTATACACTCATAATTAATCGTTGAGAGCACTCCTAAGGATTGCAAGAGCAACCAATAAACCCAATCATTTCAGCACAATTGACCAAATGTGATTTTCAAACATTTGACCCGTCAGATCCAACAGAATAGTAATAGTAGTAGAATATTACCTTGACACGCTGCAGACGGGTCCATCCCAACGGGTATTTTGTAGTTATCAATATTAATTGTTAAGATGTAGTTAAGAGTTGATAAAAACTGTCTTTTTATTATTTTCTTTTTAAAAGAAGAAATATAGTATTTCTTAATTAAGCATTCCCTAAATTAGGTTAGTGTTTATGAACATTTTCGAAAAACTTTTTTATACAAAATTAAAATATATCCTATAAGAGGGATGATCAAATAAAAAATGGGTTTTGCCTAAGTAGCCTAAAAACGATTTTTAAAAACTCGATATCCGGCTCATACGAGTTCCGATTGAACTCATTCCAGCGGCATTGGAACCGGCTCGTCGAGCTTCACTATCTTAGCTTTTAGGGTTTAGTTTTTAGGTTTTAGCATTTAGGGTTTAGTTTTTTAGGTTTTAGCTTTAGGGTTTAGGTTTGTGGGTTTAGCTTTTAGTATTTAGCTTTTAGGGTTTAGTTTTAGGGTTTAGCTTTAGGTTTTAGCGTTTTTAGCTTTTAGCCCTAGGGTTTAGCTTTAGAGTTTAACTTTAAGGTTTAGTGTAAGGTTTAGGGATTTGTGCTTAGGGTTCTACGAGCCGGTTCCAACGCCGTCGAAATGAGTTCAATCAGAGTTCGTTAGAGCCGGATATTTAATTTTTAAAAATCCTTTTTAGGCTACTTAGACAAAATCTCCTTTTTAAGGGATCCTCCCTCTATCCTATGATATCCAACTTCTTACCAATCCATCCATATTGTCTGTTCTAATCATCTCTTCCCATCCACACCTAATACACTCAAAACGCGTGATAGCATTCGAGGTCAAATTTTTATCTCCAGTGTCCCTTCTGTGAAGGAGATTTGAAAATATCATTTTTCCCATTGTTTAATATGCAGACTTAAAGCAAGACCACAATCCACCAAGGAAATGGCTGACATCATCACCAATTTGTATAGAAACAAACAGGAAACATAAGTAAATAACTTCCTCCTTTAAAATCCCAGTCCTTCTCCAAACAATGTCACTGTGAATATACATGTTACAGTGCCTTGAGCACAACCAACAATGCAAGATGCAACAGAAATCTACAAGTTACAATGCATAGAGTACAACTGATAACGCATGTTTCAAACCGCAGCTATATCGTCTCAAGGAATTAATCAACATAACACTACAACATGCAGTTTATGCAACTTCACATCAAATAATAAGCCAAAAGGCCCCTCTTTCAGTCCTCAATCCTGAAAGTTGAGAACTTTGACAGTAGGCTGGTATAAATTTACATCATAATCACACAACAAAGATGGGTCCGGATCAAGATTTCTTAAAGAGATCAAAACCCTTGATTGGTTATACTTCATCACTGCCACTTTGGATTCCGTTCTTTAATATGTTGAACTTGCAGAGAGGACAGGTGGCGTTGATGTACAACCATTTATCGATGCAGGTGGTGTGAAAATGGTGGCAGCATGGAAGCTCACGGAGTTCGGTTCCATCATCGTACATGCAAAGACAAATGCAACATTCCTGTTAAGAAAAGTCAGCAAGATTGTAAATTAGGTACGAGTCAAAACGGGCCGAATTGTGTTGGCCCGAAACAATGCCTCAAGCAAAAGCAGGACAAGATAATACTTGAACTTAAGCATTGGTTTAGTTTGTATAATTAATTAGAATTTTCTTTTCTATTGATTTAGACTTTAAACTCGTGTAAAGGATAAGAGATTTGGGATACAGGAAGCCAGATTTTGTGATCCACACGTTTTCTTGATTATATCTTGTTTAGGGTATTTTACGGTTCGAATTATTAATCAAAAACTAAGACAATCCGCAGTCCATTGTCCTTCGCTTTGTCCTTGGCAGTTGGCACGATCACGCCATGCCTTGTTAGTTTTTATATATCACTAATTTCTAGGGACAAATCACTCTAGTATAATGGGTCTCACTTTTTACATTAATTTATAATAACTAAATTACCTATTTTTTTTAGTATAACGTAAACAAATATGATAGATTATATTTAAATATTACATAACTTGAAAACTAAGAAATTTTATAAATAATTTTTTTATTTTATAAATTACAAAATATTTTAATAAATTAATTGTAAAATGAAAATATAGTTATTAATACAATGTACATAATTAAATTACAAAAATTTATTACTTTTTCAAATTAAAGAGGAAGGTGGCCACATGTTCATCCTTGTGGCCATACCTTCCTCAAGGATGAATCTCAATGTTTTTGAAAAATAAAGTCTGGCAATGGTGTATATATTTGCAATGGCTTGCCATATCATTTTTTTGTGGCCATCCTTCACCTACATTGCACTACTACATGAATCCATCAATAGGTCAGAAATTACCTTATCTCCTACGAGTAATAGAATTAATTTATAGATGAAACAAATATCCTAGTCTCTGCCAAGTGCCACAGACTGCAATTCAGGTCAAATGATTGGACAAACTTACGCTTGACTGATGGTCATATTGATCATTTAATAATATATTAAGAACATTTACTCATATGTACGTAATCCTCCTAGTTCCCAAATAATTATGGATATTTCTGATAATTGACTGGCAGTCAAAACACTTTTGCCATATTTAGTTAAACACTAGATCTATTTTTTAACGGAGATAACAAATAAAGCACATGAGAAGTTTAAAAAGGAAAACTTACAGCATCTTCCTCGGATAAAGCCCGTTCAACAGGTGCATCAGTATCACATTCTACCATTATTCCACCATAACCCTTTTGGATCTCCCCGTTTTGTTTCTCAAAGTCATCTATTCTCTTGAATTGGAATTTAGGCAGTCGTTCAATGTCATCCTTGGTTGCACCCTCCTGTTTCAATCATAAATGTAGATGTTTCAAATATAATATGACAACCTTTTTAGAATTTAAAATCAAGCTTCAAGATGCAACAACTGTCGTTACAAATTTCAAGAAAAGAAGTTAACTTACATACTAGTCTTTCCTCTATGTTAGCTTACATCTGTAAATTTCAAGTTCTACATTTTGTTATGTGGAAATTTTACAATCATGGCTTGCCATAGTTAAAAATGAGAAGTACTTGAAGTACTTCAAGACTGAAATTGGTTATTACAAGATAAATCTTTTATTCACAGCAGTAACAAACATTTACTGAATAAGAGTTTACCTGATCAGCTACCGCATACAAAATTGCAATAATACAAGGTAGACAGCAGCAAACAGCAATACCGACAACACACGCAACAGCAACACAGATAACGACAAAAAACACATCAAATGCCAAGAATGTAATACAAAGCCTGGAAAAGAAACCAAATACACAAATTATATAGAGAGAAGTATAAATTATTTTCATATTAAAGGTTATTTGAAAAGAAGAAAAAAAGACAAACCAGTATAACTGAGGTGCATTCTGAGTAAGATATTCGCCACCAGAAGACACCCAATAGAATCCAACAATCCACCAAATAAAGGAAAACATCGTATTAGCAGACTCCAGATGCTTAGCAACACTGCCACAGATAAATGTAAGCCATACAGAACTAGAGAAAATTCCTATGGATTTTATTTATTTATCTTTTTTTACTTTTGAAGCACAGTTAAGGACAATAATAAACCCTTATATACATTAATCCCATAAACAATAAACTGAAACATGGGAACAAAAGAACTGTTTATTTGCAAAAATAACTAATAAGAGAGTTGTAGCCACAAGAATGTTGAGAAAACAAACAAGACAGCCGAACAACAATGCACAAACTAGATATGAATATAAAAACACAACATGCATAAACACCACTACATAGGTTGCTACTAGAAAAAACTTATCATGAAACCTAGGAAAAAAAACTAAATGAGGTGGTATGCAGATTACAAACAAACAAACAAGCGTAACTAGTAAAATCCCACTCATAGCATTTAGCTATTTGTAGGGTCTGAGGAGGGCAAACCTTACCTCCGTCCCGGGGGATAGAGAGGCCGCTCCCACTGAGACCCCCGGCTCCAAAAACCTCATCTTTTTTTTTATTATAGTATAGTATAGCAAAAAAAAATTAGTAATCCAGATCACATAAAAAATGGCTAAAAGGAAAGGAGCAACCAACCATGCAAGAGTTCTAATGACCAAAGGTTTAAACTATCGCTAACATACGGTAATGGGTAAACTCTAATGGAAAAGGAGCCAACAAACATATAGTAGCTAACGCCTAACAGATAAAGGAGAAAATAGAATAGATCATAAAAAGAAGCATTAACCCTTATGCAGGTACCTATACACTCCCCTAAAAGGGCTATACGGCCAAACAGGACTAAAGCAAAGCTAAGGCTAAGTTCAAGTCTAAGGCTAGGCAAACACAAGTAAAGGGAAAGCTAAAAGCCCCAAGATAAATCTATACCCTCCTAACACAAGTCCATAACCCTAACATGACGTCTCCAAGAGCTCCTATCCCTGATCATGTCCTCAGAGAGGTGCAAGTCAATCAAGTCATGTCTAATCCGCTCATTCCAGGTCAGTCTATGTCTACCTCTACTCCTCCTTCCCTCCACGGTGAGTGTTAAAAAGCTTTGAACTCCCACTCTAGTCATTGTTAGGATTAATATTTGATTATTGTTACAATGACATTTAAGATTATTTCCTAATTACTAATATAACAACTGTTAGTGTTTATAATTATTATTTGTTCTCATTATCTTTAAGATAAGCATTGTTAGAACTTAGAAAAAATATATATCTTCAGGTTCTCGAGCCCTAAAAGGGAGATAACTTTGTTACTCTCATGTATAGCACCCTAATAGCAGTATAGCGCCCAAATAGAGGTATAGCGTACCTTAATTATTTAAGATTGAAAAACTAATTCTATTTGTTGTTATGGCTTCGGGGATTATAGATACATAAAGTAGTGGTCCAGTGGAAGCTCATTACTCCCTCTGTAGATATTCTATGACCTCTAACTACACAGCAGAACTCTTTGCACAAATCACACACACACGCACACACTAAATTACAACTTTTAGGGCGGCAGAAGCATTTCAAACAGTCTCCTACACCATATTAGTAAAGGAAATCATCTGATTTTGATCATTCCATAATCACATTCAAAGAACACAACCAAACAACCTCCTGATTGTAATTAATCATACTTTTACATTATTACATCAGTAATAAGGTTAATTCTCTAATCATACCAAACTAGCCCATGATTCTTAACATCATGCTAACATATGGTTAGAGATCATACCTAGCATCAACATCATCATCATTCTGCGACCTATCAGGTGCTAAATCTGCATAATCCCTTCGCTCACTCACCGAATTAGAAGAGTTCGAATTCAAACTTCCATTACTAACTTCCGCTCTCAAATTGCCACCATTCTCCGACGAACGTTGCTGGTACCTCTGTTTATACTCAAGACGCACACAAATCATATGAAGCAAACACTGGCATGCATATCCAATAATCCAAAGCCTCAAAGGCGTCTCCGAATTCTCCTTCCGGCTCATAATCAGTACGGAAATCGAAACAACAATAAACGCAAGGTTCCAGATTAGGTCTAGAATCACAACCGGGCGTGAGTAAGCCCAATCAGTCTGCCGCTCTTCAATTTGCTCAGCGGCCGATTCCCTCACACGCATCGACGGCTCACGGAGCATCCGCCGGCTGCTTGCGCGGCGGAGAAACCTCGCGGCGCCACGGAGGGAAGGCGCGCCCCTGGCGAATTGGCGGCTACGAAAGATGCCGTCGGAAGTCGTGGCGAGCAACGGCATCGAATCGATGTTGGCGGTGGTGTCTTCGGAGGAAGATGACGGAGACTGAGATGGCATCGCCGTCGACATGATTATCGTTAGGGTTCTTGATTGGATCGATGAATCGAATGAAAGGAATTAGGGAAAAGTGTCCAGTTGTAGTCAGAAGGCTATGAATGACGACGGTTGATCGATGAATAGGACGGCCATGGATTCCGTTGTCGGTGAGATGGAGATCGGTGGTTGATTGTCGGAGGGTACGTAGGATACCACAATGTGATGGATAGGGCAAGGAAGTTGCATCACATTCACATCTCAAGTAAAATTTCCTATTTAATCATTTACACAGTTCAGCGTACATGACATTATTTTAGAAGTTGAATAAATAATTTGACACTTGAATGACTTCACATGTCTTGGATATTTTGAGGACAACTTGGATATCTTCGTTACCTACCCAACCCATTTACCCACTTAGAGCATTCCTAGCGGTTCTTCTATTTTCATCCTTATAATTATATTAAAATCATTATTTTTTCTCTCTACTTTTCTATTAATTAATACATTTTTACACCTTTATCATTATCTTTTCTCTCTCCTTCACTCACAACCATTTTCAAAAAATATTAAAAAATTATGCGGGTGAACAGTGTTTTCCCCAGATATATAGAAAATTTATACTTTTTCTCTCTCCTCCACTCACAATCATTTTAAACCACCCCCTAAAATATAGGGAACTCACTCACATAAATATATATGAATCTACTGTGAATGCTCTTACTCACCAAAACTGCTCAATATAATTCTGACACCTCAAAACTACTCATTTTACTCATTTACTCAGATTTCATTGGAAACACCATACTCATTTAACTCATTCTACTCACCAACATTTTAAAAAAATTAACATTTAAATAAAAAAACATACTTTTTTTATTAATTAAAAATACATAAGATAACTAAAAATAACAAAATACAAAAAAAGTTATAAATTATCTGCGTCGTACTTGGGGCTCGAGGTGCACAAAACGGTTTTTTAACCCGAACCGGTTCAAAACCGAACCGAACCGGTTTGGTCAACAAAAAGTCAAAACCGGTTTGAGTTCAAACCGGACCGGTTTGAAACCGGTTTGAGATGGTCCGTTGACCGGGTTTGACCGGTTTAAAAACCGGTTTGACCGGTTTAAAAAACGGTTTGAAACCAGTTTTTAATCGGTTCGGTTCGGGTTACACCGGTTTCAAACCGGTTTAAATGTATAGGTTTCAAACCGGTTTTAAACCGGCGGTTTGAACCAGTTTGAAACCGGTTTGGTATAAACCGGTTCACGGCCGGTTCGGTTTTCGGTTTGAAACCGGTTTGGTTTTTCAAACCGGTTTTTTTGTGCATCTCTACTTGGGGCGTTCGACGAAGTAATCTTTCAACAGAACTGTGTTAGCAAGATCACGATCACTATGTACAAATTTTTTCTTTGATTTTGCCGTATCCTCAAGTTCGCTAGCCGCAGCGGCAACTTTTGACAAAAATTCAATGCCACTTGATTCGGAAGTGTCGGAAAGAAAATCATCAAAACCACTAGAATCGGATAAACCCGAAGGCAAACCAAGAAGGCTAAATCAGATGAAGACATTTTGTTAAAAAAATAGAGTTTTACGATATAAATGAGATGAAAATTATGTTTGTAGAGTATGAGTATATATAGGAAAAAATTTGTTTTTTTTTTAAATAAAAAAATCTCAAACGGCTCTCTCTCTCTCTCTTCCAACGGCTCTCTCCCACATCCGAGTAATTTTACGATTAAGCTACTTGATTTCCCTAACCCGACCAACTCGGATTGCAGGGGGCGGTGTACCCCGGCCTACTCAGTCAACCCTCCTTTCACCCGGGCATTGCACCCCTTTCACCCTAATAGATTAAAATGAAACGTTTAGGGATAGTAATCATTCCACTTAAATTTTAACACCTCATATTTATATATATATATATATATATATATATATTTCAGATTAACCCCTCGTACTGTGTATAAAATACGCTTTTAACCCGTTCAATATTATAAAAAATACGTTTTTAACCCGTTCAGTGTTCTAATAATTTCGTTTTTCTTTAATAACTTTCGTTCGTTAATTTTTTCATAAGACAAAGTGCCAACTGTTTTTAGTTTTTTTTTTGTCAACGTTACGATATAAAACTGTTTTGAAAACAAAGTTGTATTAAATATCGAGTTTTCTTTTTGTATTGTGACCTTTAGCGAGTGTCTTTATCGTTGTGATCTCGTGACGAGCCGAACCTATTATGAGCAGACAACATCATTGCCGGTCTCGGTATTATCGGAACCGGTCTCGGTCTTCGCTTTTATGGTTTTCGACTACCCGAACTTCTTTTCTTTTTTTTATTATTTACCTTTATGTGTCTTTTTTTATTACCATTATTTTTAGCGTTGCACCTACGTTTTCGTTTAAATTTTATTAATTATCGGCCTGAAACCCGCTGCCTACCGAGGGTATAACCCGTTTAATTTTCTTTTAATTTAGGTTTTCTTTATTAACTTTCGTTCATTAGCTTTTTTTTCAAAGAACGGATTGCGCTGATGTTTTTATTTCTTTTTGGTCAAAGTTCCAATATAAGTTTATTTGAAAACGGAGTTGTATTCAAAATAGAGTTTTTTTCGTATCGTAGCCTGTATCGAATGTCGTAACCCTTGTATTACTGTGATGAACCGAACCTATTATGAGCGAATTAGGTGACCTGACATGTAACACTCTACTTTTAAAACACCGATTAAACACACGGAATCATTTATCCCAATATTTTTTTTTAAGTCCCTCGCGTATCGCGAAAGACCAGACCCCTTCCCTCGCGTACCGTGAGGGAGCCTCAGAAAGCCAGCCGGAAACCAGGTGTCTCGCGTACCGCGAGGGACCTGTTTTCACATAGAGTTTTCAAGCTTCAGCAGGTTTTAACACTTAGCCATTTTTCCAACTTTTTTATTTCAATTAGACACCAAAACCTCCCAACACTTAGGTTTTGACCAAAAAACATTTCAACATCAAATACATACACCAAAACACAATTGTGAATCCAATTTACATCCATTTAAAGGATTTCTAATAAATCACCAAAACACATATACGCATACGAGAATCCCGCCAAATGCCTTTGACTTGACTTTGAATACATCGGAGCTTTCCCTACATAACACCACATATATCATCATTAGTAATAAAGATAAAACATAATAAACAAGTAAAATTCTACTTGTTTCACTCATTCACCCATTTGACTCGTTTCCACCCAATTTGACATTAGGCTACATATCACTTGCATAATTACCTACAAGTTTCACTCTTTTCATTTTACATTCATGATCAACACATTTTCCATTTCCATTATGGCACATAGGTCATAACTTCATCATCTCATTTTCATTATGATTCTTAGATCATAACTTCATATCCACATATCCATTATGGTACTTAGACCATAACTCCATAACCACATATCCATTATAGTATAAATACTATAACTACATTTCATTCACTTATTCATACACCTTATGCACATACAAACCACATAACACATTATGCAAATTAACACATTGTGCATACAACATTGCATATAGCACCTTTTATCAATCAATTACTAAGTAAGTACAAAAGCACTTACCTTGTGGATTTGAAGGTCTCGATTCCACTTCACGTTTTGCAATTTGATTACCTAAACACATTCATCTAATTTAGTAATCTAACATACATCAAAATCACATTTTAATTGGGTTCACAACCCAATTTCCCATTTCCAACTCAAACTGACCCGTTTGAGTTATACTCATATCCAAACACACTCTTTCACCCCAAACTCACCTACTTGAGTTTCATTATCCTTACATTAACACTAGTTTTTTATTCAATAATTATTATTAGGTTAATTTGGTGTTTGTTCAAGTGTCTAACATCATACTAACACTTAATCATCATTAATTCATCATCTTATCATCATAATCCAAAAACCCTCAATTTTCTCCATATGAATCCTAACTTCTCATAATCAAAATCAAAGGGTTCTAGGATGTTAATCATCATTCTTTACCTTTAGTTTAGCTAGATTATCAAAAATCAAGCACTAATTATCAACATGCATCATAAATTTTGGATTTTTACAAAACCCACCAACTAACACATCAATGGTGAAATCAAAAGGAAGATAATCACTTACTTGATGTTAGGAAGGTGATGTGCAAGCCAAAAACTTCACAATTTAAGCTTCAATTGCACGAATCTTGCTTCAACACTCTTTTCTCTCTTTTTCTCCTTTGCTCAAGAACGACCCAACACCAAATGAGACTAATTTTGACTTTCACTAGTCAATATGACAGATTTTTCCATTTTACACTTTTAGCCCTTCAACTTACATTTCACCCATTTCATTCCATAATTAGTTAAAAACTAATATAACCCCATTACTAAATTGAAACCCACTTGTTTCAACTTATTTCTAAAATATTATTTTCACCATAATATTTATTTAGAACATTAATTTATTTAATAACGAAACCCAGATTTTGGTTCGTTACATGACACCGCCGCGAAGCGCGGGTATTAAACTAGTTTTGATATGATTTTGACCATCATATTTTCTTTCAATATTAAAAGTTATTAGTCCCGGTTGTTTGTGAAAAGTAAAAGGTTTTAGTATTAAGGGTTTAAAGTAACAGGTTTAGGTTTTATGCTTTCAATTTTGTAACGAGTCTGGGTGCTAAGAACATTCACAAGAGGGTCTATCTTTTTCATCTCTATCATTCAAAGATTTATTCTATTTTGCATCTCTATCAGGTATCTCCATCTTTAAATTTTAGAGTTTAGTAGATATAGATTCTTTAAAGAGTTAAGTGCTTTTTACGTCCATGTGGTTTAGGGCTAATTTCACTTTGAGTCCCTAATTCAAAATAATAGTACCGGGAGCCCCCGAACTTGTTTTTCACTTCAAATCAGAGTCCCTTCGTCTAAATTGACTTAACAGTCGTTAGTATGCAAGGGTACATTAGTCTTTTCATGGTGAATCACGAGGGTATTTTGGTCTTTTCGGTTATAGCCTTCAACCCCCTCTATCCCTTCTTCTAAGTCTCATCATCGTTAGTTTGTGCACCATCCAATATCACTGTCGCCTACAACAACTCACCTTTGTCTCCCGACGCCGACGAAACCCCAAGACTCCAAAACCCCATGCCGCCACCACTATCTCTGTCGCCTTCATCGCTGCCTACAACAAGAAGCTCACCTCTCCCGCCGCCGAAGAAACCCCAAGACTCTAAACAACCCCATGCCACCACCACTATCTATGTCGCTCTCCACCGTGTGCTTGATATCAAGTTTCAAGTACAAAACACATGAACATCGATCAGACTACTACGACATGGAGTGCTCTGTTTGCTCAACCAAAACCCGTCGCCGACATCTGAATCTCGTCGTTTTATCTTCAACCACATCAGACCTAGAGGGGAGGTGGTAGTAAGGCGGTGCCGTGATGTACTGATGTTGTCGTGTTATGAGCAAAAATGGAATTTTTTGCTAAAATGGACTATGGGGTATTTGGTAATCACATTTAGGGCTTCTCTCTCTGGTGTTACACATTTGGGGTTGTAAGGGCGACGGGTTTGAAACTTATCTCTCCAATCATTTGAAATGTACTGTTTGAGTCAGAGGTACCAGAACCTGTCGCCATTCCAAAGGGCGACAGCTTCCAGTCAGCCGTCCACCTCAGCTTGGTATCCTTGTCATTATCCTAGTCACACCCGTCGCCCTTCCCATTGGCGATAGGTTTTACTTTTTATGACATCTCCCATCAACCTGTGCAACCTCTCCCATCCAAGCAAACCCGTCGCCAATGGGAAGGGCGAGAGGTTTGAAAATGTACCAGCCCCGTTCACATCTAACCGAGTTGTCAAATCAATCATTTATGATTTCAAACCCGTCGCCAATGGGAAGGGCGAGAGGTTTGAATTTCTACCAGCCCCCATTTAATTCAAACCCGTTCTACTTGTTTGATTTGAAAACTCGGTTTGAATTAAATGGGGGCTGGTAGAAATTCAAACCTCTCGCCCTTCCCATTGGCGACGGGTTTGAAATCATAAATGATTGATTTGACAACTCGGTTAGATGTGAACGGGGCTGGTACATTTTCAAACCTCTCACCCTTCCCATTGACGACGGGTTTGCTTGGATGGGAGAGGTTGCACAGGTTGATGGAGATGTCATAAAAAGTAAAACCTATCGCCAATGGGAAGGGCGACGGGTTTGAACCTCTCGCCAATGGGAAGGGCGACGGGTGTGACTAGGATAATGACAAGGATACCAAGCTGAGGTGGACGGCTGACTGGAAGCTGTCGCCCTTTGGAATGGCGACAGTTTCTGGTACCTCTGACTCAAACAGTACATTTCAAATGATTGGAGAGATAAGTTTCAAACCCGTCGCCCTTACAACCCCAAATGTGTAACACCAGAGAGAGAAGCCCTAAATGTGATTACCAAATACCTCATAGTCCATTTTAGCAAAAAATTCATAAAAATGTGGGTTTTTAATTCCGGTGAATTTAACGATTAACTTAACAGAATTTATAATTGTCAGGTTATAGTACATTTTTTAAAGACATATTTTGACAAAGGTATGCATTAACAGATTAAATTATACTTTATTCAACTCGTGTAATACACATGTTTATCCAACATGCGTAATACACAGATTTTTAAATATATTAATTTTTTATTACTAGGTATATAAAATTACATTTATTTGACTCGTGTATTACACGGCATTCTAACCTAGTTATGTAATATTTAAACTTAGAATTTGTTTATGTTTAGATTATTAATATTTGAAATTCTTCTATTTTTTATTTCTAAATTAATTATGTGCAAGTAAACGGAAATCGAAACTAAAAACCAAAAGCCAACAGCAAATAGTTTGTTTGACTACGAGGGGAATGCGACAGTAGAGACTCACTGGATTTTAAGTTTCAGTTCACGAATCGATTTTTTTTTCTCTCTTTGGAAGATTATGATGTAAAAAGTTTGAATTTCGTGTAGTTTTATGTTCAAATATAAACTAATTTACATGTTTATTTCCCACAAGGCTAGTTATCATCGACAAAGATGGGTAGTATTCGCGCAGAATTTTCACAAAACTGCTTACTCACCGACACCCGTGACTGCACCCGTTTACCACTCGAACCAGAGGCTGAATGAGCTAAGCAAATCAGGTCGAATCAATGAAGCACAACACCTGTTCGATGAAATGCCTGAGAGAGATGAGTTTACATGGAATACCATGATTGCTGGTTATGCTAATTCAGGAAAGGTAGCCGATGCACATAATTTGTTCGATGAAACTCCAAAGAAGAGTTCCATTACATGGTCTTCACTAATTTCTGGATATTGTAAACTGGGAATGGAACATGACTCAATGCGGCTGTTTTACGAAATGCAGTGTGAAGGGTACAGCCCGAGTCAGTTTACATTAGGTAGTGTTCTTAGAATGTGTTCAGCAAACGGGTTGTTGTCGAGAGGGGAGCAGGTTCACGGGTACGCGATTAAAACTCAGTTTGATGCAAATGTTTTTGTGATGACTGGACTTGTTGATATGTATGCACAATGCAGACGCGTGTCAGAAGCTAAGTATCTGTTTAAGATGATGTCTTATGGCAAGAATCATGTTACGTGGACTGCGATGATCACTGGGTACTCAAAGAACCAGGATCAAATTGGAGCGATTGAGTGCTTTCGCGATATGAGGGCTGAAGGAATCGAGGCTAACCAGTATACGTTTCCTAGTGTTTTGGCTGCTTGTGGGGAGATTGTGGCATTTAGGTTTGGGGTGCAGGTTCATGGTTGCATAGTGAAGGGTGGTTTTGCTGCTAATGTGTTTGTAGAAAGTGCTTTAGTTGATATGTATGCAAGATGTGGGAAGTTGACTGATGCTAGGGTTGTGTTAGAGTCAATGGTAGTTGATGATGTTGTTTCTTGGAACTCGATGATAGTTGGGTGTGTGAGGCAGGGGTTTACGTGGGACGCACTTCTTTTATTCAAGAAAATGCACACCAAGAACATGAAAATTGATGATTTCACATACCCATCTGTGCTAAACTGTTTTGCTTCCTTAAACGACGCTGACTCTTTAAAATCTTCAAAATCTGTCCATTGTATGGCTGTGAAAACCGGGTTTGAAGGGCACGTTCTAGTAAGTAATGCTCTTGTGGACATGTATGCCAAAAGGGGCGACTTGTTGTGTGCGTTTGAGGTGTTCAGTAACATGAAAGAAAAAGATGTGGTTTCATGGACTTCATTAATCACTGGCTACACGCACAATGGGGCCCACGAACAAGCTCTTAAATTGTTCTGTAAAATGAGAGTTTCAGGAATCAAACCAGACCAGATTGTGACGGCTAGCATCTTGAGTTCGTGTGCAGAACTCACGGTTCTTGATTTTGGACAACAAGTTCATGCAGATTTCATAAAGTCAGGTTTACTTTCATCTTTATCAGTTGATAACTCACTTGTAACAATGTACACAAACTGTGGTTGCTTAGAAGATGCCAACAAAGTTTTTGCATCAATGGATGTCAAGAATGTAATAACATGGACTGCACTCATCATGGGCTATGCTAAAAATGGTAAATCAAAAGAATCTTTGGTGTTCTACAATGAAATGATCCAAACTGGCATAAAACCAGACTTCATAACTTTCATCGGATTGCTATTTGCTTGTAGTCATGCCGGGCTTGTGGATCAAGCCCGCCAATACTTTGACTCAATGGTCAACTTTTACCATATAAAGCCCGGTCAAGATCATTACGCGTGTATGATTGACCTTTTAGGGCGGTCAGGGAGGATAGACGACGCAGCGGAGCTACTAAACAACATGGTGGTTGAACCCGATGCAACTGTATGGAAAGCATTGCTTTCGGCTTGTAGGGTTCATGGAAAGATTGAACTTGCAGAAAAGGCGGCAAACACCCTTTTTGAACTGGAACCTCAAGATGCAGTCCCGTACATTATGCTATCAAACTTGTACTCTTCAACGGGCCAATGGGAAGATGCTGCAAGAATTCGAAGGCTGATGAAATCGAGAGGTGTAAATAAGGAGCCGGGTTACAGTTGGATGGAAATTAACAGTAAAGTTTACTCATTTATGTCTGAAGATAGAAGGCATGAAAAGTGGAATTTGATTTATTTGAAGATTGATGAGGTTATGATGTTGATAAAAGAAGCAGGTTATGTCCCAGATATGAATTTTGCATTGCATAATATTGATGAAGAAGGTAAAGAGCTTGGTCTTGCTTATCATAGTGAGAAGTTAGCAGTGGCTTTTGGGCTTCTGGAATTGCCACGTGGAACGCCGATAAGAATTTATAAAAATCTTCGGGTTTGTGGTGATTGTCATACTGCTATGAAGTTTATATCGAGTGTTTATGGGCGGGTTATAATTTTAAGAGATTCGAATCGGTTTCATCACTTTAAACAAGGAGTTTGTTCTTGTGGAGATTATTGGTAACCATAGCTTATTTGACAGCCTGAGATTGGGTCTTTGTTTGTTGAAAGATTCATTTTAATATCTCAATTCAAATACGAGGTCAATCAATACAAATTCTTATTTAGAGGCCTTTGGTTAACCTAATCTTTTTGAAGAATTGAAATTTTGTTAACGAATTTAGAATACACGGTGCATTTTCTTAACAAAAAATATCATTATAGTTTGTATACTTACTATTAAGGCTATGTGTTATAGTTGCAACGCCCGCGGCAAGGTGCGGCAAAACAATTATGGTGAGGGTGCGGCGCCGCTCAATTTGATGAAGTGCGGCATTCTTTCGCCGCTGATTCGAGTAAGTTCCTTTGTCGCACTCTCTCTATCTATGTTGTGTCTATCTCTCTCCTCTTTTTCTCTCTCTTAAATGTTTTAACTTTTTTTTAAAATGGGTTAAAGTGAAGCAAACCTGCTCATGTAGCGTTTAGATGACACTTAAAGCTGAAAAGTGAAGTATGACCATTACACATAGCTTTAATGTTAAAATGTGGTGATGGCATTGATGATAGATGGTTGCGGTGGGGAGGAGCCGATAGATACCGGAAATCAAAAGCTTGAAATTAGTGATAGTGTAATCCAATTCGAGAAGGATTAAATCTCCAGTTACAAGGTAAGAACCCTAATTTTGATAAATAAAACATCAACTTCAATCAAACTAATAAGATAGCCCTATTAATACTAAACCTAATTGACGGTTCTAGGGCTTAACTGCCGGGAATTAAAAACAGGAAACTAATTGACCAGGTTCGTATCAAGAGCCAGGAGGTGCTAGGCTGGAATGGAATGTTAAATTCCATTACTTAAATAAATTTACAGGTCCTTAAGGGGACATCCTGATACTTCATCTTTTACCCATAACCAAAAGGTCATGTGGGGGTGCATGTTGTGTATTTATCCTAGAAAATGTAAGAAGTGCTATTAGAAAAATTCTTTTTAAAAATTACAGATTTCAGATTCCAATCAAATATATTATCACTTGAATTCATATTAGCAAATTCCAACAAACCCAAATGCCCCCCTTAATTTTTGCGGTGTGTTTTAAGGATGCACAAACAAATTCTACACTTTGTAAAATCTACCATCAATATTTTTTTTTAAAATTGCAGTAATTTTGCTAAAAAAAATATACATATAACAAATAAAAAAACAAATTCAATAGAAGTAAACTTTCAATGTTGTAAGCAATCCCTTGATCGCGAATTGAACTTAGTTACACAATATCTATACGCGGGTAGATACATATAATGATCTCCTGTTTTCGTTACAGTTAGATATAAACCAATCTCCATCAGCAACCTCATTGATTGTTTAGAGAGAAAGAGCAGGTACCAACGCGTATGGACAGAAGACGTTACATTACTTACTGCCTGGCGTGTTCAGGTATCAGCCGTTGAAGTAGTTCAGGAGACGCGTGAGCAATTTCTGTAAAGAAAAATAGATTATTTTCAACAACTTAATGAGTGGAAATCAAAGAGATTGAGATTTGAGATACAGAAAGATAGGAGTACCTTGGGGTGTGAAGTTAAAGAGGGGAGGGAGGGGTTTGCCATCTGGCAGAGTTGTGGTGGGGTCTCTTAAATCATCAAAGAATGGGTGAGTGCAGGCCTCCAACTGTAGAACAAAATCTCCAAAACTAAGTACTTTTTGTTTATTGTTGATATAGAATTCACAAGTAATATTATTCACTTACAGCATTACAGCGCAGCTTTGGTGAGTACTGTAGCAGACGAGATACAAGATCTACTGCTTCAGGTGGCATGCTCTTTTTAAATATCTGAGAACATGATCCAAAACTGAAAGTTATTGATTTATTTTAAATGGGCGGGTCAGGTAAGGTGTCAATTTTTTTTTTCCTTCAAAAGTTTAATTACAAATAATTATTATTAAACATGAGTACAAATAATTATCATTACAAGGTGTTTCCTTTTAAGCCGATTCTTTTTTAAACTACATTAAAGATAGAGGATAACCCATTCGTTCATAAGGAAATGGGGTCACCTCTAAATGAAAATCATTCATGATTATAAACAAACCTTATGCCATGGATGAGCCTTGATCTGTGGGAACTTAAACTCTGTGTAATGAGGATTCATGCACTTGATTTCCTCGCGTGTTGGTGTTCCCAAAATCTACAAGACAAGAAAGATGACTTTACAATGCGTTTCAGATTAGTAACTCCATGAAGACAACAACAAGATAAACGTGTGTACCTTGATTATCTCTACAAGTTGATCTACACCGCTTTCACCAGGGAAAAGAGGCTGCATTTGGAATTTAATCTTTTGAGATCAACTTAAAAACAAATGATTTAAACATTTAATAACTTTTAAGTGTCAAACAAACACTCCCAAAAACCGGGTACCCACCTGCCCAAGTAGTAGCTCGGCCAAAACACAACCTGCAGACCACATGTCAATCGCATTGGTGTATTCTGTTGCTCCAAAGATCAATTCAGGAGCCCTATAATACCTAGAACAAATATAAGAAATGTTTGGTTCCCCAGGTATCTGCAGTTGCGCACAATAAGATCTTAGTACCATAAATCATGATAGATGCATTCAGAAATCCAAGAGTTAAATAAAGTTACCAGCATCTTTGCACTCCCGAAATCACATAGTTTTAGCTGATGAGTTTGTGGATTAACCTGCATGCAACAAGGTTATTCAAATATTTAATACATCACCCACAAGATCATTGCAATTAAGTGAGTTTTCCACATGCTATTAGATCTTACCAATAAATTCTGTGGCTTGATATCACGATGGCATACACGAATGACATTGTGAATGTAATTAAGCCCACGGCAGATCTGAACAAAAGAAATATGCCATTATATATTAAATTAATGTGCAGTTGTATAACCAAGAAAAGGGTAAGAAAATTAGCAAGAGCTTTACCTGATATGCATACAATTGTACATATAGGGTAGGCATGTGTTGATTCAACCTAACATAGTGCCTTGACATCCTATATACAGTTTCAGGTACATATTCCAATACAACATTTAGGTACACTTCACTTTTGTCGGTTGTTGAATAGAAACAGTTTTTCAGTGGAACAACGTTTGGATGGTCCAGTAAACGCAATATTTGAAGTTCTCTGTTCTTGTATCTTTTGTCTTGTAGAACCTTCTTTATAGCAACATCTTCACCTGTTTCAAGGCATTTGGCCTGAAGAAATAAACAAAAAAATTAACTCCATATGTCCAATCATCAAGCAGAAAGAAGCAAGATGTTTAAACTGATGAGAACGACATGGCGATTACCTGAAAGACGACACCAAATGAACCAGTACCAACAACACGCTCTGCCATGTAAGAGAGAGTCTGGACCACAATGTAGTTTGCATCTCAGCATTTGAAAATCCAGCAATCAAGCATACAAAAACACTCATGGTACAAACAAATAAATGATAATTACCTTCTTTGGTTTTCCATTTCGACCACCAATTGAAGTCACGATAATTTGACCTGCTTCAGTACCATTACCATTTACAAGTGTCGCCTCAAAATCCTGCTTACAAATAACAATCAGTATATTATGAATAGAATCTAGTGACATCAAATGAAAATATTACCTTGTCATCAGATTTATCTTCTTTAATTTTCATCCCATGCAATTCTTTGGGTAGATTGTCATAGTCATATTTTCCAAGTTTAGCGGAAGAATTGGATTTGCTTAAAGTCATCTTTGTAGCTCTAGCACTCCTAGACTGACTCCCCGATTCTTGTTTTACCCTCTTATTGAATGAATCTCCATTCTACAAAACCAACAAGTTCAACTACATGTCATACATATCCCTAATTATAATAGTTCTCCTTTAATCATTTATCATATGCATCTTAATTGCTAATCACACATACACGATTTATCATGAAAACATTTTATGGTAAAATCATTCCAAAAAATATGAAATTTCTTTAACCATGTGTTCACATATGCATACACACACAAATACACATCATACAGGCAATAATGTCAAATTTGTAACTATTTCAAAAGTTCGGCTTGAACATAGGAATCCCGGCAATCATATGTTCAATGATTTTGATATTCTTATAAACAAATAATAATGATGTTGATGATTAATAAAAGGGAAAATTACGAAAAAGAACCTATTACTTTTACCTTTCCCATAACTAAACACCGACTTTTCAACACATAGTAAACGTGCATGCCAAAATCGCCAGAAAATTCGCCAAATGGTGCGAAATTGCCGGATAAATAGACAAACAGAAACGTGACACTGTACTCTTTTGGAACAAAAACGTGGTTTTTTTTAATATTCCGGCGATTGTGGCAAAATATATTTGATTTTGGCGGATTTTGGAATCTATATTAAGTAGAAGTTGAAAAATCAATGTTTAGTTTGGGGAAAAATAAAAGTCATATTTTCATTTTCGGAGTTTCCCCTTAATATAATACTATTTATTATTATTGTTATACTGATAGCCAGAGAGATTAAATAAATAACAGCTCAAACAAAGTATCAAAAACACAATAAACAAACAAGATATTCCACGAGAATTATTTGAATATATATATACTATATAATAAATAAAGGTTTTCCAATACCACATGTCATCTACATATTCATTTTTATCATTTTTTTCCTACCTCTCTCTCTTATTAAATACACCTCTATATTTTCATTAAATACACATATCTCTTATTAAATACACATTTATAATTTATTAATAATATTTTTTTAAAGAAAATACTAATCTATGTATTAATAAATCTTCCAACATATTTTGACGAGTATATGTGTTAACAGATTATATTGTATTTCACGGGTTATTCAACCCGTACAAAAACACGAGTGTTAAAAAAATAAATTTTTAATTACTTAATATATAATATTATAACTGTATTTATTTAACCCGTGTTACACACGGTTACACGGGAATTTAACCTAGTAACTTAATAAATGGATCAATAAACACCAGCAGCAAATATATTTAAAAAAAATATCAACCTTCCACCAAACAAATAAAACCATCAGAATGCAAAACAATTTGCATCAGATCAACCAAATAGTAATGTATAACCAAACGATTCAAACTCTCCAGACGATGATGCATCACATTCATCATGTTGTCGAATATTTCCAGGCAAAATGTTCGAATAAATCGATCGTAAAACAAAACGAACTGAATGATTTAAAAAACAAATATAGCTTCCAATGATTAAAAACAGCACGAACAGATGCGTTTAGAGATTGAACAATAGAAAACGAACGCAACATGCAATTGATCTACACTAGGAAAATTCAAATTAAATCATGAGAAAACTTACGGAATCGGAAACGGAGGTACGACCAGAGGCGATACTCTTCAAACGACGCATCACATTCATCGTTCTTGATCAAATCGTAACCCTAATTCCGTCTTTTCTCCAGATCTAACAACACTTTTACAAAATTATTCAACAAAACGAATTAGAATCTCAACAAATGGAGGAGGAAACTGCGACACGACACGCAATCCTCCTCCACCTTCTTCTTCTCGTCTCTAAAACGATTGTTCTTCTCTCTCTCTCTCTCTCTAAAACAACCTCTTTCTCTCTCTATACATGTCTTTAAAACTCCTTCTTTCTCTCTCTCAAACGGATTTTCTGGTCAAAGGTCAAGCCTGAAAAAGCACGATCATTCATTATTCGCCTCATTTCGTACACCAGTCAAACTTTCATTTTCAGCCGTTCGATCTCTTCATCGGTGTTTAATCCACAGCTGTAATTACACACAGCTCGAACACTAAACGACAATTGTCTAGCTGTAATTATCAAACTTTATAAGGGTGAAAGGGGGATACCGGGTTGGGAATGAGTTGGCCGAGTACCCGGGGGTACACCGTCCCCTTTAAATCGAGTTAGCCGAAAACCTTAAATCAGTCAAAGAGGTTGTGGTGTAGTGATTGAGGTGAGGCCTAAAATCTCAAGGGATCAGGGTTCAATCCCTGTCACCACCATTAATTTCTGAGGCATGCAAATGAGGCCTAGTTCTTAGGCTGATGCACCAGGGTTTTACCCACGTCGATCCAGGGTTAGAGACTCGGCTCTCCCTCAAGCCCGGAAGGGGCCGTATTGGGTGGGATTTTTCCTTTGATGCTCTCCAACTCTAACGCCAAGTGGGCCCGGTTAAGACAACATATTAGTCGGAGTTTGACGAGACTCTCCCATGTGACGGGGGGGTGCGACGTCACAACATTCAATGTTCGCCGTTAAAAAAAAAGAGTACCCGAAATCGAGTTGTGTAATCGAGTAAATTTACTCGGACGTTGGGGAGAGAGAGAGCCGTTGGAGGAGAGAAAGATAGAGCCGTTAGGGCTTTTTTTATTTAAAAAAAACATTTTTTTTCTATATATACTCATACTCTACAAACATAATTTTCATCTCATTTATATATCTCTCATCTATATATTTACATTTCTCAAAAAAATGGAAGGGGTCATAAAAAAAATCAACAAAACCTACAAAATTTAGGCTAAAAGTTCAATCTCAACCGCGACCCGAAGAAACCCAAGCCGCTCCCCGACGAACCCAACCACCTCCACAACGACCACAACCACCTTCTCAACCAATTCCAAACTATTTCCCGCAACCTCAATATTCAAACTACTACCCCCAAAGTTTAACCGATCCAAATATACTATCTCAAGATATGGATCCAAATTATTTATCTCAATTTTCGTTTGATATGGATCCAAATTTTTTATCTCAATTTTCCTACCAACCAAAACCAACCTTATCGTGATCCAAACGAGATCATTCATTCGGAATCCGAAGACGAAGGAGAAGACGAGGATGTTGAAGAAGAAACGGAAAATGAGGATGTTGATGAGCATGAAGAAGAAGAAGAAGAAGTTGCCGTCGAAGATGTTGGCGCCAAGCCGAAAAGACAACACAAAAGTCGGTTACCACCAAAGAAATGGTCCGAAGAAGAAGAACTTGCCGTTGTCAAAACTTATATTCATAAGACCCAAAATAAAATAAAAAAAAGGAAATCAACAAAGAGGGGATTCGTTTTGGAAGAAAGTTTTAGCGCATTTTACCTATTTATTTGGTGAAAACGATCGAACCGTTGACCAAGTGTCTTGGAAATAGAAGGATCTTAATAAAAAAATGACGCCTTCAACGAGTGTTACCAACAAATGGTAAGAGTTATTTACAAACCTCTTTCCCGACATAAACATGAACATCGAACCGCAAGACGACACACCGACAGGGCTAAAACGTTCGGGGAAGAAATCGGCCGAAAGGTCATCTAGCAAGGAAAATTTGGCAGACATAGTCGGAGAATACAAGACTATGAAAGCGTTGAAGAAAGAAAAAAAAGAAAGTATTCGGGATAAGATGGCGGAAGCAAAATTAAAAAAAAGAACAAACGACGATTGAGTTGATGATTGAAAAACAAAAGGATCGTGACATCAAAACGTTCACCGAATCGCATGATCATCTCATAGAACCGTACTTGTCGATTGTATCGCAACGTAAACGTGAAATTGCCGCAAAGTATGGATGACAATGCACCTTTTAGATTTTTAATTTTTATTAGCTAGCTTTTATTTATTTTGTTAATTTTCTAGTTTTTAAATTTTTTATTTCAAGGTTTTTTACTTTTAATTGTATTATGTTTATTTTAGTTTAATGAAATTGCCTTTTTTTATTTAAATGTTTATTTTTTTTTTAAATGTTGGTGAGTAAAATGAGTAGGGTGTTTCCAATGAAATCTGAGTAAATGAGTAGTTTTGAGGTGACAGAATTTTATTGGACAATTTTAGTGAATAAATGGGTAAAAAACCCCTTCACCCTAAGGCTAACGCTGTATAAATATTTATACTCGTATGGTACAATCTTGCGTTGCGTATTTGTTTGGATTTAAAGAAATGTTTTCTGGAAATTGGATTTACGGAAATTAGGTGATTTGACGAACTAAATTATGTCCACACAATCTTTTTTAGTTGGCAGTTAGAAAAGTTTGTAGACATGTAGTTAACAGCCCGCGTTTGTTCGTTAGGTTATCCGTAATGGTTTCACTGAAAAGTGATTTACTAGCGTCACTAACTCACTGTTACATTTGCACAGGACAATCACATGACAGAATCAATAAGTTACGTAATAATTTCACATCCAACATTAATGAGTGAATTTTTTACTTCATTTTGTTAATCTTTATAAACAATTGATATTTATTTTTAAAACAATTACTTATCATTTAAAATGTCAATCCAAACACGTTAAAAAACAGTTATGTGAAGAAAAAACCGTTTTCGTTAAAATTTATAACTGGATGTTCAGAAAAAATAAATAAACAAGCACGTATATTTTATTTTTTTAAAATAATTACCGAGCATGAATTATTTAAAAAAAATAATTAAATACTAAACTAAATATTTAATTAAAAAAAAAGAAAAAGAAATTTTGAGGTGGAATAATATGATTGGGTGTTGGTTTGGTAAGTTTTGTCCCCTTCTCTGTGAATCTCTTCACGCCTTAAGCCCCACGCCCTCTTTCACGCCATAAGGGGCGGTGTTTCGCGCCCTTCATGCCGTCACGGTAGATCACGCCAACTTTCACGGCTCCATTAGAGATAACCTTTTTGAAATAAGATCCTCATACTGTTGTTTGTTTCATTTAGACCCTTGGAATTTATAACCCCCTCTAAAAGCTAAAAACTAAATTAAATTAGAGTTCATAGTTTGAAATTTTGGTGGGGACCATAATGGAATTCTTATTTTAGAATTGGGATTTATCTTTTATTTTCTAACAATAAATTGTATTGTTGATTTTTTAATTGGGGTTGGATAGAGTTATAAGTTAGATTTCAGATTAGCATTTGGTTTCTATGATAAATCGTATTGTTCTAACAAACAGAATAATAATTTATTTTTTACATATACAAAGTGTATTATTCATAAGGCTTCAGTGCATGACTAAGACTCCGGTTACTAAATAAAGACAACTAAACTGAAGTTAGGGGTGTTAAAAAAACCGAAAACCGAATCGTATTCGTATAAAAAAAAACAAACCGAATTGTGAATTCGGTTTTTGGTTTGGTTCCTAACCATACCCGAATTAGGAACTCGGTTTACGTTTGGCTTAACGGATACATAAAAAGTTTTAATTCGGTTTATTAGGATAACCGTTTTAATCGAATAAATAATAAATAATTAAATACATATGTATTTTTACTTTTAGGTTTTAGCCCAATAACGGATAACCCGTTGCCCAAATCTCAAGCCCAATAGCGGATAACCCATTTCTCAACTCTGAAGTCACTGATAAGTGATAATCGATTAGGTCATTAGGGATTTAGGGCAAAATTCAGTCACTACTCGGGAGCAATCTTCACTCGCCGTTGCACCATCTCTAAATCGGTTGAATTCAGTTTGAACCGAAACCGAATCTGATTTAATTGGGTTAGATTCGGTTAGGTTAGACACATTTTTAATTCAGTTAGACCAAAAACATATCTCAAAACCAAATAACCAAACCGATGAACACCACTAGCTAAAGTGACTACAAACTCAAGTGACTCCCCCTCATACACAAACTTCTCCTTGCTTCTCCTTGAGTTGTTTCTCTATTCCTTCATCGAGTAACGTCCGCCTATAGTAAACATCGTTGTCTCTAAGACTATGCAGTATACGTACCGCCTTACCGCTTCTTGGTTGATGTGAAGGGAGGGGCCGTCGGGGAACACCAACCCGCCTTACAGGTGTGGATTTATAGTTTTAATAAAATATGAATATTTAAATAATTAAAATATGACGTTTGAGATAGTAACTGATTCAGTAAGTAAAATTTCAAAGAAAAATGGAAATAAAAAATTGAAGTTTCACTCAACCACCCAGGCTGGTTCAACCGCACGACATGCCTATTCAAACAAGGACCGTCCAAAGAGACTTAATTGGACCGGTTATGTACTGTTAGGTGTGTAATAAGTTTAATTGTGGAAAAACTGGATGTTGTATCAATTAGACATTAACAATGCCTTATTGTATGAAAATTTAAATGAAGATGTATATATGTATTTACCTGAAGGTTTTTTCTCACAAAATGAAACCAAAGTATGCAAATTAAATAAATCATTGTATGGTCTTAAAGAACGTGTGATTACTCCCTGTTTGTTAAGCCTGTGGAATATGTGGTTATTATACTATTAGTGTGTTGATGATATTGTCATCACAGGAAATGACTTAATTGAAATTAATAAAATCAAGGAGTTTTTAAAAACAAAGTTTTTGATAAAAGACTTGGGTGTTTTAAAGTATTTTTTAGGTATAGAAGTTTTAAGGACTGATAAAATTGTCACAGAGAAAATATTGTATGGAACTATTGGGTGAATTCGGGCTTAGTGGGAGTAAGCCTATGAATACTCCTATTGAGCAACATTATGTATTAACAAATCAGTGAAAGAAAGATGAGTCTAAGTTGTCAAACATAACAGGTTATCAAAAATTGATTGGTAAACGGATTTACTTGTCTCATTCTCGTCCTGATATTTCATATGTTGTACAGTTTTTGAGTCAATACATGCATGCTCCTACTAATTCACATTTGCGAATTGCCTTTTGAGATATATAAAAAGGCTCATGTAAAGGTATTTTACTTGGGAAATGAGGTCTTTTGATCTGGTTGCTTATTCTGATTCAGACTAGGAAAAATGTCTTGTCAAGGAAATCTGTAACTGGGTTTTGTATTTTGTTAGGAATTAGTTTGGTTTCCTTGAAAAGTAAAAAAACAAAATACAGTTTCTCAATCTTCAACTGAAGGTGAGTATCGGTTTATATGTGTTGCCACGTGTGAAGTTTTGTGGCTAATAAATCAGTTGAAAGAGTTATGTGTTCCTTTACCTATACCTGTCAAGTTATACTGTGATAATAGTGTTGCGTTGTCTATAGCAGCCTACCCAGTTTTTCATGATCGGACTAAACATTTTGAATTAGATCTGTATTTTCTTCGTGAAAAATCTCATCTGGGATCATTAGTGCTATATCTATTAAATCAGAAAAACAGACAGCTGATGTCTTCACAAAGGGGCTTTTAGCAAATCAGCATGAAGTAATCACTGATCAATTAGGTATGTACAATGCTTTTGGATTATCAGTTTGTATTGTGATATTTGGTTGAAATAAGAAGAGAGGTAAAAGCAGACACCATCTATATTATTTCAATTGTTCACAAAATAAAAAATCATACACAAACAACGTATGTGACTGCAATATATCTGAATAATTATTTATAACACTATTGAAATCTGCTTCAAGGCGTTTTCGACTTGGGTGCTGATGGAAGCAACTGCAAAAACCAAATCAAACATCATTGTCTTGAAAAAGAATAAACATTTGCAAAAACCAAATCAAATATCATTTTACATTAATAATTCTTGCACCTGATAACAAGATATGAGCGAGGTGATGAACCCAAAGGCTCCTGTAACGCGTGGAGTGATCTTTTTGGGTGACAGTTGAAGAAGTCCAATAGCAACCACTACATCCATGGCTGCTTTGATCAAGGCCAATGACCTCTCATTTGATGCTTTAAGTTTAGCACAATATTGTTCATTCTGCGATCAAAGTATCCGAATCAATTATTAAAAATAAAGCGCAAACTTGTTTAAAAAAGGTTGATGATCTACACAAACCTTGTATTTATCAGTACCCTTGAGTTCCTTACTCAATTTCTTCATTGATTTTGAAAGCCTCCCAATCTCTCCTAACTGAATAAAACAAATAATGCAAATAATCACGAGAAAAGACGATAAAGGACACCGTGTTTTTAAAACACGCTATGTACCTCAACTAAAGTAGCAAAGACTGAAGAACCCATCCAACAGAAGAGAGATATCCTGCCAATCATTTCTGCGCGCTCTTTGTTCTTAACAAAACAGACAATTTCAAGATGATATTTTAGTCCTATACCATTTTGCACTTTGTATGTTAATTATTATGAATTAATCAAATCCAGTATGCTCACACACCTTGTAAATGCCAGATCTATGGAGCCAAACAACTTGGTCAAGGAACAAGAAAGTCGACAATAATGCATTTTTCGACTGGAACAAAACAATGTGACCAGAAATATATTTACAAAAAAAAAGAAACTTATTAACTAAAGAAAACATACCTTCCCAAGTAAAACAATTGGAAGGGGAGTTCCCGGATCGGTTGGACTGATAAGAGCATGCAAATCATTGGCAAACTGCAAATACGATTTAAAAATAAATACACATTCATTATTTTTAGCTTTCTATGTTGAATTTATGCAGAAAAGTTTAATGATTTATACCTTAAGAAGACGGAAAACTTTCCTAGCCAAGCTAGTTGACTTTTCAACATTTTGGGCAGTGCCCGCCTCACCATTACTAACAAACCTGGACCCATATTGTATTGCTCTGCATATCTTGTCCCTGGCTTCAGCCTTGTTCAAATACAGAACAGCTAGAGCGAGTTCCGTTCTTGCAACGTCTAGCGTACTCATTTTTTATTTTGTATTGTTCCTAGAAACCAAAACATCAATCAAGCAGACCGACCGGTCAAACCGGGAACCAGTCATAGAACAGTCCAATTATGCCTATTTGAACCGTTTTCATTTAAATAGACCATACTGTTGAACCAGGCCGGGTGGTCAGACCAGATTTCCAAAGTTTTAACTTTTTTTTTCTTTCAAACTCTCATTTTGTAATTAATTTAGTATTCCAAATTACATATTTTATTTATTTAAGTCTTCATATGTTGTTAAAATTACAAATTGATATCAAAATACACAATATTTTTATATTTTGTATCTATATACATAGTTTAATATTTATATTATTTATGACGTCATCCAGGCCGGCCATTGTACTTCAAATACTTGCTCACTTGCACTTTTGACAAAATTTGAAGCTAAATTACAATTCAACAATATTTAATTAATAATCAACCTATTATAATTCAACAATATTTTTAACAACTTCATAATCCTCTATTATAGTGTCTACACATCTCACTTAACAGCTAGGTTTCCTCTAAAATCACAAACAACTCCATAATCCGTCAAATTAAGGTCAACAGACAGCAAAATTTCAGAAAATTAACACTCAAACATGAAATTATCTTACTTATGACATCAAATCAATGATCGAAGACTAGAATACACAAATATAATCCGACAGAAACATCAATTGCAAGTTGAAGAGAGTATAGATAGACATCTGTTTTGTTTACCTGATTAAGATCGAGAGCAGAAAATTTAGGTATCAAAGAAGGCACATGAGTGTGTGCGAGAGAGAGAAACCACAAAAAAAGAAAAATATAGATAAAAATTAATTATTTTTTTTTTAATTTTGTTTGAAAATAAGGAGATATGATAAGGGCATGCTTGGTCCTCTATTTTCTGAAGTAAAAATAGATTACGAATTGAGGAGAAAAATAAATAAATAAACTATTTATTTCGTTTACATATACCGGTTATATAACGTATGTCTTCTACTTGTGTTCTGTCTATATTATATCGTTAGGGTTTTATTGGATTTGAGAAATCAAAGATTTTCTTGTTAGGGGATTACATACATGTAATTAGATATTGTATTACACATATGTGCTAACTTGTTAAATCTCAATATATCTCAAGATTAATAAAACAAATTTTACAAAATTAAACCCGTAAAAACCAATAAAACTTATTTAATTTAACCATTAATAAAAATTTCAAATTCTGGTAAGGAGAACGATGAATCGGCAAACAAAGTAGAGCTAAACTGCATATACAAATACCAACAAACTAAACTCACAAATCAAATTGATGCATGAAATCATCCACATCTGAAACCCTAAATTTACATGTTTAATCTACATAATTAACCATCAATGCCTCATCTGATCACCGTTGGCAGTTTACATTTTCAATTATTTCATGCAGTTATTTTTAGAGTTTACTTGTTTATGTTAACGTGACATGTCCACATCTTTGGCTTATTGTAACTATGGGTGTAACCAAACAGAGCCGAGCCTAATTATACTTGAGCTCGACTCTTTTGAAGCTCAAAACGAGCCTGTTATTTGAAAATCAGGCTATGCTCGTTACACATTCTTAGGAATCAGGATCGGCTCAACTCGAGCTCGCTTGCCTAATAACAGATCTACAAATGATGAAAACAGGACAAAGTTATGAAACTTTGTAGCTGTTTTAACCACCATCAGAACTCAGTCACCAAATAAATCAATCATTTCAGCCATCATCATCTATCTAGCATATGAAAAGATAAATTCATAGAAACAAGTATATTCTTCTTTCTATGCAACATTCTCAATTCAGACCATAAATAGACTTGAAAATCAAACCATAACAACCTTATCAAACCATCTCATCTTCCTCCCCCATTGTTGCTTCATTGAACATGTACTGGCTCTGATACTCAATCAAGTACTGCGTAGATCTCTTCACATCCCAAAACAGCTCATAAACGCGACTCACGTCTTCCATCTCAACAACCTTCCCTTTCCTCTTTTGGCAAGCCAATGCAGCAGATGTGATCAGGTTTATAGCATATCTTAGAGACGTGTCCACCCCAATTTTGGTCAACAAAACCTTTGCATCTTCGGATACATCCACATCTTCCTCTTGACACCTTATATCTAGAATCTTGCGAATGTCATCTTCTATGTAGGGTTGTGTAGAGATGATGAGCAGGCGGTCCAAGAAATCAATTGGTATCCCATGTGGCGATTTGTAGTTTGTGCCTCGAATGGTTGTGATTCCTCGGTTGGTGGCAACAACTAGTATGGGTGCCATGTCATTTTCTAAGGCACGGTTTAGGAATGAAAAACACTCGATGTCAAGCATGTGGACTTCATCAATGAAGAGGACACCTGGCACGATCTCAGCCTTTCCTTCCTCTCGCCACTCTGCAACCTTTGTATCTATTTGTTCTCTGACCTCGGCTCGTATTTCGCCAGTGTCACCAGTGAAAAGAGCAAGAAACCCCTGTGTTCTGCAATTCCATTACCAAGATTTTGTTTTCAAGTTAAGATAAGTCAAAACAAGATTAAAGATTTAAGAAAACTCAATTACCAATGTGATGGATTAATTCTAAAGCGTAATCCTAAATGAAATATTTTGTTTTGAAACATGTCAATGAAGGCAGTTAAACATATACACTCTCAAGTTCCTTCTTTTCATGATCAATTTTAACTCCTAAAAACTAATCAGCCTCTGAAACAAAGAATTCAACTATCCAATCAAGAAACAAAACAACTAATCATGACTATCATGTCTGTATACAAAACAGATGAAAAATATGTATGCTCATGAGCAAGCTGCAAAGACAGTTAGTATGGTTCAAGAGTTTCATTTCATCTGGTATAACCAACGACCAGAAATCACATTTTGGCTTAATGCAAACACATATGTCGTTAATCAATAACTATGCTACTTGGATACACGAACGTCATGTAACGGAATGTAACCAGGTTGAAGTTAAAATAAAGAGTTGTAGAATGCTTAAAAACACAGACCTGCTATTGATAACATCAATTTCATGAAGCGTAACACAATGCACCACCTCTTTCCTTTTCTGCAGCTCACCATCAGGACATTGCACAAACTTGGTTTGTGGCCCCATTGCATCATAATCTCTAGACCTCGAAAATGACCTCCCAAGTTTCGTTATCTTCCCCGAAGCCTTATCAATTGCAATCACATCCCCACTCTGAACTTTATCCTTCCCCAAAGCTTCAATCATCTTAGCCCCAAGATCGTACACTGTCTCCATCTCTGTGGTCTTCAAAGTCAGTTTCCCTGTTTTAGACGCCGCTCCACTCACCGCAGGACGGTCAATCTGGATTTCCACAACTTCCCCTTCGATCACTTCAGTCTCCTCTTTAATCCTCACACCAATAGCCTTCCTAAAAGCTTGCATGAGTGCTTCCGTTTTAGACATCTCCAGAGAAAAGAGTTCGCTGCCTGCCAGCATGGCGAACGGAGTTTCTAGTCCAATTGACTTGGCCATTCCCATGGCAATGGCAGTCTTGCCTGTCCCAGGCTGCCCTGCCAGAAGAACAGCTCGACCTGCGATCTTACCTTCCTTCACCATCTGAACAATGACTCCAGCTGCTTTACGGGCTGTAGTTTGACCAACCATGCCTTCAGAAATGGCACGGGGCTCTAGAGCTGAATCAAGACCCAACCCGCGGATGTGAGAATGAGAGCCTATTCGCTCAATTCTGGTTAGGTCTTTGCTCTCTGAGACTTTTAGTTCCACCATGTTTGGTGGTCTTGCTTGGTAGCAGTCGGCTGCCGTAGTAGAACAACCAAGATTAGTCCCACCATGATTGAATTCTTTTTTTATACAAATTTGCCTCAAATTCTTATAAAAGAAATTGCAAATGAACTGGTTTAAAACAAATTTCAATTAAGTTTTCTGTAGAACAAAATTCAATAAATAAATTTGCAAATTAACTGTTACAGGTTTACAAATAAATCGTGAATTTAGGTTAAAGTTAGGGTTCAAGTGTTGAACATGCAAAGTAGGTACTGGTTTTGAATTTTGAAAGGTAAAAAAATCCTCATTTACACAAATCGGTTGCATTTCAAGGTTTCCGATTTCATATTTCACTTTATGGATTCTTAAGATGATGGTTTATAAGGTTTTGGAAGTGCAAATAAACTTACTAGATCCCAAGTATCGGAGACAGTCAGACAGAGGAGGAGAAATAGACAAAAGCGGGAGAAGTTCTGCTCACCTAGGGTTTCCACTTTCCTGGAGCGGCGATTAAAACCTCAAAGAGTGATGACCGTAAGCGATTTTGAAGTTGGAACCTTGAGCCGATGTCGATGACCTAGCCAAATATATACACACAGACGCTCTGGTCCGGTTTTTGGGATAAACCGTAAACCAAACCGTTTATTACGGTTTAAAACTTTTGAAACCGACCGACCACAAGTTTAGAAAAAACAGACCGTGAAATCAAACCGATGACCAGTTTAAAACCAAACCGTGAACACCCTTAATCTCACTTAGCTTTGCTAATAAGTTGTTTTATACATACTTTCGGATAAAATGCATTATTGAACACATTTTTATTTAAACAGGAAGCTATAAACATGTGTTAGTTTTAAACATAAAATATAATTAGAGAATGTTAGCGATATGTTTTGAACTAGGGGGAATTCCCGCGCTCCGCAGAGGGGTAGTAACTCATGGTAATGATGATAAAACGGACGCGTTAAGGTTTGTAACGTAAAAATCACATTACGAAAGAAAAAACAAAAATATAAATTTAATAAAAACTTGGAAAAATAGAATAAAAAAAATTTAAAAAAATAACCCCACACCCAAGGTTCGAACTTGGGTAAGTGGGGTGACTGGGTGAGTGTAAGTTAACTCCAAGTAGTCAGCGCAACCACCAAGGCAAAGTCAACGATGTGTTTGATTCCCCACTAAAAATGTTTTATGCAAAAAAAAGTCTGATTAAACAAAAAAAATAAATAAAAATGCGCGATCATAAGCGGTTGGGTTTGTCACAGCACCGAAACGGAAACGTCGCTGGCTATAGCGTATGACACAAAAAAATAGTACCGATATCGGATACGATAATACCACAACACCACAAACGATGTTGTTCGCTCATAAGTGGTTGGATTTGTCACGGCACCGAAACGGTAACGTCGCTCGATATAGCGTACGACACAAAAAAATACTCGATTTTGAATACAACTCCATTTTAATATTTTTTACACCAGAACGTGAACAAGAAAAACCGCGCCTTCCAATATTTTAAAAAAGAGTAACGAACGAAAGTTATAAAGAAAAACTAAATTATTGTAAAATGAAACGAGTTAAAAACCGTATATTATATATAATATAAAGGCTGAAAAAGAAAAAAAACACTCATTGACTGACACGTGGACCACTCATATGAATTCACTATTCACATCTTCTTAAAATGTATGTGTATATAATATCTTAAAGTTTTGTAAAGTGTATAAATTTAAGGAACTTAATTATTGATATCACATTTCACGTGACTATTTTTGTAAAAAAAATAAAAATTGGAACCTATTGTAAACTTAAACAAAAGTATTAATAAGCAGGATACATGATATAGCATCATAGAGAACCTGATATTCGAGGCCAATCAAACTACGTTCCAGAATTGCCTCTTAAAATTTATAATTGTCTCAAAAGGTCCGACATATATACATTATTAGATTTTTTAAATAACGGTCAAGAATATCTTATGTAGAAGATGTCAAACAATTTTAGGGATTCTAGAAAAAAAAAATAAGTTTTAAATCCATTGGATTTTGATTAATTCTAACTAAAAATTAATTTAAATCTTTCTATCTAACCCTGACGAACCTAAACATGATTCATATGTTTATTCTTGATAGTCAATATGAGACCTCACCACCCATCAATGTATGGTGTTCTTCGACTCGTTGTTACTCACGGTGAAGATGCTATTGGATGTGAACCAATATTGGGTTATATCTTTGATCTCATTATGACTTGCATGTATTCCATTTGTGTTAAAGCGAGGGGGTGGTCAACCTCAGGGACTTGTATGTCCTATACTGTCTAGTGAGGCATGAGCCTTGTAACATTGCCTACCTGTTATGTCGTCTTTTTGCAACCAACTCCACAGCCGGGGTGAACACCCCCATGCTCGGTGGCGGCTGGATTGTGCAACTCTACGAGTACAATGATGAACCAACTCATGGCACCGACGGACCATCTCTAGGATTGCTAGACTTGTCCCTATGCGCCAGCATGGGTATGATCACTTACTTGCCTGATGGTCGGGCACGTTTCCAGGATTCTAGAGGACAGGTTTCTGATTCGGAGCGAGTTATAATGGACCTTGACATTCACCATTCGCACCAACATCAGCACTCTCCCCATTATCAGCATCACCGTGACACCGGAACATCATCTTCCCATGCCACGGGATTTCCATCCATGATGGACCTTTATGAATCCATCCAGACAGCCAGCACTTATGTCCGCCGTTCTTTCGAGATTTGTGAATCCACTTTTGGGTGAGTCGACAATTTATCTGACATTCTTGATTTGATTGGGGAAGATGTTTCCTACATGAGGCGCAGGATGAAAAGGAACTGAGGCGAGGAAAACCTCGACCCATGAGGGATAGTTGATTAAAATCCCATTGGTGCAACATTTTTGTCACAGTGAATCTGTGTTCTTCGGCTATGTTTTTCTTTTATTTTGTGTGATTAAGTACTATCCGACACTGGCTGATCCGTGCCATTTTAAACTCTTTTACTTTTATTTGTAGGATGTTTATTTTCTGAAAATGAGTACTAATAATTTTGTGTGACCACATTGGATTCATGCTTTTCAGGCCACTGTGAGTATCGATCACAAGCATTGGATACACCATCTTTAAGGGGAGTTCTTCTGTCTATTTACCTCTTTTATGCTTTACAATTGTTTAAAAACCATGTACATTGAGGACAATGTAAGCTTTAAGTGTAGGGAGGGGGGTTTCACCATATTAGCACTTGAACTTTGATCACATAAGTCTAAAAAAGAACTCCATTTGGCACCAATACACTTCAAATTTTCTGTAAACTGCAAGGAAGAAATGCATTTTTCAAACACAAGTTTTAAACAAATAAACGAGTAAAATGACACAAATAATTCTAAGGCATGGCAAGTTAAGCTCAAATAATAGACATGCATAGATTTTGCACTTTTACCCAAATACATCCGTTTCAGTGAGCACATTTTCAAGCCTTTACAGCTTCCATTTTTATCAGATTATTGAGAGTATCATATGTTTTGTGTAAATTAGAACTTGTTTTGGGTATACGGGGCAAAACCACAAAAGGAGATTATTGCATGAAAATGATCTAGGCATTAGGAGACCCACCTTTTTACCCAAACATCCATTAACAACCAAACGCACCTAGCTAGCCCCATCAAAGCCATTTCAACCTACCCTCATTAACAACCCGTTACCTTTGTGCTAAGGACTAAAAAAATGCATCCTTTTGATTTCAATTTACTTTAATGTCTTCATTTTGCAAAGCCGGAACTTCCCTCAGAAATTCAAGAACATCTCTTTGTTCTAATGTTTGAATCAAGAAAAAGTTGAAGAAAAATGAAACAAAATCCACCATTTTGTGGAGCCTCAAAGAGTGCCATGAAAAGAAGGGCAAAAAAGATACGAAAGGTGCCTAAAATGTGGAAATTGGTCTCATGATAGAAAATGTAGTAAAAACCAAACAACCTCCCAGCATGAGTATACAGAGTTGGTCAGGTTGGGTGCTATTAGGCTACAAGCCGAACGAACCCTTAGGAATGATAGCTATGTGTACCTCAAGATCAAAGAGGAAGTAAGGTTTCTAAAGATGAGATTCGGTCTTGACAATCTGACCTTAAAAGAGTCCTCGCGTTATTAATACCCCTTCTAACCCGAGCATTGTAGAGGGATTTCTAGTTTTAAATTTAGTTTACCCTTTCTTTTTAAATAAGCCCAAGTCAAGCCCTAGGCACCAAACCATCTTCCAAAAATCACCCTTATCTAACCCACAACCCAAAAGACCTTTTGATTCATGCAAAAGTTTCCTGTATAGTGGTGGAGTTTCGATCTCTTAACAAGCATATAACTAATCACATCTCATGTTGATAATCGAGTGTTCTAAACACGCGCCATTACACGTATGACTACAAATATTTAGCCCAGTGTGTGTGAACATTGTGAGTAGTGCTAAAGTCTTGCTTGTCTATAACTTCATAAAACAAACCATTGCCTTAAGAATATCACTTCATAAGTTCATATTTGCTCGATTGACACTTGTTTGCTTGTGTTCCTTCTTTAAAGAAGGAAAACCGTTTCTTGCTTAAAGTTTGTCCGAATTCGCTTTTGAAATTGCCATTTGGAGTAATTATTCAAAGTATTGCTTGAGGACAAGCAAGGTTCAAGTGTAGGGAGGTTTGATGTGCTTTAAATTATACATATATTTCACATCATTTGCATCTCATTTATTGTCAATTTCTCCATACATTGATTGAATTTTTCGCTTATTTAGCTTCTATTTGAATTCTAGGGAACTCCTGGCTTAAAAGGAACAAATAAGCAAATAAGTGGTGAAAAATGAAGAAATTAGACAACTCAGAAGACCAAGCACGGGTCGTGTCCCACTAAGCACAACCCCCGTGCCCCAACTTGCAGAAGAAGACAGAAGTCTCCCAGCCAAGCACGGGTTGTGCCCCGTCAAGCACAGCCCCGTGGTCAACCTGGAATTGTACCAGTGTACCTTTGTCCCCCGACCATGTGTAACACGGGGCCATGCCTCACAAAGCACGCCCCCGTGCCCAGTACATGTTCAGTACGTTCGCGACAAAAAACAAAACGATTACACTGTGGTCCCAGCACGGGGTCGTGCCTCACCAGGCACGGCCCGTGCCCCATTGCTCAGAAAGTATAAATAGAGCCTCTTGGGCTCATCTAAAGAGAGAGCTGTTAGAGAAAGATTCCACCCACTTAAACACTTGGGAGATCAATTGGAGGCTAATAAGATCCATTTCATCATCAAAATACACCTAGAAGATCATTACACTCCTCCACTTGGAAACTTTGGTTATATCTTTGATCTCATTATGACTTTCATGTATTCCATTTGTGTTATTGTTGTTTGTAAGCTCACTATGGGCTAAACATCTTTTCAATCATCTTAGTTTGATGAAGCTTAATTAATTATGTTGAACTTATGACTATGGCTAAAGTATTATGTTAATGTAATGATAATCTTGTGTTAATTTTGTTGATGGAGTTGCATGTCTAAATGTTTATGAATCAACTAAAGATTTATAAATGTGAAATTATATCATGTTGGAAAACCTATAAAACTATCATTTATTTATAACCTTAATATCTTTTGGTATGATTTTATAACTAAGAATTATGAATGAATCTTTGAAACCTTTATTGTGAAATAAATATTAAGGCATGCAAACCCGTTAATCGTGTTTGGAAAAACTAAGAGAAATGTTATGATTCTTCTTGAACATTAGTTATGTTAATGATAGTATTGATGACTCAAGCTTAAAGTTTATATGACTTTGTCCTAGAATTTCATAAGTTAATAAATTACACCATTTTATCTAACTAAACTAATCTTAAGTGGGCAACATGTAATTTACTCACTGATGTCTTTCTTAATAATTATGGGATTAAAAACTTTGACAAGATTCTAATTCACTCGTTTCAAAGAACATTAACATAATCACAAACTTTGGCCATATAATTTGTTTCAACATAATTAATAAGCGGATTCTAAACTAAGATGATTGTCTCTCACAAAAATATTTATCAATTTTAATCAATCAAGTCTTTGTAATTTTCTCAAAAAAAATTATTATTGTCATTTTAGAAAAGAGTTTACAAAAAGAAATCGGAACATCAAAATATTTTCTCTACTTAATCAAACAATTGAAGATTTGGATTGAACGTTAAATTGTGTCAATGGATTGACATCCGGTTCTTATCGATTCTTACTACCCAACAGGTGCACTTGCCTTCGTGTGTGTGGTTTAGTTTAGGTGAAAACCAATTTTAAAACCGACATTTGTGTGAAAAATCTTTATTAAAAATATATATACTTCACGCACATCATTTACATAGAGGTATGGAAAAAATTACGAAAAATCGAACAATTATAAAATATTTGCCCTATGTAACACGCTGGGATTATTTAGCTACTATTTTCACAGAAGCAATAACTGTAAATGCGCCAAAGCAATTAGGCAATATTCAAGTCCCTAAAATGGCCAGTTATATCAGAGTCATTATGTTGGAGTTAAAACATTTGTTATGGCTTGGCCTAAAAAATCCTGTGTTACAAGGTAATATTATGTTACAAAAGCAATAAGTGTAAATGCGTCAAAGCAATTCGGTAATATTCAAGTTCCTAAAAAAACTCGTGGATATATTTTAATTCTAATACAGAACATGTACTCTTTCAGTGTTTTATTTTAATGTTAGTAATTTAAGATAATGTGTAAAGTTCTACATATCAAATGAAGAGCAAAAACTCTAAATTTTAATATATATTAAACCTACGAATTACGATGAAACAAGAAATATATTATGTTTGAGTTAAAGTACATGGATGGTCCCTGTGGTATGTTCAAATTTTGGATTTGGTCCATCAACGACTATTTGCTTTTTGTATTAAAAAAATTCAAAAAATCACTATAAATACATAATACTACGCACTCTATCACTTACTCAAAATAATCTCAATTCCTTTCAAAATTCTCTCATATTGGACACTCCGTTTCAAAACTTGCTAAATGATGCTACAAATCCAATGCCAACTCCAAACCCGAATACAACCTTCGGGTTTCAACAGTCTCAACAACCCGATTTTTTAACCTACCAAAATCTAAACTTTGAACTTCAACAATTTCAAGAACCCAGTTCTCTAGCAATTCCACATCAAAGTAAAAACACTCGTGTTTGAATTCCAACGGTTTGATATAGTATTTCCCCTCATTATTGACCATCATTTGGAAATTCCTCAATATATATACCCAAAAGAAACGAGTTACCAACTATACCCCTTGAACTTCTAGAAATTGTCAACAAAATCCTATAAGTTAATTGAAACTCACATTTAAACACTAAACACCCTTTAAGTAGAAATATTAATTAAAAGGGATTAATGATTCTCATTAGAAATTTGCTTTAGAAAACATTTAAATCATACATGGGAATATAATATAGAGGGTAAATTATGAAAATCATGGAGGACTATTGGTGACAATTTACATAAATAAAAGGGTGTCTACTGCCTTTCCTTTATAAAGTAATTACTTTATTCACATCTACAACTATAGAAGCCAGACATTACATGGATCTATAACTTGTACAACATGTAACAGAATCTGTACATCTTTTGCCATTAGTTTTTTCAGATCTGATTTTTCTGCCTATTTGGTCCATAAAATGAATCTTCTGGTTTTTGAAATTTGAATTGTTGAAGCTTCATCATCATCTTCATGGCTGGTAAATCTCCCAGATTTGAGTTTCTTCTGTATTTATCACTTAATCGTTGTTTATGCTTTCCAATTTTAAGATTAGGGTTTTAAAGATCAAATCTTTGTATGAAATTGATTGTTGAATTCTGAATTCTTGCTTGTGCTTTCTAATTTTAGAACTTATGGTTTCAAAGATCAAATCTTTAGGAAATTTTGCATTTAATCGTTGATTGTACTCTCTGAAGTAGGATAACATTGTTCTTGAAGCTTAATCTTGGTAACTGCTTATGAACAAAGCAACAAGTTTTCAAATTTAAGGCAATGCTGTTCTTCATGCCATATAACACTACAAGTTTGTCAATTTGGGCAAAAGTGGTCAATTCCAAGATTTTTTATTTTTTATAAAGTTCAAATCTTTGGATTTTGAGGTATGCATTTGATCTTGTATCAAACACTTTATGCATAAGAGTTGAGACATAATTGAATCTGTTCCAATCATTGAATCTTTAATTTTGTTAAAATTTGAATTGACCACCAACTGTTTGATAATTGTTCTCAGAGAAAATGGAATCTTTACCAGATGCTGTTGTCCAATACATTTTGTCAAGTTTGAGCAATGCCAAAGACGTGGCATCTTGTAATTGTGTCTCCAAGAAATGGAAAGGCTCAATGCCTTACATTAAGAGCCTTTACTTCCCTCGTAGCATCTTTGACCACCTTTCGCATGGTCAAACTCCCGATACCATTGTGATGAAGATAATCTCATCAGTTTCTCGACTAGAAGAGCTTGTAGTGTACTGCCGGTTTACCAGCACAGGGCTGGCTTCATGGCTATTACTCGTGGGCCCTTGTTTAAAAAAACTTGAACTCAGAATGGATGATCTTGTGGACCAAAATGCCCCTATGGACAGCCCTTCTAAACTTGAATGCATTCAAGCTGCAAGAAACTTGGAGTCATTAAGACTTTGGGGTGTGTTAATGGTTCGCGCCCCAAAATGGGATGTGTTTCAGAAACTAAAGAATCTTGAAATTGTTGGAGCAAAATTGGAGGATTCAGTGTTGACCGAGGCTCTTCGGTCAACTCCTAACCTTACACATCTTGTACTTCTTGGGTGTGAGGGTTTGAGGAATGTTTGGATTGAGCTCCTTGAGCTTAAACACTCTAAACTTGATTTTTATGGTTTGGGTAGTTGCTCACTCACACTAAGGGCTCCAAAGATTGAATATCTTGAGGTTCAAGGGTGTAGCTGGATCAGGGTTCGAGAGACCAACTGCTTAAAGAATCTTTCCATCGCTAATAATGCCGGTAAATATTCAAGATTATTCATATTTTCCAAATTTTTAACTATACTATACTATATACTGTAGTTCTGCTATGAGTGGGATTATACTAGGTTCGTTTAGTTTCCAAATTTGGGGGCGTTTGGATGTGTGTTTAAACAGAAGTCACATCCAAACATTCCATGAACCAACAAATTGTCTTATTTTGATTTTTCAAGTTGCAATAAAGCTTTCAGAAGAACACATCCAAACACTCTTTATGGAAAGATATCAAAATGTGAGTATGGATGCTATTGGTTGCAGGGAGAGTTTACATGGTGGAATTTGGTAAGCTCATGGTGCTTGAATCATTATCCATTAGAGGTGTTCAATGGTGTTGGGATGCAATAAGCAAAATGCTTCAATTTGCAAGTGAAGTTCAACATCTTTACATGAAAATCGAATTCACCGGAGATTTTGAAGCTCTTCTCCCCTTCCCAGAAATTAATTTTGTTGACTTTTTCAAAAGTCATCCCAAGCTCAAATCTTTTGATATCCATGGTGCAATGTTTGCAGCTCTATCCCATAAGAACAGTTTAAAGAATGTAAGTCTTATAAGTTATAAAAAAAATTGCTGAAACAAGACTCTTGATTCTATATTCATGGATTGGGTTTTTTTTCAGGTGGATTCGAGTTTTGATATTCCGTGTCTTGAAGAGGTTGTGATCACTGTGAGATCACCGTTGAATGCTGAACAGAAAATGAGCACTCTTGAGTCATTGGTGAAATTTGGGAAGAAGTTAAAGAAGATGAAGATCAAGATTCTTCAAATGAAAAGTGGGCATTGCAGTGCAGATGATTTTTTTGAGGAGATATGCAAGTTTAGATTCATGAATCACAAGTTAATCTCAATAGAATAAGATTAAAATCCATGCTTTTTATTCAATTCATTGCATAATTGGATGCTATAATTATTGTTGACTCTAGATCTTTAATTATTGTTGACTGTCTTTCCATTTCTATAAGGAGTTGCATGTGGTACTATAGGCTAGCACTTTAGGCTAGCTGGCCGGGTTAGGTAACATGTCAAAACTCTTAAACTTTATGGGTCGGGTTGGTCGGCCCGACCCATTAACATTTTTTTAATATTTTCTAATTTTAAAGTTAACTAATGTCTTTCAAATGGTAAAAAAAGTGTTTATTAGGATAATAATTGGGTATGAATGTATGATGTGTCATGAGATGTTTGGTTTATTATATGAAATATAAGGTTTACCAAGTCATATAAAGATAACTTTTTTGTTATTGTAAAAACACACGGAGCCATCAGCCATGGCAAATTCCTTAAAGGTTGCCGTTATCGGTGCCGGTGTTGCCGGTTTAACCGCCGCCCGTGAGCTTCAGAAAGAATCCCTCCAAGTCGTAGTGTTCGAACAGTCACACCGACTCGGCGGAACATGGGCCTACGACCCACGAGTCGAGTCCGATCCACTGGGAATCGACCCGAACCGAGACGTTGTTCATGGATCTCTCTACAAGTCTTTGAGAACAAATCTTCCACGTCAGCTCATGAGCTTCACCGATTTCGAATTTGCTCAAAAATTATACGGCGATCCGCAGATCAATCCCGGGCACGAAGAAGTTCTAAAGTTGTTGGAAGATTTTGCGAGTTGTTTCAAACTCACCGAGTTGGTTCGGTTCAATACTGTGGTGACCCGAGTTGAGGTTGTTGACTCGGTCAACACCACGTTTGTGGTTGAGTCGGAGACGAATGGGGTGAGTTTGGAAGAGGTGTTTGATGCGGTTGTTGTTTGCAATGGTCATAACACACAACCTCGACTCGCAACCGATATTCCGGGTAAATTATTTTATTATTAATTATTTCTTTTATTATTATTATTGCTTATCTTGTTTTGATTTAGAGTATCAAATAGTTTTACTTTAATTCATACTAACAGTTTGGCTCGTGACAGTTTTATAACTTTTGTAGTTAAGGTGCGTCCTAGTAGCGTAATCATAATAGATTTACACTTTATTTTAAAACTACTCAATTTTGAAGCTCAATAAGTGTATCTTATTATATAAAAGAATTACAAAAAAATTAGCCCATAATTTTAAGGCTACCTAATTTTGAAGCTCAATAAATGTTAAACTGATGATATCTGGAAAGTGGAAAATATATATAGCTTATTCAGGTTATTCGATGGTTCAGATCGAATTTCAGGTTATTCGGGTTCGATTCATATTTCGTTTAATACAAAACCAATTTTAAACAAAGAACTGTAAAAGTGCATAAACAGTAAAAACATGTATTTATTGTTTTATCTATGATACATTAGGTGATTATTATGTAACCGTATAGCATCTTTTTTTTTTCTTGCGTTATATCTCATTACATAAAGTGTTCTTACGGTTTTCTACTTAAAATACACGTGTTTTAAAAAAATTATAAAATTGGAAAGAAACAATAACATAGAACCTATTTGATAAAAAAAAGAAATGAGTAGTCACAATGCATATAAATCAAAATGTAACTCATTTAAAATGAAATGTTAACACAAAATTTTGTAAACATTGAGGCAGGCATTGAGACATGGTCTAAAAAGCAAATGCATAGTCACAACTACCGTGATCCTGAACCATTTCGAGATCAGGTTAGTCATGAGTCAGATCGCTTGTCTAAAAGACGAGTCATGTTAAGTTAATAAGTCCTTTTGGTTAGTTATATAAATGAATTTTATAAATGACCAGATTGTAGTTGTAATCGGAAGTGGACCAAGTGCAATAGACATATCAAACGAAATAGCAACTGTAGCCAAAGAAGTTCACATGTTGTCGAGATCTCCACGTTTTAAGGTCGGAAAATCCGAGAAATTCGACAATGTGTGGCAACACTCCAAGGTAATATATAATGTATATTCCAAATTCCATTTAGAACTTTATAAGGTTTCTGTTGGTCTTCGGTCGGTCAAATTTTATAACAAGGAGAGATGTTTGGGATTTTCGTTAACTTTCATTTAGTTTTTGATGTCAATTACAAAAAGAAAAATATTAAAGAGAGAATAATAATTGATGCCATATTTTATATTATTTATTTACTTAGTAGTGTAGAGTAAGTTAAACAAACATATCCATCAAAATCCCACATAACGGTAGGGTCTGGGGAGAGTGAGATGAAGACAAAACCTTACCTCTATTACAAAAGACAAAGAGGCCCGACTTGGAGCCTAGAGTAAGTTGATTACATTAAATGGTAAAACTAAAAGCCCGTTATATTTTTGGTAATAAAGATAATTTTCATTACATTTTCATATGATTATCTATTGTTAAATTCGAATTAAAACAAGTACAATTTCGATTATAAAGAAAGGCCGATTACAAAAGAGTGGCAGGTAAAGTTGATATGTTATAATGTTTTTAGAAAGTGATTGATGCATGTTTTATATTGTTTGACAGATAAATTGTATCAACAAAGATGGCATGGTGATATTTCAAGACGGATTCTCTGTTGAGGCAGATATCATATGCCATTGCACTGGGTAATGAACCATTGATAAAAAAAATTAAACTATTTAGGTTTGTTTTTTTTTGTTCTGCAATAATTTAATATTTTGTAATGAACCTCACTCTATATACTCACATACACATACGCTTAATACATAACCAATGGCTCAATAACAATAAAATACTACGAAAACCGCATAAATATTGTAAGTCACTATGGTGTACATGTTAGATAGTGGGAGAGAGAAAGAGAAAAGGTTATACAGTTAACCGTCTTATGTATCACACTTGAAGCAGTATATACAACTATACAAGTGTTTATGTGATTCTTAGAATTCTTTATTTAAAACTGATTTTGTATTAAACGACCCTCTCTTACACGTCTTGCATTTTAGGTACAAATTACATTTTCCGTTTCTTAAAACAAATGGTATTGTAAGTATCCAAGACAAACGAATCGGACCTCTGTACAAACATGTTTTCCCTCCGCAACTTGCTCCAAAGCTCTCATTCATCGGAATTCCAGAAGAGGTAACTTTTTATAATCGCCTTCTTACTATAGAATAATAAAAACCTAGTAAGATATTATGTATTAGTAATCAAATTATATATTCTAATTCTAGTAAAGATAATCACAATAAACCATAACTAATATAAGTTGAAATTCATATAACTAACACGACATGTTTTTATGTTTTAGAGCTTTACATTTGCTATAATCGAGTGTCAATCAAGATGGATAGCGCAGGTGTTATCACAGAAGGTTTTGTTGCCATCGGAAAATGAAATGTTGTTTGATGTCGAACAATATTATCAAGAAATGAACGAAAAAGGGGTTCCTGAACATCGCACTCATTATATCGGATTTCAGGTTTTTGTTAAATCTATTTTTTTACCATTTTTTTTAAATCGATGATTATATATAAAAGGTTGTTGATCTTCTAATGACAGACTAGCTACATAGATTGGATGTTTGATCAAACTGGAATGGTCCTGGAGAAGCGGTTGAAAGATATGTATGAATACTTCAACCATTGTTTAATGAGTGCTGGTGTAGATGGGTATATGGATGCATTCTCCAGTAGATATGGAATATAATGAACTTGATCATAACTTTTCACTTCATTTATATACTTCAACTCCATTTACATTTAAATAAGTTTCGCAAAACGGGTGGGCCAGTACGGGTCGGATAAATGGATTCTTATCAAAATGAGCTCGGATTAAAATATGTTGTTTAAAAAAACTATTAAAATAAATGGATTGATATAACAGAGTAAAAAGTATAATATAACTCGGAAATTCTTCTACGCGGGGAGTCTTATTATTAAGTTCATATAACCCGGTTCCCTAACTAATATAACTCGGATTTTAAGATATAACCGGACCCTGTTACTCTTTATACAACCCGGTTTTAAAAAACGAGCTTGGTTCTATTTCATATTTTTTTAAAGATTTTAATTTTTTTAAATAATCAGTTTTTATGTTATTTGAAAAGATTTTATTATCATTTCAAATAACAAGTTTTAATGACATTCTTAAAAAAAGGTTTTAATAAAAGTGAAATATCTTTCTAACATTTAACGTTAAAAAAGAACATACATCTCATAAATAGTGTTACATTGTTTGTCAAACACACCAATTTTCTTTATCAAAAGAAGTTATAATTCTTTTGTCATGATTTAGGATGGAAAATGCGACTTGCACTCGCGCCAATTGAGTTACAAAAATATCAACTTAATCAAGTTGTTGCTTGTTCTGCAAGTACTCAGTCATAGATTTGCACTCTGTTTCAAGTAGAAATAAGCAATGGATTATGGTCCAAAATCAAAGATAAATTGTTTCACCTGATGACAACCGTAAACTGAAATGTATGTTAGGGAAACCCAGTTCAAACTTAAAATATAGGACTGTACTCAACCAAATGTTACACTTACAACAAGACTAAATAAACACGGGTTTAATCGTCTTTGAGGAAACTCATGATAATTTGCATCGAAAATGAATGACAAACCCACATATCTTATGCTGCTGCTGCTGCTGCTGCTTCTACTTGATAAGGTACCCGACCACAAAACTTATTATACCAATCAGCACCAGAAATAATATCGAATAACCACCAGAACGTTTCACAGCTTCTTTTCTCAGCAGTTCCTATTCTCAATTGAAAAGAACAAAACAAAGTTTGAGTTTATGCAGCGCGTACACAATGGCTCAAAAAAAAAAGAAAACAATAAAAGAAAGATCTGTATCTAAGTATTTGTCAATGTACACTTTTGAAAAATAAACATAATTTATAGAGGTGACAATATTTATATACATTGTTTATTGCTGAAAATTTATTCCATAACACAAAACATAGTTTGTTTGGTTTTTGTCAAGTATTAGGCAAAACCTAAATGCGGATAATATCTTCATCCATGTAAACTAGACCAGATAATATCATATAATAATCACAACCGCAAATGATACAAGAACATTAATAGTATATGCTTAATTATTTGAGGAGATCTAACAATGGGATATATTTAGAATGCTTTAAAACCTTATGGATCATAAAAATAAGATGCAAAAGAAATACCAGTTCTTGTTGGAGCTTCTGGTTTTGTTTAAGAGCTGCTACTTTCTCATCTGTCAACTTTGATATAAGAGACAATGACTGCAAAATAATTATACATATGTTACAACATAACCCTCATAGAATTGTTTTTTTATATATATAGATAACTAAAAGTCATGCTCTGACTGCAATCATGAAACATAAATGTACCCAAGTGTGGTGCAAGTGATGATTCATAACTCACAACGATCAAGTATTCAAGTGTTAGCAGCAATTATGTATCAAAGTAAAGTTAGCACAATGCTAATAGGACTAGAAGAAAATAATATAAATTCTACCTATTGCGAGCTAATCATTATTGTGGCCCCAAGAAAGATCCATTTGTGGGAATATCATGCTTTTGGGGTTATTGCTTTTAATAATCTACATGGGGGGATATTTTCAAACTATTTATAAAAAAAACAGGCGCATGAAATGTGGGTATCACGGTTCAGAAATTTTAAAAGATTTAGGATGCAATGAAGCATTTATCATGTATACGTGTGTGCATATCCAAATTAAAAACAAATAAACAAAATAATATATTATTTCATTATTCACCAATAAATATTTAAGGATAAACAAAAGCTAAAAATTAAGTCTTATTTACTTTTCCTTGTTTATATCTTTCCAAACTATCAAAAACAAAACTTGTGCCATCATCTCGTTGTTTCCTCTTTCTTAGTAATAAAATACCCACTTAAGTTTTGTTCTGGTGATTGATAAAGATTTGCCCTTTAAATACAACGAATCAGTAACCGGTGTTGTATTTACAAAGAACAACATAATCACATGATACAATCAATATTTTCCATAACTTTGTTGAATAGATGTCTGATAATAACCCGATTAGATGAAAGAAAAGGGCTATATTCACCTCTTTAGAGAGTTTCTCCTTGGGCTCCACAGATCTTGTCCCCTAGTATTCATACAGTATAATAAATGCTCAAACTAATTTAGACAAAATAAAATAAATAAAAGAGAAGCCACAGCAAATGCTTACAACATCAGGCCCTGAAGAATTCTGACTTCCATGTTCAGCCCTTGGAGAAGAACCTTCTTCAGATTCTTCTGGAACAGGTGAAGGAGGATTAGCAGGTATGTATACAACCCTCAATTTGAACTCCTCGACAACATTTTTCTCGTCCTTGTTGAACTGAAAAAAAATTGAATTGCATAACCACTGATTGTTTTGAGCCAAAGTTTAAAACTTTGATGAAAAAAATGAGTCACCATGTCAGCAGTTATGTCCTTAACAGCTGCCCCAGTTGGTGCAACAACAGCCTGCAAGAGAAACTTGTCTTTGCACTGCATGTCAGGAGGTGCCTCTTTTTGTGCCTGCATTGTAACTAAAAAACTCAAAGTTTTCACTATTCTCAAAAATTGTAACTTCGGATCTATGCAGTCGATACAACCGATATCTCGGATATCGGTGGTTTCACCAAATATCGGTGGCGATAATATCGGCGATATTTACCGATATATCGCCGATATAGAGGGTTTGATATATCGGTCAAAATACCGAGAATATCGGTTTGATATATCTGGACCTTTTTAATTCCCCTTTTAGCCCGATCTCGTTTAAAAAAGGCTGGTCCAAAAGCCCAATAGCCCAAAAACCCTAACTACAATCGATCGACAACTACAATCAGCCTTAATCGATCGACAACTACAATCGGCCTTCACTCGATCGGGAGCACTGACCTACAATCGGCCTTCACAGTACACCGCTGACCTGCTGAACTTGTTATCCCACTTTATCCTTCACTCGATCGGGAGCACCAAGGCTGCAATCATCAATCGACAACTCCTGGACTCCAAAAGCTGCAATCGATCGACAACTCACAGCCCTAATCGATCGACAACTCACAGCCCTAGGTTCACTTACAATCAACCCCAAGCAGCTGACACCTACTGAGATGAGCTTTTCTTTGAAAATATTCAGTTAGAGTAGCTTGTTCATGATATGATAACATCCGGTTACATTAATCTTTATGTTGCTATGGTATGTTAGTTGGTTTATGTTGATAAAATTCAGTTACATTAGTTGGTTTATGTTGATATGATAACATCCAGTTACATTAGTTGGTTTATGTTGATAAAATTTAGTTACAGTAGCTTGTTCATGATATGATAACTCATGTTTACAGATTTGATAAATTGATAATGGATGGTCCAACAACTCCATCTTCACATGCATCTGTAAACCCCACTAATACAATGTCGTCTGATGCCAACACCGCCCCACAATTTCCAAATAGAGATATGGCATGGGAATGGGGAGAGTGTAGAGATGCCATGAAAAAACAATGTGTCTGGTGCAAAATTTGTGGTCATAAGATGAGTGGAGGAATCACACGACTTAAGCAACATCTTACTCATACCGGAGGACAAGTCAAAGGTTGTATGAAAGTGACCGTGGATATCCAAAAGAGAGTCATGGAATCAATAAAAGAAAAAGATAAGATACAACTACAAAAGAAAAGAAATATACAGATTCTTAGTTCACACTCGTCTGATGAGGATGATCAAGATGATGTAGAAGAAGTTCGTATAACAAAAAATGTTTCAAAGAAAAAGAAATTTGTGGGTACCAGCAACACGCGAGGTCCTATTGACATGTTAAAGTCAGATTATGATAAAACAAAGCAAACTACATTGGATAGAAATAATCCAATAAAAGAGATGTTAAAGATGGAAGCTTGGGATAAGTTTGCAACTTGGGCATATTCGGTTGGTTTATCCTTCAATGCCGTACGTGACGAAGGTTTCCAAGATATGATCAATGCCATTGGAGAATATGGAAGAGGTATTTAAATGTTACAAATATTTGTTGATAGATTATTAATTTGATTATTACTTGATTTTTTTTAAATTTATGTTAGGTATGCCAGCTCCATCTTATCATAATATTCATGTCACATTGATGAAAAAACGTTTAGAAGATACGAAAAAGTTTGTGGATTCGTTCCGGCCACATTGGGAAGAATATCGGTGTAGCATTATGTCCGATTTTTGGACAGATGGGAAAGGAAGGTGTTTGATAAACTTCTTAGTGAATTGTCCTGTTGGAACGATTTTTTTGAAATCAATTGATGCATCGGAGCATGTGAAGAATGCTCAATTAATCGTGGAGATGATAAATGAGGTGATTGAAGATGTTGGAGAGGCGAATATTTTGCAGGTAGTTTTTTCTTTTCTAAAGATGTCTTAATAATTACTTATTTTGCAGGCGAATATTTTGCAGGTAGTTTTTCTTTTCTAAAAACGGAATTTTGGGACAACATACAACTAGCTTGTCAAGTGTTAGCTCCTTTGGTGGACGTGGTAAGATTGGATGATACGGAAGAGCAGCCAAGTATGGGCTACATCTATGATGCAGTGGATAGAGCGAAGGAGCAAATCAAGAAAAATGTAACCATAGTTGTCAATAGCGAATAGCGGTAAATAGCGACAAGCCACCTATACGCTACGTAGCGAATAGCGGGTGCTATTTCACGTTTAGCGATACACTAGTAGAAATTTTTAGAAATATTTTATATTAAACTATTGTAGGATTTGTAGCAATTATAATCAATAATCATCTAAATCTTCATATATTAGGGTTATTAGCAACCCTATTTATATTAATCAAGTAAAAAACTGGTTAAAAACATAAAAAAAAATTAAAAAAAAAACAAAATTCACTATCTGGTCGCTATGTAGTCGAGAAATGGAAATAGCGACACCTTATCGATTCGCTATGTAGCGCGCTATTGACAACTATGAATGTAACTGATGAAAGACTTGTCACTAAACTTTGGGGTATGATTCAAACAAGATGGTCCGACCAACTACATCACCCGCTACATGCAGGTATTGATTATTGAACTTTATATTAATATAAGCTCTTAGTTTTAGTTTTAACTCTTTATTGAATGTGCAGCTGGATATTACCTGAACCCAGCCATTTTTCATGGGGAAAATTCGAAGGAGATAAAGAAGAACAGGGACATTGTGACGGGACTTTATGTTGCTATTGATCGTCTAGTGCTCGATGATGATGAAAATGATAAAGTGAGGCAGGACTTGAATCTATACATTGATTCAGTTGGGCAATTTGGATCTCCAGCTGCTATACGGGGTAGAAAGAAAGTTGCACCATGTAAGTAAAACATTATAACATATTCACATGTTTTTATACCTTAATTAATTTTTATATTAAATCATTGGAGTTATTAAAATGTAGATATATGGTGGCGTACTTATGGGATCGACACACCTTTGCTCCAAACATTTGCTATCAGTGTCCTCAGTCAAACTTGTAGTGCTTCACCTTGTGAACGCAATTGGAGTACATTTGACAATGTAAGTTTTTACTAGCTACCAAATATTTATATTACATTTAAGTTATTTATTTCATTAACTAGTTTTTTTATTCTTTACGTTCAGTTACATTCAAAGAAAAGAAATTGTCTTTTGCAACAAAAACTCAATGACCTTGTATTCATCCAATACAACACAAGGTTACAAAGACGCTACAAGTCACTAAAAAGCAACAAATCTTTGGATCCTATTTTGTTGAGAGACGTAGAGGAAAATGATGATTGGGTTACACCAACAGAAGTTGAGCTTCAAGAGTTTGTTGATGGGACAGATGGTCTTCTTTGGTCGGTTGCGCGAGAGGCAATGGGAGGAAACGAAGAAGTTGGGCCAAGTACTAGGAGCAAAAGAGAGCGCTATATAGATGATGATGATGATATTACAGTTGAAGTGAATGATCTGGAGGAACAATTGGATGGCTTGGTTGATGTGGACTCGGAGGATGATTTCATTGCTTACGATTAGATCATGTTTCTAATTTCTAATATAAAATATTGACATCTTTTATGTTTTTTGATTTTGATTTGACTATTAATATTATTTATGCATGATATAAAAATTACCGATATCTCACCGATATCTCACCGCGAGAACCGATATCTCAGATATCGGTCCTTGACCGATAACCGATATTTTTTCACATTAACTGCATAGCTTTGGATAAGATACAGATAACATAAAGAATCACTTCCTTATGAAAAAGAAAATGAAGAGTTCTTACCTGTGACATTGCAAACAGAACTTGGTAACACAATTCCAGTGTTTGGACGGACACAGTATTTCTTGGGGTTGGTCGTTTTAACCTTCAAACACATCACGAAAAGCTTGTTAAACTTTATGCAAAATTGATAAACAGAAAGCCAATAATAAAAATAAGGTACCTTGAATGCAATATATTGATCAGTCTTGTTGGTCAATTGGAAGGAACATGAGCTCTGCTTCTTCAATTCAACTATCACAAACAAACATGTATCCGTATTCCGAGTTGAGTTATTGCATTTTGTCTTATATCAATGCCCTAAACCAGAATTCTATGATATTCCTTCCTTCCTAAAGTAAACGAGTCTCATGGACCCAAAGCAATGCTTTCATTATATTCTAACAGTCATCTATGGGCAAAAAGAATTTGTTACATATGTTTTTAAAACTTAAAAGAAGGAAGTTGTTAAGACTACTTAGTAGTTAGCAACCTAAAAGTCTCATAATTAGTAGTAGTATTAAATAATATTCAACAATGAGTAGTTCACTAGTCTTTATTGTTTCTATATAAACCTATGTAATTGTTGAGAATTGAGAATGACAAACATCAAATTCATATATCTAAATCATTCTTCCTAGCCTAGATTATTCTAGGCTAGTTTCTATTATTTTTTATATTGTAATTTCTTTATGGTATCAGAGCATTCAAACGCTCTTGGACTCTTGGTGACCAAATCATTTCCGCTTTCTATTTGAATTTCTTTCATACAAATCAGGCCAGACCCTGAATTTTAGAAACCGGACAAAAACTTGCAGCAAGGTATGCAAAAACAAGAACGAAGAAGAAAAAAAAGAATGAAGATGAAGATGCAACAAAATTTAATAAAAAGAAAAAAAAATATAGCAAGGTATGCAAAAACAAGAAGAACGAAAAAGAAAAAAAAAGAATGAAGATGCAACAGAATTTAATAAAAATAAAATAAAATATAGGTTTGTTGGAAGTCATCAAGATTGGTGGAGCTACATCTTATTTTCTTGTTATTTGTTTTACATTAGTTTATTTCAAGCTAAAATGCCGGTACCGATGTTTAGCTTGAAGGGGCATTTTAAGAATACTTAGTACTTAGGAACCTAAAAGTCTCATAATTAGTAGCGGTATTAAGTGATATTCAATAGTGAGTAGTTCACTAGTCTTAAATGTTTCTATATAAACCTATGTAGTTTTTTTTACAGCAACATAGAATGGGTAACACACTAACACCTAGATAATCCATGATAGATCTGCCACCCCCAAGACTCAAACCCACAACCTTTGGTTGAGTGAGATCACCACTCTAACTCCTACCTATTTACCACTAGACCCAACCCCCCACCCACATAAACCTATGTGATTGATATGAAGATTGAGAACGAAAATCTTCATATCCATATTACACAAATCACTCTCCCTAGCCTAGATTATTCTTAGCTAGTTTCAATTATCTTTATATTTTACTTGTATCAGAAGTATCTATAAACAAATTAGTCAGCTCCTACTTCTTCGATCTTCACAAATACATCTCTGCATCAGAACTCGAAAACCCATAAAGGCAGTGGGTTGAAATGTTGAATCATCTTCACAAATCATGTCAAACAACTACATAATGTACACAATCTGACAGATTGACAAGAATTTATTCAAATTCCACACATTTTTCATTTATTAATCTCAGTAGAAAGCTATTACTTATATCATGCAGCCTTTCTAATCCTGTTCATAGTTTCAACTGCTTGCCTTTTCATTTTTAAACAATTAAAGCCAACCAAGAGACGCTGGATCAAAAACCCTAAATTGAATCACTAAACAAATCTTAACAACGCACTTATATTCAATTAGGACGAAATTCCACAAAACGACCCAACTAAAAACCCTAAAAACAAAGCATAGCACAATCCACAACATGAGTTAAGACTAAATCAAACAAATCGCAAGTTCACATTACAAATATACGAAAAAGAAGAGTAAAAATGAAATCAATAACTTACATGGAAATTTGAGTTCAGAAGGATGAAGGTTGAGGAAATCTCCGGTGCTCATGGCTCCAAAGTCGCCGAATTGGAATCCAAAAACCCCTAATTTTGATGAATTTTGTGTCGAATTAAGGAGGGGCTCGGTTAGGGTTCTTAATTGACGCATTATTTTGAACAAGTGGTGGACGACTGGTACATCTGATTGTCGAAATTGACCCCGACACTGTGGGTTTTTCATACTGAGGGTACTAGTAGTTTATAGCAAAAAGAAGGGCAATATGGGATAATTGTAAAAGATTCCATACCACGTGTCACGATTTTATTGGATATCATCTTTTTCTAGCAAAACAGGCGTCAGTTCTGATTTAGCCTCATTTTTCATTTACACCCCTCTAACTTTCAACATATTTACAACTTCTCATTTCTTTCACATTTTAGAATTTTTTTGATTTCGCTTCGAAAAGGGTGGGATCAAGTGTTGGGTAGAAGATCAAGTGACCCTGGATAAAGTTTGTTTAGTGTTATCTAGTATTTAATTCTCACTTTTTATGTGTAAGATACGAATAGTGATATGATTCATTACACATAATGACCATGGTAAAAAAATTATGGGTCGGTTGCTGTCTACATGCCGTGTTATTATATTTACTCTTGAAAATATGCTTGATAACACTTTTTGGCTATAAGAATAAACCCTCGAGGAAGTAATAAGATACTTTTCTTCACAAGAATAAAGAGAAATTTTGTAACTAAAATATGGTATGATCATATAAGGTTAAGTCATGTGACACACTTGACCAATCGACTAAGGTTGTGTATATTATAATTATATCTTGAATAAAGTTTGAGATAGATTATGTTATAACTTATAATTATTGGTTTGCATTATTAAAACAAACATAAAAATACTTATAACCCATAAATGGAAGAAATACCAGTCTCTGGTTTAGAATTCTAGTTATCTAACAATCTGATTTCTATAACAGAAAAGAGAACAACAGAAAACAACATTAATATATACAAATACAGAAAAAATAGCAAATGAAAGCAGTAAATAAATATAGAAAACAAGTGTTGATTAAACACTATTGTTATTACATTATTTTAGAAACATAAAATATAAGACTCTACTCAACCAATTGTTACACTTTACAACAAGACTATAAACACGGGTTCAATCGTCTTTTTAGGATATTCATGGAAATTTGCATCTAAAATGAATGTCAAGTCCGCATGTCTTATCCTCCTGCTGCTGCTGCTTGATAAGGTACCCGACCACAAAACTTATCGTCATACCAATCAAAACCACAAATAATATTGGATAACCACCAGAACGAATTATCGCAGCTTCTTTTCCCAGTAGCGCCTATTCAATTGAAAAGAACAAAACAAAGTTTATGCAAGACAATGGGTCAAAGTTGTTACCTTGAAACAAAATAATCACATGATAGAATCAATATTTTCCATAACTTTGTTGAATAGACGTTTGATAATAACCCGAATAGATGAAAGAAAAAAGTCAAAAACTATATTCACCTCTTTAGAGTGTTTCTCATTGGGTTCCCCAGATGATCTTGTTGCCTAGCATTCATACAGTCAAAAAAATGCTCAAACTAAAAGAATCACAAATAATTTAGACAATACTACAAAAAATAAAAGAGAAGCCACAGCAAATGCTTACAACATCAGGCCTTGAAGAACTCTGATTTCTATGTTCAGCCAACTTGCACTCCTCGACAACCTTGTTCTCCTCCTTGTTGAACTACAAAAAAGAATGAATTGCATAGCCACGGATTGTTTTGAACTAAAAGTTATAAACTTTGATGAAAAAACAAGTCACCATGTCAGCAGTTTTGTCGTTAATAGTTGGCCCGTTTGGTACAACAACGCGCAAGAGAAACTTATCTTTGCACTGCATGTCAGGAGATGCCTCTTTTTGTTCCTGCATTATATCTAAAAAAACTCATAGTTTTCAAAATTCCAAAGAAAATGTAAAATTGGATAAGATACCATCTAACATAAAGAAGCACTTCATTATGAAAAAGATTATGAAGGGTTCTTACCTGTGACATCGCAAACAGATCTTGGTAAGACAATTCTAGTGTTTGGATGGACACAATATTTCTGGGGGTTGGCCGTTTTAACCTTCAAACACATCACGAAAAGCTTATGGAACTTATGTGAATGTAGAATTACTTGCATAAGTATGTTTATAAGGGTTTGTAAAATGAGTCGTTTGACCCGTTTAGGATGAAACTTGGTGAACTTACTCACTCATCAACGGTTTTGTAATCAAGTAATGTGAATTACAGGTGGTTTTTCAATCATGTTATCTGATTTAAGTAAGCTTCCACATATGCTTTAAAAATGAAAACTTTGTGACCAACTTCAGAGTTACTATTAAAATAATAATATAATAAAATGATAAAAATAAGGATGTTACACAAAATATAATAACTAAAATGGAAGCCATAGCAAATGCTTACAACATCGGGTCGTGAAGAACTCTGGCTTCCATGTTCAGCCCTCGGAGAAGAACCTTCTTCATATTCTTCTGGAACAGGTGAAGGAGGATTAGCAGTTATGTATACAACCCGCAATTTGTACTCCTTGACATCCTTTTTATCCTCTTTGTTGAACTACAAAAAATAAAATAAAAAAAATGAAATGCACAGCCACATATTGTTTTGAACAAAAATTTAGAAACTTTGATGAAAAAAATGAATCACCATGTCAGCAGTTATGCCCTTAACGGTTGCCCCGTTTGGTGCAACAACAGCCTGCACAAGAAACTTATCTTTGCACTCCATGTCAGGAGGTGCCTCTTTTTGTGCCTGCATTGTAACTAAAAAAACTCATAATTTTCACTGTTCTTAAAATTCATAATACTGGATAAGATATCATCAACATAAAGAAGCACTTCATTATGCGAAAGATTATAAGAAGTTCTTACCTGTGACATCGCAAACAAATCTTGGTAAGACAATTCCATGGTTTGGACGGACACAATATTTCTTGGGGTTGGTCGTTTTAACCTTCAAACACATCACAAAAAGCTTGTGAAACTGTATGCAAAATTTGATAAACGAAACCCAATAAAGAAAGTTAAATAACAATATTGTACCTTGAATGCAATATCTTGATCAGTTATGTTGGTCAACTGAAAGGAACATGAGATCTGCTTCTTCAATTCAACTGTCGAAAAAATAATAATATGAATATGTATTCTAAGTTGAGTTATTGCATTTTCGCTTATATCAATCGCTAAATTAGAATTTTATGATACTATTACCGAAATATATATTGTTAACACAATAACAGAGTCTCAAAGACTCAAATCAATGCTTTCAGTATTTTGTAAGAGTTATTTATGGGCAAAAAGATTTGTTGCATGTGTGAAGACCATATCAAACAAATCTCATATTTACACTACATATTTAAGAAAAAGATCAGCGGTAACAGGATAGTGAAGCCTAATAACTTACATGGAAATTTGAGTTCAGAAGGATGAAGGTTGAGGAAATCTCCGGTGCTCATTACTCCAAAACGAGCTGGTTGGATGAGCTGGATAACCAGTAAACCTTAAAAGTTGTTCAAAACAGCTTGGTTCGAGGAGAGACAGGTTGAGAACATATTTATTTAGAATTATTACAAAAAAAGAGTGTGCTAGTTATAAATAACAAAACTAAGGATTTAGGAGGTTTTTATGTGTAATACTCTTTGACTCGTTGCCTTTTAACGTGAATATAGTATTAACTGTATAAGTATTTTTGTAAGGTGTTATGTTGATGAATTGGTAAAACGTGTCTTTATTTGAACTATGTGGTATGTTCTTACATTATAAGACATGTATTTGGTGTAACTATGGGTGAAACATGTTGGGTGTTAATAAAAAAAGGGTATTCTTGGCGAAAAGAAATACAACTTGAAATTATGACCTTCAAGTGAAATCTATGAACTTCAAAAGGGTGTTTGAAGGTAAAAAGGGGTGATGAGATCAATGAAACTCATACGGTGTTTAACTTGGTGAATGAACATTCATTTAGAATGTATTGGTGTTATTAAACATAGGGTTTGTAAAATGAGTCGTTTGACACGTTTAGTTAAAATGCATAAATCTTAATATTGATTATACACATTTGATGATGAATCTTGGTGGTTTGAATAGTTATATGAGATTACATACTTCGTATAAGTCAACGGTTTTGTAATTAATTAATGTGAATTACACGTGGAATCACGTTATCTTAATTAAATACGCTTCCGCATATGCTTTAAAAAGTATAATTTTGGGACCAATTTTAGAGTTACTACTAAAATAATAACATAATATGATGATGAAAATAAGGATGTTACACAAAATATAAAAATAAAAAAGAAGCCATAGCAAATTCTTACAACATCAAGCAGTGAAGAACTCTGACTTCCTTGTTCAGCCATTGCAGAAAAATATTCTTCAGATTCTTCGGGAACAGGTGAACGAGGATTAGCAGGTACGTACACAACCCTCAACTTGCACTCCTCGACAACCTTTTTATCCTCTTTGTTGAACTACAAAAAATAAAATAAAAAACAAATTGCATAGCCACATATTGTTTTGAACAAAAATTTAGAAACTTTGATGGAAAAAATAAATCACCATGTCAGCAATTATGTCCTTAACAATTGCCCCGTTTGGTGCAACAATAGCCTGCACGAGAAACTTGTCTTTGCACTCCATGTCAGGAGGTGCCTCTTTTTGAGCCTGCATTGTAACTAAAAAAACTCATAATTTTCATTATTCTCAAAATTCGTAACATAAGAAGCACTTCATTATGCAAAAGATTATGAAGGGTTCGTACCTGTGACATCACAAACAGATCTTGGCAAGACAATTCCATGGTTTGGACGGACACAATATTTCTTGGGGTTGGTCGTTTTAACCTTCAAACACATCACGAAAAGCTTGTGAAACTGTATGCAAATTTGATAAACGAAAACCCAATAAAGAAAGTTAAATAACAATAAGGTACCTTGAATGCAATATATTGATCAGTTTTGTTGGTCAACTGAAAGGAACATGAGATCTGCTTCTTCAATTCAACTATCGAAAACAAATATGAATATGTATTCTAAGTTGAGTTACTGCATTTTGGATTATATCAATCGCTAAATTAGAATTTTATAGTGAAACCCAGTAACTTACATGGAAATTTGAGTTCAGAAGGATGAAGGTTGAGGAAATCTCCGGTGCTCATTACTCCAAAACGAGCTGGTCGGATGAGCTGGATAACCGGTAAATCTTAAATGTTGGTCAAAACAGCTTGGTTCGAGGTGGGACAGCTTGAGAACATATTTATTTTGAATTATTACAAAAAAAAGTGTGCTTCGTTATAAATAACAAAACTAAGGATTTGGGAGGTTTTTATGTGTAATACTCTTTGACCTGTAACACCCTCCCCAGACCCTACTAATAGCGTTAGCTATGTGTGGGATTATACTGGGTACGTTTGGTTTGGTTTGGTTACTCTTTGACCTGTAACCTTTTTAATTAAGTCGTTTATCTTAACCCATTTGACCGGTCATAAGAAAACATAGCCCATTTATAAGTAAATGGGTCGAAATTGCTACCTTGGAAACATTATATACATAGTTTATTGCTAAACGTATATTCCATAACATAAAGCATTATTTGTTTGAATCTGATCAAATATTAGGCAAAACTAAATGCGGAAAATATTTGCATCCATGTAAACTAGACTAGATAATAACATATACTAATCACATCAGCAAATGATAAAAGAACATTATTAATAATAATAATAATATTAGATCCGTTTAGTTAAATTGCATAAATCTTAGTACTGATTATACACATTTTATGAAGAATCTTGGTGGTTTAAATGGCTATATGAGATTACATACTTCGTATAAACCAACGGTTTTGTAATTAAGTAATGTGAATTACAGATGGTGTTTGCAATCACGTTATAGATTTAAATACGCTTCTGCATATGCTTTAAAAATGAAAAATCTGGGACCAATTATAGGGTTACTATTAAAATAACAACATAATAAGATGATCAAAATAAGGATGTTACACAAAATATAAAAATAAAAAAGAAGCCATAGCAAATGCTTACAACACCAGGCCGCGAAGAACTCTGACTTCCATGCTCTGCCCTTGGAGAAGAACCTTCTTCAGATTCTTCGAGAACAGGTGAACGAGGATTTGCAGGTATATACACAACCCTCAACTTGTACTCATCGACAACCTTTTTATCCTCCTTGTTGAACTACATAAAAAAATAAAATGAATTGCATAGCCACAGAATGTTTCAAACAAAAAGTTAGAAACTTTCATGAAAAAAATCAATCACCATGTCAGCAGTTATGTCCTTAACAGTTGCCCTGCTTGGTGCAACAACAGCCTGCACGAGAAACTTGTCTTTGCACTCCATGTTAGGAGGTGTCTCTTTTTGTGCCTGCATTGTAACTAAAAAACTAAAAGTTTTCACTATTCTCAAAAAATCGTAAATTCGGATAAGATACCATCAACATAAAGAAGCACTTCATTATGCAAAAGATTATGAAGGGTTCTTACCTGTGACATCGCAAACAGATCTTGGTAAGACAATTCCTGTGTTTGGACGGACACAATATTTCTTGGGGTCGGTCGTTTTAACCTTCAAACACATGTTGTGAAACTTTATGCAAAATTGATAAACAAAAAGTCAAAAAAGAAAGTTAAATAACAATATGATACCTTGAATGCAATATCTTGATCAGTTATGTTGGTCAACTGTAAGGAAGATGAGATCTGCTTCTTCAATTCAACTATCAAAATCAAATATGAATCCATATTCCGAGTTGAGTTATTGCATTTTGGCTTATATCAAATTGCTAAATTAGAATTTTTTGATAAGTGATATCATTTGACTATTACCGAAATATATAATGTTAACAGTTATTTATGGGCAAAAAGAATTTGTTGCATTTGTTTTTAAAACTTAAAAGAAGGGAGTATCATACTTCTTCACAAATATATCTTTGCATCAGAATTCGAATATTACAACCAAAATACCAAGATCTCATATCCAAATTTTAATGAACAAAAAGAATTAAGAACATCAAACAAATCACAAGTTCACACTAGAAAATTACGAACTAATAACTTACATGGAAATTTGAGTTCAGAAGTGTGAAGGTTGAGAAAATCTCCGGTGCTCATGATTCCAAATCGACCAAAACCAAATTGCAATCCAAAACCCCTTGTTTTGATGGAAATTTGAATGTCAAGGGTCAAGAGTTGAATACCAAAGGGCACTATTCAAAGCTATATTTTAAATTTGTACTCCGTATTATTCCAACTTGTTCGTACTTTTAAATATTTAAAGAAGCATTGTCAACTACTTAATAGAAGTCAAAACCCCACCTATAGTAATCATGGAGACTTAGTGGTAACTAGGACTATGAATCTTTATAAACTAAACTTGTGGAATTATTTAAGTTTTGATAAAATAATAGAATAAAAATAATTTCCTTTTCTTAACATGAATTAGTCAAACTCAAACCATATTTACACATCCTGAGAAACAAGTAAATAGTGTGTAAACAAGTCGAGTCAAGTATGAGTTTAACTAAGTTTAAGATCGACTCGTTTAATAAGGGCTCTCAGGTTCGATATTGACTTGTTTCAAGGTTTATCTCTAAAGGAAAAGTATAGACTCGTTTATTATTTAATTTTTGTTTACATGCATATTTACTTTTAAAATATATTTATTGCTATACATTTAACATAATTATATAGTTAATATATTAACTATTACGTAATTATAATTATATATTTATAGATATTTTTTAGCGGAAGTGAGAAATTTTTATTTAAAAAACACCTATAGCAAGGGGTTAGAAAGGCAACACACTACATAACGAGAAAACACCAGGAAAACATTCCATCATACACATGTCGATATTAAATTTGCTCCAACAATCCCGTTATAATGAACTGGTATCCAATTATCAAGTTTTGCCCTGTTTTTCACCCATAAAAATGATGATGCGTTGATGTCATCTATTAGTTTATGTACCAAAGCTATTTTGTTGTTAAACTTCTTCTCGTTCCTAATTCTCCATATTAACTGACAGGTGGTTGAGAGAATAGCATGTAACACCTTTCTTTTTTGCACTGGCACAATCTGTTTTGGAATGGCCATCAATACCCTGATTGAATCAACAACCTGTGATGGGGGAATTTTGTTTCAACCGAACACTATGGCCCAGACAACTTTAGCAAAACTACAATCAACCATGAGATGATCTGCAGATTCCGACATGGACCTGCAAAGCGTGCAGAAAATGGAGTTCAAGTTTATACCTCTTCATGAGAGAGCCTCTTAGATGGAATTCGGTTCATAGCCGCTCGCCAAATAAAACAGTTGAGTTTCATCGGTATCCAGTTATTCCACTTGTGCACGTAATTGTCTTGGTTGTTGCAACTCTTCCTATTTCACACCTAAGTTAGTTCATCGAAAATTCCTTTGAGTCATCTCCTAACCACTCCATTTGAAATTGTAATTTGATTTAACAGGGCAACACATTGTCGTAGTTCATCTATCTTGACGTCACTCTGTAGGTTATGTCTCTGCGTCCATCTCCATAATGTGTTGTTTCTGTGTCTTTCATAACGATCTCCTCTTATCCACATCCGATTACCCCTTTTATCCTTTCATGTGTATGGATCGCCGATTTCACCAAATCCATATCACTTTCAAATTACCCTTTTTACCGGTACCGTGTTCATTCTTTTTATAGATAATAGTTCGTTTAGGTGATGTAGGGTCAAATATCTCGTGTTTAAGAGTCGGTTTCATATAGTTTTATGCGTTTTACTTTGTATATCGAGTTGGTTTTATGTTGGTATTTGTATTTGTGTCTATTACAGGTTAAAGTGCTAATTGAGTGGATAACGAGTCATGATTGAGAAGGCACGAAAGTACAGGGGGTAAAAATGTAAAAATATCAATTTTCCTGGAAAAACAAGTCTTCGCGGTACGCGAAGAGTGGGAGTGAACATTTCGCGGCACGCGAGGAAACCAGAAAAGGGGCCCGACTAGTTTATCCTTCGCGCCACGCGAAGAACTGGCCAACGAAGTTTGCGACACGCGAAGGGCCGGTGGATCAGCAAAAAAGCCCTAAATTCTAACTAAAAAGAAATCAAGCCCTAGTTCGCAGATATCTTTCACTCAGACGAATTTGGAGCAGCTAGGGGCGATTTTCAGAGGCAAGAGCAGTTTCGGAACAAGTATTGAAGCTATGCTCGCGTGTCTGACAAGCATGCGTGGCTATGCTGCGTGTGGCTTCCTCCCGGCGGATGGTTCGTTTAGGTTTTTGTGTTTGACTCAGTTTGTTTATGACTGGGTCTTGTTAGTTTCTGATAATAACTTGATAGATTGATGTATTAGTTGATTTGAACAATTTATTTGAATGCTTTGAGTTTGCTTGCTTTACAATTGTGTTCGGTTGATGACAAAACCTAGTAGCAGGGTTGAGTGACTAAAGGGGTAACTTGGTATTCATAAATTGGGTGATTGAATTGTACTGGTTTGTGACGAAACTAGTGGTATAGGTTTTCTGACAAAGAATCTGTCTTCAATTACTGTTTCAACTGATTTTTAACACTATGTCTATGTGATGTCCATTGAACAACTGAGTTTTACCTAAACCTAGAACCTGAAGTTTGGAGGGAGTTACATCTTTATTTGATATGTGTTTTCATTCTAAGTTACTAATCTAAGCAATTAAACTTTCCACTGATTCCCTGTGGATTCGACAACCCGACTTTCCTGTCTACAGTCCAAGGTAGATAAGTCGTAGTTTTATAAGTGTTTTTGATTGACCTTGACACAACGATCAAAATGGCGCCGTTGCCGGGGGATCGATGCGCTTAGTTTTGTTGCTTTAGTTTAGTTGGTTTTTTTTAAAACAAAAACCCCAAAAATATTTTCTTCTATTTTATTTTTAGTTTTATTTTATCTGTTTAGAACTACTTGGGTGTGCTACTTGTGCAGGTCGACATGGACAAGAATTACCATGATGACTGGTATTACTATGAGTCGTGTAGTAACTATGGCATCACTGGCCACTGGGCTCAAGATTACCCAAGATATAATCAACATGGTGGTGGTCCTGAGTATCAAAGCTACCAGGAAGATTACAATCAAGACTACCACCCGAGCAAGCCACCTGATCAAGGCAACTATCATTCTGAATTGGATGACATCAGGACAGATATGAAGGAGCTGGCTAAAGTGGTACAAGCAATGGTGCAGCAACAGGAGAGCCAGGAAAAATCTCATCAAGCTTTGATAGATTAAGTTGCCCACTTAACTGAGATTGTAGCAAGCATCATAAAAGACTTAGGTAAGCCTTGCAGTGCACATCAGTATTCAAGTGCTGAAACCACAAACAGTGCACACCTCCATGCTGTAAGTCTTAAATCCTCATGTGAATTTCCTGCTTTTGAACAGACTCCACCACCGGCTGTGGAAAGAGTGGTGGAGTACAGTGAATCTGAGTCTGGCCCTAATCAGGATTTAATGTCACAAAATAACCTGAAAAATAATAATGTGAATAAACCTGTGAAAATCCCATTTCCGGATGCTATAATCAAACCAGTTTTAAAAGAAAAAGATCCAACATAGGATGAACGATGGGAAAAGTTTGAAAAGCATAAAATCAATTTACCATTTTTAAATACGCGTAAACAAGATCCTGATAGTGTTGAGTGCTTGAAAGGTTTGAGTACCCGAAAATGACGGCACAAAAGTCCCGAACAAGTAAAGATGAGTGTCAGTGTGAATGTCGTATTTACGGGTACCCTTCCCTTGAAACTCTAAGATCCAGGGGCACCTATTATTTCTATACAAATAGGTGAAATTACACCGGATAAAACATTGCTGGATCTTGGAGCATCTGTGAGCATAATGCCAGGGAGTCTGTATGATCAGCATGAATTTGGTTCATTACAGAGAGTTAACACCACTGTGGTGTTGGCTAATCAGACTCTCGCACATCCTCGGGAGATTGTAAAGGATGTGATTGTGAAGGTAAAGGAGTTTTACTATCCGGTGGATTTCTTGGTGTTGGATTGTGTCAAGAACACAGAACCAACTATTATTTTGGGTAGACCATTCTTGGGCACTGCTCAGGCAAATATTAATTGTGCTGAGAGAACAGTAAGGATGAGGTTTAGGGCTCAGAAAATGAGTCTTAAAATATTTTCAAACTTGCTAAACCCGAAAGCTAACAAGAGTGGATCACCTGAAAAGGTAATCACACAGTCGAGAATGCTTGTTTTGTAGGTGACAGGTTAACTGAGCGGAAGGATGGAGAGACTCCAGACAATGGGAAGAAGAGGGTCAGAAAGAGAAGGCGGAAAGGGAAGAAACCGCTAGTTCAAGATGCATAGTGGGAGTTGTTTGCCTTCTTTGTGCAATCATGGAGGAAATTTGACGAGGATAGGAACCTAAGTGTGGGGAAGGAGGATTGCAAGCATCCCACCCGACCACCATGATGCAAGCAAGGTACACCGCGTCTAGCTGAAGACGTTAAACTTAGCGCTCTTGGGAGGCAGCCTAAGGTTAGTTAGTTTATTTTTATGTCTAGTTAAATGAACTTTGTGGGTATGTTCTCTAGAAACCCTCACGAGACTCAACTCGCCCGAGGGGTTTAAAGGCTTGATGCATACGCTAAATGCATCCGTGATTCCTACGAAAGTGAGTTAGGATTTTTTCTTTATCTTGTGTGTGAACCGGCCAAGTGTGGGGAAGTCACATGGATTATCATATGCGTGGGTGCAAGTGAGGGCGTGTGCAAGTTTTTGGAGGAAGGAACAAAAATTGAAATTTGAGTTGAAAAATTTTCTTAGTAAAAAAATGCCATAAACTTTCTGTGAACAACATGTCTTCACGGTACGCGAAGACCTCTCCTCCAAACTTCGCGATACGCGAAGGAACAAAGTCAAGCTTTCACCTCTTCGCGACACGCGAAGAGTATCTCCCTGTCTTTTACGACACGCGAAGGCCCTGCCATCAAGTTTTTTTTTTTTTTTTTGTAATTTTTGAGTTGTGTCGAGTCCGTCGGGTATTTTAATTTTTATTGAGTCTTGTTATTAAGTCGATATGGTGTTGTGGGTTGTTTCGAGCTTATTTTTGTAGGTTTTGATTGATCCACCCGTACTCAATCTCCATTCGGGTGGTGATTTCCGACTTTCGATTGATTCTTGTGTACAAGGCAAACCGCTTGCATCTGTGAAACACGATCGCGAATGAAATGCTATACGATCGTATAATTAGCTAGGTTTTCTAATTTTTGTAATTTTCTTTTGTTTTAGAGTCGCTCTCCCTACATTGAGGCTAATGTCGAGTTTAAGTGTGGGGAGGGGAGACCTTAGTCCAGGTCTGTATTCTGTGTTTGAGTCTTTTGTTTTAAGTCATTTTGAGTCATAAAAATTTTAAAAATTTCAAAAATGTCCCTGGATTAGAATTTGTGCAATTAAATGGAAAGTGATAGTACAATCGGGAATTTGCGTGTGGAATTTAATTGAAATAATAATGATAATCAAATGCGTCTAATTTGTAACGTTTTGGTAGGCCCAATCGACTTAAAGAGCTTAAACATCCTGATAGTGTATATAGGTTTAATTGGATAATTAATTCAACATGTCTTGTGGGTTCTCATCTTAGGGCTGTCGGTAAGGTTGAAACTGTCAATATATGGTGATAGGTACCACTGTAAGCAAGAATTTATAAATTTTTAAAATTTTCTTTGGCACACTACTTTCTTTTTATGAAAATAAATTCGAAAGTTGGTGGCACCCGTATTCCATAATCCACATCTGCATGAGCTTAATTTATCAATTGAGAGCTTGAGTTTGCCTACGTGTTACCCTCCGGGTTACAAGCTTGGTTGAAACGCCCATGGGCAGACTCTTGTGATCAATCATAGATGACTGATTTGACTTATGTGTTACCTTCTGGGATAGTGACCTGGTTGAAACGCCTATAAGTTGAGTTATGTACTTCATTGCTAAAAACTGCAGCCTCCGTGTCACACGTCGAGTCACAGATTGATTGAAACACCACTGGGTTAGGTTTATTCATATATTAATAAAAGTTCGCATCATTCATTCATCGATCCATAATTCATTGATTTTTTAAACTTATAGATTAGTGTTTATAGTGGTGAGAAAATATATATGGTTTAACCCGGGCCTTGATATACTTTGATATGGGATTATGCTGAGTCGTAACTTTTTGAGTATGAGACCCATAGATAGACTGACTGCTTGGTAATGATAAGATAGTAGATCACAGAATCAGGGGCTCGATAGGTCGGTGGTTGGGTTTAATCGGATCGAAATACCGATTGTTTCAATTAACATGTTATGAGAATCTGTGCTGTGTAAAATGAAAATATAGATAGCAAGTTTCCGATTATGATTCCATTGCATAATTATTTTTTGGGACGCAAAAGGTTAAGTGTGAGGATGTGATGTAGGGTCAAATATCCCGTGTTTAAGAGTCGGTTTCGTATAGTTTTATGCGTTTTACTTTGTATATCGAGTTGGTGTTATGTTGGTATTTGTATTTGTGACTATTACAGGTTAAAGTGCTAATTGAGTGGATAACGAGGCATGATTGAGAAGGCACGAAAGTACAGGGGGTAAAAATGTAAAAATATCAATTTTCCTGGAAAAACAAGTCTTCGCGGTACGCGAAGAGTGGGAGTGAACATTTCGCGACACGCGAGGAAACCAGAAAAGGGGCCCAACTAGTTTATCCTTCGCGCCACGTGAAGAACTGGCCAACGAAGTTTGCGACATGCGAAGGGCCGGTGGATCAGCAAAAAAGCCCTAAATTCTAAGTAAAAAGAAATCAAGCCCTAGTTCGCAGATATCTTTCACTCAGACGAATTTGGAGCAGCTAGGGGCGATTTTCAAAGGCAAGAGCAGTTCCGGATCAGGTATTGAAGCTATGCTCGCGTGTCTAACAAGCATGCGTGGCTACGCTGCATGTGGCTTCCTCCCGGCGGATGGTTCGTTTAGGTTTTTGAGTAACACTTGAAAAACTTGGTTAATATTGTGTAAAGTTACCCCATTTAATATACAAACTTTTTTATTTCTTGACCATTTTTTAAACTATTTGTTAGTTAACAAAATACTGTTTGGAATAAATTGTGAGATGATAAATCATCATATAAACACAAGAATTTATAATTGCTCATTTCATAGCTAATCCATTCAAGCCCACTATTTGATTTTCAATCGAAAGTTATCTTTACTATTTTCTTTCTCTTTTTAAACAAGTGGAGATCACCGTGTACAATCTTTTTCCCTGATATTAGAGTGTTTACGGTCATGTTATATCCGTTTGATACTACTAAAAAGAAAGTATATATAAACTTTTATTAACTATATAATTACTTGTATTAACAATGTTCCATAGAATTCTTCTCAACACTTCTCTCTCAAATTGATAAGTTATGTGATCAAACAAACAACATCCAAATGGAATTGGTTCAAAACCCCCACAAAACTCCGATGTGTTTAAAAATCCGCAGTCGCATTCAAAGCCAAAACCTTCAAATTCTCCACTGAAGAAGAATCCACCTCCGCCAACGAAGACGGCTTCACTCTACTCGACTCCATCCCCGATCAGAAGGTCATGAATCATTAAACCTGATTTTAATTCCAAAAGTCAAACCCAAACCCAAACCCAAAGTCAAAGTCAAAATGAAAATGAAAATGAAATTTATGCTTCTATCACACAACTAGGGATGAGATCGCTACCGTACCGATACCGAATTTCTGGAAAAGTGGGTACCGAATACCGTACCTAATATCGTACCAAATCTATCGGTACGGTACTCATTACAAAATTCCCATCAATAAATGGTATCGGTACCGTACCGGTACCCAAAATACCGATACCGAATTTCTGGAAAATTGGGTACCGAATATCGTACCGAATCTATCGGTACAGTATCGGTACCGGTACTCGGTACCAAATGCTTATCCCTACACACAACCCTTCGATACCCACTTCGGTAATTATCTAATATCATCTGTCTTCGATGTAATTTCATCATTTGAAGCTTCTTATCTTCAATTACAAACATCACATGTGCCAATTGATGAAGAAGGGATCGTAATTAATGATAAAACTTTAGTTAATCAGCTCAGAAAATTATCTGATTTGAGGGGATTGTATATAGATTCTAGAAAGAATCTGGATTTTAATCCTGATTTCACAACTAGGTCTTGTTTGGATGCTTGGGTTAATGAGAATCAAAACAAGCTAAGCTAGAAACTATGTTTAATAGATTATAGTCTGACATAGATGGCAAAGATGGTAAATTTTTGATGTTAAGGAACCAGTTGGGGGAAATTGAGGACCACAATTCGAAATTATCATCAAAATTGTCGAAAAACATGAAATCCCCAATTAGGGTTTTGCCAAAAATTTGGGTTTTTTGTTCTATGTTGCGTGACTCTTGTCGATCTTCGCATTGGTTCACGAAAGTTATCATCCGGTTTATGAAGAAAACATGGTTTGGTTTGGAAGTAATAGCTAGTTATGTTCATCCTGATGTTGTTTATGTGAAAAAGGTGCATAGCCTGTACGCGTTTTTGTTATATGTTTTGTTAGTTATGTTTCAGAGTTTTGATTCTGCGAGTTTCGGTGTAGCTGGAAACTAAAGTTATGATGATTCGGTGGAATTGTTTGAGCGCCAATCAGTTAACCCCAAAAGCCCTTTCGTTAGTTGTCGGCTGAACTAGCTGCCTCCCTCCGCCACCTTGCCTGAACCAGCTGCCCCCTGGCCACCTTGCCTGAACCAGCCGCCCCCTCAACCACCTTGCCTGAACCAGCCGCCCCATTCGCCACCTTGCCTGAACCAGCCGCCAACTGCCTATCACGCCCTCAGCCAACCACCACCTCCATCATCTCTCTCTCCTTTTTTCTTTCTGCAGATCTGAGCAAACCATGATGAGAACTAGGGTTTTGTTGTTGGTGTATATAAATTACATAACTAGTCCCTTGTAACTTTGAGATTATTATATAAGTAGTCCTTGTATGTGAAAAGTCTAAAATACCTTTCTATTTAACAGAAAAAACTAACGGTGTTAGTGGGTTGGAGTTAATTGAGACAAATTACACACCATGCACATGGAGGATGTAACATCCCTAAAATAAATAAACAAGAATAAACGTGATGGGAGTCAGGATTTATGACATAAGATGGAATAGAAGGATCATGCTTGGCTATAACCGGCCCATGGGACGAATACAATGAAGGGACTCATCATAAACAAGGCAGCCTCCAAGCCTTCGCTCATTTCATCATCTTCAACCTTCAAAATCCTAGAGAGAGAAATGAAGAAGTTCTAGAAAGAGAAAGCTCAAGAAACAACATTCAAGCATTGATTTCTATTCCTGATCGATTCTACATGAAGAACCACGTGTTTTGAGGTAAGGATCGACCTCAGATCTGAGTTTTGTTTCAAAATAGGTTTTTTTAGGGTTTATGGGGTTTTATAACATAAAGGCTGGATTTTTACGTATGAAAAATGATTTAAAGCTCAGATCTAGCTTTATGGAAGCTAGATAAACGTTTTGAAAGTAAAAAGTTAAGGTTTTGGATCAAAATCAGACCTGCAAATGCTTGATGTTCTTCGAGCGACTCTCGAGTATCGGCACCTGCATGTGGCGACACTCGTGGAGGAAGAAGAAGAGGAGTGATGTAGTGCGAAGCATACATATTTATTTCTATTGTTTTCGTGTGCTTTTGATTAGTTTTGTGTTCTTTTTGAGTCATTTTTGTATACTATTGAGTCTTTGTCTTGTTTACAGGTGCTCGTGAAGATTACAAGTCAATACATGAAGAAACCGAGCAAGAAAGTGAAGCCCAAAGTTCAAAAGTCAAAAATGGTGAAAATTGGCATCTCGCGGTACGCGAGATAGGAAGAAGAAAGCTTCGCGGTACTCGAGGGAAGGGAAAAACGGCCATGACTAATTTGTTCCTCGCGGTACGCGAGGAATCCAGCCCATTGTCTCACGGTACGCAAGAGACTAAAATTCTGAGAAAAACCCTAAAATCGAATTAAATAGAATTTGATAGCCATTATGTGAGGAGTTCGAATTATTGCCGTCTAGAAAGAGACCAGAGGTGATTTTGGGAGGTTGGAGGAGGAATCAAGTGTAAAGATCAAAGCTTTGGAGTCCGGGTTCGTTTGATTTACGTTTCTAGGTTTCAAGTTCGAATCTTTCTTCTTGAATTATGTGTTTGATACCATGGTTTATGTTTATACTTCTGTTCTAGTTGTTTTGAACATGATCCTAGGCTAAAACTCATATACTGCCTGGGTCATTAGATGATTGCTTGTTAAAGTTACGATTTTTATCGGTTCTGGATTCGATTAATGGTTTAATGATTTTGTAAACAGTTTCTTGATACTAATTATGATGAATCTATAAGCTTAGTTCTAGTGTGTGATTGATTTATAATTTCATACGTTGATTGTGGATGTTTTCCAGCTTGATTTGCATATCTTGGTCACAGACTTAGGGTTTGTGATTGTTTGTGTGATTTGCTAGAAATAACAGCCATAGGAGTTGTGTTTGAGAGTCATTAGAACTGAGCGTGTATCCTGTCTCAATACCCGAGAAGTGAGAGATAGTCGTTTAATCTTCGTTATTAGGAATCCGAGTGTCAGCTGTCTGAGAGGAAGTTGGTATTAGGTGTCTAGTGATTGTTGCTATTCTGAATCATAGTTCTTATCTTTAGATTACCCCGTGCATTCTTCGAATGTATTGTGGACAGTGAGACTGAAAGGTGATCTGTCTTTCGGGTACTTTATCATTGTTGGAGAGATCGAAAGGTAATCCACTATCTGGTGAGTTATTACATCTTTAGGTTCCTTAGTTGGTGACACCCTGAGAGTGATTAGGGATCCACTAGGTAGTATAGAGTTGTTTCCTTAGAAACCCGGATCCATTATAGTTTCCAGAACCGGTAGAAGTTGTGCTTTGCATGTAGGATTCCGACCTAGGTAGTATTCTTCCCATCTCTGATTTCTTCCTTAGTCTTCATCTTGATAGCTTGAGTCGATCTTTAGTTTGCTGCATTAGTAGTTAATCTTTAGTGTAGTCAACCCCGCAATCATCAATCTTTAGTCCGAGTCAGAGTCTAGTATAGTTATAGTAGTGTCTCTAGGGTTCGATATTCCGGTTTACCATTAAGCTGTGCTACACTCGATAGGTTCTTTTGCCTGTCAGTGCGGTTTAGTTGAAGATACTCCATTTATTACTTAGGGTTTTAGGTTAGGTTTTATTAGTTTTTATATAGACCATCTGGGCGACATCAAGGATAATCGGCTCCTCAGAGTCGGCCCTCAAGATAAAAACTTTGAGTATCGACTCCCTAGCACAACACAAAGTCCTGAACGCAAGTTCAGGCGACACTTATGAGTGTCTGGCGACTCTCTTTGCCGACACTCAAGTGTGGCTGGCGACTCTCCCAGCCGACACTCATGTGTGTCTGCCGACACCCTCGGCCGACACTTTATGTCTCAGCCGACTCTTGCATTAAATGATAGAATTCGTACTTTGACTTATGTACAGATCGGTATACGCACTAGCAACAGTTACAACAACAACTTCGGGTTGAATAATTGTAGATATGTGAGTTCTATGTGCCCCCTATGTGTTACATTCAAACAAGCTTTAAATGTTTTGGGGCTGAAGTGTATACATGATATGAATGAATGTTATGAATGTTATATATAGCCAAATGTGTTATATGGAAATGCATGATAAAGATAAGAATGACAAGTACGTTTATGAACAATGAAATGTAAGTATGACATAACGTATAAGAACGAAATCTTGCTTTATATATATGCATATATATATATATATATATTGCTTGCCATGTATGAATAAATGTTATGGATGGAAACGATGATAACGGCTACTTCGGTAGACGGACAACCACACGACTATTATGCAGCTAGAACTAAAGTCTAGAAAGGCAGACTAAACTTAGGCTACTACGGTAGAATCAGTCCCTCAATCGATGCATGGTTTCATAACTAGTTCGGGTGGGAAATGGATGCCTTAGGGCGGACAGACGAATATGACGGACTACGACGGTAGGACGGTTGCAAGATATGACAGACTAATACGGTAGGACGGTTGTAAGAATATGACGGACTACTATGGTAGGACGGTTGTAAGATATGACGGACGACCGAAGGTTTGTCGGACGATTGTAAGAAAGTAATAACGGACAGACACTAGTTGCCGGACGTTTGTAAGTATGACGGAATACGACGGTAGACCGCAACGTTTGTCTTTGTGACCCACGTAATCAATGACGGACTGATCATTCTTATGTGTAAGACCAATGAATGTTCAAATGAATGCAAGGACGTACATATGTATATACGTACTCATATATGAATGAAGTATGAAAGAACATATTGAAATGGTAAATATATACATTATATATTTGCACTTATGAAATATGAAAGAAATAATATTTATGCCTACTTGCTTAATAATAGAACTCACCAGCGTTAGCTGACTTTTAGTATGTACTTCAGGTAACAAGAAGAAGGGACGGGCGAAGGCATAGAGACTACTTGGCTCAAGACTGACATCCTGTTTATTTACTATGTGTTAAAACAATGTTTCTTTTAAATACTAAGACTTCCGCTGTTTATGTAATCTAATTAGGTACGCTTCCGCTATGTTTGATTGTTTTAATTAAAAGTTCAGTGTTTGATGACTATGTTTATGAGTAAATCCAACAAGTGAGGTCTCCCGGTATTGAGGCCTTACAGAGGAAAAATGTCAAATTGAAACTAATGGAGCAAAAACGTTATTTGAACCAAATCACAAAGAGCAAAAGCGAAGTTTACTCTTATTTTTAACATCATTTAAAAGTGATTCAAGGGGAAGGAAGCATTAAAAACCCTCTAAGTGTTGTTACCATGTTGCTTATAGAAATACGATTATGACCCATTTGTGATGAAATTTGATTGTATCCCGGTTTAACCACTTTTAATAGTTTAGAAATACTACAAGTGATCTATAAAACTTGTTGAATAGTTTTAATTTAGAAATTTAACAAGATTATGACGTATATGTAGTTGAAATTGTATGAAACAAGTCATCAACAACCGTATTCATAGGGATATTCAAATAGCTCATGGTTTGTAGCTTGAAAATACCTCGTTCAAATAGCTCGAGCTAAATTGGCTCATATAAATTTCGATCCGCATCTAACTTACCATAACATCCACACGGCGCACACAATGTTGTTTGCGATTCCAAATCTAGCTTGCCATAACAACCACCACATGTAGTGTTGTTTGCCCTTCATCAATTATGCATATATGCTTAGGTTTCGACACTGTGTCTTCTTTGAACATTATTGATTCTGTAGATATGTTTTTCCATCATCGATTATGATAGCTTCTTCAATAATACTGTAGCTCTGTTGTTTGTCCTTCACCGATTTCGTAGATTTGTTTGTCATAAGATCAGCCACAAGCAACTCTAGTTGAGTCGTTAGTTTTTTTTTGTAAGTGGGCCGGCTAGTAGAGTGACGAGTTGGCTCAGATTGTCGAGTGAAGTTCGAGCGCGGCTTAGTAGAGGATTTTGAACCAAGCTGAGCCGACTCTTATATTTTGAGCTTGAGCCCAAATTGAGCTGGCTCGGCTGCTGAACGTGGCCCTACATGTTCTTTCCCTTTTCTTTGTTTTTAATCTGTTTCCGATGGGACCCGGATCTTCTACTCCCTCCTGGCTCTTGATCCGCCACAACAAGACCTCAGTTCAATGATTTCTTTTCAGTTCAACCCATTGTGTTTATTTTCCCTTATTATTGACTGCGAATAAAGAAACTGCTAATCTAATCCCGTAAGCCGTTGGATCATTTCAGGATTAATCCTAACCGTGTTAATTATAACCGCTTCTCTGATCCCTGGGTTGTAGCGGCAGAGGATTAATCCTCACCAAATGGTTACCCTAATTTCAGGACCAGTTACAAGCGCATCCGTCGACTGGAACGGTTCCTTCCTCCCCACTCGCCGGTTAACCTCCACCAATAACCTATCCCCATGGCTTCACGATGTCTCTCTTTCACACTCGCATCTGTCCCCTCTGCTCTCCTTCCTTCTTTCTCTACCTCCCTGCTTCTGCTCGCACCATTCGCCTCCATTCTCACCGATCGAATTGAGTAAGTATGGGCGAAGAGCAAGATCCGAGTGATTTCCCTTCATTATAACCTTCTCCAGGGAAAAGAGCTCAATTTCAGATTCCAAAACCCCAAATCAAGAGAACGGTGGAAGGTTACCTCCCGATCATCCATCCTCGACCCCAATTTGAGTGAAAACTGGTTGTTATTTTTCATTTTCGTAAGATTTAATTTGCAATATCTTTGATCACACCGAAGGAAATGAACGATTCAAGTGCGATTCTCTGTCAGTTATCCGCACTGAAGGATAGGCTTGATCAGGTTCGTTATCCAAATTTCTATGTGCGTTTGTCATATATGTTGTAGAATTGATTTTTTTTTGTTTTCTGCAGAAGTAATTGTTGATTTAGTTTATCATACTCTCCTGTCATTGTTCAGGAGTGGTTGGGAGTTGACTCTGAGATCAAGAACCATACTCTTAAATCAGAAATCAATTGAATATGTTGTCCTTAACCGATACACAGGTATCTTGACACCCACTTTTTTTTGCACGGTTGAAGTAGATATATCATTATTATTTCAATTTTGTTCCAACTGTAGGGTTAGTTCTGTATTCATTTATTTATGCTGTGCATATTCAGGTTGGATATGCCAATTTTCAAATAAAGGATCCACCTGCATGCCTCATAATGTTCTTAGAACTATGGGTATGATTACTTGATTCTTTTTTCTCAATTACATTGGGGCTAATTTATTAAATTCTTGAGATTGGTTGCATCCATGTTCTCTTATTATATCTTTTGTACTGTATATTCAGGGTGGAAATGATAAATCAGAATCAGATGCTATGATCCTTGCTTAACTAGCCTAAATAGTTCTAAGGTTTCAGAGTGGTACCAGTTAGTGATGAAGTAAGCCTTAAAATACCATTATATACTTTTGTAACATACATGCATACTTGTAATTTATTTTACATCAACATACATGCATACACATATGACATATGAATGCACCGTCTAATTATTATATAAACCTTTTATATGCTGGTTAGATTAGTATTGGTCATGTACTATTTTCTATACAGCTAGAACATGTTATGTCACATCTATATTGACTAGATGTTCCTAGCTTCTTTGTTGCATATTTGTATATGCATACACATGTGATTTGTTTAGAATTGTGCATCTGATTATTAATGTTGCTTTATGCATACACAAATTTGTATACCATTTTAGGAGTGGTACCATTTTCAAACTCATAAAATGGCCATAAGGTACCAATTTGTATGCCATAGGAGCAGTACCACATGTATAATGGAAGTGTTGTGCTCATTTTAGGTTTTGAACAGAAGGAATTAAGAAGGTTTTGATGCTGCCCTTCAACAACAGAAAGTTACCTTGTGATTTAAGGTGGATCAGAAGTTTAGAAACAAGTTACCAACACCATAATCCAACCTACTAAGCTTTGGTAAGCTTCCTAACCTAAGAGTTATAGTCTACATGGATTGTTTCGTTAAAAATAGATAAAAATCCAATAATTTTGAAACTTGATTTCAACAATTTTTATTCATTTTTTTTCCTCTATTATGAATAGGGGTGTGCAAGTTTTGGGAGGCCCGAAAAAACCCGAAGGAATTACCCGTGAAAACCGAGCCCGAACCGTGAAGATACCATACGGTGTGATCATCGATCCTAGGTTTAAAGCCTTATCGGTCTCGGTTCCGGAAACCCGATGGGCCACTATAAACCTGACTAGCCCGATAATGAGTTAAAAACAAAGCCTAAATACATTCACTGTTAATGTTGCAAATATGGGTTATTATCGGGTCAAACCTTGCAAAACTGTTTTAGTGTTAATGTTGTAACTTGCAGAACTGTTTCACTACACATAATTAGAACATTCTGCATATTTCAATGTTTGAAACAAGAAGGTCAAAGTTTATGTTTCATTACACATATTACTAAAAGGCATAACTTTAAAACATTTAACAGGGGTAAAAAAATTCTTTTCACGTTCAAGTGCATAGATTTGGATGAAAACGGGGTGCTGACAAAAAAAAATGAGTTGCAATTCTTCTATGAAGAGCAGTCGCATCTCATGGAATGTATGGCTTAAGAACCTGATCTTTTGAGGATATTAGCATATCCAAGTTGCAGCCCAACATCATATTTTTTGTTTTTGTTTCTATTTAGTTATTTACCAGAAAATGATTCAAATTAGGCCTTCTCTTTGTAATTTTAGTTTATTTAGTTGCAATATTAACATCACCTTTTTCTTATCACCAAATTTATCCACAACTGAAAATGCCAAAGTAAGTGGATTAATGTATTATTTTAAAAAAGAACAGGCTTTGCAGGTCAAGAGTAACATCTTGCGGTTTTCTGGCTTTGTATGGCCTGAGAATGAGGTAATAATCATTTCATCTATACTAGAATGTTGATGTTATTTTCACTGCCTAAATTAAAAAAAAACCCATAGGTAAGATTTAATTAGTTTCTATTACTGAAGTTGTAGTGATCTATGTTTGTTTTGCAACTTAAAGTTTGTCATCAGGTGTAAAAATGGGGTTCAGTCATGATGGTTTGTGTAGGCCATAAAACCTTTTGCTTTGTTGCTGTTCAAGCACGACAAGTTTTGTACACTTCTTTGAACAGTGCTGCATAGCTAGCAAATTGAAAAAATAATAATGGTGACCCGTGTGGCGAATCATGGAGAGGGGTTACATGTAAGGGCACTATTGACATTTCCATGTGAGGTCAAGAATTTCATTTAGTTATCAAATCATGCACATTGTAAATCTTCATACGTACCATTCCATTATTAACATATAAAAGTTGTTTATGCTATTAATGATTAATCTTATTATCTACAAAGACAACTTTCCTTTCTGAAGTTTTGTTTCGAGTGTTCAACTAATTAGATTTATTGGTTTTGCATAGACAGTCAACTTCCTGATTTAGGGATTGGTGGGACATTGGGATATACTTTTTATTTTCCAGGAAAGGGGATTATTATTATTATTATGTGTGTGTTGTGATCCGATTTGGTCTGGGATTGGACTAAAGATGCTTTGATTTTTGATGGATATAGAAGTGTGAGGTCAGCGATGGTAGAGTAGATCATTGGGTTGAAGTGATTTCAAATAATGGAAAACGTTTCAGCCAAAAGGTCAGTTCCTTGGACTTCACTTATGAATCAATGTTTATCTAATTCTATTTAGCCCTTTTAATATACAAATTCAGAATCATTAATCATCTAAATTTAAATCGAGCGTGTAGGTGTTTGAACTTGAGTTGATTAATTTGCTTGTCATGTTTTCTCTCACCAAGATAAAGAGAAAACTCTAATGGAATTATATGGCTGAATTGTATGTTCTGTGTATATATGATACTGGAGAATGTTGATATTCTTAGCAAAGCGTCTACAGAAGATCTTGGGTCCAGCAATGGAAACTCAGTTGTTACGTATGTCTTATACAAAAGCCTTCTACACTGGAAAGTATTTGAAGCAGAAAGATCTGATGTATTCGATCAGTGTTTGGTTCTGCAGTACAAGTGAGAGATTTTCCATTTAACACAAACATGTTTGTGAAAAATTCAAAACCATTTTTTCTTATTCTTTAATAATTAGTAGATAAAATAATTTTATTAAAATGTTTTATTCATTCGTGGAGGGATCACCAACTGCAAGGGGGTCGTGGTGGTAGGGGAGGAAGGGGGAGGTCTAGGCTTGCCTCGTGTATCCTTTTTTAATTTAATTATTTTTTTTGCTGAGTTTTATTTTCAAGAACCATAAAAGGTCAACTTTGGATTTTAGAATTTAACATGATCTCTATGAAACTAAAATTAAACATGAAATTTTACAATTTTAATTTTGGTATGTTATTAAATTGATATAATCATTAAGGTTTAATTTAAATAAATTATTGTATGTGGGATTTAATGCAGAAAGTTGTCTAATTTGATCTTAACTAGTCAAAGCTAGATCTTTCGAGTTGAAAAATAACTTTTCGTTCTTTTCTTGATGACTCAGGTGAGATCATATCAGAAGACGACTACAGACGGTGGTGGTGGAGATGGAGAATAGAAGACTACGCCGTTAAAGAAACAAGGCAATATGGTGACAAAAAAGAGAAGATTAAGCAATTATCAAGTGAAATCATTGAAGACAATCTTTGAAGTTGATAAACAAATATTGTTTTGTTTAGAATACAAGAAAGATAGTTATGACATTAAAAAACCCGGCCACTGGACGGATATAAAACTAGTTTTAAGTGGCCTGATAACGATTTACATACATACTGACATACACATATATTATTTAACTAATACAATAAATCTGAATACTTATATAAATAAATAATTAAAACTAATATTTTTTTACTCACTAATTATATAATTTATTTAAAACATATACAACTAGTAGAGTACCCGTCCGGTGGCCGGGTGTTTTAACATACTACTATAAAAAAAAATTACCAATTTGTTGAGTTGTGATGATAAAAGTTTTAATTTAGTTTTATATGGTCAGGTGTTTTAACATACTAATATCACAAAACTGACTTTCTTTGCTACTTCAACATATGCTTAATAACCTTTAGATAATCTACCATTAACACGAATAACAAAATCAATATGCATTACTGTCACACCGCTAATGCAGCTACTTGACCACTGAAAAAAGTTAATAGTTTCGGTACCCATGATTTCCATGGCCAAATGGTGTGATGATCAATTCCTCCTGCATTATCATCACAAGCCATAATGAGTGATGCCATGATACTATTTATTTAATTCTCTAATTCTGTTTGTTTAATATTAGATATATGGAAAATTCAGGTCATCTATATTAGAAACCAACTTTCAAAAATACATCTAAACACCTCCTGTATCAATCAACAGGTCAATAGATTGACTAAGCAATTTAACATCAGAAGGATCAATTTATGATGGCTCGCTTAATTTACTTATAAAAGGGTTGACTCGGGTCAGAGTTGAACGGGTGAAATTTTTATAAAAATTAGCTAAAAGGTAAACGGGTCAAAAGTGGATGACACTAAACTTATAACAATAATCATAATAATATACAACCTTTTTGAATAGAAGTGTTTAGGTTGACCCAACCCATACTGAAATTACATGTTTTAACCCATTACCCGAATCGCTTAATTTACTTATAAAAGGGTCGACTCGGCTCAGAGTTGAAAGGTTGAAATTTTTATAAAAATTAGCTAAAAGGTAAACGGGTCAAAAGTGGATGACACTAAATTTATAACAATAATCATAATAATATACAACCTTTTTAAATAGAAGTGTTTAGGTTGACCCAATCCATACTGAAATTACCTGTTTTAACCCATTACCCGAAACCCACCCATTTTGATGGAACCAGACTTACCACCATGCTTGTTTCATTCTTCTCTTCACCATTCACTTCCATTGCATTGTCAGATTTGGATATGCTGAATCTGTAAAATCATCTTCGTCATCATCATCTGTGAAAGAGGCTATCCCAAGTTCATCGTCATTCTCTTCATTTGTTACTTTTGATGCAAATTCTTAACATCCGCCATTCTCGTTTTTTTTTCATTTGACTATATATATTAAGGAATAAAACTGGTTGTGCAGACACTTAAACCTTAGCAACATAATAAAGAAAACATCAATTGCAAGCAAAGCTTACGTGTATCACCTGTAACATAAGAAACATCACAAACGTATTAAACATCACAGTTTAAGTTACCGTGCGTCGCAACTAAAGTTTATTATTTTAAAACCAAACAAAAGTATTACGCCATCAACAACATAATTAAGTTTCCAATAAACATAAGTGCCACAGTAGCAACAACCCAAATGTAACCAAATGCAAGACTAGGAAACGCTTAAAAAAATCTAGTTGCATAGTTGAACCATGAAATTTCTAACCTCCATCTCCTAGATTTTGGTGGGCTTGCAGAACTCTAGGAAAGATCTGTATTACTCTGTCAATATGAATCCAACAACACATGAAAATATTACTTGCATAACTCACCGTCTTCATCAACGATCTGATGTCCAACTAAGCACTGGCTTCTAATCCTTGTTCCACCTGCTGCTTCTTTATAGCACCTAAAAAAGCTTTTGGAAGTGATTTTAATCCGCGAGCCACCAATTTCTCTAAAGATGTATGAATCTTATTGCGATCAGTACAACAAAACCACTCTCCTTTAGGCAGTGCTTGTAATCAAAACCATAAATATATAAACATGGTAAAAATGAATATGAAAAATATTGAACATATGTATGATAAAAAGAATTGTTTGACACACCTTAAGGTTGTCCATTTAATGTTCCTTTAAATAACCAACATGGGACTCTTTCTCATACTGGAATTAAAAAAATAGTTATAATATGCAGGAATTCAGAAGCAGAATAACAATTAAACTGTCACATAGCCATACTATTACAAAAAAAAATGATGACAATAACCAGACTTGCTAAAATCATGTGCCCTGCAACGGAATAAATAAAGTATATAAATATCCAAGCATTTTAGTACCACCAAAATAAACAAAAAAACACCATGCAATTTCAATTGTTGCACTAAAAAAAAAGAAGCATATGCTTACCTGCTTAAAAATTATGTAACCCAGAGAAAAATCACTCATCATGAACAGAAAAGGAGCAACCAAAGACCAACAAAAAAACAGCCAAATCATGACCAAAGATATTGTAATATAAGGAAGATCAGCAGTAAACCAGATAAACTCATTCACCATCGGCAGAAAAAACATAAGAATTGCAAGAGAAGAAAATAAGACTGTACATGTAGCATCAAACCCATAATAATCAGCAACAACAAAAATACTATAAGGGTTAATTAGTTTTCAAAAAATCATATATTGTGGTTCCATCACAAACAAACCATTGGTATTTAAAAATAAAAGATAAAAGAAATTAGAGATGTAAAAAGAAAGGGTAAAAGAGAAGAAGACCTGCTTGTAAGTCATATTTGTAGGCGGATCATGATGTGGTTCGACCAATGCAATCCGATCACTCAGCTGAGGATTCATTATATTTAAAATTACCTAATTTAAAAGATATGAGAATCATGCAAAAATAAAATAAAATATAACTTAAGTAAAAAACTCAAAGTCACGTACAGATGTAGAATTGCTCCGGAGCTTGAAGCTGGGGGGGGGGGGGGGGGAGAAAGCTGAAATGTTTCAATTGTCTCTGCAAAATTAACAAAATCAACTCTCACTTCTACAAACCTTGATGTTTAACCAGTTCATAAAAAGGTTCTGCCCAGGTGCAACTTCCATCAACAATTGGAGATCTAAACATCCATCAATACCTGGGTAATGAGAAAATTAACAACATAGATTAGGGCTAATACGATTTAGGGCAGAAACAATTTGGGAAGGAAAAAATTACCTTCAACACTTCCATCAAGTGATCAACACATTCGAGTCTTCAATTAGAAGTGAATTAGATTTCAGAAGTTTATTTGAGGCTTCAACCAAGTGAGCAGCAAGCTGAATTACAGAATAAATTACCTTCAAGACTTCAAATTAGTAAAAGTTAAGACAACCATATAATTGCAATATACAAATTAATAAAAGTCAGCTAAATAAGAAAATGGTCAACATGTCAAGTTCCCCAAAGCGTATCTTGTAATGTATACAGCCTACTAAATCATATTACTGTAATCATATAGTTTGTAATAACATGTAACACACAAACTGTTTATAGCTTTCTAATTTTAAACCGAACACGCCTTCGAAGCCCACATTGCATACATTCATCAGAAATCATATTCATTATAAGAAACTTATAACATTAGAATTAAAGTTTAATGCTTCCTCTTCATCCGATTAATCTGAAACAATATGATACTTAACCCAACTTAGTATGACCCATAGATAATCAATTCACATAAATTATAAGGAATCATAATCAAGAGGCTTGAGAAAGTGAGACCAAGAGAAATCATACTTGTACTGTAGAAGAACAACTGCAGGCTGCTCAAAAATCTTCCAAGCTTTCCTCAAAAATCAAAATTCATACGTTTAGCAAAATTATGGAGAGAGAAAAAACACAACCTAATTTTCATATATCTTACATATTGCAGAAGCCCTTGTTTCAACTGGAACTTGTTTGGTAGAAGCCGACGATAGTGGCTATTGCAGGTTGAGAGGAGGCACAATAAGAATTGAGGTATTCAATGGCAGAATCGATGCCACCGAACTGCAATAGCCGTCTGATTTGGAGAATCAGCAGGCGATACCGATAAGATGAAGAAGACGGAGAAGTAAGAGGATACGATTCTTCGATTGGGTTTCGGATTTGACAAATTCAATAACCAACGCATCTAGTGCTTCCCAATTTACAGGCGAAGGCGAAGGCGATGGTGATTGCACTGGATACTCGATGAATCCGTGCTAGCTCCATTTGATTTTTTGAGAGAGACGATCCGTGTATGAGAGAGAGAGAGAGAATGGGGGAGTATATGTATGAGATGCAGGGGACGCCATCGGTTCCATGGAATGAGGGACGTGTGTAATCAGAGTGATGAGGGACGATCCGTGTGATAAACTTCAAATAATTCTTTAACCGCCAAAAAATTGTATTTTAAATGGTCAGAATGTTCTAAAATGACAGTTATTTGTATTTTAAATGGTTGAGATTGAGTTTCAAAAAATAAAATGGCGGTTGACTCTTCTCGATCTATATATTAATAATTGCTCATAAGCATACGTCCTAGTGTCTTTGTATGCTTTGTATGATTTTTGCCATTTGTACAATAACCGGATATATTACAAAAGAACTTATTTTGAAAGTTAATTTTACTATTTTATAAACTAGATTTTAATCAATTTTGTTAATAACTTATTAACTGGGTTAATATAAAATACCTAACTAAATGTTCAAATAAAACAAATTTATTTTTATAAATTGATTTTTCGTTCGTTTACACGTATTAGTTTTTATAAAAAAAAACGCAGAAAAACATAATGGAAGATCGATTTAGTTGATAACAAAGGTTTGGAAACATAGAATAGGAATTTAACATAGGGACCATGAGATTTGAACGATATTATGTCAAGGCCGGCATGGTTACAAAGGTTGTTCGCATTAACTTAGAAATGGACAACAATGATGGCGGTGGAGGTTGGTAGGTCGATGATCCCCACCATTTTCCTCTTTACATATGAAGGGTGGCACATATCAAGTGAATTACCTTTTTTTGACAGATCACAAGAAAGTTGCAAATCCAAGCAAATTGGTACTGCTCATAGATGGTAGGTATTCAATGACACAAGAAGATAACTTTGCACATGTCCCTCCATTCTCTCTTAATTCGAGCACCTAACATAAGCTCCAACCTGCTAATGCTGTACAAACAAACAAACGTACCCAGTATAATTTCAGCTCACTCATAGCAACCTGCTAATGCTATAAGAAAACAAAAAACAATTTCAAAACCAAGGGGATCAATTATGATACAAACTTCATGAGATGAGTCGTGTGTCACAAACAGGCGTCAAGAGTGACTAACTACTAGAGTTTACATCCGATCCCCCTATCAATACGAAAAAGTAAAGAGAATTTGGTTTGAAGACGATACGATAAAAACAAGAACCCCTAATTATTCGGTCTTAATTAGACATTCAAGCAACCACAAGGCAAAACACATGAGAAATTAACATAGAAACCCTAGCTAGCTATTTATATCTTAGCCCTTTCATTTTTCTTAATAAGGCGAAACACCAACTTTGGCAGTGGTTAAAAATCCATCTTTCATGAGCAGATCCTCCCCTTCCTGCATAAATCAAACAGAAAGATTTGTTAAGGACAAAAAGTTTACACATTTTCTCACTAAAAAAAATGAAAACAGAAACATAAGCACATGATGATGGATAAGAAAAAAACAGTTAACGTAGGACCAAGGTAGATGTGTTTGAGAAGCAGTTGGTAAAGGCATTGTACAAAAGGATTACCTGTTGGCACACATTGGGTTTCTTCACTGGTTGATCAGGCATGAGTCCGAAGTGGATGTGAGGAAAATGGGCCCACTTACAAAACAGATTATAAAATAAAAAAAGAATTAGATAAAAAGGAAACCCTAGTTCAAAAGAAATTAACCCTAGGTAGATGTTTATTTGGATTTAGGCCAGAAAATCAAGATTATTTAATCTCACATTTTTTGCTGCTGCACTGAAGGCCTCTCTGTGACTGATATCAGGGTTTCCTGCTTTGATACGTTGGATCTCTTCCCTGCAATTTTCATAAGTTTAAATTAAAAAAATTAATAAATAAATAAAAAATTGCTTCTTCAGACATATGCAGCTATGCTGTATAGTTTATTTAATTAGTTATTCGAAAAGTTTTTTGTTCTGAAAAAGCTTCATCTGTATTTATAATTTGTTTGTTCGAAAAGTTGTTTGTTCAGAAACAGTGATCTTCAACGCTCAATAAAAAATCTTCAATTTATTTATTTTTTATGAACGGCAAAAATCTTCAATCCTTTCGCTTCAAAGGTACCCTAAACTTTAATTTATAATTAGTCCAAAAACTATTTTGTTCTCATATATTATATGGTTAACATTTATATGTTTAATGTTGGTTAAAACATAATACACATTTCTATCACGTTAAATTAAAGTGCCTCACTAATTAAATTGTCACACGTATAAGGGGGAGTAAATAGCTAGAAGCTCACAATTCGGAACCATTTCCACAGTTCAAGAAATTCATTCAATAAATTGTACCATGTATTTAAAACAATACATTTTTAACTTAAAAATTCAAAATTAAATATTTGACGTTTGATTTTGTTTTTAATTACATTTCGAAGTACATGTGATTAAAATTTTTAAATTAAAAATTATTTTAGTACGTTCATCTTATGTTCTTTCATCACAAATGTTCATATTATATTCTTTCATTTTCTTTTCAAAATCAAGAGTTTTTACTGTGCATAAACTGAAAACAAAAATCATTTAATTGGCTGCTAGCATATAGATCATGTTCAATCAAATATCATTAGCTTAATTAAACCTTTCTAATTAAAGGAACTCCATTTGAAAATTAATGTTGAAACTATTTCAGTTGGAATCGGTACCCAAATATTCCCTTAATTAATTATATGTTGTACACTAGTAACTTATATTTTCATGTGTAAAATATTTTCTCACAAGTATATATTTTATTTGTTAAAAGTTAAAAGTACTTACTTGATGAACCTGTTGTAAGCAGAAGGCACTCTTTGGCGCTTCTCTGGAGCTGCAAATAGAAGACAAATAAAGCGACAAAGTAAACAGACATTACATTAAAATCGTTTCACTGCTGACTATATTGTAGACTATCTTCTCTCTCTCTCTCTCTCTTCAATTCTCTCCTCTCTCTCTCCCATCATAACATCATCATTATCTTTATCTTTTTATCAAACAATTCTAACCAAAGATACATACACTTTCTGATTTTGATACACATGCAAAAGAAAAGTGAAAACCCAAGAAAAAGGACAGAAATGTTAGGTCAATAAACAAAGATTTGATGCAAGAAAATTAAAAAAAGGAACAAAATATTGTAAAAGATCACGACGTCATGTTTTTTAGGAAGATCATGAGTGTGTTTATGTGTTAGTGTGAGGGATAAAACATGTGAGCTTTTATTAACTATAGCTGCAGTTTGGAGCAATATTAGGGTTTCTTCAATCAGCAGTAACTGCTGAAGTAAAGTTGCCTTTTTGGTTGTACAAATTAAAATTTTCGGAAACAATAAAGCAGAAGAGGGAAAGGCATGAAATAAAATCTAAAGAAAGAGATTCTTTCTTCATACCAAATTAAACCATGAGTTTTAAGATCCAATTTGAGAGTAAAACTCTTGAAAGTACAAACACTGTAATATTTTGGAAATCTTGCTTCATTTTATCAAAACTACTCCAGATTATAACCCTTAATCAAAATAAAGAATATACATTTTTCTATCTTCTTGGTAAGACTTAATATATAGTTAGTGGAACAAAAAAGAACTTGAAGTGAAAGAACAAAAGGACTGATATATCTTACGTCTGTTCGCCACCAGAGGTTTTGGAAGCTCGTCAACGCGGACGGGTGCGAAAGGCTCATTTGGAATTGGTTGATTGATAAACAAGTTAGATGGGGTGTTTCTCATCTCCTCCTGAAATGTTTTTAAATTTCAAATAATTATGTATACATTTTAGAGAATTAGGTTTAGATGATCACTATGTACAGTTTTAATCAACCCATAAATGCAAAGGGGAAATTGAAAGCAAGCCTCAAGATCCCAAGAGAGAAAATAGTTGAGAAAAAAAAACCATAATCATGTGTCATACATTAGAGAACTAGAGGGAAACAAATTAAGGCAAAAACCACAAAATAAAAGATAAAAATTTAAACTACAAAACCCTAACCCTAGATATAATTTTTTCAAGAAAAAAGATCTTGAGCAGAAATCAGAGGGTAGTCCATATTGTTTTAGCAACTATTTAAGTTAATTTATACCATAATGTTTTGAGGAGAGAAGAAATTATGGCCAAGATGGAACTGATTAGCAGCGGTGTTGGCGGCGATAGCAGCGGCCGAAGCCGGAAAGAGGAGAGCACGCATGTTAACGTACAAGAGTTCACTGCAGTGCCCACATCTAACAGTAACAGTGTTGAACAAACTGTTGCAAGGAACACTCACCTACAACACCAACAAAAAAATCATGAACAATTTTCTTCTTTTAATTTTTCAGGTATATATATATATATATAACCAGTGGAAAAATCATTAAGATTTGAAATAAAGATATTCATAAAGATCAATTATTTTAAAGTATTTGAGAGTTTTCATGCCATAATCCATAAGATTTAGGTATGCATCAAGAAAATAGGTAATAATCAAAGATTGTGAGACTTGAACAGGAGATGTATAAATATATATTAGATAATGATGATGCTGCTTTGTACCGCGAGGACAGTGTCACAGAAGTTGCATTGGAGATAACATAGCTGCTCGGAGGGAGGAGAGAGGTGGTGGTGGTGGTGGTCCGGTGGAAAAGCAGCTGAAGATGACATGTTTTGCTTCACTTTTGCCCTTTCTACTCTTTCTCTCTCTCCTGTTTGATTCTCTCTAGCAGTTTGATTTGATTGATAGATAAGATTGACTGAAACAATGTGTATGGATTGATTGATGGACAGATTAACCACCTTTGGGATCTGACCTCCTTGTGTCTATGTGTGTGCGTCCCCAAAGACAAGAGAGAAGGAGTTGCAAACGAGAATGTGAGAGAAAAGAGAATTAGAGAGAGACCCACTATATAGGATAACACTTGGATTATTCAAACCCCACTATTGTTTCTCCTTGTTTTTTCCTTAATATATTATTATTGTTTTTTTGTTGTTTACGACTCATGAATCATTGTATAATTATTGTTATTTTTCTTTCAAGTTATATGTTACTTTGCCTCTTGTACTTTCATTGTTCATCTTCATTACCTATAATATCCATAGACAAAATGAAATATATGAAATTTGTAATTAAACTATATATGACTATGATGAAGAAATCATTAAACACCATCTAACATACATCATACACGTACATGTATTAGACTATCAAATACTTAGTTTAGAGGCGTTTAAACATAATTTTCATTACCTTCCGTTTCACTCCCACTCGACGCGATGGATCTGCATGTGAGGGATCTTCACGCGACGGATCTGGAGATAGACAACACCCCGTCACTCACCTAGCGGTGCCGTTCGGTTTGGGCATCGAGAGGCATTCTATGACGCTCTCCCGATGGGCGGTCCATCTGGGGTTTTACATGACGGCGGAGACGCATGACCCACGGTTTTACATGGATGAGGTGGGGTCAGAGCCAGTTTCGCTTGCGGCATGGTGGCCGACGATTAGCGATCACCCCTAGGAGGGGCTCCACCATCCCGATGAGCTATATTAGAGTCAACGGATATCTGCATCGTTGCGTTGCGTAGACGATTGCTGGGCATGTGGCTAGCCAGGAGCAGGTGACGCTTACTTACGTTTTCTTTTTGCGAGCTTCGTTTACACCCACAGGGCTAACCTTGCTTATTGTATGGTGTTTTACTTCGTTGGCCTTCATCGGGGAAGGGATGATATTTATTTACTTAAATTTTCATTAATTGTTGTTTATTTATCTACTAACGATCTCGTTTTTCAGCTTGACAGCCCCATCACCTGCGGCGCTTACGTGGACGTCCTTGCTCATAGTCTAGGTGTTTATACGAATCGGATTCTATCGAGACACACTGTGGAGGTCCCGCAGAGCCGTATGGGTCGCTCGACGGTGATAGGCAAGGGGATTGCCTTTGATGTTGGTGGCAGTCTCCGTTGGTCTTTAGATAGAGGACAAACCATCTGGCGCCTGCCGGTACCGGGAGAGCCTGCGGTGCAGCAGCAAGACGCACATCCCTTCCGCCACCGCCGCCTCGAACTCTTGTCAGACCAGTCTCGCGTCGGCTGACTTAATGCGGGAGTCGCTTCATCTGCCCCAAGAGACGCATGCTATGATGTGGTGGACGGTCCATGTCCTTTAGGATTGGGCCAGGACACAGGGGATTCCCTTCCCTGATTTTCCCCCTCTACGGTTATACGATGCTACAGACGAGCCTCCGTCGGACAGGCATACGCCGCCATAGTTCTATTTTATTTATCTTTTGATGTACAAACTGAACATTTTGATGTATATATCTGTCTTTTTGTTTATCGTTTTGATGTTTAATGATTGGTTTGATGTTTAATTAGTTGTTTATCGTATATAGTCATGGTCAACGATCAATAGAATCCACTATTATTAAAGCATAGAATATAGGTTTTCATTAAACACTAAAGTTTTACTTCAAGATCTATAGAAAACTCATAAAAGATAAGTATTGATTTGACTTTATATGGTAACTTTTGCAATGCAGATGGTCAAACAATTGAAATCATGTAGGATTCTTGTCAATTTCATGTGTATTTCATCAAATCATAATCAGTGATAAGTAAAATCCACTATTGTTACAGTAGAGAATATAAGGTTTTTATCAAACACGAAAGCTTTACATAATGATCTAAAGAAAACTAATAAAAGATGGAAAGATAATAACGCATGATGACATCAGAAAAGGTATCAGAAAAAAGCAGACCACACCACTAGAAAAAATAAGGATTGATTTGACTTTATATAATAATTTTTGCAATATAGATGGTCAAACAATTAAAACAATGTTGGATTCTGGTCAATTTCATATGCATTTCATCAAACACGAAAGTTTGTCAAACATAAAAGTTTCATCAAACAAGAAAGTTTTAATCAAACACAAATTAGTACAAAAATACTACATTGTATGCATCACATATAATTTATCGGCCATAAAACGTCTGTATCTCAGACAAGCAACTTGTAGATTTACTTTTTGCCACACCAATGGCATGTTTTGAACTGGCCTACACAATAACATACAAATTACCACCCTTGAATCTCGACCAGTATGACAATAATTATGAGGCCACACACTTTCCCCGGACACTAGTAATTCAAGTATCTCTTATTGGACATAGTGTTAGCAATATGGTATATATTGAAGAAACCAAATAAAGTAAGACTCAAATTGCACAACAATTGGGTAAACATAACGATGAATGTACGATTCATCACTGCAAGTATTTGGGCGACATTCATACGGAAAAAAATATATGAATTTGTAGTGTCTGCATACAAATCTGGAAAAGATCGTCATCAAATATCTGTAAATATACCTACAAAGACCGAAAAACAAATATTTTTGGTTAAGAAAAAAAAATTAAAACTAACACAACTTTACTGTATTAACCTCCCACAATGGAGGATATAGATCGCTCCTCCCATCGTCATATTCGTTGGCATCAAGTGATCCTTCAAATATTAGGTTGAAATACTGAGACAGGAGAATCGTCCAATGATCCGGGCCCGACAACTCCTAAGTTCTTCGTATTTCATCTAACTGTCATGCCGTAAGTCTGTTTGTTCAAGCCCGAACATGCTGTAAAATAAAGTAACAATTGGCCATATATATTTTAATATGACATGTATATGTTTTAAAAACTTACAGTTGACCCTATATAACCACTTCCACGAAACTTAGAAGGGTACTCCAAAATTCTCCATCAAGTGACGTAAGGCTTATACAAGAGACCCTACAAAATGAGGTGTCTCCGTTGTACATGAACTCGACAACATTTCAAGACCATTTTTGACCAGTCTGAAAATAATGGTTATTTACTAGTGTCGGAATGTTGTCACCCATGACAGGTGCATTAGAAGATGACCCACGTTCTGATGCCTTCCGTTTCTTCTTCTTCTTCTTCTTCTTTCGTTTCTCTTGTTTTTTCCTTTAGACGACATCTTAATTTTGCTTAGTGGAATGTTGATGCATTGTAAACAGAAGAATTGAACGATAAATGAATTAACTTATAACGGTATATACAGTAATATTTGACGGGATCTTACCTCTCGTCAAATAATTGGCACGTATAACAAGGAATATTACATCGCATCAAATAATTCAAAAACAAAATAAAATTTAAAAAGTTATAAAGAATACAGGTCGTATACACCCATATGACCCATATGGGCCTAACCCGTATCGCTCCATACTGCCCCTTTATAGAGCAGGATGTGATTGATGTGATTTCATTCGAATTCGTATGGTGCAATACAACCGGTATACGACGTAATGATTTGTGTGTCCAAATAACACATGTGTGTACATATATCATTACCCCTTTTCTATCTCAATCTACTACAAAAGAAAAAAGAAATTAAAAATCCTGAATGGCCTCCACCCCAACTCCATCTAAACGATGTCCCAAAAGTACCCTACGGATGCTAGGCTCCAATGAGGAAGTCCGTCCCACCCCCACGGACCTCACATCACCGTCACAACGCCCAAAAACGCCTCATTAAGGGTGTCCTAAATAACACCATGATGCAATCTTGAAGATGGAACACCCACAATAGTTGCGGAGCAATGATCTTTTTCCTATGAGGTCACTGTTTTTCGGTGCTCGGATTTCAAGTAATCTGACATTAGAATTTTTGGTTTACGTTTGGTTGATCACATAATAAAATGGCATACCATATTAAAAAAAAAATCATCTTAATTAGAAAACACAAGTTTTGAGTGTTTCGTTTTTAACGACACTTTTTTATTTGACCCATTTGATATGGTTGAAATAAAACACAATCCAAATAAAGTTATTTATAAGTAAATGATCGAAATTAAGTACTAATAAAAGCTGAAACAATTACAAAAGAAATAAAAAAAACATCCAAAAATAAGAAACGATTACAAAAGAAATAAAAATAGCTCCATCCCATAGAAAAGAAATAGAAAACCCCATCATATAAGAAAGAAAAAAAGGAGAGTTATATTCAAGAATCCAACTTTGGTTTCTTCAATAAACAATCAAAATGCTTACCAATCCACTAACCATCTACATCCCTGTTTTATTTTATCATTTAAATTATTTATGGGGTCATTATCAAAAGCCACCTATGCAAGTAAACGATGAGGTCACTTGACCCCAATAAACATGGGTTATCCCCACCCCTGTAATCACAATGATAAACGTGATGAGAATTGTTAAGTTCCATATCACTTAGTGCATGGCCTTGATTGTTTCCCTACTTTTCAAGGCACTCCGGTTCACAACTTCAAAATTCCAAATATATATATATATATCTAGCACTCTTTGGTTTAAGCCACACCATACCAATAAGGTGATCCAAAAATCTTTTGATTTATCATATGAAATAGACATGCGACCAATTATCTCAAGAAGCTCATTACACATGAAACATAACACTGTATGAATGTCAATTTCTTGATTTCCTAAATTAACTATTTTCACCTTAGACCGGACGTAGTGGGGGCGTTAACCCCCCCCCCCCTAATCTACTTGGCATGGAATTGGGGCATGAACATCGCCCCCATGGGGGCGTGAACACCGGCGTGGGGCGCTGCCCGTGAGTAGATTCACGCTGCGTGGGGCGCTCTGTATGTGTGTGTTATGTATATATGTGTGGGGGATAATGAAACCACTACGCACCTTAATGATTTGAATTAATTATTGCCCCATGTTGATTTGGCGGTGACGTGGCGTGCGCAAATGTGAAACCACTACAGATGGCCTTATAGGGGATGAGTTTGTTCCAACGTGTCTCGACACATGAGGATTAATGGAAGAATGATTTATCCATGGGCGGAACATTTAAGGGGCCAGAGGGGGCCCAACCCCCCTTCATTTTTTGCTCAAAAGTATTGATTTCGACCCAATAAGTCTATTTCATATTAGCTATAGTGTTTGAGCCCCTTCTAATCAAGACTAAAAGCCCAAATATGTTTATTTAATATTAGTTATTTGGTGAAAAAAATTTGTCATTTTTATGTGTAATGTTTTCGGCCCTTACAATTTAACTGTTCAAGTTCCGCCACTGAATTTATCAATGTACGATATCTAGACTGTGAGTAGAATTTTAGTGATTATATTTATTTGCTAAGGTTGTGTAAGTGTCAAAACACCATAAAAAATCATTATATATCTAATTAAAACTGGATGTCTTTGAATAATACTCTCCCAATAAGGTACTGCCACGTGGTATCCAGTAATCAATATTTTTTTATTTTTTCCGTACTTCTTATTAAATAAATTGTAGGCTGTGTGCAACATAAACAAATGAATGGTTGGTGCAGTAGCTGTTACGTCTGCCTCCAAGCCAAGCCACCCAGGTTCGAGAACCGCTTCCTCTTCTTCCCTCCAAACCAAGCCACCCATGTTCATTTTTTTCGTTCTTTATTTAATTTAATTCTTTATGTTTTAGTTTATTTTAATTTTTTAATTTCTTTGTTATTATTTAGTTGAAATATTTTTTACTAAAGTAGTTTTTTTAATTGTTTAATATTTTAGTTAATAATAATATGTAAAAAAAAATTAAATGCTAAATCTTGGTACGCATTGTTTTACACGTTTTATCTTTTAGTTAGACCACTTTTTATTATTATTGAAAATGCTTAGTCTATATTGGCCACGGTTTTGTAAGTAAATTATTTTTTTAGTATACACTTTTGTAAATAATTTTTTTTTTCATGAAACGTTTTTCCTACGGCATTGCACAGGTAGGTAAACCTGCTAGTTTATATATAAAACACATACTGAGAGTAGAGACAACACACTAAGGCTAAGGGGAGTACTCACATTTTCGACACCTCCACACCCCTCCATGCAAGAGCCACATCAGATTCCACATATTTTTCACACCCCTCCACATTTGAGGGAAATTGTTTCATATTTTCACACCATCACGTCATTTTGTTTTTCTAATTTAATTTAATATTAATTTGTTTTAATAATTAATATAAAAGAATTAATAAATTAAAAGGAAAATAATAATTTTTGATTAATAACTAAAAAAATACATTAATAATAAAAAAAGGAAATAATAAAAATACATAAAAACTTAATAATAAAACTAGACTTTAATTGTTGCCCGAATAAAGATGAAGCACCAAATCATGACGAAGATTGTTGTGTATCTCAATGTTGCGTTTATATTGTTCGTTTACACTTTGTTGGGCCTCGCTAACTTCCTGTAATCCAATTGTCTCTTCAAATTCTTCTTCATTGAACTCTCAAATTGCCCGACCTTCATCCTCAATGATCATGTTATTTAGGATGATGCAAGTGTACATTACACGCCGTATTCTTTCGAGCTTCCGTGCACGTGCTGGGTTTTTCACTATATAAAAATTTTGTTTTAGTACACCAAAAGCACGTTCAATATCTTTTCTCGCCGATTCTTGTCGGCGTTTGAAATATTTTATAGGTTCATCTTCAGGCCATGAAAACGCTTTCACAATAAGTAGCCCATTCGGGATAAATGCCATCAACGAGGTAATAGCCGTGCTTGTATCTTGTACCTCTAAGCTCAAAAGAACTATCGGGTGTCGTTCCGTTAACCATGGTGTCGAATAGTGGGGATTGGTTAAGCACATTTATATCGTTGTTTGAACCCGCAAATACAAAGAAAGCATGCCAAAACCATATATCTTGTGATCCGACCGCCTCGAGCATAATTGTTGGAGCCAGATGGTCACCTCGCATATATTGCCCTCGTCATGCATTTGGGCAATTACTCCACTCCCAATGCATACAATCTAGGCTATCAAGCATGCCGGGTAGCCCATGCACCTCCTCGTGATGTTTGTATATTTGTTGAATGTCGCTTGGAGTCGGTTTACGTAAATAACTTGGCCCGTAGATGTTAATTACACATTTACAAAATTTGTATAAACAAACCCGTGCCATTTTTTTTGGCGATCTTTATATTTTCATCTAATTGGTCGGAGCCGGATCCGTATGCCAATTGACGCATAGCTACAAATTTTGACCGGAGATGGTAAAAATATGTTTGATATTGGTTATATTTATAGTATAAAATATATTTAAAAATTTAATTTTTTTTAAATTTTGACCGTTTGAGAGGGTTGGCCCCACCCCCAACGGCTACAAATCCGCTTCACGCCGGTGGAAATATCCACGAGCCCCCTCCACAAATGTGGACCACGCGCAGGGGGCGCGGTGTTCCACGGTTCCATGCCAGCCAGCTCACCTCCACGCCTAGCTTCACGACGGTAGTCCCCTCGTCCTAAAGAGATCAATTCATTGGCTTTCCGGTTACTCCTTAAATTTCTCCCCCGTGATTAGAAATCGGAGCTTCCTAAATGTTTGATATTGTGGAAATCCCTCTTTGAGGGTTAAACATTGCATTCACCAGTATTTATAATTACAGAGTACATGGATTAGGGTAACATAATTACACAAACCACCCTATACTAATAAATATTATAAAATAACAGAAGGCTTATTACTTTTATCTAACATACCCCCCGCAGTCTCAACGGAGGGATCTCGAACGTTAAGACTGTCTCGAAAATCCATAAACAGCTGTGATGGTAAGCTTTTGGTGAAGATATATGCAAACTGGTGAGCTGAGGGAACATGTAGCACACACACACTTTACCAATGGCAACACCTTCCCATAAAAAGTGTATATCTAATTCCACATGTTTGGTGCGTTGGTGCTTTACAGGGTTAGCCGCTAAATATGCGGCGCTAACATTATCACAGAACACAAGAGTGGCCCGAGACACTTGACAATGTAACTCAAGAAGGAGATTACGAATCCAAGATGCTTCAGCAACAACATTGGTAACACCACGATATTCAGCTTCAACACTCGATCTCAACACGACATGCTGACGCTTTGAAGACCAAGAGACAAGACTGTCACCCAGAAAGACACAGAAACCAGATGTCGACTGACGAGTATCAGGACATCCCCCCTAGTCGGCATTGGTGTAAGTAACCAAACGATCTATAGAAGAGGGACGAATATGAAGTCCCGAAGAAAGGGTACCCTGTAGGTAACGTAAGATGCGTTTAAAGGCATGGAGACACGGTTCACGAGGGTCATGCATGAAAAGGCACACCTAATGAACGGCAAAGGTGATATCAGGACGAGTGAGGGTCAGCTATTATAGGGCACCAACCAAACTGCGATAGAGAGTAGGGTCAGCAACCGGTTTTCCATGCATAGAGAGTTTGGCCTTGGTGTCGGCCGGAGTACTGCAAGGATTGCAGGATTGCATGTCTGCGCGCACAAGAATATCCTTGGCGAAGGTAGTTTGAGAGAGAAATAAACCAGACGGAGAACGCGTGGCCATGATGCCGAGAAAGAAAGAAAGTGGACCAAGGTCAGTCATGGCAAACTCAGCAGATAGCCGACTGGTGACATGGGAAATCAGAGACGGGGACGAAGCATTGAGAATGATGTCATCCACGTACAGAAGGAGGTAAATGATCTCGCCCCCACGACGAAAGGTGAAGAGGGAGGAATCAGATTTGCTGCTTACAAAACCTAGAGATGTAATGTAGACAGCAAAACGATGATACCAGGTTCGAGGAGCCTGTTTAAGGCCATAAAGAGCTTTGCGAAGCCGGCAGACATGGTTAGGACGAGTGTGATCAATATAGCCAGGTGGTTGCTTCATATAGACAAGCTCGGTCAGATCGCCATTAAGGAAAGCGTTCTTGACATCCAACTGATGGATTGGCCAGTGGTGGGAGATAGCAATGGAAAGAACGGTACGAATGGTGGCCGGTTTGACAACCGGGCTGAAAGTTTCATCAAAGTCAAGACCAGGTTGTTGGGAGAACCTTGTGCAACGAGGCGAGACTTGTACCGTTGTAGGTTTCCATGACTGGCGAATTTGTGTCGATAAAGCCATCGACATCCGACAATGTTTGCGCCAGAGGGGCGAGGAACGAGATCCCAAGTGCCATTAGATATGATGGCAGATATTTCAGAATCCATGGCAGATTTCCAATTAGGATCGCACATGGCTTGAGCAGTGGTTTTTGGGAGAGGAGAAACGACTTAGATAGTGGAGAGATTTAGAATTTGACGTGGTTTAAGAAAACCGGTCTGGGAGCGAGTGACCATGTGGTGAGTAGAGGCAGGTTCCACAGTCGTCTAAGTGGAAGGCTGAAAGGGTTGGCAAGCGAAAGTATTTGGAGAGGGAGAGTGATCTGACGAGTGAGCGGCTGGAGATGCGGAAGCAGGGTCAGAGGTAGGAGAAGTTACTAATGGTGAGGTATTGGGGAGTGTCTGAGGCTCCTGGATGGGAACACCAGGAGTGGAGGGGAGATCAGTGGCAACCATAAATGGTGGCATAGGCTGATCATCAGACGACTCAAAAGGAGAGTAGTCGGAGAGAGGAGGTGCCGGGTGAAACGAGGCATGGGGGAAGTGAGTCTCATCAAAGGTGACACGACGATAGGTGATGACCTACTGAGTGATAAGATCCATGCAGCGATAACCACGATGATCCGAAGAAGGACCGAGGTGAACGCAAGAGGTAGACTTATGAGCAAGTTTGTGAGGAGCAGTAGAAGAAAGGTTCGGGTAGCAGAGACACCCAAACACCCGAAGGTGAAGAAATGAAGGAAAGAAACCAAATATAATCTCAAAAAGAGATCTGTAGGAGAGGGTGGAAGTAGGAAGAATATTGAAGATGTGAATAGCCATGTGAAGGGCTTCAACCCAAAAAGATGAAGGCATTCGTGCCTGAAAAAGAAGAGTGCGAATGTCATTGTTAATTGTGCGAATGGAACGTTCAACTTTATCGTTCTGTTGGGACGTGTAAGGACAGGAGAAACGGAATTGGATGCCATGTGTGTGAAAAAAATCATGAAATGAACGATTGTTGTATTCTTGACCATTGTCACATTGTAGCGCTTGGATGTCTGTTTTAAATTGATTAACCACATAAGCACGAAACCGAAGGAAACATGTAAACACCTCAGACTTGGTACGCAAGGAAAAAACCCATAAAAAATATGAAAAATCATCCAAAAATAAGACATAATATTTATAACCACACATACTAGAAACCGGAGAAGTCCAAACATCCGAATGCACAATTTCAAACAAACGCGTAGTTTTAGAATTAGAAGTAGAGAAAGGTAAACGACAGTGTTTGCCTAATTGACAAGAATGACAAAAAGGTAACACAGTACTAGTACATGGAATAAGTTTCCGAGATAATAAATAATTAAAAGTAGAAATGCCAAGATGCCCGAGTCGACGATGCCACGTTTCGAAGGATACGGCAGCAAGTGACTGAGCAGGAGGAGCAGGACGAGATGGAAGAACAGGATAGAGATCACCAGTGCTGTCACATCGGTGGAGAAAGGTACCTGTTTTAAAATCCTTCACAGTAAAACCAAAAGGATCAAATCAAACAGACACCCAATTATCAATAGAGAAACGACGGACAGAGATAAGATTTTTAACCATTTTGTCAGATATTAAAATATTGTTTAGGGAGAACTTGTTACGTGAAAATGGGAAAGAACCAGTACCGATATGCGTAACCGATAGGAAAGCACCATTACCAACCATTATAGACTTTGGAGTATTACAAATTGCAAGGGAATTTAAGTTACCTTGATTAAACTGCATGTGATTACTAGCTCCGGTGTCCATGTAGTAGTTGTTATCCTGAGCAGGTGGCTGTAGAGACATGGCACTGAAAACTGAAGCAAGATCAGTGGGCTGGGACTGCTGAGAAGTGAGTGAACCATAGCCTGCAAACTGAGACCTAAGAGGAACATCAACATAAGGAGATGTCGGTGGAGGACCTAGAAGAGAAGGCTGTGGGGCCCTCGGCATCTGAGAGATCATCTGTTGTGGTGACTGAAACTGCGGCTGTAACACGTAAGGAGGTGACTGTGGTGCTGCTGGAGACTGAAACTGCATGTGTTGCGGCTGCAGTCCAGATGCATAATAAGCAGCGGATGGAGAGTGGAACTGATGAATTGAGTGATTTGGCATAAACTGCTGAGGGGACTGCTGCATATGAGAATATCCACCTGAATTACCTGCAAGAGACTTAGACAAACTAGAATCGTTAGTAGCATTGCCCCCCGGAAGCCCCACGTCCCTGTGATCAGTTTTTATTATTCCGACCCTTCCCTTTATAATTGGTGCTATGACCTACTTGGTTTGAGTAAAGGGCAGTGGTAGTGTTTTGTAAACCATCATTAATGGGTTGAGAAAGACCTTCACGGGACTCATGATGAAGGAGCATGTTTTTGGTTTCTAATAAAGTGGGAAAGGGTGTTTGTTGGTACTGACATCGACAATGGAGGTGTACTCAGGTGATGGTAGTTGTCTAAGGATTTGCATGACAAGTTCCTGGTCAGTGATGGGTGAGTCGACATCAGCAAGGGAATAGGCTAAATTTTTAAGATGGTGACAAAACAGGGTAATGGACATGGTTCCTTTTTTTTGTGTTACGAAAGGTATCCTGTAGTTGAAGCATGCGAGACATTTTGTTGTTTAGAAAAAAACTCAGAGATGGTGTCCTATAAGGTTTTAGCAGTACAATTATCAGCAGCTATGATTTGTAAAAGATCCGGATCACAAGTATTATAAAACCAGCTTTTTATTTTTGCATCTATAGAAAACCAATCAACATCGTTGTCATCTACGGGAATACTAGTACCATCAAGATGACCTTGCACTTTAGCACCAATACACAAATCTCTAAAAATACGGCGCCATAGTTTATAGCGATTACCATCCACATTAAGTTTGAAACCAAACTGCTGATAATCATTGGTAATAGAGTAAACAAGGGATGGGTGGAGATGTGTTGGTGGTAGCGGGTGTAGATGTGGCGGAGGCACTAGTGGTAGACATAATACCAAAAACACAGGAAAGTAATCAAAAATAAATAAAAAACACGAAAACAGAGGAGAGCTTACCGTGGGTAGAGAGATTCGCCAGAAAACGAGACTGAAAGCAACCGGCAGCGGCAAGGAAAAATCTCCAAATTGAAAACCGATTGCACCAACAGAAGCAGCTAGATGAGACGAGACCAGCGGTGGCTGGCCGGCGACTAAACGACCAGAGACGCGCCTTTACGCGCCGGAAGAACGAGAACAGGCGGCGGCGCTTGAAGGACAGTCGCGGCGCGTGCGGCGGAATACGGCGGCGGTTTGGGTTGAAACTTTCAGCGCTTGGTTGGTTTTTCACGAGGAATCTGTTGGTGTGGGAGGTGAGATTGTACGACGACCGGAAGTAGGTGCGGCGGCGAGGGTAGGATTAGGGTTTTTTTTTCTTTTGTTGAGTATAGGAGAGAAAAAAAAACTATAGGCTCTGATACCATGTTTGATATTGTGAAAATCCCTCATTGAAGGTTAAGCATTGCATTCACCAGTATTTATAATTACAGAGTACAGGGATTAGGGTTACATAATTACACAAAACACCCTATACTAATAAATATTATAAAATAACAGAAGACTTATTACTTTTATCTAACACTAAACTTGAAAGCCTTTGATTTATCGTGTATTATTCTTTATGAGTCTCAAAACGATTTTATTGTATGTAGAAGTTCATTATTTTGTAAAATTTGAAAAATAGTAGATCGGTCGTTCTTAAAGCTAGGGTGACCCACAGATGTAAAAGTGTTTTATAAACCCCCTAAACACATTGCATATCTTTTCATGTTTGATATTTTAATGGCTTTGCAATTAATGATAAGTACCATTGCAACTACAACCATAACAACTTAGTAAGCCAAAACAAATTCAACAGAGTAGGTTTAATTTCTTTTATGTTCATAGTTGTAAACGGTAAATCTAGTTCATTAACTAACAGCTTTTGGCATATAATTTGACTATTTGAGCTAGCTGATTAATTTGTTTATTATTATTTTCATGTCTACTAAAGTATAAGATTTCTTAAATATATTCAACAACAACAAAAAAAAGTTTCGAGAATTATAAAAATTAATATTTAGATAACTTTGCGGCTATAAATTTAATCCAATGGTAACGGAGATAGGACTAGATTTATGTATTCTTCTCTTGTGGTTGCATTGAAAGGATAGATAGTGAAAGTACCCACCAGCACCACCATGGCATGAGAGAGAAAGTTATAGAGAGAAATGAATGTATGGTTGGCATTCCCGATGAATGTGTGTGTGTGTGTGTGTGACTGAGAAAGAGGGGCTGCAGAGGTGGGGGAGAGAAGTGAGAAAGGGACATTTGCATGGTGTGATTAGCTTTCTCACATTCACCTGTTGTTTTCAATACTTAACACCTTTTCTAACCTTTTTCCACCTTCTTTTTTTCAATTTTTTTCCATTTTTATTTACTTTTCTCATTTGGAACCCTAATTAGGGTTAAAGACCAAACTACCCTTGTCAACTCATCAAGGAGTGATTTTTAATAGTTTTTTTTGAATGGCGAACATTGAATGTTGTGACGTCGCAGCCCCAGTCACATGGGAGAGCCTCGTCAAACTCCGACCAATATATTGTCTTAACCGGGCTCACTTGGCGTCAGAGTTGGAGAGCATCCAAAGAAAAATCCCACCCAATACGGCCCCTTCCGGGCTTGAGGGAGAACTGAGGCTCGAACCCTGGATCGGCGTGGGTAAAACACTCGTGCATCAGCCTAAGAACTATGCCTCATTTGCATGCCTCAGAAATTAATGGTTCGATGAAGTTCTGTGGTGTGATTTTTAATAGTTATGTACACTACAATGAGTAGATTTTCAGTTACGGATGGATTCATTGAAACCTTGGCGAAGGTAGAGTCGTCGGTGAAGTTCTTTGGTGTGGGTAAAGAGTTCACGGACGGATCACATGATAACTTTCATAGATAAATTACCAATGGCTTTTATTTATTTTTTTAATGTTCGAAATGCTTTCGTCAGAGATCTGTCCCTGATCACAAACGGATTAGTGACGGTTATTAAAAACATATTTTTATTTTGACCAATACGGTCGTGACCTACGACGTAATCATCGTTAATTTTTTCGTCAACTAAAGTCACTTTTCTAGTAGTGATAATCAGAAGCGAACCCAAGATTTCTTTTTCTATGAGGGTTGTTTTCTTCAGTGCTCAAATGTCTCTCAATTCCATGTCGAATTTTTGGTTTAGATTGGTCTGGGTCATATAAATAATGATAACTTGTCGTTGCAACCGATAAAACTAAGAGCTACAATAAGGTTTTTGAGGTAATTATGACCACGAAAAGGTAGTGCACCGTTCAATAACCGTTTACAAATAATAACCGGAGTACCCAACTGAATTCGATGCTCATTTTGTTTTGCTTTCACTTTGTTTTTCAAATGCAACATATGTATTTGAATTTTTCTAAGTAAATTCCCAAATTTTAGGGTTAGCGTTGAAAACTTTAGGAGGTCGGTAAAAAAGTCTAATATACGTTACATATAAAAGAAATTCCCTATATACTAGCTCCGTCTGTTGATAATGTGTGTAGTGAATGTTCCGGACCGATAAAACTAAAAATTAGGCTGGGATCGGGACGATGTAAACTGGCTATATTATGTTCCTTTATGTTCTAAAGTTTTTAGAAATAAATTTTATATTATTTTCTATTTAAAAAAATGGCTCTGGCCCGCTGTAGCTTCAGAAAAAATGTTTATGGTTGTAATGTTCCTGATATAGCGAACATCACTAGTCATTTTCATATTGACCGAACAACTTTTATGGTTTTTTAATGAAGAACATAAATTTTAAAATGTCATACATTTAAAACCAATGCCCTAATGTTCACGACAGTCTATAAACAAACAAACAGATATACCTAGCAAAAATCCCACTCAAAGAGTAGAGTATTAAGAGAATGGGATAAGTGCAAACCTTACCTCTATCCCAAAGGGTAGAGATAGAGGCCGCACCCAGAGAGACCCCCGACTCGAAAAACGTTCACGACAGTCTATGCCAACGTTAAACCTTTCTGGTTTCAAGTTGAGCATCTGAAAAAAACTGTTGATTTTTATTGGCTTTTTTTAATGATCAAACTTTTGGTTATTAAAATCTAGCAACTAGTATGTTGTGTAATTTTCTAAGACGTGGCCGATCGATATTTATTGTAAACGTATGAATAAAAATCTTGTACAGTACATTGTATGTCACGTAAATCAAAAGGAGAGAATGAACAAAGAAATTATAATTAATGTTTAACCCGTTAAGCATCTTGCCGAGTCTTTCAAACAATCATGCGTTAATAACATAAAGTAACACTGTTTTTACAATTTTCTTTTCGATATGTTGAGTTAAGAGTAAACTAAGGGACAAATTTCTGGTACACTAGTCAAATTTAAGGCTAAATGTACTCAAAATTAGAGTGCTAGTAATAATCAATACATACTACTACATGTTCAACACAGTTAATTTTAAGTAAATAGTCACGATTTAAGTAAATAGTTATGGGAATCTTATAAACATCTATACGTAGTGAATGAAAGGTAATCATGTGTGATGAGTAAAAGTAAGAGAGACAATTAAAAGAATGCATTATGTATCACATTTAAATCAATAGTATAAGTATCAATGAGGTTCTTGAACTTCTGTATACTTAAAATTGGTGTGTGTGTACACTACTAGAATTTTAGGCAGATTCAACGACCAGTCTCGACGACATGTCGTCGATATAGCCTTTATCGACGACATGTCGTCGATAATTCCTCCGTCGACAAAACTTCGTCGAGACAACTTAAAATGTCGTCGAGATTGATTACCCTTTTCTCGACGACATCTCGTCGATATTGGCCTGTCGGTAATAACTTTTTATTTAAAAAAAAAAGATAAAATAATTTTTTAAAAACTCAATCTCGACGACATGTCGTCGAGACTGGGTATTTAAATTTTATTTTATCTTTATTTATTGTCCAAAATGTTTATTTTATTTAAATTTTCAAAACATCAATCTCGACGACATGTCGTCGAGACTGGTTAATTTTTTTTAATTTTTTTTTTTTAATTTTAAAAATTTTCCAGTAATTTAATACATAGATATTCAGAACCTGTCAAAACTGTTATATATATATATTAAAACATTCCACACCAATATATTACATAAAACATCCAACAAAAGTATACGAATTGTATAAGTTATTACAAATCGTTCAAATAAAAGCTTTGACCAAGTTTATTCATCGTCGTCGTCATTTTGGTTGTCGGATTGGTTGCGGTCATGTTGCATTTGTGTCACGGTCTCATTCAGTTGACGAATTTGTTCTTTTAATTCGTTGAATTGAGACTCGGAGAGAGCCGAAACATTAGTGGGCGTGTTTCTAACTTTTCTTCCAACTCCTCGGCTCCAACCGCGTCTCTCGCCAAGGGCACGTTTTAGGACCTCTTCCTCATCAACCTCTCCGCCGGCTTGTTGCATCCGGGTCAATTCTTCTTGAATTGTATTCTGTAATAAACAAAAAATAAACATATATAAAAAATATTTAAAAATCCGACAGCATAACTACTGCAAAATTGATAGCCAACCAACTTAACAATACTCAATAAACATAATAATTCACCAAAACTCAATAAAAACATATAATAACACCAACAATAACCAATATGATTAATATTCTAGTGTATTTACCAAACTAGAAATACAATATACAAACTTAGTACTCAAATAATTTCTCAACCTACAATAAAGGTATCAAAATGCAATAGTATACATGTATTAGTGGACTTATGTTAAACGAATAATTTTGACCCATTTAGAATGGGTACGTGTCATTTTGACTCATTTATACTTTGATTCACAACATAATAACAAAATATATATACTTACCCAATCGTTTTGTGCCCGCTCGTTGACCCATGTGCCGTGAGACGTGTGCATACGTCTCCAACCATCAATCAGGCTGACGTTTCCACCTTGTTGTACCTATAAACAACAAAAGTAATATTACTAATATTTGACTAAGTTATGAATTTATTTTTAGAATAATATTAACAACTTTTGTTACCTCCTCATATCGTCGTTGAGCAAATGACTTGCTCCCACTAGTATTGGCATATGGTTGTTTAGCTCGGTTTGAAGAATTTTGATTGCAGCGTGCCACATAACTGTTATCAATTGTCATAACTGTTTTTTATTAACTGATAGCACATCAGATGGAATATCTACAGGTGATGGATCCTAACCCACCTTTTGAATATTCTATCTCCTATGTATACATTTTAACGGGTTGATTATTCAAGAATAAATCGACAGCATTTCCCCTTAACCCCCCAAGTATGCGTATGAAACGCAAACTCGAAGAGTAGGAGAAATAGCTACCAATTTACTCTTGAATAGTCAACCCGTTAAAACGTATACATATCCTAAATGAGATAGAATATTCAAACGGCAGTCCCAAACGGGGACAATCCAAAATTTAACTCTATTAGTTAAATTTCGGACGGGTATTTTCTAAAGGGTGCAATACATAATTTATCTATGTTATTAAGTCAAACACGAACCGTTTGTTTTTTATTTTATTTTTCAAAAAATATACTTTATATAATAAATTAAACTGATTATGTATCTTTTGTTAAAATAATAAACCAATTTTCCAATATAAATGGGTTAACAAACGGATCGTGTTCGAGTTTGATATACTAAAAAAGTGTTACATAATCTAAACAATTTTTGGTTTAGTAGAAAAGTGTTACCTTTTTAATGCAGTCAAAGTCGAGCGGAAAGAGAAATCTAAACAAGAAATCCTATATATTCGTTACAAATGTATTAGATATAAAAAAATCAAAACGGATTAAATATATACATAGATACATTCATCTATATTCATACAAATAATACATTTCACAAAAAATAAATAATGATATTCATCTAAATACGAATACCCAAATAAATAATAAATACAAATATTCGGGCCAAAACAAGTGAAACGGTTCGTATTAAAATTACTAATATATATACAAACATACATTTCTTACAAAGGGTAAAAAACATACATAACACCACCAATTTCATCTATACATTCAACTATATTAATACAAACCACCAATTTCACAAAAAATAAATACATAACACCATCAATTTCACAAAACAATACATACATCTATATATTTATACATCTATACAAACCTACAATTCACCAATTTCACAAATAATACATACATCTATATATTTATACATCTATAGAAACCTGCAATTCATCAATTTTACAAATAATGCATAAATATATATATATATATATATATATATATATATATATATATATATATATATATATATATATATATATATATACACATTTCTACAAACCTAAAATTTCACAAAATATACATATATCTATAAAAATTAACCATCAATTTAACAAATAATACATACATTTATATATTCATCTATATTTTTCAAATAAATAACAATTATAACAACAATTTAACAAAACTTCATACAAAATACAAAAATTGGGGCAAAACACAAATACACTAAATTTCACACAAATATATACATATTACCTCCAAATTCGACGAGATGTCGTCGGGAAAGCCTCTAATTAGCTTCCAATCCGTTCGCTCCACCAAAATCTCACCCTACACATGATTTATATTAAAATTTTTCAATAATAATGGAAAATGTCAAAAAAAATCAAAATATGCCCTTACCACTTCAACAAGATGATTAATGGTGGTGGAGGAGGTGGAATATGGTGGCTAAATGAGTGGAATGGACGGAAATGAGTGTGAGAGCCGAGAGGAAGAGTTTGGAGAGAAAATGGGTGAAAATGAGGGTGTTTGACGTTTCTGCCGAAGATAAGTCCAGGTCGGACTAGTCTCGACGACATGTCGTCGAGATTGGTTCTTTTTTAAATTAATTTAATCAATTTAATTATTAAATAAAAATTAATAAAATTTTGGACGGCTATTTTGACGACATGTCGTCGATATTGATAAAAAATAATTAATAAAAAATAATTATTATTCTACCGGGCAAAAAAAAAAGAAAAAATAAATAAAAATTAACAGTTGCGACGACATGTCGTCGAGAATACCATAGGGTGAGCGCCAAAACTTTTCACCGATTCCCGCTTAACCATTGCCGACGACATGTCGTCGAGAAAAAGTGAAAAAAAGTCAAAAATCGAATCTGAGCATCGTCGACGACATGTCGTCGTAACTACCCCTTCTATATCGACGACACGTGTCGTCGAAACTGCCTCGTTGAAACTGCCAAACTTTCTTGTAGTGGTATGTGTAATGCACAAAGGAAAGGAAATAAACCAAGGGACGTAGTGGAATGACGTGGTGACAAGTCTCAACGATGATGCACTGGTGGTTCGGTGATGGCAACGGTACTGCGTTGGTGGTTCCATGATCTTGATAGCAGTCTTGCGGTGGTTGTTCCTTGAATTTGATTATTTTCTTTTGAAAGTTTCGGTTACTCTTTTACATAAACTTAGAGCGTTTTTGTTCACATAACTCGATTAAATTGGAATATGAATTCCATTTTGTTATGTATTTTGTTCGTAAAATTTGTTGTATTGTAATATTATATCTATCCTTAGTGTGTTTGGTTGAGAAATGAATTGGAATTGAAATTAGAATTAATTTTCTCAAGTTTATTCAAATAAGTGATTCCAATTTCCTTTCAATCGTGAAGGAACTCCCAAAAGGAATTAGAATCTCCGATGACTTAGCCGTCGTTGCATCTGCCACCCCCACTAACCAACGTTGCTACCGCCACCGACCACCCCCGCCATCTCCACCCCCTTCATTGCCATCGCCGCCACCCTCTTCATCCCCCACTGCTCGTCGCCCTTGCTACTAGTGATGATTAGTAGGCGGTGGTGGGGTTGATAGATCCAATTCCTTTATGTTGTTTTGTCACCCAAATGAATTATAAGCTTAAATTACTTTGAGGCCCCGTTTGGTTCGTGGAATTATCAGGAATTGGAAAATTTTCCGTCTAAAATCTTGTTTGGTTGGTCAGGAAAGGAATTGGAATTGGAATTCATTCCATCAATCAAGGATTTTAAGATTCCTTCACATGTGTGATGGAATGTTTAACTTTCCAACGGAATTTGCATACATTACCAAAATGCCCTTCCATAACAAACATTCCATCTCCATTCTCAAATATCCAATCGATCTCTACATCTTTCGAATAATTTAAATTCATTTTATCTGCATCATATGAAAATCCATCAAATAATTTCAATCTATTTTCATTTCCAGTTTTTCCAAATCATTGAAATCAATTTTCATTACTACTGTCAATTTCCATTGAAATCGATTCCAATATTCAAATCAATTAAAGTTATTGAAATCAATTTCCATTTCATATCTAAATCAATTTCCATTTTCAAATCATTAAAATCATTTTTCATTTGCATTTCCAGTATCCATATCAATTTCCATTTCCATTGAATCAACTACAACATCCTTCAAATCATTGATTGATGTTACAATGATCTAAACCAACTATTTCTCAAAACCCACCACCTGAAAGCGATTGGAATCAATGATCTTTCGAGACAACTTCTAATTAACGATAAAAAACCAACAACTATCGAAGTTGTATCCTCTGTTTACCGATCTAAACCAATCATTGATCGAAGTCACATAGCGGGTGAGATATTTGAGATGAGGTTAGGGTTGAGAGGTGAGGAAGGAGACGATGCAAGATTAACCAAGACCTCAATTTTTTTGTAGGTGAGGCGTTTAACGGAACTCCAAATTGATTTAGGCTACTGTATGTTTCAATTTTCATATGAACTGATTTGAGAGTGAAAAAATGGGTAGGTCTTTTAATAATGGGTAATTTTGTCAATTCAATTTTTCTACATTCCAGTTCCTTTCATAGCTTTACAAACCAAACACAACACAACTTTTCATTGGAATTAATTCCAATTCCCTCAAATTCTAATTCCTTTAAAACGTTTCAATTCCTTCAGAAACATTCTTTGAATCAAACGACCCCGGATAGATTTCAATTCCTATAAATTTCTAATCCTCTTGATAAATTCATATTCCAATTCCTTCAAAAATAAGTTCTACAAACTAAACACACAATGTTTTTTTTTCAACATTCAACAAATGTATAAAAAACTAGAGAAAACTGTTTATAAAAAAATTAATTAAATAATAAATTAAAATTTTGATTCCAGACATAGAAAACTAGACTGTACATTATTAAATTTTAAAAATAAATTACAGTTTATATGCAGTCAAATAAAGCAGTATTAATATTAATAGTTTATATTATATTAGCAGAAAAATGGTTTAGTTAAAAAATAAAAGTTTTTTGTTTTGAAAAATACATAAACTATAGTTCAGGTATAACCTACTACTTGAATTTATGTTTTTATTAGTTCATATATGTCTTGGTGACAACTCGATCAGTTTGCTCTTTTTGACCATTTGTCATGTTTTCTTTTAAGTTAGTATATAATTTAAATCAATCAAAAGTACCATCCTTAGTTCAATAAGAATTTTTATTAATAATATAGAAATATATCTTTTAATTTATATTGTATGTGTAATTATCATGTAAACAAATTTGATTATAACACGCTATATAGGAAGATAAAACTGAAATAAACACGTATCAATGTTAGTTTTTTTAGGAATATTAGCTAGACAAAACATGCATGAAAATATAGTATATCTTTAACAAAAATTATATAAAAGACGTATTTAAAATTTGACAAATAATAAAGACGACAAATGCCTTAAATGGCGGGCACCTATTTCTGCAAATAGCTACTACTATATATTTGTCACTATTTCTACACTCTGAAATTGCCAACATATCATTTTGCCATCGAGTGCTTCCTCTATATGGTCCAAACTTTTCTAATTATTTTATTTTTGGATTTTTATTACAATACTTTATTATTGATTATTATTTTAAGGTGAGAAATTCCCTCCCTAAGGTAGACCTACTTATTGATTTTCTTCTCGTTAATTGTCGGATAATGAGGTGTCTATAAAATTAATAAATAATACCGTTATTTATTTTATATATCCAATAGATAGTCTAAATAATAAAGAATAATCATTTACACTTTCTTATAAGATAAAGGAACTTTTTGATTGAGTTTTAAATGATAAAAAATTGTGCAAATAATGAACTTTTTGATTGAGTTTCAATAAGTGCGTATATGATTTATTTAAATGCTCAATATGAAAATAGTAAATGTAAACTTAAATAACAAAAAAAATCCAGTTATCATGTGTAACTGTTATGGACTGAAACCATTGTAAGATTTGGAACTTATTTCACATCGGTTGTATGGGCAATAAATATGGGGTTTATAATTCAAATGACTCCCTCACTAATCAGACTAATCTTTTAAGTTGAGTTCTCATGTTTGATTTGTAACAGTGATGTTTAACGATAATGCATAATTTTAGTAGACGGTCTGCAAGATTGTTCCGTGATCACACGGCATTAGCCGATTAGTGATCTCACGTGAGCCTTGCGGTATGAGCTCCACGAAATTATAGTTATTTTGAAGGGAAAAATACGAAACTGAACATTTGACAAAGAAAATACTCAAAAATAGACATACTTATTTAGCCTACTGTTTCATGGATATTGTTCTTGCGAAAAGCCTAAAGACGGCTAAGCTAGCCGGCTAAAATATCGGTGCCAACATTTCATTTGTCAGAGTACGAGCCAATAAACATTGACACGTGGCATGCTTAGCCGTATAATAGAAGGCTATAGCCGTCTAAATAAACAGTTTTAGCCGTCTAATGCATTTAGCCGTCTAAATAAACAGTTATAGCCTTCTATTAGACGACTAAGCCTCCGAAAATTTTTAAAAAATGTTTTCGGAGGCTAAGCCGTCTAATAGACGGCTATAACTGTTTATTTAACGGCTGCATTAGACAGCTAAAACTGTTTATTTAGACGGCTATAGCCGTCTATTAGACGGCTAAGCCTGCTACATGTCGCCATATTATTGGTTCGTACTCTGACAAACGGAATTTTGGCACGGAAATTTTAGCCGGCTGTCATGACCAATGTTCATGAAACAGTAGACTAAATAAGGATGTATATTTTTGAGTATTTTCTTGGTCAAATGTCTATTTTCGTATTTTTTCCTATTTTGAACGTATAACAGGAATTATAATTATAGCAAGTAAAAGGGCCAAACATACAATTCTATTAATATATATATATATATATATATTTATTATGTATATGTATATACATTGTAGCTCTGTGAGTCTATGTATTCTAGTGATGGAGAGAGTGAATGGTCAAATCAAGAAAACGTTTAAAGAAACATTTAAATTCCTAAATCTCTGACTATTATATAATCCTTTTTGGATTTCAAATATTTCAACTGTACAAAAGGTGTTTCAGTATGGCACCCTTTTGGCATCTATTGACATATGTGAAAACTACAATTCCATGTTTATATATATAGGAAGATATTTTGAAAACTCATACGACTTATAAAAACACTGAAAACTTAAAAAAAACGTTTTTTATATTTTTTCCTTTTAAATTAAAAATCATTTTAAACAACTTTTATAAGATTTTCGTAAAAAAAAAATACAAAAAACGTTGAGCGGTTTTTTTTTAAAATAGACAAAAATCCTCGTTTTTTGTGTAAAAAAATCGTGTTACTTAAGTAACACAACATGTTATATATGTAAAAACAACATGTTACATATGTAAAACAACTGAACATAATTTAAAAAAAAATTATAAAAACATCTGGTCGGCGTTTTTTTTGATTTTTTTTATAAAAAGATTTGAAATTTCAAATAAAAGCTTTCAAAAAAAAAAAACCTTGTAAAAATCCGTTTTTTGTAGAGTTTTCTATGTTTTTACAACTTTGAGGGGTTTTCATCTTATACATTCCCTATATATATATAATATATTATATATATATATATAGGGGAGGGTTCCAGAGAAAACCACATAATTAGGCGAAAACCGAGAAAACCACTAAAAAACCAATTTTAACCAATAATATAATAATATTTATTTTATATTTTATTTTATTTTTATTTTTTTATAAGAGTATCAATATAATATTACACATTTTTACCAAAAAATCATTTAAATATTGGATTACGTATACGTAACCCATAATGTTACGTATACGTAAACAGAAAACAAAAAAATTGCGGTTACGTATACGTAACGCATAGTATTACACATTGTTTTAGTGGTTTTCTCGGTTTTCGCCTAAATTCGTGGTTTTCTGTTGATCCATCCTCTCTCTCTCTCTCTCTATATATATATATATATATATATATATATATATATGGGACGTATCGGTTGTAAACTATAAGTTGTTGTGAAAACTGTTAAACTCATTCTGGACCACATATTTAATATTTTTATTTTCTGTTTATTTTTTATGTTTCAAGGGCATTTAGGTCTTTCTCTCTCTAAACCTACACTCTCTCTCTCTATAAGTCCAGCTTTCTCCCTCTTCCTAATAAAATTTCTAGCAACTATACATTTTTTAGTTAATTGATCTTATCATCTGATCTAGTTTCATTTTTTTAAAACTGCAAATCAAGATCATGTACTTATTGATTAAATAAATGTGTTTTATGGCTTATGATTATATAGTTTAATCTATTATATGAGACATTGAGACATTTTCAATTTGGGTTAGGTTAGTCACTAATTATTTTGTGGTTTTATTACCAGGTCGTCATCTTCACTCCACTCGTCGGATTTGCACTCGTCGGTGCCGGTAAATCAGGTTAGTCACTGATTATTCTGTGGTTTTATGGATTTACACATGCATATTTGATTTACACATGTGTATATTCGATTTATACATGTGTATGTTCGATTTACACAAGGTAAGTTACGCATGTTTATATTCGATTTACACATATAAATAATTTTAGTGCATCTTGATTATGTTTTTTGAATTTCAGGTAGAAGATCTACAAGGTTTGATATACAAGTAAGGGTTTGATATTGGGTAGTTTGATTTTACACTTGGTTTTTATTTTTTATACATGTGTATTTTGATTTTATACATGTGTATTTGATTATTTTTCATACGTGTAAACTGAATTTACATATGTGTAAAGAGTTTTTACCCATGTGTATTTGATTTTACACATGTGTATTTAATGTTTTTTTTACATAGTGTAATTATGTATACTTTTTTTTTCTGGTTTGTAAAGATGTTTTTTGAATTTCACCTTATGGTTTGTTCTTGAATTATTCTTTATTTTTTTGTTATGATCAATATTAAAAAAGAAAAAAAATTAATTTGTATTTGATTTTGGAGAAAGAGTCTAGAGAGAGAGAGATAGATTATGGAGAGAGACGGAGAGTGTGTGAATCTAGAGAGAGAGAGAAATGATCTTTTAAAATAAGATTTAATCAAAAAGAAAAATGTATAATTACCTTTATACCCTGCAATAAATATGAACCACATGTTTTTTTAATTTAAAATAAAAAAGTCAGACTCAATGTCATCCACATATTAAAATAAAGGAAAATGGATGTGTGGCCAGAATTGAGTTTAAGGGTTTTCACAACAAATCAGAGTTTTCATTTGATACGTCCCCTATATATATATATATATTGGTTGTGCTAATACATATATACCTAATAAATAAGTAAAAATATATACTTATTTATATATAGATATTTTTATACATAATAAATAAATAACTGGTGGTATCACGTGTTATAATTATGTGAGCTTAAAAATTTTGTCTGTTTATTTTTTTTTTAACTATTTAATATTTATTTTTGATGCAGGAGTATTCATGGTTTCTCTTACGGATATTCGTAGTTGGCCCTTTTGATTTGGGCTTTGGGTCGTTGCTGTGTTTGGACTCATGGGGAAAGCTAAATGGTCCGGAAGACTTGCAGAATGGGTCACGATTTAGAAAGGGAATGAGATAATCTCAAAGATTATCGAAATGTTTAATGTAATTGTATTTATTTTGTATTTGAAATTTAAACTGTGTGAATTTAGTTTTCTGATGATTATCTAGACTAGTATTATAAATTAGGAACATTAGGTATCATTGTAATTACATTTTTGGTGAATTGATTAATAGAAACCAAATAGCATTTTGTTTTCGTCCCGAATTATCGATAGAAATCCTTTGATTATTATCATTGTTGTTGAACCCAATTGAATACAATCCCATGTGTGCCTCGGCTTTATTCTACTACTTAATATTTTTTTATTTAATATTTCATTTATCAATTATCTCCTTTTATTTTTTCTCTTATTACTAACTATTTAATATTTTATTTATTCAACCTCACCTAATATATATAACATAGCCTTAATTAGTTAAAAAGTATAGATACTTAATTTGAAATATGTGTTTCTATTTAATGAGGTTATTTACTCTACGAATTAATATTGATTAAATATATAAATCTATATCTATACTATATAATAAATAAAAATCTCTTATGCCACATGTCGTCTCCATATCTCTTCTAACCATTTTTTTTCCGACTCTCTCTTATTAAATACACATCGTTTTTTAATAATGAATTATTTTTAAAGAAAGTATAATTATACTAATAAAATACATTTATTTTAAATTATATCTTATTTTAAGAAACTTTAAAATTTAAATATTTAACTTTTTTTAACCAAATAGTTAATGTAAATCAAATTATATTAAATAGAAATTAATGTAATTTCAAAACACAATTATATATTAATTTTTACATATTTTTGAACTTTTTAAAAAAATCATTAATGTATATAATACATTTTTCCACTTATAAGATGTACATCAAGATTTAAGAATTTTATCAACCCTTGTAATACACGGGATATCATGAAGTAAATGGATTCTAAAGTGACAATATTAGATATAGTCTGTCAAATAACACAAAATTGATTCAACAAATATTACAATGCAATCTTTATAATATAAATCTTTTTTTTCTCCCAAAAGTATAAACTACACGTAACAGGTCAACCTCCTATGTTACTTGACTATGATGATGAAGCCTTGGATTAATGTGTTTCATTGTTACTACCTAAAAGACGGTGAAATGCAATTCTGTGAGAAAATGAAAACCTGCTAATAATTAACTATTTAAGACAACTATTAAACTAATTATTTAACCACATTAAGAAATATAAAATCAAAAGAGGATAAACTATTTATATAATATTTAAAAAATAAACCTGGCTTAAATTTATTTTTTAGTTTTTTAAATGGGTTGTAGAAAAAGTTTTCAAATCCCCAAACAAGCCTTTAAAACAGCAAACTGCTTACTTTTTTTTGAACGGCGTGAGCTCAACTGGCACGTCCTACCAGGGGAGGCTCGCACATCAGTTTACCCAAACAACCTCCAAGAAATTCGAAATCTGCAGAGGGTGTTCCTAGTTTTTATGAAGTACACATTACAAGATTCGAACCTATGACCACCACAGAGGGAAAACCCCCCTGACCACCAAGACAGAACCTTGATGATAACAAACTGTTTACTTAGTCAGCTGCTAAAACAGTAACAGGGACCGATGTGCTTCTTGATATAGAAGCATACAAATGTTTGATGAGCCATACTGTTTTCGATCATCTTCTTAATTAATTACAACTAGATTTTTTTTCGCCCGTGCTTCGCTGCGGGAGTCTGGTCGTAATCGGGTTGGCCTATTTGGGTGGATAAAACTTATATCGAAACACAGACTCGCTATAGCGCACGATAAAAAACCTTGAATATTAACATAACTCCGCTTTTAATAAAAGGTATACATGAACGTTGGAAAAAAAACAAAGAAAAAACGCATTCCGTTTAAAAAAATTAAACGGACGAAAGTCAGCATAGGAAAACGAAATTAATAGAAAATTAAACAGGTTAAAAGCGTATATTATATATACTATGAGGGGCAAAAACGATTCCCCTCGCAACACGGCGGGGACATTGTCGATTTTGGTTCTGCTCGTTTGCGGGGCTAAAAACTACGTACAGTCGTTATAGCGTACGAAAAAAAAAATACTCGCTTTTGAATACAAGTCCGTTTTTAACAAAATTTATATTGGAACGCTGACAAAAAAAACTAAAGAAAGGAGCGTTTTCCGTTTTTAATGAAAAGGTAAATAACGAAAGTTATAACAATGAAACGAAGTTATTTGAAAAGTAGAGGCTTAAAAACGTATATTATATATAGTATGAGGGTTGAAAATAAATAAAAATTAAAAAATATTAAAATTACTGTTCACTATCGTTGTCTTTTAAATTTACGTACGAAAAAAAAATACCCGCTTTTGAATACAAGTCCGTTTTTAACAAAATTTATATTGGAACGCTGACAAACAAAACTAAAGAAAACCGCGTTTTCTGTTTTTAATGAAAAGGTAAATAACGAAAGTTATAACAAAGAAACAAAGTTATTTGAAAAGTAAAAGGATAAAATCGTATATTATATATAGTATGAGTGTTGAAAATAAAAAAAATATTAAAATTACTATTTACTATCGTTGTCTTTTAAATTTAGTTTATAATTTTCTTCGATCTAAAATATATTTATGGTCTCTCATTTAATAAATAAAATTAATTAGTTATCTATTTTTAATACATGTTAAGCTAAACTGATAACCTGACGTCATCCACATATATTTTTAAATTTTTATTAAACTAAAGACAAGACAATGTATGACATGATTAAATACACTTCAATTAAAATGATAATTTATGCACGCTTTGAGAGAGAAAAATGTGTCACCGTATTGTTATATTGGAAATAATCCTTTTGTCCATTTTTCGATTAACAACATTGTTAGGGTGGTGGGAGTGATACATTCTTACTTAAAATTATATTCTTAAATTCATCAATGAGAATATGTCAGCTCATTTAGACAAACTATCTTATATGGTAGGAGTGGTACCCTTCAACCCATCTCATTTTTTTAATTTTTTTAAAATTAAAACAAATTAATAACCAAATTTAAAAACTAAAATTTAATTAATTAATTAAAAATACATAACAATAAATAAAAAGTAAAAAAAAAGTTAAAAAAACACCTAAAATTTTAAAAATCACATTGCCAATCATACTTTGCGGCTATTTCACGTTTCCGTTTAAGGATTAGTTCCAACATTGATCCGGTTACATGGTCGTGCAAATCCGTAAATAGTTTCAAATCCCGGTCCATACGTTCCTCCCGGATAGCCGTTCGTTGCTCCTCCACCAAAACCCTTATGTCTTCGTATTTTTTATGTAAAAAATAGAGGAGAAAGAATATATTTTTTTGTGTATTGAGTAGGATAATTGGTAATGTATTTATAGAGGTTAAATTTATTAATTTTTTTTACAACGGCTCTGTTAACTTTTTCAATTGCTTCAGCGGGTTTCCATAGCTGCTCACCCTACCCAATCAGAAGTACCCGCTTGGTGTGCGACGGTGTACCCGCATACCCGAGCTCTACCCGAGCACCACTCCCACCACCCTTATAATTAAGTTATTTTTGGGATTTATTAGAAGGTGTTTGGCTTTATTCGATTAACGATTGATCTGTGGTGGTAGGTATTAATTAATACCTACCACCACTTATTTTTATAATAAAAGTTTATTCATTTATTATTATTTATCATCACATCAAAAAGTTTTCGAATAGATAAAATTTTCTCTATCTACACCAAAATTGAATCAAACCTTTAAAAAATGCAACGCATCTTGTTTACACGCAACATACATTTATATAAATTGTATGATGTGAAGTCCCGACATCTAGTTTTTTCGATTTGTTTTGATCAGGTATTGAAGTTGATTTTGCATTGTACCAGGACTAAAACCAACAACCTATGTAGGATACATGAGTCATGAGTAATTGGATCTATTAATGTTTGACTCGTATAATGGATCAATTAATTCCCCTACGACTGTGTACCGTTTATTTTAACAATACAATATTAATTTTTTTTTTTCATGATATAGTTTTTTTATGAGTACTTTTGATCATAGTATCTTTCCTCTTTTCCCACAAATTTCTTTGTTAAAAAATGTTAAGATTGTAAAAAGTGTTTTGCCGATATTAAGGTTTTATCAAAAATAAGTAAGCTTACAAAGTTTTTTGTTAATTAACATTTAGGTTATTTTATGGTACTTTACTTGGATACAAGAGGTTTTAGATTTATTTGTATTAATTTTCTGTGTTATATATGTTTAGGATAATACGCAATCACGAAATAAGAAAGCCCAAGTGGCGGTCCGTACCTGTGGGTGACGTGAGGTAGTAAATGAGTTCTATAATATATTTCATTATATTTAATAAGATGCTCCACTTGCCTTTGCAATTAACAAATTTTGAATTGACAAGCACAACTGGCTTTGAAGAATTCAATTTATAGTGTGGGTTTTGAACGTCGGTGACAGTGTTATCAAGGTTATTTTGGTATAATTGAATTTATCTAAAACCAATTTAGTTATTAGGACATGCATTGACATAAGTTAGGAGGTGTGAAATGCACGCACAATAAAGACTATTCTAATATCAAATACGATGAGGTTGTTAATGGGTGTAGCCCGTAGACAGTTCCAAGGGGGCACCGTCCCTTTTACAGGATCTGGGGCAGCATCCTGCAAGGGGTCAGGGACTAGCCCTTGATGGGATCCAAGGGATAGCACCATCAGTAGTAATTTTACTTTCATGTTTTGTAATACACTAGAAGTTACGTCGAATTCGTCTAAAATATTGCTTGAAAAATGATGATCGGTGGTATTTGATCATCAGTAGTAAATCAGTAGAAGATCGGTAGTAACTGATCTTCGTTAGTAACTGATTACATCGGTAGCAATTATAAACATCAGTAACAACTTGGAATATCAGTAGCAACTTGGAACTTCGGTAGCAAATCTATAGTTTGTTAGTAACTTGATGATCAACGGTAACAAAGAAAAGTTACTACTCATGGTCGGTAGTAACTGAGTTACTACTCATGGTCGGTAGTAACTGAGTTACTACTCATGGTGTTTTTTTATTGAACTTCCTACCAAGCACTTACAGGCAGTTACAACCGTTAATTGTCGTACCCATTCGCGAAGAGTTGCAACATTTCATTGTGACTCTTAGAACCCTATATAAAGAGATTCAATTGGTTTGTTTGAATAACGAAATAACAACTTCGTTTTTTTAGAATATCACATCCCGTTCTTGTGAAACACTTTCCATCTTATCCGACTGTAAATTTCGTTTATTGTTGAAATACTTTAATCTGAAAGTGAATATACACGATTCATAAAGCTATCCAGGATATCAAACGAAATCAAGAACCCTACATATTATAACTCACCAACTTTCTACTTCAGCTTCTTTACGAAATAACTATGGAATCATAGATATATTTGATGACAAAGGCGTTGATATGTTTCTAGTTATGGCTCTTAGTATGTCATATCCAAGGATCACATTTTTTTGTAATCAAATATGTTCAAAGTAGCGAAGATTACTCGAGTACAGAACTAGGCAATGGTGCCCCTATTACGATAACTCCCACTATGTATCGACCTAAATGCTATAAACAACAGATGTAACACTATATAAAGCAACAAATCATTATCCAAATCGTGAAGAAATATAACTAATAAGGCTCCATGATAGGATATCTATGAGATCCGGGAAATGACCAACCATTTTTAAAATAACAATGTTCCTTCTTACATAATTTTAATGAGGGGTAATTTTAAAAAATAATAACCAAGTTTTTCAAGTGTTTTATTAAAGTAACTCAATGATGCAATAGTATGTGAAGAAAAAAAATCACACAATAGAAACCAAGTTTCATAGTTTTCAGTTTAAGTCAAATTTAAAGAAAGAATAATAGTAACTATGATTCATATATGTTCCATTTAATTCACTAAAGTTAAAAAAAACATAACATTTATAAAAATATGTTCATAAGATTAGAACAACTAAAGGAACTTGAGTGATTTAGAGGGAAAAAAAAGTTTTGAGTGGCTTTATAGAACAATTGAATAACTTGGTTACTTCTGTGTGAGGTTTTCTATTTTAATGAATATCAACATATCTCTACATGCTAGCAAGCTCCTGAATAGCGCGCAACATCCACATGTATACCAACATGTTCATCAATATCAACATGATCATGTATATACGAATGTTCCTTAGCATTGAGTATCTATCCTTTCATACCAACCAATATTTTCCGTTTTGCCTCAAACGATCACATATTTTTTTTGTTGCCCGAGTGAAAACTTTCCAAGATACATCTTGTAATTACTCCCACCCAAACATGCTACACTGTGGAGTTCTTTCGTCCACATCTAATACACCCAAAACGCATTAGTGATATAGGGGAGGGCATTCCTTATAGTCCAATATCTCTACTATGGACATAACATAACAATATGGTATTTGTCTAAGGTATCACAAACAACCGCCCCCCCTCCCCCCGGGGGCATGGGGACACATTATCCTCGTATGAGGTTTGCTCCACCATCGTAAATAGAATAGAACAAGAGTGGCTCTTATATTATTAGTAACATCTAGCCTCTCATAACAACTAATATTACCTTTTTACCCATAAGGAGCCTAATGGATTTGCTCTTGGTTTGTGTGGGTGAAAATTTTTTAAAGGTCACCTATCCTAGGACTGCTCCCACCGAAGCATGCTTAATTGTGGAGTTCCCATCTCATCCACAACCAGACGTTTGGTGTTATTTAGGGAGGGATATTCCTTATACTAGTATCTCTCCTGTGGGCATAACATAACGATATGGATTTACCAGTATCTAAGACGTATCTAAGACAACAAATCACTATTCAATTCACAAAATGAATATCACTAAGGCTCCATGATAGGATATCTATCAAGTCCGATAAATGACCAACCACTTTTTAAATAACAATCTCCATTCTTTACATATTTTTAATGAATATCAACATGTGTCTGCATACAATATTCTGAATAGCAGCATCCATTTATGTACCAACATGCTCATCAATATCAACATGCCCTTGAAATTCAACATGCTCATGTATATACGAATGTTACTAAGCATATGAAAGAGTTAGATGGATAAAGAAGTCGCTTGTGTGGAATCGAAAAACAAAGAAATAATCAATGTTAGTAACTAGAAGATAATATTTAGTTGATGCCTTGCCTATTACCAACACCAGCTTTAATAATCACATCATAACACGTACTAGATATCAATGATCTTCACAAATCACTATACTGCAAACTAATTATAGAAACAAAGAGCCATTAACGCTAGCTTTGGGGTTGGGATTCTCGAAGATGGAAAAGTAAAAGTAAAAAAAAGATCATCAACCAAGATGTTCAAGGTAGTTTGTGTTGGGCGAAACTATCAGTTTGATAATTTCGCTTGATAGTTTCTTCTATTTCGTCCCCTTTGCCTTTGCATTTACAACTCATCGGCTTGAGGGTCAGGTTCATGATGATCCTTTGGTCTATCATCGGCTTGTTGGTAAACTCAACTATCTCGCTCATACTCGGCCTGATCTTGCTTTCACAGTTCAGTTTCTTAGCCAGTTCATGAGTGATCCGCGTGTTCCTCATTGGGATGTTGTGTGGCATACTCTTCGTTATGTCAAGGGTACTTGTTCTCAAGAATTGTTTTTTAATGATAATTCCGATTTGTCTTTATCTGCTTATTGCGATTCTGATTGGGCGGCTTGCCCTAATACTCGGCGATGGCTTGCCCTAATACTCGGCGATCTATGAGTGGCTATTTCATTTCTCTTGGGGACAGTCCTATTTCTTGGAAGTCCAAGAAACAAACTACTATTTCTTTTAGCTCTGCTGAAGCTAAGTATCGCTCTCTTCGCCGGGTCACACAGGAACTTGCTTGGTTAATTCGTTTGTTTGTGGAATTTCAGCTTCCTAACCTCACTTCGGTTCCTCTGAAGTGTGACAGTCAGGCGACATTCACATCGCTAAAAATCCTGTTTTTCATGAGCGCACAAAGCATATTGAATTGAATTGTCATTTTGTCCGTGAAAAGCTTCAAGCCGGCTTTATTCTGCTTTCTCATACTCGTACTTCCGATTAACTTGCGAATTTATTCACCAAGAGTCTTATCGGTCAACCGCACTCGGCCATCATTTTCAAGTTGTGGTTGTATACGTCTCCAACTTGAGAGGGGGGGGGGTGAAACTACCAGTTTGATAGTTTCGCTTTATAGTTTTGCTTGTTAACTTAGTTTCGCTTTGTTTAGCTAGTTTCGCTTCTTTGATTAATTTATAGTATATAAGTATTTTTGTAATCATTATTTGAGTTATCAATCAAAGTAATTTTCCCCCCAATTTCTCTCTCTCTTTTTCAGTCTCTTTCACTATTTTTGAAATCGTGAGAGAGAGGAATATCAGATATAAAATCTTTATATTGTACTCGTAGGCATGGTAGGACACTGATATACTATGAAAATATTGAGGATCCCCTTAAGGAGTTATAAACCCTAAGTACTTGTTTATGGTCTTTAATGAAGACAACTCTCGGGACAATAATTAACACGACTATTAGTAAATTAGTACAACTTTGGTTGTTCTTTATCCCAAATCACGCCATGATAAGCGTTTTCCATTTTCAATTTTGATATCATGTTTATTAACATTGATTTATTTGAAAAATGTCATAGTAGATCAGTACCTTTGTTGAACACTTATGGTCGTCAATTATTATAGATGATAGCCATCTTGAAGGGAAATACTTAGGTAAAATGTCTTTAGTTTACTCCATGGATGAGAACAAACAAATTATAGAGATTTTTTTCATCTTGGATTTGGTTTTTTGAAAAATGATCAACGATTGAATTTGTAAGATGCGATAGTAGGCTATCATATATGATACGGTTGCCTAAATTGACATAACACTAATAATGGTTTTTCTAAATGCCTTTCACGGTCTTGGTTATCAACATTTTGTGCATGAACCTACATATGAAGTATAAGTATACTCGAAGGCTTGAAAAGTGTTATGTATTGTGGAAATCCTCAAAATCAGGGTTTCTTGTATTACTCATTATTATATAAAAATGAAACGCCCCAAAACTGGGTACATCTCATAGTTGACACAAAACATAACAAACATAGTACTTAAACTGGAAATCAGAATCTATTACAGCGCAAGTCTTAATTCAAACATTCATAATCCATTAACATCTATCAATATTTAAAACATAAACTATCGGGAATAGGAAAGTCAGTCTTCAGTGTAGCAGCCCGACGTCCATGCTATCCAGCCCTCACGGCTCCTTTACTTTTCTTTAGCACTACCTTTACTACATGTCATGCATACTAAAAGTCAGCTAACACTGGTGAGTTTTATCTTTACTTTAAACTGTAAACTTTCTTTAAATAACTAGTTTTATAAAATAAAATAACATTTCTTTCTTTATCTTTAAAACATTTTGTCTTTACTTTAAAACGTTAGAATTATAAAATTATTTCGTTACTGTCTTTCATTAAAACTTTACTTTTGAGAAAACCCGTTAAGGTGTCCTCCTTTACTCTTTGCAACTTTACTTTTTATCCGTACAGGACAACTGACTATAGCAAACTTTAACTATCAAATTTGGATCAATGTCTAAGGACAAGAACCTTTTTCTCGCTTACACCTCAAGGTAAGACTTTTACTATGCTGTGCCCACACCTCGGGGTGGGTGTCACACCCCGCCAAGACGAAAACGCGAGGTGTCACACATTTAGTTTATAGCACAAGGTACAAAGACAATTACTAAGGTATCACAAAATTTATTAATTTCATAATTAATGTTCAACACTTATTAAAATAGACAAACAAACAATCCCAAAAATATTGTTCAAATTTCTTTATCTAGGTCCATAAGCAATCATATCTGATCCTTCATCTCTTAGTTATTATTTTCTGAAACATGTAAAGTAAAATGGGTCAACATAAAGTTGGTGAGAGACATAGGTTTTATAAGTTATAAAGATAAATTGCCATAAAAGATATAAAACAAATTCAGTACAAGTTCAAACAAGTGTACAAGTATATCAACACAAAATTTATTGCAATCAACCCTTAATGTTATATGCATCCACAATCCCAAGGATTGTGCCGTTGAAATGTTATTGCATCCACAATCCCAAAAATTGTGCCGTTGAAATGTTATTGCATCCACAATCCCAAAAATTATGCCGTTGAAATGTTATTGCATCCACAATCCCAAGATTGTGCCGTTGTTATATCGGTTTCCCATATATGGCCATACTAGTACTACCTTAGGCTTGTAAACAAGTTAATGATTGCAACGTTATCATTTAGTGTTCAAATACCAAGCATATAATTGAAATTACTTGTTTAAGAATTTATTTAAATAAAAAGTTTGAGTTATCAAGCACATGTACATGTTTCACCCCAAAAGTAAAAGAAAAGGAGGCTATCTTCTCACCTTGATAAGTAGAGGGTTGGACTTGTAACTTGAAGTAATAAAATTCAAGGATACTCTAAATTAAATAAGATACGTCATTTAACATATGGAAACGATCAAAGGAAACAAGAACAGAATGACCGTGACTTTAGGATTAGGAACGGACGAAAGAATTAAGGATACGAACTATAATGATAACTAAAGTGACCGTCTATAAATGAAATTGCATGAAAAGAGATTGTAGGTGTCAACTATAAATATTATTTGTAAAAAAAATATTGATATAACAACTATAATATTTTTATTATTAAGATAATGTTATAGGTGAATAAAGTTAGGCTTAGTAAAATATTATTATGAAATAATAGTATTCATAAAGATATAATTTGAAATAATTAAATTAGTTAAGCGAATTATAATAATATTATTTATGAAGATCAAATTATTAAATAATCTTAATATTTGTGAAAGTAATAATAATCATATGATTAAAACAATTGTGATTTTAATAATACTAATGTTAATATAAATCAAGTCATTAAACATAATCCTTTCGTTTAATAAAATTCAAGACATTACAATCCACGATTATTTTTATAGTTTTAAAAGTCATATATATGATAATAGAGTTTATGAAATACACCAACATTTGTTATGTTTTTGAATTATATATATATATATATATATATATATATATATATATAGTGGTAAAGAAATATATATAAATACCTTTTTTTTATTTTATTTATAAGGGATAACAATTATAAATCCTTGAAAAATCTATAAAAAGGATTGTTTATTAATCATAGTTTAACAATAATAGTTATAATATATAAATGGGTGTGTGTGTAAATAAGAAAATAACAAAAAAAGCAAAACAGGGTCTGGCCAGGTTTGAACCCGGGACCTATGTTGTGTAAAGCGAGAGATTTAACCGGCTTAACTGGGCTTGCCTTGAAAAGATTCAGAAACATATCAGTTTTATGAAATGGGTTCTAAGAACCCTTCTTCCCCACTCACACCATCGCAAACAGCCCTACAACCCACAAACCCAAATCGATTACTACTTACAGAGATGACACGATTCGAGGGGAGGGAAGGTGGATACCTGAAGTTGATTTCGAAAGCAAGAAAGAACCCAAACAGCCTTGATTTTGTCGTGAGATCGAGACCGTGCCTCCCTTAGGCCGATTGAAAGAATAGAGAGAAAATAACCGATTTTGAGGTGAATTCGACTTGTAAACGGTAGGGATATTTATAGGGTGACGAGATATGCGTTTAAAACTATTAATGGAATGAGATTGACGGGATTACACCTTGAAATCGAAGATTTTTAGCCATTCTAGCAACTTACCTAACTTGGTTCAATCCTAACGAATCTGGCTAGTAACCTTCGAATTGATGCTTGAAATGTGGTCAATGAACGATTATGAATGATTAGGTTTTAAAAAAAATAGATTTGATTTGCGAATTAAGGGGGATTGAGGATTGACTACGCGTGTTTGACTTTGAAAAGTCAAATTTGGCTTGATATTACCTTCCAGGGTTCATAGAGATAGAAGGTGGTTCAAGGTATTAGAGGGGGTTCAAACGGCATTGTTTGATATTTAACCATTTAATTTAGTTTTAATAAACTTAAAACTTATTTATATATAACACTAGGTTAAAATCCCGTGTATTACACGGATTAAATAAATGTAATGTAATATATTTATTAATAAAAAATTTTAATTTATTTAAAAACCCGTGTATTACACGAGTTGAATGATATGACGGGACGGTTATAAATTCTATTAAGTTAAAGTTTTAAAACATTTTTTTCAACTCGGTATTAATATTTTTTTTATGTAATTGATAAATTTTAATTTATTTTAAATTCATTTAATTAATGATATAATAACTATCTATAACTAAATAATAAGTATCCACAATTAGATTTATATTAGATATTTAAAAGTATATATTATTTTAATATAACGATTTAATAGGAGAGAGATGCGGGAAAAATATACAAAGGATGCACAACAAAGTGACATGTGTCCCAAAAAAACCTTTATTTATTAGTATAGATTATTTATCTTTATCATCATCTTTTACAAAATAATTCTTCATTTTATAAAATTTAAATTTATAACAATTTATTTAACATAACAATATACATATATATATATATATATATATATATATATAATTAAAAGTTAACAAAACTCAAATCTCTAAATTGTTATAGCGTGATGTAATGTACACTTATGTTATAACACGTTTGAAATAATATGACATGTCACAATGTTATTAAAGCATAATATGAAATAAAATATTACACAAAATATTGGATGTTACAGTGGGACTTTCTCGCTTACACTTAAGTGTAAGACTCATTTGACTGCTCACACCTCAAGGGGAGACTTTTACTTTGTTTGCTCACACTTCGGGGTGAGACTTCTACTTTGCTTGCCTGCGTGACTTTTTTACTTTTCACACTACGCCAAAAATGGGTTACGGCCACACTTTTGCTAAAACAGCTCAGCCACACTTTCGATTAAATGTGTGGCTAAAGGTCACTAATCCTAGTTTTAGTCACACATTTTTTATTCGTGTGACAAAAATCACACCTGCTCAAAACCTTTAGCCACACATTTTTTATTCGTATGCAAAAAACACACTTGTTCCAACCTTTTGCCATACATATTTGATTTATGTGACAAAAAACACACATATCCGAACCTTTAGCCACACATATTTGATTCGTGTGACAAAAAACACACTTGTTCGAAACCTTTAGTCACACAATTTTTATTCGTGTGACAAAAAACACATATGTTCGAACCTTTACCCACACAATTTTGATTCGTGTGAAAAAAAAACACACATGTTCGAACCTTTAGCCACACATATTTGATTCATGTGACAAAAAAAATACCCCGTTTGAACCTTCAGCCACACATATTTGATTCATGTGACAAAAAACACACTTGTTCGAAACCTTTAGTCACACATTTTTTATTTGTGTGACAAAAAAACATACCTGTTTGAACCTTTAGCCACACATATTTGATTCGTGTGACAAAAAACACATGTTCGAAACCTTTATTCACACATTTTTTATTTGTGTGACAAAAAAACAAACCTGTTTGAACCTTTAGTCACACATATTTGATTCGTGTGACAAAAAAACACACATGTTCGAACATTTAGCCACACATATTTGGTTCATGTGACAAAAAAAATACACATGTTTGAACCTTTAGCCACGCATATTTGATTCGTGTGACAAAAAACACCTGTTCGAAACCTTTAGCCACAAATTTTTTATTTGTGTGACAAAAAACACACATGTTTGAACCTTTAGTCACACATATTTGATTCGTGTGACAAAAACACACATGTTTGAAACCTTTAGCCACACATATTTGATTCATGTGACAAAAAAATACATCTGTTTGAACCTTTAGCCACACATATTTGATTCGTGTGACAAAAAAAAAACACACATGTTCGAACCTTTAGCCACACATATTTGATTCGACGGAATCCAAAAAATTATAATAATAATAAATATTTTAATTTTTGTCATCTTTTACTTTCACACTCATTTTCCCTCCCACAACTCCCCCCAAAGTATTTTCATTCTCCATTTCCCTACAAAAACTCCCCCAAAATATTAAGGATACATGGCATGTATACTTAAAACAAATACGGTATATATACTTAGAATAAATATGACATGTATACATAAAATAAATAAATAAAAGATAATTATGTTGGGTATATAATCGGGTAAATGGGTATTAAATGGGCCAAAAAAATAAATAAATAAAAGAAAATTATTAGGCGTTAACACCTAGCTATGACTCACAACACTCATATACAAGCATCTGAGAGCAACTATGATATGATAGATGCTATAATGGGCCACTAACACCAATCAAGGTCCAATGCGGCCCATTAATAAAAGTAGGACATGTTATTGGGCGTTAACACCTAACTATGACTCACTACAATCCTATACAACCCTTTTAGAGCAAAATGACATGATAGAGGCTATAATGGGCCAATGACACCACTAAGGCCCAATACGGCCCATTAATGAAAGTATGACGTTTTATCGGGCGTTCACAACTAACTATGACTCACTACACTCTATACAATCCTCTTAGAGCAACTATGACATGATAGAGCCTATAATGGGCCACTAACACCAATCAAGGCCCAATACAACCCATTAATGAAAGTATGACGTGTTATTGTGCATTCACACCTAACTATGACTCATTACACTCTATACATTCCTCTTAGAGCAAATATGACATGATAAAGGCTCTAATGGGCCACTAACACCAATCAAAGCTCAATACGGCCCATAAATGAAAGTACGACGGGTTATCGAGCGTTCACACCTAATTATGACTCACTACACTCTATACAACCCTCTTAGAGCAACTATGACATGATAAATGCTCTAATGGGCCACTAACACCAATCAAGGCCCAATACGACCCATTAATGAAAGTATGATGTGTTATAGGGCTTTCACAGCTAACTATGACTCATTACACTTTATATAACCCTGTTATAGAAAATATGACATGATAGAGGCTCTAATGGGCCACTAACATCAATCAAGGCCCAATACAGCCCATTAATGAAAGTATGACGTGTTATCGGGTGTTCACACGTAACTATGACTCACTACACTCTATACAACCCTTTTAGAGCAACTATGACATGATAGAGACTATAATGGGCCACAAACACCAATCAAGTCCCATAACGGGCCATTAATGAAAGTATGACGTGTTATTGGGCGTTCACATCTAACTATGACTCACTAAACTCTTATACAACCCTCTTATAGCAACTATGACATGATAAAGGCTATAATGGGCCACCAACACAGATCAAGGCCCAATAAGGCACATTAATGAAAGTGTGACATGTTATTGGGCGTTCACATCTTACTATGACTCGCTACACTCCAATAAAACCTTCTTATAGCAACTATGACATGATATAGGCTATAATGGGCCACTAATATAGATCAAGGCCCAATAAGGCCCATTAATGAAATTATGACATGTTATTGGGCGTTCGCACCTTACTATGACTCACTACACTCTTATACAACCTCTTATAGCAACTATGACATGATATAGGCTATAATGGCCCACCAACACAGATCAAGGCCCAATAAGGCACATTAATGAAAGTGTGACATGTTATTGGGCGTTCACATCTTACTATGACTCGCTACACTCCAATAAAACCTTCTTATAGCAACTATGACATGATATAGGCTATAATGGGCCACTAATACAGATCAAGGCCCATTAATGAAAGTATGGCATGTTATTGGGCGTTCACACCTTACTATGACTCACTACACTCTTATACAAGCTCTTATAGCAACTATGGCATGATATAGGCTACAATGGGCCACCAACACGTATAAAGGCCCAATAAGGCCCATTAAGAAAAGTATGACATGTTATTAGGCGTTCACACCTTACTATGACTCGCTGCACACCAACACGCTCTTATTTGTTAAAAATTTATATTTGCACCAACATCTTTATTTTTTTAATTCATTTATGTAACGAACCAACTTCCGAGTTATTATTATAATATAATCCTATTATAGTATATGGGTGTAAATAAATAAAAAGGAAAGTTGGAGGCTTGTTGCAAATGTTTAGTTTTTGTAGTTTGGGTGAAAGGAGCCAAAATTGAAAGTCCAGGGGCTGTTTTATAAATTTTGAAAAGTCTAATTGAAAGGGGGGTGCGCAAATCACACTCTTGTGTGTGTGTTTTGTGTCAAGCAAAGAGAAGAGAGAAAGAGGAGAAGGCTGAGATCAAGAGTTGGGGTTCTTGCATGCTAATTTGGGAGGTTTTGGCGTGCACGTCATCTTCCAAGCATCATATAAGCCTTCCTTTCAATCTTTGATTCACCATTGAAGTGTTCTTGGTGGGTTTTGGTTGAAATTGATGTTAGATTAATAGTTATCTAGCTTAAATTGAAGTAATGGGAGGTGGATAACATCATCTAAACATCTAATTTGGTAATTCAAGAATTAGGGTTCTTGGCGAAACTTTGGGGGTTTTTGATTTAATGATGTTAGAAATTGAAGTTAGTTAAGTGTCTAGGGAGTTAATAGACACACAATTAACTTTAAAGCCCTAATTTTTATGGTGTTTTATAAAATGGGAGTTTGGTGGAACTTGGATGATTTCCTAAACGGGTCATTTAGGTTAAGATAGTTTTGGGTGATATTTGAATGGTTTATGAGTGTTGTGGCATGTCCATGAACACTAGACTAAGTAGAAACCCCATTCATAATGGGTGATTTATGAAATTAAAGTGTTGGGTGATTCCTTAACGGGTCAAAATGGGTTGAAAGAATGAATGGGGTATTGGAGGTTTGGTTAAGGTTGTAATAACCAAACTAAGTTAAAATCTTGATTCTTAGATCATAACGGTGTGTTGAGTATCAATTGGTGATCATGGGTCGTATAGTTGATTAATGTGGTAAAGGAGCTAACTTGGAGGAACAAGTGGGATGATCTCTAACTTAAGGTAAGTGCTTTGCACTTACTTAGTAATGATAGGTGGTAGTAAATGCACGAACTTGTTATACTTGTTAACATTGTTGATTATTATATGTGCAAATGGGTGTAGTTTGGGTGAAAGGAGCCAAAATTGAAAGTCCAGGGGCTGTTTTATAAATTTTGAAAAGTCTAATTGAAAGGGGGTGCGCAAATCACACTCTTGTGTGTGTGTTTTGTGTCAAGCAAAGAGAAGAGAGAAAGAGGAGAAGGCTGAGATCAAGAGTTGGGGTTCTTGCATGCTAATTTGGGAGGTTTTGGCGTGCACGTCATCTTCCAAGCATCATATAAGCCTTCCTTTCAATCTTTGATTCACCATTGAAGTGTTCTTGGTGGGTTTTGGTTGAAATTGATGTTAGATTAATAGTTATCTAGCTTAAATTGAAGTAATGGGAGGTGGATAACATCATCTAAACATCTAATTTGGTAATTCAAGAATTAGGGTTCTTGGCGGAAATTTGGGGGTTTTTGATTTAATGATGTTAGAAATTGAAGTTAGTTAAGTGTCTAGGGAGTTAATAGACACACAATTAACTTTAAAGCCCTAATTTTTATGGTGTTTTATAAAATGGGAGTTTGGTGGAACTTGGATGATTTCCTAAACGGGTCATTTAGGTTAAGAGAGTTTTGGGTGATATTTGAATGGTTTATGAGTGTTGTGGCATGTCCATGAACACTAGACTAAGTAGAAACCCCATTCATAATGGGTGATTTATGAAATTAAAGTGTTGGGTGATTCCTTAACGGGTCAAAATGGGTTGAAAGAATGAATGGGGTATTGGAGGTTTGGTTAAGGTTGTAATAACCAAACTAAGTTAAAATCTTGATTCTTAGATCATAACGGTGTGTTGAGTATCAATTGGTGATCAATAGATTACTAATTGTAAATGGGTCGTATAGTTGATTAATGTGGTAAAGGAGCTAACTTGGAGGAACAAGTGGGATGATCTCTAACTTAAGGTAAGTGCTTTGCACTTACTTAGTAATGATAGGTGGTAGTAAATGCACGAACTTGTTATACTTGTTAACATTGTTGATTATTATATGTGCAAATGGGTGTAGTTTGGGTGAAAGGAGCCAAAATTGAAAGTCCAGGGGCTGTTTTATAAATTTTGAAAAGTCTAATTGAAAGGGGGGTGCGCAAATCACACTCTTGTGTGTGTGTTTTGTGTCAAGCAAAGAGAAGAGAGAAAGAGGAGAAGGCTGAGATCAAGAGTTGGGGTTCTTGCATGCTAATTTGGGAGGTTTTGGCGTGCACGTCATCTTCCAAGCATCATATAAGCCTTCCTTTCAATCTTTGATTCACCATTGAAGTGTTCTTGGTGGGTTTTGGTTGAAATTGATGTTAGATTAATAGTTATCTAGCTTAAATTGAAGTAATGGGAGGTGGATAACATCATCTAAACATCTAATTTGGTAATTCACGAATTAGGGTTCTTGGCGGAAATTTGGGGGTTTTTGATTTAATGATGTTAGAAATTGAAGTTAGTTAAGTGTCTAGGGAGTTAATAGACACACAATTAACTTTAAAGCCCTAATTTTTATGGTGTTTTATAAAATGGGAGTTTGGTGGAACTTGGATGATTTCCTAAACGGGTCATTTAGGTTAAGAGAGTTTTGGGTGATATTTGAATGGTTTATGAGTGTTGTGGCATGTCCATGAACACTAGACTAAGTAGAAACCCCATTCATAATGGGTGATTTATGAAATTAAAGTGTTGGGTGATTCCTTAACGGGTCAAAATGGGTTGAAAGAATGAATGGGGTATTGGAGGTTTGGTTAAGGTTGTAATAACCAAACTAAGTTAAAATCTTGATTCTTAGATCATAACGGTGTGTTGAGTATCAATTGGTGATCAATAGATTACTAATTGTAAATGGGTCGTATAGTTGATTAATGTGGTAAAGGAGCTAACTTGGAGGAACAAGTGGGATGATCTCTAACTTAAGGTAAGTGCTTTGCACTTACTTAGTAATGATAGGTGGTAGTAAATGCACGAACTTGTTATACTTGTTAACATTGTTGATTATTATATGTGCAAATGGGTGTAGTTTGGGTGAAAGGAGCCAAAATTGAAAGTCCAGGGGCTGTTTTATAAATTTTGAAAAGTCTAATTGAAAGGGGGGTGCGCAAATCACACTCTTGTGTGTGTGTTTTGTGTCAAGCAAAGAGAAGAGAGAAAGAGGAGAAGGCTGAGATCAAGAGTTGGGGTTCTTGCATGCTAATTTGGGAGGTTTTGGCGTGCACGTCATCTTCCAAGCATCATATAAGCCTTCCTTTCAATCTTTGATTCACCATTGAAGTGTTCTTGGTGGGTTTTGGTTGAAATTGATGTTAGATTAATAGTTATCTAGCTTAAATTGAAGTAATGGGAGGTGGATAACATCATCTAAACATCTAATTTGGTAATTCACGAATTAGGGTTCTTGGCGGAAATTTGGGGGTTTTTGATTTAATGATGTTAGAAATTGAAGTTAGTTAAGTGTCTAGGGAGTTAATAGACACACAATTAACTTTAAAGCCCTAATTTTTATGGTGTTTTATAAAATGGGAGTTTGGTGGAACTTGGATGATTTCCTAAACGGGTCATTTAGGTTAAGAGAGTTTTGGGTGATATTTGAATGGTTTATGAGTGTTGTGGCATGTCCATGAACACTAGACTAAGTAGAAACCCCATTCATAATGGGTGATTTATGAAATTAAAGTGTTGGGTGATTCCTTAACGGGTCAAAATGGGTTGAAAGAATGAATGGGGTATTGGAGGTTTGGTTAAGGTTGTAATAACCAAACTAAGTTAAAATCTTGATTCTTAGATCATAACGGTGTGTTGAGTATCAATTGGTGATCAATAGATTACTAATTGTAAATGGGTCGTATAGTTGATTAATGTGGTAAAGGAGCTAACTTGGAGGAACAAGTGGGATGATCTCTAACTTAAGGTAAGTGCTTTGCACTTACTTAGTAATGATAGGTGGTAGTAAATGCACGAACTTGTTATACTTGTTAACATTGTTGATTATTATATGTGCAAATGGGTGTAGTTTGGGTGAAAGGAGCCAAAATTGAAAGTCCAGGGGCTGTTTTATAAATTTTGAAAAGTCTAATTGAAAGGGGGGTGCGCAAATCACACTCTTGTGTGTGTGTTTTGTGTCAAGCAAAGAGAAGAGAGAAAGAGGAGAAGGCTGAGATCAAGAGTTGGGGTTCTTGCATGCTAATTTGGGAGGTTTTGGCGTGCACGTCATCTTCCAAGCATCATATAAGCCTTCCTTTCAATCTTTGATTCACCATTGAAGTGTTCTTGGTGGGTTTTGGTTGAAATTGATGTTAGATTAATAGTTATCTAGCTTAAATTGAAGTAATGGGAGGTGGATAACATCATCTAAACATCTAATTTGGTAATTCAAGAATTAGGGTTCTTGGCGGAAATTTGGGGGTTTTTGATTTAATGATGTTAGAAATTGAAGTTAGTTAAGTGTCTAGGGAGTTAATAGACACACAATTAACTTTAAAGCCCTAATTTTTATGGTGTTTTATAAAATGGGAGTTTGGTGGAACTTGGATGATTTCCTAAACGGGTCATTTAGGTTAAGAGAGTTTTGGGTGATATTTGAATGGTTTATGAGTGTTGTGGCATGTCCATGAACACTAGACTAAGTAGAAACCCCATTCATAATGGGTGATTTATGAAATTAAAGTGTTGGGTGATTCCTTAACGGGTCAAAATGGGTTGAAAGAATGAATGGGGTATTGGAGGTTTGGTTAAGGTTGTAATAACCAAACTAAGTTAAAATCTTGATTCTTAGATCATAACGGTGTGTTGAGTATCAATTGGTGATCAATAGATTACTAATTGTAAATGGGTCGTATAGTTGATTAATGTGGTAAAGGAGCTAACTTGGAGGAACAAGTGGGATGATCTCTAACTTAAGGTAAGTGCTTTGCACTTACTTAGTAATGATAGGTGGTAGTAAATGCACGAACTTGTTATACTTGTTAACATTGTTGATTATTATATGTGCAAATGGGTGTAGTTTGGGTGAAAGGAGCCAAAATTGAAAGTCCAGGGGCTGTTTTATAAATTTTGAAAAGTCTAAATGAAAGGGGGTGCGCAAATCACACTCTTGTGTGTGTGTTTTGTGTCAAGCAAAGAGAAGAGAGAAAGAGGAGAAGGCTGAGATCAAGAGTTGGGGTTCTTGCATGCTAATTTGGGAGGTTTTGGCGTGCACGTCATCTTCCAAGCATCATATAAGCCTTCCTTTCAATCTTTGATTCACCATTGAAGTGTTCTTGGTGGGTTTTGGATGAAATTGATGTTAGATTAATAGTTATCTAGCTTAAATTGAAGTAATGGGAGGTGGATAACATCATCTAAACATCTAATTTGGTAATTCAAGAATTAGGGTTCTTGGATAAATTTGGGGGTTTTTGATTTAATGATGTTAGAAATTGAAGTTAGTTAAGTGTCTAGGGAGTTAATAGACACACAATTAACTTTAAAGCCCTAATTTTTATGGTGTTTTATAAAATGGGAGTTTGGTGGAACTTGGATGATTTCCTAAACGGGTCATTTAGGTTAAGATAGTTTTGGGTGATATTTGAATGGTTTATGAGTGTTGTGGCATGTCCATGAACACTAGACTAAGTAGAAACCCCATTCATAATGGGTGATTTATGAAATTAAAGTGTTGGGTGATTCCTTAACGGGTCAAAATGGGTTGAAAGAATGAATGGGGTATTGGAGGTTTGGTTAAGGTTGTAATAACCAAACTAAGTTAAAATCTTGATTCTTAGATCATAACGGTGTGTTGAGTATCAATTGGTGATCAATAGATTACTAATTGTAAATGGGTCGTATAGTTGATTAATGTGGTAAAGGAGCTAACTTGGAGGAACAAGTGGGATGATCTCTAACTTAAGGTAAGTGCTTTGCACTTACTTAGTAATGATAGGTGGTAGTAAATGCACGAACTTGTTATACTTGTTAACATTGTTGATTATTATATGTGCAAATGGGTGTAGTTTGGGTGAAAGGAGCCAAAATTGAAAGTCCAGGGGCTGTTTTATAAATTTTGAAAAGTCTAATTGAAAGGGGGTGCGCAAATCACACTCTTGTGTGTGTGTTTTGTGTCAAGCAAAGAGAAGAGAGAAAGAGGAGAAGGCTGAGATCAAGAGTTGGGGTTCTTGCATGCTAATTTGGGAGGTTTTGGCGTGCACGTCATCTTCCAAGCATCATATAAGCCTTCCTTTCAATCTTTGATTCACCATTGAAGTGTTCTTGGTGGGTTTTGGTTGAAATTGATGTTAGATTAATAGTTATCTAGCTTAAATTGAAGTAATGGGAGGTGGATAACATCATCTAAACATCTAATTTGGTAATTCAAGAATTAGGGTTCTTGGCGGAAATTTGGGGGTTTTTGATTTAATGATGTTAGAAATTGAAGTTAGTTAAGTGTCTAGGGAGTTAATAGACACACAATTAACTTTAAAGCCCTAATTTTTATGGTGTTTTATAAAATGGGAGTTTGGTGGAACTTGGATGATTTCCTAAACGGGTCATTTAGGTTAAGAGAGTTTTGGGTGATATTTGAATGGTTTATGAGTGTTGTGGCATGTCCATGAACACTAGACTAAGTAGAAACCCCATTCATAATGGGTGATTTATGAAATTAAAGTGTTGGGTGATTCCTTAACGGGTCAAAATGGGTTGAAAGAATGAATGGGGTATTGGAGGTTTGGTTAAGGTTGTAATAACCAAACTAAGTTAAAATCTTGATTCTTAGATCATAACGGTGTGTTGAGTATCAATTGGTGATCAATAGATTACTAATTGTAAATGGGTCGTATAGTTGATTAATGTGGTAAAGGAGCTAACTTGGAGGAACAAGTGGGATGATCTCTAACTTAAGGTAAGTGCTTTGCACTTACTTAGTAATGATAGGTGGTAGTAAATGCACGAACTTGTTATACTTGTTAACATTGTTGATTATTATATGTGCAAATGGGTGTAGTTTGGGTGAAAGGAGCCAAAATTGAAAGTCCAGGGGCTGTTTTATAAATTTTGAAAAGTCTAATTGAAAGGGGGTGCGCAAATCACACTCTTGTGTGTGTGTTTTGTGTCAAGCAAAGAGAAGAGAGAAAGAGGAGAAGGCTGAGATCAAGAGTTGGGGTTCTTGCATGCTAATTTGGGAGGTTTTGGCGTGCACGTCATCTTCCAAGCATCATATAAGCCTTCCTTTCAATCTTTGATTCACCATTGAAGTGTTCTTGGTGGGTTTTGGTTGAAATTGATGTTAGATTAATAGTTATCTAGCTTAAATTGAAGTAATGGGAGGTGGATAACATCATCTAAACATCTAATTTGGTAATTCAAGAATTAGGGTTCTTGGCGGAAATTTGGGGGTTTTTGATTTAATGATGTTAGAAATTGAAGTTAGTTAAGTGTCTAGGGAGTTAATAGACACACAATTAACTTTAAAGCCCTAATTTTTATGGTGTTTTATAAAATGGGAGTTTGGTGGAACTTGGATGATTTCCTATGCAAGGGGTGGTGCTTAAGGTATACGAACTTCACAATGTCGTATGGTGTTTAGAGTTATAAAATTATGTATGAATTTTATGGTGTTATTATTTGTCTATGTTGAATGCAAGGTAGGTTGAATTAGTGGTTTGAAGTCTTTGAACTTCACGGATAGAAAGGGTGGGATTGGGGTCTTTGAACCCCACATGTCGGGGATAACGTATGGTTATAGGATTGAGTTAGAAATTTGAGTGCGTGTGCACTTGTTATATAAATAATGTCGGTGATTGAAGTCTAAGAACTTCACATGTGGTAGCTAAGGTCATGAACTACAAATGTGCTGATATTGTTTGAAGTCATGAACTTCACAAGGGCGGATTGGAATTGAGGTAAAAAAACCTCACAAGGATGTCGGTAATTGAGGTCTAAGAACCTCACAAGGATGGTTTCAGTTTGTGGTCAAAGAACCACACAATTGTGATATGGAGTTTTGAGGTCTTGAACCTCACAAGGGTGTGTTGACAATTAAAAATCCTTGAGCTTTGTAAATGGTGGTAATTATAGTTTACTTAAAACTTGATTGTTGATTGTTAACTTGGATTCATAAGAAATCCACATGAGGTGTTTAGGAAGTGTTAAAAGGTGTCTACACTAGTTTTATACCATTGTGGGGTTGTTAAAACACCAAGGGGTCGAGTCAGGAGGGTCGGATTGCACTACAAATTAGTTTTGGTGTGTGCAGGCCTGGGACCATAGCATTATGCGCTGGTTTTGGAGCATTATGCACTGGTCAGCGCATAATGCACTGAAAATCCACTGATTTGCACTGAAATGTTTCCGAAAAGTGGCGTTTGGACCCGAGTTAAGGCATTAACTTGTAAAAGGTCCTATGGGGTGTCTATCATTACTGATGTTTGTTTTGTTTGGGTGTTTTATGTAGGGAAAGCTCCAGTCTAGTCTCGGGTCGATCTTTAAGTCTTGGATTCTCATTGGATGAACTTTTGGTGCGTAGTGTTTAAACCCTTTGATTGTATAAATGAATGTAGTCAAGTAGTAAAACTTTCGTTTTGAACTTATAAACATCCAACCATGATTAAGTCATACTATTATAGTTGACTTTTGAATTGTTGAAACTCGTTTTCTTTTTGGGACCTTGGATGGACGTTGCTAAATTAAAACATGGATTGTTTAGTTAAGAATGTTATGGGACTTACTTCCGCTTATGTGTTGAAAGTTAAAATTGGTCGTAAATTTTGGGTGTTACAATTTAAAATTAAAAAAAGCAAAACTTTTATTTAGTTACTACAAATTTCATTTCCCTCAAAATCTCAAATAAAATTCTCCCCCTCTTTTCTCCAAAAGTTTTTGAATTACTTCTCTGAAACCCTACTTATATATTCATCTCTTTTTCTCCATTATACCCCATTTGCAAACCCTAAAAAGTCAATAAATGCTCCCAACATCACCACCCCTCCATTCCAGTCTGTCACCCGGTCTAGTGATGAAAATGAAGAGAATACTTTAAAAGGTCCCAGATCATCCATTAATCCAGAGCATACTCAAATTGAACAACAAATTTTAACACCCAAAAATTTCAACCAATTTTAACTTTCAACGCACGCAGAAAATAGGTCCCATATAACACTCTTGACAAAACAACACATGTTATTTACAACAAAAAGACGACATAACTTGTTTTAAAACGTTCGACCGACATCTCAAAACGACAATAAGTTTCAATATCTAAGAGATGATTTAAACAAGTTTAATGAACCCTAATCATTGAGTTCTAACTCCAACCGTTAACATACAACAAACCGAATGAGAATCCAATTCCACCATGAAGTGTGACCCGAGACTTCAAACCGGAGCTTTACTTACAAAACGCCATGCATAACACCATTAGTAATGATATACAACCTCCCTTAGACCCCCATTGTCACACCCCCACCGATGGCGGAATTTACGCGAGGGGTGACGAATTGAAATCATCACAATGATTAAAAGAAATACTATTAAATTAACCGAATAATTGCATTACATTGTTTTAAAAACACACAACCAAATAAAATAGATAAACAAATAGTCTTTATTAAACTTTATAACAACTAAATCTCCTAGAGCCAAGTCTCGAAGTCCTAGTGTGATTGTAACAGCAACCTAGTTATTAGTACCTGAAAAACATGCTAAAATATGTCAGCTATAAAGCCGGTGAGAACATAGGTTTAAGTAATTACATAGTATAGATAATGAAGATTTTTTTACAATTCATAAACAAGATTCAATAACAAGTAAACAAACTTTTATACATCGATTCAACCAAACCTAATGACACGATTAGGTTCCCATAGAATTGATATAGCATGAATAACAAGTTTTGCAATTTCTGTATATCTAGTCTCAAGTTGATATCGTATCTCGTCAACTCAAGAACTAGATCGGCATGTCAGGCCCATAGATCTACGACTTACTCTCGTTGGCTTATCCCAAGTTAATGGTTGTAGAGTGTGTATAAAACCGTTTAAGTTTACAAGTATAGAAAGTTGTTATTGAAATTGCAAAAGTAGTATTTGAGTTTGATATAGTTTGAACAACCTTTGATATACGAGCATGTTTCCACCCCAAAGATAAAAAGTAAAAGGGGCTATGTATCTCACCTTGAAGTAGGTGGGTAGAATCTTGTCCTGGTAGTAACTTGGTTACGAGAATGCCTTAAGGATTAAACCCTAAGTAAGTTATAGTGCAAGTTAGTTTTAGAATTTAAGTTTAGAAAAGATAAAGGTTGATATTGTAAATAGAGGAAAGTGGTTGTCGTATACTAGAGTGGTTATCGTCCCAGAGTAGTACCTCCAACAGAAGTGTTCCCAGGAAAGAGTTGGTTGGATCAAGACCCCGTCTTTCCTAGCCAAAACTTTCTGCTTGTCAGATAACTACATACCGGTTGGATGGTTACTCTATTGATATACTAGACCAAGTTTAGGGTTTATTTGGTAACTTTAGAAAGTGTAGGGGCTAAAGTGTAAATATGATTTTAGTTGGGATTAAAATGAATAAGTTGAATATTATAGGATTATAATTGAAAAAGTAGAGAGTTTGAATACAAACATGATTCAAGAATGGATAGAGAGTAAAAATGAACCAAAGCTTAGATTTTTATATAAAAAAAGTTTGAATGCGATTAAAAGACTTATGAGTATCATAAATTTCTGTATTTTTATAACTTATAACATGTTAAAATCACTTATTTTATAATAAAATTCGTATCTTTTATAAAAATTATGAATATATTGAAAGTTTGCAAAAAGGGGGATTTTGACAGCTTTTGACAGCTTTGCGCACCGATCTTGCGCGGGCTGTTTGAGGGACTTAAACTATGAACCCGAAGACGTGCGAGTAGGCGTTTCGACCGTGAGACCTTAAACTTGATTTTCAAAAAAAGAAACGCTTGAAAAAGTTCTGTTTTGAGTGAGTTATGGCCCTGATAAGATAGGGTGACGAATCTGTCAAAAATTCAGCATTATAGTTTTTATGTTTTAGAGAAAAATTTTTATTTTTATTGATTAAATCAAGCTTTGATAACCTAGATCTATGATTATAACATGTAAGTGTTAGGGAATCGTAGATCTAAAGTTGTTTTTGTAAAAACATTGAATGAATTAAAGATAAAAATTTAAGAACATCAAGAACACGATGACTAGAACTTACTTGTGAATAAGGAACAACTTTGGATCTTCAAAGAGGGGGCAAGGGAAACGACTTTGGGCAGCCTTGGGGCTCTAGATTTTATAAGAATGGTGTAAAGAAAAGAGAGAAACAATGCCTCTATTTATAGGTTAGGATTTAGAGAAAAAGAAGGAGTTCTAATTGGACTAGGATTATGATTGTATTAGGAGCTAAAAGATACTAGCAAATATGATTAGTTAGTTACTAGGATTTTTATAAAAGAATAGGTTAATTTTTATAAAATTTCGATGGATATGGGGAGATTAGGATAGAATCACTAGTTGTTAGTTAGGATACAATTGTAGTTGGTTAAGTTTTAGATAATTACTAGTTAGCTTTAATAAAAGGTTTAATAATATTCAAGGATAATTAAGAGGTTTAATTCCCATCAATTTATATATGTATAAAATAATCGTAAGTTTTAAAAAAAATATGGACATTTATTCTTAAGGATTTAATAAAATTCATGACTAGATAATTACAAGTCCATAATTATTACAAGTGTTAGTTATATGTTGAATTATATAGAATGTTTAATAGGTTTAGGATAATTATTGTTTAAAATAAAAGAATATATATATTAATATAGAGTTTCCAACAAATATAAAATCTCGGTTTCATAAAAAGATTTAAATAAATAATCATTCAAGTATTGGATTTTATAAAATGTTACATAATGAACCTTGTAGTTACAAATGTAAAATTTCTAAATTTGAATTTAGGTTTCTAAAGATAAAGACTTTCCAAAGCATTTATTTTTTATTATGATTTAAGGCATCCAAGTTACTACATTAGGCAAGATATAGGATAATATAGCACTGAATCACATAGAATCACCATAGTAAATGACAATATATAGAATCACAATGTACTGAAATTGAATTATGCTAACGTTTTCATAGATCGAAATAGTTTTAGGAATGCATAAGGAATCAATAGTATCACTAAAAGGTTACATAAATAGCATGGAAAAATCAAGGATGTTACACCCATGGGTTAGACCCAAGCAAATACCCCAAAAATGGGAAGTTTTAAAGAAATAAAATTTCTGGCATTGCCATGTGCAAAATCAGACATGGCCATGTGCACCTGATGCCCACAACAATTTCCAGACATGGCCATGTGCAGACTGACATAATCATGTCCACCTGATGAACTAAAAATTTCTGACATGGCCATGTGCAGAATCAGACATGGCCATGTGCACCTGCAGCAAGTTTTAGTTTTCCATCTTTTCGACCCTCCCAACTCGACCCCCTGTCGTTATAAGAAATCAAAAACATTTTGTGAATGTTTTAAACTCCTCATACGAGAACCGCAACTCGTTTTTACCCCTTATCCAATCTGACTCATTCGTTATTATTTGGAGTCTTTGACTACAAGCTTACCACCTGAGTTTACCACACTTGTTAAGTTATGTCAATGAGTAATTGACTCCAAGACCGACATTTAGACAAGTATTGACATCATACAAGTCCTATTATTATTATACTAATCCACCATTATTCCATAATGGTTTGACTTATACCACATTAAGTAAATTTACAATATTTCACCATTATTCCACAATGGTTTGACTTATATACCACATAAGTCAATTTATACCAATTTCACCTTTATTCCACAATGGTTTGACTTATATACCACATAAGTCAATTTACACCAATTTCACCGTTATTCCACAATGGTTTGACTTAACCACATTAAGTCAATTTACACCAATTCACCATTATTCCACAATGGTTTGACTTATATACCACATAAGTCAGTTACTCTGAATTACCACATTTAGTTTGACTTTACACCACATAAGTCAATTACACCAATTTACCACATCTAGTTTTGTGACACTAGGCTATTTTGGGTTAACCCCGTTACCCCAAATAGTAACTCCAAGGACTATTTCTGTCATAAACTGAAACACATATGCATGAAACTGTAGGGAGTAAAGCTGTAATTACCATAAACCCAACTGTTTGACTTCTGAAAGTCAAAATTGAACATTTTTAATTCAAAATTCGAATCGGTTGACTTTTAAAAGTCAAACCTTCATGTTCTTGATCCAAATTCGCAACCATAACCCCCAAACCGTTTGAATTCGCGGCTGTAATACATGGCATTGATGATACCGATCATCATTGAGCCGTTTCTAAACGTTTAACACTATTAATGATCATGAATTAATCCCATTAAGATCATGCGAGTTGTAACCGTCGACCCTATAACGAATACCTTCGAATTCGACTAATCTTGATTACCATTTCACAATTAAACACTCTACATACCTAAGTCGAGTCCCTCTGAAGCTTTTTCACATCCCATTTTGATCGGAGAAGCCGCCGGAGTCGCAGGAGACCAAGCAACCCGAAGTCGGAACCCCGTTTAGTCGATCTCCATCAATTCGATATTAAAAAAGGTAACAAAAAAAAACCTCAGTTTCGTTTTCATCTCTAAACATGTGTGGTCTATCGCGATCAAAATCGTTGGATTTGAGAGTGGTTTTGGATCGGGTTCATGATAAGGGGAAGAACAAAGGGGGCTTGAAGGTTAAAACCAAATGGAACGGGCCTTGTATGCGACACCCTTGCGGACGGAGTTGGTTAAGGATTTGGGCTTGCACACAGGGGACCCCGGGTTCGAATCCGGTCTCCTGTAATATTTTTTTAGAGCATTTTTCCTTGGTTTCCTTTTTTATAAAATAAATCCCTATGTTATTATTATGTTATATTAACACGAATTGTTACCAAAAAACACCCGTGTGCTCGGGATTGAAATTATAATTTATTTTAAGTATTATTTTTGTTTAAAAATAATATATTTGTTTATATTATCACCAAAACATTTATTTCGTTCATAAAAACACACGAACATTTATTTAATATTATTATCTCGTCCTTAGTAATGTTTCACATATAACACGTCCATACTAAATACCCACTAGGGATTTTCTAATCCCGATGACAAGATTTTCTAATCCCGATGACAAGATTTTCTATTCATTATTAGTTAGTATATTTAGGACATCCGATTCTCCCGTATCGTCGTCACTCATTCCTACGTGTTCCTAATTATCGTGATCATATTCTAGGGCATTCGTAGACTGTCCGCTTGCAAACTACTTGTGGTTTTGTTGCATCCTTGTGTGGTGCTAATTACTACACTCTACACACTCAGGTGAGTTTCACGGCCCAATTTACTGTTTTTTAAACTAGGGGGAGAAAACATGACGCAAACATTAGATTCTTGTAGTTCTTATATATCACTTGTTAAAGCTAAGCGTAACACTCTATCATGAAAGTCCTTACACATCGAACCGTTTAATATGAACTTAGCGTGGTAATCTTGAATAGTACTACTGGGTTTGACAAACCCCACCCGCGTTAGTCGCACTAACTCGACTGGAGGTCGAACGGGTGTAAAATTGACCTAAACACGTCACCACTGTTGATAGACATGGTGGAAGGCATCAAACACAACAAACAGTCAGCTTCGGTTGCGAGCGCTTTAGTAACATGAACATAGGTTAGCTACCTATTGATATGTATTGAATGTACATAATCTGGAAAACACTATTATGAACTGTAACCTGTGAACTCACCAACCTGGTGTTGACACATTTTCTTACATGTTTTCTCAGGTCGCTAAGGCACATGTGCACAATTAGGACATATATTGGAGTCCTTTTATCGTTTCAAACATTTAAACTATTTACCTGTTTTTCAATAACTTGACTTTTGGGCGCGTTTGTTTTGCGCATTAAATACTTAATCTTTTCGCTTCCGCATTTTCTCTGAACATTAATGGTTTTATTTCAATTCATATAGTGTCGTTTGATATGACTAATGACTGAGATCCTGGTTTGTCACACGCCTCGCGGTAAAACTCTGTTAGTGGATTTTAGGGGTGTGACAAGTTTGACTATACACCACATAAGTCAGTTACACCAAATTACCACATTCTACTTTTTAGTTTAAGTATATACCACATAGTCAACTACACTAATTTATCATATTCTACATTTTAGTTTGACTATATACCACATAGTCAACTACACTAATTTCAAACTACATTATGTATACAAGTTTGACTTTTACCACACTAGTCAATTTTACACCAATACACCATATAAGTTTATTAACTTAATTCATCAAAGAACAAGGCGAGGTTCTTAGACCTCAAACACCACGCACCCACCCTTGCATATTTTCACCATATGCAATCTCCTTAATTTTCAACATACAATTAAACACATATAAGATATTTGAACAACCAACATGTAAATCAAATATGTGTAATTACCACCACCTATCATTACTAAGGAAGTGCAAAGCACTTACCTTTTGCTAAAGATGATCCTGTTTGATCCTCCAAGCTAGCTTTATTACTACTTGATCACCTATACAACCCATTTACAATTAGTAATCCATTTATCACCAATTGACACCCAACACACCTTTATTATCTAAAGATCAAGACCCTAACTTATTTTGATTAACATAACCTTAATTAAACCCCCAACACCCGAATATCACCTTTCAACCCAAATGACCCGTTTGACACAATATAGTCAAACTTCCAATCCACCAATTCACCATTTCCAGTTAAGGTCTAACACCCACCCCAGACCTTATGGATTACACTCATTCTAACCTTGATTAATTACACCTTAAACAAGTTTTAACCTCCTTACACAATCATTCACTCATTTTGACCCGTTTGTGTTCCACCCAATTTCACCCTAACTCCCAATTTCTTAAATCACCAAATTGATTGAGGGTTATTACTTGGTTATGTGTTTAACCACACTACAAACGCTTACCAACCTCTAATTACCATCCAAACAACCTCAATTTCGAAAACCCCCAATTTCACCTCAAGAACCCTAATTTTTCAAACATCAAATTAGGTGTTATAATCATGTAAAACATGATTCTCCAACATTAATCATACTAGATTAAGGTCTATAACCAACATTTATCCATAATGACCACACCAATTAACCCAATTTGGGTTTTTCACTAAAACCCACCAAAACTCCATTAATGGAGGTGTAGGAGATGAAGATGGAGAAGATAAACTTACATGAGTGTTGCTTGAGCCTCGAACATCTTCAAATCTACAATCTTTCAACTCAGATTTCCATATTCAAGCTTGTTCTTCTTCCTTCTAGCTATACACGAAACACACACACATCACACACTAAAATACGTGTGTTGATCACCCCTTCAATTAATAAAATGCAGAATTTTAGCATTTTACACTTTACCCCCTTGAACATTCCAAACTAACCCCTTTTACTAAAAGTTTTAGAATTCACCAATGAACCTTTTCAATCAAGAATTGGTTTTTAATCCACTTTCACCCCCATAATATTATTTAGGCAAATAACATTATGTTTTAGATTTTTGGTTCGTTACACAAATCCGTTCTGAAATCCTGCTTCATGAAGAACTACCAAAAAACGTTCTGCTTCTATGCTCTCCATATATCCCACACTCTGCAATCCTTTTTGGAACTCCTGACCAACATTGATGTGTCTTCGAAAACAGCCCTAACCCTAATCGACCCTCGGCCCCAACTACACCTCTCTCCGACACACTAAAAAAGCTTCGATTTGGTGAAAATCTGCCCAATTTAGTGTTCTTGTAAGTGGCTAAACCCTTGTTACTTCTTCTCCTCCACTCCCCACGTTTCTTTTAACCGCCCAAAATCCTTCCTCCCCTCTTATTTCTGCGTCAATTCCTCAATCTTCTTCAGACTACCTTCATGTTCTTCGATTCTCCCCTCTTGGATGCTTCTATCTTCTAGGGTTTCATGTTATGTGTCCACATATGTATTTCAATTGGGCTGCAACAACCATGAAATCGAGGTTGATCATCAAACTAGTGAGCTGAGACTGAGGCGATCTGAAGTCAAGGTAGGGTTGTGATGGTAAACCTTTGGTGAAGATATCTGCAAACTAGTGAGCTGAGGCGACATGTAACATACAAACCTGACCAATGGCACACGTTCCTTCACAAAGTGTAAATCTATTTCTATAGTTTTAGTTCTTTGATGCTTTATAAGGTTTGAGGCTAATAACATGGCATTGTGTAACACCCGAAATTTTTTTATCCCAAATTCATATAAAAATAAAACTAGAAGGACTAGAACTGTAATTAACCTAAAGTTCAAAAGCCAAAAGTGAAAATTTGGGAAAAGTGGGAGGTAGCGGACCACTACCACAGTTCTAACGGTTCGCTACATGGTCCTAAAGCCAACAACAGTGTGTTGATACGTGACTGATGACTCGCTAGGTTTTCTGACGTCTTGCAAGGGTAGCAGACCGCTACCCATAGCTTAGCGGTCTGCTACACCGCAAAAAGGGGCGGATACCGGATTGGCTAACGCATGGCAAAGCTGACTCGCTAGGGTTGGGGTGGTAGCGAACCGCTACCCCCTGCATAGCGGTTCGCTATGGGTGCTAGATTCAGCCTATAAATAGAGGGTTAGAGCTAGTTCAATCTCACATCTCTAATCATAATCCACTTTCAAAACTCGAACTCAGCCTCTAAATTAACGTGTCGTACTAGTGATATGCGTTTTTTGCGTGGAAGCATAGATTCTCTACCAAGGAAACCCAAGGTTAGAAACAATTATCGAGGTACTATCTAGATAAGAGATATTATGAACTCACAAGATTTTCCCACACTAAGATTCTGAAAATGTGAATACATTTAAACGCTTTCAAAACCGTGAACTGATTTTGATTTATGATCTGACTAAAATGAATTTCTAAAACCATTTGGTTACATAACCCATGTGATACAACATATAACAGAGCAGATTCAAAAGAATTGATGATGAGGAAACACAAAAATTAAATCACACACGTAAAACATGATCATCCGAGTATAATACTAGTGTGATAATTGGTTATACCTTTGAGTGAAACAGTCCAACTGAATGTGTAAACTACTAATCCAAATATAGTCAAATTGTTTTATTACTTCAGTTTAGTCAGCATCAAACATATTTTGATATATGTATTCACCAACTTTCGCTAATATGTTTTAAAAACATTTTTCAGGTAATCAAGGATAATTGTTTTAGTTGGATTTATGCCGAAAGGATTACAATTCCTTGGCAGATGGTAGAAAGATAGGATTTCGTAGATATGACGATTCCCTAGACATCTATTGTACCCGTTGACACTGTTAAAAAGAAATCCTTGTTTCGCTTCACTGTTTCCATCATCGAGAACAATAGAATACAAAATTGTCTGCCAATTCAATCTCTTGCAATTATCTTCTAAATAAGATGGAGAACATTTGGTTTAGATACTTACAAAGATCTAATTTGTGTAAAAAAAGGAAAGAGGTTTTGAGTTTAGTCAACTACAAAATGGAGGCCTTTAAGCGATGAATAGATCATTCATATGTCCCTAAAGTGGTTAATGTTTGGAAACATGGCGTGGAAAAAGAATTTACCGATGGTTACCAATGGAATTTAACGAGGGTTCACTGATGGATATTATTAGGGATGAGCATTTGGTACCGAGTACCGGTACCGGTACCGTACCGATAGATTCGGTACCGGTATCGGTACCCACTTTCACATAAATTTGGTACCGCTATTTTCGGTATCGGTACCCGTACGGTACCGATACCTATAGAGATGAACATTTTGTAACAAATACCAGTACCGTACCGATAAATTCGGTACCGGTACCGGTATCCACTTTTCCACAAATTCGGTACCGATCTCATCCCTAGATATTATCAACGATGATTACCGACAAAATTTATTGATAGTTCACATGTCAATACATCACAACTGGATCAATGAAGGATTGTTCACCGACGGATTTATTTAAAAGTAGTTACAACCGGTGAAACTCCATCTGAAAACATGGTGTGGGTAAATGCATTTGCTGATGGGTTATCAACCAAATTTACCTAGGGATCATTGACGAATATTATCATCGACAGATTACCGACGGAGTTCAATGGTAGTTCGCATGTTAATATCACCTACGAATCGTTCACTGAGGAATCACTGGCGGATTGATAATGATGTATTATCGGCAGTTTTTTTCGTCAGTGGTACCTGTGTTTTTAAATGTAAACCTACAAAAAACTGAAAAAATTGAGACAGCGGATTTCATGATAAATTTGTCGGAATTGGCCGTTAGCGATAAAAAACCCCATAGGAAATGTTTTTTTTCTGACAAAGTCCCGAAAAATTTTCCGACGAATTAGCGACACAGGACTTTCGTCGGTAATTTCCAACAATATTCCGACAATTATATTAAATAAATAAGCTAACTTAATAAATTTGTCGGAAAATTGTAAGAAATCTTATGGTTACTTTTTTGTTTTTGTTTTATCCGAAAGTTGTCGCTAACTTGTGGAAATTTCTTTTATTAGTAACTTATCGGAATCTTTTGCTGAAAATATACGTGTTTTCTAGTAGTGAAATAAAAAAAATTATTAGTTTCCTATAAATGTAAATAACACGTTTCAGATAATAATAAAAAATAACCATGAATTTTGAAATAGTTATAGGAGCTTTAGTTTCATAACTTCAAGATTCATGAGTGTTCATAATCACTAAATTCACTGGATATTTGTAGATATTAAGTAGTTGGATGTTGGAAATAATGTTGTTATTGCATAAAACACATATTCCGGTCTCTTTCCTCATCAAATTCTGGTGAAATTTTTTACTTAAGATAGTCATATGCATATATACCTTATTGATGGGACTGATTTTCCAACATTCTCCTTCTGTTCATCATTCATTTTCTTTGATTCCCTCTATTTTCTTAAGATCGACTCAAAGGCACTACTTGTCTATTATACACCATAAGGGTTCTTTCTGTTTTTATATTTTTCCCATGTCAATTTAGGACACACCTCCTTTTGCTCACTAGGGTTTTCATAAATATTGTTTTATTTTAACCTAAACAAAAAACTTCCTTTTCTTGAATATAACTCAAAAGGGACCGCTTGCTCATCTTGTTAGACTATGTGTAGTCCTACCGTGAAGATAGGGGCGTGGTGCCACCTCACCCCACCACGGGCGTGAAACACCGTGCCGGGTGGAGGTGAGGAGGGCATGAGGGGGCTTGGGTGGTGGTTTTAACGGGCGTGAGTGAGGGAAGAGACCAAAAGTAGGTGATTTTTGTGGGTCTCACATTAGGCTCTCACCCCACACCATTTTACACACCTAGGTGAGGGTGTTGGTGAGGGAAGGCCTGGTCTACGTGACGCCTACGTGGCATCAAAAATTCACCACCTTCACCCTATCATTACACATAGTCTTAGGGTTTACGTGTAGTGTTTGTTTGATTTTAAAGGAAGTCGTGGTGGCATGTAACCTAATATGCCATGATAAAAAGAACGTAGATTAGGAGGGTTGCAAATTAGGGCATGAAAATGATTGTCACAGCGAGCGACAAAGGTTTTTACGATCAATTTTTTTTCTCATAAAAGGCCAACACCGATGGATTTATGACCGTTTTAATGATTTTTTTTAAATTGGTATTTTTTTAGAATTAAAGTGGTAAGTAGCATGTTTGGTGAAAATTTTGAAAAATGGTAGAACCGGTACTGGGGGTACCAGTTTCAGTTCCTTTACACAAACCCAATGATTGGGTGTCAGTTGTATGGCAGAATCACAGTGAAACCGGTACTGACAATACCCGTTTCAGTTCAAATCACTTAACGCCAACTTAACAGCACCGTTTGAATGTTAATTTCGTCCTTTACTGAAACCGGAGGTGCCAACACCGGTTTCAGTTACTTTTTGGTAAAGCTGATTTATTGTCTTTGTTTTTAACCCGATACATATAAAGCTGTCATTGGAAAAGTAACTAAAATCGGAAGTGGTAATACCGGTTTCAGTTACTTTTGTATAATTTGTTTTAGATTGTAGTTTATGTATTTTTTAAATTGTAGTTTATGTATTTTTTTTTAAACGGTAATTCATTAAAAAATAAATTTAGAATTTGTAATATAATAATTATTTTTTTTAAACGGTAATTCATTAAAAAACAAATTTAGAAATAATAATAAAATAACAAAAAGAATAATAATAAATTGTAGTTTATTATTCAAAGTGTGATCGTAGAGGTTAAAATAACAAAAAGAATAACAATTTACAACTACAAACAAATAAGTTAAAATAAAAACTTAGATATTCAAAGTGTGATCGTAGAGGTTATTTCTATATTTTCATGTTTAGCCTCTTCCTTCGTGATACAAATAAGTTAAAATAAAAATATAGATATTCAAAGGTGTGCCTTTGGCTCTCCTGTTGCATACACTTCACGTAATATGACTTTGAACATAAAACTGAGAAAAACATCAAGTTTAACAATATGGTTTGTAAGATATATAAATATCGAAAACCATAAATTTAAAATCTAGGAGAGGAAGAATGTTGGTATGGTGGGATTTGGTAAAATATAAGAGAGGAATGTTAGTATGTTAGGATTTATAAAACAGGAATGTTGGTATGTTAGTGATGAGAAAGAGATGAATATGAAGGTATTTATAGTGGTTTTAAGAAATTTATTATTATTATTATTATTATTATTATTATTATTATTTTTATTATTATTCTTTTTGTTGTTTTATTATTATTCGTTTTATTTTTTATTATTATTTCTAAATTTATTTTTTTAATGAATTACCGTTTAAAAAAAATTAATTATTATATTACAAATTCTAAATTTATTTTTTAATGAATCACCGTTTAAAAACAAAAAATACATAAACTACAATTTAAAACAAATTATACAAAAGTAACTGAAACCGGTATTGGCACCTCCGGTTTTAGTTACTTTTCCAATGACAGCTTTATATGTATCGGGTTAAAAACAAAGACATGAATCAGCTTTACCAAAATGTAACTGAAACCGGTGTTGACACCTCCGGTTTTAGTAAAGGACAAAATTAACCTGCAAACAGTGCTGTTAAGTTGGCGATAAGTGATTTGAACTGAAACCGGTACTACCAGTACCGGTTTCACTGTGATTCTGTCATACAACTGACACCCAATCATTGGGTTTGTGTAAATGAACTGAAACCGGTACTAAGTACCGGTTCTACCATTTTTCAAAATTTCCACCCAAACATGCTACTTACCACTTTAATTCTCAAAAAAATACCAATTTAAAAAAAAATTCCGGTTTTAACAGTGCAAATGTAGCAGTGCTTCATTTTTGTTTATATATATCATATAAAAATAAAGTGACATGTACCACATGTATGCAATGAATGTGGCAACAAAAATGAGTTAATGAGTTTATACTAGTTTGATGTTTAGTGGTTGATGGAAGTCAGATTAACACAAGTTGGAGTTGTAAGCTTAAAAGCCTTTGTCTGCTTATGTTAGAAAATTGACAAGAGAGACGATACTTTTAGGATTCAGTTAAGGCAACTTTGCTTACATCGCTTTACGGTGTATAGCTACTTTTGTATAAATACCTATACCTTCTTCTAGCTAGGTCGTATTCATGTATATACATATACATCGGCTCTCTCTCTCTACTGGGCCCAATACATGTCGGGAAATTACCTGTTAGGTATCATGTTTACATGTTAGTTTGTTAAAAAAATACTCGTTATGATTTCAAATTACATTTCTTTTTCTTACCATTTTAAGTTTTGTATAATTTTATATTTATAAAAATTACAACAAATTAAAATATGGTAAATTACATACATATGAGCATCACTGTAAAAATGTTAGAAATACATGAAATATGTAAATTTCATGATGATATAAATCCTAAAAGATAAGTTCATAACTAATTCATAACATACAAAATATAAATAATATAATCAAATACATATAAAAAGTTAATTTTTCACGTAATGAAGCCATTAAATAAAGCATTACCAGACAAGGGACAATGGAAAATAAAACTAAAAATTTTCAAGTATATTGTTCGGGTAAATGGGTATATGGATTAGGGTAATCGGCTCGGGGTATCACCTAATCCTATACCTATCTCATACCCGTGAAAAATTTTAAACATAATTTCATACATGGATACCCGTCTCAACTTCCATACTAGATGTTTCAGGTTTCGGATATTCTCGTTGGGTTTGAGCTTTTTTGTCATCCCTAAAGGGTTATTTTTAGCACACACTTCAATTGATTGTGGAAAGATTTAAAGTTTGATAATGTGTTCGAGGGACAACCTTTTCATTATGTCATATATTTTGCGTTCAAAAGTCTTTTAAAACGACTTAAATGAATGTATAAAATAAGTATATTTTAACGTGGTTAAGTTTGTATGATCTAAAAGTCATTCCTTAAATGCTGATAGTAATTACGTTGAAACTAGAGATAAAGGAATTAATTAAGTTTTAAATTTCCATTGTCTTCCCAATCTAATGACCCTTATGCAAACAACTTTATTTTTATATCTTTATAAACACAAATTTAATAAAGTACGAACTTTCTTTGCTAATGGTCCATTTTATTAATTATACCTTGTTATGTTCTAGACTCTGTTATAATTTATCAAAAGGGACCACAATCACAATGGCGTAATTGGGCTCCTATCAATCGTTCAAATGGTCATTGGGTTGATGGCTCGGTGATAGAGGAAAATCCTTTAGGAACATCAAAGTTTGAGAATGTCATAGGTTCAAGTCCCACTCCCACAAGAATAAAGAAATTTGCCTTTCAAAAAAAAATCCATCGTTCAAATTGACCAAGACAATGGAAAACACCAATGACTTTCGAATTGTGGTTATGGGACAAAGAACTAACACATGTGGCTCATCAATACTTAACACCCATTGTGAACTATGATTTATGATCTTAGGTTTTATACTAAATACATATTATTACAACGGTATTGTTGAAATGGAAAGATATCAACATTTTTTGTAGATAATATTGGATAGCATGTAAAATTAAGAAAAACAAACTAAATTACTAAAATAATTTAAAAATCGTGGAGAAAGTTTTGTTTTCCACGATGTCTTGCTCCAACTTCTTGTAACAAAAGCATATAACATTAAATTTTCTCGTAGATCCCTCTCAAAGAGGATCATAGAGGATTTGATAACCAGGGCCGACCCACTTGGTGAAAAGTGAGGGTGGTTTCTTCTACGACGTTAGGCCAACAATACGGGTAAGGGGTATACCCTCACGAGAGGGTGGGCGTGAGGCTGCTCACGGCGTGAAGGGGGCGTGAGGGGCTTCACGCGGGTGAGAAACCCATTTGTAAGAACAATGGGTGGGTCCCACATTATGGGTGTGGGGGTTGGGTGGGTTCCCTATGATCAAATATGCGGTATTTCACTCACTTGGGTATTTCCCTTGCCAAGTGAGACCCAAGTAAGGAACTTACCAAGCTGATGTGGCGCTCATGTGGCAGAAAAGTACTCTCACTTGACTCTCCAAGTGAAAGTATACCCCATACTCTAAGGGAGTGATTGGTTCGTAGACTATTAAAGAAATTAGAATTTGAAGTAACTGAAGTTTGAATTAAAATCTCAATTAATTAGAATTTGAATATGTTATGTGTTATGGTTGACAAAATGAAATGAAATTCGGATTTCATTGTCTTGTATTGTAATGTTTAGTTTGTAAATTTGATATAATAGTAATTGTATGTATATTTGGTTGACAAATTGAAATGGAATTCAGATTTCATTGTCTTGTATTGTCATGTTTAATTTGTAAATTTGATATAATAATAATTGTTTGTTAATGATGATTTATGACATGATTGCCCTCTAGTAATTTATATTCTCTTTTTAAATCCTTCAAGTTTTATAAAAATTCTTATAGATCTTTCACCTTGATGAAAAAATTCTATCACCTTTCGATGTTTATGACATTTTTAATTTGAAGAAATTTTTAATTTTATACTTGTTTTATATCTTCTAGGGCTTAAACATTTAATCAGATTTAATTATTTTATAATATTAATTTTTATATTCTTTATACAACTTTAATTAAACTATTTTCTTTTCTTTTCCTCAAATTCTATCTGTTTGGGCTTCTGGTCAACTGTCAGGCCCAATCCCACTTACATTGAATTATTTGTTCTTAACTTGGTCCATCGGCTGGTCCATAGGTTTGAATATCGAATTTCTGTAAGCTGGCTTTGGTTTACTGTTTGTATGGATGAAAGTTGTATACTAGACGGGCTCTGCTACGGTGGAACGTGAGTGCGTGTGCAGTGGTTGACGACTTTACGTCGTTGCTTTTGGTGGGGTTTTGATTGGAGCGAGGTTCTGAAGACAATGGCGGTTGTGACTTAACTCTTAAAAGGCTTAATCTTAATGGGATTAACCTTAAATTGATACAAGTATATGACTATATGAGTATATAATGTGGTTATTATACACCCAGGATTTGAAAGGATATGATAATATGAATGAGATATAATTTTCTTATTTTTTTTTCTCTTGTCTTCAAATTTCATTTATCAAATAAAAACTTTCTTAAAAAGGAATTAGATTCTATTTATATTAAAGGGTTTGTTAGAACCCTATCTTAGTCTAAATAGGATTATCATAAGATCACGAGTAAATGAAATTTAAAAAAATAATTAGATTTCTTTTTTTGAAACTGGATCTTTTACATTTAAAAATAAATTAGTCAACTTATCTAACAAATTCGTTATTTTAAAAATAATTATCTTTCTGGATCTGTTAAATTGCAGTTGCACTACTTTAGAAACAAAGAAACTAACAGAAATAAATATTGGGCTTCGACCCAGATTACAAAACATAAACAAGAACGTAGCCCAATAGAAATAGTAATCCGACCCACACAGTGCTTTGTATACTTTTTTTTCTCTCCGGCCCACTTCGTAGTAAGAAAATAATTTGTGTTTCTTTTTCTTTATAAATTTACGCAACTTTAAAACTATTAACAAACTTACAAGATTTTATTATTTTAGATTTCATTAAATAAATTATCAACTAAACAATAACCAACTGGTTGAACGGTAAGGTATAAGTCAGTCACCATCATGGTACTTACACTCAGAAGCCTTGCTTCCCGATCCTTACTCAGTCCAAAAAGGGGATATACAAGTGGTTTGTGCAGGATAGTCTCTTTACATAAAGTATATCCATCTCTGCCATTTTCCAATTTGTGTGCTAGGGTTTACTCTCAAAGAGTCAGAGAAGGAATTTCTTTTGCCGGAGGTCGTTATCGGCGCAGGGGACGTTCAAAATCTAAATCGAATGCGTCAACGATTGCATCGGAGAAGAACAGGTAACCAAACGTGACGCCAGTGGTTCTCAAACCCAAGCTCGGCGACGGTTAGGCAGAGTAAGTCTGGTGGTTGCCTTCCTCTGTTCGAATCGAAGCTTGATTTTCATTTAGTCAGTGTTGTAAAAATCGGGCCTAGGCGGCCATTTAACTTGTAATTTTGAGCTAGGCGGACCATTAATCGGAATCGGGCCTAGTCGGTCCTAGGCGGCCGGATTCCAGCGAAAATTCCGACAAAAACCTGAAACTTTCAGCCAAATTCCGGCGAAAGCCTTGGATTTTCTAGCCAACCCCTTCAAATTACAGCCAAATATGTGTATAAATATTTAAAAATGAACATTTTTATAAAAATTACTTATAAAAATGTGTGTATATATATAAAAAACTAAAAATTACATATAAAAATTTCAATCCGATTAATCCCGCCTAGCCCCGATTAATCCCGCCTAGGCCTAGGCTCACCCCACCACCCGACTAGCGCCTAGCGATTTTTCCAACCATGCATTTAGTCAAACGGTGATGTTTCTTGAATTGTTAAGGTGTTGGTGTTGGTGAACGTATGTGGACGATGATGGTGTCGGTGCAGGTAGCGGTTGTCGGCTGATACGTACCAGTCCTAGCCATGTCATCCTTAACATCCATGATCCCATGCCATCCATCAGTATACCTCCATGTTTAGAAACGTGGGTTTTGCTTTGCATGTTTTTCTTATTTGTTTTTAAGTTATTTCATGTTCATGCATATTATATTTATCGTGGGTAGTTTTAGTTCAGTTATTTGTTTAGATTATAAATAGGAAAGCTTGTTTATTGTTTTGATATGAATGAAAAAGAACAGAAAATTGTCTCAAGTTTATGTCTCTCTTCTTCTCTGTATTTCTTGGAGTCTCTATCATCGGCCGTGTTGTTGGTGCCGGTCAGTTCGTTTGTGTGCATCAGGAGTCCATTTAAAGGTTTAATTTTCTATTTTCTTAAGTTATTTACATTTTTGAGTTCCCTATCAGAATTTTAGTTTGAATTTAAGTCTTCGAAACCCTCTCTAATTGTTTTTCGTTAATTTCCCCAATCCATGAATTTTAGCGATTTTGTTGTGTATTGCTGAGAAATTGGTATGAAATTGATACATCAGTGAGCGATTTGCTCCCAATTTTATCTTTCAACAAAGAGGACCTGGTACTAGGCAATTTTATGTGTTCAAAAAGCATACAGTTTTGTAAAAGAAAACATACATTTACTTTTTTTAGATTAATAATTATCTCTATTTGTTCATTTGGTAATCATTAATGATGGATATATTTTCCCAGTTGGTAGGCAATTTTCAATAGGGCGAAACAGTACAACAAGTGTATGACGATGATGTATATAATCATGTTTGTTCTACGTTTTGTTTTCGATTTTTATGCACTGATTGATGATGTGCATGGATTTCGTAGCAAAAGGAGCCAATTCAGTTGAGCGTGAGTCAAGGTTGAAAGGTTTATTTATTATTGTTCGTAATCACGGGTAAGTATCATATTATTTTTCTTTGGTTGTTAATGTAGAGTGATTATTTTGTATAATAAAATTTGATTAATACTTATAGGTGGTGGTTCATGGCGGTTGTGGTGTGGCGTGCTGGTGGAAAAGTGTTGCAGGACAACAACAGGCTCTAGCGATATGGGGGATGCCTTGGTGGATAGCGGGAATACCAACTTTCTGAGCTCTATTGTTAATACTGATTATTATCAGGTAGGATTAAATGCAGACCCGTTCTTCGTGTTATCAACCTTCAAGTCATAATCACCATCCATTGAAGCTAATTTGCAGAGACGTCTCCGAGATTTCGGATGCCCCAGACTAGTACTAAAAAATGGGCCCTTAAATATAATTTTTTCTTCCAAAGATCGATGATAATTGTAATAACAAGAAACAAAAAAACGTTATTGTAGCGATAAACAAATACAAAACAAAGTTAAACAATAAACAGAATAAAGTTAAACGAATCGAGAGACTTTCTTAGCATTTTTCGAAGCAAAGTTGTGGATCAATTCTTCACAATTGATACTATCTAATATGTCGTTCTCGATAGCTATCATTGTCAATCCATTAAGTCTTTCTTGAGACATTGTCGATCGTAAGTACGACTTCAACAACTTCAATTTTGAGAAGCTTCTTTCTGCATATGCCACTGTTACTGGAATAATCAACAAGATTCAATATGCAATTAATGCATTAGGAAAAAAAATGGACTTGCTTCAAGTATTTTAAAACATCAGTAGGTTTGAGAATAGCATTAGGTAATATAGTGTCAAACGACTTTAGCTCCATATAAAGCTCAACACCATTAATATCTAATTCTCCTTCATACTTCAGTGCATCCTTAAGGAAAATACAACACGACTTAAGCTCTTTGTCTTCAACATAATTCAAGTTATCAGGAAACAAAAACCAAATAGTTTTTCATAGTCTTTGTATTGTTCAAATCTTGTTTCAAGTGAAGCAGACGTTTGATCAACAATATATAAAAAGTAGTTAACTTTAAAATTATCCTCAACTCAAAATAAAACTTCTTGGTCACTTGAATTCTCATCAAATTGTTTTTTTTTTACGAAGTGGACGCCTATGAGGGAATACCGGGTCAATACCCATTTCAATGGCAATTTTCTTAGCTTGACCTATCGAATCTGAGAACCCGGATTCTCTAAATTTCTTGAAGAATTTAATCAAATTGTTCACTTCTTTAATAGCAACATCAAGAAGCATATCACCCGATTGTAACTTTTTGCTCACTGTATTTACCATGTCTAGTATTCGATACCAAATGACAATTGATACCAAAAATTCAAAATCACAAATTTCTTACTTTACTAGTGTTTTAGCTTCATTTTGAATTTTAGGATCATTAATTTTTTCTACAACTTCAAGTAAAGTTTCTCTTACATCTGAAAGTTGAAATCTAATGGCTTTAACACTATCAACACGGCTTTCCCAACGGGTGACAGACAATGATTTAAAAGTTAGCCCTTTAACATTCTCTTTTCAAAATTTGCCATCTCTTAGTAGAATTGACAAAGATGGTGTAAACGCGTTGTATGACTCCAAAAAAGTCTCTAGATTTAGTACAAGTGTTAGTCATGCCACATAATGCAAGATTAAGACTATGAAAGTTCTTCTAACATCTTAATTGAAAGAAATAAAAAAAATAAAACTAATAAATAACAATCTAATTATTAATTATTATCTAACGTAAATACATAATCAAAATATTACAAATTTATAATACCTACATGGTCACATAACAATTACTAATTAGTAAATAGCATCATCAACATACTCAAAAAAGTTCTTCTAATATCTAAATTGAAAGGAATAAAAAAATTAAAACCTCACCTACTGTACAAGATGGCTATAGAGAGTTCAGAGTAATAAAATCCAAAATAAAAATCTACTGTACAAGATGGTACTAAAATCTAAATATAAACTTACTGTATAAGATTATACTAAAATCCAAAATCAAAATTGAATAGCAAAATCAAAATAAAAAAAAACGAATACCTTCTAGAGTTTGTCGAAATCAAAATAAAAAAACGAATACCACGTAAATCGAAAACAATATGACTATCAATTAATATTCACTTACCGATTGAATAATTTTGGGATTGAATCGTGGATATTGAATCGTCAATTTTGGGGTTGCAAATAGTCGAGGATTTGAAAGAACGACTGCCAAAATAATGTGATTAATTGTTTCACATGATTATTTAATTATTCTTTTTTAATTAAAAATCCACATTAGCATTTAAAATAAAAAGAGTATTGTTTATGGGTCTCTCAACAAAATTAAGTTATTGGTTTAAATGAGTATGGTAATAGTTAAATAGTTGATAATAGGTTTATATTTAAATATTTTTTTGGGTTTTATTTACGAGTCTCTCAACAAAATTTTCATCTACTTATTTTGGTTCTAATTTAAAAAAAAATATTTATATATATACACATAATTTTTTTTATAAATTTGGACCCCCCGCGAAAACGGGCCCCAAGCAACCGTCGATGCCAGCTTGGGCTCCGAAACGCCCCTGCTCGTGGCTTCAAGAAATTAATGTTATTTAAATATTTATTGTAAGCACTTCTTGGTTCTGCATATCCACCGATTTCCCGCGTTACAACAGGGATATGCCTGCCACCCATCCCTTTTTTCCAAAGCCACATGTGGCAGCGCTGTTTCCTCTCCATCAAATACATCATCGTCTTCACTACTTTCCTTTTCATCCTTTCAAATACAGAGATACAGAAAGGAATCAGCAGGTCGACGCTGGTGCAGTGGCGGTGGTAATCGACGGCCTCTACCGTAGCGGTGTCGGGTTTGACAGGGCCAGAAGGAGGCGACGCTGGTGCAGTGGCGGTGGTAATCGACGGCCTCCATGGTAGCGGTGTCGGGTTTGAGAGGGCCAGAACGAGGCGGCGACGGTTGTGGTCGACGGCTGTTACGGTGGCGGTTGTGGTCGATGACAGTGGCGGTGAGCACAGTGTGAGAGGGTTCAACAATCGTCCTTGGTTCCAGCCGATGAATTGCGGTGGTTCAATGGTGGCGCGTGGCAGGCCGTCAGGGTACCTGTGCGCTTCGCTTAGTTTCTCTCTCTCTGTCGCTCTTTATTACAATACGAGGTAATATTTTCACCCTGGTTTGATTTTCATGTTAGATTTATTACAAGCTTTGGGTTGCTTTTGGGATTTAGGGTTTATGAGATCTCATAATTTAGTTTGAAGATTCAATCCGTAAAATTCTTCGATCTCGGTCATCTTTTTGTCACAGAGACATATTTAAGTTTATATCCTGTAACCGGTTACTTTTATTTTGCCCTAAATTCAAATAATTTGGAGATTATATAGCGATTATAGCAAGATTGTCAGTTTTGCTTTGTTATCAACAGTAAGAATGGGATAGATCCCTTAATCTTGTAATGGGTTAAGCATTTCTAGTAGTCCAGTCCAGTGAAATAATGGGCTTCAGCCCACGTCCGAGTTTGAGTCTGCATGTGATCATGCACGTTAGGGTTGTCCTTGTTTATTGCTTTCTGTTGAGTCTTTGTGGTTGACCTATTTTATAGGGAGTCATGGGTAAAATAGTGGAGGTGGTTTTACGTCAGTTATTATTTTCCTTTGAATTAGTCCTTGTAAAGCTATTATAAATAGCTATGCTTTTCATTGAATAAAGACTACCAGAAATTGAGTGATTCATCTCTGTTATTACCATTTCAAGTGGTATCAGAGCAAGTATGGGTGAGAATTTGAGTGAACGAAAATGGCAGCCGACAACGGAAACTTTCAAGTTCCAAGTGTTCCAAAGTTCGACGGCGATTACGAACATTGGAGCCTCCTGATGAAGACACTGCTGAGATCAAAAGAATATTGGGTTGTGATTGACCCAGGGTACGACGAACCTCGTGAGGGGGTGCAACTCACGGCTGCCCAACAAGCCCTACTGGAGAGCATGCGGCTTAAAGATCTGAAAGCACAGAACTACCTGTTTCAGTCCATCGACAAACAGATAGTTAAAACAATGGCGCACAAAGAGACTGCGAAGCAAATCTGGGAAGCTATGAGAATCAAGTACCAAGGCAATGTTCGAGTGAAGAAAGCTCAGTTACAGCGGTTACGAAGAGATTTCGAAACCCTAGAGATGAAAGACGGTGAGAACGTCACGGAATACTTCAGCCGGGTGATGACGGTGGCGAATGAGATGAGAAACTATGGCGAAGAAATGTCTGATGTCAAGGTGGTGGAGAAGATTCTCAGAAGTCTAACTGAGAATTTCAATTTCGTTGTATGTACAATCGAAGAATCTAAAGACATAGACACCATGACGGTGGATGAGCTCCAAAGCTCATTGCTTGTGCATGAACAGAAACTTTATCGAAAAACCGGTGATGATCAAGTGCTGAAAACCGAACTTGACTCATCAGGCGGCCGGGGACGCGGACGAGGAAGAGGTTCTCCTAACAGAGGACGAGGTCGTGGTCGCGGTAGGTCAAGAGCAGACTTTGATAAATCAACCATCGAATGCTATCAATGTCATCAAACGGGTCACTTTGCCTATGAGTGTAACCGAGGAGAGCAGCCGGTGAACTATGCGGAGTTCGATGACGGGGAGGACTTGCTGTTAATGACACATGCAATGGTTAATCATGAGCGAAAGATAGGTATGTGGTTCCTTGACTCAGCATGCTCGAACCACATGACCGGGAAGCGGGGATGGTTCACAAACCTAGACGAAGGGTTCACTCACACTGTGAAACTTGGAAACGATCTTCGATTGTCTGTCAAAGGCATTGGAGATGTGAGATTAGAAGTGGATGGCATAACCCAAGTCTTCACAAAGGTATATTATGTCCCTGAATTAACATCAAGTTTACTAAGCATTGGTCAATTGCAAGAAAAGAATGTTGATGTTATCATCAGGCAAGGTGTTTGTCGAATTTATCACCCTCAAAGAGGATTGATGATCACCTCGACCATGACTAAAAATCGAATGTTCATTGTGAATGCCACAATGAAAACCGGTAACCATAAGTGCTACAAGATAGAAGAGGAAGGTCTAGATCAACTATGGCACAGGAGACTCGGGCATATAAATCAAAGATCCTTGAGAACGATGCAATACAAACAAATGGTGGAGGGACTTCCTCACATTGCTGAAGCTACTAAAAGCTGTGAAGTATGCAACCTTGGTAAACAAATGAGAGAAAGCATGCCAAAGAAGAGTACGTGGAGAGCCTCTGCCAAGTTGGAATTGCTTCACACTGACCTTTGTGGGCCCATTGAACCAACCTCTCCAAGTGGAAAAAGGTACATAATGGTTATTATTGACGACATGTCTCGTAAGGGTTGGGTGTATTTTCTTGAAAGAAAATGTGAAAGTCTAGACACTTTTAAGAAATTTAAAATCATGGTCGAAAACGAAACTGGGTTAAGAATAAAAGGTTTAAGAAGTGATCGGGGGGGCGAATTTACCTCCAAGAAATTCATTGAATTCTGTGAAAATAATGGCATCAAAAGACAACTAACCACCGCTTACACTCCGCAACAAAACGGAGTAGCGGAACGACGCAATTTAACTTTGATGAACATGGTTAGATGTCTATTGATCGAGAATCACTTGCCAAAGTGGGTCTGGCCTGAAGCGGCCTGCTGGGGATGTCATATTATAAATCGATGTGCTACCACTTCCTTGGAGAATATGGTTCCTGAAGAAAGGTGGTCAGGTAGAAGGCAAAATGTGGAGGACTTTAAAATTTTCGGCTGTATAGGGTATGTGTTGGTACCCTCTCAACTAAGGTCCAAGTTAGATAAAAGAAGTGTCAAAGGTATATTCTTGGGTCTTAGTAAGGAATCCAAAGCTTATAGGATGTACGATCCTATACAAAAGAAAGTGTTAATTAGCAAAGATGTCATATTTGTTGAAAGTGAAAAGTGGGAATGGGAAAAGGATGCTTTTGGTGCTAGTGAATTGTCAATTCCTGATGAGGATAGACTTGAAAGTGAAGAGAGAGAAGATGAGGAAGCCCAAGGTGATGTGATTGATCATGGGGTAGGTAATAATTCACCCCAAAGTCAAGACATTATCGAAAATATAAATGAAAGATGCCCTACTCCATCAAGCTCCATACAACCAAATGCAAATACAACACCTCCTGCAAGTCACTCTCAACAATCGGTTCAAAATGAAAATTTTCAGCGAAGTGTAAGAGCTGGAAGTTCAAAAAGAAACACTCAGCCTCCAGCTTGGTTAAGAGACAATAACAGTGGGGAAGGCCTTTCTGAAGATGAAGTTGATTTCGCCATGTTTAGTACACTTGAAGACCCGATCAACTTTGAGGAAGCCGTGAAAGAAACGAAGTGGGTTACTGCAATGGAAAGTGAGATGAAATCTATAATGAAAAATAACACATGGGAGTTGGTTGATCCTCCTGAGGGTGTCAAACCGATCGGTGTAAAATGGTTATTCAAGACAAAGCTTAATGAACGTGGAGAAGTGGATAAACACAAAGCGAGGCTTGTCGTTAAGGGGTACGCTCAAAGGAAGGGGATAGATTATGATGAAGTTTATGCACCCGTTGCTCGGTGGGATACAGTTCGAAGTATATTGGCTGTGGCTGCCTATCGAGGATGGAACATCTATCAATTAGATGTTAAATGTGCCTTCTTGAATGGTGAGTTGAAGGAATCGGTGTTCGTCAATCAACCTCAAGGCTTCATTAAAGAAGGTGAAGAACATAAAGTGTGTAAGTTAAATAGAGCATTGTATGGGTTAAAACAAGCACCTCGTGCTTGGTTTAATCGAATTGAAAAGTATTTTCTTAGAGAAGGTTTTTTGAAAAGCCACTATGATCACACACTCTTCATCAAAAGGCTGAATGAAGGTATGGTGATTGTAAGTTTATATGTTGATGATCTACTCTACACAGGGAATAATGAAGAATTGTGTGAGAAGTTCAAGGTCTCTATGATGCATGAGTTTGAAATGACAAACTTAGGCAAAATGAAGTACTTCTTGGGTGTTGAAGTAAGTCAAGGGAAGAAAGGGATTAGTGTATGTCAGAAGAAGTATGCACAGGAGGTTTTGAAGCGTTTTGATATGTGGGAAAGTAATGGTGTCAAGAATCCTATAGTACCCGGAACGACAGTGACCAAGGCCGGTGAGCGTGGTAAAGTAGATGAGACCGAGTACAAGAGGTTGGTGGGTAGCTTGATGTATCTCACAGTTACAAGACCTGATCTTATGTATTCAGTAAGTTTCATATCAAGATTCATGTCAAATCCAAGAGAAGAGCATATGCAACTAGCCAAAAGAATTTTAAGGTATGTTAAGGAAACTTATGATTATGGGTTGCAATATGATCAATGGGGTGGAAGTAAACTGCAGGTGTTCACGGATAGTGATTATGCTAGAGATGTGGAGGATAGAAAATGTACTTCTGGATACGCATGCATTCTCAGTCATGCTGCCATATGTTGGAGTTCAAGAAAACAAGACATCGTGACTCTTTCATCTACAGAGGCGGAGTATGTTGCTGCAACAATTTGTGTTGGTCATTGCATGTGGCTTAAGGGTCTGCTGGAAGAAATAAGCAATGAAGTCATTGACCCAATCGATATTCAGTGTGATAACAGCTCTACTATCAAGCTTTCCAGAAACCCAGTGCAGCATAGAAGAACCAAACATATTGATGTGCGGTATCACTACTTGAGAGACTTGGTTAATGAAGAAAAGGTGCACTTGAGCTTTTGTTCTACTGCTGATCAAGTGGCTGACATCATGACAAAACCGGTCAAGTTGGAAGTGTTCGAGAAAATGAGGAAGAAGCTGGGAGTTCGTAAAATTGAAGGATAAACTGAAGGGCTGACCCATCTTCAGTTTAGGGGAGGATATGTAATGGGTTAAGCATTTCTAGTAGTCCAGTCCAGTGAAATAATGGGCTTCAGCCCACATCCGAGTTTGAGTCTGCATGTGATCATGCACGTTAGGGTTGTCCTTGTTTATTGCTTTCTGTTGAGTCTTTGTGGTTGACCTATTTTATAGGGAGTCATGGGTAAAGTAGTGGAGGTGGTTTTACGTCAGTTGTTATTTTCCTTTGAATTAGTCCTTGTAAAGCTATTATAAATAGCTATGCTTTTCATTGAATAAAGACTACCAGAAATTGAGTGATTCATCTCTGTTATTACCATTTCAAATCTCACATGGCTTGATGTTTTTACTGTCATTTTAGTTTTTAACCATATTGGGGATTTTGCCAGCCCTAATGGTTGCTAACAAAGAAGCTCACACTTCACGAGTTCCTCGATCTCAACCAGGTGGAGTAGTAAGTTACATCTTTCATGGAACAAATAATGAATGTTTGTTAAATATAAATTAGGCCTCAAAAATTAGATTAAAAGAAAGGGTAAATAAGTATTTGCTTTACTCTTAGATAACCAGTTATGTTGGAGAAATATTTTTATTTTTTATTTTTTATATGTTCATGTGAATAAAACAAGGTAACAGTTATAAAATAATCTACGGCCTTTTTGCTAATTTTTTCTGCAACCAGATCATCTATCCCCTGGGGAGCAAACAGTGGTTTGTGACTATGGAACCTTTGAGTGAGAAGGCCCCTACGGCAGTTTGAAAATGTGAATTGACAATTATGCCTGAAAGATTTTAAACGGTATGCATATTTATTATTTAAGAAAATAATTATATGAGCCAATGTTAGGTTACTTGATTTTAAATATTTTGTTATAGTTACTGCATTTGATTTGAATAGATGCATTTTTCATGTTCGGTTCATCAATTCAATCTAAACCCGTATCATTTTATGTGTCTAGTAGCTGGAATCCGCGATTCTAACGATTCGTATACGCTTAAATTCAACCCCCCATTCCAGATTACAAGATTGAAGCCAATTTATCAGGTAACTTCTTGGATATGATTTGCTTTAATTTGTCCATAACAGCAATAAGATATTTTATTGAATTTTTATGTCGTTATCGTTATTTTTAGTAAAAAGTATCGCATAAAGTTATTATAAACATGTAGTCGACCATTCTGCATATATATGCTGCAGACACCTTTCGGGTTCTAACCCTGCCCTGAGCGTTTTTTTGTTTTTTTTATCCTACACTTGGAATCACATGTTTCATTGTAGGTCGCTCTTTGGTGCAAGAACATAATTTTATTATCAAAACTCTAATCCCTTAGGAGATCAGAGTCCAACATCATGTACCTCAACAAATTCCTTTTCTGCATTTTAAATTTCACAACTTAGATTGGAATTTATTCTTGCTGGATATACTTTTGATTAATACATATGGTATTTTGCATTGTTTCAACATTTTTAGGAAGCTTCTTTTAGTGATGATTATTCATGTGCAGAAGCCTACTTTAACTTGCCTTAGAATAAATATAGACATTTATGCTTTGTTAAATTAGTGGAAAAAAGTTAAAGAAATGATGAATTTATGGATTATTATGATTTATGACAAGTTCACACTTAAGGTCTTAAGTGATTTACCCTGGTAGTCCATGCCGTAAACGATGAGCGTTCGCCCTTGGTCTACGCGGATCAGGGGCCCAGCTAACGCGTGAAACACTTTTGTGGTCTTTAAGATGAAAAAAGTTGGAACAACAATGGATCAAGGTAATAAAAGCTTGGAGCTACAAATGTTGGTGAGGTTCATAATTCAGCTTTATGGTTTAGAATGTGGGGAAGAAAAGGCCCAATTATCAGATACGAGCTTCCTGTGATTTCATTTAACGTGTTCGGAGAACTTGGGCTTGGTCATCTATTGCAGGGCAGGTGAGTGATATTTAAGTATTTCATTAAATCAGAATTAATATGTATAATCAGCCATATGATATCACTCATTTCATGTTCTTCTCTTCATTTCCATTTTATTAATGTGAAGTTTTATACTCCTGTCAACAGGGAATTACATTTAGGACCTGACATGTAATAGGTGCCTAGGTGGTGTAATGAAGATTATTCACTCACCAAGAAGCCCCTCTACTCGAGCAGTAAGAGTTGATTCATTTGCAATTCTTAGTAGCAATCCAGCTCGGCTTACGTGGTATTTAGTTCGGTAAAAAAACGATCCTGGTGTGCTTCAACATAGTCCTTGGGAAGTCTATGATTCTGGTATGGTATGAGAAGAGCCCCATATTAACATGCGTTTTTGTCCAAACTTGAGCAATCTTGGAACAAGTATGTGGTATCTTTTGGTTTTATTTTTTAATTTGTTCTTCAAGAATTTTTGAACCATATCTTCATCTGACATAAGAACACTATCCCCAGCTATGATAAGCAATTTTTGGTAAAAAAATGTCTCTGAGTAAAATTTTACTTTTACATGCGCATTTATATAATTTGTCATTTTATTCTTGATACATGCAGGATCATTACAGTGTTCAGAAGTTAAAACAAGCATCATAGTCATCAACATTTATGAAAAGTTGTACATTAATCAAACAAACTTGCTTAGAGTCGTGGTATTCCGTTGTATACACGAGAATTCCCCGCAGCAGTGCGGAGTATCATATGAGAATTCCCCGTCGTAACGCGCGGAGAGAAAAAACCTAGTTCTAAGACATTTGACTGTTTATCTTCATCATGTTAATCGATTACATTCAATTAATCAAACCGGTTTTTCATAGCTTTGATTGTTAAACCAGTTTGAGTAAAACCGATTTGACACAAATTCAAACCGCCGGTTTGAAACCGGTTTGTAAACCTATAAACTGAAACTGGTTTAAACCGAACCGATCCAAACCGCCTAAAAACTGGTTTCAATCCGATTTAAAACCGGTCAAACCCCCCTTGGAACCGGTTTGATACGAAACCGGTTTTGACTTTTATTGACTAAACCGGTTTTGGTTCAGTTTGAAAAACCGATTTGTGCAACTCGTTCCATAGCAGAGAAGGATATCCTACAAATTCATTCGCTTTCAGAATTCTCCCGAATTCTTGTTATTTTTATTTTACGGGTAATCTATTTGCGTACTCGATTACTAATGACACTCGCTGATTTGATATTTTATTTTTATTTATATTCTTTTGTTTTTATTTAAAATATGTTTATTTTTAAAGTTTTAAAATATATCGCTTTATATAAATTTAAATACACACTCGAGATTTATTTATGTATACATATTTTTTTAATATAAACTACACCCGCGTTTCGTGACAGTGTCGAGCCTATCGTAAATAAAATTTAAACGAAAATAAACAATCTGTCAGGATGAGTAATTTTAGCCAGACCACTAACAAATTACCAAGACAACGATGTGGTTTATTAATTTCAATGGCCAATAAAGTAAATTGGGAAGTTGAAGCATGGAACTTTGAAATATCGATCAGCGCGTTGCCATTGTCGGAACCGGAAAAAAAAATCAGAGTCCAATTCGGCAGTCCAAAGGAACCGGACAAAAAATCAGAGTTCGACAGTCCAAAGCTTTATCTAACCCAAAACCTAGAAGATGAAAATTAGGGTTTTGCCTAAATAGACGATTCACTCAATAAAGTATAATTTCAAGTGATTAAGACCTGAGATAGTATAATTAAGACTGATTCTTCTTGCTCTTTCATCATCGATACCGTTGATTTCACTTGACAAAGCTTAGGCTTACAGAAAATTGGATAAAAAAATAATCAAAAACAAAGTAAAGGGAACAATTTACCTTAAACGGATGGAGAGAACCACGGATAAGACGACAGAGTCTTGAGTATTTACGCAAGCGCGTCTACAAAAAAAATGTCATTTAGTGGCATACAAAGTGTCACAAAAAACTAAAAAAGTGCCACTAAAAACCCCTGTAGGAATGGGTGGCACACAAAAAAATGTCACTAGAAGCGCTAACACCAAATCCTTTTAGTGGCACTTTTTCAATATGCCGCTGCAAACTTTTTATCTTTTAGTGGCACATATTTTGTGTCAGTGAAAACTATTACTAGTTAAATATTTATACTACTTTTAGTGACACATAATTTTTGTCACAAAAATCACATCAACTTAAATACCACTACAAACGTATCATTTTAATTTTAATTAATTAAAATCATTATTTATTTACAATATAAAATAAAACTATAAAATCTAGAGATCATAAGATCATCACTTCAATTATAAGTTCGATCGTCTTCCAAACATATTTCAAATGTTAGCAAACAAATGTACAATAAGTGTTAAATTAAGTCTAAATACCAAACACATAAAACATAAAACTAACAAATGTTTAAATAAAAACTCAAAACTTCATTGCATTCATGAGAGCACAGATCTCCTCGCCAAACTATTTTGGACCGATGTCCTTGAGAGCACAGGTCTGCTCCTCTCCTATGACTGACATCACACTCACAACCAAATCTTTCCCCTCTGCAAATCCATCCTTAATCTGCACATTTTCATCAAATATATATTACACATATAACCAATGTAAAAAAATAAGCAAAAATCAAAGCTTTAGAGAAGAGAACAACATACATGTGTGAAGATTTCAAGTCATCCTTGGTGTAAACCTTTCAGTCAGCACACCTGGATGATTTCATAATTTATTAAACATTTTCAAGTCATCAAAATCATATCGAATAAATACTTTTTGGTATGTTCTTCAACGGGAATTTGAATTTACTTCCATTTCAGTGTCTACCTCAACTAATCAGCTAATAGTTCTATAAAACCTGTAGCAAAATCTCATGAATTTAATTGCACCATGGTTGTCTGTTATGTGAAATAGAAAATATAGATTGGCATGAAGTTGAAGACAAACATTAACTATTATATATTGAAGTATCTTCTGGATTTTCAAACATAGCTAACAGTTGACCATAACCAATAGCCATTCTAGATGCTTTTGCCTCAAATGCTTCCATTATTGCACCAGTGTTTAGTCGGTCTTCATCTACATTCCATTGTGGTTAGTAAAGCCATTAAAGATGGTGACTTTATTGTAGTAATGACAAATTGGACGCTTCCAGTAACTGCAAATATATATTTTGTTCTATACAAGTCAACAAACAAGCTTCAAATAGGGTTGAGCATATCACCATTTAGACCAAAAGAACACGCAAACTGAAACAAAAAAAAAAAACTGGACTTTATATATGTATTCGGTTGGTACTAGGTTCCGTTTTATGTGTCTCTTCGGTTCTAATATGCAAAAATCTTACACATATACTCTCAAAATTAAGAGTTTTGTTATAATTATGAATGAGCACACATGTTGCTATAATTTTCTAAACAAGAAAAATGAAGATAAGAAAATTGCTAACCGGGCTGTTGCACCAAGTAGGGGTGAACATTTGCCATTGAAGCCCATGAATATGCCACTGCAAATCAAGAGATAACCATGTTTAAAAAAAAAGAGTAATAATAACACTTGATCCTACTGAGGGGTCTATTTGATTAAAAAAAAGATGGATTATTGCAAACCAAGGACAATTTTTCCTACTCAACACCTGAAACATTTCTCAAAGATGAAACATGTAAAATACCATTGTCCATGTCACTTATGGGTGAAAACATCTATATTTGTAATAGCCAATTAAATTTTAATCTTTATGAAAATGTAAGACAAAGTGATAGAACTGTAGCAGTGCATCATGGGGATCTAGATGGTTTTCATAACTTGGAAGCAGACCAACTTCTTTCTACATTTCCAAATACTATGTTGTACAACTCTCTTGTTTTTGTGTGATCAGGGGGGGAGGGAGTTCCAACAGCTACAAATAATTATCGTCATCTTCAGTCATAGAGATCAATAGTCATATGCAGGCCAGTTGATCTCTCCATTCAAGACAACCTACACTTTTGTTTTGATCTCACTATTCAACTTGAAAACTTAGATTAATTGCAAGCATTTCTAGAAAAACCAAACTGAATATATTCCAAATCAAGTTTGCATTCTAAATGGCTTTTTTTGTAGTGTGCTATCGCCGGAGATGATTTTGTTTTAGCGAGAGGAGAGAAGCAAGAGGAAAATAGGTTTAGATGATGCTTACCGTCGTCGTTGCTCAACTCTCATTGCCGTTGCGTGAGTATTGACGCAAGCTCATCAATCTCTTCATCTTCTTCGTAATCTTCATCCTATGGACAGGGGGTGTCGGGGGTGCACAGTTTCGAAATTTTAGTGTAACGATAGGTAAAAAAATTGGGGTGAACCCCTAAAATATCCTACGGTGAACCTCCTTACAAAGTTTAGCGTAGTGGTTTAAGCCCTATGAAATTGGGGCATCTAAAAACAGTAAACCCCTTGAAAAAAATTCATGGATCCGCCACTGCCTATGGAGCATGTAATCTGAGAGAAAAAAGGTTTTAGATGAGAAAAATAGATATGAAGAGAGTGTAGTGGTGAAAGGCAGAGAAAAGAAGGGACGGTGAGAGGACGTGTGTAGTGCGACTCAGAAAAGTAAACATGCATGAATGCTTGTACTATAAGCTAAAGTGTCTGTACAATACTATTCATCAGCGTTCTACTTTAATCTTTATTGTAATATTTAACACAAACTCAATCGTAACAAAATTTATATTAAAATTTAGATAAAACTATAAACATCATAAAAGGGTATTCAACTTTATTTAAAATATTATAAATAAATAAAGTTTATTTAAAAAGTCATTAAAAAAACTTTATTTAAAAAATTATAAATTGAAAAAAAAAAGAAAAAAAGATATACCAGACCTTATTTCTCTCTGCACAAGCAAATGCTACAAGTAAAACAAACTTAAACTTTAAATACAAAAATAAATAATAAATAAAGACAATGAGGTTAGTAAATAATAGTAAAAGCCTTTATTTTAATTTTGAATTAAACTTTTATTATAGGACTCTTCTCTTTCGTTAGTTCGTTACCTTTACAGTTTACACTTTACACTTTACACTTTACACTTTTACCATTACATTTTATTTTCTTACCAAGAATGAATCTTGAACACTTCTAAAATTTTCACTTGCACATCCTTACCAGTCTTCTCGTTTTCTTGGAATTTATTTTATAGTTTGTTATAAGAATTGGAACTAAAATTTAAAAGAAAAAATTATTCTTATACCTTTAGTTATTTAAATTTAAGGGCACTTTTACCGGGTGACCTCACTTGTTGGATTTACTCATAAGCATAGTAATCAATACTGAACTATTAATTAGAAGCATTCAAATACAGCGGAAGCATTCATCATTCAAGCACATAAACAGCGGAAGTCTTAATATTTAAACATAAGATAACATTGTCTTAACATAAATCAAAGTGGGATGTCAGTCTTATGCCGGGTAGTCATCACGCCTTCGCACGACCCTTCTTTCTGTTACCTGAAATGTATACTAAAAGTCAGCTAACGCTGGTGAGTTCTAGTTTAAAGCATTCAGATATAAATTTATCATATAATATATATATATATATATGTGTGTGTGTGTGTGTGTATTATATACATATTCTTTTTCTTTACTTTACTTATTTCTTATAACATTCGTAATAAGTACGTATATAAATACATATATGTTTAGTTTTTAGTGCACAATCATTGGTCATACACATATGGGTGATCAACCCGTTACTTTGCTTACGTAAGTCACAAAGACAAACATTCTCGAACTACCGTCGTAGCCCATTTACTTAACCGTCCGGCACTAGAAACCGCCCGTCATATCTTTAAACCTTCGGCCGTCCGTCTTTACCGTCGTAGTCCGTCATATTCGCCCGTCTGCCCTAAGGCATCCGCTTCCCACTCGAACTATATATGCAGTCGTGCATCGATTGAGCGACTTACTCCACCGTAGTGGCCTTAGTTTAGTCTACATTTCTAGACTTTCATTTCTGGCTGCATAATAGTCGAATGGTCGTCCGTCTACCGAAGTAGCCATTATCATCGTTTCCGTCCATAACGTTCATTCATACTTAGCAAGCAATATATACATGGATATAAAGTAAGATTTCATTCTTACACGTTATGTCATATTTTTCATACTTGGCAAGCAATATATACATGGATATAAAGCAAGATTTCTTTTTTATACGTTATGTTATACTTTTCATACTTGGCAAGCAATATATACATGGATATAAAGCAAGATTTCTTTCTTATACGTTATGCCATGCTTTCATTTCTTTATTTATGAACATACTTGTTATACTTATATTCCGCATGTATTGTCATATAACACATAACATAACATTAATTCATATCATGTATACACTTCAGCCCCAAAACATTTGAAATCATTTGCACGTAACACATATGGGGCACATAGAACTCACCTGTTGAGTGGTTTCTGAAATACACTTAGCGGGTTACTGAGCGCCACTAATGTCACTCACAATCTGTATAATGAAGTCATACACATAAGGTAGTGCTCCTAGATAATACTAGACATTACTATGATTGAACCCAGTAGTTTGATGGATGAATCACATCGAAACTATGGTAGTTTCGGGTCATGGGTTTATATCGAAACTATGGTAGTTTCAATAAGTAACTTATGTAAAATCTTAGTAGTTTCGGGTCATGGGTTTATATCGAAACTATGGTAGTTTCGATAAGTAACTTATGTAAAATCTTAGTAGTTTCGGGTCATCGAAACTATGGTAGTTTCGATTGTAACTTATGTAAAATTTTAGTAGTTTCGGGTCATGGGTTTATATCGAAACTATGGTAGTTTCGATAGTAACTTATGTAAAATCTTAGTAGTTTCGGGTCACGGGTTTATATCGAAACTAGGTAGTTTTGATGGGTCTGCATATATCAAAACTAGGTAGTTTCGATGGATTCGCCTATGTCGAAACTAGTAGTTTCGATGCATCAGTCTTCTTTCCCAACTAGAAACCCTAGATATGGCCAATTATTTCTAATCGATCAAGCCTTGAACTTTTTACGTTCAAAACTTTTCTTTTTTATCCATGAACACGAATATGTGGTCTGTTTTGAGTATCATACGTAAAAACTAAACCTTTACTTAATTTTTAACCCGAAAACCAAAAGTTATAAAAACTCAAATTTAGCATGATGGTTATCTGTTTTTGCTTCCTTCTTGTTTCTATACGTTCTTGAGATGGTGAGCAACAATCCTCGAGACTTTGAGCTTGACTCCGAGCCTTCTCTCTCTAGACCCGAGCTCTCTCTTTCTATCTCTAGCCTTGCGCAAATGAGGGTAAATGAGGAGAGGCTGAGGTGAGGGCGTTGATTAGTAAGGGTTTCCCTTCATATTTCGGGCCTATAGGCCGAACCTTGGCCAAGCCCACCTTGTTTTTCTTTTATTTGTTTTCTATTTATTCGGGATTTTACAAGTCTACTCTCCTTATTGAGGTTTTGTCCTCGAAACCTGCTACAAGTTAAAAAACTTCGAATACAGTCCTTTCAGCTCGTCTTCCTTCTCCCAAGTAGCTTCGGACCCTTTCATGTGCTTCCATTGTATTTTGACTAAAGGAATCGAATTATTGCGTAGTCGTTTCTCGGCTCGGTCGAGAATAGCTATTGGTTCCTCTACATAGTTCAAACTGTTATCCACTTCGATTTCGTCATAGGGTATGTGAGCCATATCGTCAACAAGGCACTTGCGTAAGTGCGATACGTGGAATGTAAGGTGAATTCCACTGAGCTTATTGGGTAGGTCGAGTCTGTAACCAACCTGACCAACTCTTGCTACGAGTTTGAAAGGTCCGACAAACCTTGGAATTAATTTGCCACGTCTTCTGAATCAGATGATCCCTTTCCAGAGTGACACTTTAAGTAGTACCATGTTACTTGAAACTCTAAATCTCTTCTTCTCTTATCCGCGTATAATTTCTATCTGTCTTTAGCGGCTTTCATTCGAGCTTTTATCTTGTCAAACTTCTCCGAAGTAGCTTTAACCACTTCGAGACTAGCAAAGTCTTTCTGTCCAATTTCTCCCCAACAAACCGGGGTTCTACATCTTCTTCCATATAGCATCTCAAATGGCGGCTTGCCAATGGTTGAGTGATAACTGTTATTATATGAAAATTCTGCCAAGGGCAAATGGCTGTCCCAGCTACCACCGAAATCAATGATACAGGCCCGAAGTATGTCCTCCAAGGTCTGAATGGTCCTTTACGATTGACCATCAGTTTGAGGGTGGTAAGTTGTGCTGATGTTTAGCCTAATGCCCATTGATTCGTTGAATTTCTTCCACAACCTTGATGTGAATCAAGTGTCCCTGTCTGACACGATCATTAATGGCATACCATGTCTGCTTAAGATTTCCTTGATGAATATCTCTGCTAACTTCTCAGACGAAGAAGCTTCACGTATTGGTAAGAAGTGAGCCCTTTTCGTCAAGCGGTCGACGATCACCCAAATGGTATCATTGCCTCTAGCTGTTCGCGGTAGCTTGGTAATGAATTCCATGGTGATCTCTTCCCACTTCCATTCTGGCATCGGCAAAGGTTGCATTTTACCGCATGGTTTTTGGTGTTCGGCTTTAACTAGAGAACAAGTTAGGCACTTGCCCACATATTCGGTCACGTCGTTCTTCATGCCAGGCCACCAGTATTCTTTCTTTAGATCTTGGTACATTTTGTTCGTCCCGGGGTGGATAGAGTAGCGAGACTTATGGGCCTCATCAAGGATCTTGGCCCTAAGTTCACCAATCCTAGGTATCCACATCCGGCCACAACGAGTTCGTACACCGTACACATTGGTTTCCAGATTACCCTGTTGCCCTACTATTCTTTCCCGTTTCACATTCCTTTCTAACAATGCTTCTTCCTGTGCTTTCGCTATTTCATTCATTATATTCGGTGTTATAATCAACTGACATGCTTTGATTTGAATAGGTGTTGATTCTTCTTTCCTGCTTAAGGCGTCAGCCACTACGTTTGCCTTACCTGGATGGTATAATATTTCACAGTCGTAGTCTTTCAGTAGCTCCAACCACCTTCTTTGTCTCATGTTTAATTCCTTTTGCTCGAAAAAATACTACAGGCTCTTGTGGTCGGAGTAAATGGTGCATTTAACTCCGTACAAATAGTGCCTCCATATATTTAATGCGAAAACAACCGCCGCCAACTCCAGGTCGTGAGTCGGGTAGTTAACTTCGTGAATCTTTAACTGTCGCGAGGCATAAGCAATTACCATTCCTCGTTTCATAAGTACACAACCCAATCCTTGACCCGAAGCGTCAGAGTAGACTACCAAATCCTCGTTTCCCTTATGTAAGGTCAAGACTGGATCTTGGGTTAGTCGTGTCTTCAATTCCTCGAATGCGTTGTTTTGGGTTGGACCCCATTCATACTTTACTTCCTTACGTGTCATCAATGTCAGCGGCGAGGCTATTCTCAAGAAATCCTGAATGAATCTCCGATAGTATCCTGCCAATCCCAGAAAATTTCATATCTATGTTGGCGTTTTCGGGATGTTCCAACCTTTTACTATTTCGATCTTTGCATGATCCACCATAATTTCGTTTGGGTTTATGACATGACCTAGGAATTGGACTTCCCTGAGCTAGAACGCGCATTTGGAGAATTTTGCATACACCTTTTCCTCCTTTGAAAATTCTAATACTTTCCTCAGGTGACAGTGGTGATCACCTTTGTTCTTTGAATAGATAAGGATGTCATCTATGAAAACTATTACTAACCGATCCAACATTGGTCGGCACACTCTATTCATTAGATCCATAAACGCTGCAGGTGCATTGGTTAGTCCAAAGGACATTACGAGGAACTTATAATGTCCATAACGCGTGCGAAACGCAGTTTTCGGTACATCCTCCTCCCTCACTTTCAATTGATGATAACCCGACCTAAGATCGATCTTCGAGAACCAACTCGCGCATTGTAGTTGATCAAAAAGATCATCTATTCTAGGCAGTGGGTACTTGTTCTTTACTGTTCGCTTGTTCAATTCACGGTAGTCGATGCATATGCGCATGCTGCCGTCTTTCTTCTTTACAAATAATACCGGAGCGCCCCATGGAGAGATGCTCGGCCTGATAAATCCTTTCTCTGTTAGCTCTTCCAAGTGAGACATCAGTTTTTTTATTTCTGACGAAGCCAATCGGTAGGGTGCTTTGGCAATGGGCTCAGCTCCTGGCAGTAAGTCAATCTGAAATTCTATCTCCCGATCGGGTGGCAGGCCAGGTAGGTCCTCTGGGAACACTTCTAGAAAGTTGCACACCACGGGCACATCTTTGAGTTCTTTGGGTTTCATTCTATCATCAATAACATATGCCATATAAGCTTCGCAACCGCGCCTCATGTAACTTTCGGCCTTGATCATCGAGATGACGTTCGACATTATGCAATTCCAATCCCCGTATACCGTAATCGGACTGCCGTCGGTAGCTTTGAGATATATCGTCTTTCGTTTACATATGATTTGGGCTTCATTGGCAGCTAACCAATCCATGCCTAATACTATAACAAATTCTCCTAAGGTCAGAAGGAATAGTCTAGAAGGAAACTTATGGCCCTCTATTTCTATCATGCAATCCTCAGTTACTTGAAATACTGTTGAGTTTCTACCCACGGCGGTTTCTACGCTAAAATCCTTTACTATGGTATCAATTGAGCAGTCTAGTTTGCGAGAGAAGTTATTTGATATAAAGCTTTTGCTAGCACCAGAATCAAATAAAATAGCATCATTTTCATCATTAACTAGGAACGTACCTGACACGATGTCAGAGTTTCCTCTCGCTTCTTCCTCGGTTAGGGCATAAGCTCGAGTCCTAGCCTTTGGCTGTTCCCTTTCCTTCTCTTTTCCCGAACCAGATTGTCTGGTCTTCCTACAATCCTTTGTCAGATGGCCAAACATCGCACATCCTTGGCACTTGACGTCCCTCAGACAGTCTTTGGAGTAGTGGCCTGCACTCCCGCACTTATAGCACATTATGGAGCCAGCTTTGCACTCACCGCGGTGTTGCCTTCCGTACTTCGTGCATGTTTCATACTCATCTGTCCTTGGCTTCTTAGCTTCAGTTGCAAATGTTCCCCTTCCATTTCCCTTAGACGGATTTTCCCATTTTCGCTTTGGTGCCTCCGACACCGAGCCCTCATTAGCATAATCGTCATAGACTCACTACCGACTCGAAGGTCGAGGGTAGGTTGGCTTTAACATGTACACGGACTCTTTGATGCAAGCCTTTGACATAGTACTTGATCAATCGCTTTTCAGTCTCTACCAAATGGGGTACCAATTGAGCCAGCTCATTGAATCTGGAAGTGTACTGGCGATGAGTCTTGTTACCAGCCTTGAAGTTCAGAAATTCATTCTCCACCCGATCTATCTCGTTCTTGGGACAGAACTTTTGGATTATCAGCTTTTTCAGATCTTCCCAAGTCATCCTTTTGATATCGTTTAGCGACTTAGTCCTCTTAATGTTCCTCCACCAACTCAGTTCCTCGTTGGTGAAAGAGTGAGCCACATACTTAACCGCCTGGTCCGGTCGACACTCGCTTATGTTGATTACACCGTTCATCCTCTCAATCCATTCAAACATAACCACCGAATCCTTGTTCCCGTCAAACTTAGGTGGGTCACCGTCCTTGAATCCTTTGTAGGTACACCCACTGGTGTTCAGTCCCACAGTCACCTCATCCCCATCGCTATCATACACTTTCTCCTCATGGTTCTTTTCCTCCTCCTCCTTGCTTTACTTTAGTGCCTCAGATAATAAATCAGGCAGTACGTCCTTCAGAGTTAGCACAACCTCACGGGCAATAGCATCCCTAACTTCGGGTTCCAGTCGTACAGATCCTTCGTTGCCTTCACCCGGTGGAGTCACATTAGTTTCGTGCACACTCTCAGTACGTTCTTCGTGCACGCTTTCTTCCCGTTCCACATGCACACTTTCCTCATCATTACGTCTTCGGTTCAATGGTGGTCTACTGACTCGGCCAGTGCGACCGCCTCGGCGTCCAGTTCCTCCTCTACGAGCCATAGTTTTCTAGATTTCCTGATAAGTAAAAGGGTATACATCAATGTCATTTTTTCATATCATAGTTTAGAACAGTACGAGCAAGGTAAATTCTTAATTACAGTGACTGGTTTGTGATTAATAATTTGCTTTGCTTTTCGGGTTCAAAACTCTTCACATCAGTAGTGACATCGACATCTAAGCGTTCTAAGTTAAGGCATCTATCCCTAACTACAGGCATTAACTTTATTACTTACTTGCTGTGTTGGCGTTGGCTACCCAGACTGACATCCGTGCGTTGGTCCCATTATTAGCTTGAGTCCAGACATTTAGGGATGTCTGAATCTCTCAAATTATTGCTCTGATACCAACTTGTAAGGCCCCTTTTACCGGGTGACCTCACTTGTTGGATTTTCTCATAAACATAGTCATCAATACTGAACTATTAATTAGAATCATTCAAACACAGTGGAAGCATTCATCATTCGAGTACATAAACAACGGAAGTCTTAATATTTAAACATAAGATAACATTGTCTTAACATAAATCAAAGTGGGATGTCAGTCTTATGCCAGGTAGTCATCACGCCTTCGCACGACACTTCTTTCTGTTACCTGAAATGTATACTAAAAGTCAGCTAACGCTGGTGAGTTCTAGTTTAAAGCATTCAGATATAAACTTATCATATAATAAATATATATATATATGTATGTATTATATACATATTCTTTTTCTTTACCTTACTTATTTCTTATAACATTCGTAATGAGTACGTATATAAATACATACATGCTTAGTTTTTAGTGCACAATCGTTGGTCATACACATATGGGTGATCAACCCGTTACTTTGCTTACGTAAATCACAAAGACAAACGTTCTCGAACTACCGTCGTAGCTCATTTACTTAACCGTCCGGCACTAGAAAACGTCCATCATATCTTTAAACCGTCTGGCAAACCTTCGGCCGTCCGTCTTTACCGTCCTACCGTCGTAGTCCGTCATATTCGCCCGTCTGCCCTAAGGCATCCGTTTCCCACTCGAACTATATATGCAGCCATGCATCGATTGAGCGACTTACTCCACCGTAGTGGCCTTAGTTTAGTCTACCTTTCTAGACTTTCATTTCTGGCTGCATAATAGTCGAATGGTTGCCCGTCTACCGAAGTAGCTGTTATCATCGTTACCTTGGTTATGGTTATTGTTGCCATCACCCCCTTACTTCAGTTGAGGAAAATCCTTCCGAAAGTGTCATTCCTTTCCACACTTAAGACAACCCTTTGTAGATCCCGGTTGCTGGAAAGGATGTTTGGCTTGTAGTTCACCTCTACAGTTCTAGGCAGCATGATCCACCTTGCCACACCGCTGGCAACAATTTCTCTCATAAGCACCGAGATGGTGAAAATTACACTTGTTGCACTTAGGGTATCTCCCCGTATAGCCACTCTTTCTTTGACCTGAAGAGGTTGACTAGTTGAAAGTCCTAGCAGACTTAAACCTACTCTGTTGTTGATGGGGTTGGTAAGATTAAATCCTCGTTTTCTGATGTCATTGGAACAACTGGATATGCTGGGGTATAAATCTAATTAGTCTAAGGATTAGTCACAAGATAAAGTAACAGGTCAGATGGAATAACATGTGCTAGGTTAGAGAGAATTTCATAAATTTCGCTTACATAGTTGTAGTCGATGGATTTGCCATGAGGTTCTAATAGGGTTTCAATCAAGATAGTTTCCTTGATCAAGTTTGGATGAGGGTCTTACGATCACTAAGACTCTTACATGAGTGAAGATAACATGATGGATTCCATTAATGATAACTCAGTGTGTCTATAAACATCTTCAACCTGATAGTCACGTCTATCAACTGTTGAACAGGTTTAACGATACCAACTAGTTTTTGAGTGGGTTACAAGAATTTTCACAGACAGTGGAAACTTAATTCTGTAAAGCACAGATTAGGACCATTTATTCACACACTAGGTTTCACCAGGACTTACATGCACCTCAAATTACTATTACGTGTGCACCCGTAATGATAATTTGCTTTGCATGCTCACCCTAGTTCTCATTGTCCTGTGTCATACTGTCCTTTAGCATGTATTGATGAGTACAGAGTGTTGTCAGATATGATAAGTCATTGAGAAGCTTAGTCATCAACTATAAGTTGATCAACTAGGACTCATATCCGGATGAGTAGTCAGGAATCGTTTGATCCGAGTATTCACTCGAGTTGAAACACAATACGAGGGTCCAATCCAGTGGATTGTAGATGAATCATGCACACAAAATGCGACTTCAAGAAGTGAAACTAATTCATGGATACGAGTTACAGGAAGCAGCAAAGTAGCCGTCCTTCCAACTAAGTCAGGATAGGGTCTGAGTATGCAATGAGCAATGCGTTCTCAACTTTATGGTCAATTTATTCTTAACAGAATATCAACCAAAGACGCGAGCCCATGGCTCGGGAAAATTATGACATCTACGTGTCAATAGATTCTGCCATAACGTGTGCAACGGTCTGCCTTCACTCGGCGTATTGTTGCTAGTGGGTACAGTAGGGACTCGCCTCCGACGATCCCAACTCCCAAAGAGATATGTGCTAGTGCTGAGTGTCGTCCATAACATGACCTGAGAAAGCCCACCATACCCAACGGGTGATGGTGATGTAAGTGACTCCTCCGAAGGCTCCATCTCGCTACCCTCGAACGGGAGTGGATATTGTTCTGATGATTCCCCGAATGTCTCCACTGGGAATGATGATGCAATGCGAATGACGTGTTCCTCAGTAGAGGGTGATATGAATGATGTTAACATGCCTGCAATGCAATGTATGTGTAGATGCTACGTGTATCAGGTATGAGTGTCTGTGTCATGTAACTAATGTATATGTGCGGTTATAGTCAAGTATACAGTCCTAGTTCTCTATAACCAATGGCTCTGATACCAATCTGTCACACCCCCAAATTCCACTAACGGAGTTTTACCGTTTGGTGCGTGACAAACCAGGATCTCAGACATTAATTACATCAAACGACACTATATGGGACTCAAATTGAAATATTATAAAAGTTCAGAGTAAATGCGGAAGCGTAAACAAGAGAGGAAATGCGCACAACAACGTGCCCAAGTCTAACAATAACAGAAACATAATAAATGATCAGTAGATTGACAATTATTGAATACATCATGTTGACACCTTGCATGCCCTAACGTGCACCTGTGCCTTAGCTTAGCGTCCTGAGAAAACATGTAAGAAAAGTGTAAACATAAGGTTGGTGAGTTCACAGGTTTCAGTTTGCAACAAAGTTCAATAGGTTAATGTACATTCAATATATAAATCAATAGGTAGCTAACCCATGTTCATGTTTGCTATTACGCTCGCAACCGTAAACTGACTGTTTGTATTGCCTCCCACGAGGTCTATCAACCATGGTGCACGTTTAGGTCAATATTGCACCCGTTCGATATCCAATCGAGTTAGCGCGACTAACACGGGTGAGGTTTGTCAAACCCAGTAGTACTACCCAACATACCTCGCTATACTCATATTTAAACGGTTCGATGTGAGGACTTTCATGATAGAGTTTACGCATAGTCATAACAAGTGATGCATAATGAAGTACAAAAATCAAAAAGTGTTTGCGTCATGTTTTCTCCCTCAGTTTAAAAGCAGTAAAAGGGGCCGTGAAAACTCACCTGATGGCGTAGGAAGTAGTCACACAAGTATGAGATTTGAATTTCAAGCGTTAGCCCAACACGGCTTACGAATGCCCTAGAATTACATCATAATTATTAGGGATAAAAATTGGATATATTTGGATATGTGACGACAACACGGAATGTTGAACGTCCTAAAAGAAACGCTCTAAAGATCAAGAGTAGATGAACATGTCTACGGGAGATGAGAATTTCTTAATTAATAAGTAGGATAAATACGTTACGCGTCGAACGAAAAAATAAAATAATATATATACATGTATTCATACGTTTGCACCATTAATAGTGATTTAAAATAATAATAGTTTAAGAAATAACACAATAATAAACTTCGTGGCAAAATAATAAATAATTATTTTTATTCGAGGACATGCGCGAGGGTAAACGATATAAATAATTAAATTATTTATAAGTTTGAATTGTTTCACAATATTTAGAAACACGGCGAAAATAATATATAAAAATATATTATTTTTAATAGGAATCGCGTTTTTGAAAATAATATGATTTATATTATTTTATTCGGAAATGCAAGTTACATAATAGTATAAACATTTTATTATGAAAGTAGTAATTAAAGAAAAACGGTTTAATAAACTAAACCCGAGGCTATGGTTAGATTTCCGGTTTAAAACTCATTAGTATATTAATATAATGCTATGGGGAATGATTTTTATTCTAAAATATTAACAAAATATGAATTTAAAAAGAAATCAGGGGAAGAGGGCTCGAACCCGGGTCTTCTCCCCAACAGCCCAATGCCCTAACCAATCGATCCGCTAGGACAATCGCAACAATTATCGGATCGGATTAGTTTTAACACACAGACCCACTGTGTTCATCTTCCCCAACCGAATCCGAACACAACTCCACCCCAAAACCATCGATTTTGATTTTGATTTAACCAAAAGATATAGGGATTTTGTTAATCCATGTTTCGCGAACTTGTGGGTGCAGTTAATTGTAAAATTAATAGATTTATAATCGTTTATTGATCGATTGAATCCCGAAACCCTAGTTTTGAAACCACAAATCAAATTGACCAAAACTGATGAAGTTAATTGTTGAAAACATGGGGCTTTTACTGATTAGAGTATTTCGAATATGGTCATATTGTTTAATTAGATTGAGATCGAGTTTAGGGTGGAGTTCGATTAAAGCAAATGTTGCGATGAACCCTAGATTCGGGTTGAGAACAATTCGATGTTAACTGACCGAATTAACATGGGGCTTATGATCTATACATGAAAACGAAACTAATGGAGTGTTTGATTACCAGAATGAGGTTTGAATTGGAGGTGCTTGCCTAAAATGTATTCCGACTTTGCGTGGTTTTGTCTCTGGCGACAACGACGTCTTCTCCGACCAAATTAGATAGCGTAACAAGCTCTGAGGGACTCGATTTAGGTGCGTAGATGATCAATTTCAGGAATAATGATTGAATTAATCGAATTCGACGAGTACATAGTGAGGAGTCGACGGTTATGTCTTGAATTCACATTATTAGGATTAATTCGACTTAATGTCAATGATTAGGGACTTGATGATGAACGTTAAAGGTGTTAATGTCTTAATCGGTTACAAGTTTGTATGATTTTTAGTTATAACTCTAGGATTTGGATCAAAGAACACACGGTTTGACTTTTGAAAGTTGATGTATTGCAAAATACACCCATTTATCGTGTTTAGTTTGAGTAGTTTTGTTTAGTTTTCTTTTAGTTTTTAGTTAGAATATGTTATTGCTGATCCATTTGTGTTTACCAGGTCTCGAGTGATAGTTGTTGCTGAAATGGGCAGAAAACGAGTCAAAAATATGCAAAACCGAGTACCGAAGAGATCAGGAGGTCAAGAGTCAATTAAAAGGATGAAATTCGAGAAGAAACACCTTCTCACCACCCGCGAGAAGGTCATGGGTTGTCCGTCGCGGGCCGCGAGGGAGTTTCAACACAAACACAAAAATTAAATCCTCGCCTCCCGCGAGAATGGAAGCCAATGGGCTCCGCGGGTGGCGAAAGACTATTTTCCACAGAATGTTTCGACTTTCAGGTGGGTTGATGCTGGATTGGGGTATAAATACATCTCAATCATATTCTTGAAACCCTAGCCGATTTTGAAGAATCTAGGACGAATTTTGGAGAAATTTTGGAGCAATTTCAAGCAAGAAGGAGAAACGGTTGAAGGTTGGAGTCCTAGGATCGATCAAGCTCGTGATTTGGCTATCCGGGTTTATCAATTCTTTGTTTTCTTAATTTTTACCATGTCTTTCCACTTTGTTGAAATTGCGTCTTTGATTTGGATAATGATGAGTAGCTAAATTAGATAAACTACCTAGACTATGATGAATGGGATACTAAAGTTGTGAGTTTTATATTGGATGCTTGTTAATTTTGGATTTCATGATAAAGTAGCAAACTTGATTATTGATTCGTTGAATATGCATGCTTAGAATTATTCTAATTGTTATATATTGCTTCGTATGATCTTTGGTGGATGTCTTTTGCGTAATAGGGTCATGCTAGATCATTAACTTGCGTTGTGATTTGTTGGGTTAATTGGCCAAAATACCTTAGAAGCTATATTTGATAATTGAATAGGTCTAGGTGTTATACTAATCTTAATAGCCGAGAGATGCGAGATTATTGATAGGTCTAAATTGGTAAATTGCTAGGGTGGTCTTTGAGAGAAGTCTGTCGTAGTTGCCTTGCTAATATTTGTCTATCGAGTCGAATCAAGAACCTAAGTCATCCTAGGTTTACAACCCGAGAGGGAGTAGGTCATATTAGGGTACTTTACATAAACATTTAGATAACCGAGAGGAAGTCTAGATCAACTGGTGTTTTCAGCAGCCTTCGGAGTTCCTTAGGTGTCTTCCCGAAAAGGGTCGGGAGTCATGTTCGGTGTCTCAAGAGGTTAGAAATTTATGATCCCGGTTCCTTATTAACTTGCATCCGTTAAAAGTATAGCTCGAAGCATCCCAGGATTCCAGTCTAGGTAGTTACCCATCGTCATCTGAAGTAAAACCCAAAATCACCTTCGTGTCTTAGATAATTTAGTTAATTGATAGTATTTTAATCGCTTTTCTCTTAGGATTTTAGACAAACCCCCCCCCCCCAAAAAAAAATATAAAAACAATTAGTCGTGTCAGTCAGTCTGTTTAAGTGAGTCTAATTTATGTAATAAATAGAGTCTCGTGGGTTCGATTTTCGGACTTATTTAGCTGTACTAGAGTCGATCGGTTCACTTGCCGGTTAGTAGTTTAGTCGAGTTTTAGAGAGTCTAAAGTATAACTTAGTTTCTAGAATAGGTTAATTTAGTTAATAATTTAATAACTACGTTTAGAACATCAAGTTTTTGGCGCCGTTGCCGGGGACTCTTGGCGATTGCGTTCATTAGCTTTGATCAGACTGCATAATAAATACATACTACTTGTGTAATATTTTGAGTCGTAGTTATCTAATCAGTCGTGTCTTTTTAGTTGTCTTTCGTAAAATAAATAAAAAATAAAAATAAATTTTTTTTTAGTATAATAATAGAGTCTTATCACCTGTTTCCTTGTGTTAGTTTTGCAGTTTTTGAGAACCAAGTTTATGCATACGCGCTCAAAGGGGCCGCTACCTAAGCCAAAGAAGGAGAACAACTTCCCGCTAACGGATATCGCGTCGGAGGTTAGTATTTTTTCTTCACCACCATCCAGCCCACCACCTTTCCAAGTCGACCAAATGGCCGACCGTCAGACTGTTCACCAACAATCCAACCTAGGATTCACTGGTGTAAACTCACCCATCACTATTCCACCCATCGCCAATGAAAATTCGTGGCAAATCCCCTCGTACATCATGACCGCCATCTCTAACACGTGTCAATTTCACGGTCGTGATGATGAGGACGCACCTGTACATATCGCCCGCCTCACTCGCATTTTAGGTACGTTCCAGCTACAAGGAGCCTCCAATGATGCCATCTTTCTCCAACTTTTCCCGTTCACTCTAGCCGATCGAGCTGCCACTTGGCTCGATTCTCAACCCGCAGGCACATACACTACTTGGGCCACACTTAGGGATGGATTCCTCAAGAAGTATTTCCCACCCGCTAAGGCATCTCGCCTCCGTGATCAGATTCACTCGTTTCGCATGGAACCCGATGAGTCCTATTACCTTTCTTGGGAGCGTTTCCAAAACCTACTCGCTCGATGCTCTCAGCATGGTCTCTCTGATTGGGCCCTTGTAGAGAAATTCTATAATGGTCTCAATTATGACACGAAAGCTCGTTTCGATACTTCAGCGGGAGGACACCTCTTGGGTAAGAAATCAGAACCGAATGCCTAGATATGTTTGAGAGTTTTGCCCAATCTGAGTCTGAGCAGCGGTCAGTAAATAGGAATACCACTCCTATCACTAGTGCAACCTCATCTACCAGAGGTGTTCACCAGGTCACACTGGATACTAGTGTTGCTGCTGCTCTAGAGAACTTGCACCGTGAGATGAAAGAGATAAAAGCCAAGGTAGACAAATGTGAGTTCTGTAGGGGAGGTCATAGCACTTGACATTGCCCGTTGATGAGTGAGGAACAAGTCGATTTCGTAGCCGGTCAGTCGAGAGGTGCATTAAATGCTTTTAATAATAATAACTATAATTCGAACTGGCGTAATAATAATAATAATTCAAATTGGCGTTCTTCCGGTAACCCCCCTGGTTTCCAATCTAATTTTAATCGGGGTCAAGGTCAGTTCAGTTCTGGGAGTTCAGGTGGACAGGGTCAGTTTGGAAATCAGTTTAACAACCAGGGACAGGGTAATGGTAATGGAGGTTCAGTTGGTCAGGGATCATCTAGTGGTCAGGGTTCAAACAACGGTTTAGATAGATATGAGGAACTCCTGTCACAGTTAGTTGTTAAGGATCAGGTCACCCAGAAAACTCTTTCTGAACACGATATTCTTCTTAAGAATCAGCAGTCCGCTTTCCTTGACCTTCAAAGGTCCGTTGGTGACATGGCTAGAAAACTTGAGGAGAGGTTACCCGGTCAATTTCCGGGTGGCACTCAACTCAATCCGAATGCTCATGCGAAAGCCATCACCCCTCGTAGCGGAAGAATTTTAGGTGAACCGAAAGTGAGAGAAGGGCAAGAGGAATTGGAGGAGGAGCCAGTTGATAAAGAAATTGAGTTGAAGGCTCCCGGTAAAGTGCAATCTAGGCTAGACCCAGCAATTACCGCACACACCGTCGAACCCCAAGTGGAGAGGAGCGTTGAGAAGAGACCGATAGAGTCTAGGCCTTCACCAGTTATAGATCTTTCTCGAGTCCCGTATCCTGCCCGCCTTAAGCAACAGAAATATGCCAAGGAATACGGGCATTTTCTCGACATGTTCAAACAACTAAAAATTAATCTCCCGTTCATTGAGGCTCTCCAATGCATGCCCAAATATGCCAAGTTTTTGAAGGACCTTCTTAAAAGAAAGGATCGATTGGGGGAGCTCTCAAACATTCCATTGACCGGAGGTTGTTCCGCGGTTGTTTTGAACAAATTACCGGAAAAACTGACGGATCCGGGTATCTTCACCATTCCATGCCTATTCGGTAGTGATACCCAATGTAGAGCTTTAGCCGACCTAGGTGCTAGCATCAACTTGATGCCGTTTTCCCTCTATGAGAAGCTAGACCTAGGTGAACTTTCACCCACTCGCATGACTTTATCCTTAGCCGATCGTTCCGTCAAATACCCTCGTGGTATCACTGAAAATTTACTTGTTAAGGTCGATAAGTTTGTCTTCCCGGTCGATTTTGTCATTCTTGATATGGAAGCTGATGAGGGAGTTCCTATCATTCTAGGCCGTCCATTTTTGCGCACCGCAAAGGCACTCATCGATGTTTATGATGGAAAAATTTCACTCTGCGTTGGTGACGAGAAGGTCACATTTGAGGTAGCTAGATCCATGCAACACACAAACGATTCTAGTTATTTTAGCGGCCCATGCCATTCCGTCTATTTCTTGAATTCATTCATGTCGGGCGTGGACCAATGTCTCGAGTATATCAGTGGAGTCGATTTGTTGGGAGGGGGAGTGCCAGATGAATTGGAGGAGAGTGAAGAAGAAGAGGAGGAAACCCTGTGGTTTCTCAAGGTGATGGAGCTTAGTGAGGTTAGGAATGAAAGTGAGAGAGATCCCTTAGAGATACCAACCCCTTTAGAACTAAAGGTTTTGCCTTCACACCTAGAGTATGCTTATTTAGGAGAGGGTTCGAGTCTTCCCGTTATTATCTCCTCTAAGTTGATGGAGGAGGAGAAGTTGAGGTTGTTAGAGGTGCTGAAGTTGCACAAAGAGGCAATTGCATGGAGCCTTTTGGATATTAAGGGCATAAGCCCCGCCTATTGTACTCATCGGATTCTTGTGGAGGATGAATACAAGCCGGTGGTGCAACCTCAAAGGCGTCTCAATCCAAACATGCAATAGGTAGTGAAGAAGGAGGTTTTGAAGTTGCTAGATGTCGGGGTGATTTACCCAATTTCTGATTCCCCATGGGTGAGCCCGACCCAAGTTGTCCCGAAGAAAGGGGGGATGACAGTGGTCATGAATGAGAAGAATGAGCTAATCCCTTCGCGTACGGTCACCGGTTGGCGTGTGTGCATTGATTACCGAAAATTAAATGACGCCACCCGGAAAGACCATTTCCCTCTACCGTTCATCGATCAGATGTTGGAGCGTCTGGCGGGTCAACAGTTTTACTATTTTCTCGACGGATTTTCGGGATACTTCCAGATTCCCATCGCACCGGAGGATCAAGATAAGACGACATTTACATGCCCTTATGGCACATATGCGTACCGCCGCATGCCATTCGGGTTATGTAACGCTCCGGCTACCTTCCAGCGTTGTATGGTCGCTATATTCCAGGATATGATTGAGACTTCCATGGAAGTTTTCATGGATGACTTCTCGGTTTATGGAGGCTCCTTCGACCAGTGTTTGATTAATTTGGGGAAGATGTTGAAGCGGTGTACGGAGACGAAATTGATGTTGAATTGGGAGAAATGTCACTTCATGGTGACGGAAGGGATAATGTTAGGCCATAAGATCTCACGAGATGGCATAGAGGTGGATAGAGCCAAAATAGATACAATCAGCAGGTTACCCCCACCGACGAGTGTTAGGTCGATCCATAGTTTTCTCGGTCATGCGGGCTTTTATAGGCGTTTTATCAAGGATTTTTCCAAAATTACTCGGCCCATGACCCGACTCCTCGAGAAGGATGCCCCGTTTGTCTTCGATGAGGAGTGTCTCAAAGCCTTTGATTTTTTGAAAGAAAAGTTAATCAGTGCCCCCATTCTTATATCACCCGACTGGAGCTTGCCTTTTGAGCTCATGTGTGATGCGAGTGACTACGCAGTTGGTGCAGTTTTGGGGCAAAGACGGGATAAGCACTTCCACCCCATCTACTACGCGAGCAAAACTCTAAATGATGCTCAAGAAAACTATACCACCACAGAGAAAGAGCTCCTAGCCGTAGTATTCGCATTCGATAAATTCCGTTCACACCTCGTGCTTTCGAAAACCACCGTTTTCACTGATCATTCTGCTTTGCGTTTTCTCTTCCAAAAGAAGGATGCTAAGCCACGTCTCATACGGTGGATCCTATTGCTCTCCGAGTTCGATATAGAAATTAAGGATAAGAGAAGAGCGGAGAATGTTGCGGCCGACCATTTGTCACGGTTGGAGGACCCGAAGAGAGAGGAGATTCGTGAGGAGGCGATAGGTGATAAATTCCCTCATGAGTCGGTTGAGTTTGTGGCAGCGGAGAAGGAAGGTATGTCATGGTTCTCCGATTTGGCAAATTACCTAGCGAATGGAGTTGTGTTGAAGGGTATGACAACCCAACAGAGGAAGAAATTTTTTAGGGATGCTAGGAGGTACATTTGGGATGACCCTTTTCTTTTTAGGGTAGGAGGAGATAGGATTCTTAGGAGGTGTGTGACGAAGGAGGAAGGTAATGAGATCCTTAGGCATGTTCATGAGGGTTTAACGAGAGGTCACCATGGTCCTCACACCACCGCCCAAAAGGTGTTTGATTGTGGATTTTATTGGCCTTCGGTAGTTAAGGATGCCTTAGAGTTTGTTAAGAGATGTGATGCGTGCCAACGTACCGGCAATATCTCATCCAAGAACGAGATGCCTCAAAATCCAATCCAGATCCTTGAAATATTCGACGTTTGGGGCATTGACTTCATGGGACCATTCCCCATCTCTAGTGGAAATCGGTACATCCTCGTGGCGATTGACTATGTTTCAAAGTGGGTAGAGGCTCAAGCTCTTCCCACAAATGATAGCCGAGTGGTGGTGAGATTCCTAAAGAAGTTATTCACTCGTTTTGGTACACCAAGAGCTCTCATAAGTGACCGTGGCACTCATTTTGCAACGCCGTGATGGAAAAAGCGTTAGCACGCTACGGGGTCACTCATCGTTTGTCCACCGCATATCACCCCCAAACAAGCGGTCAATTTGAGAATGCCAATCGAGGAGTGAAGCGAATCCTAGAGAAAACCGTAGGGAAAAATAGGAAAGATTGGTCCGAGAAGCTAGATGATGCTTTATGGGCGTTCCGAACCGCATACAAAACACCCTTAGGAACCACCCCGTTTATGGTCGTTTATGGAAAGGCATGTCACCTACCCGTAGAATTGGAACATCGTGCGCTTTGGGCTCTGAAAACCATGAACCTAGACTTAACCGAAGCCGCTCGAAAACGATTTTTCCAAATTCATGAGTTAGAGGAGCTTAGGGATGCGGCATATGCACGTTCATGGAATATTATGGAGAAAACTAAGGCATTACACGATAGGAGGCTTAGGAGAGTGAGGGAGTTTAGAAAGGGGGATAAGGTACTTGTTTATAACTCCCTGTTGAAGTTGTTTGGAGGGAAGTTGAAGTCCAAGTGGTCGGGACCATATGTGGTCAAGGAGGTTTTTCCATACGGGACGATTGAGTTGTTAGATGAAGCCGATGGGAATACATGGAAAGTAAATGGCCATCGTTTGAAACACTATGTAGGGGGACCCATAGATCTTACCAAAGTGGAGGAAACTCCTCTCGAAATACCTCCTAACAACGCCCAAGTATAGAGTCTTGAGTGAAAGCGCAAGTGTAAAGTTTGTAATTTTTCGTAGTTTTTGTTTTTGTGTCTTGTGTTTTTGAGTCTTGTGCAGGAAAACATCACCGTTGGGGAGCAACGATCGACAGGAAAACGAATTTCCAGGTAAGTCTCAGTGTTAGATTTTATTTGGAATGGGTTTTTGGGAGGTTTGGAAAACTTAAAATTTTTTCTAAGGCATGGAGCTGGAAAAATCTCGAAACTTTCTGTTGAAATAGGCCCCTCGCCACCCGCGAGGGATTAAAGATTTACGTCGCGCGCCGCGAGTCTCCTCGCCACCCGCGAGACACACCCCAAAACTCGCCGTGGGCCGCGAGCTCCCTTCTCTTCAGAACAAAACCTCTCTTTCCCAAACCTGCAATCACTTTTCTCCTTACAAACCCTAAAATACCTTACGGCCTCCACCACCAACCCACCACAAAATCCACCATTTTTACACCCCATTCACCATTTTTGACCCTCTTACACCTTTCATATCATCCTTTACCTGAAAACCACCAGAAACTACTCATTTGTTCACTCACCAGCATATATTTTCACGGGGTTCTGAGTGTACCTCTTGTTTTTTAGTTTTCTTACTGATTAACTCGCTCTCCAGGTATGTTTTCTTGTATTTTGTAATTTTGTAATCTTTTAGTCTTCGAGTTTTGATCGGTAGTGGGTAGTTTTGCATGTTTAGTTGTCGGTTCTTCATCGTGTCGTTTAGTTAGTTTGGGTCTTTGATGATAAATGCAGTGTGGATGGGTAAGTTCGGGGCTGTTTTGGTTGTGTCTGTGCCGGTGACTTGGTTTAGGAACATTCAGAAATTGAGATGGTTTGGTTCGGGATAACTTAAGCTCTGTACTCAATGTCGGTTTGTTGTGGCATTTAGGTTTAATTGGGGACAATTAAAGTGCCGAGGGAGGTAATGTACATTGAGTCTAGTTAGTGAGTCGTTTTTATTTTTTTTGTTTTGTTTTTTTTGTTTTTCTTTCAGGCTAGTTTTTGGGTAATTTTATGTTTTGACAGGTTAAAGGCTACTCGTCCGTACTCAATCTCCATTCGGGCGAGTTTGGTCTAAACTTATAATTAGTTCTTGTAATTTATCGCCCAAAGTGTTTGTAACTTCAGGTCTTCTGGTGCAACCGCGAATGAAATGCTATACGGTTGATTATTAAAACCAAAAATAAAAAAAATAAAAAAATAGTTTGTGAATACTGACTTTCTGCTTTTCTTTTCTTTGTTTGATTATTCATGTGCAGATATGTCAGGTGAAGGTTCGTCAAGTAGATCAGGAAGGAAGCGAAGAGGCCCAACACCACGCCCGCGAGGGGACGCGGCTGAGCAGGACTATAATCCAAATCTGGGTCAAAGGATGATCAAGTATCATACCAGAGAACGTATCCCTAACTGTAGAGTCACGAGGCTTCGAGAACACCGGCTTCTGCAATTTGAGTTGGGAACTCAGGAATCGCGGAAATTGGATACCTTGATTGATACAAATCTACTACAATTTAGGACGATCGATTGGACGCTTCTAGATAACATTGGCCAAAGAGATAGGATCGAGGCGTTGCTGGGTGATAAGTTCAGGGCTGCATTGTGTTGTATGGCTCCGCAATATGAGGAGTTGACTTTAGAGTTCCATGCTACTTTCAGGTACAAGCAGGGAAATTTTGAGCAACATGATGCGGTCTCGTTTTCTCTGGGTAGACAGGTGTACGAGATAACCATGCCCCAATTTGCAGTGGCTACTCAGTTATATACACAGGCAGAGGTTCAAACACCGGAGTTTATCACTAGTGTGAGGGGTGTCTTTACGAAGCAGCATGATTACAGCTTGGTGAGGAATGATCTGGTTAGGTTTTAGGGTACTATCTCAAATGCTCCCTTCTCAGGGAGTATGTTGAATTCAGAAATTATCGATCCGGTCTACAGGTATATTCATAAGATCTTGACAGCGACACTTGTTGGCAGAGGCTCGGGGGAGAATAAGATCAACCAGGTTGATCTGTTTTGTTTGTTGTGTATGGTGGAGCAGAGGCCTACAAATGTGGCCAGTATTATCGCATGGTCCATGAAAAGGACATGGAGGGGTGGTCCGGATGCTGGTATCTACATGGGGCCTTATGTGACTAGAATTGCTGAAAGTCTTGGGGTGTTTGACAAATATGAGGCGAGGTATTTGAAAGATGGGCCAGTTACAGTTATGATGGGGGTTAGAGAATTACAGTATGCAGGGATTCTCAGTATGCATGAACCGCCTAGTTGGGAACCGATTCGAGCACGGCCACAGGGTCAACCACCAGCAGGATCTGAGGCTGCAGCAGCTATGCAGTCCGGGATACCGACCCGTTATCAGTCCAACAGCCACGACCGGACCCTCTCACATTGGATTCGATGTATGATAGGATGGAGCATGGGTTTAGGGACTTACATGGGTTGATGACCACTGGCCATAATGAGATCAGGACGCTGCTTTCTACTGGGGCAGCAACGTCAGGAGGAGGCATTGAGGTATATGATGGGAAACATGAATATGAATGTCCTGAGTTTTTTCGCGCCTCAGGAGTCGACTGGTCAGCAGTACGGTGGTTATGGTCAGTATGGTTCTTATGGACAACCGGGCAGCTCAGGTCAGTATGGTGCCGATCGCTCACCACCAGAGTTTCCGATTTTTGAGGCTGAGAGTGAAGAGGACGAAGAATAGTGTGGGGATTGAGCAGCTTTTATCGTGTCCTTTCTATTTATTTTTTCGTTTATGATGTTTTCAGTTTCTATGGTTTGTGATGTTTTAATACATTGATACATTGGGTGGGTTGGTTTGTGTTTGGCTTGAACAAACTGAATGGTTTTCTCTGCGAGTATTTTGATTATGTTTAGGTTGTTATGATGTTGCCGCTTCCGTTCGTGTGTGATAAATGAGGATTGTTGGCTGGGCACGTTCGGTATGGAGGGCACTAGTGGAAATTGACTGGCATGTTGACAGTCTTGCTTTATTACCAGCTAAGTCTTTTCCAGTTGTATATCTTGTATTTTCATTTCTTTCCGTTCCTGCATTAGGGACAATGCAACATTTAAGTGTGGGGATGGGACGTTTATTTTTTTTACTTCATTGATTCGTTGAAAAAAAAATATTGAAAAAAAAAATTATAAAATTGGAAAATGTCTCTGTTTTAGAAGTTTGCAATTAAAAGCACGGAAAATGATAGTAAAGTCGGGTTTTTACTTGGTTTTTGAATATGAGATTATAAATAAGTTGAAAGCGTGTCTAGTTAGGGATATGTGGGTAGGCCCGACCAGTTGAGAAGTTTCCTTTGAGCTTAAATATATCTAATGTTGGGATATCTGTGGGTTATCATCTAGGAGAAGTAGGGAAGTCGATACCACACAAATAGTATAAGGAATGCCGTTATAAGTTTTAAAAATCTTAGAATTTTTATCGAAAAAAAAAATAGAATAAAAGAGTATATAAAATAACGATGTCTGTGGAATTACTCTTGGGGATGGTGACTCTGATTGAAATTCCCGCTAGTATAAGTTAAAATAAAATGATATGATTACCGACGCTCACGTTGTCGCTCTTGGGGATGGTGACTCTGATTGAAACAACCTCTGGGTTAGGTATGAATATTGTGTGCTCGTGATCTCTCTAAAAAAAAAAAAAAAAAAAAGAGAGAAAATTTTAATGTTAATTCTTTTGATTTCTAAAGCATAAGACGGTTAGGAAATAATCAATTGGTTGTTCCTTTTATTCCATAAGCTTGAGGTGGGGTTAGATGAAACTATAGCTTACGATGCGTGAGACCCTAGTTAATCTGATTGAACTTAAATTAAATAAACATGATAAGGAACTTGGATACCGGATTTGGGTTTAAGATGATAATATATTTGCAATCGCAGCTAACACGTCACTAAGCTTTAATTAAAATAACTGAGTTTTTGAGAACCAAGTTTCTACCTGACTATGATTCCGTATACATAATTCTTTTTCAGGGACGAAAAAAGAGTAAGTGTGGGGATATTTGATGTATTGCAAAATACACCCATTTATCGTGTTTAGTTTGAGTAGTTTTGTTTAGTTTTCTTTTAGTTTTTAGTTAGAATATGTTACTGCTGATCCATTTGTGTTTACCAGGTCTCGAGTGATAGTTGTTGCTGAAATGGGCAGAAAACGAGTCAAAAATATGCAAAATCGAGTACCGAAAGAGATCGGGAGGTCAAGAGTCAATTAAAAGGATGAAATTCGAGAAGAAACACCTTCTCGCCACCCGCGAGAAGGTCATGGGTTGTCCGTCGCGGGCCGCGAGGGAGTTGCAACACAAACACAGAAATTAAATCCTCGCCTCCCGCGAGAATGGAAGCCAATGGGCTCCGCGGGTGGCGAAAGCCTATTTTTCACAGAATGTTTCGACTTTCAGGTGGGTTGATGCTGGATTGGGGTATAAATACATCTCAATCATATTCTTGAAACCCTAGCCGATTTTGAAGAATCTAGGACGAATTTTGGAGAAATTTTGGAGCAATTTCAAGCAAGAAGGAGAAACGGTTGAAGGTTGGAGTCCTAGGATCGATCAAGCTCGTGATTTGGCTATCCGGGTTTATCAATTCTTTGTTTTCTTAATTTTTACCATGTCTTTCCACTTTGTTGAAATTGCGTCTTTGATTTGGATAATGATGAGTAGCTAAATTAGATAAACTACCTAGACTATGATGAATGGGATGCTAAAGTTGTGATTTTTATATTGGATGCTTGTTAATTTTGGATTTCATGATAAAGTAGCAAACTTGATTATTGATTCGTTGAATATGCATGCTTAGAATTATTCTAATTGTTATATATTGCTTCGTATGATCTTTGGTGAATGTCTTTTGCGTAATAGGGTCATGCTAGATCATTAACTTGCGTTGTGATTTGTTGGGTTAATTGGCCAAAATACCTTAGAACCTATATTTGATAATTGAATAGGTCTAGGTGTTATACTAATCTTAATAGCCGAGAGGTGCGAGATTATTGATAGGTCTAAATTGGTAAATTGCTAGGGTGGTCTTTGAGAGAAGTCTGTCGTAGTTGCCTTGCTAATATTTGTCTATCGAGTCGAATCAAGAACCCAAGTCATCCTAGGTTTACAACCCGAGAGGGAGTAGGTCATATTAGGGTACTTTACATAAACATTTAGATAACCGAGAGGAAGTCTAGATCAACTGGTGTTTTCAGCAGCCTTCAGAGTTCCTTAGGTGTCTTCCCGAAAAGGGTCGGGAGTCATGTTCGGTGTCTCAAGAGGTTAGAAATTTATGATCCCGGTTCCTTATTAACTTGCATCCGTTAAAAGTATAGCTCGAAGCATCCCAGGATTCCAGTCTAGGTAGTTACCCATCGTCATCTGAAGTAAAACCCAAAATCACCTTCGTGTCTTAGATAATTTAGTTAATTGATAGTATTTTAATCGCTTTTCTCTTAGGATTTTAGACAACCCCCCCCCCCTCAAAAAAAAAATATAAAAACAATTAGTCGTGTCAGTCAGTCTGTTTAAGTGAGTCTAATTTACGTAATAAATAGAGTTTCGTGGGTTCGATTTTCGGACTTATTTAGTTGTACTAGAGTCGATCGGTTCACTTGCCGGTTAGTAGTTTAGTCGAGTTTTAGAGAGTCTAAAGTATAACTTAGTTTCTAGAATAGGTTAATTTAGTTAATAATTTAATAACTACGTTTAAAACATCAAAAGCCAACAGGAACGATTCTCCTTTGATTTTGACTTTGAGAGTCAACGAACCTAGTTTTAGAACTTGGCAGGATTAGTCCCTGGAGTTTGAGATCAAGAAATAACAAAAACAGTCCCTGAGATTTAATAGTGGGTTAACTGGGTTAGGTTTTAACAGAATATTTAACGGGAATTCTAACGGAGTTAACTTAAAAAGTCGGATTGTCACAACATTAATTCATATCATGTATACACTTTAACCCTAAAACATTTGAAATCATTTGCACGTAACACATAGGGGGCACATAGAACTCACATGTTGAGTGGTTTCTGAAATACACTTAGCGGGTTACTGAGCGCCACTAATGTCACTCACACTCTGTATAATGAAGTCATACACATAAGGTAGTGCTCCTAGATAATACTAGACATTACTATGCTTGAACCCAGTAGTTTCGATGGATGAATCACATCGAAACTATGGTAGTTTCGGGTCATGGGTTTATATCGAAACTATGGTAGTTTCGATAAGTAACTTATATAAAATCTTAGTAGTTTCGGGTCATGGGTTTATATCGAAACTATGGTAGTTTCGATAAGTAACTTATGTAAAATCTTAGTAGTTTCGGGTCATGGGTTTATATCGAAACTATGGTAGTTTCGATAAGTAACTTATGTAAAATCTTAGTAGTTTCGGGTCATGGGTTTATATCGAAACTATGGTAGTTTCGATTGTAACTTATGTAAAATCTTAGTAGTTTCGGGTCATGGGTTTATATCGAAACTATGGTAGTTTCGATAGTAACTTATGTAAAATCTTAGTAGTTTCGGGTCACGAGTTTATATCGAAACTAGGTAGTTTCGATGGGTCTGCATATATCAAAACTAGGTAGTTTCGATGGATTCGCCTATGTCGAAACTAGTAGTTTCGATGCATCAGTCTTCTTCCCCAACCAGAAACCCTAGATCTGGCCAATTATTTCTAATCGATCAAGCTTTGAACTTTTTACGTTCAAAACTTTTCTTTTTTATCCATGAACACGAATATGTGGTCTGTTTTGAATATCATACGTAAAAACTAAACCTTTACTTGATTTTTAACCAGAAAACCAAAAGTTATAAAAACTCAGATTTGGCATGATGGTTACATGTTTTTGCTTCCTTCTTGTTTCTATACGTTCTAGAGATGGTGAGAAACAATCCTCGAGACTTTGAGCTTGACCCCGAGTCTTCTCTCTCTAGACCCGAGCTCTCTCTTTCTATCTCTAGCCTTGTGCAAATGAGGGTAAATGAGGAGAGGATGAGGAGAGGCTGAGGTGAGGGCGTTGATTAGTAAGGGTTTCCCTTTATATTTCGGGCCCATGGGTCGAACCTTGGCCATGCCCACCTTGTTTTTTTTTTATTTGTTTTCTATTTATTTGGGATGTTACATTATATACTAGAAATTTTATTTAAATTATATCTTCTTCAAAATAACTAGTGAAGATATTTTTATAATCTCACTTGAATGATTAAACTATGAATTAAAAATGCAAGTTAAACAAATGTCTTGAATTTGACTTTGCAAAAGTTAGACATACTCATTATTTTGTTACAGAAATATGAATACTCAATCAATTAAATTAATTTCTCAGATTAAACAAAACTTTTATAACTTTTTTTTTTTATAAGATAAACAACAGGAAAAGTACTTCTTTGATTTTAACTGGAAAAACATGTCTTGTGCTTCAAATGTTGTTATCGACCATACGACCCACAACATTAGAAAATTACTTAACAATTTCGTTGATGACGTGTCATTGCATGCCAAGGTGGATCCCACATATGCCGATTTTTTTAAATATTTCTTTCAGGCAGGCCGGTACTTTTGATCCATTTTTAACCACTGACTTTGGTACAGTGGTAAGGCAATGAAGGATTGAACGAAGCCACGCAAGTTCAAACCCGAGCCAACCCGGGTTTTAGTCTGGAGTGCGTTACGCTAGCGGGTCTTGGCTCGTGTAGCGGCGCAACTGCTGTCAAGGGGCAGCAGGCTCCATGGTTTCCCGGGAAATGCCTAACCCGTCGCTTTGAACCCGCGGGCCCGGTTCAGACAACGTAGTGGTCAGGTATTGAGGGGTGATGGGTCTCCGACTTGTCGGAGATGCGACTGCCACTCAAAAATGAAAGTCGCCGTTCAAAAAAAAAGACCGTAGTGTACGGAATGGTTACACAGGTAATGTTTATTCAGAGAAAATCATTAAAATAATTACTTATACATATTTATAAGGGATAATACTTTAATAATGTCATATAGATTTTTCTCTTTATTCAAAATCCTTTCAATTTAACTACTTAATATTCACCTGTTATGTTCAAAATCTCTATTTTGTAACATATTACTAAAATCATATTTGTTTAAATCGTTTACTATTAAGTTGAGTTTTATTTATATATTATGTTACAAAATATAGTTTTTTTTGTTTTTCTTTTCTCGAAAGGCATATTTTATTAAAACAACCCAAGCTCAAAGCAGGGAAACAAAACAACCACCCAGACTCACAATTAGCGCCCAGGCAAAACAAGACCCCAAAACAGAAAAACTGAAAAAACAAAATTACATGATTTTGAAATTAAATCAATCATTTCAATGAAGTTTCTTGAGAGAGGATCTACACTTTATCCATAAGAAGCCCAAGGATTTGATTTCTTCAAGAATTTTTCTGGCATTTACCAGTTTATTTGAAAAGATTGTCTCATTTCTAGCTTTCCAAATGCTCCAACAGGTAATAATTATTATACCATGTATTGTCTTCAGGTAGAGAACACCCAACGGAACCGAGCTATGGATGTTCAGCAAATCACGAACTGAGAAGGCATAAATTTGTGGGATATTGCACAACGAACTAACTCCACTCCAAACAATAGAGGCAATCATGCAAGCACTGAACAAGTGATCCGCTATCTCGAAACTTTCCCCACAAAGATGTCAAACTTGAGAATTTACAGGAATATTCCCTTTAGCTAATTCCGTGAGGGTGAGGAGGCGATCCATCTCCACCCTCCATCCAAAAATATTGCATTTTTTAGGGATCCATTTGCTCCATACCATAATGTAATCATTATTTTATACCTCATCTTTGGTCATCAGAGATTTAACAGACTTCGTCGAAAAATGCATCGATTTATCTCCAAGCCATTGCCATGTATCGTCCCTATCCGAGACTCGCACCTGCATCAGCATATCATTAATAAGGAGCTGCCATTCCTAGATTTCTTCCACTGTTTGAAAATCCTCTTCCACCTCCACTCCCAATCTGTGTGCTGAACCTGCAAAGATGCACAATCCTCAACAGTATAACGTTTTTTTTACTCGAGATGAAATAAGAGAGGAAAGCAAAGCATAAGTGACTTGTTTAGGAGCCAAGGATCAGCCCAAAATCTGATTCGATTACCATTTCCCAATCGTCCCTTAATCAGGTGTTGAAAGTTGAAACTTGCAATGTAAAATTTAGATATAAACCTGCCTATGTTATTCCATACCCCGGATAAGTATTTTTTGTAAGGTAACATCGACCAAGAGTTGTTATTATGGTGGAGAGCAAGAATCACTTGTTTCCAAAGGCCATTTTCCTCGGTTTTAAACCGCTAAGCCCATTTTGCCAAAGGTGCATTGTTGATGTCTTTGAGTTTGCATATTCCCAAACCACCCGCCTTCATGGGTTTAGTAACTTTGTCCCATGCGACCCAATGAATCTTTTTCTTACCTTCCCAACCTCCCCAAAGGAAAGACTTACGAATAGATTCCAGCTTCTCAATGATTTTAGCCGGAGCTTTATAAAGTGAAAAGTAATACGTAGGTAAGCTTTCAAGGACGGACTTTAGAAGGTAAACGGTGGAGAATTTTATTAAAAAAATAAACTAGCAAGAAACTAGCTCATGGGAATACGAAACAAACAAAAGCGATTCAGGTTAGATATTGAAGATGCACCAACTATCCCAATCTAGATAATTCATTTTCGATCTATTTTGATCCATAAAAACATATTCAATTTTATCACCTCCAATAACTCCTCCGGACGTTGAAGATAGTTGTTACACGCCTTATCGTTTCTTGCTTTTCATATAAACCAAAGGATAACCATTAAAATGGCATGAATTGACTTTTTGCAAAAAAAAAATGGGACAACTTATATTCTTTGACCACTCCAAAATTCCCATAACTGAACCACCAGGTAGGCAAGGTATTTTACACCATTTAGACAAGGCGACCCCCTCTCCAAAGTTTATTTTACGGGTAATCTATTGTCGGGTTTTGATGTGTCTAATTATTGGGGGAAGTCTAGGTTTGGGTCCGATTTTGTCAATGCTAATGGGCGTTCAGGTGGTCTTTTGTGCTTATGGGACCGAGCATTTTCACTTATCAGAGTTCAACTAAACATCAAAATTACATTCTTATAAGAGGATATGTTAAAGGTCAATCCCATGTTTTCAAGACTCTGGATGTTTATGCCCCGCAAGGAGTGGTTGAAAAAAGGAACCGGTCGTTTCAGATTACACACCTTAAGATAACTCTCCTGGGATCTGGATTATGGTTGGGGATTTTAACGCAATCAGGTTTTCGTGCTTATTTTTATTCATTTTTGTTTATTAGGGTTTAACATTTGAAAAGTTTAAATTACCCTCATATGAATGGCACATAGGGTAATTTTCTGTTAAAAATTAACTCGAATTTAACGCCAGAGGCTAAAGGTGCAACCACTCACAAATGTTTAGGCTAAGTTTGCAATTTTTCAATCATGGGGCCAAATGTGTAGTTTAATCAAACCACATGGGCCATTTATGCAATTAACTCTTATAAAATAATAAAAGATCAAAGCATGCCCTAAATTTCTTAAAAAGTTAGCATTTTATAATGGTCATGAATGGCTAGCCCATGCCCCTCTGACCTTGTTTCCCATGAAGGTAAGGTTATTGGTTAGCTTATGGTAAAGTTTTTTATTTGAACGGCGGCGAAAATATATTAAAAAACAGGAGCCTAGCAAGATGCTAGAGCAAACATAGAGAGGAAAAGCAAAAAATGAAAATACATTAGATAAAGAAATCAAAATTTCATCGCCCAAATCTTCCTAGCGGGACCAATCTAAAGAGTGGGAGCCCGACCTATATTTCATCCAAATGAAAGTGCTGACTTTGATCTCTTCGATTACCTTTTCCACGCATCCACGTTTATTGTTGAAAATTACCTAATTTCTAGCTTTTCAAATTGACCATAACGTAGCCACGATAATAACACGATACATGTTTTTAAGTGGTTTCACAATAGGGAGGGATTTAAACAGTAGAAATAGTTCTAAAACCGACCCTTTCTATCGTAGAAAGATTGCACCATTTTCCAACCCCATCCCATATGGTAGAAGCGGAACCGTAGCGAACCAACATGTGGTCAACAGACTCCTCCTTATCTACACAAATAGGGCAAAGGGAAGAGAGGATGTGGATACCTTTTCACTCCAAGTTGTCTCGAATCGGGAGTTTGTTTAATACGGCTCTCACCCGAAGAAGTCTACTTTTTTTTGGAATCCATGAAGACCATTCGTGTTTGTAAACCTCATGCCTAAACATATAATCTTCTGTTAGTCGCCTCAAGGATTGAACAGAGAATTCTGCCACGTGGTCTGTAAGCGGCAAAAAGTGAGTGTCATATAGGCGCCACGTGGCACTCGGTGTTTCCACACTCACACTCACACTCACACTCACTAAACATGTGTTATGATTCGTGAGTGTGAGGGCATTGAGTGACTTTTTTTAATGCATTTTATTACTTATTTTTAAACAACTGACAATAATTTTTGAGAACATTTTACAAATACCGATCAAGACACGTGTTAAAACCATTTACGAGACCAAAATACTCTTTTTTTAAAACCACTCCATTTCTGATAAAATTTATACCTAAATGTTTAGAAATAAAAAATAAGCAAGCCCGTGTATTTCGCTTTTTTTTAACAAACGAGTGAAAGTTACTTAAAAAAATCAGATTAAATGTTAAATGAATTTTCAGACGAGGCATCATGATTTCATCGGCCCTTCAATTTTAACAAAACTTCCTCACTTGCTTGAGCCTGCTCACGAGAATGCCTCTCACGCCAGGGCGGCGCGATATTCACATCGTGACTGGCCTACGTGCATGGCAAAGCCACTTCCCCTCTCACGATAGTATAACACAGAGCCTAAAGACCGAGTTTCAAAGTCAGGACTATGAGATGTTTAATCATGATCACAAGATTTTGTTCCTAGATTTCATTACTCATGGTTGTGAGCTAGCCTCGAAGGTTACGCATGTGGGTGATGCGCAGACAGGGGCTGCCCTTAGGGGGGCGGGGAGGGCGACCGTTCGGGGCCCGGTCTCCTAAGGGCCCGTAGTTTTAAAAAAAATTATATATATTTTATATATATATATACTAGGTTAATAACCCGTGTACTACACGGGTGGATAATAAAAAATATATAATTAATAGTTCAAATACAATTGTCTAACACCAAGGGTTGTCATTATAAAAATTACTACTTCAAAAGACATTATTTTTAAGATCTCCTCATTAGTTTAGTAAACAATGACAACTTTCCAAGTACATGTAATTCATGGGGTATAACTCCACTGCAATGTAAGAACGGGCTAAAAAATAAATACGATATAATTCATAATTCAAAGTCATAATTTGTACGCATGGGGTACAACTCCACCCTAGTGTATAATCGGGCTAAATAATAAAAACGATAAAATTCATATTTCTAAAGAAAATCTGAATAATCAATTGGTCTTGGAGCTTTTTACAACTTAGCTAACTGGTATTGTCACACCCCAACCGACGGTAGAATACGTAGGGGCGGACGTGTGGACTGTTCATAAGCTCATGATCAATTAAAGTTTCATATATTAATTACATCAAGATTTCATTACAATAGTTCAAATCAACAACCAAAATCAAATACAACAACATGTTCAATTTCTTTGTTTACTAAGTGCAAATCCTATATATAGTATCTTGTATATGATCTCATACCCTAGTACCTGAAACATGATGAAAACAGTATCAACTAAAAATAGTTGGTGGGCATACATAGGTTTTGACACCACAAGTAATATCAAGAGTTTGTGTATAATTCATATGATGCATGGTTTAATAAGGCAATTATGGATAATCACTATAGTTTAAACTGGGGTGTACAATCAAACCTTGTGACTGATAGGCATAACACAACAGTTATCCTTAAATGTTAGGCATAACACAACAGTTATCCTTAAGTGTGAGGCATAACACAACAGTTATCCTTAGATGTTAGGCATAACACAACAGTTATCCTTAATTGTGAGGCATAACACAACAGTTATCATTAAGTGTGAGGCATAACACAACAGTTATCCTTAAATGTGAGGCATAACACAACAGTTATCCTTAAATGTGAGGCATAACACAACAGTTATCCTTAAGTATTATCCATTTATCTTATTAACCCACTTAGAAATTAAAAAAAGGCCCACTAGATTTTCAAACTTATTAAAAAATAACAAAATAAGTGGGTTGGTGCTGGAGTGGGAAGGGAACTCAGAAGACGTAGGAGGCAGGATGCAAGAACGGCAGTCGACAGCAGAAGAAGTGAAGAACTGAACTACAGTCGGCTTTGCTTTCTGATTCATGAACGACAGCAGAAGAAAAAGGCCACTAGGCCAGAAGCCGCAGGCCAGGGAGTGGGTCTGAGGTCTGAGGGACTAATCGAGAAGGCCAGAAAGTTAGAAACGAGAAGGCCAGGGAGGGACTAATCGAGTAATCTGTAATCGAGCAGGGAGGCAGGGACTATTCGAGCCTTCATGGTATGATTCGTTAATCGTTATTCGTTTGTTGTAGACTTGTAGTTTTTTTATTATGGTTATTGTAGATTTGTTAATGATAACTGAATATTGATAGTTGATTAATGATTAATCGAGTAATCGAGCAGGGAGCCGATCGGGAATCGTTGAATCGACTATTCGAGGTACGCATCATGATTCATTAATCGTTATGTATGATTCGTTAATCGTTATTCGTTTGTTGTAGTTTTTTATTATACCATTATGAGTTTATATTATGGTGGCCAGTTTTTTTTACATGTCCCGGACCCAAAAAATTTTGAGAACATTTTTCAAATACCGATCAAGACACGTGTTAAAACCATTTACGAGACCAAAATACTCTTTTTTTAAAACCACTCCATTTCTGATAAAATTTATACCTAAATGTTTGGAAAGAAAAATAAGCAAGCCCGTGTATTTCGCTTTTTTTAACTAACGAGTGAAAGTTACTTAAAAAAATCAGATTAAATGTTAAATGAATTTTCTAACGAGGCAACATGATTTCATCGGCCCTTCAATTTTAACAAAACTTCTTCACTTGCTTGAGCCTGTTCACGAGAATGCCTCTCACGCCAGGGCGGCGCGATATTCACGTCGTGACCGGCCTACGTGCATGGCGCAGCCACTTCCCCTCTCACGATAGTATAACACAGAGCCTAAAGACCGAGTTTCAAAAGTCAGGACTATGAGATGTTTAATCATGATCACAAGATTTTGTTCCTAGATTTCATTACTCATGGTTGTGAGCTTGCCTCGAAGGTTACGCATGTGGTTGATGCGAAGACATGGGCTGCCTTTAGGGGGGGCGGGGAGGGCGACCGTTCGGGGCCCGGTCTCCTTAGGGCCCGTAGTTTAAAAAAAATTTATATATTATATATATATATATATATATATATACTAGGTTAATAACCCGTGTACTACACGGGTGGATAATAAAAAAATATATAATTAATAGTTCAAATACAATTGTCTAACACCAAGGGTTGTCATTATAAAAATTACTACTTCAAAAGACATTATTTCTAAGATCTCCTCATTAGTATAGTAAACAATGACAACTTTCCAAGTACATGTAATTCATGTGGTATAACTCCATCGCAATGTAAGAACAGGCTAAATAATAAATACGATATAATTCATAATTTGTACGCATGGGGTACAACTCCACCCTAGTGTATTAATCAGGCTAAATAATAAAAACGATAAAATTCATATTTCTAAAGAAAATCTGAATAATCAATTGGTCTTGGAGCTTTTTACAACTTAGCTAACTGTATTGTCACACCCCAACCGACGGCAGAATACGTAGGGGCGGACGTGTGGACTGTTCATAAGCTCATGATCAATTAAAGTTTCATATATTAATTACATCAAGATTTCATTACAATAGTTCAAATCAACAACCAAAATCAAATACATCAACATGTTCAATTTCTTTGTTTACTAAGTGCAAATCCTATATATAGTATCTTGCATATGATCTCATACCCTAGTACCTGAAACATGATGAAAACAGTGTCAACTAAAAATAGTTGGTCGGCATACATAGGTTTTGACACCACAAGTAATATCAAGAGTTTGTGTACAATTCATATGATGCATGGTTTAATAAGGCAATTATGGATAATCACTATATTTTAAACTGGGCGTACAATCAAACCTTGTGACTGATAGGCATAACACAACAGTTATCCTTAAATGTTAGGCATAACCCAGCAGTTATCCTTAAGTGTGAGGCATAACACAACAGTTATCCTTAGATGTTAGGCATAACACAACAGTTATCCTTAAGTGTGAGGCATAACACAACAGTTATCCTTAAGTGTGAGGCATAACACAACAGTTATCCTTAAGTGTGAGGCATAACACAACAGTTATCCTTAAATGTGAGGCATAACACAACAATTATCCTTAAATATTATCAATTTATCTTATTAACCCACTTAGAAATTAAAAAAAGGCCCACTAGATTTTCAAACTTATTAAAAAATAACAAAATAAGTGGGTTGGGGCTGGAGTGGGAAGGGAACTCAGAAGACGTAGGAGGCAGGACGCAAGAACGGCAGTTGGCAGCAGAAGAAGTGAAGAACTGAACTACAGTCGGCTTTGCTTTTTGATTCATGAACGACAGCAGAAGAAAAAGGCCACTAGGCCAGAAGCCGCAGGCCAGGGAGTGGGTCTGTGGTCTGAGGGACTGATCGAGAAGGCCAGAAAGGTAGAAACGAGAAGGCCAGGGAGGGACTAATCAAGTAATCTGTAATCGAGCAGGGAGGCAGGGACTATTCGAGCCTTCATGGTATGATTCGTTAATCGTTATTCGTTTGTTGTAGACTTGTAGTTTTTTTGTTATGGTTATTGTAGATTTGTTAATGATAACTGAATATTGATAGTTGATTAATGATTAATCGAGTAATCGAGCAGGGAGCCGATCGGGAATCGTTGAATCGACTATTCGAGGTACGCATCATGATTCATTAGTCGTTATGTATGATTCGTTAATCGTTATTCGTTTGTTGTAGTTTTTTATTATACCATTATGAGTTTATATTATGGGGCCAGTTTTTTTTACATATCTCGGACCCAAAACATTTTGAGGATTCTCGGGACCGACCCTGTGCGCAAATGTCATATTTTCACAAAAATAAACATGATGATTTTACTCTAGCCGACTACTATCTTTTATTCAATCAAAGAAAAATTCAAAAATAGTGTGTTATTGTGAAATCAAAATTCTATGTAAACCCTATTAGGAAAAACCATATCTTTAATGCAAATCAGTATGACCAAGAACAAGAATAACATACTACCATGCTAGTTAAGATTTTACATGTCCCAAAAGTGACATCCTGATGATAAAGTGGTCTACTCTCCGACTAAATGATTTTACATGCTAGTTATTTCGACGTCTATTGCACCGCGTAAGAAAATTCGTGAGTGGTGCACGGAGAGAGACTTGTTCTTTCTCTATTGCTTGCTTACCGGCAGGCAGTGCGCGCTCGCGACGTGCTTAGCGCTATACTTTGCGTCTGCCTTTCATATGCAGAAGCGCGGACTGTTGTATGGCGGTGCTTTCATCACGAGTGTAATGCGTGTTCATGCGTCGTGGCAACACCACGTGCATCAGATGGCCGACCCCATCCAGCATGTCCGATTAGATCGCCGCACAGCGAATGGCATGCACATCACATGCCGATTCCCAGGACTCGGCATTAGGTTTATAGGGGCCGACCGGGACCAGGTTTGGGTCCCGCAGTCGTTGCAGGAGATGCCAGTGCTCGATATGCCGGTTCCTCTACATGGGGTGGCGATGGAGCCAGATACAACCGCCCACTCATGACCCGCCGCCACAGCATATTCGACATGTTTGTAGACCTGTTAGGCTGCATAGGACCACACAGGCCTTGCTCGAGGGACTTGCTGCTGAGTCACAGCGACAGGCTCGTCAGAACGACCGGATGGAATACTTGATGATGTGGGTAGTTAATCGCCTCGTGGATATGTCACGAGCCGCCGGCATCGAGCCACCACCACTACCACCGCCACGTTAGTATCCGGGCGATGCCGATCAGGATCAGGGCGGCGCGGATCAGGCGTAGTTGTTATTATTTTAGTCAGTTGTATTTTTTATTATGTATGTACAAACATTTTGATATTATATATGTAATGTTTTGGTTATTTGTTTGGTTGGTTATGATATTTTACTTGTAATGTTTAGTTTGTTTGTTTGTTTACGTATAAAATGTTTTATTAATAAAGTTATAAATTAAAAATGTAAAAATGATGAATATGTTATAAAAGTGTTAGTAATATTATTCAAAATTTTATAAAAGTTGATAAAAAGATAAATGTTATATAAATTAAAAAAAGAAAAAATACTTATACGTGTCGTATAGCACTATACGCCATGTATAGGGTCTTCGTATCCCAAAATCTGTCAAGTTAAAAGCAAAATTATTGCAAGTGACCCATACGCCCAAGGGCAAAGCTTAGTGAGCCCCCCCCCCCCCTCCGCCCCCGATTTTTCGCTCACAGGTGTTAATTTATACGTATTCGCAGGGCCGGCCCTGAGAGTGTGCCGGGTGGGCGACCGCTCATGGCCCATTATTTTGGGGGACCCAAAATTTTTAAAGGTCGCCGGAGTTGTAGGTTTCCCGGAGGGGGTCGCCGGGGTCGCCGGAGTTTGAAGAAGGGAGGAGGAGTGAGCGTTGACTGGTGCATTCTATAAATAAGGGGGAAAGACCCGGTACACCACTGGAGTTGCAATAAATTTTCAGTTTCAGCCCAATTTAGGGGCAATTTAGGTCATTCGAGGGGCATTTGGAGGACATTTTAGTCTTTAAAAGGCCTACAAAAAGAGTATCAACATACGTGGACAAGAGCTATAAGACAAGAAAAAAGTAATCCTTAATTTTTTTTCCCCTTAATTTCTCCTCAATTTTTTTAACCACATAAATTTTATTTTACATATATATATATATATATATATATATATATATATATATATATATATCGGGGGAGTTTCAAATAAAAAGTGATATTTCGCTAGGAAACTTAAAAAAATGACAAAACCTTAAGAAACGATATCAAACGAACTCCGATTGAGCTAATTCCAGCTGCGTTGGAACCATTTTGTCGAACTCTACCATCTTAGCTTTTATGTTTTAGATTTTATCGTTGAATTTTATGGTTTTAGCCTTAGGGTTTAGCTTTTAGGGTTTAGGTTTTTTTTTTGTGGGGTGCGGGGTTTAGGTTTTTGGGGGGTGGGGTGGGGGTTTTAGGCTTTTCGGGGTGGGGTTGGAGGGGGGGGTTGGTTTTTGGGGGTGCGGGTGGAGGGGGTTTAGGTTTTTTGGGCGGGTTAGAGTTCGATGAGACGGTTCCAACGCCGCTGGAATGAGCTCAATCGGAGTTCGTTTGACGCACTTCTTAACATTTCTTAACGAAAAACCACTTGTTAGTGGAAACTTTCCCTATATATTTATATGTTAATTTGACTGGTTATATAGTTGAGCACTTTTTAAGCATGGAAACATGTAGAAAATAACTATAAGCGATACATTTTCTAGATAAACTATTTTTTAGATATCTTTAACATTTTGATGTTATTTCATTGTTATTTATTATCTTTTACTTGACCTGTTTTTTATATTATATTATATTTAACTTTATATTTTAGGTTGTTAGGGCCCATTTTTTTAGTCGCACAGGACACCTGAAATCTCATGACCGACCCTGCGTATTCGGATGAAAATTTTATAGCTATTAAGTTCCGCCCCCCCTGATAGGAAAAAAAATCCCGCCTCCAGCGTTTTTCTTCAAACTTCGCCACTGAATGTGCCGCGTATAGGCCGGCGCAGCCGCCAGACAAGAAATGGCACATGACATTCTGTGTTCGCAGACTTAAACCATATACGAGTCGTATTGTCTTATACAAGACGTATAGATTTACGGCATGTCTAGAGTCTAAATAGAATCTCCCTTTAATATTACAATGTTTGATATGTTTTTGTATGAATTCTTTTCAACTGCGATCATAGTGTGAACCGTACGACCCACCAATTAAAGAAGGGCGATTCTAACCACACACGGAATATTGCTAATTGGACCCGTCGTCGCCCTATACGCCCTCGTACAGGGCAATACGAGGGCGTATAGAATTCAGTCACTGCCAACAGAATGCCACGTGTCATTCTCTGTCTGGCGGCTGGTCCAATACGTGACGTATTGACTTATACGCAGCGTATGAGGCACGAGTTATATTTTTGCTTCAAAAGTTGGAAGAGTTGTTCGTTTATGAATCCTATACGTGGCGTATTGACCTATACGCCACGTATAGGTATTTTTTATTTAATTATAATTTTTTTATTTTATTTATATTTTGTTTATTTTTATTTTAATTTATATAATTTTGTTAATATAAGTTTGTTATTTATTTATAAATTTTATATATATATTTTTTTAAACATTTGTTATATTTTTACAGTATAAACAAGCAAAGTATTAAACATTACAAACCAAACAAAATATTAAACATTACAACCAAACAAATTAACTAAACATTATATACTTTACATCAAAAAATTAAATATATATACATCAAAATGTTTTACATACATAACAACGAAAGAAACAAAATACAAATAAAATAACTAAAGCTAAGCGGGTCCGCCGTCATCCTGACCGCCTCCGCCCTCATCCTGACCCGCCACGCCCTCATCCTGAACGGGGTCGTCCGGATAATGACGTCGCGGTGGTAATGGGCGTGGCTCGATGCCGGCGGCTCGTGACAGATCAACGATCTGTCCAACCGCCCACATCATCAGGTCCTCCATGCGATCGAGTTGACGACCCTGTCGTCGTGAGTCGGCAACAAGGCCATCAAGCAATGCCTGGGTAGCCCTCTCCAGCCTAACAGACCGATGTACGTGTCGGGGATGCTGTGGCGGATGGTCGTGGATGGCCTCGACGTGCGGCGGCCCATCCTCCATCGCCACACCATGTAGCGGCTGAGGCATAGCCGGGTCCCCCTGTCCAGGCATCTGCGGCAACGGCACCAGGACCCAAACCTGGTCCTGGACGGCCCCTACGAACCGAAGGCCCTGCGGGAATCGGTGCGTGATGCGCATGCCGCTCGCCGTGCGACGGTCTAATTGGACAGGGGGAATGGCCAGTGACATCGCAGGCTCATGCACGTCAAATGGTGTAACCGAGCGCATGATCTGCGTGATGAAAGCACCGCCATACAAAAGCTCGCGCTTCTGCCGCATATAGGCAGATGCAAAATAAAGTGGGTTTTGTTTTTCCAGAATCTGTATTGGAGTTTTACCGGCTCTCGTTTCGTTTTTTATCTTTTGTATCGCATTATAAATGTCCTTTTTAATGCAACTACTCTCTGGGTTTTGTTCCCTTATAGTTGCCAGAATGTTTCGTGGCAACATGTTTTGCGAATACAACTTCGCCACCAAAAGTTTTTCCGACTGAGACAGTCTCCTCGCAAAGGAGTGCGCCTCAAGATGTTGACTAGGATCGTGGTTATGACTGTCATCCTTCACCGTTAATTTCCAATCACCAGTATTTTCTTGGTACTCTCCTTCTAATTTAAAGGGACAACCTATTTTCTTGCTACCGGCACGTCTAACCGTGGCAGTAGACGCACGTTCGCCGTGACGGTCACACACAAGCCACACCTTGATAAACGGTTCCGTCGGATCGTCGCCTTTTCTCCTCGATCGTCGGGTGACAAGGACGTAACCATTCTCACGTCCTATCCTGACCGCCCAATCCACCAACTGTTCACGAGACTGAAAATTCTGGCCAGTTTTATACGACACGTTTTGATGGTTTTGTTCCTCGTCTTCGGACACGAAGTCGTCGGTTTGTTGTGTCGGGTATGAGACTTCACCGTATACGTAGTCGTCGGTTTGTTGTGTCGGGTATGAGACTTCACCGTATACGTAGTCGTTCGTGGGCTGTGTAAGGTAAGACGGTTCACCGTATACGAACTCGGGATTGCTCAGTGGCTCGTTCAAATCTGGAAGCCTTACCCGTTGATGAGAATAAACGTCGGACGAGACCTCCTCTAGGTTCACCTCTTGAACGCCAGAACTTTGCGGGTTGTTTTCCACCGACTCGTTAGAATATACCTGAAAACCGTAGTTACCATCCCACCACCAAGACATGTTTATAATTTTTGTGAGATTGTTTGGAATTTTCTTTTGAAAGTATACGTTCGAATGAGAATATCGTGTGTCATTAAATACACAAAATTTGGGCCCTATACGCATCGTATAGGCCAATACGGTGCGTATAGGGTACGATGTACTTTCTGCAACTAGTCATCCATCACATCTCTATACGAGGCGTATAGCGAGGTGATGGATGACTAGTTGCAGAAAGTACCTCGTACGCTATACGTCCTCGTATTGTCCTATACGATGCGTATAAGATTGGAATGACCATGTTGTAAGAGAATGTCCGGTATGGGAAATTGTGAAGGGCTATACGCATCGTATTGCCCTATACGATGCGTATATGGCCAAGTACAAATAGCAATTCTCGTGTGCCATTAGTAGTCCCGTTAAAGAAATTATATTTCGTTATAATCTATGATGTGTCATTGAATGCCAAGGCTGCCAACTGTCCTTGTGTTCCTCATGTCAGCAATTCAATTCAATTTTGGGCTTTATTCGACCGGCCTGTACGGTTCTGTACTTCACCGGTTATCGTAATGACCACACGAACATTTTTTATTATTTTTCTTGGTAAAAACAGGTTTTAATTCTAAACGTTCAGCTTGTTCTGAGCAATAAATATGATCTAAACAGAATTAACTATTAAAAATAAATATAAAAAAAAGTTATTTATTTTTTTATAAAATTTATAAAAGTAACTGTATAAAATGTTAACCAAGTTTTCCTAGTGTTATGCTAAAGTCACGCTGAAATGGTCCCTGCACCTTTCATTTCACTACAGAACTCAGTAATTCTGTAATTGTGACGGTTAACTCGGTTGTAAATTAGTCGTAAAAGGTTATTTGCGACTGAAATATACGATCCCAAAAACCCTCGTTTTAGAAAAATGTGATCGTTCTGCGAATGGAATTTATGGTGTGTGGACTGATCGGTTGTTGTCATAATGCATCGTTTTAAATTTACTTTAATCTGAAAGTGTTATTTATGGTGTGCGGGTATGTGTTTAAATGGAATAGAGTTGATAGGTTACTCAAGTCAAATAAATGGCTAAGAGCCAAAGGCATAATAGCCCAGCGACATCTTGGTGGTAGGATAAGGCTCAGTGACCATAAGGTCCTGGGTTCGAATCTCACACGGGGTTTTCTCAGGAAAAATGGGTTTTCTCCTGAATTGGTAACTTGGTGTTGGAATATGATTGGGTGGTACCACTGGGGGCACGATGATACTCAAGTGGTCCGTCAGTGATCCAAATTTGTTGTTCAAAAAAAAGTGGCCAGGAAAAAGTGGCCAAGAATATTTTTCCGTTTATATATATTGGTATCTTGGTCGGTGCTAACATGCGTCTGGTTCACTTCTCAAACCTTATTATGGTGAAAGATTTTGAATGAATTATTAATGTGAGTGGCGTCATCTATATTAATTAGGGGTGGTTAGTTAAAGCTTTGAGAACGGTTGTATCTTTTCTTGAAAGTCTATTAGTGGATGCCAAGAAGACTCATTAGGTTTTATTGGAAGCCCATTCTATTTCTTGCATCTCACAACGTGAAGGTAGCCTTTTATTTGACATGTTTGATCGTGGTTTGAGTTAAGTTCCGGATATTGTTCTTGGGTCATGATTTTTAAGGGTTCGATCCTTTTGAGCGCGCACTGTTTGCTTTCAAAAATGTTCTCTGATCCGTTGTTTGTTGTTAAAGTTTAGATAAAATGACTATTCTACCCTTTTAAGAATTGTTATAAACATTTCTATTTTTATCTAGTTTTAAAGAAAAAATATAAAAACCCTAATCCATACAAATCGATTCAAACACGTAAACTGTTGCATTTACTAATAATTAGAAAAATATTTGGCCAAGAACAAAATCGACCGTTAGAAGAACATTTGAACTAGAGAAAATCGATCGTCATCGTAATCAAAATCGAAAACCAAAATCAAGTAGTTTCTTCCAGTCACATAGATCAAAAACCAAAATCAAGTAGTTTCTTCAAGTCACATAGATCAAAAACCAAAATCAAAATCCATAAAAAGAAAAAGAATCGTTCGTTTGATTCGAATTGATCAAAAATAAAAATCAATCGAAACATGTCGATCAAAGCCTGGTTAGAACTAGTTTCAAAGCGAAGCTGGTGAAGACCAGCTTGAAGCAAAGACGATGAAGACCATGAACCTGATGAACTTGATGAAGATCGATGAAGAAAACGAGACCAAATTAAACGAAAAAAACTTCTTGATTACTTGAAATGAAGAACATATTAAATATGAAAAAATGAAGAAAACCTAAATCGATGAAATCGAAACAAAAAAACCCAAATCCATAAACCTAAATCGAGGTCCCAATCACAAAAATCAAATGAACCCATAAACCTTCTTTATTACCTATTTATATAACCCTAAAATTGAATGAACCGAGAACGATCATCTTGATTACCAGAAACCTTATTGATTACATGCAGTGAAGTTACCAAAATACCCCTAAAATTAAGTCTATCAACCAAAGGATCATTTTTGAAGGCAAATAACACCTAAGTGAATTGAACTCATAATATTAGTAACCCATATACAATATATATAATTTGTCCAAACCACATGAACCGAAAATTTAATTTACTCTTTTTTTACGTTGTGTCATCGTGGTGAGGACACTCCTTGTACCTGGGTTATACATGTTTAAAATATTAGTTAAAAATGTTTTTTTCCACTATATTTAGACATAAATAAGTATATCTATATACGAGTCATATAATTAATAACATGTGGGGTTGCAATCTTCTTGTTGCGAGCTTTTTCAACGATCTAGAATATGTTTAAAGTGGAACTAAAATAAATGAGATACTAATGACCAAAGTAGTCAGTTTGATATAAAACTTGAAAAATTAAAATGCATAAACTTACCCTACATAGGTGGGTAAACAAGCCACTAAGTGGTTTATAACTTTAAAAGGAATGCGTCAACATGTTTGGTAAGTTTTCTAGTTTTGTTTTACTAAAACTCCTACGCACACATGAAGGGATGTGATTTAGTTTAAATGACCTATAAATTTCGAACGTGTGTATGCACGTAATCTTTGAACACGAATGTTAGACAAAAATCCTTGGGTTTGCACAACCGGGTTTTGCTTCGAGTCGTACTTCTTTATGAACCAAAGCCTTCTAAATCGTAATCAGTGAGTTGTAACGGAGTTCATAGGTTTATAGACTTCTGAGTTGTCTCTGAATTCATAGACTTATGAATTGTACTCAGAGTCTTCTGAAATGTTGAACACCAACTTTCACATGAGTTATTTTTGCAAACGTAAAGTTTTTTTTAGTGTTTGTACTTTGTAATATTTTAAAACACACACACACACATATATATATATATATATGTATATTTTATAAATTTAGTATCATGAAATAATATAAATAAAAAAACAAAAAATATAAAGATATGAAACGCTTTTTAAAAGTATTTTTTCAACTTATTGTCGCAGTTAATTACTATTAGGCTATGTGTAGTGGGCTCACACTCACTGACAAGTTAACCCTTTTGGGGCGTGATACACCACCCCCAAGGAGCATTAATGGGCGGACTGGGGCAAACTCGTGAAGCCTGTGGGCAAGAGTTGTGTGTGTTATGTGTGTGTTATGTATGTGTATATGTATATGTATATATGGATTAAAAGACTGTTAAATCAATACACACCTTAATGATTGTGTTTAGTGATTGCCTTCCCGGTGACGTGGCGGAACATTTTTAAGTTTTTAGTGATTCCATTACACATAGTCTAAGATGTTAATGAAGAAAGTGTAAAAAAACAGAAATCAAGAGAGGTATTTAAATCCTGTCAAAAAATATCCCGTCTTGAATATTCAATATCTCAGTTCAGTTGTTCAAATCTAATGTGTTTTTCTTTTTATTTTGATATGTGATTGTGAAACAGCAAAATGTTATGAAGGATGGTACTGATGTAAGTTTTCTAGCTTCTATTTAAGTAGGAGTTAAAAAAAACTCTTTGGTATGAGTTTATTTATTTATTGCTTTTACTTAGAAAAAAACGTATATTTTTTAAATTTGTTTTAAAAATATTTTTATATATTTTTTTTGAAAAGTGTTTTTTAAAACCTTTTGAACAATGTTTTTTTTATATTTTATTAGAGAAAGGTTTTTTTTTGAAAAAAAAAATTCTTTTTAAAAATCAAAAGTGTTCTCTTTTAATTTCTTTAACAAGAAACCTTCTTTTATAAAATTAAAAAATGTTTTCTATTTTATAAAAACTATTTTTTTTAATTTTTTATTGAACGTTTTTTAAGCATTATTTTGTATCGTTTCTAAAAAAACTTTTTTTTTTATTTTTTTAGAGAAAGTTTTCTTTTAATTTTATTTTTAAAAACATTGTTTGCCTCTTCTTTTTTTAATATGGTTTTTAGATTTTTTAGGAAGGTCTTTCTTAATGTTTTGAAAAACGTTTTATCGTTAAAAGGATTTATGAACGTTTTTTAAAACATTTTTTCTCATTTTTTTAATAAATAAAAATGGTTACTTATTTTCACAAACGTTTTCTATAAAATAATACAAACAAACATACATAGCAAAATCACATTCACAGAGTAGGGTCTGTGAAGGGTGAGATGAGTGCAAACATTACCTCTATTTCATAGATTAGAGAAGTTACACCCAAAGAGATCTCCGGCTCGAAAAATATACAAAACATGTATACAATAAATAACAAGTAACAAATATCATGTATTTTCATAGAAGGCATATAACAAGACAAAATGATAATTAAAAACAAAATAGGAAAAAGAAAAAGAAAAATTGATAAATGTGATATTTTCTGAGAAGGCATATAACAAGTAAGGATGGAGGTATCTTTTTAAATAAATCAACGCCATTGGGGTTGATGGTCTAATGGTAAAGGAAAATTCTCTACGAACACCAATGTTTGAGTAAGTAATGGGTTCAAGTCTCACTCTCATACGAATAAAGAAATTTGTTTTTTAAAAAAAATAATAATAATAAATCCACCTATGGGAATTAAATTTAACCCGGTTATATTGTTTCAGTTGAGGGTTTGGTGTGGAGATTATTTAATGAATTTAGACCTTTTCATTAAAAAAATTAAAAGAAGTCTATGATTCCCTCTACATTAATTTTACTTTTCTCCTACACAAATTAAATAAATAATTCTCCCAATTAAAACTGATTTCATATTGAAATACATTACATATATGCTATTTAAATATTTATAAATTTATCATACAAACAATAATAAACTCATTATAATATATACATTAGTTTCAAGATTTCTTGTTACATTTTGATACATTTATTAAAAGCTATATGATATTTTCACTTACATATCCAAGAATTTTTATTTCATTAGGAACAATAACTTTCTTTATCCGGATATCTATCGACTTGATTTATAAAATTTTCAATTCGTGTGAGGTTGTGTCACATACCTAGCACTCTAGCAGGCTAGCAATGTAACAATTAAGAATATTAAAGAAAGAAAAAAAACAAAGTAAATGATGATTAAATTTCTTTGTGACTCCCAAATTCTTCGTTAGCTTTGTTTGATAGACTTTTGGATCTGAACTATTCAAGAGGCGTTTGAACTTTGAACTTTGAACGTATGCCTCTAGTTAATTATGATTATGACATGATGATAAAACAATAGTTTTTTCTTATTCTTTGAAAAAGTTGATTTTGATCGTAGATTTCTAACAATTTGTGGGCCAAACGATTAATATTTGGATGGTCTTTTTCATATGAAAATGCTTGTTTAAACATTTAAAAGTTTATTAATACGTAATTTTAAGTTTTACTTTAATTGATAGAATATAATCATTTTTTTTAAAGGCGAATATTGAATGTGTGACGTCGCACCCTCCGTCACATGGGAGAGCCTCGTCCAACTCCGGCCAATATGTTGTCTTAACCGGACCCACTTGGCCTCAGAGTTGGAGAGCTTTTAAGGAAAAACCTCACCCAATACGGCCCCTTCCGGGCTTGAGGGAGAGCCGAGGCTCCAACCCTGGATCGGCGTGGGTAAAACCTTGGTTCATCAGCCTAAAAGGCCTCATTTGCGATGCCGCAGAAATTAATGGTGGTGGTAGGGATTGAACCCGGATCCCTTGGGACTTCAGGACTCACCTCAATCACTACACCACAACCTTTTTGACGATAGAATATAATCATATATATTATAGATTTATTTCAAAACAATTTTAAATTTGAGCAATTTTATATTTTTATGGTTTGACTTCAATACATGTTGGTTACTAAGTTCACCAAAAACTTTAAAAAATAGTCAAACAAATAAAATAATCAAATATTATAATCTCAAGTAAAACAACCACATCAATTCATCATCCTACATAACATATTTAATATTTTATAAACTAATTATTTAATTCTTATAATTTAATTTTATATCACTTGTAGCACGTCGACACACCCTATATAAGTTTATTGGTTTATTATTATTATTATTATTTTTATAAATGTCATATGTAATTGACCACGAAATATAAAATTAATTATTTAATTTGTTTCAAAGTTTTCAATGTCCATGGTAAAATCGTTTGAAAATTCGTTCAATAGTCAATGATATTTTCCTGTTATTTTATATGTACAAATATGAAAGATATATGCTATTGTATCTTGTTCACATGCATGAGATATGATGGATTAAAAGTTCGTTATTAGTTTTTCTCTCTCCTTCAACCTTTTTATTTTCTTCATCAGTTATATATTTTTTTTTTCAAAATTTGTCAAATATTTAAATTCAATATTAATAAAGAGATTATAATTGTTAAAAGAAAACCTAATTCATTTATTTATATATATTTTTTATTTTATTTAAAAGATTATTTTTCTTGAATGTCCTTCGTATTGAGTTTTAAGCATCTTCAAGTTATTCTTGTCTACATCTAGTACTGCAATGGTGCACTACCAAAGAATGTTTTAAATAACTTAACAAGATCGACACAGTCAAACCGGTTCGACCAAAATCCATGTAAGCTACTAGTTCGTTTAGCTCTTTTAAACCCTTTTAATTTACATTTTACCCCCTTCTACTACATATAACATACGTTTTTCACCAACTTGATTTTCTATTAATATCATTTTTCTATAATATATTTCATTTGTTAGTTTAAAAAAATGGAATGCACGACTGATTTTTATTTTTTTTGTGAACGTTTTGATATAAACTTTTTTAATCGTATCCGATTTTGGTGTTAACTTTTATTGTTTTCGACGAGTCGAAGCGATATCAACCAAACTCCTGTCACGTAATGGAGAGAAAAAATGACCGCGATCCCCCCGCGATGCGCGGGGTAATTTTTTTTTTCAATTTCAGTTTTAACACTTTTTTTTAATTTACGTTTTAACGCCTTCTACTATGTATAATATACGCTTTTAACACGTTTGATTTTCTATTAATATCGTTTTCCTATAATAGATTTCGTTTGTTAGCTTTTTTAAAAACATTGGAATGCGCGGCTGATTTTAGTTTTTTTTTGTGAACGTTCTGGTATAAATTTTTTTAAAACAGAGCTGTGTTGAGAAGCGAGTATATTTTTTGTCTCGTACGCTGTATCGAGCTACGTCACCTTTGTGGTGCCACAACAAACTCAAACACTTATGAGAGGAAAACATCGTTGTGGGTGTTTTGGTATAATCGTATCCGATTTCGGTGTTAACTTTACTGTTTTCGACGAGTCGAGTCGATAACGACCAAACTCTTGTCGCGTAATTCGGAGAAAAAACTACCGTGGTCCCCGCGATGCGCGGGGTAAAAATACTAGTTAATACTAAACATAAATAAGTTATATAAATGATCCATATGATAAGGTTATGAAAATGGCCTCCGAATACAATAATGATCCATAATTTTAAAAATTGAAATTGTCTTGATTGAAATGTTGAATGCGGGTCTTTGGTTCCCCCGCAAATGCCCAATATCATTCCTAGTATTGAGAAAAAGGTTTGTTAGCTCCGATTTAGGGGACAATTCGGTGATAGTCAATGGATTAGATTTGCAAGATAGATTATGGTGCGTTTCATGGGTGGCTTGACTATACAAAAAAATAAGTTGTCGCCCCATTTTTTAGGATTTAACTTTGTTTAATTTTCAGGTTTTGATAAAGAGAACAAAAAATTAGTATACCTGAAAGAGTTTTCTTTTTACTAAAACTCGCTCAAATTTTAATACGTGTGATTGTGTGACTTTAAGAAATTACATACAAAAAATATGCATTATCGTATTCCCATAGGAGAAAGTTTTTTCTAAAACTCACTTCAATTTTAATATATGAAAATGACCCCGATTTTATAATTTGTTTTTGGTCCCAAAAAAAGGTTGAGCTAACACTAGGACACTTTGAGGAGGTGAGGGATTTGGGGATGTTTAGATGGAAAAGAGAGAAGAGATCAAAAGAAGAACGTACCCGGAGGATTGGAGCGTTGGGATAGGCGGTAGGGTGGCATTTGATGAAAGGGGAAGAAAAAGTACATGAGGCTTTGTCAACTTAGAGAATTCACATCCAATCTCATCCCTATAATTTAACTAAAAATCAATATTTTCTAAATTTATCGATGATTTTCTAAAACCTCTCGTATCTAATTCTTCATCCATATCTCTCTCTCTATATATTTTTTATTATTTATTTCTTTTTCTTACGATTACAATCTTAACTACTTTTTGATATATATATATATATACTAGTTTAGATCCCGTGTATACACACGGGTGAAAAATATCAATAAATAAAAATTTTAAATCTTTATGTATATATTTTACAAGTGTAAAAATGTATCATAACTAAGAATAGAAAACAAAACTAAAAATATGCAAAAACTAATATATAATTGAGTTTCAAAAATAAATTAAAGACTATTTAATGCAATTTGTTTTTCATTTATTATTTGATTAAAAGAAAAGTTAAATAATTAGATTTTCAAAGTTTCATAAGGAATAATTTAAAATAAATGTATTTTATTAGTATAATTAATATTTTCTTTAAATATGTATTGTTGTTAAAAATATGAGGTGCATTTAATAAGAGAGAGAGGCGGGAAAAAAATAATAAGAATGAATGTGGATGCGACATGTGACATGAAAAAACCTTTATTTATTATATAGTATAGATATATATAAATTTATAAGAATTTGAGTCATATTCTATAAATATCAATACGTCATTATGTCGTATTTATTTTTATGTAAGTTTTGATATAAAATTTATAAGAATTTGATTCATATTGCATATAAAATTTATACCGAAAAAACATGTGTATATTTGAATTTATATAAAACAATATATACACAAACATATATAAAATAATATTTTAATATGAAAAACTAAAAAAATAATAAAATAATAACTTTAGAGTTGAATAGTAAAACCATAAATTTAGAGGGTTACTTTAGTAAACTTTAAAATTTGAGAGACAGGGAATGTAGATAAGGACTTTGATGTAAAAAAAACAAGTTTTTTTTAACAATTGTCTTAAATTTTAGAGATGGGGAGCCATTTAATTTTCTGATGTGAATGATCTTAGATGAAAAGGGTCGGGTTATTTAGTTTTTTTACTTTATTTTCATTTATAATTATAATATTAACATAAATACAATAGATTTTTTATGATTTTTTTTTAAAGGTAAATTTCTTAATTTTTGTTGAGGGTGTGACTTGAACTCATGACCTAATCAAACCTTTATATTTTCAAAGAATTTTCTCTAGCACTAGCCCACAACAATCCGAATGTATTAGAAATGAAGTTTATAACAGCAAAATATTTATTTTGAGACCAGCGCTCTATCGTATACCGTACCACGTAGAAGCAAACATCTTCGATCATTAAATTTTCTCTATAAATTTGACTCCCCATTTTCTCATCAATTGATTGCATTCCAATTTCCATCTCTCTCTCTCTCTCTCTCTCTCTCTCTCTCTCTCTCTCTCACACACACACACACACCCCATCATCAAACTCGAAATGGAAGGTGAAAAAGTTTCAAATAAAGTTGTACAAGATCTTTAGATTACAAGCGCACAATAACATGTCAAACATACCCATCTCTCTCTCTGAAGTTTGTCTCACTCTGTTTCGTCTCGCCATATCTGTTGCAGACCCATGGCCCTTCTCCTGAAACTTATATCTTCCTCTTCTAATTCCAACTTTGTATTTCGATTCCTGACTTGAATTTTCAATTCCGTGAAAAAAATGAAGAAATTCCGAGGGTTTTTGCTCAAACACAGAGTCACCTCGCTATTCCGAAGCTTCCGCCGGAGATACCGTCCGCCGCCAGGATACCGCCGGCTAAACCCATCACCCGGATCACTTTCATGTTTTTTGAAATGGGGTGCTCGAATTAAGGCGAAAGCAAGATCAATTTGCTCTAGAAGTCCTGGTTATTTGCGTTTCCGGCAAGATCAGGCGGTTCCGAAGGGGAAGATGGCTGTGTACGTGGGACAGGACGACGGGGATTATGAGAGGGTGTTGGTGCCGGTGATATATATAAACCATCCTTTGTTTGGGCAGTTGTTGACGAAGGCGGAGGAGGAGTACGGACATGATCATCCCGGCGGTATCACCATTCCTTGCCGGATTTCGGAGTTTGAAAACGTGAAGACTAGGATCGCCGCCGGATGCGGTGGCCGGAAAATGTTACGGTGGGGTTAGAATTTACTAATTTAGAGGGTTATTTACTTATTTTATTTTTGGTTTTTTGTTTTAGTTTTTTTTTTCCTTTTATTTGTGGATATAAATAAACATATATAAAATTCTAAAGTCTTTTTATTTACAACCATCTTATTTTAACAGTTATAAATAAATTTATTTTTTGTTTGGTTAAAAATAAACTAGTAAAATAGCCGCAGACAATAGATATTAATTTAATATTTTCTCCACAAAACAATATGTATCTTATAGTAAAGTTACGTATGAAACTATGAATATATCTTCGTCCATATGTCTGTATAGAAAAGTGTGAAAATGTAAGGGTGGTGGGCACCCAAACCATTAAGTCATACACCAACTAATGAGACCGTGACATATTATTTGAAGCTATAAGAAGCTACACACCTATCAATGAGACTGAGACATATTATTTGAAGTCACAAGAAGTCATGAAGGCGAGGGCACCTAATCCATAAAGCCACACACCTACCATGAAGCCACAAGAAGCTGCAACAGTCGGATTTTTGAGTTTAAACCACTCCGCTGGGAAGCCGTGAAACCAAGCCTTGCGGCCAGAGGCGGACCTACCGTAGGGCCAGGGGTAGCCCGCGCTACCTCTCAACTTTTACACGCAGTGTAAATTTTTTTTTACGGTTTTATATATTCGGTTATAAATTAAGTTACCCCTCAATTTTTTTTTAAAAACTCAACACTTCATAAAAAGTCCAAAATTTTATAAAAAACCCAATACATTACCCAAGTCGCCACATTTTATTAAATGTTTTAAGGTATTGGGTTTTAATAAAACATTTGGGCTTTAGCCAGCCTAAATGTTTTATTAAAACCTAATACCTCAAAGTCTCAATTCTCAAACCCAACTTACCCAAGCGGCCGGCCAAGAAGAAAGACAGAGAGAGCGGGAACTGTGAGACTGTGAGAGCCAGAGACCGACCATTCCACCAGCCGCTCGACCTAAGTTGAGACCACCGCACGGAGCCGCCTCCCCCAAACCCCAGTCCTCCGCCTCCGCAGTCCGCCCCTCGCGGCTCCGCTGTCCGTGTCGCTAGTCGCATGTTACCGTAAAAAAAAATTTGTTTACATGAAAGTACGGTCAAAAATTTTGTTTACATTAAAGTACAGTCAAAATTTTTTTTTGTTTCATTTACATAAAATTACGGAAAAAAAAATTTCGTTACCCATGAACTTTTGTTATAGATCAGCCGCTGCTTGCGGTGTCATAGTGGAGGTGGCGCCGGTGTTGTCATGGGAGCCGTGGGCGCCCCCACTACAAGTATCGGAAATTAACTCACAAACCTGGTAGCGGAAGCCATGTAGTTGAAAGCCATTATTACAACACCGCCTTGATACCATTGGGATACATGCTCTTTCATAATTCAGTTGTTTATTTACATTAGGCTAAGTGTAATAGTTTTATTAAAATGTAAAAAATGTCTTGCCATGTCACTGTCGGAGTGAAACCACTAACAAGAACCACTAAAGTGTGTAATGGTTTCACTATCCATTATCATTTTTTTAATCATTAACTAATCATTGCTAATAACTTTTTTCTACTAATATTTATATATTTAAATAGTGAATTTCATAAAATTAAAATAATAAAACATAACAAACTAAACAAATTCGGGTGTGGGTTGGGTTCCAAATGCCGAATGTGTGATATGATTTGTTTGTGTCGGTTTCAAATTAGGGGCGATAAACAAAGTTGGAGTTGTACAAATTTGGATTGAATAAGTTGTTTGGTTCATTTTGTTGGTTTTCATTATTGATAGTTAATGAAGAATGAGTTGTTTCTGTTCTAAGAATTCATGATTGTAGGTGGATGAAAAATATTTTAAGGTTGTGAGAAAGTTGGATCATTTTTTAAAAAAATTAATGATATTATTTATAGTATTTTTAAAAATTATTATTAATTATTTAAAATTAAGCCTAACGGCTCTTTCTTGGTTGGAAGACGAGCCTGGCGGCTCTTTCTTGCACCCGACGCCAGTGGTTCGTCCTACCCACCCGCCAAAAAACGCCAAATGAACAGTGTTTTCACGCCTAGACATGTACTACGACTTACCACCCTTCCACGGATCACTTACGTGTGTAATCCAACACTTACTTAGACGTATCCTTATAACGTCTAGAACATTACCCAACTCTTTCCGAATAGGTAATTATACAACACACAAACACTATACCGGCTTATAGCCCATGCATACTAAGGACACCACATAGGCCCATGCAATGCCATACCCGTCATGTCACATGGACAACGACACAATACACAAAACACCAAGCACATAACGCATAACAACATACTAGCACCTACATGACTTGTTAATGAACCACGTACAGGTTCCCACGCTAACTCTCCTTATATGACCATCACAGGTTTAACTAAATTCCCGACTCACCCCGACTAACTCACAGGATGGCACACACAGATCATCATAACTCTTGTTCACCCATCCTAGAGATCCCATAACGGCCCTTAGCTCATTATTACATAATGGTCTCATAAAACACTTCAAGTTTAAATCATAACTCGTTTGTCTAATAAAACATGTGAGTATGTACTATAGCCCAAAATAGTAAAACGTTTAAAAGAGGGGATTAGAAACTCATAAATTACGAAGATCTAACTTCAGCACCGCAACAGTCTCCTCGCACGAAACCCGAACATGCCAACGTATGATCACATGGTCAGTGTACATCTTAAACATGCGTCAGTTACGTATAAATATAAATGATCCCTGGCGCTGGTCTCGTTCACTCGTCCCTTCGTCCATGCAAAAACCCTAGTCCACATGTCTGCTTAAACTGGGTTATCCTGGGCCCGTTTCGAACCCGCATGCACGGACATTCACATGCCATGCAAAGCCTTAGTCTCGTAGGTCACCCGTACATGAGCCATGATCCCCATGCACGTCCAAAACTCAACATGCAAACCCCATGCACACAAAACCTTAATCGGGTGTACCCGATTCCACCCTCCTCCTTGTTCGTCGCCATGAACCACCACCATTGTACATTACCACCGTGTTCCGTCATCGTCGAGCCACCACCATCGTGGCCCTTGCTGCCACCGGCTCCCGCCTGGACACGCCGTATTCGTCGTCCTCACCTTGCCATGGACCATCATCTCCTTCGTCACCTTCGTTGGCACTATCCTCCTCGTCGGCAACCCTAGACGACCCTCCACCATGCACCACCAGGTTTCCCGCCACCATGAACCACCCTTTCGGCCTTCGGCTTGTTGTCCATCAACACCACCATAGTCACTGAACCACCGCAGCCTGTCGCCTTCCTCTTCTCTGCTGCGTCCCACTAACCGGCCATACACCACCGTCATCGTGCGCCACTACTACTATACCATCCAACCCGTCTGTTTTCGCTTCTCTTTGCCTCCGTGATTGTCACCACAGCCGGCCACCGTCCTCGTCTTTCCTTTGATTGCCACAAACAAACATCCAAACCCTAATCAGGTTTCTCGCAACACCACGCAAACAAACACGATAAGAGAACATAGTACGAGGATTACCTTGCTTTGGCGTGGGGTCCCCGCTTGAAACCACTGTTGAACTCTCCCCGTCGCTAGCCTCCTCCTTCTCTCTTTCCATCGGCAGACGCAAACACCAAATGGGGTTCCTCCCCCATGCGTAACACCCTAAAGGGTGAAATCCTTGGACTGGGCTTGACCCGTCTCGTAATTTTTTATAACAACCATCCTTTAAGTTTCGCTAGAAGTTCGTTAACCCCCTTGTTCGTTATTTGCACATAACGATATTACACTGCTCCCGAATTGCTCTCTAATACCCTGTATAATCGTTACAATGATTACAAGACCCGTTGTTATCCGAAAACCGGGATGTTACAGCTCTAGCCCATTACACATATCCTTATAAACTTAATTTCTTCTTGTCGGTTACATGTGTAGCGGCATTGGAAATTTGGATACAACTTTGGAAAATGAGGTGTGAGAGAGCCCAACCAAAAGTTGTTATGATTTTTATTGAAAATTATGTGACAAACATGATGAATTATTGCACCCATAATTTTAGGGAATTTTATTAATATATATATCGTATAATTAAATTACGATTTTATTCTCAGGAACACATTGCCAAGAATTATCACCACATATGTCATTATCACAATGTTGGTATGATTCAATAATAAAAATGTGAGCATAAATCCAGATTTTGACCAGAAAAATCTTTGATTAACACTTTTCTACCACAAGATTTTTGGACCAATCAATCGTCCAAACTTTAAAAGCAAACCATCTTAGAATGTACAATTCCAATTTAAATTCTGATTTCGACGAATTTCAGGAACCAAACTTGTTTAATATATACTTTGAAACAAACAACATTAATGGTTATAGAGAAGATCCTAAAAATAATAGTTGTCTTCGACTTATATTTAAACGCATACTATAACTTTTTTTATAATTGTTAACTTCTAAAATTTATTCACATCCAAATAAATATGAATAATGGATAGTATTTTACATATTTACATGTGAATATTCACAAGTGATTGATATTTACACTTGTGAGTTGTGAATATAGACCTAAATCCCTAATATTCATTGTATTTATTCACATATTTAACTTATATTGAACATCTAAAACTAATTATACGGACTTAGGCCATCCGTTGTGGTTTTACTGAAAATGATTCACGCCCCGACACGTCACTGCCACATCAGCGTAGGGCAATCACTAAACCAAATCACTAAGCCACGTAGTAGTTTCACTATCCACACAAATATATACACATATATATACATAACACATACAAAAATTGCGCCCCTTTACCCGTGAAAACCCTCACGTCGGAGCCCCACGCCCTGGGGGACGGTGTTTCACGCCGATGATTGAGGTTGATTTGCCTTGTTTGTCGAATTTATGAATGACAAATTTCAAAATTTGCCTTCACGAAATTGTATCGAATCTATTCATGGTCCCTTGGAATATAAAAAAGATTCGACACCACTAATAGAGAAATTCAATATGAAAGAATATAAATGGATATCATTCAATGTCAAAGAAAATAAATGAATTCCGATCTGAAAAATAAATAAATTGTAGCGGTTCGTATTTTTCCCCTTATAAACCGATTTCATATCCAAACTGGTTTGAGTCAATCCGGTTTTGACTTTCTTTTACTTTATCCGAACTGGTTTTAAAACCGATTCGGTTTGGCCAAAATCCGGTTTGCGCATCGAACCAGCGTCCATTTTTTTAGTTGGGTTTCTATCAAAACCGTTGGGCTCATCGCTTAAAGTCCATCTTCGAGGCCCACAGTAAGTTGCCAATTGAGGTCCAACTTCATGGATTATGAATTCCATCGAATTGGTTAATTATTTCATTTAGTTATGTTTAATTTTATTAAATAAGTAGACAAATAAATAATGGTAGCAAATTTTTTTTGTTACATGTTATAGACAATTTTCAATAATGGAATTAGAGGGAATTGTATAATTTTATATATTTTAATAATTACATACTAAAATAAAAATAATTATGAAGTTGTAAAATATAAGATGGTTTCAACTACAATCACCATTTTTGGTTTCTTTTAAACTTTTAAAAGCAAATAGATAGCATAGATACTTTATAAAGTGAAGGTGACAAATGATAGGGAATTCCTACCTACATATATCATCTATATAGAAGACTACAAACGATAATAACATATATTAGTAAAATTCAACTAGAAATGAACAAACATGTCTATTTTAACGTTGCAAAACAATCTACTCAATCATGCTTACGTCTAAATTGATTTAGACAATCGGCTAATTACGCGTTAGATTTTTTTGAACGACGAACTCATACACACACTGACACACTAAATCTACACTAGTTGTCCACAGTAGGACTTGAACCTTCAACTATTTAAGAACACCATTCCAACACCTTGGTAACATGGGTAAGTACACGCCAGGTACATCTCTACAAAAGGAATCAAACAATGAGCTAATAAATTTGTGGTGTTGATCCACTATGACATTCTTGGTGAAAACGACAACCAATTGAGGGGGGGGGGGGGGGGTTCACAAAAAGAAACAAAAAAAAAATTTATCTACCCTAGCCAAGATTATGTGACGTAATTTTTAATCAATTTTGAAAGTTTGATGTCATAAATTGAGATGTATAGCAATGTTTTTCAAAGACTTGAGAACTCGATGCTCATTTGTTATTAGGAAGATTTATTTGTGTCTAAAAAGGGGTATACGTGGTATTGCGCAATTTGACTTAGGACATGGGGCTTTGAGTGTGTGTAGAGTGAGCGATTGCATATGGCCCACATATAGAGTATTGTTAACTATCGCAGTAACAGTTGCGTCTGCTGAAAGAATCTTTTCAAAATTGAAGTCGTTCCACAATTTCACAAGAAAAACTTAATGGATTGGTAATGATAGCTATTTAGAATGAGTATTTACAGAGTATAGATTGTGAACAGTTGATCAACAACTTTGCTTCAAAAAATGCTAGGAGAGCCTCTCGATTCGTTTAACTATAGATCATCTGCTACATTAATTTTGTTTTGTTTATTGTTATAACAATTATCGTCGTTTTAACAACTTTTTTTAACTATATAAGTTTATATTTTAGGGGTCCATTTTTACTAGTCACACAGAGCATCTGATATATCAGGGACGACCATGACTTAGGAAGGTGACCACTACACGCATGCACCTGAATATCATCCTAATTTTAAATTAATTATACAGTGAGTTCAAACTACATTAGTACATTGTATACAGATTATTTATAATAACTTACTTAATGTTAACTCATTATAATATACCTAAAAAATATAGGGACGGCAAAAACCTGAACCCAATGAGGAAACTCGAAATTCGAAACATTTGGGACGGATATGGGATTAGTTTTAAAAGTTTTCGTGGGTATTACACGTGAGTGATATTAGGTGATACTCATTCAAATTACACGTTTGCCTGGATTATACGAGTAAACATTTTCTTTGTACTTTTTTTTCTCCCTGAGTAATCTACTAATCTGTCATCTCTTTAATTTTTATATTTTCTTGGGTAATAAAATTATATAAAAATTTATAAAAAAATAGCAATTCCAAATGTATTTAGGAATCCCAACAACTAATTATTAATGTATTTCCCTTCTTTTTTGTATTTTATACATATATTGTTTTTTCTTTTCTTATATATTGTTTGTTTCTTTCTTTCTTTTTTCTTTGCATTTTAAAACACACAAATACACATCCATATACACATATAAATACTCATTCATCCATATACACATACAAATACACATTCATATTTTTACTTAATTTTTAAATATTTATGTAATGTTTTAGTTATTAATGAAATTGGTTATTTAAGTCGTATTTGTTTTCTATTTTTAATTATTAATGTATTTTTAATTATTAATTAGTAAACAAAAAAAATCATTAAATCTAATTAAAAAAATAAATATGACGTTACCACAACGATCGAGTCTTACTTCACCCGCAACTGCCCAACGATCAAGTCTAGTTTATTAAATTGTATTTTTAATTATTAAAGTGTAACATCCATGAATTTTTAGACCGAGATATATAATAAATAATATACACTTTTTGTTATTAAACAGATCATCTATTCTATTTGTGAATTTTAAAACTCATAAACATGTGTTTACATCTCCTAAATGTATATATGTACTTATTTTAAATGAATATGTAGACATATATATATATATTGTGTTAAACTAGTTACACAAATTGTAAGTTTTATAAAAATAAAATACAATTCATTATAAACATAGGTAATTAAAGAAATAATATTTAATTGTTTATAACTTTTATAAATAAAACCAAATGTCTTATATATTAAAAACTAAAAGAAAGTGGTCTTGAACCCTAGTCATTTGAACCCCTTGATCTCGAACCCCATCACTTCAATTCAAAAACCATTAATCAAATTCCACCTATTTTGACTTTTATATGACCAATTTTGACTCTTGTAAAGTCAACACCCTCAATTCTTTGAAATTCAAGGCTATAATCAATCACAATTGAAATCCAATACTTGCCTAGCATGACTAATGGATTCTAGACAGATTATTAACCAATTCCAAGTCTAAACTACAAACCAAATTATCAATTGCGAGCAAAATTCAAAACTCAAACCGATTTGACTATCAAGAGTCAAACCGAGCCAATTTTGCTTCCAAATCAAAGAATTAAACACGTATATCGGCCGCAAATCACGCACTGATTATCCTCACATGTACCTAACTCATTCACAACTCATAATCATCCTCAAATTCCAAGTTTTCTCTTTGCTTTCCTCCCTCTCGGTCGCGCGGATCTGCAGCCTTGAAGGATCGACTTCCTTGCTCGGTATTGTAATCAACTTCAGGTAATCCTTTTCCCTTTCTAGTCGATTCTTCCCTCTTGTGTTTTCTGTTAAATCAATTTGCGTGTTAGGGTTTGAATGGGGTTAACCCCTCTGGGTTTCGATTCGTTGTATGGGGAAGGGGGAGAATGAGAGAACTGGATGCACTCTCCATTTAAACTTACTTTCTGATTATTTAACTAAGTGAACATCTTGGTCCAGTGGTTTGATTCATGCATAAACAACAGGCAGGTTACGGGTTCAATCCCGACCCTGCCCTGTTGTCATTCCTTTTTTAGTTTTTTTGTTTTACCTTCATTTTCACACACATATATATAAACCTTTATATATATAATCATATACATACGAATTCCTTTATGGATTTGTCAAGAAATTATGATTAATACCCTTTCAAATAAATGAATATACATATATATATATATATACATTTATATCTATGTTTGATTTTTCTAATTAACACAAAGGTATAACGAACGGTATTTGAACATTCTTATTTATACGCGTGTCTTATTTTGTTACTAATATATATATATTCTCAAACGTGAGGATCATAATTATAAACCCGACTTTATCAACTAATTCATTTTTATAAAATCCCTTTTATAAAACTATAAGACCTAAAACTTAATAACTTAGTTTAATTAAAATAATTATTTTAACGAATTATTTATTTGAAATCTTTAAAATTATAAAACATATTAGGACATAAATGAGGTTATTATTACAAACCCATTTGCCTTATAAAGTTCTACAAATTCTTGTTTTAAATTATCTTTTATATAAAGCAAGTTTATACCCTTAATCAATAATTAATTAATTATGATTAAAATATTTATTAATTAGTTATTTTCCGTATTTTACATTAAATTTGTATGGATTTCAAATTATAAATAAATAAAGGATTATTTATTTATCTATTCATCATTCATTTACTTATTTATACGTTTATTTAACTTCAAACAATGAAAAACTACTTATCTAATTATTTGTACATTTATTTACAAACAAAGGAACCTAAATTATATACTCATACACTTGTTAATGAAACTCATACATACTCTTTCACTCGTACAAGTTCTTATCAAAAAAATTCATTATTTGAAACTCACACCATCATTTTATGAGGAAAACCCACACTCATCCCTTTTCACATTAGGATTCCTTTAACCATTTGAACCCACTATTGATATACGTATATCATCAAACTTAGGTTGATCTTGAAGTTAGCTTGAACTTGTTGTGCAACAAACAACATACTTGTGTAACATACAAAGCTTCTTATTGCAAGGTGAGTATACATAGCCCCTTTTACTCTTTTACATTTTTGGGGTGAAACATGAACATTATTCAAATTACATGTTTACATTTACACAAACAACACAAGTACAAATCCTATTTACATTCATGTGTGCAATGTGAGCTTTATGCCCGAGTGCTAGGTGTGCTAACCTTTGTATGCGATTATGTGCAATCATTAACTATTCAAGCCGACGGTTTTCAATGATAGATCTATTGAGTCTGACAAACCCACCCAGATTGGGGTGATTGATACCGACAACACAATTTTGCATGCTAGTTACAAAGGTTTGATTGTACTTGGTTACACAATAGCTGCTCCCCATAAATGCCTTATTTATCATGTTATGTAAGGATTTGTTTTACAAACTATATGCTATCTATATACAAACCTGTGTTATACTCACCAACTTTTTAGTTGACCTTATTTTATTCATGTTTCAGGTGCTTTCATATGAGTTTGATCAAGACATGCTACATATAGACTTTGGATCTAGTTAATCTTAATTCAAAAACAAATTGTATTTCATTATGTACTTGGAACTTGATTCATGTTGTTTGAATGGAAATGGATTTAACATATTACAATTTAGTCAACCTTGAGCTCATGAACAGTCTACATGTCCCGCCCCGATGATTCCGCCGTCGGTTGGGGTGTGACATAAAGTTTTTAATTATTTTCCTTTTTAACCTTTAATGTATTTTTAATTATTAATTAGTAAAAAAAAGTCATTAAATTTAATTAAAAATAAATATGACGTGGCAGTATGAAAATGTGAAACCACGCCCATCAAATATAGAGAAATGTGGAAAACTATAAACGGGTCATAAATGTGTGATGACAATCTATTGATCTATAAAACACGATAGATTAAAAGTTATATTCGTGTCATAAACGGGTTAAGCGGGTTGAACACGTTTAGAAATGATTTTAATCGTGTAATTAACGTGTCAACCCGTTTACGATCCGATGCCTCAAACACTAACTCGCTAAATCTCGTGTCAAGTCATGTCGTGTTATAAATTCTGGCCTAGTTGAAGTCTTGAAGATAACATAAAATTTTCTAAATTTAAAGAGCATTGTTTATCTATCATGATGATTTTGACATTTGAGAAGAAAAGAAAAGGACTTCTAATAATAAATACTAAAAATAAAAATTATAAAATCTTTTCATTTAAAAAATAATTTTTTGTTCCAAAAGAAATTTTTTTTTAAATGATTCGTGTTTTTCTTTAATATACCAGTAAAAAAGAACATATAAATATAAGTTTTAGCTAAAGGGCTGAGGTTCCTTTTGAATAACCAAAGTGATTGATTTTCCACCGCCAATGGCTTAACTGACTGGGCCTAGAAAATCATTAGGCCCAAAACCGGTTAACGGGCATTAGTTGGGCTGGAGATCAAATTAAAGTACAATGAAAAAATTTAATCAAATAAATCGAAAACACCTATTTGTCTCATTTTGGAAAGAGTTTTCTATTAAATCGTCTAGCGTACATTCGTACTTTTTTGAGTTACTGGTGTTCTTGGATTTGTTTAAAGATAGTCACATCACTAATCAGTTACGATGATGCACGGTTGTAACAAGTTTGACGCGCCATTATATACTTATGTATCAAAACACACTACAATAATAAATCAAACATATGGAGTTGGACCTATCATTATAATCACTAATCAATTACCAAGATGTACTATTGTAACAAGTTTGACATGTCATTATATACTTGTGTATCAAAACTCCTTGCAACAGTAAATCAAATATATGGAGTTGAACCTATCATTGTAATATTTTGACTCGGTTATATATTTATACATCAAAAGTCAAAACTCATTACAAGAGTGAATTAAACTTTTATAAAGTTGGATGCATATAGTTAATAGTTTCGTTGCATTGCTTTATACTTCTCCATCAAAACTTGTTATAATAATAAATCAACCTTTTGCATAGTTTAACGTACCATTATAATAGTTTAACACACAAGTATAAGAAGTGCACATCTAAACACATTAGGGCAGGACATCAAACATTTATAGTTGGACGCGCATTGTAAAAATTGGATGCACCCTTATAACTTTTGTGTCAATACTCATTACAGCAGTGCATTAAACTTGCAAAATTTAACGTGCGGTTACATACTTGTGCGTTGCAAACTCCGTCTTTTGTCTTTAAAAACCCCTGTAGTCAATAATGCATCATACAATGTTATAAGATGTTTTAAAATAAAAGAACTATAGCAAGTTTACAACGGTGCATCAAAATTAAATATGATAGTGTATTTTGCATGCGTATTTTTTATTTTATTTTGATGTACAAGTTTAGAATTATGTATTAAATCAATACCAATTAGGTACCAAAACTTTATATTATTTTACAAAGGACGCATTAAAACTTTAAATTTTACCTTTACGTAATAAGATACTTTTTTTTAATATGTAACACATAATTACAATACATGTGCTGAGGGGAGTTAACGAAGGACTTCCAAGGATGGATTACCAATGAAAAAACTTTCTTAATTAATTATGACATAAATAATTGAATGAAAAACTTTGAAACACATAAAAATGCATCAAGATAAAGAAAGCTGCCTTGTTTTTATTCCATTAATCATTTTCCTTTTCTTTTCACCTTTTAGTATTAGTTGTTAAAACATTATATATATTTGTAAAATATTAATTATAATTTTAAAAACACAGGCAAAGAATCTTAGCTTTATGGATTTAGAAAACAAACCATAATACCAGCTCAATTGGGAACAACACCCTTAACCCTTAAGGTATGAATCTTCTTTTATTTCAATCATCGTATATGATTTTGCAAAAATATTTTTTATTAACATGAAAAACTTTAAACTATAATAATACATATCTGGCTTTTCTTTTTTCCTTTCCGAAATGCAAACCTCCATATATAATTGGTTTGACTAACCGTTTTAATAGGCAATTGTGTTTAAGAAATCAATCATTATTACAATAGCAAAAAGTTAAAGACATACACTATCGTAACGAGTTATAACGAGATAAAAGCATTATTAGAGTTAACAATGCATCAAAACTTATTATAAAAGTAAATCATAAGTAGAAAGTCGACGCTATGTTGTAATAGATTAAAGCGTTGTTGTAATGCGTTGGAATTACATTGGTAATTTATTAAAAACAATGTTGTAATAAGTTAAATAAACTCTTCTAAATTATAGAGCTATCATAAAAAGATTGTTAAAAGGTATTTTTTTTAATTAAACTTAAATGAAAATGAAAGGTAAAATGGGTGTCTGTCTTTTCTCTTAATTTCACCCTTCCCATCTTATTTAATTTTATTAATTATATCTAGGTTAGATACATGTCATTAAATCATGAAGTCAAAAATATTAAATAGTTACTAATAAAGATTTAAAAGCTATAAAAAAATATTAAATAGTAATGAATATTTAAAAATTAATAAAAGAAATATTAAATAGTTTATAATAAAGAAAAAATAAGCGAGAAAAAAAATTCTTTTACAAACCAACTACTTATTTATGAGATATAGACATTCTATCACAAGCTAAATCTTAATTTAATGCAATGAATTACTAGAATTTTTTTCTAGACTTTTTATTAAAAGGCCCTCTTTATTTAATCTCCCTGTATATACAAACCGGAATTTATTAAATTAACTAATCTATACATCTACACTTCTACACTATATAATAAATTTTCCATCCTAATTTTAAATACATATTTTCCGAAACTAAAAGCACAATATTTACATTCTTATTCATTTTCTTTCAAATTTCCTATATATGATCGATATTCTTCCCAATTAGTTGATTTTATATAAATTAAAAACAACGTCCAAAACTCTAAAATCGGTACAAAAGTGATGATTAACAGCAAAGTATATTCAAATATTCATTCAACAAACTTGACACCAAAATAAATAAATAAAAATAAAAAAGCAAGGTATTCAACATATAAACAATTGAATTAAAGACCAGACGTAAATGGCACATTGGTTGCCGGCAACCACGAACCTCCGGCCATAAAGTTACCGACGGTGAACTTCTCCGCCTCGGTACTGCTAGTGATCACATGATAACCTTTCCAGTTAACCCTTTTTGAGGTCGATGAACCCGCCCCAGTGTTCATATACTCGCCATAATACAACGTATTAAGCGCGAAATTTCCACTCCAAGGCATCCACCCCGCGGGGTCTATCAAGCTATCGAGGTTCGATTTCAGAAAAACCGTCCTCGAGTATTGCTTCCATGGTCTTCCAAGGTATGTTTTAACTCCAGACACACCTTTTAGGTCGGAAGCTGCTGTGATACGGCAGTTGTGGATTGAAATTCCGGTGTTTTGGTTTTGATCGGTCCGGCCTTGAGCTGTCAACGTGTTGGTCTTGTTTGGAGGGTTGCGAGCGTAAATGTTGCAGTTTTGAAGAACCACGGCCGCATTTCCGAAAATGAAATCAACGGTGCCGTAGATGTCGCATTCGCGGTAGAATTGTCGGTTTGAGTGGACGTATAGTGTGTCTTGGTACCCCTCGAAGCTGCATTGGTAGAAAACTGAGAGATCGGAGCCGCTGCGGAGCGCCACGGCTTGGTGGTTTTTTGGGCCGGCGGTGTTTCTTACGGTGATGCCTTGGCCGATAAATCCATCTCCGACAACCGCTGAAATTCATGAGAAAAGGGCATTAATATTATGGTTTGGAATTCAACGTTTTGAAGATATAAATTGCATGATAAATCCAAATAATCTTGTCACACTACTAGAAAACTTGACAATTGCGATCAAAATTTGCAACAAAAAAAGTTGGTTGCAACTGCGACAGTTTTGTGACCGAATCTAAACGGTTGCAAATTAGTGACCAAAATTGAAATGGTCACAAACACTCGCAAATTTTCCTAAATTCTGTCGAAAAATTAATAAACATTAAACTATAAATATCGACCGCAAACCAACTAGTAGCAAATATCTGAAAAAAAATTAATAAAAAATATAGACATGCCGCAAATTTATGAAAAATAAATAAATTCAGAGAAAAATGTTATTGGTCGCAAAACAGTCACAAATTCCAATCGCAAAATGGTCGCAAAATTATGGTAGTATAACATCGTAAAACACTACTAAAAATGAAACCCATTTCCGATGATAATTTTGGTTAGAAAAATGTTAGTTGAAATTTTTTCCAACAATTTTTCGATCAATTTCTAAAGAAACTATTTCCGAAGAAATATTTTTTATTTTAATTTTCTTGACCATTTTGCGACTAAATATCTAAATATTTGTAAGAAATTTGTGTTCGGCTTACCGAGAGTGGCTGATTTAAAGGTGGTGGTGCCTCCTCCAACACTTTTGCTACCGGTTATAATAGTTTTTCCGATCCCATCTCCTAGCAGCATGATGTTCTTCAACTTTTTACCAATTTCAATATTCTCCTTGTAAACACCTGCCTTCACACGAATCACATACCTCCCGCTCCCTGATCTCTTTGCGGCTGTGGCTATCGCGGCACCTATCGTCTTGAAGTTACCAGAACCATCTTGAGCCACCACAACGTTGGCCTGAGGACTCGACGACTGCAATAGCTTCCTATCACCCGGCCTCACCCAATCCGGAAACCCTAATTTTCGAGAGCTAGACACACTATATGATGATGAATTCCCTCCTTTGTTCATTGCTAACGTATTGCTAATCAAATATGATACATTATTGCTCATCAACGGCCACACGTAGTCGCTGACATCGAGCTCTTCAAACCCCGCTTTACAAGTCTCCATATTCGTGAGCGCGGTGCTAAGCCACGTCTGCATGTCAGTCTGGCTACACTTTTGGTAAGGATCAATGGTCTTGTTGATCCTCATGATGGTGTCTTCGTAAAGCTCTAAGCAGTCTGCCCATGCGGCCTTTTCGCGCTCGTTTCGGCATTTTGAGCCGAGGGTTAGAGTGTGGGACCCCGCGTGTTCGGCTCGATCTAACGTGACCTTTAACAAAGCTTTCACAAAGTCTGGCTTTTGCTTGATGGAACCGTGGTTTGAATTGGTGCTCAGGAAATGCTCGCAGGGTTGTGGGTGTGGTGTCTGGCTACACCAAGTCCTGATCTCGGACTTCCTGTAGCCATTTACACCGGAAACAATAACACCCACGACAAAAGTTGTTAAAAGTAGAAATGTTTTCATCATATTGATTCAAGAAAGATGAATAAAGATGAAGAAAGAAGAAGGTTAGGGTTTTTGTGTGGGTTAGCATTCAATTGGTTGGCTTTTATAGGAAGCGAAATTCAACAATAGAGAGGCACCAACACACCGGTTTCTATTTTTGTATGTGCATATCCAATTCTAAATTATTATTCTGTATATTTATTCCCTTTCTCCAACCAATTATTCTTTTTCTAATTTAAAGTATTAAGTTGTGTTTCATGCATTATAAGTTGTACATCTTGCTTATTAATTATAGATTTGAAAAAAATTCTGCCTTATCGAGTTTAATGTGATCATAGGTTACGGTTTTGGTTTTCAACTATGTATATATTTTTTATTTTTAGTTTATAAGGTTGGATTTAGAAGACTAGACCTATTGTAAAAAAGTACGTAATATAGTTGATGAAAAAACGGCATTATTCTCACACATCATGACCATGACAATAATATAAAAGTATTAGATTTTTTTAATATATTGGTGATGTAAAATTAAATTAGAAGATTTGTAAAAAAAAGTCATGACGATTTGTAACGAACCAGCTTTTAAGTTTATTATATAATATGTTATATCATATTATGGGAGTGGAAAATAATTAAATAAAGTTGGGGTTCATTTTCAATTATGCATATTAAGACTTTTGGAAGAAGGGGTTAGTTCTGGAAGTGGAGAGGTGTATTTTGAAAAATCACATATCTGATTCAAAGGGGAGGGGGGTGGCAACACACACCAGAAGTGTGTAGGTTGTGGGTGTCGTGAAAAGCAAGGAGGAGCAAGGGAAGAAGCCAAGTTTTATTTTTTTGAGAAATCGCATGTAAAATTGGTTGGTTTTGAGGTGTTCTTCATCTAGGCTTCAATTAAGTTTGCTTTTCATCTCTAAACATCCCTTGATGGAGTTCTTGGTGGGTTTTGAGCTAAAGAACCCTAATTGTCTAAATTTGGGGGACTAAAAGGTTAATTTCTTGATTAGAAGTGATAACATAGTATTATTATGCAAAGGGTTGTATTTACATGGTTTTAACATCTAATTTGGGGTTTTCAATTTTAAGGTTCTTAATAGAGAATTTGGATGTTAAAATGGTATGTTAGGGATTCTGAAGGGTTTATGTTGTTCATAGACACAAAATCAATTGGAATTAACAAACAATTTTGTGAAAAAGAAATTGATGGTTTGTGTGAGTTGGGAAATAAACCTAAACGAGTCAAATGAGCTATTTGGGTTGAAGGTGATTTTAAATGGTGTCTAAGGGACTTTGAGGTTTGGTTAAGGTTGAATTAACCAACATAAGTAAGGGGTCCTAGCAACTAAGCTAAAAGTATTGTAAAATCCCAATGTGTGTATCCAATATGATTAATAGATTACTAAACAATGATGTAATTGTTTAAGTAATCAAGTTTCAAAGGTTGAAGAACAACTAGGGTCAGCGAAGGCAAAATGTAAGTGTTTTCACACTTACTTATTTGCTTACACATAAAATGTATGAATGTTATATGATTACGTGTTTGGGTGATTTACATGTATGTTTTAATTGTAAATAAATAGGGATGTAAATTGGTGATTATGGAAGTCTTGAACTTCCGAGGGTGTTGTGCCTAGCACATTGGGATCTTTGAGTCGCACAGAATGTTACCAAATTGAGACTTCGAGTCTCATAGTGAGGTATAATTTAAAGTCTTTGAACTTCACAGGGTGGTCGTATAACTTGAGATCTTTGAATCTCACCAGATGTATTGATATTGTGCTAATTGGGGGTTAATGAGAAATGGGAAATGATGCAGTGCGAAGCACACATCTTTATTCCTATTGTTTTGTGCGTTTTAATTAGTTTTGTGTTCGTTTTGAGTCATTTAAGTCTGTATTTGAGTCCATTGTATATTTACAGGTGCTCGTAAAGATTACAAGTGAATACGTGAAGAAATCGAGCAAGAAAGAGAAGCCGGAAGAACAAAAGAGAAAATAGTTGAAATTTCAGGTTCTCGCGGTACGCGAGAAAAGAAGATCGCTGCCTCGCGGTACGCGAGGATCTCAGAAACCGGCCGCGACTATTTTGGCCCTCGCGGTACGCGAGGATCTCAGAAACCGGCCGCGACTATTTTGGCCCTCGCGGTACGCGAGGGACTTGCCATATTTTCTCGCGGTACGTGAGAGGCCTATTATTTCACAAAAAGCCCTAGTTTGAAATTAAATAGGATTGGATGGCTATTATTCGAGGAATTCGACTGTTTTGCCGTCAGGAGAGGGTTCTAGGGAGATTTTGGAGCTTAGGAGGTCGATTGAAGAGAAAAGCTTGAGTCTTTGCTTCCGGGTTCGTTAGTAATAGCGTTCTAGGTTTCAAGATTTGATTTTTACCTTTGTTTGAAACCATGATGATTACTTATACTTCTGATTTAGTTGTTTTGAGCATGAATCTAGGCTAAAACAGTGATACTGCCTAGGTTTATGATGAATACTGCGTAAAGTTATGATTTCTATCGGTTTTGTATTCTATTTGATGCTTTTATGATTTTGTAAAAGATCTTGAGTTGATTATTATGATGTATATGCATGCTTTAATCTGGTTTTGTGTTGATTAATGTTCCTCATGTTGTCTTGTTGAATTTCTTTCATTAATAGATGCATGTTTAGGTTGTTTGCGCATTGCTTTTGACCTGAGTAGTTTGCTAGACGTAGTAATCCATAGGAGTGTTGGTTAATCCTTGATTATATTGAGTGTGTGTCCTAGTTCAATGTCCGAGATGTGAGAATTAGTCGTCTAGTCTTCGTCATTAGGAATCCGAGTGTCAGCTGTCTGAGAGGAAGTTTGTATTAGGTGTTTAGTGATTGTTGCTAGTTCGAATAATAGTTGTTAACCTGAGATTACCCCGTACATTCCTCGAATGTATGGTCGACAGTGAGACTGAAGGTGATCTGTCCATTAGGGTACTTTATCATTGTTGGAGAGACTGAAAGGTGATCTAACCATCTGGTGAGTTTAGTACACTTTAGTTAGCTTAGTTGGTGACACCTTGAGAGTGATTATGGATCCACTAGGCATTCTTTAGTTTTCATCCTTAGAAACCCAGATCCATCTTAGTTTCCAGAACCGGTAGAAGTTGTACTTTACATATAGGATTCCGACCTAGGTGGTATTCTTCCCATCTTCTGATTTCACCTTATTACTTGATCTTGATAGTTGAGTCGTTCTTAGTTTGCTGCATTCTTAGTTAATCTTTAGTGTAGTCAACCCCCAAAATCATATATCTTTAGTTCGAGTCAGAGTCTAGTTGTGTTATTCGTAGTGTCTCTAGGGTTCGATAACTCGGTTTACCATTAAGCTGTGCTACACTCGATAGGTACACTTGCCTGTCAGTGCGGTTTAGTTCATAGGTATTCCTATTATTACTTAGGAGTCTAGGTTAGGTTTTGTTAGTTTTTATATAGACTGTCTGGGCGACATCAAGTTTTTGGCGCCGTTGCCGGGGACACTTGGCAATAACAATATTAGCTTTTACTAGTTCTTTTAGTGATTTTTGGTTTGTTTTCTTTTAAGTCTTAATTGTGTGTCTTTATCTTCTGTGCTACGTGTGTGTCCTATCTGAGTGTCTAATATAGGATCGCGTCTTTATGTATTGAGTCTTTATTTATTATATTTTATTCTTGTGTCAGTTTATGCACCACACTCGTTCGCAGGGATCACCACCATATTCAGCTTTTCAAGAGCCCGAACGAGAGCTTCACGAGCGCACCCACGACTTTCGGGAGCGTTTAAAGGAGTTGTGCAAATCCCAGTTACGTTCTACTAGCCCAGTTCCATTTCCTATTATGGGCAACGCTGACCCACGAGCGAGACGTACTGTGCACCAGAGGGCCAGTGACGGGGTCAACGGGGCGAGATCTTCGATCACATGCCCCGCCATTCCTAACACCTACACATGGCAGATCCCGTTACACGTCATGAGCACGATCACTCATGCCACTCAATTTCATGTCCTTGAGGATGAGGATGCACGCGGACATCTGTCCCTCTTCGCGCGGATATGTGATACCTTCAATATCACGGGTGTGTCTAAGGACGCTATCTACTTGCGTCTTTTCCCATTCTCGCTCTCTAGTCGCGCATCTACTTGGCTTGACACCCTCCTCGACAATTCTATCACCACTTGAGAGGATCTTCAAGCCAAGTTCTACAAAAAGTACTATTCACCTTCCAAGGCCTCTCGCCTTCGGGATCAAATCCATTTGTTCCGGATGGATCCTGACGATCCTTATCACTTGTCCTAGGAGTGGTTCTACACGTTGTTTAGCCGATGTCCCCAGCATGGTCTTTCCGACTGGGCGATAGTGGAGAATTTCTATAATGGCCTCACCTTCGAGAAGCAGCAAATGTTCAACACAGCTGCGGGAGGCCATATCATGGATTAGCTCGAGCCAGACGAGTGTGAGGAGATGTTCGAGAGCTTCGCTCTGGCAAAACATCAACAACCATCTACTAGGACTTCCATCCCTAGTGCTAGAGCACCCGCCTCTTCTCCTAGAGGTGTGCATCAGGTCACTCCTGATACTAGTGTGGCTGCTGCACTTGAAGCTATGACAAACGAGATCAAAGAGCTTAAACTCAGTGCTCAAAGGTGTGAGGTGTGCAGGGGAGGCCACGACAGCAGGGATTGCCCCGTAAATCATCAGGAGTAGGTGAGTTTTGCTAGCAACAAGAACCAGAACCGAGGGTCCAACAATACCTATGGCCCGGGATAGAGATCTGGAAATAACCCGCCTGGGTTTAATGGTCTCCAGCAGCAATATGGAGGAGCCAAAGCAGGAGGTAGCTTGGGAAGCGGTGTCAACATGAGGAAGATAGAGGAGATGATAGAGAATTAGACACAGATGCTTACCCACTTAGTCCAGCAGGATAGGGACGCTAAGCAAAGACTGGATGCCCATGACACGTTATTGGAGAATCAACAGTCGGCATTCCAGGATTTGCAACACACGGTAGGAGACATCGTGAAGATCCTAGAGGAGAGGTATGTTGAAGCATCTACGTCATATAAGATTTCTAACGCTTCAGTAATGGCCGTGTCGATCATGAGTCGAGTAGAAGAGGAAGCTTCCCACGGTGCTGACTATGGCATCCCGTCGGTTGAGGAGGTGAAGAAGGTGGGTTGAAGAGCTCGATTTGCTGAGATCGATTCTAGGATGTTAGAGAAGCCCGAGTTGATTGTTGTTTTGACGAGGATCAGGAGAGTAGAGGAGAAAGAGAGCCCACCGGTAGAAGAAGAAGAGCTGGTGGATGAGGAGATAGAGATGGAGAAGCCCGCCGAGAAGGCGGAGGAGAAGAAGAAGGGGGTGGAGATGAAGTCCCCCGAGGTTGACTTGAGTCGTGTTCCCTATCTAGCACTTTCTGCCACATAAACACGCTAGGGAATACGGTACCTTTCTTGATATGTTCAAACAACTCAAAGTCAATCTCCCCTTTATAGAGGTCCTGCAGCATATGCCAATGTATGGCATGTTCATCAAATATCTTCTTTCCAACAAGAAGAAGCTAGAGGGGATCTCTGAAGTCTCACTTAGTGAGCAATGTTCTGCTGTGGTTCAGAACAAACTGCCAGAGAAACTGGCAGATTCGGTTCGTTTCACGATCCCGTGTCTGCTTGGCGGTTTGCCCTTAAACCACGCGTTGGCTGACCTGGGTGCTAGCGTTAATTTGAGTCTGTGTCCATTTTTTGTGTTTTTCGGTGTGTGCTTTGTTTGTATCAAGTTTTGCAGGGATTCGTGCTTGATTCGGTGAGGAAAATCGTCGAGAATGAAGTTCCAGTTATTTTTACATGTGTTTTTATGCTTGAAATAGATTTTTAAGGAATTTGGGTGAAACAAAATTTTTAATGATAAAAAAATTTCTAAGTATAAAAGTTGGAAAAATTTCAAAACTTTATGTTACCAACAAGTCCCCGCGGTACGCGAAGCATGTGGGAAGTCCTCTCGTGGTACGCGAAGGACAAACCAAGTAGCCGGCTTAATTTCTGCCTCCTCGCGGTACGCGAGGAGTGCTGCCGGTTCTCTCACGGTACGTGGGGCAATGCTGGTTTCACCCTTCTTCCTTGTTTTCCCATGGTTTCGTTCACCGTTCACCCGCATCGACCACCACTATCATTCAAACCTCTAACCTTTATCCACTATCCATTATCACCATCATCATCACTCCTACATCAGTCACCATCTACCATAACCATCATTCATAATACAACCACACACCTTCCACCACCCTCATCCATCATTATCCTTCTATCATCCATTATCCACTGTCACCATATCATTCATACCATCCATTCACACCACGACCATGGGAGAACTTGAAACCGTTCGTGACCGATGACCGACCTTGTTGTGGCTTTCATGTCTATGTGTTTGCCACACATTGAGAATATTTTTCTGCATGCTATCTATCTTGAGTCTTTAAGTTCTTAGTGAGTCAGTCGAGTCTTTAATTTTTACTTTGAGTCTGTAACTTGTGTCAGTTTAATGTTGCGGGTTTGTTTGAGTTTTATTGTGCAGGTTTTGATCGCTCCGTCCGTACTCAATCTCCATTCGGGCGGGGTTGATTCTCATCTTATCTATCTTGTAAAGGCAACCCGACAGTCGTTTGTGCAACCGCGACCGAAATGTTATACGGTGCACACGTGGAAGAATAATGCTGGACCATTCATGTTACATTACCAGCTAAGTCGATTTCTTTTATTTTTGCATTTTTATTTTTAGTTGTGTCTTGTTTCATATTGAGGACAATGTGTCTTTCAAGTGTAGGGATGTGAGTGTTTAGTTTGTTTAGTTTTCTTTATAAAAATTTAAAAATACAAAAAACAATTGAAAATTTTGAAAAAATGTCCTTTGAAATCAAAAGTTTGTGCATAATAAATGGAAAATGATAGTACAACTGAATCTGCTTGTTGAGTTTAAATGAATAAATAATTGAAAACGCGTCTAATTAGTGATGTTTTTGTAGACCTAGCTAGTTTGAATAGCTTAAATAGCCTGTTTGTGTTAAATAAGATTAATAATTGAATTAATTCATGATATCTTGTGGGTATTCATATTAAGGTGTCGGTAATACTGAAACTGTCAATATATGGTGATAGGTACCACGTTAAGTGAAAATTTAGAGGTTTTTTGAAATTTTTGGCACACCATTATCTTTTTACGAGAATAAATCCAAGTTTGGTGGCGCCCGCATCCATAAATTCCATAATTCATGAGCTTATTTGATTAGAATACTGAGTTTTGCTTATGTGTTACCCTTCGGGATGGCCACATGGAGAAAACACCCCTAAGTGATTCTTATGTGCTTCATTGTTATGACTTAGTCTATGTGTTACCTTCCAGGATAGTGACTTTGTTGAAACGCCTCTAGATGAAGTTCGTTTGCTTATTAATGCTCATTGTCATTCCATTCATTCATGATTTCATCTAATTTCTTAAACAAATAAATCTTAGTTTAACGTGGTAGGGTAAATCTATTTGGTTTGATCCGTGCCTAGACATGACCGTCAGACGGGATTAGAGAGAGTTGTAACTTCTGAGTGTGAGTCACATAGGTTGATTGATATCAGTATAAATTGGAATTTAGAACACATTACGGGGGCTAGATAGTTGGTGATTGGGTTTAATCGGACAGAAATACTAATTGTTGTTTTTTAACGCGTGAGTATATTTTGCTAATTGGTAATTGAGTTTGTTAAGTTAGATCCCAGTTATGATTCCATTGCAACTTTTTCGAGGATGAAAAAAAGGTTAAGTGTGAGGATGTTTGATGTAGTGCGAAGCACACATCTTTATTCCTATTCTTTTGTGCGTTTTTAATTAGTTTTGTGTTCGTTTAAGTCTGTATTTGAATCTATTGTATATTTTACAGATGCTCATGAATATTACAAGTGAATACGTGAAGAAATCGAGCAAGAAAGAGAAGACGGAAGAACAAAAGAGCAAAAAGTCGAAATTTCAGGTTCTCGCGGTACGCGAGGATCTCAGAAACCGGCCGCAACTATTTTGGCCCTCGCGATACGCGAGGGACTTGCCATATTTTTTCGCGGTACGCGAGAGGCCTATTATTCCGCAAAAAGCCCTAGTTTGAAATTAAATAGGATTGGATGGCTATTATTTGAGGAGTTCGACTGTTTTGCCGTCAGGAGAGGGTTCTAGGGCGATTTTGGAGCTTAGGCGGTCGATTGAAGAGAAAAGCTTGTGTCTTTGCTTCCGGGTTCGTTAGTAATAGCGTTCTAGGTTTCAAGATTTGATTTTTACCCTTGTTTGCTTTGTTTGAAACCATGATGATTGCTTATACTTCTGATTTAGTTGTTTTGAGCATGAATCTAGGGTAAAACAGTGATACTGCCTAGGTTTATGATGAATACTGCGTAAAGTTATGATTTTTATTGATTTTGGATTCTATTTGATGGTTTTATGATTTTGTAAAAGATCTTGAGTTGATTATTATGATGTATATGCATGCTTTAATCTGGTTTTGTGTTGATTAATGTTCCTCATGTTGTCTTGTTGAATGTCTTTCGTTAATAGATGCATGTTTAGGTTGTTTGTGTATTGCTTGTGACCTGAGTGGTTTGCTAGACGTAGTAATCCATTGTAGTGTTGGTTAATCCTTGATTATATTGAGTGTGTGTCCTAGTTCAATGCCCGAGAGGTGAGAATTAGTCGTCTAGTCTTCGTCATTAGGAATCCGAGTGTCAGCTGTCTGAGAGGAAGTTGGTATTAGGTGTTTAGTGATTGTTGCTAGTTCGAATCATAGTTGTTAACCTGAGATTACCCCGTGTATTCCTCGAATGTATGGTGGACAGTGACACTGAAAGGTGATCTGTCCATTAAGATACTTTATCATAGTTGGAGAGACTGAAAGGTGATCTAACCATCAGGTGAGTTTAGTACACTTTAGGTAGCTTAGTTGGTGACACCCTGAGAGTGATTAGGGTTCCACTAGGTAGTCTTTAGTTGTCATCCTTAGAAACCCATATCTATCTTAGTTTCTAGAACCGGTAGAAGTTGTACTTTGCAATTAGGATTCCGACCTAGGTGGTATTCTTCCCATCTTCTGATTTCACCTTATTACTTGATCTTATTAGTTGAGTCGTTCTTAGTTTGCTGCATTCTTAGTTAATCTTTAGTGTAGTCAACCCCCCAAATCATCAATCTTTAGTCCAAGTCAGAGTCTAGTTTTGTTATTCGTAGTGTCTCTAGGGTTCGATAACTCGGTTTACCATTAAGCTGTGCTACACTCGATAGGTACACTTGCCTGTCAGTGCGGTTTAGTTCATAGGTATTCCTATTATTACTTAGGAGTCTAGGTTAGGTTTTGTTAGTTTTTAGATAGACCGTCAGTGCGGTTTAGTTCATAGGTATTCCTATTATTACTTAGGAGTCTAGGTTAGGTTTTGTTAGTTTTTAGATAGACCGTCTAGGCGACATCACGAAACAAGTATATGGTGTATATATGTTTGTTATATAGTGTAAAACTGTAAGGCCCCAAACCCGTGAGATCTCACTTATTGGATTTAATTATCAACACATAGCATATAAACATGAGACGTTTATCAAATCACAGCTGAAACGATTAAAACTTTAACATAAACAGCAGAAGCATAACATGTCTAACATAACTTGTCTAATACAAAATAAAACTTGTCTTAAACAACATAAACCGGATGCAAGACTCTGATCTTCGGGTAACTCTCCTCACCAAGCCAAGCATCCACATCCATCTACAACCACCTACACTTAACTAACGTGCATACTAAAAATCAGCAACGCTGAGTGAGTTATAACGTTTACATTAATCAATCATACAAAGATTTAGTAGTACTTATATATTGTCGTTAGGACAAAACTTTATATACTTTACTTTTAAAAATGATTTAAAAGATGCAATAGCCGTCAATTCCTTGTCACTACTGGTATTGTCCTCGTGATCAATACCGCTTAACCGTCAATTCCCTTGTCACAACTGTATTGTCCTCATGATCAATACCTAGTATTGTCCTCGTAATCAATACCGCTTAACATGGTATGGTCCTCGTGATCCATACCGCTTAACATGGTATTGTTCTCGTGATCAATACCGCTTAACAGGTACATGGAGGTTGCGTAGTCCCCCCGAGTAACCGCCGTCACCCATCTCAGTTGTACAACCGTTAGCGAACCACAAAGGCTCTTACTAATGGGCATAACCCATAACTGACATATTGTACAAGTAACATTTGTTCCCGAAGGACCTTAACAAGCTGGTACACATTCCCGTAGGAAAACTGTTCACTTTCTTTTCATAAAACATAAACGTTTGCCATAAAATATCTTTGCTTTACTAAAACATAACTTAACACGTATATCATGCATTTGTTTATGTATATGAAAATAAAATAAACGATTGCCATAAATAAACTATACTTTACAAAAATCGTGCTTTTGCCTCTTTTAAATATTTCTCTAAAACATAACTTTCACTTTTGTTTATTAATATAAAATATGCAATAAACACTTTTCACTAAGTATGCACACCACCCCTAAATCAGGCAAAAAGGGGATTAGAACTCACCTGATATCTTAGCTGGAACTTGAATCTCACACAATCTGACTAACCATAACAATTCAAAGCATATCATACTTTTTCCGACACTAAACGGTTTCACAACTTCAGATCAGGCGAACTTAGGTTAAGTTCGCTTCTTATGGACTCAGTGAACTTACCAAGCGAATCTAATAGTTTCGCTCAGTTATACCTAGCGAACTTATCAAGCGAACTTGATAGTTTCGCTAGGCAACACTCAGCGAACCTATTAAGCGAATCTGTTATGTTCGCTTGTTTCCTGCCCTGCGGGATCATCTTCTTCACCCAAACCCTAAATCTACATGAATCAAGGCGGCTAAGGTCTGACTCATCAAGACTCAAACTTTCTACGTCCAAAACGTTCATTAGGCACCATAGAGCATAGATCTATGGTTTGTTTTGCATAAAACACTTAAAAATCGTTGCTTTAATCGCCAAAACCAAAACCCACATAAACCGAGTTAAGAACGAGTATTAGGACAGAAACCTTACCTCGTAAGTGACATTAGCTTGCTAGTGATGCTCTCATCTTCCTCTCCTTGCTAACCCGATCCCTATTCCGAGCTTGATCTCGTATCTCTTTCTACTCTTTCCATTTTCTCTCTCTAGTTGCGAGTAATGAGGGCGATGAGGGATTGAGGATAGAGGGACTGAAGTTAGGGGTTTAAAGGGCCCAAACCTTTCCTCTTTCGGCCCATGCGTCCAAGTCCAAGGCCCAAGGCCTATCTCATCCCCCTTTACTTGTTTTTATTAATTCATGTGAACGATCCTACACTTTCAAAACTCGGGATGTTATAAAAACACATTAGGGGTCTAGCCAAATGGGTTGGATAAGCTGGAAATCAAAATTTGGCCAGGCTTTACATCAACCAACGTAGGCTACGCCTAAGAAATGACAAAAATCTTAAGAAACGATATCAAACGAACTCCGATTGATCTCATTCCAATGACGTTGGAACCGTCTCGTCGAACTCTACTATCTTAGCTTTAAGGGTTTAGATTTTAGCGTTGAACTTTATAGGTTTAACCTTAGGGTTTAGCTTTTAGGGTTTAGTTTTTTTTGGTGTGGTGGGGGGTTTAGGTTTTTAGGGGTGGGTTTAGATTGTTAGGGGGTGGGGTGGGGGGTTTAGGTTTTTGGGGGGTGGGGGTGGTGGTTTTAGACTTTTTGGGTGGGGTTGGTGGGGGGTGGTTTAGGTTTTTGGGGGTGCGGGTGGAGGGGGTTTAGGTTTTTGGGGACAGGTTAGGTTCGATGAGACGGTTCTTAGGTTTTATTAGCGAAATGAGCTCAATCGGATTTCGTTTGATCCAATTCTTAGGCTTTATTAGCGAAAAACCACTTTTTGGTGGAACCTTTCCCAATACATATATATATATATATATATATGTATATATTTGAGATTAAAACTTTAATGAAAATCATTTTATGTGTGTATATGTTTATTTTTGGATTTTCTCTTTTGTTCTTCCCTGCATATTTAACTTCTATTAGTTACAATTATATCACCACCTAAATTTAGTTCAATTGACACGCCAAAATTCAACCTACGGTTGTTTCTGGAAAATATATATTCAAAGAACTAATCTATAAATCTATGTATGTATGTGTACAAAAGCTAGTTGACCTTGTTACGTAGGAATTTATGGTGGGCACGCAATGCTAAACGCCTTGGCATAAAATAAATTTTATTTGGATAAAGAAATTAATTAATATGGTATGAAAGAAGCCTTTTTAATTTGCATGTTCTTTTGAATTAATTTGTTAAAAGTTGGTAGGGTATTAACATATGATGCTAACACGTCCTATATATTATTTTAATCTCATTTTTAATTTTTATAGACATCAATTTCGTATTTTAAGACAACAGATAATTCAAACTTACGTATAAGTTTTATTTTGTACGAGATCAAACTCGGAAGCAACTCATAGTTATCGGGTAAGCTCAAACAAATATTTAATTCAATAAAATATTGTATCGATATTTTAATACAATATATTTAATTAAAAAATATTATATACACATTGATTTTTGGATAGTTAATACATGGCGATTCATAAATCTTAGTTTTAGCGTCTTTAACGATGTCCGCCTTAGAGTATCTACAACGCGGTGTTCAGTTCTAACGTGGCAAAAGCAAATGCGTGGATGGGGCGTTGGAGCAATCGTCCAGATCCGGCTCCATCCGGAAAAGCAAACGGAAGTGGATGAACTTTGTGGGGCCCCCACTATTTTGAATAGGTTTTTTAGTTTTAATTTTTATTTAAAAATGTTTTTTTAATTAATTTAAAGAAACTTAAATCTTTTTAAATAATTTAGTTTAGATTAAATTTTCTTCTAGTTAATTTAATTTAAATGAACTTTTTAGTTTATGTAACTTTTTATTTTAAATGTAATTTTCAATTTTAATTTATAGTATTTTAATCCTTTTATTTTTAAATTATATTATATTATTTTAAATAATACGAAATATAAAAAATTAGATTATTATAAAAAAAACTAATTTGGTATATAGAAAGTAAATATAAAAGTAGGTGATGATGTGAAAATAGAGGAATGTTCAAAAGAGGATGTAGTATTGAAGGAGAAATTAAGGTTTTTAAAGGATAAGTGAAAATCTGATATGTAACGTTTGTTGGTGTTTGCCCAATCCACTGTTGTAGATGCTCTTATAAACGATTTATATTGGAATACACATTTTAATTTTTAAGGATTTTGGTGAGGACATAATTAGGTTATTTTAGCATTGGGGTGAACGAATAGAGATGGGTGTTTAATGGATTAAACCGCTAAAGCCTCAACAGCAATAATTTACTTGTACTGTATGCATGCTTGCATGTACACCATAGAATATTAATATCGCGGGAGAAAGTCAAATTGTGGCCCAAAATTGACTACAAAGGAAGATTCCCGCTTGTCCTTTCAAATAATCAAATCCAAATTAAAACGGGTCTAAGAGAAGTTTATGACGAAATTTTTATGAGGTCGCTAAGCATGTTCGCTATGCTCATGTAGCAAAGTGCAAGTTTCAACCGGTTTGTCCCTTATAAAAGATCACTACAAGTTTGTACGTGTTCGCTTGTGTGTGTCCATGCATGCAACCAAGAGTATATATGTTCACGTGTTCTTGTAGTATGTTTTTATTTTGTTAGATATTTTTCAAGTTACAGATGTAATTTATGATGGAAAGTCTTCCTATATATACACATAAAGTGTATATAACGATCTCTTGATCATTTCATCATCACCTACTTTTACATCCATCTAGAGTATATATTAAGTTAAGTTCTTAGAAGGCATGAAGATTTGAGTTTTTGAAGATGAGTTTTTACTGAAGTTTATCTGCTAGAGGACTAAGCATTTTTCTAGAAGGTTCAAAGGGTAATTGCAGACATACCGTGAGCACATCTAACCATTATGATTTCATTAGGACGTGTGCATGTATGTTTCAGTTAGTTTTTATTCATGTAAAGGATTGTTGGAATCGGTTGAAAAAAGGATTTTTCATCAAATGTGGGCATCATATATATGTGTGAGAGAGAATTATATTTTATACCTTTTCCTTTTTAATGTAATCTTCACGATGAGTTACAAAATGTTTAAATTAGAGTTGATTTGAATAAGATATCGATTATCAAAAATAAAAATAAGTTTATCAAATAGAAATCATATATTCAAGAGGTTAATTTATAAACGAGTGTTTGGAAGGCCAAAATCTTGATTTTGTTTTACTCTAATACTTAAGCATGTATCAAGGGCTAAAATATATGGGGTCCAAATGATCGACTTAAAACAATTGAACGTATATGTGTATGCAACCTATGAATATTCATTACAGGCTATACAGTATAGGTTGGGATATGCTTTATGACACGATTTTCCTTTCTCGGATTCCATAGGATATGTCCTATAAAAATTGTAACGTCTACTAGATAAAGATTATCAAATCATAACATCTATGACATCATGATTTTCAAATTGTTAGAGTTGTGGCTATGTAACACTCTAGTCAAATTTCATGTCGGTCATGGAAAGCATAGTTGTTGGGCTCATAAGAAATAACCGACCTCAAATACCATTGACACATTTTAGGTGTATTGACTATGGATGAGAGGAGAAACATATAGTTTTAAATGTGCTTGAGTTGAGCAATCCCAAGATGGATGACCTCTTTGAAAGTCTCTACTTAGGCAACTAAAACAAATCCATGAACTTCTTGTGCGTAAAGCAAACAATATCGGTTGGTATGATGGTCAGATGTTACAAATAATATCATAGGCACTTATTTATCATTCGGGATTGTAGGGCAAACCTTATAAATGCTTGATTAGGATAGTGGGTAAACCTTATTGAGTACTCCATAATGGGGGTGTTTGTAACACTTTAGGTATAATCTCACATCGGGCGTGCACAAGAGAGTTGCTAGACTTGTAAGGAATGATCGACCTCAAACACCATCAACACGTTTTTGACGCATTAGTTTGTGGATGAGATGAGAACTACACCCTTAAAAATGTTTGAGTGGGAGTAATCCTAGGATGAGTAACCTTTTGGGAATTCTCCACTTAGACAATAAAAAAATATGTGAAATCCTTATGGACAATGAGGACAATATTGGCATATGAGGGGCGGTATGTTAGACACTATAATTCTATATTCGCTTCTCATTAGTTAAAAAGATTAACGATCTTTTTCTGTATAAATAGAGATATCTCTCCACTATTCAAGACACATAAAGAGACACACTATAATCCGTTTTCAAGAGAAGAATGATGACGTTACCATGTTTTGGAGAAAAAAAATTAAAGCATAGAAGAAGAACAAGATAGTTTTGGGGTAATTTCAATTCATATTTATCATTAATCATTCATGAAAACACAAGGCCCTTATATAGGCATACAATTCAAATAACTAACTAACAACTAATTCAAATAACTAACTAACAACCAAGACACTAATCCACTACTTACTTACAGGAAAAGGAAAGATGCAACACAGAATAAGGAAACATGCAAAATATAAGGCATGGGTGCAAAAGAACGTGGAATGTGAATGGTCCAAGGTACGTATCATTCCCCGCCGCCTGAATTCTCTTTGTCCTCAAGGAGAAGGTCCGGAAAGGAATGAGCCACCACTCGGTCACCCCAGTGAAATTCGTAGAAGACTCGATGACGTACCACGGTGGAGGCCATTCATTTTCCAAGGTCGTATCTTCGCCCGGTGTCGTCTTCACCGCTTACTTTGGTACCCTTGTGACCTTGTTTTGCCGTCCGGTTGTTGTGATGGTGGTGGCTCTACAACGGGGATAGGAGATGGTGATGGGTCGAGTACACCTAATGATGATACGGGATTTCGGGGTGGTATTGATGCGGGTGTCGATGTGGGGGTAAACCATGCGAAAGATGGTGAAGCAAGACAGAGAATGGCGGTGCCGCCAGGCAGGGCCATCCCTAAGATTCCGGATGCCCTGTGCGACTAGTAAAAACGGGCCCCTAAAATATAAACTTATATATATATATATATATATATATATATATATATATATATATATATATATATATATATATATATATATAATTCACTAAAACGACGATAATTGTTATAACAATAAACAAAAACAAATTACAGTAGCAAATGATATATTTAAACGAATCGTTAGACTCTCATAACATTTATGAAAGTAGATTTCAACAACTTCAATTTTGAAAAGTTTCTTTTTACACATGTCACCGTTACTAGAATGGCCAACAAGACTCTATATGCAACTAATGCATTAGGAAAACAATCAACTAGTTTCAAATATTTTAAAAATCAGTATGCTTTTTATGTATCGAACAATCTTCAATCGCCTATCGCAACCAGCCTAGGTTTTTTTATTTATCGACAGTCGACAATCATGTTTTTTTATGTATTAAGTATCGACTATCACCAGACGCCAATTGAAATCGCCAATCCCGTAGTCTATCTCCTTTTTTTGTTTTTTTTAAATAAAGATTAAAGAATGAATATAGTTTAACTTGATTGGTAAACAATTTAACTTATTGAGCTCCCTATAAAACACTCTTTCAGCAAAAAAAAACTAGACTTATCGGACCCCTTCTAGAACATGCTTGTAATTACTAATAAGTTTATAATTTTTTATATATGTTGATCGCCATACAGTACCTAAACGAGAAAATTTTGTTTGGGCCCCCTCTAGAAAGTGGGCCCTGTGCGGTAACCACCCTACACATCCTAAAAATGTCATGCCGTCGAGAAGGGCCATTGTTGGAAATAAATTTTTAGCGACCATGGGATGGTGATGGTAAGCAGATTCGATGGGTTAGGTGGAACGGAAATGGCCATTGTTGGAAATTCTGCGAGAACAGATGGAACAAACCTAAATTGTTTAATTTTTTGATCTATGATAATTTTTTTAAAATTTTATATTTTTTACATACAAATATGTATGTTAATGTACATAGAAAACCATTAAACTAATTTTTTATTATGTTTTTATATATTTAAAAGATTCCTACACATGTGTACATTATGTGTAGGTAAAAGAACTTACACATGAATTACAAATGTGTAGGTATTTATATAAGCGAAATTTATTGTAACACACCACTTTCAATAACAAAAGTTTAACGCGCGGAAGACTAAATCCCAGAAATTTTTTTTTTTTTTTTTTTTTTTTTTTTTTTTTTAAAAACTCCTCGCGTACCGCGAGACAAACTAGCCACCTCCCTCGCGTACCGCGAGGGAGTCTCAGAAATGCAAACCCGGAAACCCGGTCTCTCGCGTACCGCGAGAGAATCCTATAAGGGCTCTCGCGTACCGCGAGGGACTCAAAACTCAGAGAGTTTCAGTTTCCTGCAGGTTTTCATACTTAACCATTTTTCCAACTTTTTCACACCCAACAACACCAAAACTCTCCCAACACCTGGGTTTTGACCAAAGACATACATATCACATATATTAACATAAACAACATTGTTTGTGAACCAAAATACACGTCAAAAACGGTTTTCAAACAAAAACCCAATGATCACCATAACGCATACGAGAATCCTCTTTTGCCAATGGACTTGACCTTGACCTACTTCGGAGCTTTCCCTACATATCCACATTAACATAACACCATTAGTATTGAGATGACCAAAACAACAAGTATATATACTTGTTTTCACCACTTTCACCCATTTGACCCATTTGACCCATTTGCACACATTTGGTCAATTAAGGTTTCATTCCCTTGCAATTCTCTAACATATTATCATAGAAATATGTTATACATAACATCAAGTATTCACAACTTGATTTCACACCTTTCACCCATTTTTGACCCTTTGACCCGTTTGCATACGATAAGTCAATTAAGGGTTTCATTATCACATTTTCATTTCCATTATGGCACGTAGGCCATAACTTCATATCCATTTAGGATACGAGATCATAACTCCATAACCGTTCTATCCATTATGGTACTTAGACCATAACTCCATTTCCATTCTATCCATTATGGTTCATAGACCATAACTCCATATCCATTCTATCCATTATGGTACTTAGACCATAACTCCATATTCACATATCCATTATAGTACACATACTATAACTACATACATTCTAACATTTACACACTTCCATCTACATTCATACCACATGTCAAATTATGCAACCATATACATCATATATACAGCATTGCATACAAACATCATATCATCAAAACTAAGTAAGTGCTAAAGCACTTACCTTTCGGGTTAGAAGGTCCCGCACCGGCTTCTAGCTTTGCAACTTGATTACCTAAACACATTCACCTAGTTTAGTAATCTAACATACACCAAAATCACATTACAATTGGGTTCACAACTAAATTCCCATTTCCAACCCAAATTGACCCGTTTGGGTTATACTCATAACCAAACACCCTCTTTCACCACAAACTCACCTACTTGAGTTTCATTATCTTAACCTTAACACTAATCTTTCTTTCAAAAATTATTATTAAGTTAATTTGGTGTTTGTTCAAGTGTCTAACATCCCAAAAACACTTAATCATCACTAGATCACCATTCTATCTTCATTTTACAAAAACCCCCAATTTTTCTCATATGAACCCTAACTTCTCATAATCAAAATCAAGGGTTCTAGGATGTTAATCATCACTCTTTAACTTTAGTTAAGTTAGATTATCAACAATCTAACACCAATTTACCACATGCATCCAAATTTTCGGATTTCACCCAACACCCACCAAGAACACATCAAAAGTGAAATCAAAAGGATGTTTAACACTTACTTGATGTTAGAAGGTTGATGTGCAAGCCAACACCTTCTCAAAACGAGCCTAAAACGCAAGATTTGGCTTCAAATTGGATTTTCTCCTTTTTCTCCTCTCTTGCTCAAGAACGACCCAAGCATGCAAAATGACCAATTTTGACTTCTCCAAGTCAATATGGCAGATTTTGCCCATTTACACAATTAGTCCTTCAACTTCCATTTCACCATTTCCTTTCCAAAACTAGTTGAAAACTAGCCTAACCCCATTACTAACTTGAAACCCGCTTGTTTCAATTTATTTCAAAATATTATTTTCAACATAATATTTATTTAGAAATATATTTATTTATAACGAGACCCGGATTTTGGTTCGTTACAAATCACCTCCCCTTATTTGGGTTTCGTCCCCGAAACCCGTCTTCACATAAAAAGGTTTGGGTAAAACTTGAGCATTTCTTCCTCGGTTTCCCAAGTCATTTCCGCTCCCTTTCTATGTTTCCACTTCACCAATACTTGGCTAATCTCTTTATTACGTAAACGCTTCACTTTTCTATCCAAGATTGCCACCGGTTCTTCAACATAATTCAACTTTTCATCCAATTCGATATCATCTAATGGAACAAAAGTAGACTCGTCCGCTAAACATTTTCGCAAATGCGACACGTGAAACGTGTTATGAAGTCTACTTAACTCCTCCGGTAGCTCCAAGCGATAAGCTACCGTACCCACCTTTGCTATCACCTCAAACGGCCCGATGAAACGAGGACTTAACTTCCCCCGTTTTCTAAACCGTATCACACCTTTCCAAGGAGAGACTTTCAAAAGTACAAAGTCCCCCACTTGAAACTCAATCGCCCGCTTCCTATTATCCGCATAGGACTTTTGGCGATCTTGAGCCGCCTTCAAGCGTGCTCTAATTTGGTCAATACTATCATTAGTTTCCAAGACCACCTCTTTACTACCTAGTTCCCGTTGACCGATTTCACCCCAACACACGGGTGTTCGACACTTTCTCCCGTACAATGCCTCAAAAGGCGGCATACCAATACTAGAATGATAACTATTGTTATACGAAAATTCCGCCAACGGTAAATGGTCATCCCAACTACCACCAAAATCTAAAGCACACGCTCGCAACATATCTTCGAGCGTTTGAATCGTTCGCTCGCTTTGACCATCCGTTTGTGGATGATAAGCAGTGCTAAGATTCAATCTAGTCCCCATATCCTCATGGAATTTCTTCCAAAATCGAGAAGTAAATCTCGTATCACGATCCGATATAATCGACACCGGCACACCATGACGTGACACAATTTCCTTCACATACATTTCCGCCAATCTATCCGAAGAGTATGTTTCCTTTGTAGGTAGGAAATGTGCACTCTTCGTCAACCGATCCACTACTACCCATATCGCATCATAACCCTTTCGAGTCTTTGGTAGTTTAGTGATCAAATCCATAGCTATATTCTCCCATTTCCAAAGCGGTATTTCAAGCGGTTGGAGCTTTCCATACGGCTTTTGGTGTTCCGCCTTCACCCTTAAGCATGTGAGACACCTCTCAACATACTTAACAACATCACGCCTCATACCCGGCCACCAAAAATGACACCTCAAATCGTAAAACATCTTTGTGGCCCCCGGATGGATAGAATATTTGGATTTATGCGCCTCATCTAAAATAGTTGTCAAAATACTTGACAACCTAGGAATCCAAATCCTACCAAAGCATGTCTTCAAGCCCATGCTATTTTCACCAAGTTTATCAACATAAGCAACCATCCGCTCTTTCTTCAAGTCACCATTAAGTGCTAACACTTGAGCCTCCCGGATTTCATCAATTAGGGATGATGAAATTGTCATCTTGAATGACTTCACCTTGATAGGTGCATGACTTGACTTCCTACTAAGCGCATCCGCCACAACATTCGCTTTACCCGGATGATAAAGTATGTCACAATCATAATCCTTGACCAATTCAAGCCACCGCCTTTGCCTCATGTTGAGGTCCTTTTGGTCAAAGAAGTACTTGAGACTTTTGTGATCCGTGTAGATCGTACACTTAACCCCATACAAATAATGCCTCCAAATCTTGAGTGCGAAAACCACGGCCGCAAGCTCTAGATCATGGGTAGGGTAATTCACCTCGTGAACCTTCAATTGCCTAGACGCGTAGGCAATTACTTTCCCCCTTTGCATCAAAACACACCCCAACCCCGAATGCGAGGCATCCGAATACACAACAAAATCTTCGGTCCCGTCCGGCAAGGATAAAACAGGCGCCTTTGTCAACTTTTCTTTCAAGAGTTGAAAGGCAGATTCTTGCTCGGAACCCCAAACAAACTTAGTCTCTTTACGGGTCAACTTCGTCATCGGTAAGGCAATCCGAGAGAAGTTTTCAATAAACCGCCGGTAATAACCCGCCAACCCCAAGAAACTTCTAATCTCCGAAGGCGTCTTCGGTGGAAACCAATCTTTAACCGCCACTATCTTGGATGGGTCGACAGTAATCCCTTTATCATTAATCACATGACCCAAGAATTGAATTTCGCGTAACCAAAAGGCACACTTGGAGAATTTAGCATAAAGTTTCTCCTTTTGCAAGACTTCGAGAATTTCACGCAAATGGCAAGCGTGATCACCTTCGCTCCTTGAATAGATGAGAAGATCGTCGATGAAAACAATGACCGAGCGGTCGAGGAACGGTCTACACACCCGGTTCATAAGATCCATGAAAACCGCGGGTGCGTTGGTTAAGCCGAAAGGCATAACTGTAAATTCATAGTGACCGTAACGAGTGCGAAAAGCGGTTTTAGGAATGTCATCTTCTTTCACTTTCAGTTGATGGTACCCGGATTTCAAATCAATCTTAGAGAACCACGACGCCCCTTGTAATTGATCGAAAAGATCATCAATCCTAGGTAAAGGGTACCTATTCTTCACCGTCAACTTATTCAACTCCCGATAATCCATACACATCCTCATGCTCCCATCCTTCTTTTTAACGAAGAGAATGGGCGCACCCCAAGGTGAGACACTTGGGCGTATGAAACCTTTATCAAGCAATTCTTGTAATTGCTCCATCAACTCTTTCATTTCAGGCGGTGCCAATCTATAAGGCGCTTTAGCTACCGGTTTAGCACCCGGCATCAAGTCGATCCCAAACTCAATCTCCCTATCAGGCGGAACCCCCGGTAACTCGTCAGGAAACACATCCGCAAACTGATTCACGACCGGCACGTCGTGAATCTCCTTTACCTTTCCATCCACATCCGTAACACATGCCATGAACGCCTTGCACCCACGCGCCATGTACTTGGTTGCCTTCACAAAGGAGCACAACCTCACCTTACCTTTCTTATCACCTTCAATGTAGATGGACTCTCCCGACGGGGAATCAAGTTGGATCGCCTTTGGTCCACATAATATACTCGCCTTATTCTTTGACAACCAATCCATCCCCACAATAACATCAAAATCCCCCATAGACATAGGAATTAAATCAATATGGAACGTTTCACCCCCCGCCTTTAATTTGCAATTCCTATAAACATCAAACACTAGGAAGCTCTTATCGTTTGCCGCCTCAATTTCTAAGGGTTCGTCTAACTTGCTACTTATAAAAGAAGAATGCTTAACAAATTTCAAAGACACAAACGAACGACTAGCCCCCGAATCGAAAAGAACTAGTGCAGGTAAAGAGTTAATCCTGAATGTACCTGACACCACCTCCGAGTCGTTCTTTGCTTCCTCCGCAGATATGTGGAAGGCTCTACCCTTAGGCCTGGGTATCTCAACTTTTCTTTCGCTTCCACCTTGCTTCAAATCCGGGCAATCCGCCCTAAGGTGTCCTGGCTTGTAACAATTATAGCATATACGAATCTGGCTTGGACACTGATTTGCCATATGCCCCGGCTTCCCACACTTGTAGCAATTTGACGTTCCCTTCTTACAATCCCCATAGTGCTCCTTCCCACAAACTTTGCATCCTCGAGAAGAGAACTTGGTAAAAGGCTTCTTACTAGGGCTCCCGCCCTTTATCTTGCTCACCACTTGATCCACAATTTCCCTTTTCCTTTTCTCTCCCCTAGCCTCTTGCCTCTTCAACTCCACTTCCCTTTCCCGACACCTGTTTATTAAATCCACAAGTGTGGTGAAAGAAGATGGAGATATGCTATCTCTGAATTCCACAGTCAACATAGCATAAAATCTGTCAATCTTCGCCTTCTCGGTCGACACCACGTCCGGACAGAACTTGGCGCGATCAAAGAAAGCTCCAGCCAATTCATCTATTGACTCATTCTTTTGCCTCATGAGGAGAAACTCCTCAGTCATTCTATCAACTGCGGCTTGCGGGCAATGATACTTCAGAAAAGCCGTCTTAAACTCCTCCCAAGTCATGGAGGTCACACCCAAATCACCTCTTTCCTTGCGGAGATTCAACAACCACTCCTTTGCCCTTCCAGTCAACAAAGGCACACTGAACATCACCCTATCCTCGGGCTTACATTTAGTAGTCTCAAAATTAGACTCCATATCCACAATCCACCTGTGGCTCAGAATCGGGTCCACCTGCCCATTATACTCCTTGGGCTTGATCACCATAAACTCTTTCAGAGTACAACCTTGAGGTTCCTTTTCTTTCTCCTTCAAGATCTCCTCGAGAGAGAGTTTAATAGTCCCCCTCATCTCTTCCATCAACAGATTTGTGGCTTGCTCAAAGGCCTTGGCCACCTCCTCTTTTATCAACTCTTGAATCCGTGGATCCAACGGTTCATTACTTGCATCTTCTGCCATCTCTAAGCTGAGAAATGAACCACAAACACCTTAATACCCTTTCACTTTCAATACCCTAGGTATCCATTACACATTCACTATTATATGCATTAAGTATATATATACCTACCTATATACATACATACATATATAACCACCTTCACCTAATCCTTGCAAATGTTCATTGTTATATGGTTATCATAAAGTCTCTCGCACATTTCATCTTATTAAACATATTGGCCAGACATGTTTAATAGTACGCCATGCCCAATTGTAATTACCATCTCCATATAACAAGTCACAAAACAAGTTTCGGCACACATAACACCTTAACAACATTCATCATACATATATACATACACCATATATATATATATTATCATTTTATCAAATCATTACTAACCTTTCATTTCAGCAAGCTCCGAGTCTTAGTCAAGTCCTACTTGGATTCTCGTATCATCCCCCCATATCAAGAGCATCCGGTTTGAGTTTAGTGTCTCGCACACCAAATCCCTCAAACCATTGCTCTGATACCAAGTTGTAACACACCACTTTCAATAACAAAAGTTTAACGCGCGGAAGACTAAATCCCAGAAATTTTTTTTTTTTTTTTTTTTTTTTTTTTTTTTAAAAAAACTCCTCGCGTACCGCGAGACAAACTAGCCACCTCCCTCGCGTACCGCGAGGGAGTCTCAGAAATGCAAACCCGGAAACCCGGTCTCTCGCGTACCGCGAGAGAATCCTATAAGGGCTCTCGCGTACCGCGAGGGACTCAAAACTCAGAGAGTTTCAGTTTCCTGCAGGTTTTCATACTTAACCATTTTTCCAACTTTTTCACACCCAACAACACCAAAACTCTCCCAACACCTGGGTTTTGACCAAAGACATACATATCACATATATTAACATAAACAACATTGTTTGTGAACCAAAATACACGTCAAAAACGGTTTTCAAACAAAAACCCAATGATCACCATAACGCATACGAGAATCCTCTTTTGCCAATGGACTTGACCTTGACCTACTTCGGAGCTTTCCCTACATATCCACATTAACATAACACCATTAGTATTGAGATGACCAAAACAACAAGTATATATACTTGTTTTCACCACTTTCACCCATTTGACCCATTTGACCCATTTGCACACATTTGGTCAATTAAGGTTTCATTCCCTTGCAATTCTCTAACATATTATCATAGAAATATGTTATACATAACATCAAGTATTCACAACTTGATTTCACACCTTTCACCCATTTTTGACCCTTTGACCCGTTTGCATACGATAAGTCAATTAAGGGTTTCATTATCACATTTTCATTTCCATTATGGCACGTAGGCCATAACTTCATATCCATTTAGGATACGAGATCATAACTCCATAACCGTTCTATCCATTATGGTACTTAGACCATAACTCCATTTCCATTCTATCCATTATGGTTCATAGACCATAACTCCATATCCATTCTATCCATTATGGTACTTAGACCATAACTCCATATTCACATATCCATTATAGTACACATACTATAACTACATACATTCTAACATTTACACACTTCCATCTACATTCATACCACATGTCAAATTATGCAACCATATACATCATATATACAGCATTGCATACAAACATCATATCATCAAAACTAAGTAAGTGCTAAAGCACTTACCTTTCGGGTTAGAAGGTCCCGCACCGGCTTCTAGCTTTGCAACTTGATTACCTAAACACATTCACCTAGTTTAGTAATCTAACATACACCAAAATCACATTACAATTGGGTTCACAACTAAATTCCCATTTCCAACCCAAATTGACCCGTTTGGGTTATACTCATAACCAAACACCCTCTTTCACCACAAACTCACCTACTTGAGTTTCATTATCTTAACCTTAACACTAATCTTTCTTTCAAAAATTATTATTAAGTTAATTTGGTGTTTGTTCAAGTGTCTAACATCCCAAAAACACTTAATCATCACTAGATCACCATTCTATCTTCATTTTACAAAAACCCCCAATTTTTCTCATATGAACCCTAACTTCTCATAATCAAAATCAAGGGTTCTAGGATGTTAATCATCACTCTTTAACTTTAGTTAAGTTAGATTATCAACAATCTAACACCAATTTACCACATGCATCCAAATTTTCGGATTTCACCCAACACCCACCAAGAACACATCAAAAGTGAAATCAAAAGGATGTTTAACACTTACTTGATGTTAGAAGGTTGATGTGCAAGCCAACACCTTCTCAAAACGAGCCTAAAACGCAAGATTTGGCTTCAAATTGGATTTTCTCCTTTTTCTCCTCTCTTGCTCAAGAACGACCCAAGCATGCAAAATGACCAATTTTGACTTCTCCAAGTCAATATGGCAGATTTTGCCCATTTACACAATTAGTCCTTCAACTTCCATTTCACCATTTCCTTTCCAAAACTAGTTGAAAACTAGCCTAACCCCATTACTAACTTGAAACCCGCTTGTTTCAATTTATTTCAAAATATTATTTTCAACATAATATTTATTTAGAAATATATTTATTTATAACGAGACCCGGATTTTGGTTCGTTACATTTATTCATATTTTTTTGTTTGAATTTCATGAAAAACGAATAAACATTACATTTATATCATTTTCTTATATTTTAAAACTTCTTAAGATTGAAAAAGTTTAAAATGTGAATGATTAATTTTCTTCTGCGTGTTGTGACAATATTGAGTGTTCTAAATTGACTCTCCCTATATATATACGGGGAGAATCAAATAAAAAGTAGTTTTTCGCTAAGAAATGACAAAAACCTTAAGAAACGATATCAAATGAACTCCGATTGAGCTAATTTCAGCGGCGTTGGAACCGTCTCGTCGAACTCTACCATCTTAGCTTTTAGGGTTTAGCTTTTAAGGTTTAGATTTTATGTTTGAATTTTAGGGTTTTAGCCTTATGGTTTAGCCTTAGGGTTTGGCTTTTAGGGTTTAGATTTTATGGTTTAGGTTTTTTTTTTTGTGGGAGTGGGGGGTTTAGGTTTTTGGGGGTGGGTTGGGTGGGTTTAGGTTTTTGGGGGGTGGGGTGGGGGGCTTTAGATTTTTGGGGGGTGGGGGGTGGTGGTTTTAGGCTTTTCGGGGTAGGGTTGGAGGGTGGTTTAGGTTTTTAGGGGTGCGGGTGGAGAGGGTTTAGGTTTTTGGGTCCGGGTTAGGGTTCGATGAGACGGTTCCAACGCCGCTGGAATGAGCTCAATCGGAGTTCGTTTGACCCACTTCTTAGTATTTCTTAGCGAAAAACCACTTCTTATATATATATATATATATGGTTAGGTTCAAATGTGAACTCCAAATATTTTAAAAACTCGTGAAAACTTGCGAAAAATAATAAGAAATCATTTATTTAAAATACTAACGTAACTATTAAAATACAACATTTTTATATCGATTAATATGTGTAAATTTACATGTACTTGTATATTATAAACATTTATACATGCGTACATGATAAAGGCTTACACATAAAAGTTAGTATTTTCTTTAAAAATATGTCAGGAGATTTATTAATATAAAAGTTAGTATTTTCTTTAAAAATATATTATTATTAGTAAAAAATAGAGGTGTATTTAATAAGAAAGATAAGCGTGAAAAAATGATTAGATTGAATGTGGAGTCGACACGTGCCATGAAAAATCTTTATTTATTATATAGTATAGATTATGTGATACATATATGTAAGACTTTTCATTTCAGTATTATGTTCAAGATATATGTTCAAAGAGTATTTAACAACTAAAAGAAAAAAATAATTTATAAATTATGTGATTGTTTGAGAGTGGTTATCACATAAAAAATAGGTTATCATTTAAACCCTTCCATATATATATATATATATATATATATATATATATATAGGATTAGGTTCAAATAAAAAATATTCTAATTCTAAGAAGGGTGAGAAGGACTTAGAGCCATTAGATCAAATTATAGAAAAGATTTAATGATTGAGATTAAATTGTAGGAGAAAAAGTTGTTGGAAGGGTATTTTAGTCTTGACCACTTTTGTTGACTTTTTATCAAGTTCCCCTCTCATTTTTAAACGTTCATAACTTTTACATACGACATTATTTTTTCAAAAAAAAGACACCATAAAAACGAGCGTTTTTTTATCTTTAAAACGAGTATAGTGTCGTTATAAACAAAAAAGAAAAAAAAATTACGTTTTCCAGCTCATTGTGTAATACAAGTTCATTGTGTAATATAAATTCAATGTGTAATACAAATTCAATGTGTAATACAAGTTCATTGTGTTATATGTATTTATCATTGTGTTTTACGTTTTTCAGCTCATTGTTTAATTAGTCAGGTCATTATGTAATACAAGTTTATCGTGTAATACAAGTTCATTGTGTAATACAAATTGTGTAATACAACTTCAATGTGTAATACAAGTTAATTGTATTATATGTATTTATCGTTGTGTTTTACGTTTTTCAGCTCATTGTGTAATTAGTCAGGTCATTGTGTAATACAAGTTCATCGTGTAATACAAGTTCATTGTGTAATACAAGTTCATTGTGTAATACAAGTTCAATGTGTAATACAAGTTCATTGTGTTATATGTATTTATCATTGTGTTTTACGTTTTTCAGCTCATTATGTAATACAAGTTCATCGTGTAATACAAGTTCATTGTGTAATACAAGTTCATTGTGTAATACCACGTCTGGTCATTGTGTAATATCCGGTCATTGTGTAATACAAGTTCACTGTGTAATACAAGTTCATTGTGTAATACAAGTTCACTGTGTAATACAAGTTCATTGTGTAATAAAAGTTCATTGTGTAATACAAGTTCATTGTGTAATACAAATTCATTGTGTAATACAAGTTCATTATGTTATATGTATTTATTATTGTGTTTTACGTTTTTCAGCTCATTGTGTAATTAGTCACGTCATCGTGTAATACAAGTTCATTGTGTAATACAAGTTAATTGTGTAATACCACGTATGGTCATTGTGTAATTAGTCAGATCATTGTATAATTAGTCAGGTCATTGTTTAATACAAGTTTAATGTGTAATACAAGTTCATTGTGTTATATGTATTTATCATTGTGTTTTACGTTTTTCAGCACATTATGTAATACAAGTTCATCGTGTAATACAAGTTCATTGTGTAATACCACGTCTAGTCATTGTGTAATATCTGGTCATTGTGTAATTAGTCAGGTCATTGTGTAATACAAGTTCATTGTGTAATACAAGTTCATTGTGTAATACAAGTTCAATGTGTAATACAAGTTCATCATGTAATACAAGTTCATTGTGTAATACAAGTTCATTGTGTAATACCACGTCTGGTCATTGTGTAATACAAGTTTATTGTGTAATACAAGTTCATTGTGTAATTAGTCAAGTCATTGTGTAATACAAGTTCATTGTGTAATTAGTTAGGTCATTGTGTAATACAAGTTCATCGTGTCAAATATTTTTCATCATTGTGTTATATGTTTTCATCATTGTGTTTTATGTTTTCCAGCTCATTGTGTAATTCACTCAAATATAATATGCTCATTGTGTAATATCAGTTCATTATGTAATATCAGGTCTGATCATTTTGTAATATCAGACCTTGTATTACACATTGACCAGGTGTATTACACATTGACCTGATGTATTACACATTGACCTGATATATTACACATTGACCATTATGCCCTCCCTTTAAAAACAATAAAATGACACATGTCAAGCTTAGAATCCTTCTTACCCTTCTTATTTTTAAAACATTTTTTACTATAACCTAACCCGATATATATATAGGGTTAGGTTCAAATAAGAACTCATAAATACTTGAGAACTCGTCAAAAAACCAATTAAACCCATTTTTTTTGTTTTCACTACCTTTATTATTAAAATAAAACATAAAAAATTATTTATCTCTCGAATTAACTCATCTCTTCTCTCTAAATTATTTTTAAAAAAGTTTATATGCATGTGTAAAATGTAAACACTTACACATGTGTAAGTGGTAAACTTATACATGTGTATATATTTTTTAATATATTCATACATGTAAATTTACATATATAAATTTATTTTTTATGTTGTATTCTAACCCTAAAGATAGTAAAAACAAAAAAAAATAGGGTTGATTGGTTTTTTGACGAGTCCTCGCGAGTTTTTAAAATATTTATGAGTTCTCAAATGATCCATTCTATATATATATATACACACACACACACACACATATATAGATAGATAGATATATACACACACACACACACATATATATATATATATGAACTAGGTTAGAATTTCGTATATTACACGAGTTGAATAAATGTAATGTTATATACTTAGTAATAAAAAATTTATGTCTTTAAAAACCCGTGTAAAAAAATTTACGTGACAATTATAAATTATGTTAAGTTAATTTTTAAAATATTTTTTTAGCTAAGTATTAATTTTTTTATTTAACTGATAAATGTTAATTCATGTTAAACTTTAGAAACCCGGTGTATTACACATGTTAAATAAAAACAATGTTATATATACTTAGTAATAAAAATTTACATATTACATATTTATGAAAAAGTTTTATAAAATGAATTATAGAAATCATTATTATTTAATAGGAGAGAGAGGCGGCAAACAAAAAATTATAAAACAATTAAAGGAATTTGTATAATTAATAGGAGAGAGAGTCGAGAAAAAAAAAGTTAAGAGTGATAAGTGTCATAACAAAACCTTTATTTATTATATAGTATAGATATAGATGTTGGTTACCATTTAGCAAGTATTTTTTAAAATTTAACTTAAAGTAGAAGATAATAGAGAAGAAACCCCATTAAATAATAATCAACTTTTAGAATTATTCAATTTAAGTCAAATTAGATAAAAAAAAGTCACTAAATAAAACCAAGATTTATATATTTTCCATTTAGGTTGTATATTATTGTATAAAAGAAATAACATTTATATATATATATATATATGTATATATATATAGGAAAATGATCAAATGAAAACCAAGTTTAAATATAAAAACTAATAAACCAAATTCTGGCCACATATTTATTATAGTTTATATGATGTTTGACTTTTGAGGAGTGGATTAAAATAAGATGAAAATAAATGTGTGGTCAGAATTTGGTTTATTGGTTTATGAGTTTTCATTTGATCCTTACCATATATATATATATATATATAGAGAGAGAGAGAGAGAGATAGAGAGAGAGAGAGAAAGAGAGAGATGAGGGTTTTATTAAGAACACAAATTATTGTGAGAACATGAAAAACTAATCTTGACCACTCATTTTTATTTAATCTTAAAAGATAATAATTAAATGAGAAGGGTATAATGGTAAACATTAAAATCTATCTCTCCAATTAATTATTTGTAACTCCTATTCATTTAATTACTTTGTATATCTTTTTTCCTATTGATTAATTGAGACAATTATATAAAAAAATCATTTTTCTCTCCTTTTTTTTCCAATTAATTATACACTACTGAAGTTCATACTACATACCGAAACTCATCCTACACATAACGAAATTCATCCTACACTACCGAAATTCATCCTACACATACCGAAATTCATCATACACATACCGAAACTCATCCTACACATACAAAATGTGTGTAGGTTGAAACTTTTATAGAACTACAAACTCTATGTGTAGGTTAAAACTCTATATGTGTAGGTCAAAAATCAATACGTGTAGGTTGAAACTCCATATATGTGTAGGTACCTACGCATGTATATATATGTGGTTACCTATGCTTCGATATGTGTAAAATAATATTTTTTTAACTAATTAATTTTAAATTGTAGATAAAAATTAATTAAATAAGGAATGAAAGAGAAAGTTCTAATTATATAAAATTTAATTAATTAGATAGAGAAACTCTTTAATTCTAAATGTCAATACTACCCTTAGACAATTAATTAGTATCATTATTGTTGTAATTAATTAAGATGATATCATTGTTGAATTTTAGCCATTGATTAAATGATCTAATGATCAAGATTAGTTCCTTTTGTTCTTGCATTTATTTAGTGTTCTGAAATGAATATTCCTATATATATATATAGGGGAGAGTTATTCTATAAACTCTAAAAACTGTAAAAAGTGTAAAAAGTCTTTTAAAAACCCTACCATCACCCCCAAAAGCCTAAAACCCCCACCCCAACCCCCCAAAACCTAACCCCCATCCCACCCCACCCCGAAAAACCTAAAACCCCCCACCCCAAAAAACCTAAATCCTAACAAAAAAAACCCTAAAAAGCCGAAAAAGTCGCCTAAAAACACCACCACTACCCCCACAAGCCTAAACCTCCAAACCACCCCACCCCTCCCCCCCAAAAAAAAAAAACCTAACCCCCACCCCCAAAAACCTAAAACCCCCACCCCCACCCCAAAAGCCTAAATACTAAGCCTAAACCCATAAGGCTAAATCTTAAGACAAAAACTAAACCCTAAAATCTAAACCCTACAAGCTAAGTTCGTAGAGTTCGATGAGACGGTTCCAACGCCGCCGAAATGAGTAAAATCGGAGTTCGTATGAGCCGGTTATGAGCGTTTTAAACGACTTTTTATATTTTTTTGACTTTTTAGCGAAACCTCACACTATATATATATATATAACCTAATTAACAAATAAACTAAGAGGACACTTGTCACATTTCTAGGCGGACACTTGTCACATTTTTTTTGAATATGTAAATATAATATAATCTATTAACACATACAATCGTCACATTTTTTTTTGAAAATGTATTTTTGAAACTAGGAGGACTCTTGTCACATTTTTTTGTTTTCACTACCTCATTTTCATTTTTCCGCCTCTCTCTCCTATTAATACACGAGATTCTACCCTAGTGTGTGTGTATATATATATATACACATACATACATACTAGCTTAGAACTTGTGTACTATACAAGGTGAAAAAATATTAATACATAAAATTCTTAATTTTTTATATATGTCTTATAGGTGGAAAAATGTATTACATATACTAAAAATAGAAAACAAAATCCAAAAATATGTAAAAATTAATATATAATTGGGTTTCAAAAATACATTAATTACTATTCAATTTAATTTGACTTTCATTTACTATTTTACTGAAAACATAAGCTATATAATTAGATTTCGGAGTTTCTTATAATAAGAGATAATTTAAAATAAATGTGTTTTATTAGTATAATTAGTAATTTATTTAAAATATATTACTATTGAAAAAATAGAGGTGTATTTAATAAGAGAAAGAAGCGGGAAAAAAATAATGAGAATGAATATAAAGACGACACGTGGCATGAGAAACCTTTATTTATTATATAGTATATATATATATATATATATATATATATATATATATATATATATATATATAGGGGTGAGTTCACTAGAAAACTTATTTTCATAAGAAAATAAAAAAAACTCCTCATTAAAGGTGCTACATATGTGTAGTACACCTAAAAACCTAACCCCCACCCAAAAACCTAAAACCCCCACCCCACCCAAAAACCTAAAACCCTCACCCCACCCCCTCCCCACCCAAAAACCTAAACCCCCCACCCAAAAACCTAAACCCACCCCCACCCCCCAAAAACCTAACATTAAAGCTAAACTAAACCCAAAAGCTAACCCTACTACACATATGTAGTAGGGCGCTGGTTTTTTATTTTTATTTTTTGAAAGAGGACGACGTGGGGAACAAGGTCTCCAACGCGGTTTTTTAGTTTAGGAATTGACGGATTTAGTCCTTAAGGTTTGAATTTGGGTTAAGAACAAGTCTGTTTGACTTTCAAAAGTCAACAGGAACTAGATTCATTCAATTTTGACTTTCAGAGATCAACGGAATGGGTTTTGACTAATTACACAACCAGTCCTTGTAGTTTGAGTTTGAAAATTGGCAGAAATAGCCCCTAGGGTTTAAGATAAGTTAAATAAGTTAACTTGAACCGGATTTAAATAACGGAGTTAGACTGAAAAAGTCCGGATTGTCACATGTTTTGAAGATGTAATGGTGCTCCACTTTGTCCAATGAATTTTCTTTTTGCTAGTGCCGCTCCAAAAAAAAATGTCCCCGGATTATTTCCAAGGAATTAATAACGTGAATAGGAGCCTTGAATAATTAAAAAAGTATAGTGGTAGACTATTTAAGACCGACTTTATTAGTGTAATACGACCATTAAATGAAAATACTTTAGCCATCCAAGAAGTGAGCATGGAAATAAGCATGTCGACAATCGATTTCCAATGTTTAATATCATTCACGGTTGCCTAAACCGGAAGCCCAAGATAAGAGAATGGGAATTTCCCAAGTTGACATTTTAAAGTGTCCACCATATTCCCCAAATCGGTCGGGTTAACCCCTAGGCCATAAAGACAACTTTTAGATAAACTTATCTTTAAGCCAAATGCTAGGAAAAAACACCGTAAGATTCTTCCCAAGTTTTGACAATTAGATGAGGACCAATCGCCAATGAAAATTGCATCGTCAACATAGAAAAGACGAGATAAAGTAGGACCTAGGTGAGGAGTTTTGATGCCATGGAAGATGCCCAAATGATGTGTTTTTTCATCATGCAATCCCAAGCTTCCATGGCTGATATAAATAAATAAGGGGATATCGGGTCTACTTGACAACTCTTTTTTTATGTTGAACTCCTTTGTGGGTGAGCCATTAACGAGAATCGAAGACTGGGCCAATGAGAGACAGCCACCAGTCCATTTCCTCCATAAGTCGGGAAAGTTCATATGATACATAACTTCATCAAGAAAGTCCCAATCGAGGGAGTCAAAGGCCTTTTCAAAGTCCACTTTAAAGATCATGGCCTTGGACTCTGATTTCTTCAACAATGAGACGAGTTCATTGTCACACCCCAACCGACGGCGGATTTACGTCAGGGCGGACGCGGTTGTTCAATAACACAAGGTTAACTATTAAAGTTTTGATATTTCATTAATGAATAATTTAAGATTCAATACAAGGAAAAATAATACGAATACACCATTTAATTTAAGTAGTCTAGGTCCAAAGCATCCTATGTGATCACAAATAAGTCTCATGATGTAAACCTGAAACATGTGAAAGAATCTGTCAACTACAAAATAGTTGGTGAGATACAAAGGTTTTGACACAATTTAACAAGTATTTGAAAAGAATTACAATTCACCATGATTTATGCATTCTATAATGTAAGTATGAGAAACAAGCATGTTAGACATTGTGCATATCAACCCTCCAACCAAGTTTAGGCATAACCCGCAGGTTACCCTTATAAGTCTCAAGTTTAAAGTTTAATTCAGTAACAATCACCAAGGGCTCCCCCCGAAGGGGTCAATCAATCAAGGTGGATTGGTCAAATACAATAGATCTATCATTGTTACTATAGGCTTGATCAAAGTTAATGAATATGCTAGTTTTAAGTTTAATCTAAGCATGCAAGTCTCAAGTTTAACATAAGAATAAGCATCTAGTCATAGTTGTACAAGAATTGTATAAGTTTAAAGTTTTGAACATGTTTCACCCCAAAAGAATGTAAATGAAAAAGGGGCTAAGTATACTCACTTGGATTGATGAAGTGTACCCGATAAGAGTAAGTTTGCAAGACTTTGAGGGAGAATATCCTCACAATATGCCTAAGAATATAAGTCTAAAGTTTCAAGTTTACTTCTATAAGTCTAAGCCAAAAGATCTAGGATTTCAAGATTGACTAGGGTTCCAAATGGGAGACGAGAACGATTTGTGTTTATAAAGTTTATGTAAGTTTCTAAATAGGGCTTCACAAAGTTTGAAAATCAAAGTTTAATAGATTCGTGGTTTAGAATAATAACATTTTAAAAGTTTTACAACGAATGATTTCACAAGTCCTGTGTTAATAGTTTAAAGTAGTTCTCTAAGTAATGTAAATAAGGTTGCACCAAAAGAATCAAGATTAATAACATTTATTTAAATAATAAATAATTATTAGAAATCTATGATAATCATTTTTAATAAGTAGTTAAAGACTAAGAATAAAAAATAATTATTAAGTGTTTTAATAATTATTTAAGAATAATTAATTATTAAAGAATAACAATTATTTGACAAGGATAAATAATTATTTAAAAATAGTAATTACTTTATCCAATTAAATAATTTATATTAAGTATTTAAGACTTTATTAGGTATTCATTTTACATATTGTCTTGTAATATATAATGTTTACAAGTTTAAATAAGTAATATGTAATTATAAGTTAATAAAAGATTTAGATAGAGTTTCTTATTTTATAACTCTTTTTATAACTTATAAGTTTACAATATAAGGTTTATTTTCTTATTTCACAAGGTTTATTATAAAAATAAGATAAAGTATGTTTATGCCTCTTGTTTTAAATTTATGTAAACAAATAAATTTATGATTATATAAATTATAAGTGAAAATGCTTTTATAGTTTTTATAAATTTTAAAACCATAATTAAAGTTCTAAAATATATTTATAGTCTTTAAGATTTTAAAACTATTTTAAAGAATTAGTTATTATAAGTTTTTTTTAACTAAGTTTAATTTAATTAAAATACTTTCGAAATATAAAAGTGTAAATAAAAAACGGATCTGAGTTTATAATTCTTTCACAGATTTTATAAAACTTTTTCTAGTATTTAATACTGTTTTAAAAGAGATAAAAAAAATGAAAGTTAAAATTTCGGGTCGGCTGGAATCGAACCCGCGTCACCGGCGGGTCACGAAACACACCCCAACCCTAGAACCAAGATCTGCCAAATACGCATCGAATTGCCCTCTGTTAATGGAATTAACAGAGGGCTTTCGATCTATCAACTGTGGCGAGTACAATTGGCACAATAATTACCTGAATTGATGACGTAACGAGGGAGAACGGCTTGAAGGTCGAAGTCGGCTGTCGTTGGATTCAAACGATCAGTGTAGGTGTTGAATGACCAAATGGAGAGTTTGGAGAGTTGAGGGGTGATTTCTTAGGTCGATTCTAACTGCTATTTATAGTTGCTTCGAGGTTTAATTGCTCGATTAGTTAGTGGTTTACGATTGAGAGTATTAATTACCGATTTTGAACCCACGCGAGGATACGGTTGAAATCGAGAGTTAAGGCACATTGGGGAGAGGTCGCACGCGGGAAACAAACCCGAGGTTCACTGAATCCAGACAGGAAAACGCGACTTCGCGAAAATGGATGAGAAACGGTGAGGCGGGGTGGGTCGAACCCACGACCGGTTCTGAGACTGAAAGTTTGAACAAATGGCAAAACAGGCCCTTGGAGTTTCACTGTTGTAACATTTCATGTTTAGAAGTACATTCTAGTTTAAAACACGTTTGAATATTGACAGTTTTAGTCCTCGAACTTTTTATAAAAACAATTATGTTTTATTTATAAAAGATAAGCAAGTCTTATAAGTTTTTATTTCCTTTATTATTTTATGAAATAATTTCTAGGATTTATGATTTGTAAGCTTAAATGTTTTAGAAATAGGTTTATAAATTATTTATATAATTATAACTCATATGTTTTATGAATTTTAATAATATCTTGTTTAATAAAGATAAAAAAATAATAAACATACATATATATATATATATACATATACGAATGTTTTCCTTAAATCCATATTAAATAAAAAAACTTACTATTTAAGGAAATAAAAATTAAAGTTTAAAATAATACGGTAAGCGTTTTAGGAAAAGGTACATCGGAAAATCCGGGACATTACATTCATTAATAATAATGGGCCTTCAAGAATGCTTATATTGGCAACAAAGGCTGACTACGTTTCACCAATGAGAAAGTTTATGACGGCCTTGAGTATGTTGGCGAGAATCTTGGAGATGACTTTAGGAATAATACCAATTAAGGCAATGCGAATGCGACACTAATCGGAAAGGTGAAGCGGGTGTATTTCTTGGGGATGAGAGTGATAAATGATGAATTGCAATCATAACTAATCATACCTTCTTAGTAGAAGTGAATCATAACATCGTAAAAGTCGTCCTCAAATAGATGCCAAAAAGATTTGATGAATTTAAAAGTGAATCCATCCGATCCCGGGTGCTTTTTCACCTCCACAATCCTAGACCCCGTGCTTAATTTCAACCTTGGAGAAATGAGTGATTAGGCTAGAGGCGTCAAGGTGAGAGAGAGGGAAGGTGAAGCGGGTGGATTTCTTGGGGGTGAGAGAGAAGCGTTGCGACAAAGGCGTTGAATAAAATTTACGTCGAAACATAGAAAAAAATAAACACGTAGCAACGATATGTTTGAAATTTTATAAAATAAGAGGGGAAACGACGAACGAAACCATAGGTAGCTTTGATGACTTACCGCACAGTTTTGAATAAAAATTACATTGAAACGTAGAAAAAAAACACGTCGCATGGTTTTGAATAAAATTTACATCGAAACGTAGTTAACAATAAGCATGTCACAATGGCTATAAAAAAAACATATTCTAAAAGTAAAAAAAATGAAACCTTGAATTAGCTTTGACTTGTACATTTGTTCTTTGATTATTTGTACATTACTATTCGCAACTCAACTTTGAAAAAATAAATTCACGTTGAAATGTTTACAAAGATAAGCACAACACAACGGCAAATCTGTGATTTTATAAAGCATAATATTTTAAAAGTCGTAAGAGGAAAACAAAAAAAATGTACAAAAAATCAAAATCTTAAAGCAGATTTGACTGCTTGTACATTTGTGATTCGATAACTTGTACATTATTACGCACAACTCCATCTGGAATTAAATTTACACCGAAACATAAGTAAAAATAAACATGTTGCAATGGGAATTTTATAAAACATCGTATTGTAAAAGTTATTAGAGAAAAAAAAACAATGGGCCATGTGTCAAAAGATGGTTGGGCAAAAAAGAGGAAAAAAAAACAAAAGCGAAGGTATAAGGTATATACGATAAGTGTAGTTAAACGGCCATATTATAACTTTAGCTTAATGACTTGTACCAAAGTGCTTAAAGTACTTGTAACCTTTGATTTAAGGGAAAAAAAAAATACCAAAATGGACATTAGCCGGCAAAAAATTACCAAAATGGACATTTAGCTGGAACTACGCCGCCTAAGCCTTTGGTTTTTCCGGTTAAGCCGGCGTCTTTTTAAGTTAGCCAACTAAATGTCCATTTTGGTATTTTCCCTTGATTTAACATTGTGAATAGTGAATCAAACACATGATATATATATATATATATAAGAAAACTAGTTTCAGCCAATCACATAATTTAGAATTCTTTTTATTTTATTTTTATTTAAAGGGTATTTTAGTAAATTTATATCCAACTATTTTTGGTATCCATTTTAATTTTAGTTAAATCCATTATTTCTCTCCAATGTTTTTAGAACCGGACCGGACCACAAACCGGAGACCTTAAAGGTTCACCGGTTAGACCGGTCGGACCGTATTTAAGAACCGAATAACATTATAAGTAATTTAATAATTAAAAATAAAAATATACTATAATAAATTAATTAAACATCAAAAAAGTAATGGTATTAATTTTAGAACTAATAAGCATATGAGATTGTCGTTCAAAAAAATAAATATATGAATTCAAATGAAATTATTAACTAAATATATAATAAATATTGTTTTAAGTTTCTTTGAGAATATGTAAATTATTTTCATTACAGCTGTAAATTAAAGCATTCAAAATAACTTTATAATCAATTATTTTTTACTATAATTTTCTATTCTCTCTCATCTTTTAATTATACATTCTTTTCTTTTTCTTCCTCAGACATCAACCTAACATCCACAGTTCCATCTACACCTTTCATTACCATCACAAATCTTACGTTATATACCACCTCCGACGAACTCAAGAGGCCAAGATTTGGCTTAATCACACTATCAACGTCGACCGCCGCTCATAACCACCGATAATCAGCACCACTGGCGACCTCAAAGAGCCAAGATCCGGCTTAATCGTTGCTCACAACTTCGTTTTTTTTTCTTTTCCGTTCACAGCTAACAGATCCCCATCACCTGCTTCTGTTTTGTAGCAACCGGTTCAACCGTCGGTTCACGGTTCGACCGGCAAACCGCTTGGACCGACCGGTTTTTTGTAAAACGGCTATAAGATACACAACCGAACCGCCGAAGGCACCGGTTCCCGGTCGAACCGGTCCGACCGCCCGGTCTGGTCCGGTCTCAAAAACATTGTTTCTCTCCCTAAAAATTAGGTTTTTATAATTTAAATAAATAACTAGAAATCTATTCAAGATTCATTCCACAATTCAAAATTAGTGTCTCAATGTAAGGCAAAAAGTCTACGTAGACTTATAATCCCCAATTGGGTTCATTTAGTAAGAATGAATTACACGAATGGCCCCTGTGGTTTACCTAGATTTTATTTATGGCACTCAGAAATGGGAAACTACAAGTTTGGTCCAATAGTTTGCACGATTGTAACACCCATGACCCCTGGGTTGGATGTCCATTAAATTTATCCGTTAAGTGAGTGTAAAATGACCAAAATACTCTTTACATTAAAAAAAAAAAAGATTGTAAATCTTAAAACCCATCCCAAACAACCCCTTTCTTTATCCCCAAACTCCCACCTTCCTCCACCACCACACTTCATCCCCAACCTCCGTTGTCTACTGTTGTCACCCTCACGCATTTGAACACCTCGGGAGCACGCACTTGACCAGGCAATGATTCCTTAAAACTTGCATCTAAAAACGTTCAAAATTAAAAACATTAACGTATGGAGACTATCCCAGAAGATAGAATAAAAATTAAAGATCCTAAATTAGAATATGATACCTTGTTTGTGATGACTAGAACTAGTGTCGAAGCTTCGAGGTGGTGTTGTGTTGGAGGTGGAAGTGTGTGAGGTGGTTGTATGCGAAGTGAGGTGGGATTTCTTGGGGCCGGAAGTTGAGGCGGAGGAGACGGATGCGGCGCCGGTGGGTGTCATGAACGTTCACGGCAGTGAGCGACGGGTACCCATGTGCTCTTCACGTGGGTAGCGCAATCAAAGCCTCTACTTTTGTAGCAAGTCCTGCAATGTCGATGGCTGCAGTCTTTCTTCACCTGGTTGCCGCAGTCTTGACAAGTCATGGTGGATCCCGACGTGGAGGTCGACCCACCACCGTCGACGCTGCTTTGGAGAAACCCATGATCGAAAATCATGGGTTTGCTTAGATAATTATGTGGTTGTTGCTTGGGTTGGGGATGAAGTGTGGTGGTGGAGAAATGTGGAAGTTTGGTGATGAAGAAAGGGGTGTTTGGGATGGGTTTTATGATTTATAATCTTTGTTTTTTTAATGTAAGGGGTATTTTTGTCATTTTACACTCACTTAACGGATAAACTTAACGGACATCCAACCTAGGGGCCATGGGTGTTACAATCGTGCAAACTATTGGTCCATACTTGTAGTTTCCCATTCCTAGGGGCTATAAGTGAAATCTGGATAAATCACAGGAATCATTAGTGTAATTAATTTTTTAAATAATAAAATACTTTATTTCTTGATACTTCAGTGAGATTGGATTGATGGAGGGTATATATATATCCCCCATTTCAATCGCAAATAAACAATTAGCCATCTCTACACGAGAAAATCCACTTACCAACATCATGTTTCTTATTTAACCGGTTTACTTATTCGGTTTTAACCGGTAATTTGAGATGTTTGCTGGTGGACGAAAACGAAATAATGAAACAGGGAACCATGGGTTTTGAGTCGTTTGGTCTAAATTTGGTAGGCCCCTCAGCTATTTTGAGTTACGGCGGAGCGGTCAATGTGAAGGTGATGGCGAAGTAGGATGGTGGTTCGGTCATTAGAAAGTGAAGGAATCAATTGAAGTTTATGAACGCAACTGAACATGATTGTGAATTCAATAGATTACATACATGAAGCTTCTATTTGTTATTTTTTACTGCAGTGGTTAAGATGGTGTTTATCATGATGATCTTCATTTTTCGTATGAGCCACATATACGTAACTCGTAAGAGCTATGTATATGTAACTCAGTTCTTCTTCCCTTTTTTGTTTCTATTTACCCATATTTACATGTATGTAAACTTTGAGTTTTTCTCTCTCTTTTGATTCATATATGTAACGCGTATTAGCTATGTATACATAACTCGTAACATCCACATCATCTCCACACGTAACCTGTTTACATGTACGTAAACACATATTATACTTGTTTACATATATGTAACTCGTACTAGTTATTTCTACAAAAATTTTCATTCTGGTGGGTTATTTTTTGATCATTACATCATAATTATACGTAAAATGTGTTTTTTATGGATTTGTTTGATCATAATTAATAAGGGAGGAGAGATGAGGGATAATATTGAATTTAGGAAATTAAGTTAATTAAAGATGACAGTTTCTAAATTAATATCTTTTTTCTTTTCCCATATTACCCTTAAAAGCCTTATAAAATGCTTAAATTATTAATTTAATTACAATCATGACAATAATCAATCTTAACCATAGTTCAACTAAATCAAGGGCTATAAAATGGTTTTTTTGGTTTTCGCCTAAAAGAGAGTTTTCTCTGGAACCCTCCCCTATATATACATATATACACACACACACACACATATATATATATAATGTCTTTTATATCAATTTCTACGGCAAATAAATTATAGAGAAAGAATGACGGATACGAGAATAGAGGGTGAGGATGATGGAGTGCAAGAGGAGTGTGAGGGAGTATAAAGTGCTATGAGGAGGAAGGATGGGGAAGGCTATAGTGGTATGATTGCATATAATGAAGATGGTGGTTGATAACAATGACAATACACATATCTAGAGACAAACAAATATGACGGTTAAGGACGGGGGTATTTTATAATCTACTTTGAACCTTCAGCGTGACCACTTTTTCTTAGCATTACACATTTCTTTTGTTTATTACAATTTAATGCACTAGAGTAAATGCATCTTCTACGTGACTGGCTTTTCGTTGTCTCGTGTATCAATCTTCTGATGGTGTAGAGTGTCGGTAATAACAAAGTAACTTTGTTTGTAAATATATGAACTTATTGAAGATCTTTCAATTCAAAGCTATGCTTATTAAAAGGGACTCAAATAATTTGGTCTTGATGCTTGCTAGAAGGCTGTTAGAGAACGTACTTATACGACATCATACATGAAAGATAACACTGGAGAGCCTGAAGTAACATAAGATGATACTTAGATCACCATGCCAATTGTTGCTTGTTAAATCCCCCACCGTATATTACGTTCATAGCGTCTATAAGTTGTTTATTATTTTAGCAACCACATTTAACAAAATAATATGACATTGGTAGCACAACAGATGATTGAATGCATTACATGTTCTACTGAAAGAAAGAGGTGTTAGAGGCAAACGATATGAAGTAAGCACTTTACGAAACCTTTATAATATTTTATTTTAACGAGGTAAGTTCCTACTAAAGTAATTATTTTAGGTCTTCTCCCATAACACCTCTGTCTATAGGAAAAAAAATGTACCACAAACAAACATTGATAGTGTTATATTACACTATTAAAAGTGTTAATAACGTTCAAAAGAACTTAAAACGCTATGAACATATCAAAATACGACAGTGTATGAATACTAACTAAATGTCGAACATAAAAGTTATTAGAATATACATGTGGTGGTTGGACTAGTGTGTTTAGAAAGTGCAACATAAGACAATGTAGTGATCACCTCTCCCGCACCATTTTTGCTCATTCCATGAAGTTGTTAAAGGACATTAAGTGGGTAAATTTACCCAACAAAGAAGTGCATTTTTAAATCCATTAAAAGGGCATGAACACCCGACTCTTTGTAATAAGCACAAAATTGGATGGAGGCCCACCATTTACCATCACGTGTCATAAATATATGCAGCTATGACGCAACACGGCCGTGATCCCACTTTTTGATAAGTTTATAGTGTTTAGGCACTCAATTTGAACAAATTTGGATGACTTAGACTCGTGGAACCATGGAAGGTTATCCACGAGCATGATGGATTGGGGCATTAAATTGATCATGCACACTACGTTTTCCTCATGTGTCGTCCTATCTTCTTTTGATAGGCTAACAACGTCACATGGACATATCGCGAAACATCACCTTTGATAATCGTTAATGATATGAATAAAAACATCCTCATAACGAAGATATATCTCTTTCTCTCTGTATCATATGTTTAAATGTGTTATGAAATTGGTTTTCAGATATCATGTATTAAATAATAAGTAGATGTGAAAACACAAGACATTCACAACGCTTATTCACATATGACTTGAACCTTATCAGGAAAACATACATTTATTAAAGATATGCTACAAAAGGTGATACACAATAGGTGGTTCATGCACAATAAAAATTTAATCAGAAGTTTCATATGACACGCGAATAAAAGGTAATACGTGACCACATTGTCGCGTAACAATCGACTATAAAGATGATTTCTTTATAACATAGACTATATGTTTCGTGATCTATTTTTTGATTGAAAATCTTTCAATTTATGGTGGAAATGAGGAAAACAAAAATATACGAGGGACTGATACATCAATTTTCAAAGTCTAAACAACCAAGCCGGATGGACATTGCATAATTACAAACACCGTCCCAAAGAATATCTAATGCTCAGAAAAGCCCCTCAGCCTTATATGGGGCGGCCGCCAGTATATTACCGATTCTCGTTTATATTCCGCAAACCCTAGTCTCCCTCTCTATCAAAATCATCATTCAAATTCGAATCAAAGGCAAGTTTAAATTTCTGTTTCTGTGTCGATTCATTTCGTAATTATTCGATTATCGTTACTTACACTCAGATTGATTCAATTTTTGAAGATCAGTTGATAGTAATGACCGGTGGGACAGATGTTACGGTGAGTAGTTTATCATGTGTTAAATGCGGGAAGCCTGCTCACCTTCAGTACGTGTTTATGATTTGCATACGATTATCATATTTATTGTAATAAATTACTTGAATTCGTTCGATATATTCATGTTGACCAGATTACTTTTCAACTTCAAAATTTATGTAGATGTTGATAAATTATAGGTCTTAATGAGAGGTGTCCTGAATTTCAGGTGCCCTAAGTGTGTTGAATTGAAGCTTCCTCGTGAAGGTGCTTCTTTCTGGTTCGTTGCTGTTCTGCCCTATTTTATTTTATTTATTAAATGTTTAGCTTACTGTGAGGACCTCAATTCATTATAGTTATCATCAACTGTTAATGTAATTGTTACTGTTAACAGTACTCAGGACTGTTTTAAGGCATCTTGGAGTTCTCATAAGTCGGTTCATTTGAAGGCAAATTTGTCATCAATTGGATCAAATGCTCCATGGGAAAATAATGTAGCCTCACAGAGTGATGGTTGGTTGTATTGTTTGAGGAAAGGACAGTCGCGGACGATGCAGATTCCTCATTTTGACTGGACAGGGTATTGTTTTGGATTAAGCTTTTTATTGTTTTTTAGAAAGAATGTTGTTTTTAATATGTTATGGGTTGTAGAAAATCTGATGATAGGGTTATGTAGGGTGAACTTATCGTCATTTGATTGTTTTGAGTTGGAATTAGGTCACCTGCCATGTATTGCAGGCTAATTGATGAGATTTAGTTTCATGTTAGAACTGCACATATAATGGGACGGATAACATTTTTGAGACATGTACGTGTTCAACTTGATGACCAATCAGAATGCGAAACATTCTTTATAAATGAATAGTTATTTGTTTACCTTCAAACTCTGTATACTTGTAAACATTCTCTAAATTGAATAATTATTTGGTTACATTTGAATTGTGTATACTTAAAACGTTCATATGTAATGAATAATTTTTGTTTTAAGTTTAAACTATATATACTCGAATCGTTTAGAGATACCTATATTACTAGATGACTAACTAGGTCTCTGGCATCATTCTTTAGAATTGGGTTAGCATTTTCAGTATTTCGTAATATAAGGACAAACTAGAAGTCAGTTATGATTCTTTGTATATTTTTATATGTGAAGTAGATTTTAAAGGAGTTGGTTTATGAAATTACGATCTTATAGTTTTCTTATTGTTGTCTCGCTGCTTGATTTATGTTTGTTTTACTGTCTCCTTCAGTCCATCTGAATTATCTTCTTTTTCCGTTTCTAAGTTTTACTAATTCTGTGTGCAGACCTTTAAGGCCATATCCCATATCAAAAAAACGTTTAGTACCTGCAGGCATTGAGCTACCCGACTGGGCAGTTGATGTGAGTCATCAAGATTATGATTGAATCTTTCTTTTTAGCTCATTTAAACATTGGTGATATTAACCATGGAACTTTGCAGGGAATTCCAAAAAGTGAGCCCGCTAGTGATCTGCAACATGTTGTTGAGGTAGTGTTAATATTATTGCTGGAAATTGGTTTCTCTTTAATCATAGTTGTGATCTAATGCACTTTTCCAACTCCTTATTTCTGAAGATAAAATCTGCCGAGAAAATTGAGAGGATGAGAGAAACTAACCGAGTAAGTTTTTTTTGCCATTTCATTTATTTCTTTTGAAATCTGTGTAGAAATACAATACTTTATATACTATTAGTAATAAATCATATTTCCACAGATAGCAAGGGAAGTTTTGGATGCAGCTGCGCGTGTTGTGCGCCCTGGTGTGACAACTGATGAAATTGATGCTGTGGTCCATGAAGCAACCATTGCTGCTGGTATGTCAAAGTTTTCTAATTTCTTTTCTATCTATTGATTTAAAGGAAGTATTCTTTTTGTTGATTCTTCTGCAATTAATAACACAATTTTTTTTTGTATTTACAAGACATATTGTACTGTTAGTGTAATGATTATTGTTTTCTCAGAAATGAAATACTTATTAACTTCAAATATGAAAGAGTCTGTTTGACATTCCAAATTAAACTGTATTTAAGTTTTTTGATGATTACTCAATGCAGGAGCATATCCATCTCCATTGAATTATCATTTCTTCCCAAAGTCTTGTTGCACGTAAGTACTGCTGTGTACATCATACTCGATCTCCTGTAGCCATCTTCTTTTTCATTAACATGCGTATTATGTATCCAGGTCTGTTAATGAAATAATCTGCCATGGGATTCCAGATGCAAGGTTTCTACCATATGCATCCTAAATGTGCTATAATTTTTGTCATGTTATTAATTCAGGTTACCATGTTATAAATCTTTGATTATTTTCTTTACTCTTGTCTTCTTGATTTTCATCTATATCAAGATTCAAGAGTTTGTATTCTTTGGTACTGGTGTTACTTCTGTTTAATATGTTAATCCTTGTTAATTTTCCTTGTAATTATTGCTTGCAGGAAATTAGAAGATGGGGATATCGTCAACGTTGATGTATCTGTTTATTATAAAGGGGTCCATGGTGAGGTCCCTTACTCAGCTCTTACATTTAGAAAATATGGTTCTTGGTTAGGTCTTGAACAAACCTGTAAAAACAAAACTGCCCCGTATTCTAAATAAATTTTTAAGAGACAATATTGAAAAGCATGAGTATGTATGTTCTTACATCCTCTTATATGAGGACACACTTGCTGGATATTTTTAGAACTTTTCAAACCTTTTCTCTTTCTTTAAATTTTGACCTAAGTGGTTAAGAATGGTCAACGTGTTTTGATAACAACTGCTTGTTGCCTTTGCAGGCGATCTAAACGAAACTTATTTTGTTGGTGATGTGGATGAGGCATCCCAACAACTGGTCAGATGTACTTATGAGTGTTTGGAAAAAGCAATAGCTATTGGTATGTATTTCCACCTCTTGTATATTATATATAAAAAAACTAACATAGTTCAAGTGAAACATTTTGATGTAATTTGGATAAAATGTACATCACTATTCTCTAATCGGTCTGTTCACATAATTGTGAATTTAGCATTGCCAAAGATTTGATGCACCCTCTTGTTATACGTACTTCTTTGAATAGGCTTTAGGAACACCACTTTCACTACTTATGTCTGATTTTTTTTATAATTTTTTTGTTCTTGTTGTTTTCTTATCAATCCAGTCAAACCTGGAGTACGCTTTCGTGAAATTGGGGAAATCATTAATAGGCATGCTACAATGTCAGGTTTATCAGTGGTAATTTGTACAACTACATAATTCATCTTTCTTCCTCTTTTTTAAATCATTGCATTTCCTGCTACCCTTCTGTTTGCATTGCTTCTGATATATATTTTTCTAAACCCAGGTGAAATCCTATTGTGGGCATGGTATCGGAGAGCTCTTCCATTGTGCACCAAACATACCCCATTACGCGAGTATCCTAAAGGACTGTCCTAGCATGAAATAAACTCATAAATGTGTGGCTAACATCATTTACAACATGATAAAAGTCCAATTGTGGAGGTTCCAATATGTGCGGGTCGGGTTATTGAGCACTGCATTTTGGTCAAAAACGGGTGATTTTTTGTAATTTTAGTAATAATCTAATTTGTTAGGGAAAAAAACGATTTGGAAGGTTTTATGCATCACTTTGGGCAACTTTTGAGTCATGGTGACCTTAACTGTTTTTTGTCAGAAAAAAGTTGACTCGTTCGACCCATTTGACCTGTTTTTTACCCTTGACCCTATAGAGATAAAACATAATCTGAATCGACCCTATAATTTGCCACCTCTAGCCAATTATTACCATGGTGACCTTAACTTGAAGCAGGAAATAAAGCAGTTGGTGTGATGAAAGCAGGACAGACTTTCACTATTGAACCTATGATAAACACAGGTAATTGGAGCAATATATTAAATAATGATATTCCCGCCAATCTATCTATTTGTCTTTGCTAACATGTAGTTCAACACTTTCAAATAGGTGTGTGGCGTGATAGGATGTGGCCTGATGGTTGGACTGCAGTTACCGCAGATGGCAAGCGCAGTGCTCAGTTTGAACATACTCTTTTGGTATGCTTTTTACAAAGTTTATCCTCCATTGTTTTTATAAAATTCCATTTAAACGAACGATATGTATTTTACACATTGCATTATATATATTGTGACAATTCTTTTGAAGTTTATAGCCGATTAAGATTTGTAAATTTTCTGATATTCATGGTATCGTGCAGGTAACCGAGACTGGAGTGGAAGTTCTTACAGGAAGACTGCCCACCTCCCCCAAGGTTTTCCCGTGGTTAAATTAGTAGCGAATATGTTCTGTATTTTTAAAAAGGTTGAATTGAGAAGATGAAAACAGTAGTTATGAGATGTATTATTTTCGGGTATGAAGATAAAAAATTGGGAGAGTTTAATATCTTTGTGATATGGATTTAATAATGATAGAGGTGTTTCAAATTCATCTCTATTTACACTTGTTTGCTCAAGAAGAAGATTGGTTTGACTTTATTTTGGTTACTTAATGCTATCTTAATTTGGGTTTCTAAATTATATGCTTGTCATTGTGTACTCATAATTCAACGCATTAGATATACTTTTAACTGTTTGAGGGTTCGCCCATTTATTTTTAAAAACTTTTCAAGGGATGCTTTGTGTTAAAACTTATTTAAACTTGTTGGAATATATTTTTTTTGCCAAAACTTAGAAGTTATACATAAATGAATGTCGGGTTTTGTAGTTTAAGCGTAATTGTTTTTATAGACGTTTGTGATTTTTGGTGCAAGTTTTTAATTTTTTAGTAATTTACAAAAATAAATAGAAGTAGAAATTTTCTGGTTAAATGGGTTGTGTATGTGTTAACTCGCAAACGCTTGAGACGTGTTGGAAGAATGGGAGGGTTCGTATGTTTTACACGCTTTTCAGGTTTACATCATGTTTGACTTTGTGTTGAGGTTTCTGGTTCATGTGGGGTTGGATACCATTGTACAAGGAGATGCTGAAAAACATTTTTAGGTAGTGACCCCAAGCCCCAAAGGGTAAAGGGTCAACTGTCAAGGGACCATACCTTTAGGACATGATATTCAGGTGGGTCTATGGTGTGGACCGTCCCTAACCAGGCTTTTCACTCAAAGATAAGGACCGATTGCAACTTTTGAGCTTAACTGGCCAAAAAGGACCAAACTTTTTCGAACCAGGCCTAGGACGTTTTGTGTGTGTCTAGACCTAAGGTAGTTCGTTATTATTGACATGATAATTCCCTTTCATATAGGAAATTGTGTTTGAGTTGGTCCATGTGAAGGCTATATACATGGCCTACACTAATTAAATAACAAGTGATTTATTCTAGATCTTATATTGTTTCAAGTCTGCAGCAACCTATGGTATGACAGCTTCATCACATGATCAAACAAGCCAGTGGGGGACCCACGTACACGAGCGAATAAAACTATATGGTATTCGATGCTTTCTTTATATATGTTACTAGGTTAGAATCCCGTGTATTACACGGGTTGTATATTGAAAACGATATAACTTATAAATTTGTAAATACATCCTAACTTGTCAGACTATTATGATCATCTTGAAATATATCAAGTGGAAATGTGTGTATATAACAAATTAGTATTTTTCTTTGATTAGTTATATTTTGATTTTATATTATATATTCTTATTTAATATAGAGTAAATTACACTTTTCGTCCTTTAAGTATATACCAAATTTCAGATATCGTCCTTAAACTAAAGAAATAACAGAATTTATCCTTTATGTTCAAATTTATTTGCATGTTTCGTCCTTTATACTAACTGCCGTTAGATTTTCTGTTAAGTTTTTGAAAAATGACTAAAACTACCCGCAAAAAACAAGTAAAAATGTATGAACATGTGGGACCACTCACCTCTTCCCTTTCCCTCTTCCTCACCTTGAAATCGAAACCAAAATCAAACCTTATATTTATTAGAATCAAAATCAAATCAAAACCCAAATCAAAATCAAACATAAATTGGGAAAAAAACTAACCCAAATCAGTGTTTTTGAAAAGCCCTGGATTTAAATTTTCAAATGGAAAGATAAAATTGAATTGGGATCCCAATATTCTGATCGGATTGATCCCGAGACCCAACTTGATCTGAAAAAAAACCTTTCCCCAATCTCGCGCTCTCCCATTCTCTGCTCCGGTACATCACCGGAAGACTAATAGGTTATGAGTTGCAACGACAAAAAATGAGATACGGTGAAGGTTTCCGTGTGTGTGTGGAGGGTGAGCGTTGGTGGCGTATGGCAAACTTTGATGGTCCAAACAGCCATCCTACCCCCCATCTCAAACGGTGAAGCTTTGGTGGCGTATGGGCCGTATGGCAAGCTTCAATGGTCCAAACAGCTATCTTAAGGCCATCTCAAACAACCATCAAACCGCCATCTGAAATCCCTGTGAAATCACCTATGAGACTTAAACCGGAAGCGGTGAAAGAGGCTGGTGATGGTGTGGTCATTGAGCAGAGATGAATTTAGAAGACTGAGATACGTTGGAGGTGATCAGAATTTAGGGAAAAGAAAGGGATATCTTTTAAGTAAATTACTCAATAGCCCCTCAATTATTAAATAAGGTAAAAGAGTAAATTGGTCATTTAATACATCACTTAACAGAAAATTTAACGGCGGTTAGTGTAAGGACGAAACATGCAAACAAATTAAAACATAAAGGATGAATTCTGTTATTTCCTTAGTTTAAGGACGATATTTGAAATTTAGTATATACTTAAAGGACGAAAAATGTAATTTACTCTTTAATATAATTAGTATTTTTCTTTAATAATATATTTATAATATCATTATTATTTAATAAGATACAGACGTATTTATTAGAAAAAAGAGACGGGAAAACCAATGTAAGAAGACACGAGTAAGTGACAAGTGTCTATATTAAACCTTTATTTATTAGAATAGATTTTCACATCCGACACTCGAGCGACACCAGTGAGCATCTTCAAACAGTGACAAGTAAAAAAATCATGGACCATCTTCCATAGAGATTAACTGAATTAGAAGCAACAAATGTGGAGAAGGCGATAAGACAAGTACCTGCAATTCTAGTTCCATATCCGATTGTAAAATCGTATCTAATATCTGGTGCCATACCCCTCGGGTACCAGCTTACTCATGACGAATCAGGTATCGAGTATACCCACGGGTATTGGGTATACTTGTTAGTTGTTAAAAATTACCCGTTGTGATTCCAAAGTACATTTCTTACTATTTTTAAGTTTTATATAATTTTATTACCTAAGGAATTAGAAATATAAAAACTAAAAAGTTAGTGGATTAGTAGATTACACTATCACCTAAGGACAAAGAAAATTAAAAATAAAGAGAAAATGTTTGTCGGTATAGTTCAGGTAAACACGTATGTGTTTTGGGTAATCGGACGGGTATCACCTAATTACATGCCCGCAATACCCACAAAATTTTTTAAAACTAATTAATTCCGTACCAGAATATACTCGTCCAATTACTCGTCCCAAATGTTTCGGATTTGCCCGTCCAGTTCAGATTCGTTTGTGATCCGAATTTTTTAGATTTATAAGACATAAGAGACTGAATTTGGTTTGTAGGTGAATATTTGAAAGGATTTTAGTTTCTAGGTAATCTACTGGTTGGACAAGTATTGCTTCTTACATGAGCGGATTCTACTCACATGAATTTCTTGAATCCGCTTATCCAACCAATAGATTGGTTGAATCTACTTGTCAACCCACATATTACCTAGAATCAAATCCGAAATATTGTATTGTGATTGATTGTATTAATTAGGGTTACAAGGGTGTCTCTTTATATAGAAAGACATATTATACTTGACTACCCTAGTTTATCACTAATATCATAACTGGTCTAATATTCCCTCGCAAGATAAGCGCGAGAGCGATTGTAACTTGAAATGTGAAGATAGATATAGAGGAGATCCAGCAGCCTGTGGTGATAGTGGTTGTTGGTGGACTAAACCCTAATGAATGCAGGTTGTTTATGCAATTCTGCCCGTAGACCGACGACTGTTTTGAGCGACCTGTTGTGACGGATCTCCGGCAACTTTCGTGCGACCTGTGGTGGCGGATCTACGAAGCAGAAATATGAAGATGCGTTTTATTAACCTCCACATAGAAGCCTTCCATCGATATATATAAAATCAGAAATCACAAAATGAAAACAAGTACACCCATGAGCGAGTTACACTGCTTACGCTTGGCATTAACTGCTATACCTAGTTTATAACAAGTCTTAACATCACTACAAGAATATACTTCAAATCTATTTAGAACCAACATACTTTATGACAAAATTTCAGGATTCTTGATGCCACGAGAGGCGCGGTATCTTGTCGTGAAACGACTAAACATCGCGAGCGAATTGCTAGCCAGTTGCTTCACATTCAACAACCTTGCTTTGATCATAGCCTGTTCCCTCCTACCGATCCCCTCCACCAAGATCCCATCTATGCACGCCATAGCATCGGTTAAGGCCGCACTAACCCAAGTTTGAACGTTGCTTTCATGCCACACAAAGTTTTCATCACCATCTTTTCCTATTTGCTGCAACTCCTTAAAGGATTGTGTAATCTGGTTCACTCCATCATTGATTTGACGAAGACATTCTTCTACTGCTTGATTGTTTCCAGAATTCTCGGTCTCGTTCAGTTTCTTCGCTACCATGCTCAGATAGGTTTTGGTAAACCGGGCTTTGGTTAGACATGAAGCTAGTGAAATTTGAGCTAGAAGTTGAGGGCTTGGTAGTCCGGTTTTGCTTACGTATGGAAAAAGAGTTTGAACGCATAGATCAGGATATAATGCTGATCGACATTGTAGCTCAAGATACATTCTTGCACGCGAACGAGACTCGACTATGGTGGAAAACCCTAAGATTGTGACAAAGATAACTAGCAAAGGGAGAACAAAATGTGCCATGTTTGTGGTTTTTTGTTTTGTGTTATGAAATAAGAAGAAAGAAAAGGGTTATATAGAGGAGTTTGCACGTGCATCTTTCCAAATTCCTTTACGTAGAAATGCTGTTTCATATGGCACATGCATGCAACTTGCAATTATGAAGATATAGGTGCATAATTTGTTGTTTGAATTATAATCCAGAAGTTTTATATTTGCATAAATATACATTTTGAATTTGAGGATCATCATATCACAACCTATGTTATGAATCCTTTTATATAGTTGATAACTAAGGAGATCTTATCTAGGTGGCGGGCACATGAACTTTTATAATATGTGTGGTCAATCAGGTCACTCTTTATATATTAAGCGTAACAAAAGAGAATTAGATATTCTGTATGGTTACTTGAACTCGGTACTGTTCTCCCGAGCTTATCAGATCGACCGGCCAAGAAGTTGAGGGAAAGAGCACGTAACGAAGTTGAAGGAAAGTTGTCTTCAGGAAATGAAACATCATCCTAACATTAAGGTACTTGTAGAACTAATAAGAATAACCTTTACAAGATTTGACTTTTCAACATAGTTAATGATCATTTATATGAGCTGGAGACTCGAGCGATTATTGAAGATGAAAGTAACTTAATTAAGCATAAATTGTTAATCTAGTATTAGGGAGGTACACGTGTTTAAATTAGCGTATGTACTAGAAGTTATTATTATATGGAGCAACATTAATAAATACATTCATTAAATCTTGTTTATTCGGTTGGTGGCATAGTGATAGAGGAAAATTCTCTAGGAACATCAAGATTTAAGAAGATTATGGGTTCAAGTCCCACTCTCACAGGAATAAAGAAATTTGTCTTTAAAAAAAAACTAATCTGGTTTATGTCATTAACTAGGAACGTTGATAACTATTTGATTATTTTTGACAATTGTAACTTTTATTTGATTTGATAATTATATACGAACTTGATAAATTGCTGACATGAATATTTTATTTTGCTAGTCACTATTCACTTCTAAATAAAAGGGAATCACCGACGGCTAGATACTGACAGAATCGGTCCCTCGGTAATTAAACAATATATATAACAATAATTATAAATAAAATAATAAAATAATTAATAAATAATAAACGATCGACTCAAGCTTTATAAACTACTCAAAAGTCGATTTCGAGCATTATCAAAAACGTGCTGAGCTTGTTTATTAAAATAACAAGCTAGCCGAGCTCCGGTTGACTCGTTTACGTCCTGATTCGATGGTAAAGCAGTGGCATATCCACTTACATTGCAAATCTTAAACACAAAAATCATTGTAGCAAATAGTTGATTTCTAAGATTTAACAGCGTGTGCCATGTATCAGCGTTGGGTTATATTCATCTTTATGAACAACAATTTTTCCATTTCGGTTTGGTATAAGGTTTTTGATATAATAAATATCTATTATGCAAAATCTGTTGGTAAAATTGATCGTTAAATGTTATTCATTAGTTAATGTTACGACCATCATTTTGGTCACTAACAATGTTAACAAACAAGGTTAGATTGGTCCATATATTTAGTGACCATTTATTGTGGTCATTATATCCAACCACTAACTTCATCAAACAATGCCCTTTTTTTTACTAATGACGAAATTTTGAGGTCATACTAGCTTTTTTTTTAAAGGTGACTTTCTTAGACCTCTACTTCCTTTGGGAGCAGCCCGGTTGTTCCTGTGAGTCATACATGTTTTTCCCAATGGGTTGTAACAACAACGGACTCGAACCCGGGACCCACCTTGGAGGAAATCCACAACTGGGAAAACCGGGCCTCAAACTGGAACAATTTGTCTCAAGCGAGACTCGAACCCATGATCTTTTATTTGGAAAGTCATAGAGCTACCACTCCACCAGAAGGCTTTGTGGTAGGTCATACTAGCTAATAGCCATGTATGTGAGTTCCTTTCCGTGTTTTGTATCTGCAAAGTACTAACGGATATAAATCCTTGCTAATTACGAAGTTACCAACGGAACTTAAGGTCTTTAACCAACAAAACTACCAACCAAACCCAAGATTATTGTAGGAAGCCATCTGCAAAGTTAATATAAAAACACTTTTATAAATTCACATACAATACAAAAGGAAATAAAACACTAAATTACAGTGCTATTACAATTGAAAAATTAAAAATTACAAGAATGTAAGATGAAACAGAAAGTAAAAGGCTGATGATTCGTATTCAGTACGAGTTCCTTAAAACAAATTTCGAGTCTCTCAATAGATCTCGTTTGTTTTCCAGGGTACAACAACCGATCGAAGCAGTATGTACTGTCTGGGAGTACCTAGCACCCAAAAGAATACCTTGAGTCTTAGATAAAGAGAGAAAGTCGATGGAATTGCTAGCTGTATGTTCTTAGACTTCATATGAATTCTGGTGTGTTAGAACTACGAAACACCTTAGTATTTATAAGGAAAACACGATAATAACTTAATCAGAAAAAAATTTGTTTTGAACGTCTTCAATACATTTTATTTTGTTTAATTCCCAAGATCGTAACAGCTGTTTGACTCAGTTTCAGTTTTCTGTATAAATAGAAAGTGTGAACCACAATTGGTTATCCAGACCTAGAAGTTGGACATCCGGAGTTGGCTCAGGTCGTCCGGACTAGAAGTTAGCCGTCCAGAGTGTTTGGTCATCCGGACCTAGACTTGGCCATTCGGAGTCTTTGCTCATCCGGACCTGGAGTTGTCCATCCGGACCTAGAGTTGACCATCCGGAGTGTTTGGTCATCCGGACCTGACTCAAGTTTGAACCAAGCCAAACCTATTGGCTAGCAAGCCGATGATGTCATCCGGACCAAGCCACCAAGCGTACTTGACCTAGCACCAACCTTCAAAAGTCCTAAGACGACTCTCAAGTGGCTCATCAGGAGTGTTTGGGCATCAGGACCTGGCTCAAGTCCGGACCAAGCCAAACCCATCGGCTAGCAAGTCGTCGATGTCATCCGGACCAAGCCACCAGGCGTGCATGATCTCGCACCAACCTTTCAAAATACTAAGACGCCTCGTAGCGATACGAGCGTGCGAAGTGCGCCATCAAAACTCCACATTACGCCCAACGCCACCACCACACACGTGAAAGTTAGGGTGCGAAACTAGTGTCCACTTGTGTTTGCCTTAAAGGAAACAATGTCCTTAGGAGACTCCCACTAATATATCACTCAAAGTTTGGTCCTCCACCTATGTGAGACAAGTTCCTCGCCTTTTCTTCCAATTTTTGTAGCTTTACACAGCTTCAAACACACAACTTTGAACATCGATATCTCATTCATCTTAGCTCCGTTTTGGATCAAACCAAACCACGTCCAAGAAAATCAAAAGCAGCGAACAAAGAAACTAGGGGTACGATTTGATCATTAAGACAAGGACGATCATAAGAAAATCAGAATCAAGGTTGAAGCCGGTGTTCGATCAAAAGCAGCGAACAAAGAAAACAGGGGTGCGATTTTTTAGTTTTGAACACCAGAAGCAGAAATCAAAATCGAAGAATTTGAAGGTTACTTGCAATCCATGATCAATTGAAGGCACGTTAACTACAAATCTACGATCAAGAACAACTAGTAAGTCGAATTGTTTGTCCTTCCAAATAAGGGGTGCGACTTTTGATCAGAACATCAATTGAGAGGAGAAATCAATATACAAAGCGGGGATCGATGAAGGAAAATTGATCGATTGATTTTTGAATCCATCAGAAGTGTCAACCAAAAGAGAAAGGATCAAACAAGTTAGTACTTTGTAGTTTTCGTTCAAGGCATTGTTGCAAGGATCATTTGGAACTGGGATCATCAATTCCCTGAACAATCAGATCAGTACCCTGTTTACTGCATAAAAAATTTCAGATTATGAATATCAATTCGGATCCCAAAATTGATTAAAGGAGAAAGTAAGAAAAAAAACAAAATTTTGGTTTTATAGTTTCGACAAAAGGAACAAATAGCATATACTTTAGAATTAAAAATTAAAAATACAAAATAAATACAATTACATAAAAGTTGTAGATAATGTTGGAGATTATCCGATGCCTTCTCTAAACCGTAACCTGGCCATTGACCACTCTATTGATCCACTTGGTCTTGGTGCATTTAACTTTTTCCACGAGCCCAGATATACCAATGGCCCAAAGCCAAAGTCAGAAGGCCCGATGACAGTTACTCGTAACTATACCCGTGGATGCTCCTGCATCATAAATGACGTAGGCAGGAAGCGCACTCAAATGGATCAAAAGTCAGATGATTTTATTCATATTAATCGAACCGAATGATTCGTTTGGCAAACTTAAAGCTTTGTAATTGTTTATCAAATTCTTATAAAACTAAACAAAATAAAAAAATTCATGTAAATTTAAATAAGAAAAAAGAACCAAAATTCAAAAGAAAATAATTTGCTAATAAGTGCCTTGGCTACGAGAAAAGGAAACCAGAATTGAATGCAATCGAGATCTTCATCATAAGGAAAGAAATCACGAGTTAGCATTGGTGCTGATATCTTGCTCCTTAATCCACGACTTTATTTTTGACGTGATGCTCCTGCATCATACTCCTCGTCTTAAAAAAAACTCGTCCTCAAGTTTTGCCTTTAGACGAAAGCCACTTGGGTCGTATGAAACATCGATTCGTGTTTTGTTGACACTAAATTTGACTTGCTCAAATAGTCCACCTAGATCAAAGGAAACGTCTATGCGTTCTTGGTTCAGTTCAAGTTGTTTACCTGCACGGTTTGTCTTGCCGTGTTCTGGCCTCGTATCACCTGGGTCGACAGGATCTGGGTCATCTGGTTCCTAGTCTATTGTGTTACTGGACCCCTGACCTCAGTGGCGGATCTAGAATAAAAGTTCAGGGGTAACAAATTTTTTTTACTGTACTTTCATGTAAATGAAACAAATTTTTTTTTTGACGGGACTTTCATGTAAACAGAACTTTTTTTACCGTACTATCATGCAAATGAAACAAAATTTTTTTTACTGTACTTTCATGTAAACAATTTTTTTTTACAGTAACATGCGACTGACGAGGCAGAGGACTGGGGTTTGGCGGAGGCGGCGCCGAGCGGTGGTCTCAGCTCAGGTTGAGTGGTCGGTCTCTGGCTCTCACAGTTCCCACTCTCTGTCTTTCTTCTTGGCCGACCGCTTGGGTAAGTTGGGTTTGATAATTGAGACTTTAAGGTATTGGGTTTTAATAAAACATTTGGGTTGGCTAAAGCCCAAATGTTTTATTAAAACCCATTAACTCAAAATCTTTAATAAAATGTGGGGACTTTTTATAATGTATTAGGTTTTTTATAAAATTTTGGACTTTTTATGAAGTGTTGAGTGTTTAAAAAAATTTGAGGGGTAACGTAAGGGGTAACCGGATACATAAAACCGTAAAAAAAAAAATTGCATTGCGCGTAAAAGTTGAGGGGTAGCGGACGCTACCCCTACCCTAAGGGTAGGTCCGCCCCTGCCTGACCTCCTTCTCCTCGTCTTTGAAAAAGACTCATCCTCGAGTCTTGAGAACTTGGGAAACAAGTATAACATTAGGATGAAAAAAATTGTTTTCGACCCACTCTAAATTTGATGGAGATTCCGAGAAACTACATTCGTTAACATCTTGCACAAGTGAGGAGAATTATCGAATCCTTTATTTAATTTCATTATTCTTATTAAGTCAAAAACAATCCTGTTATCCATTGTCATCGTGTATACTGTTCCAAAGCCGCCAACAACAATTATGTGCTTCTCACTGAAGTTTTCTAATTTCTTAATGATATCTTTTGCAACCTTTTGAATTTCTGACATTAATGGTTCTCAACATGGATCACCATCTTTTATACAGAGAGTAAATCCCCATTATTGAAATTTCTATTCTTAGCTATATTTTGAAATTGCAAATCCATTAGAGGGACCATACTATGATCGAAAATAGCCAAATCTTCCAAACTTACGGGTGAGATTTTTGGGTCATCCAAAGAAAATATATGATCACCCTTAGCCACAGTATATGGCCATCGTATCCACCGTGGCACCACCTTCGGCAACCGCAACATCTTTGAAAAGCTCATCAAAGATAACACGGACGTTTTCACATATTCGTTCATCTCTGTTACCGATAATTTTCCATTCAGCCTCATTATTTCCGTCAATCCACAATTATCGGAATTGGACAAAAAATCAAATACCTGCAACGGTTCATCTCCTTGAATCACAACCCCGTTCAAGGCTTTTGTAACCCACAGATAGTCTTCTTTGTTCACGTCGTCATCTCCATAATCATAGAAACAAGGAAGTGAAGGATAGATAAAACCACCATGTTCACGTTGTCATCTACAAAATCATAGAAATAAGGAAGTGAAGAATAGATAAAACCACCACGGGTAGGATGCTCCTCATCCCTTTAACTCGTTCCCAACGTGTTCTTCCGGTTTCGTTTCCTTCTATGACGATGCTTCAAGATCTTGGACCCGTTGCTTGAGTCGCAGATCTCGTTGTGTAACTCAAGGTCTTAGAATCGCCGCCACAGTCATCCGATCTCAAAATCCCATGGTTCGGTGTTGGTATTTGAACACTATTCTCACACAAATAACAAACACAAATGGACTCAAATGCTTGAACTGTTATTGAGTAATTGAAGTGCGTACATAAAGCAAAGGCTAAACATTACTTAAATAGTAAAGTAGAATACGGAAAAGAAGCAAATGACTCGGACTAGCTAACAACCTAAGCCTACTGGCTTTATTCAAACTTCAACAAACTTGTACGAAGGAATAGGAACACATGCAGCAGGCATGGTTCAGCTTTTGAGCACGTGCAGTCAAGAGACTTGAATCACATTTCAACACCCGCCCTTGATTCAAGCTCCATAACTCCCAGCTGGTGACGAAAGTACACGAACTTCTCCCTTGATAACGCCTTAGTCAGAACATCAGCCAACTGGTCATTGGTATCGCAGTGTTTTAACATAACTTCTTCCTGACTCACCATTTCCCGGATGAAGTGGTGTTTAAGCTCAATGTGCTTGGATCTACTGTGCATAACTGGATTCTTACTCAGGTTTATTGTAGACAAATTGTCACAATAAATAATAGTTGCATTTTGTTGTGGTAGACCAAGATCATTCATAACTCTACGAAACCAAATAGCCTGACAAGTTGCTGCAGTAGAGGCTATGTACTCCGCTTCAGCGATTGAGAGAGCAACCGTGTGTTGTTTCTTTGAGCTCCACTGCCAATTGAGAATACATTTGCAGACACACTCTTTCGATCATCCATAGAGCTTGCCCAGTCACTGTCTTTGAACCCAGTCAAGTTCACTTGAGCACCTCTCTCATACCATATACCAAAACTGGTAGTCCCTGCAACATACCTCAGAATGCGTTGAGCAGCCCCAGCATGAATCTTTGAAGGAGATTGCATAAATCTAGACACCAAACTCACATCATAGGCTAAGTCTGGCCTTGAGTGAGTTAAATAAATCAGGCCACCCACCAAACTTCTGAACATAACCTCATTTGCTTTATCTGCCTGGTCATCAGTCATCAATTTTTCACTTACATTCATGGGAGTATCATCATGTTTGCATCCTTGCATCCTAAACTTGGCTATAAGATTGTTGGCATATTTCTCTTGAGAAATGAACATTCCTTGTTTGGTTTGTTTAACTTCTAACCCCAGAAAGTATTTCAGCAAGCCCATACCTGTCATTTCAAATGCCTGCTTCATGCCTTTCTTGAAATCTGAAATAAGTTGAGAAGAAGGACTAGTGAAAATTATGTCATCAATGTACAAGCATACATACATTATGTTATTAGGATCAGAATTCATGACATAGAGAGTGGGTTCATTATCACTTCTTTTGTACCCATTGTTGACAAAGTAATTATCAATTTTGGAGTATCAGGCTCTGGGAGCCTGCTTCAATCCATACAAGGCTTTCTTCAAACGATAGACTTTATCTTCATTCCCTTTCACCACGAATCCTTGAGGTTGTTCCACTTAATTTCTTCTATTAAGTCCCCATTAAGGAAAGCAGACTTAACATCAAGTTGATGTATGCTCCATCCAAGTTGGACTGCAACACTGATTACCACTCGAATAGTTTCAAATCGAACAACTGGAGCAAATGTTTCTTGATAATCGATACCATGCTGCTGTGAGTATCCCTTAGCAACCAGCCTTGCCTTGTGGCGAAGAACTTCTCCAGTAGACCCAATTTTGGTTTTGTAAATCCATTTCAACCTCACTAAGTTCTTCCCTACAGGAAGCTTCACTAGCTCCCATGTTTTGTTTTTTTGAATTGCCTCCAACTCTTAAATCATGGCATGTTGCCATTCTTGTTTCATAACAACTTCATCAAACATAATATGATCTGCAATATTCAAGGCAAATTGACAATTTGTATACTCATCATATACAGGGTCTACCACCCTAGCCCTAGTATACACAACTGGAAGATCTTGCATTCGTAGAGGTGGAGTTGATGAGGAGGCACTTGTTGAAACAGAAGAGGACTGGGCAGTAGATGTATGAGGTGAAGAGACATAGGGTGTAGCTGGAGTAGCATTATCAAAAGGTGAGGTATGTTGATGGGATGGTGTACTTTCTTGACTTTCTTGTGATTCATTAGTGGTTGATGGAGTAGAGTTTGTAGGAACAGGAAAGGGGTCATAGTAGACGGTATGCTGGACATTAGACTGATTCAGTGAATTATCTTCCCATACCCACTTTTGGCCTTCAATAAACACAACATCCCTTCGAATAAGAAACTTCTTAGTAACTGGATTGTAAAGACGATACCCTTTGGTTTGACTTGAGTATCCAATGAATATGCATCTTTCTGACTGGTTATCCAACTTTCTCCTGTTTTGAGAGGGAATCAGACCAAAGGCTATACAACCAAAGATTTTTAAGTGATGGACAGTTTTCGATTGAACCAAGCTTGATAAGGGGTTTGGTCATTAAGAGCTTTGGTGGGAGCTCTATTAATGAGATAAATAGATGTGGCTACAGCTTCTGTCCAAAAATAATATGGGAGGGTTTTTTGTTTTAGCTTGCTTCGTGTGAGCCCCATAATGGTTCTATTTTTTCTCTCTATGACTCCATTATGTTCTGGGGGTATATGGTGGTGTGAGTTCACGTTTGATGCCATGGGATTCACAAAAGTGATCAAATTCTTTTGAGCAAAACTCTCCACCTCTGTCTGTCCTTAATGTCTTGATGGAACATTCCGCCTCCGATTCCACCATGATTTTGAATATCTTGAACTTAGCAAATACATCAGATTTGTTAGAAATGAAACAGACCCAACACATACGTGTGAGGTCATCAACTAAAAACAAATAATAATTACTTGCACCCAAACTTGAGACCTGCATGGGTCCACACACATCTGCATGGATTAATTCAAGCTTCCTTGTAGCTTTCCATGAGTGTGAGGGAAAAGCCATACGAGTTTGTTTTCCCATTACATATCCTTCACATTCATTAGCAGGTGTAATTTTAGCAGCCCAATAACCATACCCTTATCATGCAAGCGTTTAAGACCCTGGAAGTGATAGTGACCATACCTCATGTGTCAAAGTTGAGTGGTCTCATCAGAGGATGAGGGGACAGGTCTGGCGGACTGTGGTGAATCAACCTTGGATGCATCCAATAAAATCATGTTGTTGCTTGCCACCAGAACTGTCATCAATATAGTACATGTGGCCTGGTTCTTTGTGACACATTTATTATCTTCGAACAGCAAGGAATACCCCTTCTTCATTAGTTGTCCCACATTTAGCAGATTATATTCAAGTCTTGGAGCAAAATAAACATCATCAAGTAAACGAAAATTTTCATTAGTGGTTTGAACTTTAACCGTAACTTTACCCTCAACAGGTAACTCCTTGTCTCCAAGGTGGACCACCAATTTAAAGTTCTCATCAAGAGATGTGAAGCTCTCTCTGCTCCCAGTCATATGGTCCGAACAGCCTGAGTCGATGAACCAAAGAGAATTAGGATTACCTTTTTCATTTGTGTGGGCCATAAGAGAGTAGTGGGTTACATGTTCATCAACTGTGTAAGCCATGAACAGATGTTGCTCATCATTAGCATCCTCATGTTATTCATCATCTGCAGCAACATTTGCATGCGCTTCATCGTTATACCAGCAATCTTTTTTAACATGTCCATACTTGTGACAGACATGACATTGTGGGCGGTTCATGGTCCTTCCTCGTCCTCTACCACGAAATAGAGCACGCCCTATGCCCCTAACAGGACCTGAGCTGCTACCTTGTTGAAAGCGATTAACATCTTGATACACCTGAAGTGCCTGTTCTTCAGTTTTGTCGGACTTCTCGGGAGTTCGACTGTTGATCCGTTCTTCTTGGGACTGCAGAGACCCCATCAGCTTAACTGGCGTGAGTTTGGCTAGATCAATGGAGGGAACGATGTAGTCAAACTTGGGAGAAAGGCTACGTAAAACTTTCTCAACTCTGGTTTGATCAGCAATAATCTCACCATAAGCACGCTTTTGACTGACAATAGCCATCACCCGTCCGAAATACTTACCAATTGTTTCTCTTTCTGTCATCACCAGGTTCTCAAACTCTCGTCGCAGTCCTTGTAGCTTGACTGCCTCAACTTGAGTGTCTCCTTGATACTCCATCTTCAGGATGCCCCAAGTTTCTTTAGAAGTACGTGCAGCAGCCACACGAGAGAACAATTGATCGTGTACTGCTTGCTGGATAATAGCCATGGCATAAGCATCCTTCTTCATGACTGCCTTCAATCGAGATTGGTCTTTCTCTGTTTCATCAACTCCAGTTTCAACTAAGTCCCATAGATCGTGTGATTGTAGGATCGTCGTCATTCGTATACCCCGGTACTCATATCCTTCACCTTTGAAGATTGGGATAGGAGCAGAAGCAGTGGGTAAAGTACTGGTAGCTTCAGCCATTTCTCTGATTGGGTTTCTTTCACACTATCGATAGAGCACAACCTGGCTCTGATACCAAAATCTGTTGGTATTTGAACACTATCCTCACACAAATAACAAACACAAATGGACTCAAATGCTTGAACTGTTATTGAGTAATTGAAGTGCGTACATAAAGCAAAGGCTAAACATTACTTAAATAGGAAAGTAGAATACGAAAAAGAAGCAAATGACTCGGACTAGCTAACAACCTAAGCCTACTGGCTTTATTCAAACTTCAACAAACTTATACGAAGGAATAGGAACACATGCAGCAGGCATGGTTCAGCTTTTGAGCACGTGCAGTCAAGAGACTTGAATCACATTTCAACATTCGGCACAGGCTCTTCCACTGCCTCGTTCGACAATTCTGCGGGTAGAGTATCGCTTTTCTCCATGAGCATGTGAATCAGGACAATCTCTGTTGTTACCTAGGTCAGCGATTCTATGGACACGAGAGTAATCGCTATCACGTTGAGCCATTTGTCAAACTAAAGCTTTGATACCAAATGATGCAGGTGGGAAGCGCGCTCAAATGGCTCAAAGTCAAATGATTCAAACCGAATAATTCGGTTGGCAAGCTTAAAGCTTTGCAATTGTTTATCAAATTCTCGAAAACTAAACAAAATAAAAAGAATTCATGCGAATTTAAACAAGAAAAAAGAACCAAAATTCAAAAGAAAATAATTTGCTAATAATTGTGTTGGCCACAAGAAAAGGAAACCAGAATCAAACTTAATCGAGATCATCACAAGGAAAGAAATCATGAGTCGGCATTGGTGAGGATAACTTGCTCCTCAATCCATAACTTTATTTTTGATGGGATGCTCCTGCATCACAAGATAGTAAGAAGCAATAAGCAAGAGAAAGTAAAAGCAAGAATGAAAGAACAAAGCAAGATCAACAAGAAAGCAAGAAAGTTTAGCAAGAAAGCAAGAACGAAGCATGTTAATCCACAAGAAAGCATAAACAAAGAAAGCATGACAGGCAAAGAAGACCAAAAGCAAGAAAGCTTGCTAAGCGGACCGACACCAATTCACGATCAAGGGAACGTGTTACTTTAGTGCCCGAAGTTGACTAAGTCAAACTACACCATATGGGCATTGTTGGTGGAAATACTCTTGAAGGCATATGGTCTTGGGAAACTATTGATGCTAAAGAACCAGTAGATGAAAATAAAATACATACGACAAAAGCATTGATCTTCCAAACATTGTCGGAAGATGTTTTGATGCAAGTTGCGTAATACTCGATTGTGAAGGAAGTATGGGACTCGATTAAAATTCGATATCTAGGAGCAAATCTAGTTTAGAAGGCACGTCTACAAACCTTAAGGAGCGAGTTATAAACTTTAAGAGTGAAATAGAACGGAACCATAGTGACTTTGTAGGAAAGTTGGGCAACATAAGAGCCAAGTTTAAAAGTCTTGGTACTACTCTTGAAGATAAAATAATTGTAAGGAAATTTCTTAACTCGGTTCAAAAGAAGTTTCTACCTATCATGGCATTCATCGAGCAACTTTGCATATGAAAGTTAGCATCTTGAAAAACGACATGGTGATCAAAGCCGTGGTAGGAGTCATGGAATAGGTTTTGGCAGAGGAGGAAGAGGACGTGGAAGAGATACCGGTCGAGGAAACAAACATAAGAATGAGTTAAGGTGCTATGAATGAGGTAATTATGGACAATTTGCATATAAATGCACCAAGTGGAAAGATATGGAGAAATAAAAGGATCAAGAGGCTCATCACGTGTGGGATGAAGAACCAACACTCTAAAGATAGACTTAGTCTTGACGACCTTCAGACTATATTTAGTTTAAGGGGGAGAATGAAAGTTTAAAATAAATTATATAGTATAGGGGTTTAAGTGTCTTTAGTGAAAATTATGTTTTAGTGTTAAAATTGTAATATTATAATTAGGAGGGGGCGGATGTAATTAGGTCTATAGGTTTAGCGCTTGTTTACCAAACGACGTATCACTTGGAAACACAGATTGAAAGCTTGAAGTCATCAGATCGTTAACCAAGAATTCATTTGTGTGTTTTTCATCAATTCTTCTTCATCCAAATTCTATTTTTAGTCTAATTACCAACATCTTGTATCCTGTACTAGTTCTTTTATTTATAATATACGAAGAGTGGCCCAGTAAAAAAAAATATAGTTGGTGTGCTGGTGTCATTAAACCTTTGACTAGGTTGTCTTCTATCAAACCTGCAATGATTTGGATAACAAGACAAGCTCAATTACGTAAACAATTCCAAGAAATTGTGTTATACATGTTCAATGATTTGTGAAAACACGGAGTACCATTATTCACAATTGTGTTTATTTATTAGCGATGACTGGAAGATACAATCATCAAAATCACACAAGAAAAACAAATACACACATGAGTAGGTTACACCGACTATGGTATACCTACTTATAATAGAAGTCTTAGTACCAATACAATAATACACAACACTCATACTTAGAAACAACACAACTTATAACTTGATTTAAGGATTCTTGATGCCACGAGAGGCCCGGTATCTTGTCGTGAAACGAGTGAACATCATAAGAGAATTGCTAGCAAGTTGCTTCATATTCAAGAACCGCGCTTTGATCATAGCCTTTTCCCTACGACCGATCCCATCCCCCGTGATCCCATCAATACATGTGGTGACATCCGTCAAAGCAGCACTCACCCAACTCATCACATTGCTTTCATGCCACACGAAATTCTCATCCCCATCGGTTCCCATCTGTTGCAACTCCTTGAAAGATCGCGTAATTTGATCCACTCCATTGTCGATTTGATGAACACATTCTTCCAAGGCTTGGTAGTCTTGCGAATTCCCCGTTTGGTTCAATTTTTTTGCCAACATGTTCACATAGGTCTTTGTTACCCGAGCTTTGGATAGACATGATGCTAGTGAAATTTGAGCTAGTCGTTGTGGGCTTGGTACGACGTTTTTGTTCATATACGGTAAAAGAGTTTGAACACATAGATCGTGATACATTGCTGATTGACATTGTGACTCGAGATACACCCTTTCACGAGAAAGAGACTCGACAACAGTTGAAAACAACCCTAAGATTGTAAAAAAAAGAACCAAGAAAGATAGAAATTTTCGTGACATTTTTGTGGGATTTTGTGTTTGAGATATGAAAAATGAGAAGATACAAGAGGGATTATATAGAGTAGTCACGTGCATTTTTTTAATCCAAATTCGATCTTTACGTAGAATATATGTTCCATATCACACACGTAATTAACTTGCTTATGAAACTAATTATATCCATTTATCTTCAAATACTTGTCCAAATATTACGGTGGATTAATTGTTTACAAAATCAAGTAATCTTGTTGAGTGAAAAAAATAAAACCGTTTTACTTGTGAAATCGCAAAACTCACCACCACCGTCTAACACGATATCAAGGTTGCTTCTTTTATTAGGGAAATTTGATCATAGTCAATTTGCATCTTCCTCTAAACTTGTAACTTCTAGAATACTTGACTTTCAACGCCATTGATAGTTGATTATATGAGCTGGAGTTATTGAGTGAATTTTGAGGATCAAAACTTGACTTAAAACTTAAAAGTGTTCTACAATTTCGTACTTGCATAATTCCTAACCAATGTTTATAAATTGTTCATTTGTTCGTGTCATTTTGTGACACTATGGGATGATGTACTTGCATAATTCCTACTACAAATATTAGTCATTTAACCTATTTTTTACTAGATCACTACAACAAGATTAAATTAATACAACCCCGATAAAATATTGTATTAAACCTTGAAAATGTTGTATTATACCTAAAGCAACCTTTTACCAAGGGCCGCGCCATATATTATATACATCTATTCTTCTAAAAACGTTTTTTTTTTAATTTCGTCAAGTGTTGTGTGATGGAGAGAAATTTATGTATACTGAATGCATATATAGTAAGTTATGAACGAATAAATGATATTTATAACCACTTTAACCTTCTGAATGAATAGATATAGAAGTTTACAATTTTTACGGTGAAGGAGTTTAAACGAAAAGTAACGGCTAATCAAAGAAACCTATACTATCTAATAAATAAAAGTTATTTCATGCCACGTGTAGCCTCAATATTCATTCTCATTATTTTTTTTTCGTCTATCTCTTATTAAATACACCTCTATCTTTTAATAATAGTATATTTTTAAAGAAAATACTAATTATGCTAATAAAACATATTTATTTTAAATTATCCCTTATTATAAGAAACTTTGAAATCTAATTATATAACTTTTATTTTCAATCAATAATTATAACTTTTATTTTCAATCAAATAGTAAATGAAAGTTAAAATTACATTAAATAGTAATTAACGTATTTTCAAAACCCAAATATATATTAATTTTTACATATTTTGAATTTTGTTTTCTATTCTTAATACATGTAATACATTTTTACACCAATAAAATATATACATAAAGATTTAAGAATTTTATGTATTGATATTTTTTATCCCGTGTGTATTACACGGGCAGGGCCGACCCAGAGGGAGGGCGAGGAGGGCGACGGTCCCAGGCCCGGTCTCCCCTAGGGCCCGAAATTTTTATTTTTTTTATATTATATATATGTGTTTTTTTATATAAAGAAATATATATATATATATATATATAAGCCCAATTGTTTATAAATCTGAACCCAAAACCAAGAAATAAAAAAAAATCTATATATATAAGCCTAGTTTTTTTTTTAAATATATATATATATATATATAAGCCTGTATTATGTTTTTTTATATATAATTATTGAGCTTATATTATAGGGCCTGATTTTTTTTATATGTCCCGGACCCAAAACGTTTTGAAGATTCTCTGGAATGGCCTTGTACACGGGTTCTAAGCTAGTACTTTATATTAGGGATGAGATCGGTACCGTACCGGTACCGTTACCGAAAATACCGGTACCGAATTTATGAAAAAGTGGGTACCAGTACCAAATTTATCTGTACGGTATCAGTACGGTACCGGTAATCGTTACAAAATGCTCATCTTTTTCGGTACCGGTATCGAATTTATGGAAAAGTGTGTACCGATACCGGTACCGAATATATCGGTACAGTACCGGTACCAGTACCCGGTAACAAATGATCATCCCTCCTTTATATAGAATAATTTGTTAAGTCTTAAAGTTATGCATATACCCCACTTTGAAAATATAAATACTTACTTATCATAAATAAGCTTCGATTATTATATAAAATCATATAACATAAACGCAAAAGCTTCAAACATGCATTTAAATATCAATAAAAAATGCGACACTTGATATTAAAAATAGTTTGGATGCGATTTTCAATTTTGATCATCTAATGATGAAACTAATAATTACCCACGTTTCTTTCTTGGTTACTTGGTCAACTATCGAACATAGTTACGATTTCTTTGAGCTCTGACACAAAGAAAATAACATCCCTTAACATGTCATTTTTATGAGCCGTTGTTTCTGTTTACCTCCTTTATTACCACTCATACATAGTTGTATAAATTTTTCAATACCTCTCTAGATCCCTCTACCCTCTCTTAACAAACTGATTCATGCTCGTTTCTGTTTACCTCCTTTATTACCACTCATACATAGTTGTATAAATTTTCCGATACCTCTCTTAATCCCTCTACCCTCTACCCTCTACCCTCTCTCAATGACTTAAGTCATGTTCATCCTTCTCACCTCCCACCATTTACTCCTTACCCCTTTAGTTTCGCCTACAGCTACATCCGCCTCTTCCCCACCATCTCATCCACCACACCTCAATATAAGCTAGAACAATCCTCAAATGTGGTGACTCAACCCAACATGGTCGTGGTAGCCACTCTATGTCCTCTTTATAGACCACATCATTGACCACGACCGTGGGCAACTAGACCATCATAGACATGACCCTCAAGTCCAACCTCCTCCTCTCTTCTGACCACCGCACCATCCATAATCGTTTCCTCGCCCAAACCCCACAGGATCCCCACTGACATGCATCAATGCGCGCAAGACAGATACAATGCTTTTACTAACAAAGAAATTGGAGTCATATTTCTCCAACAACATAGGTGAATGGTGTTAGATCTATATGATTGCATAAGTGAAAGTGTCCCAATATTGATTGTGATGAGACATTGACACTAACATTTTGCCTCTTACACAATTGGCATCGGGTTTAAAATAGCAAATCAGACTCCTTACTCTTTGTCTATCGACATTGTCATGACACGACCCTTACGTGGTCTTATGCAAATGCTATTATTCTTACACGTTTTTCACTTCCTCGAATGATATGCTCTACCATGTATCACCTTTCAAAGTTCTAAGTATATTGTGTAACACACTTGGGCCTTTTTAGCTACTTTAACGGGCAATTCATGCCACTCACAACAAAGAATGCCTATTTCTTTCTCAAGTCAAGTGAGCAATTGAGATCTAAACTGTGCAAAAAATGTCTAATTACAAGTTTACACCATTATTGTTGACACGGACTTTAAATTTGGGCTTATGTGGCCTCTGGTTGAGTATATATGTCTATATATATACGATCCATGAGAGCCCACTTTAATGTATATTCTTCGCTACATTTGTGGCACCATAGGTCATGGTTTGGAGGTATATGTGTTCAGCACCTACCGTCTAACAACTTACTCAGACATGGACTAGGAAGGATGTTTAAATACACATCGATTGACTTAACACCATTGTGTATTTTCGAGAGACAACGCATTATCCTGGTCTTTAATACACGAAGCTATTATCTCCTTATCAAGTGTTGGCTTGAATGTCATGAGGTTGTTAAGGTAGTAACAAATACATGTTGGTCTAAGAGTCTGCTTTTAAGCTTTACTGTCCTTTAATTCATGTGACTGCCATTTATTTTTGACAAAGTTAACATTGTGTACCTCTCAACCAAGTAGTTGCAATGTCAACATGTCACACCCCCGCCAGCGGCGGAAACACGGGAGTGTGACGAAATTGAATAAGATAACACAAGGCAATAAAGAAAATTACTATTAAGATTTCATAAACATTAAATTGATTACACGTGTCTCAAAATAACCAAAGATAACTGATCGATGTCGTTTGGTCGGTCAAAAACAATCCTTAAACACCTTAACTAGTAAGGGTAAGTAGAGTATCGTATCCACGAGGAGTATGTGGAAAGTGTCACTTTGTTACAAGATTCAAAGACAGAAAACAATAGCAACTAAATTGGATTTAGGTTTTAAAACAATAATAAGAGAGGCAATCCTCTCTGGGGTTCGGGTATGCAAACACAAGCTCTTTCAAGATAATTAGCAAGCAATTATATAGACATAATCATACGGTTCAATTGAATTCAGTGATAATGTGAGAACCCGTTGTAAATAAAACTTGTTTTCACACAACCATCAATGACAAACCAACTATAATCCAGCCCCCAAATTATCCCCTATGTAAAGAAACCTGGGACTATTGAGATTTGAACAACAATTCGAAATCAATCAAAGAAGTTTAAAGCATTCAATCAATAAATGAAATCATATGGCTTAAAATGTCAACCAAGATTACAAACCAAGTTAATCATTCAAGAATTCACAAGTGTTCACAAACCCTAGACCCAAAGAGAACTACAAGAGATTTAGCCACTCATACTCATAACAACAATTAAAACTAATGTACTAGGACTTACAATCATGAAAGATTAAGAACAATCGACCCAACTATGGTGGAAATCGCCACCTTGAAGGTCTGGAACGGCTGTGGTCGAAGATGAATGATTATTGGGGCTGCTCAAGATTAAAATCAGATTTAGGTTAACTTTTCTGTAAAATAGAATCTTCGCATGTCGCGAACATGGCAACCAAGTTCTTCGCGTGTCACGAACTATGCATCCCAAGTCTTCGCGTGTCGCGAAGACCATAAAAACTAGGAAATTGACTTTTTGACTTTTTCCACTCCGTGCATTGCGTTCGACTGCTTCGCTCCCATTTCTCACTCATTTAGCATATAAAACCTGAGAGGTAGACACAACCACAAACACACATAAAACCGAACAATAATACATACTAAAACAACTAAGACGCACACAAAACGACATATAAACCGGGGTTATTAAACCTTACATCACATCCCCACACTTACTCTTTTGTGTCCCGAAAAAGAATTATGCAATGGAATCATAATTGGAACCTACTCTCACATTCTCATTCATTTAATCATTTCAAATATAATCACGCGCTAATTGTAACAATTGATATTTCTATCCGATTAAACCCAACCACCGACCTATCGAGCCCCCAATTCTGTGATCTAAAATAATATCTATTACCAAGCCAACAGTCTATCTATGGGTCCCGCACTCAGAAAGATACAGTTCAGTCTAATCCTATCTCAACGTCATGTTTAGGCACGGGTTAACCACATAGATTTTTCCTACCACTATAAGCACTAATTCATAAGTTGTTAAAATCAAATGAAATTATGGATCAATGGATGAATGTTATGAGTTTTTATTAACTTATATGAATAAACCTAACCCAGTGGTGTTTCAATCAAGCTGGAACTCGACGTGTGACACATAGGCTGCAGTTTTTAGCAATGAAGTTCATAAGGTTCAGTTTAGTGGTGTATACTTCAAGTCGCCATCCCGAAGGAAAACACATAAACCTAACTTAGATATCCAGATGTTGATTACTTAAGTCCCACCCATGGGTGTATCAACCAGGTCACTATCCCGGAAGGTAACACGTAGGCAAAACCTAAGCTCTCAACTCAATTAATTAAAGCTCACAAATAATGGATTATGCAATGCGGGCGCCACCGGCTCTCGGATTTATTTTCATAAAAAGAAAGAGGTGTGCCAAAAGATTTCAAAAACTTATAATTTATTGCTTATAGAGGTACCTATCACCCTATATTGACAGTTTCAACCTTACTGACACCCCTAAGATGCGAACCCATAAGACATCCTGAATTAATTATCAATTAAATCTAGATACACTATCAGGATATTTAAGCTCTTTAAATTGGTTGGGCCTACCAAAACATTACAAATCAGACGCGCTTTCTATTTATTATTCAATTCAATTACACACAAGCAAAGTTTCAATTGTACCTATCGTTTTCCAATTAAGTGCACAGATTCTAATCCAAGGACGTTTTTGAAAAATTTTTAACTATACAGACTCAATGAAAACTTAGACGATAGTCTCCCTCCCCACACTTAAACACTACATTGCTCTCAATGTAGGAAGAGAAACAAACAGTAAAAAAAACTTATACAAAATTAAAGAACTTAGCTGGATATGCGATCGTATAGCATTTCATTCGCGATCGTGCCCACAGATGCAAGCGGGTAGCCGTGAATAAGAATCAAGCGGAAGTCAGAAATCATCACCCGAATGTAGATTGAGTACGGGCAATTAATTCCAAATCTGCAAAATTAAGCTCAAAGCACACCAACAAGCATCAACTGACTCAAGATATAGACTCGATAAAAACTAAAAGACCCTACATACTAGACACGACTCAAAATTTAATTTTTTTTTCGCGTGTCGCGAAAGATGGGACGTGGATCTTCGCGTGGCGCGAAGATGAGAAATTACTGCCGGACTACCAAACCCTTCGCGTGTCGTGAAGAATTGGGCAGGGATCTTCGCGTGGCACGAAGACCCTGTGGTGACAGAAAGTTTGGAGCAAAAATTGAGATTTTGCCTTAGAAAAATTTTTAACTTTTTAAAACCCAAAATTTTCCACCTTCTCCAAAACTTGTTCCAACACATGAATAATGTTCTTACATACCTGGAACGTGATTCCCCATCATTTTTCTTACCAAATCGACACGAACACCTGCAAAACTTAGAAAAACTACAAAAACATACCAAAAAGCTTCAAAATATACATAACTTTACACATGGTGTCCTACCCCCCAAGAACTTGTGCGTTGCCCTCAATGACACATATATGAATCCAAGACCCCTCAGAGATTTCCCCACATTTGGTCAATTGCACAAAAACAAACTAAATACATGTAAAGCTTAGGTTGCCTCCTAAGAGCGCTAAGTTTAACGTCTTCAGCCAGACGCGATGTACCTGAGATTGGTTACGTGTCTCCATCCTCTAGAACACTCAAGAACAACACCTCAACCTGCTTGTCCGGACCATTGGTGTCATTAGGCTCTAAGCTTTAGCTGATGGCCATTCACTGTTTGCCTCAAATGGTCTTCAAAGTCTTCTATCTCAACATCACCTAAGTGACCTACCTTAGTCACCAAGTAGGGACCTGTCCACTTGCTCTTTAACTTACCAGGGAAGAGCTTCAACCTTGAGTTGAACAACCACACCTTTTGCCCAATTGCAAAGGTTTTCAACCGGATCTCATATGCATCATCCCTTAGTTCTTCAAACTCACTCAAGCACAATTGTCTTTGCTTACCTGCAGCATCATAATCAAGATTAACATTTTTAATAGCCCATAATGCTCGATGAGCCAATTCCACGGGTAAGTGACATCCCTTCCCGTAGACCAACCGGTATGGAGTAGTGCCAATAGGTGTTTTGTAAGCAGTACGGTATACCCACAAGGCATCATTTAGTTTGTTTGACCAATCCTTGCAGTCGGACCATACTATTTTCTGCAAAATTTCCTTGATTTGCCTATTGGACACCTCCACTTGCCCACTTGTTTATGGATGATAAGGTGTGGCAATCCGGTGGTCTACACCATAGCGTTTCAGAAGTTTGCCAAAATGAAAGTTCTTAAAATGAGATCCCCTATCACTTATGATCACACGGGGAAGCCCAAATCTAGAAAAAAAATGTTTGATTGGACGAATTTGCAAACTACGCTATGGTCATTGGTCTTGGTGGCAATTGCTTCGACCCATTTTGACACATAGTCAACGACCACCAAGATGTACAAATTGCCAAATGAATTTGGGAATGGGCCCATGAAATCAATTCCCCATATATCAAAAATATCAACAACTAGTATTGGTTGCATGGGCATCTCATTCCGCTTAGTGATCCTACCCATCTTTTGGCAATTAGTACATGTTCGAGCAAACTCAAATGCATCCTTAAAAATAGTGGGCCAAAATAACCCGCAAGATAAGATTAGATGCCCTGTTTTCTGGCCACTAAAATGGCCACCACACGCAAACGCATGTGCAAGCTCCAAAACTGCTGGGATCTCTGATTCAGGAATGCAACGCCTGATGAGTTGGTCCGCTCCCACTTTGAACAAATCTGGTTCATCCCAGATGTACTGGTTGACCTTTGTCAGGAATTTGTTCATCTTCTTCTTCTTGTTCCAATCTTTAGGAATAGTACCTGTAACTAAATAGTTAGCAATACATGCATACCAAGGATCGGAAGATGTAATGGACATTAAACACTCATCAGGGAACCGCTCGTTTATCTCAGGAGTGACATCCTCCTTTCCCCTTTGGATCCGTGACAGGTGGTCAGCCACGAAGTTTTCACATCCCTTTTTGTCCCGGATCTCCAGATCAAATTCCTGCAACAAAAGGACCCACCTGATCAACCTAGGCTTGGCATCCTTCTTTGCCATCAAATACCGGACAGCTGCATGATCAGAATAAACAATTACTTTGCTACCCCAAATATAAGACCTGAATTTGTCTAAGGCATAGACAACTGCAAGCAACTCCTTCTTAGTGATGGTGTAATTCAATTGAGCACCGGAGAGGGTCTTGCTTGCATAGTAAATGACAACATGTGTGTCTACCTTTTGACCCAAAACAACCCCAACTGCATAATCACTAGCATCACACATTATTTCAAAAGGAAGACTCCAATCCGGTGATTGCAAAATCAGGGCTTGTACCAATTGATCTTTTAAAACATTAAAAGCATTTAAACAATCTTTATCGAATTCAAAAGGCACATCTTTAAGAAGTAAGTTGCATAAAGGTTTTGTGATGACACTAAATCCCTTAATAAACCTACGGTAAAACCCGGCATGCCCTAGAAAAGAGCGCACACCCTTGACATTCATCGGGGGAGGTAATGTTGAAATAACACTAATTTTAGCTTTGTACACCTCAATCCCCCGACTCGAAACAACATGACCCAAAACAATACCCACTTAAACCATGAAATGTCTCTTTTCCCAATTTAAGACCAAATTAGTTTCTACACATCGTTGCAAAACTTTAGATATTTCCGTTAAACATAATTCAAATGATGAGCCAAAAACTGAAAAGTCATCCATAAAGACCTCAAGCGACTCCCCGACCATATCCGAGAAAATACTCATCATGCACTTTTGAAAGGTGGCCGGGGCATTGCACAACCCAAATGGCATCTGCCGAAAGGCAAAGGTACCATAAGGGCATGTGAAGGTGGTCTTTTCCTGATCATCAGGATGGATGGCTATTTGGTTATAACCTGAGTAACCATCTAGAAAGCAGTAAAACTTTTGACCATATAACTTCTCTATGATTTGGTCAATGAATGGTAATGGAAAGTGATCCTTTGATGTGGCAGCGTTCAGTTTCCTTTAACCAATACACACACACCACCTGGTTACCGGTCGAGTGGCAATTTGCTCACCATCATCACCTGTTATTACCTGGATTCCTGCTTTCTTGGGCACTGTTTGGGTTGGACTCACCCATGGACTATCAAAAACGGGATAGATGATCCCGGCGTCCAACCACTTCAAGACCTCCTTCTTGACAACCTCCCGCATGTTGGGATTCAATCGGCGTTGTGTATCTCGTGAAGGTCTTGCATCTGTATCTTTGATGATCTTGTGCATCACAATGGAGGGACTAACACCCTTCAAATCCGCAATGGTCCAACCAATTGCAGCCTTGTAATCCTTGAGCACCTCCAGTAGTGCCTCCTCCTGTTCTTCATCCAAGTTGGATGCAATGATGACATGTAGAGTCTCATTCTCCCCCAGAAATGCATACTTTAGGTTTTTGGAGAGGACTTTCAACTCTACCTTCGGGGGGTTAACAAGTGATGGTTGTAACCCCGAGTCAATCTCTAATGGCAGGCTCTCTACATGATGTGTCCATGGAGGTCTACCATCTTTCACAGCTAAAGCTTCAACAAGTTTTTCCTCCTCATCCAAGTCAAGCTACAGCTCCTGTTCAAATCTGTCACAAACAAAACACTCCTCTATGGATTCATCCTCAGAATGAGGATAGCATCCTTCAATGATGTTTGCCATAAAGCATTCATAACTGGGCAGAGGGTTAGATTCACTTGAAAAATTATTTAAACGGACCCTTCTATTGCCAAATGTCATATCAACTGTGCCTAAGCGACAGTCAATCAAAGAATGGGATGTGGCTAAGAAAGGTCGACCCAAAATGACAGGTAGTTCAATGACCTTTTCAGATTGCACATAGTCAAGAACCAAGAAATCCACAGGATAGTAAAATTGATCCACTTTCACTATCACATCACGAACAATCCCTCTTGGGAGTTTAGGGGTCAAATCCGCCAACACCACGGTGGTATTGGCTCGACGTAGAGGACCAAATTCATATTGGTCATACAAACTCCCAGGAAGGATGCTCACACTAGCTTCAAGATCCAATAGCGCTTTTCTCATTTTGAAATCACCCACTTGTATAGAAATTATGGGCGCTCCTGGATCTTGGAGTTTAGGTGGAAGAGAACCAGTCAAAATTGCACTAACTCGTGCATTCAGGTCAAGCTTTTCAGGAATTTTGTGATGCCTTTTCTAAGTGCACAAGTCTTTCAAGTATTTAGCATAAACTGGTATCTGTTAATTTGCATCAAGAAGCGGTATATAAATTTTTACCTGCTTGAAAAGCTCCCAGATTTCCTCTTGTTGAGGACCTCGCTTCTTGACCGCCACCTGTTTACCTGCACTCACTAAAGAAGCAGGGAATGGCACCCTTGGAGGCACCACTCCCCCATTGTCAATAGTAGATGATGTTTTAGGAAAAGGCGGTTCTTTTAGATTTGGAAAATCAACCCGTGTAACCGGAATCGGTTTGGGTTCATCATCACTGACATCATGCTCATCAAGATCCTCCACCACACCATCAACAAAGGGTGGTGGAGGTGCAACCTTGTTATCATAAGTCTTACCACTTCGAAGATTACTAACTTTGCCCACGTGGCTATTCTTCATGTTGTTGTTCCCCGAAGTGTGGTGGGATGGATTGGTCACTGTATCACTTGGAAGCTTGCCACTACTCTTCTTCAGTTCTGCTATCTCAGTAGCAAACTGCCCCTTTTGAGTGCTCATGACTTGTATGGTTTTATCCCGTACATCAACGACTTGGTTCTTATTTTGCAAGTCATGTTAGATAGACTTCAAGAGACCCAACATAACCTCCTAATTACTCTGATTAGAGGATCCAGGCGATCCTCCCTGCTCATTCCCCCTTTTGGTATCCCCTTTGGTTATTACTTTGATTATAATTTGGATTTCGGGGTGGAAATGGTTGTTGAGCTCTTTGACTACTACCTTTGAAGTTGGGGTTAGCTTGATTTGAGGCATCCCCATACCTGAAATTGGGATGATTTCTAAGACCCGGGTGGTAGGTGTTGGAGTTCATGTCATAGTTCCTACCACCCCCTTGCACATAGTTCACATCTTCATAACCACCTATGCAATTGTCACCTTATGCCCCAATTCTACACACTGATCACAAACCTCATACCGTCGACCTCCAATACCCATCTTGGCAACCTGCTTCTCTAGCTTCTCAAACCTGTTCGCCTCAGAGCTAGAGCTGTCAACTGCTCTAACCACCGAATGCCTTGCCCGTCTTGAAGATTGGGCTTTCCTCTTGGATGTCACAACCATCCTCTCTAAGTAATCCCAGTCAACATCCTCAAAATTTGTACCAAATGTACCATTAGAGATAGAATTGAGGTCACAGGCATCATCATCAGTCAAGCCTTCATGGAAGGCATTCAACATCTCCCACATTTGCAAACCATGGTGTGGGAAATTCTTTATCAACATCTTGAACTAAGGAAGGATTCATGGAATAACTCCCCAGACTGTTGTTGGAAGTTTCTGATGTTCTTCCTTGCATCACTAGTTCTTTGATTGGTGTAGAACTCATCTAAGAACTGTTGTTGCATATCACCCTAAGTGTAGATAGAAGCAGAAGGCAGAGAATGAAACCACTGTTGAGCCTTGTCTTCTAGGGTGAATTGGAACAATACCAACTTCACATCATCAGGTGTGAATCCCTATCCCCCAATGGTGTTGCACATGGCATCATAAGCACTCAGATGCAAGTATGGCTCTTCTGTTCCTCGACCATGGTACTTAGGCAAATTCTGAATTGCCTGAGAACGAACCTCAAAAGATCTCCCATGTTGTTGTGGAATAATAACTGGAGATGGATTATAATCAATGGATGGTCTGAAGTGGCTCTCAATCCCCCTAACAGGGCCCCTGTCATGTCTCCTTGGAATGCCTCTCGGATTGTCAACAGGAGGATTGGCATTCCTAGGACTCGGTCTTCTTGGCATGTTCACAGGCTGCTGTGGTGGTGGGATGGTGCAGGAATATCATGCTGAGGTGGTTGCTGTGGCAACCTCTGATCTAACTGATGCTCATTCGGCCTTGCAAACCGAACACATGTATCCTGTCTCATATACACTTGCAATCTTGGCCTCTGTCTCTCCCTTCTGTCCAAGTCATGAGGCTTGTCCTCATCATCCCCTAACTCATCATCATAACCCTCTGTATCATCCTCATAATCTAGACCAGGAGTATATGGGTGGAAGCCTGGTAGGGGTGTGGAGTGAAATATAGATGGCCCTGTGATTGGTGGTTGAGAGGTTGGTGGTGGTAGGGGATCTGTCACTATCCTCACATATGGTGAAGAATAGTGAGTGTCAGGTTTGAACTCAAAGGGTTGGCTTACTTGTGACAAAGGTTGGCCAAATGGTGGAAAAGGTGGGAATTGACTGGTGGATGGGTTGAGGTTGTCATCTGTCCTAGGTGGGGGAACAAATGATGGGAACACACCCGAGGTGGGATGCTGTTCCAGTGGTAAATGACCTGCAGGAGGCAGATCAGATTGCTTCCCATGATCCGGTTTGTTCTCCATGTGCGCTGGAGAAGACATAACCCTGTTGGTTCTATGAAATACCCTGTTTTGTTTGACAGTCTTCTCAATTTCTGGATCAAAGAGCAAAGGAGATGATTTGTTGGAGTACCTTGTATGACGCATACAACTGAAGAATCACCTGCACAACACAAACAAGAACACCCCGTGTAATACTGAACAAAACAAAAATAACAAGACAAGAAAAGTAATAAGAATGTTGATTTTTTTGTGAGATGTAGCAACAACAAAAAATTAACAATAAGCGCACTAACTCCCCGGCAACGGTGCCATTTTGATCGATGTCGTTTGGTCGGTCAAAAACAATCCTTAAACACCTTAACTAGTAATGGTAAGTAGAGTATCGTATCCACGAGTAGTATGTGGAAAGTGTCACTTTGTTACAAGATTCAAAGATAGAAAACAATAGCAACTAAATTGGATTTGGGTTTTAAAACAATAATAAGAGAGGCAATCCTCTTCGGGGTTCGGGTATGCAAACACAAGCTCCTTTAAGATAATTAGCAATCAATTACATAAACATAATCATATGGTTCAAGTGAATTCAGTGATAATGTGAGAACCCGTTGTAAATAAAACTTGTTCTCACACAACCATCAATGACAAACCAACTATAATCCAACCCCCAAATTATCCCCGATGTAAAGAAACCTGGGACTATTGAGATTTGAACAACAATTCGAAATCAATCATAGAAGTTTAAAGCATTTAATCAATAAATGAAATCATATGGCTTAAAATGCCAACCAAGATTACAAACCAAGCTAATCATTCAAGAATTCACAAGTGTTCACAAACCCTAGACCCAAAGAGGACTACAAGAGATTTAGCCACTTATACTCATAACAACAATCAAAACTAATGTACTAGGACATACAATCATGAAAGATTAAGAACATACGGCCCAACTATGATGTAAATCGCCTCCTTGAAGGTCTGGAACGGCTGTGGTCGAAGATGAATGATTATTAGGGTTGCTCAAGATTAAAACCTGGTTTAGGTTAACTTTTATGTAAAATAGAATCTTCGCATGTCGCGAACATGGCAACCAAGTTCTTCGTGTGGCGCGAAGAACAAACTAGTCGGCGCACCTCTAAAGTTCTTCGCGTGTCGCGAACTATGCATCCCCAGTTTTCACGTGTCGCGAAGACCATAAAAACCAGGAAATTGACTTTTTGACCTTTTACACTCCGTTCATTGCATCCGACTGCTTCACTCCCGTTTCTCACTCATTTAGCGCATAAAACCTTAGTGGTAGACACAACCACAAATACACATAAAACCAAACAAGAATACATACTAAAACAACTAAGACGCACACAAAACGACATATAAACTTGGGTTATTAAACCCTACATCAATAACAATATTGATCAAACAAAACAACTTTAAAATAAATCATAAGTCTTCAATTGATAACTAGGTCAAACTATGTGAGCAAATCCAAAGTCTATCCTTACGCGGTATTTCCTGAAACATGTAATAAAACGGGTCAACTAAACATAGTTAGTGAGATGCATAGGTTTAGATAAAAGCATAATAAAAGATTTTATACAATTCATTAACAAGATTCAAATAAACACATTATCAAGCAAGCACGTATGTAGATAATAAAATCAATCAAAGAATACCAAAAGAATAACAATGTGGCACAACCCCATGGTTGTCCTAGATAGATGGCATAATCCTCAAGATTACCCATTAAGTTTTTAGCTCCCTCGTGTTTGAACAAGAATACGTCAAACCCCGAGTAGTTCAAAAGTTTATAGCTCCCTCGTGTTTGAACATGAATACGTCAAACCCCGAGTAGTTCAAAGTTTATAGCTTCCTCGTGTTTGAACAAGAATGCGTCAAACCCCGAGTAGTTCAAAGTTTATAGCTTCCTCGTGTTTGAACAAGAATACGTCAAACCCCGAGTAGTTCAAAGTTTATAGCTTCCTCTTGTTTGAACAAGAATACGTCAAAACCCCGAGTAGTTCAATGTTTGCGAAAGATTATGATTATCATGTTGAACTTGTTAATAAGAAGTTTAGTTGAACGTCTTGCTGTGTTTGAATTGTATTTGATAGAAAACGTGTTTTTGATATGTTTACATGTGACACCCCAAAAGATTAGAAGAAAAGGGGCTATGAATCTCACCTTGATGATTAGAGAGGAGGCGGGTGTATCAACCTTAGTGAACGTGCCCTATAGAATTTAAGAATTGAATAAGTTTAAGGAATTATCGTTATGCGAAGAGAAAGTTTGAATGAGAACGATGAAGGAGGATAGGTGGTTGCATAATAGAACATGATAATCCACCTAGAGTAGTGCATCCAATGAAAAGATTCTCAGGAAAGAGGGGTCGGTCGCAAAGGACTCGTTTAGATTACCGCGTCTTTCCTAGCCAGAACCATTCATTTGTCATATACATACATCGTAGGCTTGGATAGGATTCTAATGCATACAACACCTTAGATTATGAATAAAATGTTTTTAAGAAAAGAAAAACAAAGAATTAAGGATGCTCAAATGTTAGAAGATTAGGGTTAGTTTTGTAAAATCCAGATTTGGATAGATTGTGTTGCTGAATTTTACGCAAGTTTTAAAAATAATAAAAAATTTCCAAAAATTCTAAGATTCTCCAGATCTTTAATTTAGGTTATAATAAGGAACTTTTGTTAAGAAATATTTTTAATTTGGGCAGCTTAAATATCCTAAAATCGTGACACAAGATCAGAGGTCTAGAATAGAACTTTCTGTCTTGATTTGTCATTTTAGGGAGTATTACAAATAGTTAGGATGTCAATTATACACGGTTTTAAAGAATATTCAATCAACTTTGATTTTCAAAAAGATTTAACACGATTGGATTTGTATATTGAGAGATATGGTCCCGAAACTTAATGACAAATATTCTATCAAAACATTAGAATTGACCTTTACCTCTAAACAAATACGTTTGAAAGCCTTAAACTTGTCGAAAAATTACTAGGTTAGATTTTATGGAAATAAGACTCTTTAAACTTTCTTTTAGACTCAAGAATCAACCTTTTTGGTTAAGGAATGGCCAAGATATGGCCATTCAAATTCAACACAAGCATTTTGTCGAGACAAGGATGAAAGAACGAAAGACGAACTAGCTTACCTTGTTGTTGCGATTTCTTCTTGGATGGAGGAGGGTGGCTCACGAATTTTGTAGGGGATTAGGTCAGAGATTTGGCTAGTAAAAGTTGTAGCAAATTTTGAAGAGAATAGGGGAAATTAAGCCTTGTATTTATAATTGTAGGTTAAGGGGTTTAAGTATGGAAAGACTTTGAGAACAAGTTTTAGGGTTTCAAGGGGTGCAAAAGGGGAAGGAGGCCGAAATTTTCATGTGGGTTGGGGCTTGGGATTCGCAAATGGTCAAGTGGGTAAGGGTCTTGGGTCGTCTTGACCCATGGATGGTCCAAACGGTTCGTCTACACGCAGTTTGATCTTTTTTCGAATTTCGGTGTTTATTTAAGGAAAGTTTTGTAAATGAAAGTTGTTTTATTTAATTAAATGGATGTGTAAGTTATTTTAAAACATAATTTAGTGTCATAAAGGATGTATTTTTTGGTCGTGGATGGTACGGAGTCAAACTGCGGTTTGGAAGGCGAACAGATACGTATATGCACTAACTAACGTACTAGGGCATTAAATTGAATTATGTGACAACTTTAATGAGTTAAATAAATATGTTAGACAGATATGGTTGATACATTGCCTTTGAATTAGTAGTGGGTGAGTTTTCGTGTCGGTAAACGAGTTTTTAAACTGTTTAAAGGTCCAAGTTGCAATTTAAGGCAATTCCAAGTGTTGTAGTCAACATGTGACCAGGTAATAAGTATAATGTGCATGAAATACGTATGTTTCAAGTATGATGTGCATACGAGCTATGATGAGGGTTTCAAGCTTCATTGATTCACGAATATGGTAAGCGTTACAAGTACGCGAAAAATAGAAATGTTACACAACATACAAAGTAAATTGAGCTTGATATTCTTTTTGTCCTGAAATCAGTTGCATCCAACTTCCAATATGCTAACATTTTCACCAAGGAACATCCTCATCTCTGTTTATCGATTTTTGGTGCGCACGGTTGTAATGTCCGACCTCCTCCCCTTCCAACTATGAGGGTGTAATGGTGTATTTATGTAATTACGTATTATATTTAGACAGTACCATGTTAGCCCATTGGATAGATACTCTATATATGTTTCGTTATACACTATTATTCATAGTGTCAATTACATGCAATTGATAATATTGAATAGCAAATCAATTGTCTTTACAAAACACCCCGCTTTAGTAATATGGAACAACACGTTCATCACTTCTACAAGATTGCATAACTCGCGAACATTTAACGTATTTTTTTATAGTAAAAATTCAAACAAACATATGCATGTTAATTTTTGAAAGAAGAATTAAAGAATGTTTATAACGATTTAAAAAATAGGTTTTTTTACATATTTCCCCCTATTAAACTTCTAAATTACATATATCCTCAACCCATAACTTTAATTAAATATTTTCCCAATTAACTTAAAATTACTCAATTACCCTCACAAATAATGAAAACCTAACCCTCTCTCTATAATTCTCTCCAGCCGAATCCCTTTCTCTCGTTCGTTTTTTCCTTCAGCTGACCATGAATCCATCAATTGTTGCCCCCCCCCCCACCACCCCAATTCCACCGCCTAAACCGCCGGACACCAACCTTATTTCGTCTACTCCGCCTCCTTGTGTGACCGTCCCCTTGGATGTGGACCAAGATGGTAAGGGTTTGCGGGTAGGAGGTCAGAACAACTCCGGTAAATCCAAGGTCAAGGAGGCTCGAGTAATTAGGAGGGCTAAGTGTGACATCCGACATAGCCCTCTCATTTCTGATTTGCGAGTCAACGAAACCACTCAGGAGACGGAGGTTGCTCTCGGTGCGTCTAGGTTCAGGTAACTCCGCCCACCGTCGATGTCCAGGAGGAGTCGGATACGCTCCAAGAGCTCGAGGTTCCTATTGAGGTGACTTCTCCGGTTATTCGGTCTGGTGGTAACAAGCATCCATGAGTACCGATTAATTCCCCCGCCCCTGCTCCGGTGACCACTTCCCTTTAGAGGGTATTATGATGGCCATGGGCGAAGCTATTAAAGGGCCAGGAAGGGTCCCGACCCCTGCCGTTTTTTTTCCGTTAGTTGTGTTAATTTTTCTGTTTTCGTCCGAAATTTTTTTTACGTATAGAGTCGGCCCCCGCTTATTTTTTGCCCTAAAGAATTCTTGGCCCCGCTTATTTTTTCCCTAAAGAATTCTTGCTCTGTTAAGGTTGATTCGATAAGTTATGGGGGGAGGGGGAATGAAGAAATTCGATAAAAAAATAGATTGTCCATTTTAAAAATAAAAGTGTAAGTTTGGGGGGGGGAATGAAAATTTCAAAATTATTTTTAACCTAACTTAGATTTCCCTAAAAAAAACAATCGACCATTCCTCCTCCATAACAGTTCGCCACTGCCCTGCCCCAAATCGCTGCTCGCCTAGTCGCCTCCATTCGCCGCCGCTGCTTGCCGCCAGTCGCCTTCGCTCCGGCGCTACTCTCCACCACCAGTCGCCGCTGCTTGCTGCTCTGCTCACAGGTGTTGAATACTAGCCTAGCCCTAATTTTTTGATTTCTTGCATTCTTGAATCAAGCCCTAATTCTTTGATTTCTTGCATTCTTTAGTTGTATTCTTGTTGTATTCTTGCTGTATTCTTGTTGTATTTTTGTTAATTTCTTGATTAGGAATGATTATTGATTTCTTGCATTTTTAAGGATTATCGATTAATGATTAGCAACAGATTGATTGATGATGAATAATGAATTGATGAATCGATTATGATTATTGTTTTTTTTTTGTTAGGCATATTATGGGAAAGTTAAAAATCTTAACTATTAGTTCTTTTTTCAAAAGAATTGATGATAAACAAGAGAAAAGAAACGTGAAAATTATTATTTGGTTGATAGAGTGGTTCGGCTAATCTTGACACTTCAAGTTTCTACTGTAACAACAGAAAGATGATTTTCAGCAATGAAAATATTCAAGAATCGGCTTTGCAATAAGATGACAGACGAGTATTTCGCAAATAGCTTGGTGATTTACATAGAAAAAGAAATTGCTAACAAGTTTAATTCGGAATCCATAATCGATGAATTCAAAAATATTAAAGGTCGTCGGGCTGAGTTGTAATTTTCTTCCAGGTACTTACCATTTTTCTCTCGCATTATAATATATTATTTTATATTTAAAGTTATTTATTATTGATTTGTTTGGCCCGACCCGAAATATAGCGATAGGAAAAGAAATTTGGTCTCGTGACTTTCGGCCCCCGCTTCTTAGTTTTTCAAGCTCCGCCAGTGATGATGGCTAACAGCAACACCCCTGACATGAAGCAATGGGACCCGATGGAAGCTAGTATGTACTCTCCCCCTCCTTTCCGTGACCCAGATTCAGTTCAATCAATAGCTTGGGATTCCGCAATTGGCTCCTACTGCTTGAAAAACAGAAAGGAATGCTCGACTGACTGGGCTGCTGCTATGGCTACTGAGAACATGAACATGGGCTCATGCCCTGTTGTGAATTCAGTTTGGAATAACCCAAATTTCATGAATTTTTTTTTTAAAGCTATTGTTTCTAGAATTTTATAGGCTGATTTTTTGGAAAACTAAATGATTAAACAGTGATTAATTAATAAATCTTGTGTTAACGATTAAAAAGTTCGACTCCTATTGGATTTATTAGCGTTCAATATGTTCGTGTTAACATTGACTTGGTTTGGGTTGAAATTGTGAATATATGTAAATAGTACTTTAATGTTTAATTGGTTTATTAAGGATAAAATGGTAATAAAATAAGTTCTTTTAAATGAATTGGATAAATATGTAATATATAGGTTTTAAGAAGGGGAAATATGTAATTAAAATTTAGGGTTGAGTAAATATGTAATAAATGAACTTAGAAATAGGATATATGTAAATGTCCCTAAAAAATATACCAGGAAAAAAAGAAACAAATACAAGGGAACAAACAACTTATAGTTACAAATAGTACACTTTAGGACTCCATTTACGAAACATTGATGCCATGAGAGGCTCGATGTCTTGTTATGAAACGAGTAAACAACGCAAGTGAATTTCTAGCGAGTTGCTTTACCTTCAAAATCCTCGCTTGAATCAAAGCCCTTTCACTATCGCTTATCCCATGTCCTAAGATGGCGCCAACACACGTAGTGGCATCCGTCAAGGCAGCACTAACCCAAGTTTGCACGTTACTCTCGTGCCATATAAAGTTCTCATCCCTGTCCTTTCCCATTTTTTGTAACTCCTTAAAAGATTGTGTAATTTGTTTCACTCCATCGTCGATCTGATGAAGACATTCTTCCATTGCTTGATAGTCTCCCGACGTTTGGTTCAATTTATTTGCCACCATGTTCATGTAAGTCTTTGTGAACCGCACTTTTGATAGGCATGTTGCTAGTGAAATTTGAGCTTGTAGTTGTGGGCTTGGTAGTCCTCTTTTGCATACATAGGGTAAAAGAGTTTGAACGCATGTATCAGGATATCTTGTTGATTTACATTGTGAGTCAACATACGTTCTTGCACGAGAACGAGACTCAACGATGGTCGAAAAGAAGAAGATCGTGAACGAAACTAATATGAAAGAGGTAAGAATTTTTGACATTTTGTGATTATTGTGTTTGAGATATGAAAGCGGGTGAGGGGAGTGGGATTACATAGAGGGGTTGTTACATGCATTTTTAATAAACTCGACATTAAGTCAATGAATTTCTTTACACACAAAACATCACACATGCGACTTCCTTAATGAAATTAATTGCATTAAATTCTCACCGTCCGTTTCCAAGTATATGGAACAAGCTTTTTTTTTTTAAGGCGAACATTGAATGTTGTGACGTCGCACCTCCCCGTCATATGGGAGAGCCTCGTCCAACTCCGGCCAATATGTTGTCTTAACCGGGCCCACTTGGCGTCAGAGTTTGAGAGCTTTCAAGGAAAAACACCACCCAATACGGCCCCTTCCGGGCTTGATGGAGAGCCGAGGCTCGAACCCTGGATCGACGTGGGTAAAACCCTGGTGCATCAGTCTAAAAGGCCTCATTTGCGATGCCGCAGAAATTAATGGTGGTGGCAAGAATTAAACCCAGGTCTCTTGAGACTTCAGGTCTCACCTCAACCACTACACCACAACCTCTTTGGCCGTAAGATGCATGAATGGAATGGTGAATCCACCAACCCCCAAATTGGTAGATATAAGTCACACCACACCTTTATATACCTAAATTTTTTGGAATGTAGATCCTTCACACCTACTCGGCTTAATGATTTTTTTTTGGAATGTAGATCCTTCACACTTACGTTTTTCTAATATATTTTAAGTTCTTAACATTTTTTCAAACATAAAAAATAGTATCTTTTGTAAGCGACTAGTTATGTTGTTCAAGTGCGATTAGAAATAAATTAGCTTTCTTCCAAAAGGTGTGTTTCTTTGCCGTCTTACATAGAGAACATAGGTTGTTTGTTTCTGTCCTAAATCATAATCATTGAAGCCACAAACTCAAGTCTCACTGAATTGTGATGACAAGATCGAGAATATCAGAGACCATGCGGTGGCCGGTGGGCGGCCGTGAGCCAACGTGACGCCGTAAGTGTGAAACACCGCGCCGCAGTGGTATAGTCCGTGTCACACCCCCAATTTCAACTAACGGAGTTTTACCGTTTGCGAAATGACAAACCAGGATCTCAGACATTAGTTACTTTGAACGACTATACATGGGACTCAAATGAAAATATCATAATAAACAGAGTTCAAATGCGAAAGCGTAACGAAAAGAAAATGCGCAAAACACACGCGCCCAAACCAAAAGTTCAAACGTCCAATTAAGCCAAGTACAATACAAAATACTCCAAACAAACATAAATAAGTAATAATCAAAATGGATGAATCTCATGCATGCCCTAATGTGCACCTGTGCCTTATCTTAGCGACCTGAGAAAACATGTAAGAAAATATGTCAACACGAGGTTGGTGAGTTCATAGGTTTCAATATATAAATAAGCGTTTACCAGATTTATGATCATTCAATATGTATCTATAGGTAGCTAACCTATGTTCATGTTTAACTCAAGCGCTCGCAACCGAAGCTGACTGTTTGTTTATTGCCTCCTGCCAGGTCTATCAACACCGGCGGTGTGAGTAGGCTAACATTTCACCCGTTCGATCTCTAATCGAGTTAGCGCGACTAACGCGGGTGGGATTTGTCAAACCCAATAGTACTACTAAATATTACCTCGCTAAGATCCATATTAACGGTCCGATATAAGATGAGGACTTTATATGATAGCGTGTTACGCTTAGCTTTAACATTGATATCATACGAATTACAAAATCTCAAAATCGTTTAATCATGTTTTCTCCCCCAAGTTAAAACAGTAAAAAGGGGCCGTGAAAACTCACCCGCGTTGCGTTGAAGGTAGTTTCACACTAGAGGTAAGTTGAAACCACGAGTGTAAGTCTCAAATGACTTACGAATACTCTAAAATTATAAACACATAAATTAGGGATAAAAATGGGAATTGTGACAGCGACACGGAATGAGAAACGTCCTAAAGAAATGCTCTAATATTCAAGAGTGGACGAACGTGTCCACGGAGTTAGGAATTGCTTTACGCGACGAATGACAAAAATAATAATAAATATAACCGGGTGTTTTGTCATTCATAAAAATTGAGAAAATAATAATATATATAAGTGTAAATAATACAACCAATCATATTATTATTTAGTCTCAATCGATATACGATGTTATATAATGATTCGAAATAATATAAATATATATTATTTAATAACACGGGTCACGGTTTGAAAATAATATAAACATATTATTTTATACGATGTTACGGTTTGAAAATAATATAAACATATTGTTTTATTTTTTTATTTTTTATTTTTAATAATAACATAAATAACTTATTTATAAAAGTGGGAATAATATAAAAATAGGTTAATAATTCAAACCCGAGCCTACGGGTTGTTTCCCGAGTTAAAACACATTTATATAATAATATAATATTATAAAGTTTGATTTTTATTGATTAAATATAACAGAAAACTGTTCAAAAAATAGTTGTGGGAGCCCGGTCTCGAACCCGGGTCTCTCCCACACACGCACACTGAACCAACCAGTCCCGCCCGCTAGGGTATCGCGATGGATACCTGGATTAAATTCTTTTAACATTCAGGCTCAAGTGATTTTCCTCCCAAATCCACTCGCGATCGAAACCCGGCCCTGATCCATCGATTCCGGTGTTAATCGATCGAAACAGTAGAGGGGTTTTGATAATCGAGTTGAGGCGGTCCTGTGGTTAAGTTTAATTGCAAAGTTTTCATGTTTAAGTTTGTTTAATTTCAGAAAGAAAAGCCGTAACCCTAGATTATGAACACTGAATCGATTTGAGATATTCTGATAATAAAAGTTGATAGAATCATAGGGCTTTTAACAAAAACGACATTGTGAATCTGATGATGTGGTTTAATTGTATTTCTTTTGAGTTTAAGATTGAAAACCCCAAATTGTTTCTAGGATGAACCCTAATTACTGGATCAAAATCAATTCGATGATGGAAGCCTGATATTTCATAGGGCTTTCACTCTACAGGCGATTACGAGTCTAATGGTATGATTGAATTTGATTTAAATACGGTTTAGGGTTGACTTCGATAATCTGATTTTATAAGAACCCTAGATTACAGGTTATAACAATTTGTATAATAAAACATCGAATTGACAGAGGGCTTTCAAGGAAAATGGTACTGCGAATCAAAATGTATAGGTTAATTGTATTTTGAGTGGGTCTAGACTAGGGTTCGATTAAACCGGTCAGTGATGAACCCTAGATTACAGATTTCGATCGAATTGATAATGTAAGCCTTGGTAATGATAGGGCTTTCATTCTATGGATAAAAACGAATCAGATGAGGGTTTCAATTACCAGATTGGATGTCGGGTTGATAGTGTTCGACCAAAACAGGTGCCGACTGTGACTTGCTTGCTCTCCGGTGGCTTCTGGTGCAAATTCACTCGAATAAACGTGTGCAGAGACTCTAATGAGGATCGTTTGAAGTGTGCAGGGTGTTTGATCGAGAGAATTTTTTATCGAATAGCCTGAGTTTGATGGATATTCGTTTTCGGTCGACGGTTACGACTTGAACACCCATTATTGGGTTTAATTCGATATAATTACGAGGATTAAAGGTTCAATGATGGTCCTAATTGTTATTAAAGATCCAATCCGTTACGAATTCAAATGATATTCGGCTGTGATATGTGAATTTGGATTCAAATTTGCGATGTTGACTTTATGAAAGTCAACAGGAACTAAATTCGATCAATTTTGACTTTGAGAAGTCAATGGAACAGGTTTTAGGTATTTACATAACTAGTCCCTGTGGTTTTAATTCAATTATTGACAGAATTAGTCCTTGGGGTTTAATATTCAGTTAACTGGGTTAGGTTTTAATAGAAAACTTAACGAAATTTCTAACGAGACTAACTAAAAAGTCCGGATTATCACAGTCCGCGAGTGTGACTCCCCTCACGGCTCTCGATCTCCCCCATTTTAGACTGTTAAACAACATTAACGACTGTTTGAAAAAAATCAAACTTTTATTAAACACCTATTTAACCATTCCAAATCAATTTTTTTACACTTCTTTATTAAACCATCTTTAAACACTGTAAAAATCTTTCCAAATTCTCTCATTATCTTCATCATCTTTATCGGGTAATGAGTGGTAGTTTGAATTATTAAATTTTAATCTATACTATATAATAAATAAAGGTTTTTTATGTCACGTGTCGTCTCCACATTAATTCTCATCAATTTTTTCCTGCCTCTCTCTCTTATTAAATGCACCTCCTATTTTTAACAACAATATATATATATATTTAAAGAAAATATTAATTATATAATAGAACACAATTATTTTAAATTATCACTTTTGAAACTTTAAAAATTAAATTATTTAACTTTTATTTTCAATCAAATAATAAATGAAAAACAAATTACATTAAATAGTATTTAATTTATTTTTGAAACTCAATTATATATTAGTTTTTGCATATTTTGAGTTTTATTTTCTATCCTTAGTATATGATACATTTTTACACGTGAAAAATATACACATAAAGATTTAAAAATTTTATTTATTGATATTTTTCACTCGTGTGTATACACGGGATCTAAACTAGTTTGTAAATAAATAAATAGAAAATTTATCTAGAAAACAAATCAAACATTTTAAAACTTGACCAGAACATATGTAGAGGATTTTGAGAATAAACTCAGATGATCTGATAGTCGTGATGTCACTTTCAGATCAAAACAATTCAAAGGTTCTCTTGAGTTTAATGATCGGATAAAACTCAGATTTGAGACAAGATCGATGTATGTTTTTGTAGAGAATTTCGTGAACCAGAATATTGAGAGATCTGACCAAATGACACTGAATACGGAAAAACTTTACAGAGTGAGGGCCAGTAACTACTATTTAAAGGCTTCAACATGACGGTTAATTAACCGCCAAATAGTGGTTATAAAACTACCAAAAGCGGTTACAAAACCGCCAAATAGCGGTTATAAAACTAGCAAAAAGCGGTTGTAAAACTACCAAAAGCGGTTACACAACTGTTTTGTGGGCGGGTCGGACACTCATGACCTTCTTAAAACTTAAAGTTCCTAGAGGATTTTTCTCTGTCAATGGGCTACCAACCCCAATGGCACTTTTTAAATATATTAAATTTTAATGAATTTGAAAACAGAAAGGATTTACGTTGACTAATCAATTCGACCTATTTTAACCGACTCCAAAAATGTAACTGTATTTACTCTTTAACTACTCAACCTGATTAGCCTATCGATGTTGTCATCTATAGCTTAAAGCATGCAATCAAGCATTGCAAAACTCATTAATTATTTAATTTACTCATATATATCCAAGCGATTATATAAATTCGATCATCAAAAAACACATAGTGTAGTCAACAAGAAAAACACAACAAAAAACAACAATTGATTATAACATAACAACAACAACTACATTTCATGGAGTCTTGATCCTACGAGATCCACGGTGTCTTGTTGCAAACCTATTAAACAACGCAAGCGCGTTGCTCGCAAGGTGTTTAACATTCAAGACACGCGCTTTAATCATTCCCTTCTCCTTACCCCCGATGGCCTTATCCGATATCCTATCAAGGCACGTTGTCACATCCGTTAACGCGGTGCTAACCCATGTTTGCACATTACTTTCGTGCCATGAAAAGTACTTCTCCTCATCATGCATCATTCTCTTTTGCTCCTTAACCGATTGTGTAATTTGGGTCACACCATCATTGATTTGAGATAAGCAATCTATCACAGCTTCATAGTATCGCGCGTTCTTTGTTTTGTTGAATTCTTTCGCGACCATGTTCACATAGGCCTTCGTGAGTCGAGCTTTGAGAAGGCATGTGGTTAGGGAAATCCTGGCTAGTTGTTCGGGGTCTGGTGCATTTGTTTTGCTAACAAATGGTAGAAGGGTTCGTATGCATAGGTTAGTGTATAACGTTGGACGACATTGGTTCTCGACATAGGCCCGAGCTCGAGAACCACACTTTACCGTTGGGTTTAAGGTGATAATGGTCAGAAGGAGAATTAGTAGAGAGAGGAAAGTATGTGCCATTTTGTTTGAACAAATGTTCTTGAGATGTAGATCTTGAAGTGGTTGTGGTGTTATATAGGGAGTTGTCACACTCGTTGCAAGTTGAGTATAATAAGTAGATAAAATTATTTAAATATACAGCGTTTTACACGTAATATAATAGTTGTGTTTGGTTCAGTTATTTAAACAATTTGCTTGATTCTAACAAATATTTTATGGATCTATATTTTGTAGTAACGACATTGGATGAACATATATTTTCAAATTTTGTTGAAGAAACACAAACAATAATAAAAACACGAAAATAATCTATATATTTGTTGTCTCAAGGCCTCAGACGATACTTAGTTTCTTAAATAACGTTTGTTGCTAAAATCCTTAGTGACTGATTAATTTAAAGCAAAGATAAAATATTTTTAGATAAACGACAATACTATAATCCGTCACTGATTTATAATAAGCGGCATCCTTAGGCCTGATCAAAAAAGCCCTTGCTTAGGGCCCCAAAACTTTTTATGTTAACTAGGTTTCAAGGGACGGTGCCACAGTGATATCATAAACTACCAGAGAGAGCACAAGTATGGCTTCTGGAGGTAATGTTTATAAGGATTCTTGTTTAAAAAAATATATATCATTCTTCTTACATGTTAAAGATGTGAAATTTTATGTTGGTTGTTCTTGTAAAACAACACATCAACTGTTTGTAAAAAAGTGTCAAAGAGAACAAATTAGTTAATTCTGGATATCATAAATATGTTAGTGTTGTTTTCCTCTTTTTTTCAAATATACATACGCTTGAAATTCCTTTAGTTAAGATAAGAAGAAAATAAGGGTTCCACCTGCCGTCGACCTAGCCACTGCCTTACCGCCACCGCTAGCCGCTGATAGGGCTCATTTCGATTGTCACCATACCCAGCCGCCGCCAAGTCAGGATGCTGTCCATCGCCGTTCAGTACCGCCGAACAAATAAGTTTCTTTTCTGTTTCTGTTTTTTCGCTTCCGCTAACGGACGTTGCTAATCAATTTCAGCCCCCAGTAATATGTTGTACGTACTCTGTTGTTGCTAGTTTCTTGAGGTTTGATTGCAAAAGACATTGTCCAGTAAAACAGTCGTTAAGTTTAGGTCCGAGCCACTACTGTGTTTGTTCACTATTGTCAAACCTTGATTCGATTAGCAACACCCTTTTAGTTTGTTTCAAATTGTAGAAGACGAAAAGACTAGAATTGAGAAGTTTGATGGGCAAGACGTTAGATGGTGGAAGATGCAAATCGAGGATTTTGCGTGTCAGAAAGATTTAGTGGATGCCTTAATAGAACATAAATCAGAGAAGGTGAAGGATGAAGAATGGTCAGCCTTAAACAAGAAATTTGTAGCCTTTATCATATTCACACTTGCAATGAATGTTGCTTTTAATATTGTGAATGAGACGACCTCTTTTAGACTGATGAAAGCCATATCAAATATGTATGGTAAGTCATCTGCTTCTAACAAGGTATTTCTTCTAAGGCAACTGGTTAACACAAGAATGAAGGAAAGACGTATGTTACCTCTCATGTTAATGACTTTAACATTGTTAAATCTCGGTTGATATATGTTGATATCATATTTCACGACGAGGTCAATGCCTTACTTTTATTATCCTTGTTACCCGAGAGTTGGCCAGGAACTGTCACAGCTATTAACGGCTCAGTAGGAACTGCTAAATTCACTTTTGAGGGCATTCGTGATTTCTTCCTAGAAGAGGATATGAGGAGAAGAAATTATAGCGAATATTCTAACTCCTTGTTAAGCACCAAATGAAGGGGAAGGAGTGATAGGGAATAACATAAGTTGATCCATGTCAAAGAAGAGGGGTCAGTAAAGTATAAGGAAAGATATTGAATGTTGGAATTGCAAAAAACCGATCACTTTAGAAATCAGTGCCTAGGTATTAAGAAAGAGAAATAGGTGAATGTTACAAGAAAAGAATTAAATGATGCTCTTTTTTGTAATGTAGAGAGTGTTGCAGATTCATGGGTCATGGATTCGTGGGCCTCATTCCATGTCACTCACAGTGTGGATATGATGGAGAATCTTAGATTCGAAAATTTTGGGAAGGTACAACTTGCCGATAATGAAACTCTAGATATCACAGGCAAATGAGACATAGTATTGAATACCTCTCCAGGATGTACATGGACATTGAAGGATGTCAGACTTATTTCAGATAGGGGTGAGATCGGTATACCGTTCCGGTACCGAAAATACCAGTATCAAATTTATGGAAAAGTGGGTACCGATAAAGGTTCACTATGGTACCAATACGGTACTTGTTACAAAATGTTCATCTCTAGATGGTATCGGTACAGTACCGGTACCGCTACCGAAAATACCGATACCGAATTTATGGAAAAGTGGGTACCGGTAGCGGTACCGAATCTATAGGTACGGTACCGGTACTCGGTATACCAAATGCTCATCCTTAATTCCAGACCTGAAGAGAATGCTTATCTATATCGGTCAGTTGAATGATAAGGGATATCAGGTCGTGTTTGGTGATGGCAAATGGAAGGTAGTCAAAAGAAACTTGGCTGTAACTCATAATAAGAAGATAGGGACTCTATACATGGTCGAGGTACAACCAAATAAATAGAGTTCATCATGTATGAAGATACTAGAACAGAAGAAAGTGAAAGTTGGACATAAAAAGGTTACCTTTGCACAGTGAAAGATGAAAGATTAGGATATATCTCTGATATTTCAAAAAGAACAGACATTTTAGAAAGAATAGTAAGGAAAGGTATGAGTTATGGCTAAAAGCACAGTGAAAGATGGAAGATTAGGATACATCTCTGATAGTTGGAGTACAGAGACTAAAGGTGTTTCACTTCCATCTCCATTATTATAGAGGATCAGAAAATCAGACATAGATTAGAGGGTCAAAGGATCTAGTAAAGATCAGAAGGTCAGGAAATCTAGCAAAGATTAGAGGATCAAGGGATCCAGAAGTAATCAATGGATTAAGAGATCCAGTAATGTTAAGTGGGTAAGAAAATCCAGTAAAATGACCAAAGAATCTTAGAACTGCTCAGAAACAGTCAGTGTGGAAGACTTGTTTCAGTGGGAGCAAGTTAGGAGATCAAAGATGGGGTTACTTGAGAAGGATTGTGTTCAGACATAGTCACTAACATACATGTTCACAAAAGCCATGATAGTAGAAGAGTTGGAGGTCGATATAGTTTCAACTGGCCTTCAGGAATAATGATGAGAAGGCGGCTGCAATTACAGGAAAGAAGTTACAAAAGTACAAGTGAAGACTAAAGTGAAGATGTAACATTTGTGTTTTTTCATTTCATTGTATTTATCGTGCAAGCCCATGTAATCCATGAACAAGTACAAATTTCAACACAACATAAACCAAATGTTCATTATACATTATGCATTGTACAGGTTATTATAACACATGATCAATCATAGTCATCTTTACAAATGCATTCATATTTCAACACATCATCATTTTTAAAATTTTATTTCCACTAAACATTTTTATATCAAAAGACTTATATTTTCTATGGACTTAAAACTCTATCAAATTTCATATTTATGTTCCATAAATATATCAAACTTGTGATATATATTTATTCACTATATTATTATAAAGTTTTCTTAACTCATGCATTAACTAATTTAAGTTATCATGATTTTAATTCTAAATTTTCTTTTTAATGAATTATATTCATAGGAATTATTGTAACAATTAAGTTATAAGTTTCAATCTTTATAAAACTAAAAAGTCTAAAACCACTCATTTATAACTACCAAGTTCATTTGTGTACCTTTTTTTATAAAAACTAATACTTAAAAGATCATTAATTTAAACCTTTTATAAAAAAAAATTAAATTTTAATATTTATTTAGTCATGAATATCATTAATAACCTTAAAGATGAATTCCCATTTAAAAAAACTTACAAATGTTTATATTATATAAATGGAATTTAAACCTCTTAAATATTATGAAACATTTTATTTATAATTTACTAGTTTTTCTCATGATCCCCCACTATAAATAGACCCTTATTCTACCCCCATTCTCACACAATATCAAGTTATAATCCCTCCCTCAAGATCCAAAGTCGTTTCCGTATTTCTTAAGTAAGTTCTACCCGCATTCTATTTTACGTTCTTGTTTTCCTTGCTTAGCACAACCGCTCACACACACATATATACATGTGCATACTTATATATATATATATATATATATATATATGTATTTATATTATCATTATAAACCAATTCTTTTATAAATATTCAAGGGATTACAATAACTATCCTTTTCAAATAGAAATATATATATTTATAACTTTGCATAATTATTATCACAAACGTTTAACGAATGATATGTGAACATTATTATTTCTAACACGTGTAATGAGTCATTACTAATTATGTAATTGAAATCTTGGATTATAAAATATATTTTGAGATATAAAAGAAATTAGTTTTATAAATATTTGCCTTGTATAGTTTTGTAAATTCATTTATTTAGATTGTTTTCTTATATAAATCATTAAAACAAATTTATTACTTTTAATTAAAAATTAATTATGATTATGGTTATAAACCCATTTCTTTGCAAAGATTTATACAACTTTTTATATAATTTATTTTCTTAATTAATAATTAATTATGGCTTAATTATTAATTAATTAGAATATTATTTTATACTTTAAATTTTGGTTTAATTACCAATTAATTAAATCATTATTTTTAACACTTATTTTTCATAAAAATCAAACTAAATAAATGAAAGGTTTTATTCATTTATTTATGTAGTTAATTATTTATTTACTCAACTAGTTATTACTCATTTATTTATTTATCAATTTATTAATTTATGCAATTACAAATAAAAGAAAACTACTTATTTATTTATTTGTGCATTTATTTACAAAAGAACACTAATTATTTATTCATATACACATCTATTTATTCATTTACTTATACAATTAGTTATCAAATAATACTATTTGAAACTCAAATAATTATTTTATTATTAAAATGAGGACACAGGTTAGCCTTGTGGTTATCTAGAACATTTGTGCAACAACAACATACTTGTGTAACATTCAAGTTACTCATTGCAAGGTGAGTTACATAGCCCCACATTTTACATTTTTACATTTTTGGGGTGAAACATGATTACATTAAACTATTTGCAATTTATACAATTCAAACAACGTGTACATGTGTGTATTTTTGTGCCTTATGCTTTGAACACTATGAGTTAAACTACATTTATAACAAGTACAATCATTAACTCCGTACAAGCCAACGGTAACAATTATAGATCTATTGCATTTGACAAATCCACCAAGGTGGGGTAATTGTTGCCGACAATACATTAGGATAACATTGAGTGTTATGCCCTTAAGTCACAAGGTTTGATTGTGCACATGGTTTTAACTATAGTAGTTCTCCATAATTGTCTTATTAAACCATATTACATATAAATTGTACTCAACATTTGAAACTATTTGTAGTGTCAAAACCTATGTATGCTCACCAACTATTTTTAGTTGACCTTGTTTTCATCATGTTTCAGGTGCTAACATTTGAGATCATATACAAGATGCTACACATAGGATTGAGAACCTAGTTAAATAATTAATTGAACATTGTTGATGTACTTTTCTTTTGGATGTTTTGTTTATGTTTGTTTTGAACACATATTATGGAAATTTGGATTTGATTAATATATGAAACATGGTTTGATCATGGGCTTATGAACAGTCTCCATGTCACGCCCCGACGTATTCCGTCGTTGGTTGGGGTGTGACAGAAGACGCACACATTTTGGAGTTTGCCAAAGCTTCCAAGTGGGAGATTGTTGTGTATGGAGGCTTAGGGGAGCCGACCGGCCCTAAGGGGCTTCCTGCGCATATTAGGGTTGGGGCCCCATTGGGCTTAACTTGGTGATTAAGTTAGAAACCCTAGATTAGATCCCTATAAATATAGTGTTATGTATTTATAATTTCTTGTACTTGAGCATCTAATAATAAAGATCCGTAGTTGTAGCCGTTGACGTAGATCACACTGACCGAACTATGTTAAACCTCTTGTGTCGTTTTATTGCTTTCAGTTTGTGTTTGCGTTTCTGTGCGTGTGATACCCTAACAATATCAACATTGGGACATGATATCACTTAGTTTTTAAAGGTTTGTTCATTCTTTAAGTGGTCTTTTAGATACATTTAACTGGAGTTTGTGTTATGTGTTATTCAGTAGCTACAAAAGCACGAGATCCTGATATTGTCTTTGCTTTAGTTCTTTTGTAATAAACTAGTTCCCCCCACTCGCACTACGCGGCGGGAGTTTGGTAGTTATCGGTTAGGCTCGTCCACGGTGATAAAACTTACGTCAAAACACAGACTCGCTATAGCGTACGATAAAAAAAAACTCGGACCGCTCACAAAAAAAAAAAAAAACTAAGCCGTGCATACCGTTTAAAAAAAAGTTAACTAAAATAATAAACCGACTGAACCTTTGTTACAATTTTATAAAAAATCAAACTAGAGGAAAAAAAAACTAAAGTTTACTCTATTGAAGTTTTGTGGCAAATCTAGTAAAAATAAATAAAAGGTAAAAACTCTTGTGCCATAAATATATAAAAAAAAATTTGGGGTAAAAATAAAAAAAAATTATAAAGATATTATTCGAAATACAAACTCGCTATAGCATACGATAAAAAAAACTCGGATCGCTCACAAAAAAAATATTAAACAAAGTCGTGCATACCGTTTAAAAAAAAGCTAACGAAAGTTTACTAAAAAATAAACCCATTAAACTTTTGTTAAAATTTTATAAAAAATCAAACTTGAGGAAAAAAAAACTAAAGTTTACTCTATTGAAGTTTTGTGGCAAATCTAACTCCCCCGTGCTACGCGGCTGGAGTTTGGTAGTTATCGGTTCGGCTCGTCCACGGTGATAAAAGTTAGGTCGAAGCATAGATTCGCTATAGCGTACGATAAAAAAACTCAGATCGTTCACAAAAAATATACTAAACAAAGCCGTTCATACCGTTTAAAAAAAATAACGAAAGTTTACTTAAAAAATAAACCCACCGAACTTTTGTTACAAATTTAAAAAAAAAATCAAACTTGAGGGGAAAAAAACTAAAGTTTACTCTATTGAAGTTTTGTGGTAAATCTAAAATAAAAACTTTGTTAAAAAAAAAGCTAAAAGTTTTGTGCCATATCTATAAAAAAAATTGGGGTAAATTTTTTTTTTACATAAATATATAAAAAAAAATTGGGGTAAAAATAAAAAAAATTAAAAAGATATTATTCGAAACACAAACTCGCTATAGCATACGATAAAAAAACTCGAATCGCTCACAAAAAAAATATTAAACAAAGCCGTGCATACCGTTTTAAAAAAAAAACTAACGAAAGTTTACTAAAAAAATAAACCCATTAAACTTTTGTTAAAATTTTATAAAAAATCAAAATTGAGGAAAAAAAACTAAAATTTACTCTATTGAAGTTTTGTGGCAAATCTAACTCCCCCGCGCTACGCAACGAGAGTTTGGTAGTTATCGGTTCGGCTCGTCCACGGTGATAAAAGTTAGGTCGAAGCATAGATTCGATATAACGTACGATAAAAAAAACTCAGATCGCTCACAAAAAAATACTAAACAAAGCCGTCCATACCGTTTAAAAAAATAACGAAAATTTACTTAAAAAATAAACCCACTGAACTTTTGTTACAAATTTAAAAAAAAAAATCAAACTTGAGGAAAAAAAAAACTAAAGTTTACTCTATTGAAGTTTTGTGGTTAATCTAAAAAAAAGAACTACTTTGTTAAAAAAAAGCTAAAAGTTTTGTGTCATATCTATAAAAAATAAAACTTACTATTCAATCGCACGGCAATTAATAGTATCGTAATGGTGTTCATCACAATGGATGGGGTAGGGGAAGAGAAATGAACTTCAAGATTCAAAGATTCAATCATAGAGAGACACTTTCAACCTTTTTTCTCCTTTAGGTTAATGAAGTAATATTTACTATTGTATTGTGATAATTACAATGTTTAATTACACATGTTAACCATAGTTCTCTATTCCTATTTTCTTTTTAAACAATTGTCATATAGCTTCTCAATTGCATTCAAATAATCTTTCTGTAGGTTTTTTATAATGGCAATATGTTTTGACCCAACTAACTCTAGGTTATTCATTTTTTTTTATTAAGGAAAGGGCCTTGATTTTTGAATTTGCTTTGTGCCATTCAACGATGTTGAGCCGACTATGTAAAAAAATGTAAAATTAGCACATTTAAATAAGTGATATACAGAAAAACTAATACTTTGTGAAAGAATGTTTGTATCCTTCTCGAGAAAATTCAATCAATATTTTCGATATATTCGCGAAGATTTGCCATTATTTTGATCAAAATATTTTCCCACTAGTAGAAGTCTACCTCCATCACATCAAATAATTTCCCACTAGTAGAAGTCTACCTCCATCACATGCACGTGCCACGATGCTTCTAGAGTGTTTTCCTTTGTAAAGTTAAAATTAAAAATTGTGTTTGTCGAATCTCTCTCCTATTAAATAGTAATGATTTTTATAACTATTTTTATAAAATATTTTTAATTAAAAAAATAGTTTTATTCATAAAATATTTTATAGTTTGAACATTTCTTTCATTCTTTTTATAAAATATTTTTAAAAAATAACTATATAACGCTTCTAAAACTTGTATTAAAAAATTATGTAATATGTCAAAAATATGTAATATTAGATTTTTATTACTAAGTATATATAACACTGCATTTATTCATCATGTATAATATACAAGGTTTCTAACCTGTATTATAATAAATGAATAACTATAGTTGCTACGTGTCGACTTCTGATGAAATGTAGATTTTTGTTTTTCGTTTTTCTCTCCAATTAAATAATGATGATGTTAAATAATTAAATATCTAACATATATTCTAATATTTTATTAAAAATTACTAAATCATAAGACAATTTTAATTATTTCTTATTTCACAGATAACTAATAATACCAAACATACAAATCTTGATAGAAAATATTGTTTTATAATAAGTTATATTTATTCAACTCATATAACACATGGGCTTTAACCTAGTTAGTTGATAAAAAGAATTAGAATATTTCGAATTGCAAATGCTTCAAAAAGATGTTTCTTTCTAAAGCTAGTTTAAAATTTTTATATATTTTTTTAATTATATTAACAATCATTACAAAAATATTTTTGATGATTCTTATGGGTTTATAATTCCTTTTCTTATTTTCTATATCCGGTTATTAACCAAGATATTTTACTAAATATAAGTTACTTATATTTGCCATTCGTTTTTGTTTTAACATTAGATTAATCAATAAAACAAATTGTTGTAGAATTTGTAGAAAACGGACTGAAACTTGGACTCTCTGAAAGACGTGAAACACTTTCAGATCAAATCTATTTGGTGGTTCACCCAAATGAATTGATTGGATACAATTAAGAGATTTTAGAACACCAATATGGAGAATTTTTGTAATGATTTTGAACCAGAGTAAAAAACCATCGTATGATCAATGAAGAGTATATCTGAGAAACAGATAACTGTCTTTGGCATTTATTCTTTTAATTTCAAATTCGAAATTCGAATTTTAAATAAAAATCCGCCCAACTTTTTACACGAATTTTATATAATAATTTATTAGAAAATTATTTTATAATACAATTTTTATAAAGTAATAAGTGTCAAAATAATTTTTGAGGCTCTGCCCCTTGGACTTCGCACCAATTTTCTTTTAATTTCAGCTCGATCCCAGCCAGGGGCTCTGCCGCTTGGACCCCGCTTCAAAGGGCGCTGCCCCGGACCCTCGTTATATCATGATAAACTCAAATATAAGCGTGCACTCCGCACCTCTTAACTTATTTAATATTTATGACGATATGTATTGATCAAACAAGTTATTTCAATTCTAATCTTTTGGTGTTTGATTAGAATTCTATTCGATATTGTGTTTTAATGACTTAACATTCATATTTTCACATCGAACAATGCCCTCATGCTTCTGTGCTTTTTTATGAGATATAATAACGTGTCATATTATTACATTTTTAGTTTATATATGTTTAGTTTAATGTAACTAATAATTGTTAATTAATGGTGACCATAAAGTATAAATATTAAAGTAACATGCATGGGAGTGTCATATAAGAAAAAAAATTGATTCTTTGGCTGTATATGGGTTGACTAAACAAAGAGATCTATTAACCAACATAATCCTTTTTATTAAGCTAATAATATCTTCATAGTTATTTATTAATCGCTTTCAGGGCCGTCCCCGAGAAATTAAGTATCCGACATGACATAAGAAAAATGTCTCAATTCCCCCTTCAATATGCACGTATATAAAAAAATTCAATAATACGGCAATAATTGTAATTAAAATAATAAAGAAAATAAAATTACTATAGAAAAGTATCTAGTTACATAACTAGACACTTAAAAAAATTTTTGCCCCTAAATTTTATAAAATTTTTCAAATTTTATAAGTTATTTAAATTTTTTTTTTGTAATATAGATAAAAAAAAAATTAAAAAATTATGTCACACTTGTAAACATGCCATGTGCAGCGGCCCAACCTGCACCACTATCCCAGCCGGCCCTGATCGCTATGTATGCATATATGTATCTGTGTTGTATAAGGATATCGAATATAAAATCAATTCTAAGTAAAAAAACTGTGAGAAACACACAAAAATTTATACCTATTACATTAAAAATGATATATAATATGGTTGAATTCAACCTCTATATTCTTTCTCGCACTACATATATTATCTTCCATTTATTAGGTACAAATGTTTACAAGATCACTCTTAATTTACTTCCGTTCACATACGCAAACATATAGCCTCGGAAAAATAAAATGGCGGTCACGTTTTGTACGTTCTAAGACAACCGACAAATGTCTCAAATCATGAAGTTAAAAGCGATTTTTTAGTGATTTTTGTTTAATTATTTGTATATAAGTAACAATTTATTTGAGATATAGGGATAAATAAACATAACTATGACTATTTTTTGCTTACCTCTACTGAGACATTAAATTAGCATATCATTAAATAATATACTACTTCAGTTGAGACCTACACCAAGTGATACTCAAATTTAGATATTTGAACTTTTATATTAGATATACTAGTTTAGATCCCGTGTCTACACACGACTTGAAAAATATTAATATATAAAATTTTTAAATGTTTATATATATATTTTACAGGTGTAAAATAATATTACATATGCTAAGAATAAAAACAAACTCAAAATATGTAAAAACTAATATATAAGTGGGTTTCAAAAATACGTTAATTACTATTTAATTTGACTTTTATTTACTATTTGATTGAAATAAAAGTTACATAATTAAATTTCAAAGTTTCTTATAATAAGGGATAATTTAAAATAAATGTGTTTTATTAATATAATTAAAAAAATTTTAAATATATATTATTATTAAAATATAGAAGTGCATTAAATAAGAGAGAGATGCGGGAAAAAAATGATGAGAATGAATATGGAGGCGACACGTGGCACTAAAAAACCTTTATTTATTATATAGTATAGATTTGAATAATTGAAGCAACGACAAGTTAATATGCTGGAAATTAATGCAAAGCTCGCAACGACAAGCAACGACAAGATATATGGTCCTTGAAACAAGGATCATGAAGCTATTTGGTAAGCAACAGCAAGTAAAGGAACTTTCGTAGCTAAAGTTCGGTCGAATAAATATACAATTTGAGAAATCGGAGTTGACTATCACAAATAATATTAACATATTTTTTTTGAGACATAGTTGATAAAAATATATTTTAATTTATTAAATGTAATTAATGTATATATATTTATGGTGAAGCCGTGAGGTTAAACACTAAATTATTATGATAACAAAAAGAATAAACCTAAATCATTTTTTCTTATCAATGGATCATATTTTTATATTTTTCACTTCTTACATACAAATACGTATTCAGAAAGGTTCTCGGATTCTCAATCGCTCTTTTCTCCTACTTGCGGATTTTTCCCTGCGCTGATTGAGGACCTTTCTTTAAAAGAGTTCGAAACTGATTCGGTCTTCTAAAGTGCCTCGAACCAATTTTTAACTCTTCCAAAGTGTCTAGAACTAGTTTCGAACTCTTTTAAAGTGTCCGGAACCAATTTCTTCTTAAGTCCTTGAACTAGTTCTGGTCAGGTCTAGTGAGTTGCTGGTCAACTGCTTTAGCCGCTGATCAACTGCTTTAGCCGCTGGTCAACTGCTTTAACTGTCGGTCAACTGCTTAATTGCTGGTCAGCTACTGGTACAAGTCAAGAACTCTTTCTGAACTCTCTGGACTGCTTTTAAACTAATGTGAACTCTCTGGAGCTGCTTTTAAACTAATGTGAACTCTCTTAAACTACTGTTGAACTAATGTAAACTATCTGGAATTGCTTTCGAACTAATGTAAACTCTCTGGAATTGCTTTCGAACTAATGTAAACTCTGTAGAACTACTTTCAAACTATTGTAAACTCTCTGGAACTACGGTGAACTGTCTTGAACTACTTTCGAACTGTTGTGAACTCGCTGGAGCTACTTCTAAACTCTTCTGAACTCTGTAAACTACTTCTAAACTCTTTTGAACTTTTTAAACTAAATCTGAACTTTTATGAACTAAGTATGAAGTCTTCTAAACCAAGTCTGGAACTCTCTGAATTCTTTTATACTCAGTTTAACAACTTCTGAAACACTTTAAACTAAATCTAAAATTATAAATTAAGTTTGAACCCTATTAAACTAAGTCTAAGAAATAAACAACTGATTAATATTCTAGGAATGAATATATCACAATATATGTACTTTGAAAGTATTTAATTCCAATAAATGATTTACGAGACCATCTATTTAAAATATATGACACAACGCACGAAGGACTGAAAGATAAGGTTCTTTTGAACAACATCTAACATACGGATTTTTGGTCTTTTAATTGTAGTGTAAACGTTTTTATGTCATTCTTTTTAGAGTATGGATTCTTGGTCCTTTCCTCTTAGCGTAAACGTTTTCTCATTTTCCCTTAAGTTGTCACCGAACTTGTAATCCGTCCCATAACATTTGTTCATTTAACCATATATTGCTACCACCGTTTAAAATATTGTTACCACCATTGATTTGAGTTGATATGCATGTGATAGATTACCCATTTCAAAATTATTATCGCATGTCCAAATTTTGAATCTAACAACTAAACATTGATTGGCAGTTATTGGGAATTTGTGCATAACATTGCTTAAACTTTATTATCACTTAACTGACCTCAATACCGAGCACATCCACCTATGGGGACATAGGGCGTCATTGTGGCACCAATGACGTGCACCATCCGTGGCGCAACGTCTTTATTGTGTACGATGTGAGTACACTTATTGTTTAGAGGCATATGAATCGATCATAGGAAACCATTGTTATTGTTATTGGTGAAATGGTAGGTGTGTGTGCCCACATTCCTATCTCACATATTGGTGCATTAGGTTTACAGGCCTGAGTACATATTATTTACTATTATTGGCTCACATGGGTATTTTCGCATGATATGCGTTGACCTTGTTTCCTTCATTATTTATTAAGCATTATGTTGATAGCCAATTGTTCCATCATTCCTTCTGCTAGCCCATTGTTATGTTATTGCTATTGTTACTCCGTTACTGAGCATTGTTGGCTCAGTCGTGTTTCCTTTTGTGTTCCTCTTGAATCTTTGAACAAGTATTCAGGGAAACCAAGGAATTGTAGAAGACATCAAGGACTATTTATTTGCTTTCAAGATTTGGCACTTGTATTTTAAGACTATTGTAAGACTTAGATTATAGAATTGGCTTTGGACATTTAATGAATTATTAATTTGTCTCTGTATTACTGAATCGCGTGGCACGTCAGCCCTAAACGGGTTGGGGTGTTACACGCAGCTTGTTTATCGTAGACTCGCAGAGCTTCTCAATTATCCTTCATTATCAGTAGTTAGAAGGTTGAAGGTACTCTCAGTTTCTTTCTCAATTCTCAAATACATTACAAGATTTGGTGTTGGTTGTGAGGTTTCATAGTTTGTTTGGTGATAACACTAGTCCACCATTGTTGATATGAAAACCACGATCTAACTATAAATATGACCAGTAACCAGCTTTGTGACAAAGGGACTCCTTACCGGTAAGTGGTCGACTCATTAATCTCACATGGGTTTGCTCTAATTTCTTCAGGTCTTCGTTCTTTTCATTTGGTAGCTCACCAGAAATTGCACCCCTCCAAAAGGTGATATTAATCATGTTAAACAGGTCGTGTCGTGTAACGTGTTTATAAACAGGTTCGTGTCCGTGTTTGAAGAAAATGACACAATTAGTTAATCTTGTTGTGTTCATGTGTTAGCACCTGTGTTAATCATGTCGAGTCGTGTCTAATCTATTTAACACATTTAGACCTGTTTTGTCAAGCTTAAAAATAAAGAATGGCTATTGATGAGACAAAAGGTTGTAGCAAATGCTTCAATTAAAAAATATTTCAAAAGATCGGCTTGAGAAAGTAAAGTATGAGCCATATTATAAAGATGATGATTTCTTACATTCGGCGACCTTGTTTTGTTAAAAATATATTAAATTATTTATGTTTCCAATTTGATTCTTCTAATGGGTCTTGTTTCTTTCTCATGTGGGCCTGTGTATTTCTCCTTGGGCTTAAACATCTTGCTATTTGGGCTTGAAGCCTACACTGTTGGTCTGCTTGTTGTTTGAAGACTGCTCCTCTATCCCTCAACGGCTGTTTTTAGGGTGTCCCAATTTTGTCACTGATTTCACATGCAAAGAAAGGGAATCGGCTTTCCCTTGTTTGGAAATAATCCTCCTATCATTCTTCCAGCTGTGATTGACACTATCTTCGCTGGTTGTCCCTCTTTTACGCTTGGTTCTTGGCTATTTATATTGGGCTAATCTTGTCAAGTCTAATGGTCTACGGAGTGCAAGGAGGAAGTTGCAAGTTTTTAGTCATAGTAGGAGTCTAATGCTTGTTTATTTTCGATCGGTGGTCAAGAACGGGGTTGTTCTGGTGACCCGGGAAGAGGGAGATCGATAGTGGTCAGGTGGGTTTGAAGCCGTGAAGAAGAGGAGATAACAACGGCGTATGCAAAGGAGAAAAAGCATTTTTGTGAACATTGAACGTAAACGAACGAACGTTCACGAACACAATTGAACGAATGAGACACATGTTCATGTTCGTTCATTTGACGGAATTCCTTGTTCATGTTCGTTCATTTATTAAACGAACGAACGTAAACGAAATTACCGTCGAACGGTTCACGAACTGTTCGCTGAACGTCCGGTTCATTTACAGCACTACTTGTATTCAAAATCGAGTAATTTTTTGGTATCGTAGCACACAGCGAGTGTCGTTATCGTTATTGTACCGCGACGACCCGAACCTATTATATCGCGTGTCACGAAAATTCGAGTTAGGACAGGTTTCGTAGCCGCCGCAACGCGCGACGAATAAAAGTACTAGTTTTACTAAAGATGATACAAATTTTTTTAAAGTTATCAGTTCCCTTTGTTGTACAATGAAATAGTTAATAACTTAATATATTAATATTTTTACCATAACTCAACAAAAACGTGCCATAAAAGGTGAAGTAAAAGACCACATTCGTCAAACAAAACCAACAATATTACTAAAAAGTAATAATAACAATATTTTTTAAAAATTAAAAAAAAAAGAATGACCATAAAGACAAAAGTACAAAAATGTTGTCATGGAGATTGGAGAGTAGTGCAATTATATAACGATTTTATGCTATGGTAATAAATTTTATAATACCTAACAAATCTAATTCTCGTAAAAAATTTATGTCACAACTTTTCTTGAATATATAAATTTATTTAGTTATCCTAACATTGATTAAAAGTTGGAAAATATAAAATAATGAAACATCTTAAGGTTCGCAGTTTGCAACATGTCTATGGTTGATGAAAACAAAAAAGACATTGGACTAGTACATGACTTGATCATCAGAATTTGTTAAGGGTTTTTTAATAAAAACAATATAGGTTTTACCCTTTAGTTGTAGTCAATAAAAAAAGAAATTTATGATAACACCGATTAAGAAATACTTCTTACTTCAGCCACCGGTAGTGGGTCTTTTATTTTATTTTCTTCTTTTACATAGATTTTAATTTTTGTCATTCATTGATCTTGTTTAATAACTTAATTAAGTATTTAAGAAAAATCTATATGGAAACTTTTAGATTTTAGACTTTTAACATTTTGTAAAGATAAACAAGCCTTATTCTTAACAAAAATTCTTTCAAAATAGTTTAAGAATGTATAATCTTTAATCACAAATATTGTCAGAAAAAACAAACATAAATAGTTAAATATCACTTACCAACCTACTTAGGTTTGATAATCATGAGATTTGACCGGTTAAAATTAATGAAACTAAACGTAACTCATATATTTATTCGTGTAAAGAATATTAATTATAACTCAGATACATGTATATAAAATAATCGTATAATATGAACTATAAAGCACATTTGCATAATGATGCTACGATAAATTTTAAAGTATAACTAGCTGGTTATATCTGTACTTCGCGGCGGGTGTCGGGCCGTTCATTAATAAAACTTAAATGAAAACGTATGCGTAACGGTAAAAATAATGCTAATAAAAAGAAACATAAAACTAAATAATAAAAAAGGAAAAAAAAAGGTTCGGGTCATCGAAAGTCATAAAAACGAAGACCTCGACCGGTTCCGATAATACAAATATCGGCAATCATGTTGTTCACTCATAACATGTTCGTTTTGGCACTGTACCGCAACGGTAACGACACTCGTTATAGGCCACGATACGAAAAGAACACGTTTTTAAATACAACTCCATTCTAAAAAAAAATTATATCAGAATGTTGACAAAAAAACTAAAAATAGTCGTGAACTCCTTTTTTTTTAAAACGTTAGTGAATGAAAGTTATTAAAGGAAAATGAAATTATTAGAAAATTAAACGGGTTAAAAACGTATTTTAGATATAGTATAAAGGGTAAAAAAAAGAAAAAAAAGTGCCACTCACTGAACCGAAGAGGCACTATTTAACTGTGGCTCTCTTTAATCTTTACTAGGTAGTTTTACCCGTGCTCTGCGGCGGGTGTCGGGCCAAGCGTTAATAAAATTTAAATGAAACGTATGCGCAACGGTAAAAATAATGTTAATAAAAAGAAACATAAAACTAAATAATAAAAAAGAAAAAAATATAAAATTTTACCGGTTTGGGTCGTCGAAAACCATAAAAGTGAATACCGAGACCGGTTCCGATAATACCAATAACGGCAATAATGTTGTTCGGCCATAATAGATTCGGCTCGTCACGGTACCACAACGGTAACGACACTAGATATAGGCTACGGTAAAAAACTCGATTTTAAATAAAACTCCGTTTTAAAAAAACATTTATATGGGAACGTTGACAAAAAAAAAACTAAAACATACTTGCACTCCGTTCTTTGAAAAAAGTTAACGAACGAAAGTTATTAAAGAAAAACGAAATTAATAGAAAATTAAACGGGTTAAAAGCTTATATTATATATAGTAACGGGTAAAAATGAAAAAAAAAAATAATAAATACATTATAAACGTTAAAGCAGGAGGTGTCTAAATTTGTATGGAATGTGTACTATTGAACTCAATACTACTTTAATGTATTCTATAATTGTAATGTAATTTATATTATCATCCAATTTATTTATTAAAAAGACTTTAATTCATTACTTTACAAGATGGACCCCGGTTCCTTCATAATGATTCGTGATGTTTTTAATATTTGTTTAAATCAATAACGTGGTGCTAATGGTAGGTGATAACGGAGGTTGGTGAAAAAGTATAGCATCTAAATAGTTTTCATTCTAAGGGACATTAACTTTAATAAAAGTTTTATATCCTTCTCATATCTTATCTAAATTCGTATTAGTTGTGGATAAGAGCTAGAGGTGGGCATTATAACCGGATCTGATCCGATGGATTATTCGAAATCGGTTTTTTTAACCGGATTTTTTGGAACCGGATCGGATATTTTTGAAACTGCCGGATCTGGAACCGGTTATATGGTTTTCCAATGGATCGGATAAAAACCAGACAAATTTGGAACCGGACAAAAATCGGACACAAAAAATCCGGACAAAATCGGTCAAAATCGGATAAAACCAGATAAAAGGTTCCAATAGGTTCCAAACCTCACACCCCAAAACCGGATCCGGTCCGGAACCGGTTCCACCGGATCCGGTCCTTGACCAACGTTGACTTATCCGATCCAGATCCGGTTCCAAAAAAAATCCGATTTGTGCACCTCTAATAAGAGACATCAAACTTCTGCTATGATGGTCAAAAGATTTTCTTATAAAAGGGTTTTACAGTAGAAAGAGTCCTGACTTGAAGAATTTTGTCAGTACCATTCACATGTCAAGGTATTTGCCGTTAAGAAATGGTTGTGAATACGAGATAATTAATGAAGTTCTAAATATTAAATCATTATTAATCCTAGCTTCTATATTTAATTATTTATGGTATTTGTCTAAGATCGATTTTACCAAGAAACAAATATTGATAAACAAAAACCTTATAATCATTTTTATATGATTTAAATAAGATAAACATTTATTTTATTAGTATAAATAACAAAATGGTATATACCCCTAAACCATTTTAAAACCATCCAAAAATCCAATTGAAGCGAAGGCGTTCATTTCCTACCCCCAATCAACGGCTGCGATCACTCCTCCAAATCCATCCAACGGTCTCCCTCTCCCCTGTTCACCTCAACCACCCCTCTCCAATCTCTCCATTTTCATCTGAATCACAAACTGATAAAACCCCCCATCCAACTGTATAATAACAACGATCACTCTCTCTCTCTCTCATCAACTTTCTCTCTCTACAACGAGCCATGGCTGCCTCCACCTCCCTCACTCTCTCCCACTCCGCCCTTTCCCGATCCGCCGTCCCCCGCCATGGCTCTTCCACCAACGCCGCCGCCGCCCAACAATCCACTCTCTCAATTCCGACCTTCTCCGGACTAAAATCCGCCACCACATCCTCCTCACGCGCTCCCATTCGCAGGCACGTGTCTTCCACGCGCCGCCGTGTGATCTCCAACGCGGCTGTGGAGACGCTAGAGAAGACGGATACAGCTTTGGTGGAGAAGTCGATTAACACCATCAGGTTTCTGGCGATTGATGCTGTGGAGAAGGCGAATTCGGGGCATCCGGGTTTGCCCATGGGTTGTGCGCCCATGGGGCATATATTGTACGATGAGGTCATGAGGTATAACCCTAAGAATCCGTATTGGTTCAACAGAGATCGCTTTGTTCTCTCCGCCGGACATGGATGCATGCTCCAGTATGCTCTGCTTCACCTTGCTGGATACGACGCCGTTAAAGTAAGCCTTAACGATTATCTCTCTGTGTCGGTTGCAATTTACCACTATTTGTTTATAGTTTTTCAATCTGGAGTGTCTAATTAAGTACAATAAACTTGACATCTTCATTGTTGACTGCGTCATAAATTCTGCATATCATATGTTCGATGAAATGCCCCAGTAAATTGAATCTGTTTTCAGATCTGTGGTCAATATTGGATCTTTGAAACCGATTCATTGATTGATGCATCATCTATGTTTGTAATACCTGATTAGGTGATAAAGTTTGCACTTTCTAATTATTAATATACTGTCATATCTTATACCAGGAAGAAGACTTGAAGCAATTCCGTCAATGGGGAAGCAAAACTCCTGGCCATCCTGAGAACTTTGAAACTCCTGGTGTTGAAGTCACCACTGGTTAGTACTAGTATATGTGCTGTTAGATGTATATATTAGATCGAATATATTAGTTATGATTGGATGAAATATATTAGTTAGGATTTGTTACGAAGATAAGATTTATTGTAATTATCTTTAACATAACTAGGACTTATGATTGGATTAGGTTTCCTTTGTAAATTGTAATCATCCTCATTGTACTCGTATAAACAGTTGATCAATAATACGCAACACCTCACTGAGTTTTCATTATTTTACATGTGCAAAAGTTAAAATCTTGAACGAAATCTTTGTGTGTATAAACAATTATTTATTGTTATCAGGTCCTCTTGGTCAAGGTATTGCCAACGCTGTTGGTCTTGCTCTTGCTGAGAAGCATTTGGCTGCTCGTTACAACAAACCTGATGCTGAGATTGTTGACCACTACACGTAAGATTTCGTATTTCTTTTTGGGTGTTTTACAAATCGAAGGTTTTTTTTAAACATTTGTGGGTTTTGCTTCAGATACTGTATTCTTGGAGATGGTTGTCAAATGGAAGGAATTGCGAATGAAGCATGCTCACTTGCTGGCCATTGGGGACTTGGAAAGTTGATTGCTTTATATGATGATAACCATATCTCCATTGATGGTGACACAGAGATTGCCTTCACTGAGAATGTTGACAAACGTTTTGAAGCTCTTGGGTGGCACATCATTTGGGTGAAGAATGGTAACACTGGTTATGATGAGATCCGTGCTGCTATTAAAGAAGCTAAGGCTGTGACTGATAAACCCACTTTGATCAAGGTCTGATAATCTTGCAAAACCCGAGAGAAATTCATTGTCTTTTTGGTGTTTTTTCTGAGGTTTTCTGTTAACTTGCAGGTTACAACAACAATCGGTTTTGGGTCACCAAACAAGGCGAACTCATACAGTGTCCATGGAGCGGCTTTGGGTGCAAAAGAAGTAGATGCAACCAGACAAAACCTTGGATGGCCTTATGAGCCATTCCATGTACCAGATGAAGTTAAGAAGTACGCAAAAAAAATCCTTAAAGATATAAACTTTAACTGTGGTTTGCTGATATTTGACTGATTGTCAATAGAGGCGGCATAATAGGTGAGGTGTATGGTTCGGGTAACGCCTCAAAATGGGTCAATTTTTACAAAGGGAAAAAGGAGCCGGGTTCACCTGAAACACTTTTGTCAATCTTTTTACTTTCTATAAATAATTCAAGTGTGGGATATGGCTACAAATTTTTTTTTGAATAAAATGATTTAGGAGGCTTTTTGCAACATTAAAATTACACTCAGTGCTATTTCAACCCTTAAGCCCCCCCTTGTTTGAGATAAAATAACTCAGACCGACCCATTTACGAGTAAATTTGTCAAAATTGCACATCTAATCTTAATGTTTCTTACTTGTTTTCTTGGATAAATATGAAATTCTGAATTGGGGTATGATGATTTTGATTTTCGGTTTTCCTGTGTTCAAGGCACTGGAGCCGCCATACCCCTGATGGTGCCGCTCTTGAAGCTGAGTGGAATTCTAAATTTGCAGCATACGAGAGTAAGTATCCTGAAGATGCTGCCGAATTGAAATCTATTGCTACTGGTGTATTGCCTGCCGGATGGGAGAAGGCTCTTCCAGTGAGTATTTTATTTCATTACCTTATTATTATGCGTTCTGATTACCCAATATTTTCAAATCACACATAGAAACACCCTCTTTATTAAGTAGGGGGAGGATCAAATAAGAAGTATGTTTTCGCTAAGAACTCTAAGAAATGACCAAAACGCTTAGAAACGATATCAAACGAACTCCGATTGAGCTCATTTCAACGGCGTTGGAACCGTCTCGTCGAACTCTATCATCTTAGCTTTTAGGGTTTAGCTTTTAAGGTTTAGATTTTACGTTTGAATTTTAGGGTTTTAGCCTTATGATTTAGCCTTAGGGTTTAGCTTTTAGGGTTTAGATTTTATGGTTTAGGTTTTTTTCGGGGGTGGGGGTGGGGGGTTTAGGTTTTTGGGGGTGGGTGGGGGTGGGTTTAGGTTTTTGGGGGGGTGGGGTTGGAGGGGGGGTTTAGGTTTTTGGGGGTGCGGGTGGAGGGGGGTTTAGGTTTTTGGGTCCGGATTAGAGTTCGATGAGACGGTTCCAACGCCGCTGGAATGAGCTCAATCGGAGTTCGTTTGACCCACTTCTTAGCGTTTCTTAGCGAAAAACCACTTCTTAGTGGAACCTTCCCCTTATTAAGTATTCAAATCTTGAGTTTCCAGGACATTTTAATAATATTTTCATTTATGTAGACATACACACCAGAGACACCCGGTGATGCTACAAGAAACCTCTCACAAACAATGCTTAATGCATTGGCACCGGTTCTACCTGGTCTCATTGGTGGAAGTGCAGATCTTGCATCTTCAAACATGACCCTAATGAAAATGTTTGGTGATTTCCAAAAAAACACACCCGAAGAGCGCAACGTTCGTTTCGGTGTCCGTGAACACGGTATGGGAGCCATCTGTAACGGGATCGCCCTCCACAGCCCCGGGTTCATTCCTTACTGTGCTACGTTCTTTGTTTTCACTGATTACATGAGAGGTGCTATGAGAATCTCAGCTTTATCAGAAGCAGGAGTCATTTATGTAATGACCCATGACTCCATTGGTCTAGGAGAAGACGGGCCGACCCATCAACCCATTGAACATTTAGCCAGTTTCCGAGCCATGCCCAACATCTTTATGTTCCGCCCGGCTGATGGAAATGAAACAGCTGGAGCTTACAAGGTTGCAGTTGAAAGCAGAAAAACACCCTCAATTCTTGCTCTTTCCAGGCAAAAACTACCCAACCTACCTGGAACTTCAATTGAAGGAACCGCGAAAGGTGGGTACACGATAACCGACAATTCAACAGGTAACAAGCCCGATGTTATCTTGATCGGGACCGGTTCTGAGCTGGAAATTGCGGTTAAAGCCGCTGATGAACTCAGAAAAGAAGGGAAAACGGTTCGGGTTGTGTCTTTTGTGTCATGGGAACTTTTTGATGCACAATCCGATGAATACAAGGAAAGTGTCCTTCCATCGGGTGTAACAGCTCGTGTCAGCATCGAGGCTGGATCAACTTTCGGTTGGGCGAAAATTGTTGGAAGCCAAGGAAAAGCCATTGGGATTGACAAATGGGGGTCCAGTGCACCAGCAGGAAAGATCTACAAGGAATATGGGATAACTGTTGAAGCTGTGATTGCAGCTGCTAAACAAGTTTGTTAGGCTGGTTTGAACCCGACATCAATTTCTGGGCTTTGGGAACTTACATTTAAGAAGATTGATGTTAGTTTTGGCATCTTGATTCATAATGCTCAGGTGAACAATAAGAAGTCGGTTTTAGTCTTTGATGCTTTTTTTTTCATCGAACACCTTACCTGCAAATCGAACGAAGATCAGAAGAGAGGATTAGAAGTTGAATGATTGATGCCCTCGTTTATTTGTAACAAAATCAAAACATAATTTTCAAAGTTTTGTGAATTTATATGTTTGGTTACTAGGTGTTCTTTTGAGTATTGTAAAAGTTATCATAATATTATTATTCTGGTTTTTGGGGGCATCTTACGTCTTCCTTTTAAACCGCATAAAATAAAAGTTATAATAACTAAATTTTGTATTATTATGCGAAAATGGTTGGCTTGTTCTTGAATTTTAAAGAATTTATCTTTTTAGGGTTTTGTTTTCTTGCCCAATTTGAATGGATTGGGTGATGGATATGAGCCATTGAAAATGGGTAAGGTTATCTAATATTTGTTAAGGTTCAAGTGATTTATGTCCCACGGGTCACAAAAAAGTATTCCATCCGTTCTAGTGGCTAGATATGTATCAGGGTACAGCTAGAGGTGTACAAAAAAACCGGATCCGGATCCGATTCGAAAGATAATCCGAAACCGGATCCGACCCTAACCGGATAAAAAAGAACTGGACCGGATTTTTAGGATCCGTCGGATCCAGAACCGGTTCCAAGATTTGTGGGGAACGGATAAAAATCGGACACAAAAAATCCGGAAAAAATCCAGATCCAATCGGATAAAACCGGATATTTAGTCAGATTCGGTTCCAAATAGGTTCCACCTCTCCACTCCCAAAACCGGATCCGATCCGAAACCGGTTCCCTCGTGTCCGGTCTTTGACCAACATTGACGGATCTGGATCCGAAAAAAATCCGGTTTGTACACACACAACTTCGTATACGCCCACATTCATGGTTTGAAAAATTAGAATGACTAATGTAAGAGTGAAGGGTATGGAGTCAGGGACACCATCCTTTTATGGAGGCCATGGGTTCGAATCCCTACGAAAAGAATTTTTCCAGTACCCTCCACAGGACTAGAAGTTAGCCGTTCAGAAAAAGAAAAAAAAAATATGTTGGATGGTGACGTCTTTTTATGCTTTTTATAGACATATCATTGACCGCTCATCAACGTGAGACGATAGATTTTTTTTCAAATTTCTTTGAAGTTCATATTTTTTCTTTGTTCACTAACTAGTATTTTTACCCCGCGCATCGCGGGAGAGCTAGTCGTTTTTTCTTCGCATTACGTAGCAGGAGTTTGGTCGTTATTGCTTCGACTCGTCAATAATAATAAAAAGTGAACACCGAAATCGGATACTATTATACCAAAAAACTGGCGACAATGTTTTCCTCTCATAAGCGTTTGAGTTTGTCACGGCACCACAGCGGTAACATCGCTCGCTATAACGAACGATACAAAAAATATACTCGATTCTGAACACAGCTCCGTTTTAAAAAGTTTATAACGAAACGTTCACAAAAAAAATATTAAAATCAGCCGCACATTCCATTTAAAAAAAAATTAACGAACGAAAGCTATTATAGAAAAATGATATTAATAGAAAATCAGACAGGTTAAAAGTGTATATTAAATATAGTAGAAGGGGTTAAAACATAAATTAAAAAAAAAAGTTGTAAAACTAAAAATGAAAAACAAAACACGTGGACCAATCAAATGGATGTATGGTACATCAACAATTCATTTTAGGAGATCACAATTTATAGATATATTAGAACAAATTTATTATGCCAAAAATTTTAACAATTTATACCACATAAAGCTGAAAAAACTTTTTTTTTCAAAAAATATATTAATATATACTTGTTTAACTCTGTCAACTATAAACTATTTATTTTATTATTATCAGTAACAAATTTAGATAAATAGAGCTTGTTACCCTAGGTTTTTTCTACACGAAAACACCTAAATTTTAAAATTTGGCTTACTCTTCGAAATATGTTGAGCCTTCCGTGCTTCGATGCCACCACGATTGACCCACCTTACCAATTGTCGTCATCCCTTCGTCGACCGACCACCAATAATTGTAAAACGAGATTTAATATATGGCTCTTATAATCATTTATCTTTTTATTAAATGATCAAATATAATTATTTATTTATTTAATAACATATGACTAGTAATTAGTTGATGGGCCTAATTACTCTTAATGAGCCCACTAATGGGTTTCTCCTTGGGTGTACATACAAACAGAGAGATTACTAGAGGGAATAGAGACTAATCGACTATTCTATTCTATCACCACTAAATCGTCTCTCTCTCTCTCCAAAACCGTGAGCTCTCACGAACTCATCTAATATCATCCTAATCGTACACCCTAAATAGAAACCCGATTCAGATCAGAGATCATGACGTATTCCTTATCATCAGTGAGCTTAGCAATTATGCTATTATTATTGTTTTTCATTATAGAGTTACAAAAACTGTTTTCCATTAACAATAGTCACTTATATTCATTTGCATGCCTCCCCCATACTGTTGATTGCGTCACCCACACAATCCTCGCTTGTCGCCCACCATTGTCGGTTGTTATTTCCCATCACCGTTGTCCATTTCCGCCACCTGCCACCAAATACCTTGCCACAACTAAACATGCTCTAATAGGTTTTTGAAAAACTTTTCTCGGAAATAAGCAAATAAAAAAAGTATTTAAATTCTGTAAAAGTTATTTCATATGATTAAAAAGTATTGTTCTGATTTATACGTGCATTTGTTAACTTATTAAGATTAATAAAAAAAGAGTTAATTGTAAAAGTGGCTCATGTGGTTTGTTTAAATTATAGATTTAGCCTCCAGGAATGAAAAAGTGCAAATATAGACCAAAGGTTTGGACCCTGGTTGCAAAAATGGCCCTGCCGTTAGATGAAGTTAAAAACTAACGGAACTTTAACCCACGTGGATGGCATGTGGTTCAAATTTTTCTTAAATAACCCAAATCACTTTCCAGCCCTAATCGATTGAAGGTTTTTCTTTGAGCCCTAACCAAATCATCTATCTTCGACCTTCATCCATTCATCTATCTTCCACCTCCAGCCCTAATCTTGCAGTTTATAGTGTATATAAAGTAAATGTTGTTGTTTCAGGGGTTTCAAAGCTTGGCTGTTGAAGAAAGCACACCTAGATTGGATTAACTGAATTTGAAAATGTAAATTCGTGGAAATGAGATAAATGAAAATGTTGTTTTTATCTGTTCATTGAATGCATACGCTTTTTATCATTCCTAACTTAAAGCTGCACCGGTACCAGATATGGAACAGAAAACATTCATAATAGACTATGGATAGAAATATGAAAATCAACAAATAATTTTTTTATTTTTATTATTATTATTATTTTTTGAACGGCGAACATTGAATGTTGTAACGTCGCACCCCCTGTCATATGGGAGAGCCTCGTCCAACTCTGGCCAATATTTTGTCTTAACCGGGCCCACTTGACATCAGAGTTGGAGAGCATCCAAGGAAAAATCCCACCCAATACGGCCCCTTCCGGGCTTGAGGGAGAACCGAGGCTCGAACCCTGGATCGGATTGGGTAAAACCCTGGTGCATCAGCCTAAGAACTAGGCCTTATTTGCATGTCTCAGAAATTAATGATGGTGACAGGGATTGAACCCGGATCTCTTAGGATTTCAGGTCTCACCTCAATCACTACACTACAACCTCTTTGGCTATAAGATGCATGAATGGAATGGTGAATCCACCAACCCCCCAAATTGGTAGGTATAAGTCAACACCACACCTTTATATACCTAATTTTTTGGAATGTAGATCCTTCACACCTACTCGGCTTCATGATTTTTTTTAGGAGAGATCAGGATTCTCTTAAAATAGATGTTATTTAAATCATGTCTACCTACCCCCATTAATTTGGATTGAACCCTCAACCTAGTAGGAAACCTATAACTGGAAAAAAACCCTGGCTCAACGCAAATAATTGTTCTATGTGAGGCTCGAACCCAAGAACTCCACTATATAATTAAGGTTTGATTTCTGATATGTTTTAAACTTTTAATAACTTTGAAAGAGAGACAAAATGAACCTTGAGATCTCCGCTCTTTAAGTTCACGCAAGCTATGATTTGCTTGATCCAGTTAGTTATCAATATTGATGGGTCACGTAAGTTTTGGTAAGAATGGTTTTAAAAATAAGAAGGGTAAAAGGATTCTGGCTTGACATGTGTCCTTTTATTGTTTTTGAAGGGAGGACATATTGGTAATTATGTCAAATATGTCATGTTATTGTGTAATGTCAGGACTAGTTATTGTGTAATGTCAGGTCTGGTTATTGTGTAATGTCAGGTCTGGTCACTGTGTCAAATATTTTTCATCATTGTGTAATATGTATTCATCATTGTGTTTTACGTTTTAGATAATTTCGTGTTATTTTTGTCACTGTTTTTTATGTATTATATATAACATAGTGATGAAAAATATTTGACACAATGACCTGACATTAGACACAATGACCTGACATTAGACACAATGAGCAGACCTGACATTAGACACAATGACGAGCAAATTACACAATGAGCTAGAAAACGTAATTTTTATTTCGTTTTTGTATATAACGACACTATACTCGTTTTAAAGATAAAAACGCCTGTTTTCGTTATTGTGTTTTACGTTTTAGATAATTTCGTGTTATTTTTTATATTACACAATGACCAGACCTGACATTATTGTGTAATGTCAGGTATGGTCATTATATAATGTCAGATATGGTCATTGTGTTTAATGTCAGGTCATTGTGTCAAATATTTTTCATCACTATGTTATATATACTACATAAAAAACAGTGACAAAAATAACACGAAATTATCTAAAACGTAAAACACAATGATGAAAAATATTTGATACAATGACCAGACCTGACATTAAACAATGACCAGACCTGACATTACACAATGACCTGACATATTTGACATGACTAACCTGACTAAACCTGACATTAGACACAATAACGAGCAAATTACACAATGAGCTGGAAAACGTAATTTTTTTTCGTTTTTGTATATAACGACACTAGTACTCGTTTTAAAGATAAAAAACGCTTGTTTTTATAATGTGGTTTTTTTTAAATAATGTCGAATGTAAAAGTTATGAACATTTAAAAAATGGGGGACCTTGATAAAAAGTCAACAAAAATGACCATAACTAAAATATCATTCCAACAATTTTTTCTTCTACAATTTTATCTCAACCATTAAATATTTTCTACAATTTGATATAATTGCCCTAAATTCTTTTCACCCTTTTTAATTTAAAAACCTTTTTTACTTGAACTTTATCCTATATATATATATATATAGGGAAAGTATAGAATGGAAACCCACTTGAGTTAAAGAAACTCTAGAAAAATCTAGATAATTTTTTTTTAATTTGGGATTGATTATTTATATAAATACAAGCCTATTCGCAAAAAAAAACGCCAAATAAAAAAATAAACAAAAAATATGTAAAAATTAACCAAAATCAGCGTTTTTTTTTATTACGTATGCAATACGTCAGCATTTACATATGTAATAAACGTCAGACCTTTGAGTTTACATATGTAATAAACATCAGAATTTCTAGTTTATGTTGAGTTTACATATGTAATAAACGTCAAAAAAATAAACTGCTGAATTGGGTTGAGTCTCGTGACCCGGGCCCATAACCATGCAACGTGAAACAGCCATGCAAGCCCAACGTGCTCCAGCCCAAGTTTATGTTTATTTCCTGAATTTCTAGTTTTGTCTTTTGTTTTATTCGTTTAAGTTAATTAGGAATTTGTCAAAGTATTTCCTTATTTTATGTCATATCAGTATTGGAGGTATGGGTAGTTATTTCCTTTTGAATATAATTTCTTTTAAAAGAACGTTGGAATGAAAAAGAAAAAAGAGGTGAATTTAGAAAATTAATTGAGTCTTGAATCTTTGTGTGACACCTGACATTTTCAGATCAATATCCGTACATAACTTAAATGCGTTAACATTTTAAAGTTTTCTGATTGACTTAATAGCAAGAATTAGGTCCTAAAGCCTAGCAAAAGCCATGCATTAATTCATTTCTTACTTTGGTAATTTTAGGAATTACCGGGTCACGTTTACGTAAAAGTTGACTAATGCGAATGTTGGTGACTAACCTAAATGTCCAAATTAATGTCCAAAGATCCATAATACATGAAATATATGTTTATACATTCAAATATATATTTTAAAGACCACATTTCATAAAACGAATCGTAACGACGTAAATCGAAGGTTTCACCGCCTGCCGTCAATCCAGAATGTAACTACACCCAATAAAACATATCTATAACCCATACAATACATGAATTAAGTGTTTTCCACTAAACTAGTGATAAACTAGTTAACTATAATTTAAAATGTCATTAAAGAATCGAAAACCGCATTAAATTACCGTTTCGAGCCCTAACCGCGATTAATGCACCTAATGACCTAATTAACCACACCATTAACCCTTTAAACTCTTAAACACACCCAATCCCACCCTCCTTATCCAATATCAGCTGAATGTATCTTGTGAGGCCACCCCACACCATTTTCTAAACCCTTGAAATTAAGAAAGACATGAACCATACCTTCCTTCACTTCTTATACACTCCAAGTCTTGAAAGTCTTTCCTATCTATCCACTACCATCATCAATCACACTCAAGCACTCTCACCCTCATTTCTCTCTATATATCACGTTCACACACATTACACACACACAAGAAGCTTGAAATTCAAGAATCCATCCAAGAATCAAGAAGATTTAAGTGCTTTCAAGGTGTTACAAGATCTAGGAGCAAAAGTGTGCAAGTTTCAAGCCTTGGAACTACCTTCTATTACCTTCTCCTTGCTTGCTAAAGGTGAAAACCCCTTTCAACCTCTTTCTTTCTTCATTATTACAAGAAAAATACAAGCATCTTCATGTAAAAGACACCATCCAAGAGTTTATGCTCAAAAACTAGTTAAAACATGGTTTTAAGACCTTTGAACTTAAGATTTCTTTAAAATCTAGTGGTCATACTTTATGAACAAGCTAAAGGTTTTAAACAAGATCTAAGACTTGGTACAAACATTTTATTATAGAAGAAGTTGGTCAAGAAGATGTATTGTTGGTGATTTTGAGCATATATGTAAAAATCAAGCTTTTAGGTTCTTTAAAATCAAGTCTTTAAGTTCTAACTTATATGGATCTAGAATCTAAACATATAAACATGTAAAATATGAAAACAAAGTGTATATGAACTTAAAATCATAGATCTAACAAGAAACTACATGAAAAACTAAACATGAAGAAACCCTAATTTCTGATTTTAGACATAAGTTGGATCTTGGACTTAATTATCATAAAACAAAGACACGTTTGGACTTTTGGACATATGAACAAGTTATACATAACATAATCATCATCTAGTATGCTATACATGAGTCAAACAAGTACAAAACAAAAGTGGTTGGTAACTTTGAGTATTCTACAAGTAAAACAGTGTGCTAGCAGAAACTTAAACCCGATTTTGGAGGGTCATAACTAAGTCAATTCATGTCCAAACTTGAAGAATTATAGGTCTAAAACTAAGTATTTTGAGTAATAAATCCAACCCAATTGGTCTCATGTGATTTCGTTGAGTTTGTCACCCCAAAATGGTCAAACAAGAAAATGTGTCAAGCCTGACTTTTTCAGCAAAAAGTTGGTACAACTTGACAAATGCATAACTTTTTCATAAACAGTCCAAATGATCTGATTCCACTTCCTAAAGTAAGTATTATAAGTATACAACCAAAGTCGTATGGTCTCGGGTCATGAAAATGGGCTTAAGTCAGTCAACTAAAAAGAAATTCCCAAGGTACTCCATAAAAAAACACTGCTGACCTCTCCTGTCCAAATGAATTTTTAAAAATACTTAAACACGTCATAAATTGGTGATTCATACATCCCTGTAACCCTAATACATGTAGGTATCTTGTTATTAAATTTCGTGACTAGACGAATTCGTTTGATTAATCAAAAGGACAACGCACGAACGACCTAAAATTCTGGAAATTTAGACAAACTAAGGTTAACTTGATAACACGGTATAAGAGAAATTCCTATCAAAACCCTAACACGAGATATATTTAACAATTTGTGGACACATATTTATACATTTAACATTAAACTTGTATATATTTCATGATTAAACACGTATACCTATCATGAAACTCAAAGTCAAATCACCAACGGTTCGTCGGGTCACATTTTCTAAACATGATACTCACGTTTTTTTAGTAACATATTGAATGGACTTTTTACATGACCGACTTGCATGTCGACACTAAATCTTAAGGTCATAAGATAACCGTCACTATTTAGGTCACGATTAGGACAGTCTTGTATATACATCGGCCTGGCTAGCACTTACACATTGAAAGCTCATCAGGTGAGTTCACTGACCCCTTTTAGCTTTTAAATGTTTTAGAAATACCGGGGGAGAAACATACTTACTTTACACGTTTGAAAACATGGAACATCATTGGTTGATACATTTGAGAAAACATGAGATATACTTACAAACATTTTCATATGGTAACAATAAAACAAGACTCGACCTTTTTGTTTACATGAGTTGGCACGCGTGGAGCTCATAAAGTCCCCTACATTACGTAATTTATAACCATTAGCTATAGGTTAGCCTGAGGCCCTATGAATAGTACTATTGGGATTGACACACCCCGGTCATGGTTAGTCGCGCTAACCAACAATCCACATGATCTAATGGCCGCATAGTGTCTACACACGGGTTCGTTTGGTACGAGCAAGGGGCAAAAACAAGTGTTTGGGTTTGGTTATACCTCATGTATGAACATATATTCGTATTCCTAGCTAGTTTACGAATGGGCACACATTACTTATTTTGTTTATCATATACATTGAAACGTTTTCGTGCAGATGGATTTGAATTGTTTACACACAAATGGTTTAGTCATTCGTTTACGTGCAAATGTTTTTATCAATGTTTTCAAGGGAAACAATTTCATGTTATGGCCATGTACACGTACCAATGTTTTCAGGAAAAACAACTTATTTTATGACTATGACGTCATTACATGTTTTCAGTTGGAAAACGACTCATTTTATGACTATGAAGTCATCACATGTTTTCATTAGGAAAAGTACTCATTTTATGACTACGATGTCATCACATGTTTCATTGGGAAAACTACTCATTTTATGACTATGAAGTCATCACATGTTTTTGAGGAAAACGGTTTCATATTTTGGCCAAGTATACACCATTAATGTTTTCAAGGCAAACCACTTTACACTGAGACAATTAAACCTGTGAACTCACCAACCTTTGTGTTGACATTTTCAAGTATGTTTTTCAGGAAACACATAGCTATGGCACGGTTGGAAAAGGATAACCATTCAGATTAAAACCCTAGAAGTCGAAGACGCATGATCGTCAAACCTCAAGCCTATTTTGACCGATATGGATTTTAGGTCAATGTACTAGTTTATATTAATATTTGTAATGGTGTTCAATACTTTAGAGATCTTTACTTTAGCTTCCGTTGTTGTGTAATGTTACCAATCGTTGCAACCTCAATTTATTTATTTATTTATTCATTAAGTAAATGAATTTGGGGGTGTGACACTTTGTGTCCTAGCTATCTTGATCGGCAACTCAAGAGGTGAACAAAAGATCCAGTAATCTTTGCCGGTGGTGTAGCTGTAACCGGAAAAGAGAAACTGTCGCCCGACGATTATAATCGGCAGGTGAGTCTGTAACCGTTTACATCGCTGCCTAAACCCTATTTGACCCGATTACCAGGTGGTGCTCATATCATCTGGTATCAGAGCCTAACTCCGTTTCTGCTCACATTCACTTAACCTTGCAGATCTACAAGATGGGAGATGAATACCGAACCCTCGAACAACAAGTTCAAGAATTGCAGGAGCAACACCAAACCTTGACCTTAGCCATGAATCGTCACCGACGAACCACCCGTATGCCGCCCCGATTTCGACCAGAAATGAGTACCATGAAGAAAGATCGGATTATGAGAACAAAGGTGATAATCCGTTTGGAAGGCAACACTATAATGACATCAAGGTTGATATCCCAGAGTTTGATGGAAAGCTTGATCTCGATGTGTTTGTTGATTGGCTTCGGACAGTGGAATGGGTGTTTGATTACAAGCAAACTACCAAAGGCAAGAAGGTGAAGGTCGTGGCTCTAAAACTGAGAAAATACGCCTCGACATGGTGGGAAAATGTTTGTGAAAAACGAGAATGACAAGGCAAAGACAAAGTTCGAACGTGGCGAAAGATGAAGAAGTTGTTGAGAGAGAAATCCATGCCTACATACTACCTTCAAGACAATTTTTCACAGTTGCACATGTTGAAGCAGGGAACTAAGTCGGTGGAGGAATACTCACAGGAGTTTGAATAACTCCTGATGCAGTGTGGATTAGACGAAGACGACCCCTAGACCCTCGTCCGGTACCTTGGTGGTCTTGAACCCCGTATCGCCCAGATTGTTGAATTACAACCTTACTCCTCCCTAGCTGAATTAACCGTCCTGTCTCAACGGGTTGAAGTCCAACAAAAGACCCGAAACAAGTATGAAACCCAACGAACCACAACCTCTAAACCTACCCCTGCCCAAACCTACACTCCCACCTACAAAACCTCCGCTTCTACCTCATCCAAACCACAACCCAGAACCGAAACCACCACACCTCAAAACCGGGCACCTCATAGATGTTTTCGATGCCAAGGTCTGGGACACTATGCTTCTGAGTGTCCAAACACCCGGGCTGTTACCCTAGCAGAGCTTGAAACGGTCAATCCTCCTCGTTACGATGAAGAGCCTGTCGAGAATGAAGACGATAGTATCGATGGAGTAATTGAACTCCACCCTGATGAGGATGAGTGCTTGGTCATTAGACGCGCCCTCAATAGTTCTGCTGCTCAGAAGATTAATTCTCAATGTGAGTCTATCTTCCATATCCGCTGTACTGTTTCAAACAAAGTGTGTTCCCTCATAGTTGATGGAGGTAGTTGTACTAATGCCGCTTCCCAAGCCATGGTCACAAAACTTCATCTCACCACCACTCTTCATCCATCACTTTACAACATCCAATGGCTCAACCATGGGAAAGGCATTCAAGTAACACACCAGGTTCTTATTTCTTTTAGTATTGGCAAACGATATCATGATGATGTTTTGTGTGATATCATTCCCATGGATGCTTGTCACATCCTACTTGGTAGACCATGGCAGTTTGACCGAAAAGTAGTGCATGATGGGTTTAAAAACACGTATTCCTTTACCAAAGATGACAAGCAAATCACTTTACTACCATTAATCCCTGATCTAGATCCATCACTTGCTACCGTGTCTCTGGGGGCCCTTATCAAGTCTGAATTACGAGAGTATAAAGCTGTAAAAGAGTTCATTTTAATGGGTAATGAAACAGAGCCTGAGCAGAATATGATAAACCCTTTGGCCCAGGTACTCCTGGACCGATTTTCTAAGTTTTTTCACGAAGAAATTCCCCCAGGCCTTCCCCCTCTTCGACAGATTCAACACAAAATTGATTTTATTCCAGGTTCCATGTTACCAAACAAACCAGCCTACAAGGCTAACCCACAAGACTCCGCTGAGATTCGCAAACAGGTTGAAGAATTATTGGCTAAAGGGTTGATCCGTGAATCTCTCAGCCCTTGTGCTGTACCGACTCTATTGGTGCCAAATAAGAATGGTGAATGGCGAATGTGTGTCGATAGTCGGGCCATCAATAAAATTACGATTAAGTATCATTTCCCGATACCACGTTTAAACGACCTCTTAGATGAACTATACGGGGCTGCTGTGTTTTCTAAGATCGATTTACGAAGTGGCCATCACCAAATTCGTATTTATGAAGGAAACGAGTGGAAGACGACATTTAAAACGAAGGAAGGGTTGTATGAATGGTTGGTTATGTCGTTTGGCATGTCCAAAGCACCGAGTACGTTTATGAGACTAATGAATCAAACCATGCGACCTTTCCTGGGGCGTTTTGTTGTAGTGTACTTTGATGACATTTTAATCTATAGCAAGAGTGACCAAGAACATGGTGATCACCTCAAACAAGTATTTAGAGTATTGTTTGACGAAAAACTTTATGGAAATCAAGCCAAGTGCCAATTTTTTTCTCCAAAAGTGGTGTTTTTGGGGTATATTGTTTCAACAGAGGGTATTGTAGTATATGAAAGAAAGGTCAAGGCAGTGAGAGAATGGCCCACTCCGTCCACACTCCAACACGTTCGTAGTTTTCACGGCCTCGCATCGTTTTATCGCAGGTTCGTTAAAGATTTCAGTACCATTGTGTCACCCTTAACTGATTTATTGAAGCAGAAAACTTTTAATTAGACTGAACAAGCACAAGTGTCTTTTGGTGAAATTAAGAAACGCTTGACTACCACTCCCGTTCTTGTTTTACCAAATTTTGATGAGGTGTTTGAAGTCGAAAGTGACGCTATTATAGCCTTTTTTTAGTAGGCAAACACTCCAAGAAATTTTAGAGAGGAAACAAGACTTTGGGGCAATTTTCTCACATATTTCTTAATGCCAAATGCAACAATTTAATCATGCAGGGGAATAAGGTTCATCACCCATGTCCCTTATTTCATGGAGAACATGTAGAACATGTACCACTAACCTAAATACAGTAATTCAAACATGCCAAATATTAAGTCAATTAAAAACAGAAAATGCATAACTAGAAATTACAGAAGTGGACGTGCAACTCAAGTTGTAAAGCGAATGGGCCTTCTGGATTCTCTTTTGGGCCTGTCATTAATGTTGGGCTTCAGCTGGGCCTGAGGTGTATCATCTTCTTGTTGGTTAACTGTTGGGCCAGCTCGGGTCATAACATCTCCCTCCCCTTGTGAATTGACATTGTCCTCAATGTCAGAAACAAACGGAAATTGTTCTTGGATGGTTTGGCTATCTTCCCACGTAGCTTCCTCAAGGGGGCGTCTTTCCTGTTTGACAAGCAATTGGTGACGATTATCTTTTCCCATCCTTGAGTCCAGCACAGCTTCCGGTAATAGTGAAAGAGTTTCCTCATTGGCAAATGAATCAAGATCATCCTTTGACGACGTACTGAAACTGTGGCTTGGTTTGAGTAAAGAAACATGGAAAATTGGATGAATCTTCGATTCCGGTGGTAATTCCAATTTGTAAGCAACCTTACCAATACGTTCCAATATCTTATAAGGCCCGAAAAAATGGCGTGAGAGCTTTTGATTCTTGCGATCCTACACTGATTTTTGACGGTACTGTTACAGCTTTAAAAATACCATGTCGCCGACGCTAAATTCTTTGTACATTCTCTTTTTGTTGGCTCGCTTTAGCATGCGAGAACGTGCCTGCCCCAGTGAGACTTTTAACAGCTCAAGAAGCATCTTATGCTCTGTGAGAGATGTGTCAATAGATGCATTTTTGTTGTAGCCAGGTATGTAGTCATGAATTGATGTAACATCACGACCATACAATTCCTTGAAGGGGGTCATCTCGATTGACGAGTGGTAACTTGTATTATAAGAAAACTCAGCTACATACAAGTACGGCTCCCATGCCGACAGCTTATCAAAAACGAATGCGCGTAAGTACGCTTCTAAGCAACGGTTCACCACCTCGGTTTGACCGTCGGTTTGTAGGTGATAAGCACTAGAGTGCAACAGTTTGGTGCCCATCTATTTAAACAATTCTTTCCAAAAATGACTGAGGAAAGTAGAGTCACGATCCGAAACAATAGTTTTTGGAAGACCATGTAAACGATATATTTCCCGCATAAAAACAGAAGCTAACGATACCGCTGTATAATGAGCCGGTAGGGATATGAAATGAGCAAATTTTGATAATCGATCAACGATGTCCCAAATGGTTGTTTTTCCTCGTGACAAAGGCAAATTTGTAATGAAGTCCATTGAAATATCTTGCCAAGTAGAGTCGGGTACGGGCAGAGGTTGCAACAACCCATAAGGCTTGTGCGTTGGTGTTTTGATTGCTTGACAAACTGGACAATTCTTGACAAAGTTAGCAACGTCTTTCTTCAATCCCAGCCAAGAAATGGATGTAAAGATCCTTTTAAATGTAGCATTAACACCCGAATGGACACCTAAGAATGTCGAATGGACATCGTGAAGCAAGGTGGTTCTTAAGGATTCGATTTTTGGAACCAGAATCCGACCATGTAAGTAAACCAATCCGTCATGAAACGGGTGGTGTGGAAGGGTGGTAGGGTCAGTGATGATTTGGTTTACTAACATTTGGCCCACTTCATCATCTGCGAAATATGACCAGATCTGGGCAAGCCAAGGAGTTGTGGGGTGTGATAGTGCCAACATAGAAGGAAGGTCGACCCGACTCAATGCGTCTGCCACGGTGTTCTCTTTACCCGGCTTGAAGTGGATTTCAAAGTCGTAACCAATAAGTTTGGTAACCCATTTTTGCTGCTCTGGTGTTTGAATAGTTTGGGTTAAAAGGTGTTAAGGCTATGATGGTCGGTGAATATACGAAATCGACGTCCAAGAAGGTATTGACGCCATTTACGAACGGATTCGGTGATGGCGTACAATTATTTCGTATACGTCGATTGGGCTTGCATGGTTGGGCATAATTTCTTTGAAAAAAAGGCAATAGGTTTATTATGTTGGGACAGAACGGCTCCAATGGCATAACCTGAAGCATCAGTGGTGAGGTCAAATGGTTGGGTAAAATCGGGTAGGGCTAGGGTAACGAGATTTTTCATGCGAGACTTTAAGGTGACAAAGGCTACGTTTGCTTCTTCATTTCACACAAAAGTCTTTGTGTTTAAGAAGGTCTGTCAACGCCGTGGCAATTTTGGCATAATCCGGAACGAATCGCCGGTAATAACCGGTAAGGCCCAAAAATGCTAGGAGAGTGGTAAAAGAATTCGGTGTGGGCCATTGCTGAATGGAGTTGATTTTGTCCGGTTCAGGAGCTACCCCTGTACACGAAATGCGGTGACCCAAAAACAAGATTTTTGAGATGGCAAAAACAAACTTGGATGCCTTGGCATGGTAATGGTTTGCTACTAGGGTCTGAAAGACATACCGCAAGTGAGAATAATGCTCTTCCGGAGAGTTACTGTAGATGTGGATATCATCGAAAAAACCAAGACAAAACGTCGAAGGACGGAGCGAAAAAGATCATTCATGGCCGACAGGAATGTTGATGGAGCATTCGTAAGGCCAAATGGCATGACGAGAAATTCATAATGTCCGTCGGTTGTTCGAAAAGCAGTCTTGTGTACATCTTGCTCGACCACACGGATTTGATGGTACCCGGAGCGGAGATCGATTTTGGAAAAAATGGTAGCACCATGTAATCCATCCAAAAGTTCATCGTTGGTTGGGATAGGAAAACGATCTCGCACTGTTACAGTATTGAGTACCCGATAATCCATGCAAAAACGCCATGTACCATCTTTCTTCTTAACCAAGATAACGGGTGAGGAGAATGGGCTTTGACTAGGACGGATGATACCATATTGCAACATTTCACCAATCAACGTTGTCATGATTTGTTTCTGAAAGTGAGGGTATCGGTATGGTTTGACGTTAACGGGTTGGTTATCATTGAGCAAAGGGATATGATGGTCATGTGGTCGATTAGGTGGTAAGGCATGGGGAACATCGAACAAGGCTCTAAAGGTGTGGAGAAGGTTGGTGATATGTGGATCATGGTGGGAAGGGGTATTAGGGGCGGATGTATCCATGACCAAAGTGTGGAGGGAGGAAACAGACCCATGGAGAATCAAGGCAGTTAAGGAGCTTGGTGAAACTGGGTGGCTTAATGGTGCTCCGCGGAGGGTCGTAGTGATCCCGTCTTTGGTGAATGAGAGTTTCGGAACGGAAAAGTCGGCTGTGATCGAGCCTAAGGTTCCCAACCATGAAATACCTAACACAACGTCTGCACCTTCAACAGGAAAGATAAAAAAAGGAATCTGGAAGTTGTCTTTCTGGAGTTGGAGTTGAACATCAGCGCAGAAACTTTCACAATGAATGAATTGACCATTGCCAACCATGACAACGAATGGCTGAAGTGGTTTAGTAGGGATGTGAAATTTGGCGGCAATGCGTGGTTGGATAATGTTGTGAGTACTACCGCAATCGATCAACAACGTGACTGGCTGACCGTTAATGTAACCCGTAACACGTAAGGTTTGGGTGGAACACATACCGAAAAACGCTGCATCTGAGAGAGACGTGAATTGGGGAGGCTGGGGTTCGTCAAGTGGTTGTGATGTGGGTGGTTCGGCCATGGATGGAAGATCGTCGTTGTCAACGATTAAAAGGAATTGTGGTGGGGAACACTTGTGACCTGGGAAATATTTCTCTGGGCAACGGAAACACAACCCTTCTTTACGGCGTTGTTGGATGGCTTCCGGAGATAACTTGGTGAAGGGAAGGGGCTTTGGTGGGTTAGGTAAAAGTGGGGGGTGTGAATTAGTAGGATATTTATCTGGCGATGGAGAAGGGTTTAGGGTGGAAAGAAGCGACAAGGAAGGAGAAGTAGGTAAATGTGGGGAAGGTTTGGACGGGTAATAGGATGTTGGTTTGGTGGAGTGGGCTATTTTATCTTCCAAAAGACGGGCTAGCCCATATGCTGCATGGAGCGACGTGGGCTTGAGAACAGCCATTTCAGATCTAATATCGGGTTTAAGGCGGGAAATAAAACAACTTCTTAGGGTTTGTGCTGACAGACGTGTGGTGCGATTGCTGATTTTCTCGAATTCGGTTTGGTAGGCGGCGACAGAAGACGACTGATGGAGTTTGAATAAGGTAGCTTCGTGATCCTCATAGGTTGAGGGACCGAAACACAATTCGACTTCCCGCTTGAAATTCATCGAGGTACCAAGTAGGTCGTTGCTTGATGTTGGTACCAGGAGAGTGCATCACCGATGCAGTGGAATGTGGTTAAGGAGACACGTTCCCCTGGTGGAATATTGTAATAGTAGAAGTAATTGTCGGCTTGGAATATCCATCCGAGAAGGTTGGAACCGTCGAAGAGTGGAAGGGTAATCTTTGGTTGGCGTTGATGGTAGTTGCCGTGGTTGCCGGGTGGTTGGCCGTCGGGTGGTGGTTGGCGACCGGGTGGTGATTGGCCGCCTGGTAGTGGTGGTTGGAAGCCGGAGGAAGAGGTATCGGTGTTGAGGTGATCGAAAAGTTGGAATACATGATTAACCAAGCGTGCAGTGGTGGCTATTTGGGCATCGAATTTTGTGTTGAGGTTTTCAGTGGCTTTGATGAGAGCAGCGAGTTGGGTGTTGGTCTGGGCTTGGGCAGCGGAAGCACCGATGGTGACGGAAATAAACTGGGAAAGTTGGTCGGAAATTGAAGGGGGGTGTCATCGAATGAGGAGTCTTTTCGAGGAGGCATAGCGGAAGGCAGGAACGTGAATGAAAGCACCAAGATGATATAGCCATTTTTAGTAGGCAAACACTCCAAGAAATTTTATAGAGGAAACAAGACTTTGGGGCAATTTTCTCATATATTTCTCAATGCCAAATGCAAAAATTTAATCATGCAGGGGAATAAGGTTCATCACCCGTGTCCCTTATTTCATGGAGAACATGTAAAACATGTACCACTAACCTAAATGCATTAATTCAAACATGCCAAATACTAAGTCAATTAAAAACAAAAAATGCATAACTAGAAACTTGCAGAAGTGGACGTGCAGCTCAAGTTGTAAAGCGAATGGGCCTTCTGGCTTCTCTTTTGGGCCTGTCATTAATGTTGGGCTTCAGCTGGGCCTGAGGTGTATCAACTTGTTGTTGGTTAACTGCTGGGCCGGGTCGGGTCACAACAGACGCCTCCAGTGTGGGAATTGGTGCCGTGTTGACTCAATTGGGCCGCCCGGTAGCTTAATTTAGTGAGAAACTAAGTGATGCAAAACTCCAGTATTCGACCTATGATAAGGAATTTTATGCTATAATTTGAGCGTGGTTCATTGGCACCATTATTTGATAGCAAAAGAGTTTGTTTTACACTCCGATCATGAAGCGCTTAAGTACATCCAAGGGCAGCATAAGTTACAACTGCGGCATGCCAAATGGGTCGAATATATTCAAGCATTTACCTTCACTATTAAGCACAAGTCGGGCGTTATGAACAAAGGTGTCGATGCCCTTTCTCGGCGGCATCTTCTTATTCAGGCTTTCTGCCCAAAAGTTGTGGGGTTCGAGTTGTTTAAGGATTATTATTTGGGTGATGCTGACTTTAGGGATCTATTTGACCATTGTTCCAGACATGCTTTCTATGATTTCCACATTTTTGAGGGGTATCTTTTCAAGGGTACACGTCTTTGCATTCCTAAACATTTTGTGAGGGAGACACTGATTAAAGAAGTACATGAAGGAGGTTTGGCTAGGCATTTTGGTATCGAAAAGACGGTGGAAATTCTGCATAGTTACGCGTATTGTCTACGCTTAAAAAGAGATGTTGAACACCTAATTAAGAGGTGCCTCGTTTACCAGCGAGCTAAGAGTCACGTATTGCCACATGGTTTACTTCTTCCATTACCAGTTCCACAAGCCCCATGGAAAGACATTGGTCTTGACTTCATTACCGGTTTACCGCGTACACAACGTAAGTCTGATTCTATTATGGTAGTCGTGGATCGGTTTTCGAATATGGCCCACTTCATTGCTTGTAACACTACCCATGATGCCGTTCAGATTGCCAATCTCTACTTTAAGGAAATGGTACGACTACACGGCATTCCGAAATCTATGGTGAGCGACCGAGACACAAAGTTCCTTAGTCACTTCTATATCACTCTATGGAAGAAACTAGGAACAAAACTGCAGTTCAGTACTTCCAGCCACCCTCAAACTGACGGGCAAACCGAAGTAACGAATCGTACATTGGGAACTCTACTGGGGGTCCTAATAAAAAAACATCTTCGTAGCTGGGAGGACATGCTTCCCCAGGCTGAGTTCGCTTACAATCAGGTGTCGAATTCCCCTACTAAACTCAGCCCATTTGAGGTAGTGTATGGTGCTAATCCTATAACACCTATTGATCTTGCACAGTGGCGGAGCTTGAAAATCTAAGAAGCGGGGGCCAAAAAAAATAAGCAGGGGCCGGCTCTATACGTAAAAAAAATTTCGGACGAAAACGAAAAAATTAACACTACTAACGAAAAAAACGGCAGGGGCCGGGGCCCTCCCTGGCCCCTTCATAGCTTCGCCCCTGATCTTGCAGTGTTAGACACGGGTTCGAAATTTAGTCAGGAAGGGGCTGACCGAGATTCAACTATTCAGCAACTACATGAGTCCGTTCGTGTCAGAATTGAAGCTATGAATAATAAGGTGAAGCAGCGGGTTGATCGACGTCGGAGGTCCGTCAAGTTTGACCCCGGTGATTTAGTTTGGGTACACCTCAGGAAGGAACGTTTTCCTCGGAAAAGGCGTTCTAAGCTCAGTCCACGGTCTGATGGTCCCTTCGAAATACTTGAGAAGGTCAATGACAATGCCTACAAAGTAGATCTTCCGGGTGAATACGGTGTATCAGCCACGTTTAATGTTGCCGATCTACGTCCATACTATGACCAAGTTTGAGGACAAACTTTGTCCAACCAGGGGAGGATGATATGGATTACGGTGTAAATAGTTCAAATTCTTTAATCCCGGAACGCTCCAAACGATCAACTGCTGAATTGGGTTGAGTCTCGTGACCCGGGCCCATAACCATGCAACGTGAAACAGCCATGCAAGCCCAACGTGCTCCAGCCCAAGTTTATGTTTATTTCCTGAATTTCTAGTTTTGTCTTTTGTTTTTATTCGTTTAAGTTAATTAGGAATTTGTCAAAGTATTTCCTTATTTTATGTCATATCAGTAGTGGAGGTATGGGTAGTTATTTCCTTTTGAATGTAATTTCTTTTAAAAGCACGTTGGAATGAAAAAGAAAAAAAAAGGTGAATTTAGAAAATTAATTAAGTCTCAAAATTGAGTCTTGAATCTTTGTGTCCTAGCTATCTTGATCGGCAACTCAAGAGGTGAACAAAGTATCCAGTAATCTTTGTCGGTGGTGTAGCTGTAACCGAAGAAGAGAAACTGTCGCCCAACGATTATAATCGGCAGGTGAGTCTGTAACCGTTTATATCGCTGCCTAAACCCTATTTGACCTGATTACCAGGTGGTGCTCATATCAGAATGGTAAAGAGTAAAATTGAAAAAAAATTCAATTCTCTCTCCTACCCCTTTTCTCTTTCCCCTCTCATTCTCTTTAATTTTATTCTCTCCTAAATCATACGTATGCGCATTAATTATTTAGATATGCATATATGCATTCATAGGCATGTGTGTATATGCATATGTGTAATAGTAACATGTAAATTTAAAATCACACAATGCATGTATACAAAAAAGTTTTATTAATACAGTAGCAACAAATAAATATTTACAATCATATGTAAATGATTCAACACCAAATACAAAACTCAAACATTTATTTGTGATCACAAGTTTCATAAGGAAACTACACCAAACTATTCTAGAAATCACCATCTTTGGTAAAAAGAAATAAAAACAAAACATTCTTTTTTTTGTACTCATAGGGCTGAAGCTGCTTAGATTGTGCTCTCTCCACAAGCTTCTCATGTAGTAGGAAACTTTTAAATATATAAAAACATATGAAAAAACTAGTTTAATGGTTTTTTATGTACATAAACATACATATTTGTATGTAAGAAGTATAAAATTTTAATTTTTTTTACCATTGATAAAAAAATAACGATTTATGTTTGTTCCCCTTATTCTCGTAATATTTAAGTGTTCTGAAATGAACGTCTCCATATATATATATATATATATACCTATATAGGGTGAGGTTCAAATGCTAACCAATATTTATGTGATAACCATGATCACACTCTCAAACATAGTGTTACGTATACGTACCAAATAATGTTACACATACGTAAACACTACGTGTCACGTACACGTAACATTATTTAGTACGTATATGTAAGACTCATCATTTTCGTATTTATGTTCAAGATATATGTTCACGATACTTAAATAATCTTTTAAGAATTAAAATAAAAAATAATATATAAATTATATGATTGTTTGATAGTGGTTAGCACGGTTATCACATATAAAGTTGGTTAGTATTTGAACCCTTCCCTATATATATATATATATATATATATATATATATATATATATATATATATATATATATATATATATATATATATATATATAGGGGAAGGATCATAAGAAAACTCAATGTTCATGAGAAAACCAAAAAACTACTTATTGATGGTAAAAATAAATAATAAAAAAATCATAACTCAAAATATAAATAAAAAACTAAAAAAGTGGTTCGAAGACCTTGTTCCCCATGTTGTCCTCGTTCAAAAAAAATAGTGGGTTTAGCTTTTGGGTTTAGTTTTTTGGGTTTAGTTTAACTTTTAGGTTAGGTTTTTGGAGGAGTGGGGTGGGGTGGGGTGGGGGTTTAGGTTTTGGGGGGGGAGTGGGTGGGGTGGGGTTAGGTTTTTGGGTGGGGGTGGGGTGGGGGGTTTAGGTGTTTGGGGTGGGTGGGGTGTTTGGGTGTACTACACATATGCAGTATGGTGTACTACACATATACAGTACCTTTAATGAGAAGTTTTTTGGTTTTCTCATAAAAATGAGTTTTGTGTGTGCGCGCGCGCCTCTCCTAGTTCATGCACCTTGCATGTAAACTATTCACACATAGCTCGTGGAGCTTAGAATTTCAGTTTTGCATTTCAAAATTTGTTATAAATTGTATTATATTTCATAGTTCAAAGGTAAAAAATTATCATGAAGAGCATACCTATCCTTGTTCTTTTTCTTATTATTATTTCGACCTTTGTGGCTACAGGTAATTTAGCAATAACTACGTTTTATTAAAAGCATATATATACATACACACGCGTGTAGTTGGGTGTGTGCGCGCGCTTATGCATGTGTCTACACACGTGTTGAGTGAGAGGGATATACACTTGCAAATATTTGTTCGTTTAGATGTAGAATCTATATACCTACTAAAGGTTGATTTAAGGTTATGTAGCAACATTTGTCCACGTATTTACTTAACACTGTTAATTTTTATACGTGATTATAATATTTTGCACATTTTATAGTTATGGATATTACGTTTAATGCGACGATAAATTTGTATAAATAAGAAAGAATGAGTTTACTCTACACTTTGTAACTCAAAAACATGGGAAAATATGAGCAAGTTTTATTTGAATTCGTAGATTCCACAAGTGAAGGCAATTAGATAATAAAGCCAGAACCGTCAATGTGTTATGATAGCGCCCCTTGTCAAAGCCTACTTCTTTTTTGAACGGCGAACTCCTAGTCCAGTGTAGGGTATTGACAAAATTCTCTTTAAACTCATACCCTTTCAAGGAGGAAACCCTTTATAGAAAAACCATCCGACCAGAAGTCTGATGGCAAAATAGCCAAACAAGACTTTGCTATGCATATTCTTAGGGTGGCTTACTAGTGGCATAAAACAAGACTTTGAAACGGGGACTAAATTAATTCTTGAAGTTAATTGTGACATTATTCAGTCTAAAAATAACTATGAAGCTTTTAACATGTTGGGAATGTAAGTGTATGCTGGTAATAACTTTGATGTTCAAATCCGTTTCTTTTGTCTATATTTTGTATTGTTTTTGTATAATTAAATTCGACTATAACTTCAATTGAGGTGTTCTTTATATATATATATATATTGTCATGGAAGTGTAATATATTGTTTTTCGACATCAAAACTAGTTGGTACTATAAATAGGCAAAAAAATTGAACTTTTTTATAAAAAGTTTGTATTGAACACTAAGAATTAGTAAAAATAAACATTGATAACGTCATTGAAAAAAAAAATTACACGGATAGCTCGTATGGTTTATTTATATCATGGTTTTGGTTCATAGTTTTCAAAATATGCATCTTCCGTCCTTACGGTTTGCATAAATTTTCTTTTTGAATTTTATGTAAATATGTATCAGTTGTTAGTATTTAAATAATAGAGTTGTATTTATGAGTCAAACAAACAAACGTACCCAGTAAAATCTCATACACAGTGACAGTAAGGTCTATAAAGAATGAAATGAGGGTAAACCTTACATTTATCCAAAGCATAAAGAAGATGAACCGAGAGATAAAGAACTCCTTTATGTTGTACTAGGTTAGATTCTCGTGTATTACACGTACTTAATAATTATAATGTTTTACATACTTAATAATAAAGATTTAAAAATTATAAACAACATTTTGAGTGAAGACACGATTGAACTTATGTATAAATACACTAATTAATATTAATAAAATAATATTATGTAATACAATTGAACTTATATATAAGTCACGCGACACAATTCTAGCCCTTTTGGGCCTTCTTTTTCTGCCTTTCTCTTATTAAAGAATAATATGAAAGATACCCTCTTCAAATATGCAACTCTTCTTCCTGCTTGTACAAGAATATATATTCTTTCTCTAGGCCACGAGTGTGCTGGCGGTGGTTGACTCGCTGCAAGAATACGGTAATGTTGTACGAGTAAAAAATAATCGAAAAAAAATATGAATCGGTAAAACTCGTCTCATGTTTTATCTCTAACGAGTCAACCCGAAAAGAATTCACCATAAAAAAACAGCACATCTTTGTCAAACAGACTGGAAATCACCGAAAGTGTATTCTAAATGAAGTTTCGACATGAATTATATATGAAAACATAAATAAATTCGGACAAAAAGTTTTTCAAGCCAAGATAACCCATTCCACTGAAAGAAAAATTACCCATTTTGACACATTACCAGAAAGATTCAAAAAAGAAAAAGTAATTTGGGGAAAAATTACAGTATTTGCATACAAAGAAACTTTAGTAATTGCAAGATAGATTCATAAACAACTCTTCAAGAATGCATAGTAACTAAATTTCCATTGCTAACTAGTTGTTTGATGTAATATTAAAAAAAGGTTTAGGTTAAAGATAAAGAAGCCTGGCAATACTTGCGCATGAAATGAAGACCAATATACCATACATCGTTGAATCGATTAGTGTAAAATTAAGATGACGATATAAAAAAGAAAACAGATAACTATATGAATGAAACGTTTAGAAGGGCAAGAAACATACTATTTCCAGACAGGTGGCAACTTCTTGGTCTTCTTGTAGTAGCGAGCAAGACGGTGAATCCGACTCTCAACAAGAATCAGCCTGAATTTGGAATCCTTGTCTTTTCGGTTCCTCTCCAAGTGCTTCCTGATGGCAACTGCTTTCTTAATGAGGTGATATAAATCCTCAGGAATTTCAGGAGCAAGCCCTATCAAACCAATAACAAAAAACAACTTAATAAAACTGAATATTGATAACTTCTTAATTTTTAACACGGGTAACATTAATGAAGAAACGACCAAAAATAAACAAAATGCATACCATGTGCCTTCAATATACGAAGAATCTTGCTTCCAGTTACACTATTCACCTGAGCAATCCCATGAGAATCACGAAGAATTACACCAATTTGAGATGGTGTAAGACCCTTCTTGGCAAACTTGCATATGTTGTCCTCCACCTGAAAAATTAAGCAAATAAATTTTAAGATGAAATTACAAATTGACGACACTCGTATTCCAATTCATATCAGTTAACTGAAAATTTTGAAGGCATATAATAAACATCAAAATATATTCATTCTATCATAATCATAATCCATAATCCAAGTTTGATCTAGATATTGTGTATTAAGTTTGTTTAGCACTAGACCTTAACCATATCCAGGGATAACTCAGCAAAACTTGATTCAGTTTTGAGATGCCTGGCAAATCTGACTCTAGCATAGTTATTTGGCCAAAATGATTAAAAATTTTGATAAATAAGCAAGTAAAAAATAGTTGTTTTCATTCAAAACACAACAAAAAATCTGTTGCAACAAAACTAATCTTTTAGGGTAAATGTAAAGTGACCTAACCACCCCGCATATAAGCAATGTGTTCTATCTAATTAACTGGTTCTTCATCATCAAAATATCACTTTGATGAAACAAATCTAAAATAACAACTCATTTTTGCAGATGATTTAAGTAACAGATGATCAAAATCAATGATAAATAGCTAAAATTCTTACATCCTGAGATGAAATCTTGAGCCAGCTAGGCGGACTCCTCTTGTACGGCTTAGCAGATGCCGAAATACCCTTACTGTTCTCCAAAATCGAAAATTAAAACAAATCAGAAGGCGGAAACAATACAATACAAACACATACGAATGAGAATAGAGATACAAAGTACCCTTTGCTGTGCATACGACCCATGGCGACGGAGAAGAAGAGTTAGCCGCTGACGCTCGAAACCCTAATGTAAACCGGCGGCGACCAAAGAGTGGGCTAGTTTCTGACTTATCGGCGTTTCAGATTTGTGTTAAGTGGGGTCCAAAAAACTATGGGCTTTATTCTTTGGGGCTTAAATGAACGTACAAAGGTGTAAAATAACCGTTCATTAAATACTTAAGATCGGCTTGTTAAAATCTCAAATCGAGCAGAGCTTAAATAAGCATGAACTTAAGCTTAATGTATTATTAAGCTTGTTCGTTTGTATTTATTTATGTTTATTTGTGTTCGCTTTTGTTTATTGAATTATGTTCATTTATATTTTCAAAGAACGAACACGAACATGTTCATCGTATTAACGAAAGAACATGAACAAAAAACTTTGTTCGATTAATTGTTAGTGTTCGTGTTCATGTTCGGTTAAAGTTGAATGAACGAACATGAGCATGCGTCATTCGTGTTCGTTTACGGGCCTAAGAGTTCAATGATAGTTTTAGAAAATTATTGTGATTTTTGTTATTTTTAAAGTACTTTATCAGACCACAAAGATGGCAAAAACAAACATGTGTAGCGTGTGTGACATCTATGAAAGATTGAAGGGAAAGATTGATAGGTGTTAGGTTTAGAGCCTCATGTTGTAGTCCAAATATGAAAAGTCATTTTCAATCATTTGATCCATTCGATCTCATTTTGAGCATGTTTACTACCAAAACACATCTAACTTCATATAAATCGAAATCATTAGGGTGTACAAACCATAACCGCAAGCAAAATCGACACAAAGTTGCAAGTTCATACGCGAGGGCCATTCTTCAAAAGGTGACTAATGTACATTTCTTGGCAACAACCATATACACACACAGCGTACACTAACTTCATCAATCCCGAATGAAAACTGTAGCCGTTAAAAAAACATTTCGTTCTTCCAACTTTCCCGATTTACAGCCGAACTACTACTTGTACAAAAGTTAAAAATAACTATGACCGAAGATCAGTGGTAATTCATTCACTGCACCGTGCGTCGGTGGTGGTTGGTGTTTGAAGGTTTCTGATGCTATAAATGAAGAAAACTTTATGATGAGGCCAGTTTTAGAATTCTTGGGCGTCCAAATCCGGTTTTGATGGATACTCGAGGCCTTGAAGGGCAGGCATTCTTCGCAAATCTTCGTCACTATACGCTGGAGTAAACCAATACCTTTGTGATGTCCCAAATACCTGAAATTTTCACCAAATTCATAGGTAAAATAAACAATGAAAAAACAAAATAATGTTTTGAAGTTAAAGTTAGTTATTTACCTATTATCATTGTTACAAAAAGATTAAAGGCATAGTTTGGGTTCCTTTATAGTTTATACACATCACTAAAAGGTGTAGTTTAGACATTGGACAAATAGTCAAATAGTCAAAGGCACCAAAGGTGCGCGTAGTACCGCCTCACGTCCATCAAGGCGGTCTGAAACATCTAAGGCCTGGAACCAGCCTAAAACATGTCTAAAACAGTTAAAAATTGTCTATTTATACTGTGCGCCTAGGCTACAGGCTCACCTTTTGAGCCTTGAGTGTGCCTAGCGCCTTTGACTACCTTGAAATAATTTATCAAAAACAAAATGCACCATTTTCATTGGATGGAGGATAGTACAGTGTTCAACCTTTCTTAGTCAAACATTGAATCTTTATGTGGACCCATTTTCTAAAATGGTAAAAAAAAAAAAAAACTTTAAAACCAATAGGTTAAAAGATAATGATGTTACAAGCATAATACTCATGTCCAATGAAAACTGTAACACACAGCCAGGATATATAATTCAATAGAAATGTTTGGCTGTTGACCAAATATCTCAAAATCGCTTTAGTAGAGTCAAAGTAACTTGGTTCAAAGGTCAAATACTATATGATTCAAGATAATGAGATGCACCTGTTCAAAGTTTCTCTTGCGACCAAGATCATAACGCCATTTTGGAGTGGTCTTCTTCTCGTATGCCTGATCATAACAACATATGTCAATAACGTAAAAATGTAAAACAGCATAGCTTTTGATTACATTTTGTAAATTGATTTTGTGAGTCGTTCAGTAACTTCTAGTCACGGAGGCATTACACAACGGTTGCTCCTAGGGCTCATCCCAAAATAGATGTAACATTTGACCAGGTATATTGTTCTATGAAACTTTGACTATTAGTCAAATACCTCAAATATAGTTCAATAAATTACAAATACGAGAACTATTTGGACTAAACCCGACATTTGCAATTATTGTTATCCGATAACAGTCTACAAAAGTTGATATTATGACATATTTCAAGGGGTTTTACGGATCATTTGTTTTTGTCAGTGTTGTAAAAATCGCGCCTAGGCGCCGATTAGTCGCTAGGCGGCTCGTTAAGGACTAATTTTGGCCTAGTCGGTCCAAAAATCGCTAGGCAGGCCTAGGCGGCCAGATTCTGGCGAACATTCCGGCGAAAACCTGAAGTTTCCGGCGAAAACCTGAAATATCCGGCCAAATTCCGGCGAAAACCTTTTGTGTGGTTTAAAAATGAACATTTTTATAAAAATTACATATAAAAATGTGTGTATATATATAAAAACTGAAAATTACATATAAAAATTCCAATCCGATTAATCCCGCCTAGGCCCTACCCCACCGCCCGACTAGCGCCTAGCGATTTTTACAACACTGGTTTTTGTTTAAAGGATCAACACTCTGAAAGCGTTTAAAGTTAAATAAACAAAAAACAATACCTCGATTGTTGTGGTATTAGCAGACACCAATGATATGTGCATAATTAGAAACCCGAAAACGCTTAAAGCAAAAGCCAAATTCAAGACTGCAAAAAGAAGGAGCGGTCACATAAGTGAACAAAAGGTAACAAAAATTAGAGAGTTAAAACACGTTAAATGGCTTCATTAGATATTACCAAAAGCAAGGAAAGTAGTTGCTAGAGTGCTAGGTGACCCGGGAATCTCTCCATCACTAAAGAATGCTATGAAATGTGGTAACAAGGCTAACGTTACAACCGTTGTCTCGAGAAACGTGTAGAACTGCATTAATTAACAAAACATCACAAAAAAGATCGACATAATGGTAATATCCCTCGTATGAAATTTGCAATGGAGATTGGAGACATTAGTTATGATTCAAATAAATACTATACATACATACATATATATATATAAGTACTCACTCTGTGCATTGTAAAACTTCTAATTGCAAATACTCACTCTGTGTATAATAATTGTAAATAATTCTGTTTTAGGATGTTCCCTCTTTTTACAAAGTATAACACTAAATTACCTACTGCCCTATTGTAATCACTGTATTTTACTAAAGATATCAATTTGGAACCATAAGATTCTTCTGGTTTACCATCATTTAATGGTCTTTTAAGCATTCATCAACAGGATGATAGAATTATCAAACATACCAGGAAGAGAAGGAAGTACTTGTAGTTTAGTGCCCCAACACAATTAACAACCCACACACAATGATGATCCATTTTGAGTACGCACCTCCCACCTATAAAAATGCAACAGAACAAACATTCTTTGTAATATTCAAACCTACACGATAGAAGAAAGATAAACACAAAGCTTATAAATAAAGTAGGAGATTGAACTCACAAACAGAACAATGGTGGCAACGAGGCGGTTTTAACTGGTTACACTTGCGACAATAACGGATTCTTGCATTGGTTGGATTAGGCGTAGCCAACGGGCCATATTCAGATGCTTCCAATGGATCAATTTCCCCTCTTTCTTGATCCACTAGAGGCCTATAATTAGGTGGTACGCCACCCGCGTCCGTGAAGACAACAGAAAAATAACTCCATAATAGCATCACCAGCTAGATCAACATAATTATTAAAAACAATCATTATGACATAATCATACACACACTATAATATATGCATGGCATGAAAAAGAAAAAACAAAGTATCAACATAGTTTAAATATTTTTCAAAATCCATAGTGGTTGCTATAATTCTTATTATTGGGGTGTTTGGATGTGAGTTTTGAAAGTGATTGTATGATTTTTTATAATCAGAATGTGAAAAATCAGATGTGATAAAACAGGTTGTATATGATAGTGTTGACATGTGATATCGTTGTTTAAAGTTGTAACCGTCAGGTGTCTAAGTGTTTGGCAGATCTAATCATTTAAGAGATTAGATAGATAATATGACCAAAAAAACAATTTTGTGAAAATAGGAGACATTTTAGTAAATGGGAACAAAAGTATATATTGAGTATTGTTGAAGGATATAAAACTACTTATCGGATCCAAAGCAGAATCTTTTTTATAATCTGTCCAAACACTAAAAACTGATTGCTACAAATTTCTTGAATTCGGGTGATGGGAATTGACATAGACACTAGAAAAGACACGAAGGACTAAACATTTTCAATGAAATGAAATACATGTAAAATTACCTAGCTATTTCTAACTTCAAACAACTCACTATCTAATTCTAAATCTGTTCCTTAAATTCACAATAATCACTTTGAAATTGCACATCCAATGATCCAAACAACCGTTAGAGTCCAAATCTTCTTGGAATTTATTATGATAATTTCTTTTTTCCCTTTTGAGCTTATGATCATTAACGGAATATTTAAGTTGACTGACTCAAAGGTTAACATGAGCTAAAACAGAAAAAAAAATTAATAAATAAATTACTACTAGCAGTGGAAGTTTTCCATAAATTACCACACATCTATACTATATATCTCATCAAAATCATGAGGTTGCACATAATCAAATTTAGTTTAATAAAATGTCAATTCAAGAACACACAAACATAGCTAAATTTTCATAAAAATCATGACTTGGGCAGCTAAAATTCTCCTATTTAATCTTATGAACTAAATTAATCAAGTTTAATTTGCTATATTAAGAGCTAAACACCTTGAATTAACAATAATTAAGAAAAAAATATAAAAAAAAGAAAATTATTACCAGGGTATGAAATACGATTAAAACTACAAGTGCGATGAGTGAATCAAGGCCACCGGCGGCCAAAGCAGGGCCGTAATTGCACAAAACGACGGCGTAATAGGTGACACCAACAACACCAAGAACCAACAAGATCATGATCGAGCCTAACCCTCTTAGGGCCGTGCAGAATTTGAACACATTCCATGCCATCACAGCTCCAGATCTATACATAATACTCCTCAAATGAATCAACAAAAAGGTAAAGAAATCTGAAAAAATTAGGGAATAAATCAAACCCCGGAAAAGGTTTTAATAATCCTTGATTTCTGTTTGTGGGTTTTGATTGTTGTGACGTGGTATCTTGTTTGCTGAATCCATGGTGAGAGAGATGACTGACGCGCCAAGGACTTTATTTTATTTTCTTGGGAAGATTTACATAAAAATATAAGCGGAAAATACGACATTTGATCTCGAAAATTCTTAAAATTGGACATTCTCATTTAGCCTACTATTTCATGGACATTGGTCTTGCGAGCTGACTAAAGTCGGCTAAGCTAGCCGGCTAAAATTTCATGCCAACATTCCATTTGTCAGAGTACGAACCAATAAACAAGCGACACGTGGCAGACTTAGCCTGCTAATAGACGGCTATAGCCGTCTAATCCCTTTAGCCGGCTATAGCCGTCTAATCCCTTTAGCCGGCTATAGCCGTCTATTAGCAGGCTAAGCCTCCTCTTACAGATGGGAAAATTTTCGGAGGCTTAGCCGGCTAAAGGGATTAGACGGCTATAGCCGGCTAAGCCTGTCACGTGTCGCTTGTTTATTGGTTCGTACTCTGACAAATAGAATGTTGGCACGGAAATTTTAGCCGGCTAGCTTAGCCGCCTATAGCCTGCGCAAGACCAATGTCCATGAAATAGTAGGCTAAATATAGATGTTCATTTTTAAGAATTTTCCTGATCAAATGTCCAATTTCGTATTTTTCCCAAAATATAATGCATATTACGGTAGCATAAATTATATGAAAATTTATTTAACCTTTTTAAAATTACTATGTATTATGTAATAAGTTTTAAAATTGTTGTTTAATATAATAAATTTGTAATTTATTATTACTTTTTTTAACAACAATTTTTTACTTCTAAATACCATCAGATGCACTCGAATGATTTAAACCAGACCACTTTTACAAGGGCAATCACCATTGAAAAAATAATGTTTTTTACTATTTTGTTGTTATTGTTATTATTAAAGTAAATTACACGAATTGTACATGTGGTTTACTTAAATTTCACCTTTCGTCTTTAGTTTTGATAAATTATGAAAATTGTCCCAATTGTTTGTGAAGTCGTCACATATTTAGTCTCTAGGATGGATGTGCAATAGTTTTTTACGTTAATTTTAAAAAAATGGTGATTGTGCCCCTTTGTAATAAAAAACAAAAAACCATCCCTCTCCCCACCGTCCAACTGTAGCCGCTATAACTTCTTCTCTGTTAACTTCTTCTCCGACAATCCTTCTTTGACAACCCTCTTCTCCGATGAGTTTATCATCTAAAAAGAAAAAAAAAACAAATTACCATAAAAAATTACTCTTAACTTATATGCCAACCATGAGGTTCGCATCTCTGCCCCTTGTTCATGAAATCCGATTTAATCTAACACAATGTGGCTTTTTCGACCGGAACTTTCGCATGTTGGTGATTTTAGTATCATCGAATCATTTTAGTTGCTTGGATTTATTAATAAACATTGACACGAGTTATGAGGCGTGAAGTGCAAGCTCATTCAAGACTATTACGATTATTGCATCGTGAAACCTGAGGGTTCAAGGAGGCAATGCCCCTTTTCTGGTCCAAGGGGTAGAGCCCTTAGTTGGGTCTCGCTACCCCATATTGACCACATCGAACGAAAATTCGATTTCGTAGTTGAAAGCATCCAAAAAAAGCTTATGTAGTAGGAACCGATAATCCGTTGGAACGATGATCAACAACAACTTGGGCTTTCAGTATCAACTACGATCAACAACTATGTATATTAAAACTGATAAATATAATATTTTAAATTATAAAAAAGTATATTCAATATTTTAAAATTTTGTTACACAAGAGATATTTGAAGTACGTTAAGGGTAAAACCACAAAGAACGTGAGAAAGAAATGGCGCTTAAAATCAAACTAACCTAACAGACGTTCCGCTCTACGCCTCTTTCGCCGCTTCTCTTTCTCTCACTATAATTCCATTCTTCATCTGCAATTTCATCCCCCACTTTCCAGATTTCGATCTGCCGGAGTTGTAAAGTCATGGTGTCCGATTCTGAAGCGTCCTCTAATGGAGGAGATTATAAGATGTTTCGTCAAGTCACTCGTGATCGTAAGTTTCTATATAACCGTTTAATGTGTATATATCTATATGTATAATGTATGATGTTCATTTGCATGAAACTATAGATTTCTTCTGCCATATCCTTAACCGTGCGATTTCAGTTGATTTGATTAACTCTATAATATCAGAAATTTTACATCAAAATTTAGGTCTGATTTTGTTGTAATTGCATGTCACGTTATATCATATATTGAAAACTTGCAGAAAGGGAAAGAGTATAGAAACCGGTAACGGAATACTAATGAAGTTTATAACCTGGTGCCTTTTGTAAATTAGTATATGTGGAGGATGCTATTGCTGTGTAACTGAATTTGTACTCCTGAACTACAATCACTGTTACAGAATAAGATCCCTTTGTTAAGAGTTCCTTTGTATATCTAAGAAATGTAAGGGTAGCTCGATGAGGAGCAGCTTTAGGAATCAGGATCATACATTAGTTGACTCAATAAGTGTCACACCCTAGGCAAATTCCATATTAATTGTGGATAGGGGAGATGTTGGGTTCACAAGGAATGTCCTGAGTCAAATACTACCAATGTGTTTAAGCCACGTATGGGAGGAGAACACCATGGTTAAACGTGCTCGGGTGGGGGTAACTCCAGGATGTTTGACCTCCTAGCTAGTAAGTCTCAACCCAGGTAACCAAAACAAAGTTGTGAGCTTCTGGTGTGCAAAACGGACAATACCTGTTGGTATGAGGGACCGGATGTTACAACAAGCAAAAAGGCTTAGCTTAGTATTTGATCAAGGGGAACATCAATTTAAGCGTCGGTCTAGAATATGAGTAGAATTAATAATAAATTCTTGTGTAGACCTTGTTCCTTGGCCTAAATATTAATAATAGTGAATGAGACCCATGCCCTTGATACTAAAGAAGTTTTTTTCTCAAAACATTGTTTATTTCTATGATGGCAGCTGTAGAGGTGTTACCTAGGCTTAGGAAAACGAATCCAAATTGTAAAGAGCCTGTCTTTTGGGGAGTTTTACTTACCTTGTGGGATTGATTTGGGCAACTCTAAACCAGGAGTATGGGCCAAATGGTCATGTAAATTATATTGCTAATTTATTTTTACACTACTGCACTTCTGGTTGAAGAATTTTGCATAACTGCACAAAGCTTTGTATTTATCAACTTATTCTTTACAAAAAATAAAAATTTATTCTATAAATAATTAATTTTGATTATTAAACATCAAGTAACTGGTTTTCCTTTTTTTGTGATTATATAAAGTAACAAATACAAAATAATAGATATAAGAAAATGTTTAAATTTTACGGGTCAATCCAACCCAAACCCGTCTGACCTGTTACCTACCCGATCCCAAGATTTTGACACCTATAGTTTTGCTACATATAAAAGGGAAGAGGCTACAGTTAGCAGTGCATGATTGTTCCTTAGCCAATAATTAAAGCAGTGTCAGTGAGATTGCCTTATATGTTTAACGAAAATCTCCTGACCATTATCTCTCATGCAGAATTGTTGACGCCTGATAAATGAGCAATTTTTTTAGAAGCAGTGTATGATAGATTGCATGTAGTTCTTGTTCATGGTTGTTTTTGTCTTTTTGCCAGGCACATTGTTCTAATAATCGTGTTTAAACCATTATGGTACACCAAACCACCCGGTCCACCCCTAAGTTACATGCCATTTTAGCTTAGCCTTCCTTTTCTTTCATATATCCTTCGTTCGACCTGTTTGCTCAGTTTTCCTTGTTGTATATCTAATGTCTTTCGCATACTCTGGTACTCTGTAATTGCTAATAGTCTACGTCATTTACAATGAAAAGTGATTATCATTTTGCAGGGTTGCTATATGAAATGCTCAAAGGATGCTCAAAATCAAGTTGGAAGGTACATATTTTATAGTTTTGCTTGAGATATACTCAACGAAAGTTACAATCACTACTTGAGTTTCATTTATAACTGACCAACACTATAAATCTTAAAAGAGTTTTGTCTGCTGTACATGATGTTAGTTTATTCCTGTTTTACATTATGCTATTATTTCTTGAGAAACTATGACGTGTAATAATTTTTTTTTATGGATCTCTATACGATCTTTTGCAGGTACTCATCATGGATAAAGTTACTATGAAAGTTATGTCTGCTTCATGCAAAATGGCAGACATAACAGATCAAGGAGTTTCATGTAAGAATGTAAAGCTCAGTACTAATGTGTCATTGTTGTTTTGTCATAACTAATCATGAACTGGCCAATCATGTCACGTATGTCAAAAAATGCTGAAGATGTACATTTTCATCTTTCTTGAACTGATTGTCAACCTTGATAATTTGATATTTCGATAGTAGTCGTGCCTTAGCTTCTTAGAAATGACAGTTTCAAAAGTAAATGTGAAAACGGTGTAATGAGAATTCTGTTACTTACATTAAAACATCTAAGATTTACATTTTCTAATCTTCGTTGATGTTATTAATTGGATTGTAATTGCACTTAAACTATTAGATATAAGTTAATAAAAATTACTTGGTATCATAATTTAATATCCAAAGGAACAATTTCTATGTCATGCCAGATGCTCATTGATACACAACTTATACCCATATGGAATTTCCTTTATTAATGGCATGAGTTTGGTTGGGTCAATACCACTTTTTCATATAGACATTTCTAAACTTAAGTTGGTTTTCATCTCTGACCATGTTATGCAGTGGTGGAACAACTTTTTAAAAGAAGAGAGCCTATGCCTAATATGGAGGCCGTATATTACATTCAGCCGTCTAAAGAAAAGTATAATTTCACTCTTGTTGTATAACGAACTTTATTTTATTAATAGCTTGTGAAGAGACTAAGATTTAATTTTTTTCTTTTTCTCACTTGCAGCCTTATCATGTTTATGTCTGACATGTCAGGGAGAGAACCTTTGTATAAGAAGTATGCAAGGAGCCGTCATTACTTACAGTGAACTGAGGCTTTGTTTATTTTATTTATTTTTTATGGTTAATATTGTCTGGTTTCTTCCTTTTATTGCAGAGCATTTGTTTTTTTTAGTTCTCCAATCCCGAAGGATTTTGTTAGTAGAATCAAGGGTGATTCAAGTGTTGTACCACGCATCGGTGCATTGAGAGAGGTTAATATTACCATCATATTCTTCTTAGATTCTGATGACATATGACCCGGATATTAGTTTTCACTCTATTTGATCGCAGATGAACTTGGAGTACTTTCCTATAGACAATCAGGTAGTATGAATTCCTTCAAATATTATTATTAATTTCTTGGTTTTATGGTTTGATGTTCTAATTTGTGGTAGAAATTATATATGTTCTGTATCTATTCTGTGTTTCACCATAGGCATTTGTAACTGATCATGAAAGAGCATTAGAAGAGATATATGGTGTCAATGTTGAGAATTCTCGCCATTTTGATGTTTGCTTAAATACAATGGCTACTCGCATTGCCACTGTTTTTGCTTCACTTAAGGTAAAAGGTTATGTATTTGAATTTTGTCTGTGTGTTTACCATAGGCATTTGTAAAATAAAAAAATAAAAAAAAATCTTACTGAAGTAAAAAGAAAATCATATTTGAATACTTTGTTAAACGTTTACGTTCTTTCAGGAGCATCCCATTGTACGGTACCGTGTAAAGGGCACATCTGAATCTACAGAGACAACATTCCGTGATTTAGTTCCTAAAAAGCTAGCTTCAGCTGTTTGTGACTACATTAATACGTATAAAACTACTATTCCTAACTTTCCACAAACTGAAACATGTGAGTTGCTCGTTCTGGATAGATCTGTTGATCTGGTAATTTCACTTTTTTATATTCTCCTTTTTCTCTTTAATAATTTGTGAGATTTTACTGTCTGTGTAACAATGCACAAGTTCAAGTTCAGGTTGCACCAATCATTCATGAATGGACTTATGATGCAATGTGCCATGATCTAGTAGACTTGGATGGAAACAAATATGTTATGGAGGTATCTTTTGTTTGGAATATCATATTCTGAATTGAGTATAATAATGATTAATTAGCGTCTATGAATCGCAAGCATTTTGCATTCAGATCCCTAGTAAATCTGGTGGCGATCCAGAGAAAAAAGAGTTCCTTTTGGAAGATCATGATTCAGTTTGGCTTGAAATGCGCCATTTGCATATAGCTGATGTACGTCTCTAACTTTCTTTTCTTTTCTTTTTGTATAAATTCTACAAATTCTAATGCTTTTTCATCTGTTGATATATCAGGCTAGTGAAAGACTGAGTGATAAGATGGACAATTTGATGTCAAAAAACAAAGCTGCACAACTGCAACAAAAGTGGGTATTGTCAATCAATGAACAAATTATATACATATACACATACATACATACATACAGGCATATATACACATACATATATGTGTGTGTGTTTCTCACATTACAGCTTTGACATGGATGCAGAGATAGTAGTGAATTATCTACCCGAGATATACAGAAAATGGTTCAAGCTTTGCCTGAATATAACCAGCAAATGGAAAAACTCTCACTCCATGTTGAGGTTTGTTACTATTAGTATTTCTTCGTCCTCATAGTCTTCCCAGCTCTCTACTCTAAAACCTTAGTTATTCCAATTTATCTCTTTAAACGCGTGTATCTTTAAACGCGTGTAGACTGATTGATATATTTGCCTTATAAATCAGATTGCTGGAAAAATTAATACAAAAATAAGCGAGGACGGGCTTAGAGATCTTGGTCAAATTGAGCAGGATCTTGTCTTTGGTGATGCTGGAAACAAAGAACTAGTTGAATATTTAGACGAAAATGAGGTAAGTTATCGTCTCAACAAACTACTGTTAAGACCTCGTATTTTTCTATGGCTAACAGTTTTCATTTATTCCTCTTACAGGACGGAAATGATGAAAATAAGTTGAGATTATTGATGATTTATGCACTAGCTGATCCTGAAAATTTTGAGGGTGAAAAAGGAACAAAGCTTTTGGAGGTAGCAACTTGATTAATTCCCACTATCTTTCTGTCAATAAAAAGTCATTGAATGATAGTGATTTTCAGTTGGCAAACTTGGCCCCTGAGGATATGAAGATAATAGAAAACATGAGATTGCTTGAAGGACCAACCAAGAAAATGAAACAAGAAAAAAAAGGGGGTTTCAGCCTCTTTGATAAAAAGGTAATTCTATTATGCATATAAGAGAATTTCATTTTTATATCATGACATGAAGTTGTAACAATTGCTATATTCTCTTTGGTTAACTTAAGGCGAAAAATGCACTAAGAAAGGATAGACAGGGAGAAGAAGAAACATGGGCTTTCTTCCGATTCTTTCCTGTGCTAGAGGTACTGTTTATAGCTTCTGAAGCTATTTTTTTTATACAAACATGTCAAATCGGTTATGTACTACTTATAAAGTAGTATTATTAGGATACATTAATGGTTATAATTATAGTCATGCAATGACTCAGGAATTGCTTGAAAAGATTGAAAAAAATTACTTGCCAAAGGACGAGTACCCATGCATGAATGATTCTAGTTCCGTTTTAGGGGTGGCCGGGACCGGTCGTGGTGGACCAAAGGGTGGGGCCCAACAATCAAGGAGATCAAGGAGGACACCAGCACGTGGAAAGTTTGCTTCTGATGATGGATGTTCAAGGTAGCTTTACCAGTTTCATCTCATTTATAAAATCATAAGTATAAGTGGTTGTTTTGACCCATTTCCTTATGAACGGGTTATTCTAATTATTTTTCTTCTCTAACGGGTAAATGAGATGAAACCGAAATCATTTTATTCAAAAAGTTAGATATTATTCGAACAATATACTCACATTGTGTCAATTGACTTGAACTCCCTCTGCCCCCATTCTTTGAGCTTCCACTTATATATTTAAGCACCTAGATTTTTAACTTTTTCTAAAAGCTAAAATTTCATTTATATCTGTTTTGATGAGATGGAGCTATGCATATTTTGTTACATCTCTTACCAATTTTCCAACCATATTTTCAGTGACTCGGTGCTAAAAACTGTGGCTACGGATTTAAAACACATGGGGCAGCGAATTTTTGTTTTTATCATTGGTGGTGCCACCAGATCTGAGGTAAACATTTTAAGTCTTCAATCTGCGTCATGTGTACTCCAGCTCGGTTTCCTTTGTCCTTAAAGCTATGTCATTGTTTATTGTAGCTGCGGGTTTGTCACAAGCTTACTTCTAAACTGAGGAGGGAGGTTGTACTCGGTTCAACTAGTATAGATGATCCGCCACAATACATCACAGTATTAACCTTACACTCCTATGTGCTTTTTATTTAATTTCTTTTCCTGAGTTACTACTTTTGCATTAAATGTGTATTAGAAAAGGACAAAAAAATGTTTACGGGTCAACCGACCAAACCAGAGTGGCAGAGCCGGTTCTGGGAGGTTACCCACCCTGGCCCATATTGCCACCTCTACTTCTCCGGTTACTGATACTGCATAGCTTCATAGCTTTCAAATTTTATCACTAAGTAATTTTTTTTCCCCTTGTTCTGTGTTGCAGAAAGTGAAGATGCTTTCCATGGAATTATTCGATGCAGAGCCGACATATTTCTTTTGATGGAAAAGTTCTTGCTTGGGGCCCCCAAATTCTTTCATAGTGATTAGGGTCTTGGTTTGTAGGAAGTGGTGCGAGCGGACTGAACTGGGATGTATCATGGGACCGACTTGAAAGTGGTTGATCGGAGGGTGAGGCTGACCCAGTGGATATCGAGGACTGCAATTTGTAGTTTGACCCTTTTTTATGCTCTTCTTGTGGCTACTGATATCAGCCTAAAGAAATCTATAAGGAGTGCACTATTCAATCATGCACACAACTGTTTGATGAGTTTTGCCTCCCATTTGAGATCTATATACATTACATTCTGTAGCAACGTTGTAATCACAGTCGATAACAGGTACATGATTTCCAATATTGATCTGGCGCAATCATATTGATACATATATTATATATACATTACAGTTTGTAGCAAGTTATATAATCACAGTCACTGCATATTAATTGATTCTACACCACAACATTATTGGTAAGTTGCAGTGGCATAGTTTTATAAAGCTTCCTGTTACCTCTGAGCCACTTCAGTCATGGTTTAAACTAAATACTAATTAGGTAAAAGAAGTTGGTATATAGAAAAGCTAAACCTTGCAGCTGCTTGATGGTTCATTTCTCCATTTAAGAGAGCTTGGTTATAAGGACTCTGGTCTCAATTATGTTATTTCCTTTTATTCTTTCTACTGTTAATCATATATAATTTTGAAAATTTTCACTGTAAAACGACATATTTGACCTTGTCATCGTTATAAACATGTTTTTCGTTAATTTGGTTACAACTTTATTGAACTTGGGTTTCATTCGCGGTGATTCACACTTGAATGTGCTTTGGTTTGGACCGTATATCTGTTATGTTATGTTATGTTATGTTACAGTATCTGCCGAGAATCATATTCTCGTTAAGGTATCATTTCATATGATCTCTGGAGTTGTATTCACAAAAGAACATCCACATTTTTTGCTAGTTAATTTGTAAATAAAGATCCTAACTTGACACATTTTGCTCCTGTTTTTTCAAAGTATAAGCTTCTTTCATTAATTTTGAACGATCATGTTTTATTTTCAAATTCTAGTTTAGTATTTTTAAGTTCAAGGCCCTACATATTTCTGCCCTATCTTTCCTGAGTTTTATAAACATAATAACTTGACACATCTTGTAGTTCAGTGCTCTTGTATTTTAAAAAACAAACAAACATACCCAGTAAAATCATACTTAAAGAGTAGGTCTGGAGAGATACGATGGTGGCAAGCCTTACCTCCATCCCAAGGGACGGAGAGACTGCTTCCAAAGAGACTCCCGACTCCAAAAAGTTTAGTGCTCTTGTATTTTCAAAGTATGTGTTAATTGTGTCCATTAACTGGAGTCTGATTCGAACCTACAATGTTCAGGGGCCGTTTGGTTCGAAGAATGTTTCTAAAGGAATTGGAATTAATTCCAATAAAATTTTGTATTATGTTTGGTTTGTAAAATTATGAATGGAATTTGAATGTTAAAAATATTAAAGTGACAAAATTACCCTCTAAAAACCCCAACCCCATCTCCCATTCCCAGTTGCCCAAACCAAACTCTATGGCTAGATCTGCCACATCAAAGTATTCATTCCCAGTCGCCACTTTCTTCGAAGGCTGAAATTGACGAAGAAGAACAAAGCTCGATAAAGTTATTCTTCATTTTGGTTCAATTTTGCTTTCTGATTTATGATGGTCTGTTTCGATTTTGATTTTTGATGATCTGTTTTGATTTCAATTTCTGATCGATCTATTTCGGTTTCAATTTCCAATTTGCTATTTTTTATTCTCATCGAGGATTCATGGGGTTTGTGAAAAAAAATGGTATTTATTTTCTAGTTACTAAATTTGGTGGAGGTCTTTGCTGGAAAAAAAAATGGAGGTTCTAGATTTTATTTTCTGAATTTTACATGCTTTGATCAGATCATGTGAGTTCTTGTTCCTAGTTTGTTCTGATTCATGTTCTACTTGTCTTGAATTCCATTTTAGCCCACTAAATAAACGATTGTTGAATTCCTCGTTCATTGGTCACCTTTTACGTTTGGATTCTGATTTTGCTGAAAGAAAAAGAAATATGGGTATTTTGGTCTTTTTGTTTGAATTCCATTGGATTTAAAACATTCCTTCAATGGGTGGAAGGATTGTTGAATTCCATCAACCAAAGGAATTTGAAGGAAAGTTTTCCAATTTCAATTCCCTCGTTGCTCAACCAAACATGAGTTTTGACGGAAAATTTTTAAATTTCAATTTCAATTCCTTTGAATTTCATGAACCAAACGGGGCCTCAGTGTTTAGCGATTGGATGTCAATTGATTGATTGTTGTTTGTTAATCGATTACGCTAATTTGGAGTCGTTAACAAGAGTGCATGTAGAGGTGATAAAAAAAACCGGTTTGACACAAACCAGTTTAAAACCAATCCGATCTGCCGGTTTGAAATAGGTTTGAGTATTTTACCGTTGCATCCGTTTTGGCCCCAATTCGTTTTTGTGTCTCGTTAGTGTATTATTCTTGGACGGTTTTGTGTCTCCAACTGGTTCCAATCCGATCCGGTTCCAATCGGCTCGGTTCTTTTCCACTAGAAACCGGTTTGGCCGTAATCCAGTTTCAACTATGTCTGACACAATCCTAACCAGTTTTAAAACCGATTTGGTTAGGCCCAAAACCTGGTTTATGCACCTCTAAGTGAATGCCCGACTCATGAACTTACAAGGAGTAAGCGCCCATAAGAAAATTTTAAATCATACCGGAAGAAACCCAAATATCCACAAGAGGACCATGTAGACGTTTCAACTCAACACACCGATGCAAAACCACAAATGATATTGTAGCCCTAACGCATGTTACACCAATGATAAATGTGACTCAAATAACCCAAAATATAAATGGACCTTACGTGTTACTCAAACTAGTAGAAAAATTAAATATCATTGATCAAAATATCATTAACGGGAGATTTCTCCAGATAAGATTTCGTCTCTGGTTTTTCGGATGCCATCAATGGCTTCACATTTGCAAAGGATTATCTATCGATGATCTGTTGAAAATTTGAAGATAAATATTTCGGATGGCGATTTTTTTAGGCTTTTAAGTCGTTAACGGTTCAGAAATAAATAGGATGGACATATCTGTTAATGACTCGTTAGAAATTTGAACTATAAATACCAACAAGACTTCTCAGGTTTTCACGTTTTTTCTCAGGTTTACAATCTTTTTTCTAAAAAAAACCCACCTTTTTTACCTAGCAAATTCCCATGACCACAGGGCCGGTATACACTTGACCCTCCATTAGTTCCGCCATTGCATAAGAGTATAGACAAACTCGAGCTTCAATAGTAGATGTTGCTCAAATTAATTCAATAGCTCGAGCATCTGTATGTTGGAATATGTCGACAATAGTTATCGATTAGTATGCTCATAAGTCGTAAGCTTGAATGCTTCTAAAGCAAATGGAGGTGATATAGACACAATACAGACTCTAAATCTAAACTTGTCTCTTAGGACCACATAATTAAAAGATGTCTTAAAAACCTCGTTATAAATGTTATATTAAAGACCTTAAAATTTTAGGATACCGGGTGTCATCTTTCTCACCCCTCTTATCCTAACACTTTCTCTAGCGTCACATCACATTTCTCATCTCATCCCTAAATCATAAAAATATTCCTCTTTCTCATCCCTCAGCTTTTTAGGTTGTACATTAAATTGGTTTTATTATACATCAACCATGGTTCAGGCGGTACGTTATGTACGATGATACACCACATATGGGGTGGGGGTGGTGCGGGGATCCCATGCATACTATGCTCCACATCACCCCTCCCGCAAGCTTGTCGATACCACAACCTCTGCCCTAAGTAAGAAGTTTATTGCGTACATATCATCTTCTATGATAAAAACTTTATTAATTGTATCTAAAATCATTTCCTAATTTGAGTTTAACAAAATAACATTATAAAATCCTTGTTGCTTAGTAATCGGTTATCGTACTTCTCTTAAAAATGTATTTTTTCTTTTCTTTTCAAAAACAACTAAAAGAAGAAGTGTTTATTATTGTTTTCTTCTTTCATTAGACAACAAAAAAGTTATTTAAAAGAAGTATTTTTTTTTCTTTTCAAAACAACTTTAAGATAACTGTCCTCTATCTTTTTTGCTTTGTAGTCAACATACAGCTGTTTACTAAAGGTGACGTCAGTGTTACAAAAGGAATACGCATGAATATATACGTCAGTGTTACAAAAGTAATACGCATGAATATATAGAGCGAATATGCATGAAGAGGCCAATTTAACTATCAATCAGCATTTTTCACTGATACTGCTCTTCATGGATCCAAATCCTCACCATCTCAGGTCAGTTTAAATCACCACCACCACCACCACCACCACCACCATCATCATCATCATCACAATCATCTCATTCCTATCACCATTAACATCACCTGCATACTTCATTTTCTTTTGTACTCATTGTTTATGTAAGAATCATCATACGGCGACTGCTGGAGCATCATCATCACCATTAACATCACCTGCATGCATGCTACACTTTCTTTTGTTTACGTAAATAGAATAAACTACGGATCATGTCATAATATATGCATCATATACACGAGTGGAGAAGAACTCTAGCTTCAATAGTAGATGAAGCTCTCAATAGTTGACCATCCGTATGCTTGAATAGCTCCACAATAATTTATCGATTAGTATGCCCGTAAGCTTGAATGCTTCTAAAGCATCTATGATTACAACTCTAGTTGAAATTTAACAAAATCAAACCCTGACCTGTTTATTCTTTCAAACTAAGTCATGTATCGAAACTCGATTTGATGGAGCTTCGAGATTACTTGCTTTCACATGCGTATCTAATCATCATCCCTCAATCATATGTATTTGAGTATAAAAGGGTAAAATTTTAAGGCAAATTGGTTTTTAATAATCCAAACTATGACTCATTGACTGATAATAATCCAAACTAACAGTTTGGCTGTTGATAATCTCAACTTTCACTTTTGTTGTCAATGGCAGTTCAAATGACATAATCATCATAGATTTACACTTATTTTCGCTCAAAATGACGATTTTAAATGAAATGGAGAAAACGTACAAGCGAAATCGAGTGTAAATCGAGTGTATTTTATATGATGATTATGCTACTGTGACTGCTATTGACAACAAAAGTGAAAGTTGGGATTATCACACGCCAAACTATTAGTTTGGATTATTATCAGCCAATGAGTCATAGTTTGGATTATTAAAAACCAATTTGGCAAACTTTAATACACCATTGGAGTAAAGTTGATTCTGAGAAAGATACAGAAGTAACAAATATTAACAGTGAATTAAGTTAATGAACAAAAAGTGACTCCCACAAAAATAGCAACAAGTGAATATAGGAGATCATCCCTGATTATTTCTCAGCCTCTATATTTTATCAACTCTTAACTATGTGACATTCCATAAAATATATAAACAATAAGTGTTTTCATTACTTAAAATCTCTCGCTCCACTACCTTTTTTTCACTTTACTAATATAAACATAATGAATGAACTACTGATGGCCATTTTAGGTTCCAGATATACGCTCTGTTTGTAGGGGTCAATGGATTGATGGTGCAAACAATTGCTCAAGCAACGGAATCGACCAGAGAAAACAAGATACGGATGGGAATAGCTTTAGGAACTCTGGCCATGAATGTTCTCATAGCGCGGTGGGTGTTCTCTCAAACAGGTGATGTACAAGAAAATAAATGGAAAGCTTTCATCTTCAACCTCACAGGAATCATACCTCCCTATCTAGCATACTCTATGCTTATACCAGAATGGTTCACTTGGCTTGGTTTTCCTATCATATGCATCATTCTGACCGTAGTAGAGACTTATAATCTGCTACAAACAAAGCTCATTTGGTCTTATGAAAAATGTGTCAATGCCATGAACTACTTGAGAAAGAAGTTCTCAGATTTGACATTTCGTTGACCTCGAAATAATGTCAGGAGCCTACAAGTAATATTGTCTAAACCAAGAAACGCATCACAAAAGCTGTTATTTGAAATTTTGGAACATTTTTTTATCGTGTGTCAATGTGTTCTATTTCAACTTGAAAATGTTTATCCTATCAGAGTTTGAACTCTCTTTAAATACTACATATCATTGTGTATTTTACATTACAATTGAATATTAGTTAGAATTACCGGATGCCTTGTTAGTAGAAGTTGAACCTTGCTTTTAAAAAGCACGCCCCTAGGCGCAAGGCCCTTTGCTTTTATGTACATAAGGCACGAGTTGGTACAAAAGGCGCAGTTGAGGCGCAAAAGGCGCACAAAAAAACGACTTAAGGCGTAGGTAAGGCTTGACTTTTTGTGCATTAGTATGTTGTACAACTGGCTTTTTAGGTTGTACATGTAGGTAATTTGTATATTAAATCATATATAAAGCTTAGTTATAGCTATATTTTGGGTAGGGGATGCTAAAAACCTATGAGATCTATAAAAAAAATCTATAAGCACCTTGCGCCTCACGTACGAAAAGCGGTGCGCTTTGCGCCTCGGTTTTAGACCTTGTCGCCTCAGTGCGCTTCTCGCTTTTTAAAACCAAGAGTTGAACAACTAGTTGTGGGGGTGGGGGTGCTGCAAGAGACGCTAGAGACCCGGTATATGGTAGAACCAACTCAACTGAGCACAAATTACAAAATAGAATTGAGTTGATTACAAGTTGCAATCAACCGAGTTAACTAAATATGTAGGTAATCCATCAAGACAGGGTCAACAATGCTTAAACATTGAACAATCATTCAATGTGGACACTAAAATGGCGGCAAGGGATCCCGGATGTCAGAAGGCGTCGAAGGCAAAGGGGAGAAGAGAGGGTGGAAGCTTTGATTCCTCTCATACCAAATTAGATTTTGGAATCTCTTCAAATTGTATACATTATTGAGTGTATAACATTACAAGGATACACAAATATATATAGGCCAACCACTTATTGGAGATTAGACTAACCTAGTCCTAATAGGCCTAAAGCTCCTAGGTTTGCAATCCAAGTGACCAAAGACGATGCATATGTTTTGGATATATTTTGTTATTAAAGACTAAATGCGTAGAATCCCCCATACTGAACACATATATCATATTTGGGTATTGCTATGTGAATTATCATAAGCAGATCAGTCCCTAAGTTGTGCATGTAAGGCCTAGAAGCTATTATAATGCAAGGAAAGTAACATCAGTCCCTAGGTTGCATGTAAGGCCTAGAAACCATTATAATGTAAAGAAAGTAACATGATACAAATTATATAGAATTCATGGATTTCCCAGTTCCATTTACTTTCACGACCAAAATGTCAAAAGTACGAATACGATCTTCCCGAATAATGAAACACAGACATCAAGGTTGTTAAGAGTATGTATGTATACCTTCCTCAGCTTCAGCTCTCCAGTCTCCACTCTCACCTCCACTACAAGATCATGATTTGTGTGCTTAGCCCTTGTTCTATCTTGTGTTGACGCCTGACAAGAATATCAGTTATAGTTAGTTACAGGTATATAGAGTATTGATACCATATTAATCAAAAGCAAACAACCTAGGCATTCAGGCGAGGCAGCTGCGCCTTTGGGTAAGGTAGCCTTCCTCCTTCCTCTAGGCGCAAAGGAGACGTTTTTTCACCAAATTAGAACAGTAACTTTTAAATTTTTTGTCTGTATATATAAATATGAATGTTGTATTTTTGATGACCCAATGAAACATTGTAGAATTTTCATCTCTATACTAGCCAGATTTTCTTTCTCAAAATATGACCTCTAATGGTATCAGAGCTGTAATTGCCTCTGATTTACCAAATAGTCCAATTATATATCTTGTTTAGATCAATAAGATTTTTTACCGAATCAGTCTATCATGATCTTCTTTTAATCTGTTTATTGTGTCCATACACAATTTTTTAGCTTGTAAGAACACCTGTCCTTAAAAACAAGAATTGTTCTTTTGGTTGTACAAACTTTACATGGCATCAATCCGATTTGCAATGCCTTTGTGTTAAATATTGAGAATTTTGATGTACAACTCACCTTTGCACAAATCAGGTCCAAACTTCGTGTCCATGACTCATGAGGAAAGATTAGCACAACATTCCGACTCTTGAACCCTAATTTCGGCTATCAATACAAAGATTAGCACAACATTCCGACTTTGAACCCTAATTTCGGCTATGAATGCTATTCATAAGTCATCTATGGATCTACCACACCGCACTCTACTCAGAACTCCGTCTCCGACTGAGAAAATGGTGCTAGAGACAATGTTACATGCCAGATCTGTTCAAAGGTTGGACATGCTGCATCGAGATGCTACTTCAGGTTTACGCCATTCGACTTCTAACTCTGAGCAAGGTTTTCGTGGCGACAGAGGAGGATGTTGAGGTAGAGGTGGCCGGAACTGTCATCAAAGTAGCAGTGGTGATTGCACTGGTGGCTCCAACGCCATTGGTGGAGGTCAATTCAACGCTGTCGCATCCAACACTCCTGGAAGTTTGATGTTGCAGTCAGATTCTGATCCGGGTTGGATGACCCCATGAATTTTTAACTCAATCAGGTTTGGATCCGGTCCACCAGATCAATTCTTGGATATTTTCATCATGGCCTGATGGATCACACGGCTATTTATGTGGACACTCTAGTGGGCCAGCCTTGTTCAATGGCGAATTTGTTGGTGTTAGAAAACTCTGTTAATTCTTGCAACTCTGCTACAGAGAATCGTTGGGGGTTTGAAGTGATTGGTGTGAGTGAGAATCATTGTTCTTGCCAACTCTACTATTCTTTGACTTCTAAGAAATTGAAGAAATAAAGCAGCAAAGCAACAAGAATGGCAATAACTCATAACCTCTGATTCCTAAAAAGGTTCAAGAAATAAGCAACAACAACAATAAAATAGAGATAACTCCTACTCTTTGACTTTGACTAGTAAGAAATTACAAAATAAGCCATCATCAGATTAAGATCCTTGTTAATCTCAAATATCATAAATTCGCCACTCTGACTCTGCAACTAAGATCAGTTGATAAATGAACAAACTTATAAAAGAACAACAAATACCGCAGATTTAATCTTCACTCGATGACACATTCATGTCTGTAGCAGCTTTTCTCTAATCATGCCACTTGCAGTTGTGCATCTCGAGTTGGAAGCCACGGGTAGGGGTAAAAATGGAGTTTCCTTCCATGGAACTTTCATGCACATTCTCATTTAAGTTCTGATGCTCCACGCCGGACTTATACCTCAAAACCGTTAAATATGGTGTGGATCTAACAAAGAATTTGCACTTGGTGAACATAAGATTTAACAATGTACAAAATTTTCTGCTTCACTGCCTCCATATCCTGCAATGCATGCCTTGTAAATAAACCGATAGTATGACAGTATTATCTTGTCTGCAGTCTAACGTATATGCAGGAATATAGACATCGTTCTGGAATAATTACAAATGGCTGATGACATGCTAGATGCATAGATACATTTTCTTAGATGTATAAATAAGAACATTTTTCATGCATTATCATCATTTTCTTTTAATCCACATGACCATGGTTAACCTAAAATTAGATAATTGACAAAAGTCACAAAATAGAATGCACAAACTGAAAGAAGTCTGATACATACCCACAGATTGGGTCATCGGGTCAACCCATCTGGGTTCAATAGTTCTCGGTTCAGTCCAGTCAAAGTCAAAGTCAAGCAGAAGCAAAAGTTTAGGGCTGAAATAATGGGGGGTTGCTTATTAGGGGAAACCAACTGCTGTTTCATTTATTTAGTCCTATTTAGTCTTTCTCGTATTCTTGTTTTTGATAGTCTTGGTTATTTGAATTAATAGTGTCATGTAATTGGAGAATTGCCCTTCTCGAATCGGGCCAACTATCTATCTATTTATCTTTTTGTTCCATAAGAATTTCCAGGCTCTAACAAAGTCACAATCGAATGATGGCGATAACAGAATGCAAAACATGTACAAAAACAAAGAACATGTGTAGAACAAAGATATTAATTGATAGGTTCACAACATGATTGACATAGTCATAAAAAGCTATGTGCAAAAAAGCCAAATGGTAAATTACTTTACAGAGTCACAATCAGCAAAGGCCAAAAGTAAGTGAGCCACTCGATCCTTCTGTGTACACAAATATACAACTCACACTAAAAAAAGGTGAATGGCACCAAATATACTCAGAATTAAGTTGCTGCACACCGATTACCTCTTTGTTATTCTACACAATTTCCCCATGCATGAACCCATTATCACTAGGGTCCAAACCACACCAATAACCTCTTTGTTATTCTACACAGTTTCCCCATGCCTGAACCCATTATCACCATGGTCCAAACCACATGGAGATTCATACCATTTAGGATTCTCAGGGTAGAAGCCATCAACTTGCAAAGCAACAAGGCTGTCTGTCTCCATATCATGCCTCACAGGTTTTATTAATTTGGAGTCCTCTTGATTGAGTATAGTTTTTTCATCAATGCCACCACATTTCAGCCAATTTTCAGCTTTACAAGCCTCGCCCAACAGATCCTTCTCAGCCCTGCAATCTGCCCTGATCTGATCCCATGAAGCAACATCCCCAAGCGTTTGGCCAAAACTGTCATCATCATCTTCAATTAAATTTGTATCCTTGCCATCACCATAAATCATTTGATGATGGCTCCAATCAGCTAAATCATTCTCTCCCACCAATACATCACCAGGCTGCAGCTTCTCAGAAAGCAACCCTTCTGAATTTGACTCGTATGCTCCAACACTTCTAACTTTATTCAATAGATCAAACAATTCTCGCGACACTGAACCTAGTAGCTCAGCTGGGATTTTTGCCATTTTCCCTTCAAGCAGCCCAACTTCATTTCTCAATTCCTTCACTTGCTGCAAGACAGAACAATGCATATCCCTGTTATCCTTCTCCATGAATGCAAAACACTCGTTCTCTCCTTCATCACTCATCCCATAAACCATATCCTGTTCCATCAATAACCCTCCTTTATGCCCAAGAACTCTGTGCATTATCCTTGCATTACCATCCAATGGCCCTGGTTCGTGACCCGAGTGCACGGCATACAGCTTAAACACAGCCATCCCCTCTTCTTGATAAACAAAAGTTTTGTCTTTCTCATTATAATTCAAAATGGGCACAATTGCTCTAATCCTAAATCCACATCCACATCTCTTAGAAGCATACGGTTCTCTTTTAAGATTCCTTGATTTCTTCGATGAAGATGCAGGTTCCCCTGCTCGATGACAAGCATAATCTTTAACCTCTGCCATAAACGGCTTATACCTAATATACTTTTGCCTTATACACAAAACAACCTTGTGTTTAGCTGCCAATTGTTGCAGCTTATTAGGTACTTCTTTCGCAGGCACGTCAAACGACTCCGTATATTCAAACCTACGCCTTTTAGACCTCGCTCCCCCACACACATCCGAATCAGAACAAACTGGACACTCAGCTAGACAAACCCTAATATACGATTCAGGTATACCATACAACTTAGCACCTACAGTCCACACTTGCTTAATCTTCTCTATTGTCTCCTTTAACCCTAGGTGCTTTGAATCAGCATCACCATGAAAACTCGTGACTATATCTTGCCACTGACTAATATGCGAAACGAACTGATTATTCGGATTGTTCTTAAAACATAGAAATTCGTTACCGTCATCGCCGACGTGAACAGTAAGCTTATCCTGAATCCGCTTCCAAGCCGTCAGATACGCTGTGTCCTCATTACGATCCTTCCACACCGACCGCCAGCTAGCGAGCACCGTCGGTGGCGTCGCCTCCTTGATTTCTTCGGCAGTCGCCAGACGGCTATCGAGGATACACCGGATCATCAGAGAGTGCGATTCGATGTTAAATGTGTAGAACTGAGACGATATATGAGGCTCCGGATTAATGCGTTGAAACCTAGGGTTTGTTTTACCAGACGAAATTGAATCGTTAGTAAAGGCCGGAACACCTTCGGCGTCAGATGAGGTGTGGCTAACGGACTCCTCTTCGTCTTCATCACGGAAAAAGTCAAATTCCGGTATTGGAGGCAGAGAGAACTCCGGCGCCGGCGGTTGCGGCTCCTGGTGGTCATGGTGATCTAAAATCAACGGCTGAGGATCGCCAATCGGATCAAGGTGTTGATGAAACGGATCCTGTTCAACTTTACTCGCGTTCATGATCTGTTTGCACTTTGCAGTGAATTTGATCTCTGACTCTTGTGACGAAGAAGACGACGAAAGTTCAGCTTACTCTGACATGATGAGGGTTTGAACTTTTTTTTTGGAACGGCGAACATTTAACGTTGTGACGTCACACTTTCACGTCACATAGGATAGCCTCGTTCAACTTCGGCCAATATGTTGTCTTAGTCGGGCTCACTTGGCGTCAGAGTTGGAGAGAATCTAAGGAAAAATCTCACCCAATACGGCCCATTCCGGGCTTGAGGAAGAGCCGAGGCTCGAACCCTGGATCGACGTGGGTAAAACCCTAGTGCATCAGCCTAAGAACTAAGCCTCATTTGCATGCCTCATAAATTAATGATGGTGGTAGGGATTGAACCCGGGTCCCCTGGGACTTCATGCCTCACCTCAACTACTACAAACCCGTGTTTTACACGGTTTGAATACACCCGTGTACTATATCGGTTAAATAAAATATGGTGTGACAGTTATAAATTATGTTAAATTAATTTTTAAAACATTTTTTTCAATTAGGTATTAATATTTTTTATGTAATTGATAAATGTTATTGATTAATTGATAAGCGGAGAATATTGTCAAATTTTTTATCACATTTTTTAATTATTCGTATTATTTTATTATGTTATTTGTTCAAATTTTAAATTTTTCATGCATATGAGGAAATTTTTAACGGGTCGTTACAATTAGCTAGCTTAAATCAAATTCTTTTATGGGAATAGTTTAATCAATTAATTTGGTATTTAAGTCAATTAAACTTTCAAAAATATACCGTATTATTTAAAGAAAAAAAAATTGTTAGAGAAATGATTTAGGCAGGAAAAGTAATCTAAGGAGGCCTAGAATAATGACATGTGTCAACCATATATATACTCTTTTATTAAGTAGTATAGATATAGATATAGATTAAAAGGGAATACAACACATAGCCTTTCGAGCATTCACATCCGGTTTGGTGTATGTTTGTAAGTGAATTTGGTATATTTTAAAGAGTGGTTTAAAGTGGTTGTGAGTGGAGGAGAAAAAGGTATAAATTTTTTGTATATTTGTGAAAACACTGTTCACCTGTATGAATTTTTTAATATTTTTTGAAAGTGTTTGTGAGTGGAGGAGAGAGAAAAGATAATGATAAAGGTATAAAAAATTATTATTTAATTGAAAAGAGGAGAGAAAATGTAGTGATTTTAGTGTAATTATAAGGATAAGAATATGGAACCGGCTACGAATGCTCGATGGAGTTTTAGCTCAATGACTTTCCAAATGAAAGGTGATGGGTTCGAGTTTCGCTTGAAACAAATTGTTTCAGGTTGAGCCAGATGGTTTTGCCAGTTGTGGGTTTCCTCCTATGTTGGTCCCGGGTTCGAGTCTGCTGCGGTTACAACCCATTGGGAAAGACATGCATGACTCACAGGAACACCCGAGCTGCTCCCGAAAGGAGTAAGGGTTTAACAAAGTCGTTTTTCTAAAAAAATAAAGAGGAATACTTTAGTTTATTAACTAACTAGCTTAGAACTCGTGTCTACACACGGGTGAAAAATATAAATACATAAAATTTATAAATCCTTTTGTATATATTTTACAGGTATAAAATGTATTACATATTCCAAGTATAGAAAACAAAATTCAAAATATGTAAAAATTACTATATTGGGTTTCGACAATACGTTAATTATTATTTAATGTAATTTGACTTTCATTTACTATTTGATTGAAAATAAAAGTTACATAATTAGATTTCAAAGTTTCTTATAATAAGTGATAATTTAAAATAAATGTTATTTATTAGTATATTTAATATTTTCTTTAAAAATATATTATTATTAAAATATAGATGTATATTTAATAAGAGAGAGAGATGTGAAAAAAATTATGAGAATGAATATGGAGACGACACGTGGCATGAAAAAACTTTTATTTATTATATAGTATAGATATAGATTAAGCAACTTATTTGTTTTATAAAAGTAGTTTTTTTGTAATTTTATTAAGTTATTTATTATTATCATTTTATAATTATTATAATTTTTTATACTATTTTTAATATATTAGAGAGTTACTAGAATTTTAAAGTTAATTTTGTAAATATACATTCAATCTTGAGGCCTTATTATCGGTCGAGCAAGTGTTCAATGTACGTTCGTTTGTTCTATAGCTTTATTTTAACCCAATAGGCTTTAATCGATAAATTTGTGAACTAATGAACAAGGTCAACCGATATCAATGTGTTGTGCGTATTGGTTCAAATCTAATTAAGTCCAAAATTAAAGAGTGAACAAAATGGGTGAAGCGTTGGTTGTCGATTGTCAAGGTCGGGCATTGGGGCCGTTCAAACCAGCTCTAACATTTCCAAGATTTTACTTAAAACGGTCACGTAAAAGGAACCCTTTAGAAGGGGTCTTAGATTGGGTTCTAAAGACAACCTTGTGATGGTTAAGTCGGCATTCGTAGCCTTGTAATTAAACTTAACGAATACGAACCAGACATATGTTCGTTCGTTTAACTTTAACCAAACAAACGATCGAACACGAACAATTAATCGAACAAGGTTTTCTTATTTGTGCTTGTTCGTTAAGAAAATGAACACGTTCAAACAAACAAATAATAAATAATACAATGAGAAAAGTAAATAATTTATTCAAACAAGTGAAAAATAAATATAAATATAAAAATATATATATATATATATATCTTAAAATATGAATAAGTTGGTTGATTAATTAATAAAACTTTAAAGAAAATGTATAAAGTAAAAGTGATAATAATTAAATAATACAATGAGAAAAGTAAATAATTTATTCAAACAAGTGAAAAATAAATATAAATATAAAAATATATATATATATATCTTAAAATATGAATAAGTTGGTTGATTAATTAATAAAACTTTAAAGAAAATGTATAAAGTAAAAGTGATAATAATTAAAAAAAAGAATAAAAAAGGAATAAAAAATTTAAAAAATTTAGAATTTACAAGAATAGTCATTTATGGCTAAAAAGACAATAATGTTCTTAACTTAACATGAATATTTAACCTCAGCTAGTAAAAAAGACAAGAAATAAATGAACTTTTTAATAAGTGACAATGAATAAAAGTTAAAGTTTTAAAAAACTTATTTCATAGTTTGGGTAATTATAAAGGATAAAAATTATGATCCAGACTCTAATTTAGTTTGCATTTTAATGTTTAAACCTTGAATATTCCTTCAATTTGGCATACGTTTTATATAATTATAACATGTGTTAAAAAAAACTAGAAACAAGATAATTTTGGTCTTATTATCTTCATCTCACATATATGATAACGATCTAAAATTGTATCTTCATCTTAATTTTGACAAGTTTATTTATAATGTTAAGAAAATCACAATATGATAAATAACAATAAGATAATTTAAGATTAAAGATAGACCATTAATTTATTTTTATCTTTGATCATAATTAGTTTTATTATAGGGACTCTTTACATGAACTTTATATATCACCTTTAAAGTTCATTTTTATGTATATTTTCGTTTTCATCAACATGATTACAATTATCCTCTTGAACACATATAATGCACACAATCCAATTGTTCAAAGTTGTTAGCAAACTTAAGAAGGGCGAACATGTTATGTTATGTTCGCCTAGTTTAGTTTGTTTGTTAGTTTTATTTTCATTTTATATAAATAGTATCTTTGTAATCATTATTAAGTTATCAATAAATCATTCTTTTTTACCCCCAACTATTCTCTCTCATATTTATTCTCTTGTTTATCATTCTCTCGTTTATCATTCTCGTTTGTTTTAACATTCATCCTCGATATCATAACAAAAGTTGAATCGGACATAAGATTATTTTTATCAAATACATCTTTTATAACTTTGACCATTTTCTCAACATTTGTCAGTTATATGCATTTATCATACTCTACATTCTTTACATGTCAATTTAAGGTTGTTAGAGTGGAGGGTGAGGAAGCGGATGGACCGTGGGATATGTGATGTGATGGTTGTTGGTGACGGTGGCGTCAAGGTGGTGCAAGAGGCGATGGGTGAGTAATCTTAAGTGATTTCCTCGTCAAACATGTCATTGACCCATTTTACTCGTTCGAACTCATTCTAAATTTATATAGTTTTAAGGTGGCACATCTTGACACAAAATGTGTTAAGGTGTTATCCAATTCAACCAAAGTACAAATGATTTACTAAGACCAACACGTTTCACATGTTTTGGGTCAAGATTGTCAAGTGTAGAAAATGTAATTTGCTCTACTAATTTTTTTTTTCTTTCAACAAATCCTTGAACTTGAAATTTGTGTGTACAAATTAATCACTAAAAAGTATTTGTTAAACTTATTGTCTTCTTAAGCTTTCTCAAGAGCGTGTTATTAAAATATATCATTGTTTCTTAACCATTAACTAATTATAAAATTTAAATTAAATGAATGTTAAATATTAAAATGCTTGATTGTAACTTTTAACATATATATCCTTGCACGTCATGCTTCAAAAGTTTTACGTTATATCGCACTAGATCATATTAACAACCAAAAGCAGTTAAATGGTTAACATTAGTTGTTAGAAGAAACACTAAAACAAAGTTAATACAAAGTCTTTTAATCGACTCTAGGTGCGTAGTTTGCCAAGAACTCTCGAGCTAACACTTCTAGGTCACTCTCTTCCGGTTCTCGGCTTCTAGAGGTGTCATCGTGTGGACATAGCTGGTCCGTCAACGACATGCTTGAACTAGACCCCATAGGTGCATGCGACCAGAAAACATCGACTGACGACATGTTTGGTTGAGGCAAGTGTTGCAAAATTGAAACCTGAGCACGAATGTATGACAACTCGGTTTGCAACTTATCTACCTAAAATACTAACATGAACAAATTAGGCTTTTATTTTTCTGATTATATAGAAAGGAATGAAAATGAACAAGTTTAATTCTAGTGATAATTATATCTTGTTACTAATTATTAAAATGAAATAAATCATCTACATATATATAGTTAAATCTTTGATTTCTATATCAAAAAAGTTAAATATTTAATCACCTCAACATCTTCAACTACTCTCTCTCTACCCAACATCAAATGTTAATTTCCAAATTTCTCAAAAAAATAATAAAATAAAACTTAAACATAACAAATAGACCATATTTTATTTTATTTTTCAATTTTTATTTTATTTTCTTTCTTTAAATCATATTTTTTTTAATTTAATATTCTAATGACCATATTTTATTTATTTAAATTTTTATATATTATTAAACTAGCTTAAAACCCGTGTATTACACACGAGGTGAAAAATATTAATACATAAAATTTTTAAATCTTTATGTATATATTTTACATGTGCAAAAATGTATTACATATACTAAGGATAGAAAATAAAATTCAAAATATATAAAAATTAATATTTAATTAGGTTTCGAAAATACGTTAATTACTATTTAATGTAATTTGACTTTAATTTACTATTTGATTAAAAATAAAAGTTACGATAATTTAAAATAAGTGTGTTTTATTAGTATAATTTGTATTTTTTTTAAAAATATATTTTTATTAAAAGATAGAGGTGTATTTAATAAAAAATTAGATGTGGAAAAAAATAATAAGATCAAAACATAAATTATTTTTATTTTAAATTAGATATATTTAAATTGTTTAATTATTTATGAGGAGTTCAACCACCGGTTAATAACCGTGAGCCGATTGCCCCCTGCGATATTCTTGGGCGTGGGTATCACAGGCCGGTTAGCGAGTCCGGAAAACTCGTTTAATAATAATATGAAAACACTGAAAAGAAGTTAAAAAACCTGTTGCTGGAGGGTGAAGATGTTGGCCATACAGCCATACACAGGGTCCTTAACCCTAGATAAGGCTTCATAGCAGAGTGAAACGACAGCGTCTAGACGGCGGTGCGGCGGTACCCTAAGGAGGAGCTTGGAGGCGTTGCTAGCTCCGAACACCCTGTGCACCGTCGCAAAGTGAGCTGTACCTTGGCCTGAGTCAAAGTACGGTGCAAACACACAGTTTTTCACACACTTTCTTCTCAAGAACTTGCAGGCTCCACAAGGCCCACCACCATTGTTGCCCATCTCTATCTCTCTCTCTCTCTCTCTCTCTCGAAAAACAAGCAGAAGGCTATTTAATTAGAAGGGTGGTGCTGGAAATAACTTCTGGAAGATATTGGTGGTGGGTCACTTTGAAGCTTGGTGGAGCCTTCATAGTTCATATGTAGGGATGTCGTATTGAGGGTTAACCTGTACTTTTGTCATAGTTCTTGGGGTAATTTTGTAATTTGGTCGTGGGTCACTTGGGGCTTGGGTAGAACCTCCATGTATAAAGAATGTTTTATGGATTTTAAGAACTACTTTCTAAATTTTGATTGAAGTGAGATCACCACTCTAACTCCTACCTATTTACCACTACACCCAACTCCGCAATCATTATAACCAATATCCATAACTTTATTCCGGTGAAACTCGAAACAGAAAACAACCAATATACCACATGATGAAAGTTTTTTAAAATTCATTGCACCTTGGGATTCATTCATAGTACATGTGATCACTCACTTTTAATCTAAAGGGGTAATGATTTGGCTTTTATTCTTTTATATTTGGATGACATCCTCTTGATCATCTCATTATAGGCTTTACGTACTCACTTTATGGCTCAACTCTCTCGCTAATTTGCCATGAATGACAATTGGTAGACTCAATTACTTCTTGCGCATTTCAGTCACTCATACATATCAGGGTCTAATTTTTTCTCAGCAAAAGTATGCATCTGACATTTTGGATAGGGTTGGGATGTCTACATTTAAACCCGTTGCCACCCCCTTCGATGTTAACAGTAACCCCAGTGCCACCAATGGTGAATTGCTCAATGATCCCACCTCTTACCGTAGTCTCGCAGGGGCCCGGCGGTACCTCACCTTTACCCAACCCGACATTATGTATGCGGTCCAACAGATATTCATGTACATGTACGCCCCACGTATATCTTTCATGCTTGAAACGTATATTACGTTAAGTTCAAGGTACCCTCTCCGTCGATCTCCATTATGACACGTTCTCTGACTCCCACGCTTGTCGCCTACACCAATGTCGATTCTGCAGGATACCTAGTGCCCATCCACATCCGGTTATTGCGTATACTATGGTAACAATCTAATATCTTGGTCCTCAAAACACCAGATAACCATTTCCCGTTTTAGCGTCGAGGCTGAATACCGAGGGGTCGCTAACGTGGTCTCATAAATTTGTTGGGTACGCAACCTACTACTCGAGCTCCACCACCCACCTTCTCGATCATCTATTGTGTATTGTGATAACGTTAGCACCATCTACCTAGTTGGAAATCTAGTTCAACATCAACGTACACAACACGTTGAAATAGATATCCATTTCGTTTGTGAGAAAGTTCAGTAGGGCAAATCTGTGTTTTACATGTGTTGTCTCGGTATCAAATTGCTGACATCTTTAACAAAGGCCTTCCCCGTGTTCTTTTTGAAGACTTTAGATCTAGTCTCAACCTTCGGAATTTCGACTGCGGGGGTATAATAGATAACGATATTGTGTTCAAAATTCAAACAATATTCTCTTGTAATTATCTTGATCCATTTGCCTGAATTACAGGCTTGTATTGTAATTAAATATATGTGGTAAATGATAGAGGGAGATAACTTTTGAGCCAGTCCAATAGGGACGTATTGGTAGGCGAAAAATGCAATACGAATCGTATTGTGTGTACCATACCACCCGTTTAATCCCAAAACAACCCGTATTGAAGTGAAAAATGTGTGATGTTGTCATACGTATACAACGAGGGTGGTGTCTAGATATAGCCGCCCCTGAAAAAGCGTTAAATAGTTATAAGGGTGTGAATTATAATATCCTAGATTATTATAATCTTAACACTTATGAACATTTACTATCTTAACCTTTTCTTGTTTTTTTTATCAATATTAGTGCATTGTTTGGTAGTAAAAAATAGTAAATTTGGCTTTACCCAAACGGGAAACTTTGTACTTAAAATTGGATACATAAATAAGCTTCTAAATTTTTCAATATGAAATTATTGGTAAAAAAACATAGAAAAGCAAATAAAAAAATATATGCATGTTGGTATTTTTGGTTTATCTAATTTAAATAATAAGTTACAATCACGTACATTCATTTTTACAATAATTTTACTTACACGACTTTGTTAATTTTTATTTTAATCAAATAATCAGATAACTAACAAAATTTATAAAAGTAGAGAATCCAACCTGATAAAAATAAGAGTTAAATGCTCTTAAACCTACAAAATATATCACTTATTTAAATGGTGTATAGCGAGCTTTGAATGTTTCATGACTTCATGTATCAGATCTTCAATTAGTTTAATGCAAATAACTGTTATCTTCTGTCATTTATCGTAAACGACTACATTATCTTATACCATTTGAAGTCATCAAAAATACATAAGGTAATTTTTTCAATTTTAATACGTCCAAAAAGAGGGGTTTAAGTTCCCAACATCATTTCCATTGTATAATACTAGTGGGGTGTCCGCACGATACGGCGGGGAACACAACACTTAGGTTGGTGATTTTAGAGGTGTGTCCAGAGCGGTTCAGTTCAATTCGGTTCGGTTTTGAGCCATAACCCTAACCAAAATTTTTGGTTAAGGTATTTCAAAAACAATCGGTTTCGATTTTGGTTAATCGATTATGAACATTGTGACGGTTCGGTTTTCGATTAATAACTAAAATTTTAACTTGGGCCAAAAAAATTTAACAACTGAAAATGTTGACTTCAGTTGAAGTACTCAAGAAAAAGAACCCACTAACATTGGGTCGGTTAATGTCAGTCGACGCTCGGCCCGGGTTGGCATGAACAATGGTTGTGTCGTATCAATGTTACTAATGTTCCAATATATATATAGAGGGTGCCCGCGTGATACGTAGGGGAACACATAAATTGATAATCACGTAACATGTTTTTTTTAATTAGAAAATGTAAGGCCCCAAACCCGGGAGGCCTCATGTATTGGATTTACATTTCAACACATAGAACATAAACATAAGACTTTCATTAACACAGCGGAAACGATTTAAAACTTTAACATACGCAGCGGAAATACATAACATGTCTAAACATAACTTGACTGAAAGGAAATGAAACTTGTCTTAAATAACTGAAACATAAACATAAACGGGATGCCAGATGCTGATATTCGGGTAACTCTTATCGCCAAGCCAAGCATCCACAACCAATCCGAGCCACCTACACTTAACTGACATGCATACTAAAAATCAGCAACGCTGAGTGAGTTCTAACGTTTACTTTAAATCAATTATATAAAAGATTTACTAATACATACGTACTCCCTTAAGGCAAAAACTTTTTACATACTTTACTTTTCAAATCAGTTTAAAAAATATAATAATCCATCAATTTCTTTACACTGTACTGCCCTCATGGATCACGTCCATGAACCGACAAGTACCTGGTTAATGGCCATGAACTGACAAATACCGCTTATCCGTCAATTCCATTGTCACTACTGTACCGCCCCCATGGCTCACGTCCATGAACCGACGAGTACCTGGTCAATGCCCCCATGGCTCACGTCCATGAACCGACAATACCCTGGTCAATGCCCCCATGGCTCACGTCTATGAACCAACAATACCGCTTAACGCTAAGGGGAGGTTGCGTGGACCTCCCGAGCAACCGTCGTCACTCATCCAGTTGTACAACCGTTAGCGAACCCAAAGGTCCTTACTAATGGGCTTACCCCATATCAGACATCTTGTACAAGTAACATCTGTCCCAAGGACCTTTACAGCTGGTACACATTCCCGAAGGAAATCTATTCACTTTCAGTTCATATAACTTTCTTTAACTTGATCATAACTTTAACATGTATTATGCCTTTGTTTATGTATATGAAAATATAGTAAACGCTTGCCATAGATATCTTTGCTTTTACTGAAATATAGCTTAACACATATATCATGCATTTGTTTATGTATATGAAAATATAGTAAACGCTTGCCAAAATGATATATCTTGCTTTACTGAAAAACATACTAACACGTATATTATGCCTTTATCTATGTATATGAAAATATAGTAAGCGCTTGCCAATAATATAGCTCTACCTTACTCAAAACATACATTTGCCTCTTTTAAACTTTTACACTAAAACATAGCTTTTTCACTTTGTTTATTAATATAAAATATGTAATAAACACTTTACACTAAGTATGCACAGCACCCCTAAAGCAAACAAAAAATGGGATTAGAACTCACCTGACTTCTTAGTTAATCCTCTTATGTATAGGGCTCAACGATCTGTTCGAGTGGTCATAAACGAAAACGTGTTAACTCTGGGTCATGACAAAACTGTCCGTCTGAAATCCACTTGATCGAAAACACTACTGTCCGAGATCTCTTTTCGACCGAAATCTATTTCGGTCGAAAAGTCTTGTTCGAAAACCATTTCGTCCGAAAACTAATTCGCCCGAAATGTCTTTCATCCGAAGACTTTTACTTCCGAAATCTATTTCGCTCGAAAATTGTTTCGTCCGTAATATTTTGTGTCCAAAATCATGTTCGTCCGAAATCTTACTCATCGTCCGAAATACTTTTCGGACGCATCAGACTTTTCGGTCCATTCAAGGACTTTTCGGACGACTCATCTGTTCTAAGCTATATTCTTTGTTTTTTATCCAAATTCCCAACTTTTTACGTCCAAACTTTTCTAATCTTAACCATGAAGCTAAATCTATGGTTTTTAGACATAAACACACGTAAAAATTCGATATTTTTGAAGAAAACACATAAAACCCTAAAAACCCACTTTAACTAAAAACTCAGATCTGAGGGGGTGATCGTTACCTGTTATCGCTTGTCTTTCATTGCTAAACGCTCTAGAGACTCTTGCTAACGATCCTTGAAGATCAAATTCGAAAACCGAGACTTTCTCTCTGTATGCTCTCTCCCTCTTTCTCTCTCCATGGTGGCGAAAATGGAGAGGGAAATGAGGGTTTGGGGCTGGTCTTGAGGCTTATAAGGGCCCAACCCTTCCCTTTTTCTGCCCATACTCCCAAGCCCGAGCCCGCTCCTCTTATTCATGCTAAGTTTTAATTTTCGCTAACTATTTTGTGCTATAAAATTCGGGATGTTACAGAAAAAAACTATAACAATACAATACTCAAATTAAAGAGAATAAAATGTTCGTTTCTTTGGTGTAAGTTTTTTTAAAAGATATTAACGTATGAAAAAGTTATGGTCGTTTAAAATAATAAGGGGAGAGTATACTTACTGTATATATAACTTTAATTTTCAACTTTTTTAAAGCATAAGAGGATTAACAAAACTAAAAAATACTGGATTAAAAAATAACAAAAAATGCCACCCCAATTGTGACATACCGGATTTAATTACGCTTTTGTAATACAAATTATGTAATCATCGTTCCATTTAATGAAATGTAAATGTTTTTATTTAATTGTGTACAAAATACATATATATATATATTTTATTTTATAAATTTAATTAAAATTTTATAAGTTTAAAACTTATATAAAATTCTATATAAAAATCTATATTTAAAAAGTTACATATTTAATAAAATAACATATTTTAATAAGATTAATAACTTTTAATAAAATTATTATTTAAATAATAATAAAATAAGTTTATAAAAATATTTTTAAATTTATTTAATTTAAAAGAAATTAAATTAATTTATTTAAATAAAAGTTCAGGGTTCATTTTGTAATTAATTAAACTATAAGGTTTTGAGTCAAAAATCTGTTGAGGGGCTGTTTCTGGACAAATGAAACTGCAAGGGCTCATCCGTAATTAACTCAGGGTCCATTTTAAATCAAAATCAAACCACAGGGACTAAACCTGCCATTTTCCTATTCGCGTTTCCGGTCACCCCCAACCTTGGTCCGGCGGTCCGAAGCTTTCTCCGGCGAACACCCCGACAGGGCTGTTCCCTGCACCTCAACGCCCGACAAAAGTTTCCCCGACTTCGTCTCCCCCACGCGAACTAGACCCCTCGACCAATTGGTCTCCCCATCACACGGATTGTCTGATCCTGTTGGTGGCCGAGAACCCACGCCCGAATTCAGGCCCGACAGGCCACCTCCACGCCTGTCGATGGTCTGTTTAGCTTCGTCTCGTCCAGACGAATGTTCAGGCATGCTCAATTGCTTGTCTCATTATCAGGATCAAGCCCGACTATAAATGGCCATGGTCGGCCCTGCACGAACTGGTTACCCTCCTTCCACACACTCACACTCCAAATTGAGGACTCCAACACCTTCGTCGACCCTGAGTGAAGCTACGACCAGGATTTCAGGAGCCAATTCCACACAGAAATCGAATTCCACTTGTGACATATTCGAGTTCAAAGACCGTGCCAACCAGACCCGTTTCGACTTGGTTCGAGTCTCAAAACAAGTCCACTGCCTTCTATTACTCCCTGGTAATCAATCCAACTCAAAATCGCGGCATTCGCACGAGGATTGCCGAGCAAACTCGAGTCCTCGGACGCGATTGCCGGATTGCCGAGGACCAGCGACCAATTTCTAAGTCGTGTATATCAATTAATTAACACACACATAACCAGCGATGGGCTGTGGCCCGGCTGGTTATGCGTGTGTGTGTTTGATCTAGTGGTCGCGGGTTCGAGCCTGCTGGCCTCCGGCCCAACCCCATTTTTTATTCTGTTTTCATTTTTTTTATTTTATTTAATTATCTTAACTTATTTTAATACCATTTTATACAATAAATACTAAAACGAGTCGGTTTACGTGTTCGTTTATTTTAAAAAAATCGATTAAACTATATTTTTTTTAACCATCCCATTCTTTTATATATAATATTTTTATAAAATTATTAAAATACATTTAATATATAAAATGTCCTTTATTTTTATAAATCTTGTAACATTTTTTATAAAATTATTAAAATACATTTAATATATAAAATGTCCTTTATTTTTATAAATCTTGTAACATTTTTTATAAAATTATTAAAATACATTTAATATATAAAATGTCCTTTATTTTTATAAATCTTGTAACATTTTTTATAAAATTATTAAAATACATTAAATATATAAAATGTCTCATTATTTTTATATGAACCTAGCATTATATATTTTTTATTTTATTTTATGAACTTGTTTAAATAAATAAAGACTTTTCTTTTGTTATTATTATATAAATACATTGAATATAATAATACTTGTTTAAAACAATATATATATATATATATCTGTCACAACCCCGGGCTACCCCTGCCCGGGCGTCGCGAGACAACGCTGGTATCTGAAAGAGGTCCCATATATTTGGACAGCGGAAGTCTTTGTTTTTACTTGATGCCTTTTTGTAATGAAATGTCATGTAAATAACCTCAAAGGTTAATTCTGTACTTTTTGTCAAAACTTGGGATCCACGTCCCTTTTCATTTCATGATAATAGACATTCAAAAGTCTATTATATAATGTATATCTGCTGAATTAATTTACATAATACAAGCCATTTAAAATGTCTAGGATCTATGTCCGTTCCAACATTTGGTCTTGTATTAGTCTGCCACAGGGATTTAAATATGTCTAAAGATCTTGTCTTTACTGCACCACCCTGAATTTAATGATTTCTTTCACTACCTGTGAAAAACGTTTTGAAAATGAACATCAGCATAAAGCCGGTGAATCACATTTAACTGACACGAAAAATGATTTCTAACATAAACCAAATTAAAGCCTTTAAGCACGTTTCTGTATGGTAAATCTACACATTCAGCAGTCTTTTTCACCTGAAGTATATACCACCTACATACACTGGGTTAACTGCCATGGGGTCAACTGGCTGAGCTCTATGTCTCAGACTGATAGCCTATTCCCAGGGTCGTGATGCTAAGAACCTTGTTCTTAGTCTTACATGATACTCAGGAACTCGTCCCTCGTATAATCTGCTAAGGAACCATATCCTCAGTCTTATGATATCCCCTTACATGATCTGTACCCAGCCATGGACCGGACTTTCACCCGTCACATGTATACCATTTGATCAAATCTACGTATGCTTATGGCCTGAATGCTATCACGTAGATTACCCTTATGATTAAAGCATTTAATTTGTTTCATGCCGTTTTCGTAAATAAAATGGTTTTATCGTTTGAAAAGCGTTAAATGTGTTCACCTTGATTTTGATGGCTGGTAGGGTTGTAGGCTTCGGAATTTGAGCAGAACCTCGACACGTTTCTTCCTAGGGAAGACACGATTAACGAGAATATATATGAGAGAATATATATATAATTGCGGCTATATATATGAATAGTTTTAACGATACCTACTTCACGGGATTTGGATGGAACTACGGCTTGAGCAGGGTTTCGTTGGAAGGTTGGACGGCGGTTTGGAACGTTGTAGAGTTTTGAGAGATCGGGTTTGTGTATAAGGAATGTTTGGAAATTGTGTAGAGATTTCAATCCCGTTGACGGCCTTTTATAGGCTGGAATTCCGGTCTCTCGCGTACCGCGAGACTGGCCAAGGAAATCTCTCGCGGACCGCGAGAGGATGAGGTGTCACGAACGGTGCTGAGTCAGCATGACACGTGGCGGCTGGTGGCAAGGGTGAATGACACGTGTTTTCTGGCCCTGACGCGTGTACTATCCCCTCGCGTACCGCGAGGCTTGGTTGGGAATCTTCTCGCGCACCGCGAGAAGGTGTAAATCTGGCGTATAAGTAGTCCCCTCGCGTACCGCGAGGTTTTGTCAAAATCTCCCTCGCGTACCGCGAGGGAGTGAAATTTTGAATTTTTCTTTTCTTTTTATTTTTGGGTGTTACATCCTCCCCTCCTTTAGAATAATCTCGTCCTCGAGATTCATTGAAAGAGATGTGGATACTTTTTGCGCATTTCTGACTCAAGTTCCCAAGTATATTCTGGGCCACGCCTGGAGTCCCATCTTATTTTGACTAACGCCAATTGCTTTCGTTTAAGCTTTTTGATTTGTCGGTCTTCAATTTGTAACGGTCGTTCAATGAATTTGAGCTTTTCATTTACTTCCACATCTTGTAAAGGCATAAGCAAGGATTCATCAGCTAAACACTTACGTAGGTTTGATACATGGAATACATCGTGTACTCCACCCATCTCTACTGGTAGTTCAAGCTGATAGGCAACAGGTCCGATTTGTTTAATGATTTTGAAAGGTCCAACAAAACGTGGACTTAACTTTCCTTTCTTTCCGAAACGAATAACACCTTTCTAAGGTGAAACTTTTAATAACACCTTGTCACCGATTTGGAATTCTAACGGCTTTCTTCGTTTATCTGCATAACTTTTCTGTCGATCTCTAGCCATTTTTAGACGTTCTCGTATTTGCAAGATTTTATCGGTAGTTTCTTGGACTATCTCTGGTCCTGATAGTTGATTTTCTCCGATATCTGACCAACATACAGGCGTTCGACATTTTCTTCCGTATAATGCTTCAAATGGTGCGGCTTGAATACTTGTGTGATAACTATTGTTGTAGGAAAATTCCATTAGAGGTAAATGATCATCCCAATTACCTCCAAAGTCTATCACACAGGCTCGGAGCATATCTTCTAGGGTTTGTATGGTTCTTTCGCTCTGCCCATCAGTTTGTGGATGGTAAGCAGTACTAAGGTTCAATCGAGTTCCTAGAGCTGTTTGAAAACTTTGCCAGAATCGAGATGTGAAGCGACTATCTCTATCTGACACTATGGATAGAGGCACACCATGTAACGTTACAATTTCATTAACGTAAATTTGCGCCATTTTGTCCATACTCATGGTGTCTTTAATAGGTAGAAAGTGAGCTGATTTGGTTAAACGGTCAATGATAACCCAGATTGCATTATTTCCACGAGTGGTTCGAGGAAGTTTTGTAATAAAGTCCATAGTTATCAGTTCCCATTTCCAAATTGGTAATTCTAACTGTTGCAATAATCCAGCTGGCTTTTGGTGTTCGGCTTTGACTTTGGAACAAGTCAAACATTTTGCTACGTAGATAGCAATGTTCTTTTTCATACCAATCCACCAGTAACTTTCTTTGAGGTTCTTGTACATTTTATCACTTCCTAGGTGCATGGTGTATTTGGACTTGTGTGCTTCTTCGAGGATTCGCTCTCGAAGATCACCTGTAACTGGTACCCAAATACGTTTATTCATGCGAAGGATATTATCTTCTCCTTTGATCAGTAAATCAAGCATTCCTTTCATTCCTTCTTTTTCAAAGTTACCTTCCTTCAAAGCTAACTCTTGTGCTTCTTTTAACTGACTTACAAGATCAATTTGTAGTTCAAGTCTGAGAGAACGTACTCTCTTTGGCTTGACATTTTCTTTTCGGCTCAAGGCATCTGCTACTACATTTGCCTTTCCTTCATGATAACAAATTTCACAATCATAATCATTCAGGATTTCCATCCATCTTCTTTGTCTCATATTTAACTCTTTCTGGCTAAATATGTACTTGAGACTTTTATGATCAGTGTAGATTGTGAACTTAACCCCATAGAGATAGTGTCGCCATAATTTCAAAGCAAAGATTATAGCGCCCAACTCTAGATCGTGGGTTGAGTAGTTTTTCTCATGAATTTTCAACTGACGAGATGCATAAGCAATGACTTTCTTGCGTTGCATTAATACGCAACCTAAACCAGTATGTGAGGCGTCGCAGTAAACTACGAAGTCTTCAATACCATCTGGTAAGGATAAGATAGGTGCGTTTGTCAGTTTTTGTTTCAAGGTTTCAAAAGATTCAGATTGTTTGCGTCCCCATTCGTACTTTACAGATTTCCGAGTTAAGGATGTGAGTGGGATTGCTATACGAGAAAAATTTTGAATGAACCGGCGGTAATATCCCGCTAATCCCAGAAAACTACGAATTTCGGTGGGTGACTTGGGAATTTCCCATTTGGATATAGCTTCAATTTTGAAAGGATCTACTTGAATTCCGTTCACGTTGATGACATGACCAAGAAATTGTACTTCTGTTAACCAAAATTCGCATTTGGAAAACTTAGCATATAATTTCTCTTTTCGAAGAAGTTCAAGTATGGTTCGAAGATGAGTTTCGTGTTCAACTTGGGTTTTGGAATAAATAAGTATGTCATCAATAAAAACTATGACAAACTTATCCAAGTAAGGTTTGCAGACACGATTCATCATGTCCATGAATGCGGCAGGAGCATTTGTAAGTCCAAATGGCATAACCGTGAACTCGAAATGTCCATACCGTGTTCGAAATGCAGTTTTCGAGATATCGTTATCATGCACTTTCAACTGATGATAACCTGAACGAAGATTGATCTTTGAAAAATGACAAGCTCCTTGGAGTTGATCGAATAAATCGTAAATCCTTGGGAGTGGGTATCGGTTTTTAATGGTAACTTTATTTAATTCCCGATAATCAATACACATGCGCATTGATCCGTCTTTCTTCTTAACAAAGAGAATTGGAGCTCCCCAGGGTGAAGAACTTGGTTGGATAAAACCTTTCTCAAGAAGTTCATCCAATTGTTTCTTGAGTTCTGCCATTTCTGTGGGTGCCAGTCTGTACGGGGATTTGGCAATTGGAGTTGCACCAGGTACAAGGTTGATTCGAAATTCTACCTCTCGTTCTGGTGGTAATCCAGGCAGTTCTTCAGGAAAAACGTCTGGAAATTCAGATACTACATGTACTGATTCTATCTTCTTCTCCTTTTCCAAGGCAGTAATTGATACCAGACATGCCAGATATCCTTTTCTTAAGCACTTGGTTGCTTTAAGTATAGAGATTATCTGGATAGGTTTTGTGGGTTTATCACCTTGGATAGTTAGAGTTTTGTTTGTTGGTGTAACGAGTTTTACAACTTGTTGATTACAAAGGATTTCGGCTTGGTTATTGGATAACCAATCCATCCCCAAAACAATGTCAAAGCCAGTTATTGACATTGGTAATAATTGTACTGGGATAGTGAAACCAGCCAATGTAATGTAACAATTGTTCAGTGATTGGGATATTTTTATCAAATCACCGTTCGCTGTTTCTACTTCATATGTTTCAGCTAAGGGACTTAAAGGTTTATTTAATAGATTACAAAAATTATAATCTATAAAACTCCGGTTCGCACCTGAGTCAAATAAGACCTTAGCATAAACATTATTAAGAAGAAATGTACCGGTAATTACGTCCGGCGTTCTCTCAGCTTGGTTAGCATTCATGACAAAAGCTCGTACGGTCTTTTTGTTTTCTGGAGTGATCTTGGCTCCTGATCCTCCAGCTCTTCCGGTCCTTGCAAACTTAGGGCAATTAGTGCTGATGTGCCCCAGCTCTCCACAATTGAAACAAGTAATCATTCCCTTTCTCTTGAAGCAATTCTCAGTAGTGTGACCTGAGACCTTGCAATGATTACAGAATGGAGTTTCAAAAACACACTTTCCACTATGCCTGCGTCCGCATGTTTTGCATGATGGATTGTTAAATGGTAACCCCTTTTGCCCAAAGTTCTTGCTAAATCTTTTGGCCTCGGGTTTTGATTTTATAGAGGATTCGACTTTCTTCTTTTCCTCTATATTTCTGATTAGTCCAGCCGTCATGGTACCGGTCAATTCTACGGTGGACTCAATGGTTTTTGGTGAGACAACCTTCACCAAATCACGGATCTCTGGAACTAAACCGTAAATATATCGAGTTATGAGAACCGACTCGGGTTTAGCCAGGTGAGGTGCCAAACGGGCATATTCAAAAAATTTGGTAGTATACTCTCGATCATTGGTACCGACCATTCGGTGCTCCAGAAATTTTCTTTCAGCTTGTTCTTTTTCAGTCTTGGGGCAAAATTTCTTTTTCACCTTTGCCCGAAATTCTTTCCAATCCATGGCATTGGTCTTTCTCCTCCCTTTGGCAGAAATGATTGAATTCCACCATTCCAACGCTTCATTTTTGAAGGAGTTTGAAGCATACAGTACTTGATCTTTCTTAGCACACTTGCTAATTGCTATTACTGACTCCATCTTCTCTAGCCAGTGAAGAGTAGCAATACCGCCTTCGGTGCCCTTAAATTCATAAGGTTTACAGTCCTGAAAGGTTTTATAAGAACACCCTTTGTGTCTATACCTTTTTGTTTCATTCTCTTCTTCTGAGCTCTCACTGCTTAGATTTAACGATTCTTCAGATTCAGAATACTTATTGCTTGATGTTCTGGATCTTTTCGAGGTTTGAGGTTTACGAGAGCTTGCTACTTGCTCTGTGTGGGTTTTCGAAGGGTTTTCCATTCTTTTTGAAGGAAGAGTTACGTGGCTTGGAGTTTTGATGTTTTCTTGTACTTCCTTTATTATGGCAGGAAGCATTTCTTTAATGCTTTGTTTGACCAGTTGTTGCAATTCTGGTTGTGGAGTAGTTATTTCAGGATTATTATTAACTTCTTTTCCTTTTTCCTTGATAATGTAGGTAGATGGACCGCTATTGTTATTTTGTTGAGACATCTAAGAATACAAGACAAGAATTTGGGTCAAAATTTGAAGTTTATTATCGCTTAAACTTCATCTATTTGTTACAAATACAGAAATATAGATATGCATCTATATCACTTAAAGTTAGCTAATTATACAAATACTATCATTAACTTTAATCGAGAAGCACATCTCCCAAATCTTGATAGAATCTCCCCAGGGTCTCGGTCATAGCACCCTTCTGGATCAACTGATCTGCCACCCATTGTTCTGCGTAATTCCTGTCTTCCTGGGCTAGTTCGTAGTCAAATATAGTTTGTTCGTTTTTAACTACGACTTGTCTGGTGAAGTACAGTTCAGCACGTAGATCGTCAGCCTCTCTAAGAGCACGATCGAGGTGTTCATCAATTGATTTTGGCAGTTCATCATGGTATCCATAACAAGGAGGTGGTTCCCTGTGTCCCATCCTAAGATCGTGATATGCTGAGTTAACAGACCACACGACTTTTCCGTCGGTTGCATACTGACGTCCATCGGAGGGATCTACATAGAAGAAAGGTTCCTTGAAAACGGGATGTTCTGGAATAGGATCAAAGAAATACTTTCCACCACTGCCTTCACAAACGGCAGCCTTGTCGGATTCAGAAATCGAATGTGGAGTTTCTTCACTTGGACTGGGTGGATGTTCTTGAATTGTTCCGGTAGGGTATACTATGTCTAACGATTGAGGTAGTGGCATAGATGTCATAACAGGACGTAAAGATCCTCTTGAATCTTCCATTTCCACTGAATACTCTGATTCTTCCCTCAGAGGTTCAAGCCTTGCTTGAGTCTGCTCCACTTGTTCTGCGACCATTCTGTTCCAATTCTCCGGGGTCGGTAGATAGTGGACATAATCATCATAGCTTGGTACTATTTGATCGTTTCTTGGATTAGATAATTCTCCAGGAAAGAAGTTTGGGTAGTTATAAGGATAATAGTATGGATCTGACATCCTGTAATTTATTGGTTATGTTAAAGGCATCTTCCTACCGTTCGTTTAGTAGGCACAACTATTGGTTAAAGCTAAGATACTATCATACAAGTATCTAATTTTGCTAAAACCCTTAAATGCGGCTCTGATACCAACCTGTCACAACCCCGGGCTACCCCTGCCCGGGCGTCGCGAGACAACGCTGGTATCTGAAAGAGGTCCCATATATTTGGACAGCGGAAGTCTTTGTTTTTACTTGATGCCTTTTTGTAATGAAATGTCATGTAAATAACCTCAAAGGTTAATTCTGTACTTTTTGTCAAAACTTGGGATCCACGTCCCTTTTCATTTCATGATAATAGACATTCAAAAGTCTATTATATAATGTACATCTGCTGAATTAATTTACATAATACAAGCCATTTAAAATGTCTAGGATCTATGTCCGTTCCAACATTTGGTCTTGTATTAGTCTGCCACAGGGATTTAAATATGCCTAAAGATCTTGTCTTTACTGCACCACCCTGAATTTAATGATTTCTTTCACTACCTGTGAAAAACGTTTTGAAAATGAACATCAGCATAAAGCCGGTGAATCACATTTAACTGACACGAAAAATGATTTCTAACATAAACCAAATTAAAGCCTTTAAGCACGTTTCTGTATGGTAAATCTACACATTCAGCAGTCTTTTTCACCTGAAGTATATACCACCTACATACACTGGGTTAACTGCCATGGGGTCAACTGGCTGAGCTCTATGTCTCAGACTGATAGCCTATTCCCAGGGTCGTGATGCTAAGAACCTTGTTCTTAGTCTTACATGATACTCAGGAACTCGTCCCTCGTATAATCTGCTAAGGAACCATATCCTCAGTCTTATGATATCCCCTTACATGATCTGTACCCAGCCATGGACCGGACTTTCACCCGTCACATGTATACCATTTGATCAAATCTACGTATGCTTATGGCCTGAATGCTATCACGTAGATTACCCTTATGATTAAAGCATTTAATTTGTTTCATGCCGTTTTCGTAAATAAAATGGTTTTATCGTTTGAAAAGCGTTAAATGTGTTCACCTTGATTTTGATGGCTGGTAGGGTTGTAGGCTTCGGAATTTGAGCAGAACCTCGACACGTTTCTTCCTAGGGAAGACACGATTAACGAGAATATATATGAGAGAATATATATATAATTGCGGCTATATATATGAATAGTTTTAACGATACCTACTTCACGGGATTTGGATGGAACTACGGCTTGAGCAGGGTTTCGTTGGAAGGTTGGACGGCGGTTTGGAACGTTGTAGAGTTTTGAGAGATCGGGTTTGTGTATAAGGAATGTTTGGAAATTGTGTAGAGATTTCAATCCCGTTGACGGCCTTTTATAGGCTGGAATTCCGGTCTCTCGCGTACCGCGAGACTGGCCAAGGAAATCTCTCGCGGACCGCGAGAGGATGAGGTGTCACGAACGGTGCTGAGTCAGCATGACACGTGGCGGCTGGTGGCAAGGGTGAATGACACGTGTTTTCTGGCCCTGACGCGTGTACTATCCCCTCGCGTACCGCGAGGCTTGGTTGGGAATCTTCTCGCGCACCGCGAGAAGGTGTAAATCTGGCGTATAAGTAGTCCCCTCGCGTACCGCGAGGTTTTGTCAAAATCTCCCTCGCGTACCGCGAGGGAGTGAAATTTTGAAATTTTCTTTTCTTTTTATTTTTGGGTGTTACAATATCCTTATAAGTTAAAGTTTTACAAAAAACCCATTATCATTCTATTTCTATACTTTATACAAATAAATATTAAAGAAAGTTATATTAGAGCCTATATACATTTAAATACAAATACACACCTATACGCATACAATAATACCCATTTGTCTACATAGGGTATCAACGTGCTTAGGCTTCCGCATACTTATCACCTACACGCGTGGAAAATACCCGCTTGCAAGGTGAGTTACATAGCCCCTATTTTTACATTTTTATACGTTTTGGGGTGAAACATTATACATGCTACTCACATTGTTTGTACGTGTTATACATGAGACTATATGTACATACATTTAAACACAAGACAACCAACTGTAATATTGATAGATCTATTGTGCCTGACCAGCCCACCCGGTTAGGGTGTTTATTACTGCATACTCGGATATAACCGCGTGTTATATTCAATCATACCGGATATAGTGGGTAACTATATTCAAGCATACCGGACTTAGCTGTTGTGCTCTGTTCAAGCGCGTCAAACTCGGTTTGAATTGTGATTAAATAAATGTTACATCCTATGCTATGTTTAACAAGATAAACAATGAGTTGCAAAACGATTTACACTACTATTTACTGGATTTACTAAACCTATGTACTCACCAACTTTTTAGTTGACACTTGATTTAAATAATGTTTCAGGTTTGGATATGTGACTACTTGCCGAAGGTTTCTCCACTTAAGTAACATGGACCTAGTTAAATAAATCAATGTTTTGAACTAGACTAGGTTATTTGGAATGTATTGTATTTGGATCTTGTTGTCTTTAAATTAAATTAATGAATTATGCAACCTTTAGCTATCATGTGCTTTTGAACAATCATCACATTGTCCGCCTCGATGATTCCGCCATCGGTCGGGGTGTGACAGATTGGTATCAGAGCCATGGTTATAGGGAATTAGGTTATTAGACACAATGACCTAGACTATAACCCTAGGACTCCCTTTTATGTGTTATGTGCTAAATGATTAATTGCTATGTGAATTATTTGTAGTTAGGTATTATTTGAATTTTCCCAAGTTTGGTACATGAGACTTATACACATACATACAAGACTTTGATACATGATACATACTTTACATACACATTTGATCCACACACTTATGCAAACAAATACACTACAAATCCTTGTCCATACTCTCTCCTCATCCATATAAATTGCAACATTTCTACACATTTTATACACATAAACTCTCAATTCTACTAAAATCTTAAAATCTCGTCAACGACTTAATTTCTTGAAACCAGTAAAGGACACGTGCAATCTGGAAGGGTGACACCTGTACATTGGGTTTTCTGTCTAGGAAAGCATTTCGTATAAATCCAAATAAACGGACCCGTATGCTTTCCTGGGAATTCCTGACGTGAGTGTTTACCTATAGGCTAAAGCATGTCTCTTTGAAAGTTTTGAGGAATTATTTAACGTTGATAAGTCAATGTATTCGCAAGGATACGATCCGAACTTAAACTCAAAATCTGGGGACATTATAGCAAAATAGGAAAAACTAGACGAACATGCAAAACAAATCATTATTACGGGTGCACACGTAATAACAATTTGTAGTGCATGCAAGTCCCGGCAATTCCTATTACGCGAATAATGATCTATAACATCATGTTCTACCCGGAATAGATGACTTAGTTTTCCCCATCAACCTAGAATAAATACACATGCACTGGCACGCGTCATGATGAATCCCGTTTTTCTGCTTACATTATTTCCCGCTATAACTCATATATATCCATCGTATCTAAAATATCATTGTCTTTTCTTATGGTGTTAGAATGCCTCCTCGACATACTAACTCTAGCAACTCCAACGTTGACCTTGCTGCACTACTTACTCAACTAGTAGGCTAAATGATCCAAGCTAACAACAATGGTAATGGGTCTAATACGCAAGGGAATGGTGCAAACCCACCGTACTGCACATTCAAGCATTTCAATTCTTGCAACCCCACCAAATTCTTCGGGACGGAAGGTGCTACTGGCCTTCTTCAATGGTTTGAAAGTATGGAGAGTACTTTCCTAAACAGCGATTGTCCCAACAACCTCAAAGTTCGTTATGCTTCCAGCGTCTTCCAAAAACGAGCACTCACCTGGTGGAACGGTGAGAAACGTACTCGAGGCAACGAATCCGTTATGTCCATGTCTTGGGACGAAATGAAATGACTTATGACTGACGAGTTCTGTCCTTGCAACGAAATGAGGAAGCTCGAAGCTGAATTTTGGGATCTCACCCAAGATAGCGGAGAGAATTTGGCTTACACCACTCGTTTTCAAGAACTAAGTCTGCTCGTGTCCCACATGGTTACTCCCTTAGCGCGGGGAATCGAGAAATACATAGGTGGACTGCCTATGCCGCTCCAAGACACCGTATTGGGAAGTAATCCCTCCACTCTCGAAGACGCTATCCGTTTGTCTGCTGTGTTGACTGACAATCACGTCAAAGCAAGTACCTTATCTAGGAAGGGTACCAAGAAAGTGGTCGACAAAGCTGCTACTTTCGTGTCCGACAAAGATGAAGAACCCAAATCTTCCCATCATGATAGGAAGCGTAAGGCCCAAAACTTTGCGGCCATCATTCCTGCCGTGCCTGTGACCCAAGTTACTCCTACGGGTCAAATTCTGAGAAATTATGTAGGTTCATTTCCCCAATGCCCTACTTGCAAGTATCACCATGCCCCGCATGCTGCATGCCGTCTATGCTCAAAATGTGGACGCTATGGACACGTTGTTACTACTTGTCGTGCTCGCACTATCGTTAATCAAGCTACTCAAGGCAATCATCCAATGCCTCTCGCTATCACCTATGGACGGGCCTGTTATGAATGTGGAGACCCAAACCACTTTCGGAACCAATGTCCAAGACTTCAAAATCAAGGTGGTCCTCGTGGACGAGCCTTTAATATAAATGCTAACGAGGCTCCGGCCAATGACGACACTGTCAACGGTACGTTCCTTTGTTCACTATCTTTATACATCCGTTTTATTCAATATTCATGCCAATAGAAAAATTGTGTCTCTTGCTCTTAACCATCTATTTGCTAAACAACCAACCAATTTTGATAACTCGTATATCATGGTAATAGCGGATGGGAAATCCATTGCTATAAATTCTATAATCCGTGATTGCATATAACAGCTATGCTTTCACCATTCATCTCATTCCTATACTTTCGCGAAACAAATCTATTATGTTTAAATTTAGTCATACAACTTGCTAGCTCTGTTAAAGTCTACTTGAATTGTTGAAGTTCTAAATCCTAGTAATTATGCACGGGGAATCCCCGGTATATCAAAGGGGTGGTGGGTTAGCCGCTGGTACACCCTATACATAAACCCACTTGATATAACGAGTATAAACCATGCATAAGTACTAGGAAGAGGATCGGTTCTTGAATTGTTAGACATATTTGTGCTATGAAACCACTCATAGACGTGATAACATTTATAAATTGCACGCATTTCATTGTACAATTTTCAATTGAGAAAGGTGATTTGATTAAAATGATCTAAATCCTAGTAATTATGCACGGGGGATCCCCAGTATATCAAAGGGGTGGTGGGTTAGCCGCTGGTACACCCTATACATAAACCCACTTGATATAACGAGTATAAACCGTGCATAAGTACTAAGAGGAGGACCGGATTTTAGAAAATGTTTTTGCAAAACTTGAAAATATGAACACCCGTGAGATGGAGTTTTAAAGGAAAATGCCATGTCACAAAGTGATTGGCACCAATATTATTAAATCTGTTTCCTAGTAGTTTACATTCATGCGTTGTATGAACAACTGTATGCATAAATCTCATTACACCATTAAATCAACTAATTATCAACTCGACTCGAATTAACACCACCATCCGTTATCATACGATATTTCCCCGCTGAATATTTCTCTTGTGAAGTAATTCCATCCCAAACCTTTTGACATCTCTTTCCCGCTTCTATAACCTTCGCTAATCGAATTTCGGGACGAAATTTCTTCAACTTGGGGAGACTGTGACATACCGGATTTAATTACGCTTTTGTAATACAAATTATGTAATCATCGTTCCATTTAATGAAATGTAAATGTTTTTATTTAATTGTGTACAAAATACATATATATATATATTTTATTTTATAAATTTAATTAAAATTTTATAAGTTTAAAACTTATATAAAATTCTATATAAAAATCTATATTTAAAAAGTTACATATTTAATAAAATAACATATTTTAATAAGATTAATAACTTTTAATAAAATTATTATTTAAATAATAATAAAATAAGTTTATAAAAATATTTTTAAATTTATTTAATTTAAAAGAAATTAAATTAATTTATTTAAATAAAAGTTCAGGGTTCATTTTGTAATTAATTAAACTATAAGGTTTTGAGTCAAAAATCTGTTGAGGGGCTGTTTCTGGACAAATGAAACTGCAAGGGCTCATCCGTAATTAACTCAGGGTCCATTTTAAATCAAAATCAAACCACAGGGACTAAACCTGCCATTTTCCTATTCGCGTTTCCGGTCACCCCCAACCTTGGTCCGGCGGTCCGAAGCTTTCTCCGGCGAACACCCCGACAGGGCTGTTCCCTGCACCTCAACGCCCGACAAAAGTTTCCCCGACTTCGTCTCCCCCACGCGAACTAGACCCCTCGACCAATTGGTCTCCCCATCACACGGATTGTCTGATCCTGTTGGTGGCCGAGAACCCACGCCCGAATTCAGGCCCGACAGGCCACCTCCACGCCTGTCGATGGTCTGGTTAGCTTCGTCTCGTCCAGACGAATGTTCAGGCATGCTCAATTGCTTGTCTCATTATCAGGATCAAGCCCGACTATAAATGGCCATGGTCGGCCCTGCACGAACTGGTTACCCTCCTTCCACACACTCACACTCCAAATTGAGGACTCCAACACCTTCGTCGACCCTGAGTGAAGCTACGACCAGGATTTCAGGAGCCAATTCCACACAGAAATCGAATTCCACTTGTGACATATTCGAGTTCAAAGACCGTGCCAACCAGACCCGTTTCGACTTGGTTCGAGTCTCAAAACAAGTCCACTGCCTTCTATTACTCCCTGGTAATCAATCCAACTCAAAATCGCGGCATTCGCACGAGGATTGCCGAGCAAACTCGAGTCCTCGGACGCGATTGCCGGATTGCCGAGGACCAGCGACCAATTTCTAAGTCGTGTATATCAATTAATTAACACACACATAACCAGCGATGGGCTGTGGCCCGGCTGGTTATGCGTGTGTGTGTTTGATCTAGTGGTCGCGGGTTCGAGCCTGCTGGCCTCCGGCCCAACCCCATTTTTTATTCTGTTTTCATTTTTTTTATTTTATTTAATTATCTTAACTTATTTTAATACCATTTTATACAATAAATACTAAAACGAGTCGGTTTACGTGTTCGTTTATTTTAAAAAAATCGATTAAACTATATTTTTTTTAACCATCCCATTCTTTTATATATAATATTTTTATAAAATTATTAAAATACATTTAATATATAAAATGTCCTTTATTTTTATAAATCTTGTAACATTTTTTATAAAATTATTAAAATACATTTAATATATAAAATGTCCTTTATTTTTATAAATCTTGTAACATTTTTTATAAAATTATTAAAATACATTTAATATATAAAATGTCCTTTATTTTTATAAATCTTGTAACATTTTTTATAAAATTATTAAAATACATTAAATATATAAAATGTCTCATTATTTTTATATGAACCTAGCATTATATTTTTTTTATTTTATTTTATGAACTTGTTTAAATAAATAAAGACTTTTCTTTTGTTATTATTATATAAATACATTGAATATAATAATACTTGTTTAAAACAATATATATATATATATCCTTATAAGTTAAAGTTTTACAAAAAACCCATTATCATTCTATTTCTATACTTTATACAAATAAATATTAAAGAAAGTTATATTAGAGCCTATATACATTTAAATACAAATACACACCTATACGCATACAATAATACCCATTTGTCTACATAGGGTATCAACGTGCTTAGGCTTCCGCATACTTATCACCTACACGCGTGGAAAATACCCGCTTGCAAGGTGAGTTACATAGCCCCTATTTTTACATTTTTATACGTTTTGGGGTGAAACATTATACATGCTACTCACATTGTTTGTACGTGTTATACATGAGACTATATGTACATACATTTAAACACAAGACAACCAACTGTAATATTGATAGATCTATTGTGCCTGACCAGCCCACCCGGTTAGGGTGTTTATTACTGCATACTCGGATATAACCGCGTGTTATATTCAATCATACCGGATATAGTGGGTAACTATATTCAAGCATACCGGACTTAGCTGTTGTGCTCTGTTCAAGCGCGTCAAACTCGGTTTGAATTGTGATTAAATAAATGTTACATCCTATGCTATGTTTAACAAGATAAACAATGAGTTGCAAAACGATTTACACTACTATTTACTGGATTTACTAAACCTATGTACTCACCAACTTTTTAGTTGACACTTGATTTAAATAATGTTTCAGGTTTGGATATGTGACTACTTGCCGAAGGTTTCTCCACTTAAGTAACATGGACCTAGTTAAATAAATCAATGTTTTGAACTAGACTAGGTTATTTGGAATGTATTGTATTTGGATCTTGTTGTCTTTAAATTAAATTAATGAATTATGCAACCTTTAGCTATCATGTGCTTTTGAACAATCATCACATTGTCCGCCTCGATGATTCCGCCATCGGTCGGGGTGTGACACCAATGTTCGAAACCTCGGTGGATGGGGGGCACAAGGCGCGCATTTCGGCCGGATGAATAGGCACTTTTGTGTTTAAGCTTCTCCAATTTCTTCTTTATATAGACACAAAATCATGTGAAATGAAAAAAAATATAAAAAGACAATCAACACGCGACACGTGACACCACCGCAGAAACCAACCAATCCTGAATTAGAACTGTAAAACTCTTATTGAATTGTATACTTATATTTTTTTTAATGGCAACACCTTGGTATTTTAAGATAATTGAGTTTCTTCGGTGAAACACCTAAAATATCCCGGGCAGCCCACCCCATGAGGAACATCCAACTGGGTAAACCCCATAACCTTAGCACAAACCATTTTTTGTTGTGGCCCGGATTCAAACCGACGACCTTCCATTTGGAAGTCACCGGGGGTACCGTCATGACAAATCCCTTTTGGTTTTATACTTATATAATATTGACTTTTGTATGTATTTTGAGGTAGGGTGTGCTCGGGTCGGTTCGGTTTTGAGCCCCCTCCAAACCGAAACCAAAAACTTCGTTTAATGGATTTTGAAAACCATTTAGTTTTGGTTCATTCAGTTTCGGTTAATCGGTTATTGGTAGTCATTCGGTTCGGTTAACCGCTAAACCAAAACTTTTAACATAAGCTAAAAAATTTAAATTTTTGTTAAGAATTTGACTAGAAATCAAACTCAAATGCATATTATAACTAAATTGGCAAAATAGTATATTTTTTATATAAAATTAATAGAATTATAATGCAAACAGTTATGTATGAAATGCATCGCGTGTCTTAAAATTTAAATAGTTATATATGTGTGTGTATGTATATATATGTATATGTATATGTGTATGTGTGTGTATATATATGTATAATTGGTTCGGTTCGGTTATGTCAAACATCAAAACTTAAACCGAACCGCAAGTTTTGGTTAATTGGTTATGGGTTAACCGAACCATCGGTTATCTGTTCGGTTTAGTTAATTCGGTTTGATTAAGTCTATTAATTCAGTTACGGTTCGATTATTTAGTTATTTGCTCACCTGTTACGAGGAGAAAATAAAATATGTGAGAGTAGGCTAGTAGTGAAATTGGTGGGAAATGAAAGCTTAAAAGCGAAGGTAGGGTAGGTTTACAAGTGGGAAGAAGTTTAGGGGGGTAAAGTATGCGTAAAGTAAAATAGAAGGCCTTATTATAACAATTTATAATTGATTGTGTTGTTTTTATTGTACTGTACAACAACAGAGCAACGGCTCCCAACCGCCACACCCCCACGTGTACATACACTCCCACGTGCCAAGACAGACATCCCCGTCTCTCGTTGTGTGGTCATGTCCACGTCAACTCCATCACTCAAATAAAATTTCACACACAAACACACACAGTAATTTAGTGTCCATGGTTTCGTTTTGTCTGTTTTCCAAATATAAAAAAATTTTAATGAAAAAAACCAAACATTTTCTTTTTTATTTAAAATATACTCGAATACCTTGTTTTGATGTGTTTATTTTTATTTTTATTTTAACGTAATGCATCAGGATATGAGTGTATTTATTAACCATACATGTCCATAAATATAAAATTATATGTCATATAAAAAAGAATTAGTCATAAAAAGTAATCTTTTGGTGCAAATAAAGAAAGACACCAGTGATAAATGGATCCTCCGGTGAAGGATGGGGTAAATTTCCAAGGGTCAGGGTTCTCTCCGGGCTGCACTTGGATTCGGGTTAGACAAGACGGGTTGACGGTCCAACCACTGACTTCACCTTCGATTGTGGCATGTCTAGTGGGCCCATTGCAAGGCCTTCATCAAAGGTACCTGCCACACTTATGGCCAGGGCCGGCCCTTGTAGGGTGCCCAATGAGCGACGGCACAGGGCCCGGTTTTTCGGGAGGCCCATTTAAAAAAATGTATATATAAATTTATTTTCAAAGAAACACATATTAATTATAAAAACTCAATTACACTTTAACAACTTTTCTTTTTCATTTTTTAATTTTAGCCCATTAAAAGCACTTCAGCTCATCTAAGTCATTTTTTTTAGTTTTAGCCCAATCAAACCATTTTTTCCCATCAAAACCACTTTTTTTCCATCAAAATTACTTTAGTCCATCTAAGTCATTTTTGTTTTTAGTTTTAGCCGACTTAAACAAATTAGTTTATATGGAGTTAAAGTTGATTGAGACATTATTACCAAGTGAAATTATCTTTTATACAGATGTTTTAAAATATCTGAAGTAACTCGATTGTTTTCATAATGCATTAATTGCAAATAGAGTTTTGTTAACTATTCCAGTAACTGTCGCATCTGCTAAAATAAGTTTTACATAGAGAGTATGGATAATGAACAGTTGATAATAACTTTGCTTCAAAGAATGTTAGGAGAGCCTCATGACTCGTTTAATTATGTAATATATATTATTTTGCTACAATAACTTTGTTTTGTGTATTCCTATTACAATTTTAATCGTATTAGTGAATTTTTTTCATATATATAACTTTATATTGTAGATTTTTAGGGGTCCATTTTTTAAAGTCACACAGGGTACCCTAGTTCTTAGGGACGGCCCTGCTTATGGCTTTTCGAGTTGTTAAAATTTGGGAAATCAACCAGCAACCTAAGTTAATTTTGGCTCTTCAATAGGTCTATGAAGCGGTTCAACCTACAATTGAATGGCTTATCACTTGGTAAAACTATCCGTTGAAAGAAGCGAGTCGGAAAAGTTATGACTTTTTGGCGCATCAGTTCTTGTATTTTCGACTTTAGGACAAGTCGTTTTTCCGAGCAGGAAGTATTGATACAAACCCAGATTCGGATCCCACCCAATGGGTCGAACCAGCTGGATCCAAGAAATAGTTAATAAATGAGACTATTGGTGCAGGTGGTAGTTCTTGGTTGCGGGTGGTAAATAAACAATTCAAGAAGTTGTTAATAAATGGGAGTATCCCCAACTCAACCACCACATAGTAGTTGAGGTGAATGCCTTTGACTTTTTATCTTGACTTTATCAGCTGCCCACAAGACCAGACCTTTGACTTTTTTTATCCATTACTCTTTTTGAATTAGGAAAAATATCAAAATGGACATTAGCCGGTAAAAAATGATCAAAATGAATATTTGGCCTGTACAACGTCGGCTAAGCCTTTGAATTTTTCTGGCTTAGAAGCACATTTAAAAGATGTCCATTTTGTCTAACTTTTATCGATTGTTTTGTTTATATATATGAGAAACAATATATAACAACGTATTATACTTTTATCAATTGTTTTGTTTATATATATGAGAAACAATTATAATTTTATTATTATTCGACAAAACAGGTTGAAATGACTAACACCATAAAACAATTTGGGTCAAGATAGGTCGCCTAAAAACTATGTAAATTCAGAATGGGTTCAAACAGGTACCAAATTTTGGTGCTTTTCTTTTTTAAGACATCTTATTTCAACCCGAGTTACTTTTTGGTTACAACTTATTATGATCCAAAGCAAATTGATACTTTTTTTAAACGACCTATTTTGACGCAAACTCATTTTAATCATAACCCATTCTAACCCTTATCCAAGTCACCCGTTTTGCCATGCTTGTTCACAATGTTCTTAATAACAAAAAGACAAAGCCCCTGCATCCTAAAAATGCAACATCTAACTTGACAAACCACATATCATGAGAGTAGCTAGATGTGACAATTTCTATTCATTATTTTGAAACTATTAATTGTACCCGCGCTTCACGGCTAGAGCGTTGTCGTTTTTTCGTCGCACTATGCGGCAGTAGTTTGGTCGTTATCGGTTCGACTCGTTGAATACCATAAAAGCGATCACTGATATCGTTACAATAATACTAAACACACCGGCAACGATTTTGTTCACTCACAAGCGGTTGGGTTTGCCACGCCTAGGCAACGTTAACGTCGCTCGCTATAGCCTACGATATAAAGAAAAAATATACTCGATTTTGAATACAATTTCATTTAAAAAAAATTATGCCGGAAAATAAAAAAAAGAAACTAAATCCAGCCGTGAATACATTTTTTTTAAAAGGTAACGAATGGAAGCTATTAAAGTAAAACAAAATTAATAGAAAATCAAACGGGTTAAAAAAGGTCAGCGATGATGTTTTCCTCTTACAAGCGTTTGGGTTTATCGAAACACTGCAGCAGTAACGCGCTCTCTATAGCGTGCGGCACATAAAAAATATACTCGATTGTGAAAGCAACTCCGTTTTAAAAAAATTATACCAGAACATTAGAAAAACTAAAATCAGCCGCGTATTCTATTTAAAAAAAACTAACGAACGAAAGCTCTTATAAAAAAATCGATATTAATAGAAAATCAAACTGGTTAAAAACTTATATTATACATAGTAGAAGGGGTTAAAACGTAAATTTAAAAAAAGTTCGTTAAAACTGAAACTAAAAAAAGAAAAAAACGTGGACCAATGCAAATGATTCACTATAAATTTTTTAAAAGCAAATTTCTTTATTTATATGTGAGTGGAACTTGAACTCATGAGCTACTCAAAGTTTTAAACCTTGCTTTTTTTAAAGGATTTTTCTCTATCAATGGACCATTAACCTACTAGCAAATGATTCACTGTACATAACAATCCTCTTTAGATAGGTTCTTTAATTATTCATTGTCATCTTGGCATCAACTGTGTTATTTATTAATTATTATATGTTATTGGGGTTGGTGGTCCAATGATAAAAGAAAACCCTCTTGTAACACCAAGGTTTGAGAACCTTATGGTTTAAGTTCCACTCTCATATTATTAAAGAAATTTGCCTTTAAAAAAAATTACTAATTATTATATGATAGTCGTTTCTTTGTCGTTTTGTGAAATCCTAGCTGTTGTTGAGAAAATGTAATTTGTTCAATGAATCGCGTGCAAATGAAAATAAGTGATACGTGTAAAAAAAAATGGTTGGAAAGGTTACTATTTATCCACGCTTCTTTTTAATCTAGTTTGTAATGGTTGATATGGCTTATGGTTTGTCTCCCGTGACCACGGGTCAAATAAATAAAAAATTAGCTAACAAGGAACATATTAAAAGTACCTAAAGTGTATTTCCCCCTAAATCATTTTATTAAAGAAAAAACGGATTAATGAAATATAATCGCTTATGTAATCATGTCTAACGCATTCCTATTCTCTTAATTTGCGACATCGACCGAATTTAAACCCTCAAGTTTATTATATTTACCAACTACTCTTAACTTTATAAAACTTTTACTAGACCCCTTTATTATTTGGAATATATTCTTTTAACTCCATTACTTTTTTACTAAATTTTATTTTCTTTAATAACTTTTTTCTATTAAATCGTTAAATTTATATTTTAGGAATCGTTGATATATTGACCGTTGGTAACGTGTTGGTACCTAGCAGAATGAGACCGTCACTGACTGAAACACATCGGTACTATTATATAACCGCATTTGTTACTAATTTTTTTAACGAGCTTGTCGTGTCAATTTTATCTCCTGTTTACGTCGCAACGTTAATTTTATACGTTTTTTTGTGCTTATCCGCATTAATGTGACGCCTCAACCGTTTAAAGTTTATCCCTGGATAAAATTCTATACTCTACTTCTCAAATTTCTAAACTCTTAAGTTTACCCATCAAATTTGGTTCAAAATTACTTTTTCCTATTTTTATTTTGTTTTTACATTAGTTTCATAGGTTTCTATCCCGCGGACTTAATTCGTAACTTTTCCAAATATTCTTTCTTGACCTTTTTTTCTCTTTGCGTATTTAAGTACGTCTAATACCCGTCACAAAACTAACTAGTTAACTATTAATTAGAAAATATTTTCATTACCCAACCCTTCTACCGAGCCATTTTGCCACCTCTAGCATTTACGGTTTATCAATATCTTGTAACGAATGCTTTTTTCTTTTTAGGTAAATATTGCATTTATCTTGTGACGAAGGAGCAACAAGCATACAAAGCAAAAAAGGCCACCATGCTAATTTTACTTGTATATGACAAATGATAATAACTGAAATAAGTAGATCGTTTAGGAAAGGGTCGTGCTATACGTATCTCATTTAACTGATTTTTTACTTGTTACATCATCTCCTTATATTTTCAAATAAATAAAATTCAAACTTTTTTGTTTTCTTTTTTTACTTTCGTTTTTTTTGGTTAATTAATCATTGTTGGTTAATTAGTTGTTTAAGTTTATCTTTTTTAGTCAAAGATAAATATCTATTCATTAGTTTTAAAGACGTTTTTAAAAACAGTATATGATTATTTTTTTAATGATGTTTTGTAAAAAAAAATACGTATACTAGTTAGAAAAAGTGTTTTTAAATAGGGCCTTTTAATATATCCCCTTCCTAGTTTCTTTATTACATATTTACCAAACCATAAAATTTAATTACATATTTCCCTTTCCTAAAACCTATATATTACATATTTATCCAATTCATTTAAAATAACTTATTTTATTACCATTTTACCCTTAATTGTAAGGCCCCAAACCCGGGAGGCCTCACTTATTGGATTTACTCATTAACACATATCACTTATACATAAAACATTCAACACATGCAGCGGAAACGATTTAAACTTTAACATACGCAACGGAAATACATAACATGTCTAAACATAACTTGTCTGATACGAAAGGAAACTTGTCTTAAACAACTGAAACATAAACATAACATAAAACGGGATGCTAGACACTGATGTTCGGGTATCTCATCTTGCCAAGCCAAGCATCCTCATTCATCCAAAAGTCACCTACACTTAACTGATATGCATACTAAAAATCAGCAACGCTGAGTGAGTTCTAACGTTACTTTAAATCAATTATATAAAAGATTTACTAACACGTACATACTGCCCTTAAGACAAAACTTTACATACTTTAATTTTCAAATCAGTTTATAATCATATAATAAACCGTCAATTCCTTTACATTGTACTGCCCTCATGGCTCTCGGCCATGAACCGAGAAGTACCTGGTCAATGCCCCCATGGCTAGCACCATGAACCGACATTATCGTTTAACCGTCAATTCACTTGTCACTACTGTACCGCCTCATGGCTTGCACCATGAACCGACGAGTACCTGGTCAATGCCCATGAACCGACAATACCACTTTAATCTAAGGGGAGTTGCATGGTTCTCCCGAGCAACCGTCGTCACTCATACCAATTGTACAACCGTTTGTGAACCCAAAGGTTCTTACTAATAGGCTTATCCCATATCTGACATCTTGTACAAGTAACATCTGTCCCAAGGATCTTTACAGCTGGTACACATTCCCGTAGGAAATCTATTCACTTTCTGTTCATAAAACTTTATCTGACTTGTTCATAACTTTCACATATCTTATGCCTTTGTTAATGTATATACGAAAATATAGTAAACACTTGCCATAAAGATATATCTTGCTTTACTGAAAACATACTAATAAATATATTATGCCTTTGTCTATGTATATGAAAATATAGTAGATGCTTGCCAAAAATATGTCTTGCTTTACTGAAACATAGCTTAATATCATACCTTTGTTTATGTATAAAAAAATATAGTAAACGCTTGCCAATGATATAACTATACTTTACTCAAAACGTACATTTGCCTCTTTTAAACTTTTCACTTTGTTTATTAATATGAAAATATGTAATAAACACTTTACACTAATTATGCATACCACCCCTAAAGAAGGCAAAAGGGGGGATTAGAACTCACCTGGTTTATGATCTACTGTGGAAACTAACAATCTTTGGGCTACACAAGCGCTACGTGATCTGTGCGAATACAATGCGTGAAATCGGTTAAACTTGCTAGTGTTGGCTGACTCTTCAGAAAGTCAGCTGATGGCATCAGAAAGTAGGCTGATGGCATCAGAGAATCGGCTGATGGTCGTCAGAGAGTCGGCTGATGGCATCAGAGAGTCGGTTGATGGTCATCAGAGAGTCAACTGATGGCATCAGACAATCGCCTGAACTTGCGCTCAGGACTTTGTGTCATCTTCCTCATCGAGTGTCGGCTCAAGAACCCTAATTTCTAATCAGACTCGTTTTCGATCAAAAATCATAACTTGTTACGTTCAAATCATTTCTCCAACTTCCATGAAGCTAGATATATACTTTTCAGGTGTTTTTATATATAAAAATCCGATCTTTATGTGATTATACCCATGAAACCCTAAAACCCCATTTTAACAAAAACTCAGATCTAAGCTAGTTTCTTACCTCAAATCATCTCGTTTCTTCAGCAAAGCTTCGTGTAATCACTGGAGAAGAAGAATGGTTCGATCTTGGAGCAAAACTGTGACACCCGACATTTCAGGTCAATATCCGTACATGTTATAAACAAGTTTAAATTATAATTGTTTTGTGATTTACTTAATTTCACAAACAAGGACATTAAGGTCTAACAAAAATCGTACAGGGTCTCTTTTCATATTCTGGTAATTCTAGGAGTTACCGGTTCACGTACCAGGATAACCCGACTAAATACGAACACTAGTGGTTAAATTTACACTTACATCAAATTGTTTGATTTATTTAACCCCACCCACTCCCATTGACCAGAAATCTCGGCCTCAAGGCCATGTGGGTCCATCCCACACCCTAAATTTCAACATCTTCTACTTTCTTAAGCAATCTCCCATACCACCTCATTTTCTATCAATTCATCAAGAGCAAAAACCCTCAACCCCTGTCATCTCTCTCTTCTTATACAACAACAACAAGAATACCTATCTCCACTTTCTTTTGGGGTTCTTCCATAATCGAAGACTCGAATCCTTTATTTCGGTGCTATAAGGAGAGTTCCAAGTGTTTTCTCAAAGGGTTTTAGCAGGAGAAGTCAAGATCATTCTCTTTTTTCTCTCAAAAATCGTCATCTCTGTCAAGAGGTAAAAACTCGATATTATCCACTTTATTTTCTTTAAAACCGTATCTAAGCATACAAAAGGTTCAATCGCAAGTAAGATAACAAGAAAAGTGTGTCAAATTCAAGATTTGAACATAAAAATATACAGGACGAATTTTGTCAATCAAAGTGCAGTAATCGAAACTAAGAGTTTCGATACCTGTTCAATCGAAACTAGGAGTTTCGATACCTGTTATTCAATCGAAACTAGGAGTTTCGATACCTATTCAATCGAAACTAGGAGTTTCGATACCAGTTTACTCAATCGAAACTGGGAGTTTCGATACTAGTTGTTCAATCGAAACTAGGTAGTTTCGATACATATTGCTCAATCGAAACTAGATAGTTTCGATACCCTTCTTGCCAATCGAAACTAGATAGTTTCGATACCTAACTACTCAATCGAAACTAGATAGTTTCGATACCTAACTACTCAATCGAAACTATGAAGTTTCGATACTCAATTGCCCAATCGAAACTATGAAGTTTCGATACCTGTGTCAGTCCCCTTTGGGCAGTAACTAAGATCTGTTTTATAACAAAACAAGTATTGTACAACTAAGAGGATATTTTAAACAAAAGCAACCAGATTTACAAAGTCGGTGAACAATTTGCAATATAAGACGTTCGGTCCTAACACAATTTACCCTTTGGTATCTAGGGTACGAATAGTCAAGTTTGACTACAACAAGTATCATTACAAGTATACACAAACTCAAGGTGAGTTCACGGCCCCCTTTTAACTCTTTACTGTTTTGTAAACATCGGGGGAGAAATATACTTACCTGTTATATTTTGAAAACATGAATTTCATTGCTTATATGTTTGACAATATGAACATTTCGGTTTAACTTTTTGTAAGTCTCCTGGCCCTACTTTTACAACTTGTTCTTAAATTGTTTTAAAACAAACGGGGAGAAAACTTGCTCAACTAAACAGCCGGACACAAGTACACACAATGATTGTTCGGATGAACAACACACAACGATTGTTCGGGTGAACAACACACAACGATTGTTCGGATGAACAACACTCAACGATTTGGGGGAAAAACATACTTACAACTATTTTATGGGATAACAAGAGAATAAGGCACGACTTTTATGTTTACATGAGATGAGAACAACAATTGGAGGCCGCTAAAGTCCCCTGGAACAACGTAGTAACCATTAACTGTAGCCTAGGGTCCTATGAATAGTACTATGGAGAGTGACGTCTCCCGGTCATGGTTAGTCGCGCTAACCACAATCTGGAGGATTTATGGCCGCATAGAATCTGATAACGCTTAATAGGGGCTCACACATGTCATGGTTTGGTTACGCCTCATGTATGAACATATTATTTGTATTCCTAGCTAGTTTACAAATGGGTCAACAATTCTTATTCTGTTTATCACATACACCTGAAACTATTTACGAACAATTGAATTTGGACAAAGGGTTCTGATCAGGTTAAAGTGATCAGGTATAAACAAAGGGTTCTGATCAGGTTAAAGTGACCAGGTTTAAACAAAAGAGTTTTGATCTGGATAAAGTGATCATGTTTATACAAAAGGGTTCTGATTAGTTAAAATGATCAGGTTTAAACATATTTTATGACGGTTAAGTCATGATAATGTTTTCAAATGAAAACTACTTAGTTTTATGACGGTAAAGTCATGAACATGTTTTTGGGAAAAACTATAAGCACTATTATAACTAACTCTGTGAACTCACCAACCTTTGTGTTGACATTTTCAAGTATATTTCTCAGGTAACTGTTAGCTATGGCACGGTTGGAATAAGCTAGCTATGTTGGATCAATTCCTAGTAGCTGGAAGGACGTAGAATATCAAGACTCAAGTCTATCGTTGATCTAGAAGAACTTAGATCCTAGTATTACTTAGTCTTAGTATTTGTGTATGTAATCAAGTCTTAGAAATCATTATTACAGCTTCCGCTATCGTGTAATGAACCAATCGTTACAACCTGTATTTATTTAATAAGTAAATAAAATATGGGGGTGTGACAGATTGGTATCAGAGCAATGGTTTTAGCGAATTAGGTGTCTTTAGTGATACCTAGGCTCTAACCGGACTCATTTAGGGACCAAGATTTCTAAGACTTGCATCACACTAAAAACACCCAAGACTTGAGCATAGGAATTCCAACCGTTGCCGAACAATTTGTGTAGACTATTAGTGTATGGAAATTACACTAGGGTACCATTAGCTACACTAATACAATTACATGGTACATGTAATGAACACTTAAACACATACAATAATGTGGAAATAATAAACACTTACAACATGTTACTATTCGGATTACGAGTCAAGAATAACGGGTACTCAACATACTGCAACCTTAGAAGATCGAGTTACGAGCTGAGCTTGGACTTCGACGACAACGATCGTCAGTTACCGATCTTGGTATCACAACAGGCTGAACTCGTACCAGAATCTGTACCTATACCTGCACCACAACTACTCCAGCCTTGGAGGCAACTATCTTCCAAACGTATGTACGGTATAAATAATCTCCTTCATAAGTTGTCGGATCGGATGCCTAGACTCTCGCCATGATGTATGGCAGGCATGATTGCCCAGACAGAAGGGAATTCAAGGTGAATAAGCAGGACTAAATGGGAGAGAACTCCAAGGGTCAGGAGACCCAGACATACATCAGGATCATGTGGATCCATGCATATACATGGACTTGAAGCATGAGTTGCTCGACACTCGTTTGAGGATCTCTGCCCAACACATAGTGCCTGAATTTCACCATACACATTTTATTTTAAGAGACACTGGTGGTGCCTCTCTACCATTAGCCTCATCCCACAACAGCCATATTCGGCAGAGTCATGAGTATTGGTACACATAATTAAGAGTAATCCGATAAAACAATACACACTCATGTACAAATGTGCACACGCAATCTAATGATTATTTCAAGTCCCTTTTGATTAAAAGCTAGGGATAGAAGAAACACTATAGGGATCAGGCAAGGCAAATTATCATTACGGGTGCACACGTAATCATAATTTGCAGTGCATGGGAACTTTAGTGAGTCTTGCTGTCTAAGCTGATGATCAACTCATGTTCTCAATCACTTGATTAAGGATTGGATCTCAACAAATCAGACTTCTCAATTAGGTGCTCACAAAGCATTCTCCTAGTTTTGGAGGAACGAGAGAAATTCAAATTGAATTCAACCAATCCTTAGTGAATCCTGAACGGCGAAGGAATCCGCACATTCATTCCTTGAGATTCTACTGGTCAAGATAGCCCTAAATTGAGCATTACCACAACCCACGCTTACAATAATTGCACAACTATTGTGGGAGATTATAGCATAATCTCAGGATCCATCATACAGTTCAATCTCACAATTGATTGAAAGTTACGCCAAGAGTGTTATGCACTAACTTCAATAATAGGGCAGGATATTATTCTGACCCGCATACACATGGCACCTATGGATATTGTGGAAGCTCGACATGAGACAAGTAGGAAATCGGACATTTCAGAATGTCGGTCAAACAGGATTGCTCTCGCAGCCATTGACATTCAATATACCTTTAAGTCTGACTATTCTCTCTGCAATGGATAAGCCGGGGTTGATGCTCAAGCGAATGCCAAAGAAACCTAAGTGTGGACTAACGACTATTGTCGCACTAACCAAAACGACATGCAAAACTCTTAAAGGAGTCCCAAATGCGGAATTTCATGCTAATCTCATTAGTTCATGATATGCATAAAGGACGTAAGCTCGAGCTATTCACAACAGGCCACTGTCCACAAAGAGTTGAGGAGAATAATTTATTACTCTTTCGTACTCGCACTTCCCCAAGGTTCATCTTGATGAATGGATCCCAGATTTAGCCTAGAAAAGAGGTGTGATTGCATCTTTCACTCCTAGTTTTCTATAATTGGGAAGCTCTAGAGCATCTATTGTTAAGAAATGATCTCTTGGAGTAGACTCAGTTGGAATACAAAAGTCTCGACGTTCAACACTCATTACCTCAAGTTTATCCTTGTGCTAAGGATTTTAAGGCTATAACCCGAATGAGTGGAATACGTAATGGTAAGTCACCAAAGTACCATTCAAACACTAAGGGAGTGCATACACACCGTATGACTAATAGTTGACTATCAACTCGTTCTACCAACTTAATGAGTTGACAAACCCATAGCCCATTTTGGGGAAAACACTAATTCGATGAGACCATTCTTACAGTATTATTATTCATTCCCTCAGCTAGACGGAATATGAATATTCCAAACAAACATCAAACTTCGTATGGCTTACATACTTTGAAGGTATGGTAGTCGATACATGAGTTTACATATCAGGACGCTACAACCTAAAGGCTAGTCTGCCTCGAAAAGGTAGTGCAAGCAAAGGGGTAAAGTGGTGATTAGACTCGAAGTTCACAAATAAGAGCTCCCAAGGAACATCAATTCCTAGCTCCATGAAGGCACATGGAGAGGAAAATCCTAGAAAACATGAAACCTGAAATAAGAGAAAAGTCTTAGTCCCGGAAAATGCTTTCGAAAAGCATAAGAGGGACAAACATAAAGTTTCATTTTCATACTTTTTCATTTCTACCCAATATACAACAAAAACTTGGACACCTCATCGAGTAATTCTTTCATAAGACCGAGTTTCTCACCATGGGGATTTTCGGTCCTGTTTGTAAAGAAAAAGGATGGAACCTTTAGAAGGTGCATCAATTATCGGGAGTTGAACAAGCTGACAATCAGAAACCGGTATCCTCTTCCTCGAGTAGACGATTTGTTTGATCAACTTCAAGGGTCCAGTTTCTATTCTAAAATTGATCTACGATCAGGGTATCCTCAACTGAAAATTCAGGAAGAAGATATACCAAAAACGACTTTTAGGACTCGTTACGGTCACTACGAGTTCCTAGTTATGCCATTTGGCTTGACTAATGTACCGGCCGTTTTCATGGATCTAATGAACCGCGTGTGCAAGCCATACTTGGATAAATTCGTGATTGTATTTATCGATGACATATTAATATATTCACAAACCAAGGATGAACATGAACATCATTTGAAATCAATCTTGGAACTACTCCGGAATGAGAAGCGTTATGCCAAATTCTCTAAGTGTAAGTTTCGGATTCGAGAGGTTCATTTTCTCGGACACGTCATCAATAAGAAGGGTATTCACGTAGTCCCAACCAAGATTGAAGCTATCAAAAACTGGGAAGCACCAAGAACTCCGACTGAGGTGCGTAAACTTTTGGGTTTGGCAGGATATTACAGGCGATTTATCGATAATCTTTCAAAGATAGCCTTGCCTTTGACCACGTTAACTCAGAAGGACAAAAAGTTTGATTGGAATGATAAACAAGAATCAGCGTTTCAATTGTTGAAGCAGAAGCTTTGCAGTGCACCAATCCTATCCCTTCCCGAAGGAACTGACAATTTCATCGTGTACTGCGACGCATCATACCAAGGTCCGGGATGTGTATTGATGCAGGAAGAAAAAGTCATAGCGTATGCATCCAGTCAGCTAAGAGTACATGAGAAAAATTATACGACTCACGATATGAAATTGGGTGCTGTCGTGTTTGCACTCAAGATTTGGAGACATTTCTTATATGGTACAAAATGAACTATCTTTACAAACCACAAGAGTCTCCAGCACATCTTTAATCAGAAAGAACTCAACATGAGTCAACTTCGTTGGGTAGAACTATTGAATGATTACGACTGTGATATCAAGTATCACCCTGGTAAGGCAAATGTCGTAGCAGATGCCTTGAGTCGTAAGGAACGGGTTAAAACTCTCCGTGTTCGTGCCCTAGGATTGACAATTCATGCGAGTCTCACGACTCAAATCCGGATGGCACAACAGGAAGCAATCAAAGAAGAAAACATTCAGAGTGAAGCTATATGAGGAATGATCAGACATTTAGAGCCAAAATCAGATGATACTATATACTTTGCAGATAGAATTTGGGTGCCATGTTTTGGTAACTTACGGGAGTTGGTTATGGACGAAGCCCACAAGTCCAGGTACTCCATTCACCCAGGTTCGGATAAAATGTATAAGGATCTGAAAGAACTCTACTGGTGGCCGAACATGAAAGGAGAAATTGCTAATTACGACTGTAAATGCCTGACATGTTCAAAGGTAAAGGCAGAACATCAGAAACCGTCGGGATTGTTATATAACCCGAGATACCTCAATGGAAATGGGAACAAATTTCAATGGATTTTATTTCAAAGTTACCCAGAACACCTAGCAACTATGATACTATATGATAATCGTCAGTCGTTTGACGAAATCCGCGCATTCTCTACCAATAAAGGAGACAGATAAAAGTAAGACGCGTGCAAGGCTAAATATTAAGGGAATTAAGGCTAGGCATGGTATGCCAGTTTCCATTTTCACAAAAAGGGACAGTCGATTCATGTCAAGAACCTGACAGTCTGTACAAGAAGCCTTGAGCACACGCCTTTACATGACCACTGCATATCATCCCCAGATGAACGGTCAAAGTAAAAGGACTATCCAAACTTTAAAAGATGTGCTCCGTGTGTGCGTAATCGATTTCAGAAGAAATAGGGATACTCACCGCCGTTGGATGAGTTTTCATATAATATCAACTACCATACCAGCATTAAAGCCGCTCCGTTGAGTCTTTGTATGGTTATAAGTGTCACTCATCGCTATGTTGGGCGGGGGTTAGCGAAAAGCATTTGACTGGTCCTGATATTGGCTAGGAAACCACTGACAAGATCGTCGAAATAAAAGATCGTCTGAAAGCCACTCAAGACAGACGAAAGAGAGTGGAGCTAGCAACAGACGAAAACCATTAGAATTCCAAGTGATAGACAAAGTCACGATGAAGGTCTCACCTTGGAAAAGAGTGGCAAAATTTGGCAACCGTGGCAAGCTTAATCCTAGGTACGTTGAACCATTTGAATGAGAGGATCAAATGAAAACAAAAATACCCATCCTTGTTTAAGGATACAACAGTTCAAGAGGACACAAATTGAATTTCGGGACGAAATTCTTTTAACATGGGGAGAATGTGACACCCGACATTTCAGGTCAATATCCGTACATGTTATAAACAAGTTTAAATTATAATTGTTTTGTGATTTACTTAATTTCACAAACAAGGACATTAAGGTCTAACAAAAATCGTACAGGGTCTCTTTTCATATTTTGGTAATTCTAGGAGTTACCGGTTCACGTACCAGGATAACCCGACTAAATACGAACACTAGTGGTTAAATTTACACTTAAATCAAATTGTTTGATTTATTTAACCCCACCCACTCCCATTGACCAGAAATCTCGGCCTCAAGGCCATGTGGGTCCATCCCACACCCTAAATTTCAACATCTTCTACTTTCTTAAGCAATCTCCCATACCACCTCATTTTCTATCAATTCATCAAGAGCAAAAACCCTCAACCCCTGTCATCTCTCTCTTCTTATACAACAACAACAAGAATACCTATCTCCACTTTCTTTTGGGGTTCTTCCATAATCGAAGACTCGAATCCTTTATTTCGGTGCTATAAGGAGAGTTCCAAGTGTTTTCTCAAAGGGTTTTAGCAGGAGAAGTCAAGATCATTCTCTTTTTTCTCTCAAAAATCGTCATCTCTGTCAAGAGGTAAAAACTCGATATTATCCACTTTATTTTCTTTAAAACCGTATCTAAGCATACAAAAGGTTCAATCGCAAGTAAGATAACAAGAAAAGTGTGTCAAATTCAAGATTTGAACATAAAAATATACAGGACGAATTTTGTCAATCAAAGTGCAGTAATCGAAACTAAGAGTTTCGATACATGTTCAATCGAAACTAGGAGTTTCGATACCTGTTATTCAATCGAAACTAGGAGTTTCGATACCTATTCAATTGAAACTAGGAGTTTCGATACCAGTTTACTCAATCGAAACTGGGAGTTTCGATACTAGTTGTTCAATCGAAACTAGGTAGTTTCGATACATATTGCTCAATCGAAACTAGATAGTTTCGATACCCTTCTTGCCAATCGAAACTAGATAGTTTCGATACCTAACTACTCAATCGAAACTAGATAGTTTCGATACCTAACTACTCAATCGAAACTATGAAGTTTCGATACTCAATTGCCCAATCGAATCTATGAAGTTTCGATACCTGTGTCAGTCCCCTTTGGGCAGTAACTAAGATCTGTTTTATAACAAAACAAGTATTGTACAACTAAGAGGATATTTTAAACAAAAGCAACCAGATTTACAAAGTCGGTGAACAATTTGCAATATAAGACGTTCGGTCCTAACACAATTTACCCTTTGGTATCTAGGGTACGAATAGTCAAGTTTGACTACAACAAGTATCATTACAAGTATACACAAACTCAAGGTGAGTTCACGGCCCCCTTTTAACTCTTTACTGTTTTGTAAACATCGGGGGAGAAATATACTTACCTGTTATATTTTGAAAACATGAATTTCATTGCTTATATGTTTGACAATATGAACATTTCGGTTTAACTTTTTGTAAGTCTCCTGGCCCTACTTTTACTACTTGTTCTTAAATTGTTTTAAAACAAACGGGGAGAAAACTTGCTCAACTAAACAGCCGGACACAAGTACACACAATGATTGTTCGGATGAACAACACACAACGATTGTTCGGGTGAACAACACACAACGATTGTTCGGATGAACAACACTCAACGATTTGGGGAAAAAACATACTTACAACTATTTTATGGGATAACAAGAGAATAAGGCACGACTTTTATGTTTACATGAGATGAGAACAACAATTGGAGGCCGCTAAAGTCCCCTGGAACAACGTAGTAACCATTAACTGTAGCCTAGGGTCCTATGAATAGTACTATGGAGAGTGACGTCTCCCGGTCATGGTTAGTCGCGCTAACCACAATCTGGAGGATTTATGGCCGCATAGAATCTGATAACGCTTAATAGGGGCTCACACATGTCATGGTTTGGTTACGCCTCATGTATGAACATATTATTTGTATTCCTAGCTAGTTTACAAATGGGTCAACAATTCTTATTCTGTTTATCACATACACCTGAAACTATTTACGAACAATTGAATTTGAACAAAGGGTTCTGATCAGGTTAAAGTGATCAGGTATAAACAAAGGGTTCTGATCAAGTTAAAGTGATCAGGTTTAAACAAAAGAGTTTTGATCTGGATAAAGTGATCATGTTTATACAAAAGGGTTCTGATTAGTTAAAATGATCAGGTTTAAACATATTTTATGACGGTTAAGTCATGATAATGTTTTCAAATGAAAACTACTTAGTTTTATGACGGTAAAGTCATGAACATGTTTTTGGGAAAAACTATAAGCACTATTATAACTAACTCTGTGAACTCACCAACCTTTGTGTTGACATTTTCAAGTATATTTCTCAGGTAACTGTTAGCTATGGCACGGTTGGAATAAGCTAGCTATGTTGGATCAATTCCTAGTAGCTGGAAGGACGTAGAATATCAAGACTCAAGTCTATCGTTGATCTAGAACTTAGATCCTAGTATTACTTAGTCTTAGTATTTGTGTATGTAATCAAGTCTTAGAAATCATTATTACAGCTTCCGCTATCGTGTAATGAACCAATCGTTACAACCTGTATTTATTTAATAAGTAAATAAAATATGGGGGTGTGACAAAAACCGACACTTTCTCTCTCTAACTTCTCTCTCTTTATAACTTGAAAAATGGTGGAAATGAGCTAATGAGGGTAGAGAAGATAAAGTTGGGGTTTTATGGAGCCCAACTCCCTCTCCTTCGGCCTATGTGTTCCGGCCCAAGGCCCACCTCCTTCCACCTTCCTTGTTCTTTGTAAATCCCGTGCCCAATCTACGCTTTCGAACGGGATGTTACATTAATGAACCAATTAAAGTATTATTTACATATATCTCATTCCTAAATATTTGTGAGATGCAATTGGATAATTTTAAGTTAATTGAAAAAATATGTAATTAAAGTTAGGGTTGGGGATATATGTAATTTAGAAGTTTAATAGAGGGAAATATATAAAAAACCTTTTAAATACGTCTTAATTTTTTATCGGCTGTGGAGGACTTGCGGTGGTGAAACGGGGGGGGGGGGGGGGTATATGTTTTATTTTATAGAAAGTGTTTTTAAAGTTAAAAAATGGTTTTAAAAATAATGATTTTTCGAATGTGGTAAAATGACAAGTTTAAAAGTTAAGTTGTTTTTGGGGGGGTGGTGAAGGGGGGAGATGTATAGCCTAACCCGTTTAGGATTACAGAAAGTGCTTTTAGACTTGAAAACAATTTTATAAATAATGATTATTTGAAAGGGGTAAAATGAGTGGGTGTATGACAAGTAGGATGGGGTACGACAAGTAGAATGGGGGGTACGACAAGTAGAGGGATGAGTATACATTTTATGTTAAAGAAAATGCTTTTAATCTTAAAAGAACGGTTTTTCGAATGTGAGGGGGGGGGGGTGGGGGTACGACAAGTAGGAGGGGAGAGGGGTATACATTTCATGTTATATAAAGTGCTTTTAATCCTAAAAGAATGATTTTAGAAATAATGATTTTTCCAATGTGACAAAATGACAAGTTTAAAAGTTATTTTTTCGGTTGGGGAGTACGAAAAGTAGGAGGGGGGAGAGGTATACACTTTATGTTATAGAAAGTGCTTTCAAACTTAAAAGAAACGGTTTTACAATAATGAATTTGCGAATGTGGTAAAATGAAAAGTTTAAAAGTTATTTTTCGGGGGGGAGGGGGATACGACAAGTAGGAAGAGGGGAGGGGTATACGCTTTATGTTATAGAAAGTGATTTTAAACTTAAAATAACAGTTTTAGAAATAATGATTTTTCAAATTGAGTAAAATGACAAGTTTAAAGTTATTTTTGTAGGGGATGAGTATGACAAGTAGGAACGGGGTATGTATAGATTAACGCTTAGGAAAACCACTTGTACTTCTAATATTTTATTTAACGTATAATTGAATTCTCTCTAATAACTTATAATATTTAATCACCCCATACGATATGAGTTCTAGTTAGACCTAATATTCAGTTGGACTTGTAAACGAACGAAACTAAGCCATAATATTCAAATTAAAGTCTAAATACCATCAACTACATTTTAGAAGCAAACAACTATATATATGGTTTGGACTTAGGCCGTTGGTTTTAAAATGGGTTAAACTCAACTTCTTAATGAATATGTAAACGAACATAAACAAACCTTAATGAACGAGCATAACTAACGTTAATAGATGGATATTAATGGATATTCAACAACATGCCATGTTTTCATGCCTTTTCTTTTATTAATTAAACTAAAATTTGTGTTCATGTTCATTCGCTTATTAAATAAATGGATTTCTCACCAAACAACTCACCAACGTGTTCGGTTCGTATAATGCAATGGTCTCAGTCAGTATCGACCACTATCTACTTCTACTCAACAGGGCGACAACTCTCATGACATTATGGTGTGCCTTTAGATGATCCATCACTATATGAGCACCGTTGGGGATTTACAATATCTTGTGTTGCTCGTCCCGAGATTGCATATGCAGTTAGTAAGGTTTCCTAGTTTCTTGAGAAACCTACTGCCGTCACTGGATCGCTTTCAAGCACATTTTTCAGTATCTTCAAGGTACTATCACACGTGGGTTGACGATTCACATATCTTCTAGTTTCAATATTCATGCTTATGCGGATGCTGACTGGGCTGGTTGCCCATATAATCGTCGGTCTACCACCGGCTATTGCACGTTTCTTGGACCCAACCTTATCAGTTGGATTTATAAGAAAACATATAGTTGCTCGTTCTAGTGTAGAGGCAGAGTACCATACGCTTGCCCATACTGCCGCTGAGGTTCGTTGGATTATTTAAGTTCTTCACGAGCTACGGATTCTTCTCATTAGTTCACCTACATTGTGGTGTGACAATATTGGTGCTACGTATTTGGCAGTCAATATAGTGTTTCATCAACATACGAAACATCTAGAGATTGATATTAATTTCATACGATGTATGGTTTTATCGCGGAGTCTCAGTGTTCGTTATGTGCCTACCATGGTTTAGCTTGTAGATGTTCTAGCCATAAGGTTGTCTTCCACTCAGTTTGACACTCTTAGGTCCAAGCTACATGTTGTTACGCCTGTTTAGCTTGCAGCGCGATATTAGAGCGGTTATGGTCTCTTGGTTTCCTTTTGCATTTATTAGGAGTATTATGGTGATTGTTGGTTTTCTTGTTCACTTTTATTTTTATAATAGCTCTAAATCTCCAGATTGTTAAGTTTCAATACCCAATACAAAAGCTTTCTTCTATTTAGTTTGCATATCATATTTCACATGTGCCATTGTAAAGCTATTCCTTCCAAACGAGTAGCTATGTATCTCAACTACAAATGTTTTGGAGTTTCGTCGATCGTGAAGAACTTATCATGACTATAGATCCGACCTTCCACACCTTCCTCGCTAAATTGCTGATTATGAATTGAATCACCATATCTCTTGATTGTTGCCTTCGAATTGTTGATGTGAATCACCAATAAAGTTTAGAGCTTTTATTCTAGGAAGTAAACGACTATGATACCTTTCATAGGTGACCGATTAGAGAGAGAGAGAGAGAGATAGAGAGAGTGTGTGTGTGTGTTTAACTCAACTGATTGATACCCTTTTCATCATTGATGCTCATTTAAGTAGTATAACTAAACAACTAACTATCCAAACAAACGGTAGTTAAGCTAGTTAGCAAACTTACAAGATTGGATGTCAATATCAACTAAAACTTTTTATTGCAATGTAGCAATGGAACATTTTGAGCTTTGCATATTAGGACACTAGTTCGAGAAAGCTAAGATGATTACAAGGAAAAGGAGAGTAAACTTAGAATTCATGAAATTAAATAGTGCTCGTAGGTTATGACAATAGTAAAGAGAGTAATCTTGCTCGATTTTAGGTTTAAAATCAACGAGGACGATAAGAACACCAAAATGTTTTGTTTTGTTGAGACGTTGGGGGGTTGTAAAATGGAAATGAGATATGATATGATGAATTCAGCTAACAGAGGTGTCTTACTTCGGATTCACATGGCACCAACGAGGCGTTTGACAATGCTTTGTTATGTTTTATTTGAAGAAATAAGTTATTTCTTGCGATTTTAACATAGTAAGTATATTTTATGTATTTCTATACGCTTTGTATAATCATTTTAACTCTATTATATGTTATAGAAATTTTAAATTTAGTACCATTATAAAAAGTTCATTAAATGATTATAAAGTTCAAGATATGATATTAACATCTGAATATTACATTTAATAAAATGCTTTATTTGATATTCTTTCATGTATCCCCTTGGTGCACACTTCTATGTACACACTTGTTTTTTTATATGTAACTTTTTAGTTCTAAATATCATCTAATCAATCTATATTTGCACGAATTCGAACCCACCTTATTTTTATAAGGGATAATTACATATATCACTAGGCTACAAGACATGGACATGTACATGTACATGTACACACCCACTTGATGCATACAAGACCTAACATCCCCCGGTTGTTCTTGTATGCATTGCAACTTATGTAATAAATTAATACAAGAAAAACTATCATGAATAACTCTTGGTTTTTAACTGTGGTTGATGTCTTAGTAACAGAGACAAAGTCTCTTAAAACACTTTAGCTTTGAAGGTCTTTAGTTCAAGTTCTACCGGGGCAAAAAAAAATCGCCGTTCTAAAAAACCAATAACTCTTGCTTTATAAAACTTGAAATGAATTAAGTAGGGGTGATCAATAACCGAAACCGAACCGAAAACCAACGAAACCGAACCGAAAACCGATTTAACCTAAGATCGGTTATCGGTTTTTTTTGTACCCTCGTTAACCGAAATTAACCGAACCGTACCGAACCATCTTCGGTTAACTGAAATAAAGGTATAAAACACGAAATACATGAAGTGGAGGTATAAAAGCTAGAAATATATGAAAATATAGATGGTTCGGTTCGGTTAATCGAGGGTAAAAAAACCCTATAACCGATCTTCGGTTAATTTCGTTTTTGGTTACTCAGTTTTGGGTTAATTTAGGTTTGGTTTCGTCGGTTTTCGGTTCGGTTTTGGTTAACGGTTCGGTTATTGTTCACCCCTAGGTGGAAGTGGTTCTTGTTTCAGCTGACGAGCACGACCCCTTTATTTTTGCGGTACTCAGTGTTGTTTCCAAATTGGGTCGACTGGCTAGTGTTACCTGCCTGGTGTGCCATCCTGGCGATGGTAGCCTCTCACCCAATACTTCTCCACTATAAATGGTACCGCCATCTTTTTTAGATGCTAAGGAACAAAATCACTTGGTTTGGTGAAGGACAACTAGTGGAAAATGGTGAGATTGAAGGGGACGAAATCTACTTACGGGCTCTTAGCCCAATAAGCCCAACTCAGGCTGGGCGGTAAAAATATAAACGCATATGGGAATATAAACTCAGGCTGGGCGGTATTGTATAATGGGTGTTATTGTATTTGTTTGGCCAATTTTTGGCTTGGTTTGTAATTATCGCTCCCTCTTAGCCACTCGCTTTGCAGGGTTTGGTTTTAATGATATCGTTAACTAAAAAAAAATAAAAAAAAAGTAAAGATGGCATAAATAGTTCATGTGATTTATGTAAAATTAATTTGAGAAGCAATAAGTATTAATAACGTGTTCCCACCAACAAATTAAGACTTCCTCGGACTTTTCCAAAGGTGAGAAAGTGACAATGATGGTCCCCTAGCAAGCTTCCCAGATTCTATATATGCTAGGTCACTCTCATAATTCTTGGGGAGTGGGGACCAATCTGTGTGCTAATAGTTCTTGGCAAATATTATATGTATCAATGGCGATTACTCCATATCAAAGGTACGTAATCATCATCCTCATCTAAAACTGTGGTCTTTGTTTCTAATTTCTTTAATGGCGATTTCAATTCGGTAGGATCCAGAAGCAAGTCCTTATTGGTGTTGGAATAGGCGCTCTTCTGCAGGTATTTTCACATAAACGCATTGCTAATAATAGGAGGCCAGGTAAAGTATGGGAATCAATTGGAACGTAATAGGTAGAAGTATGGGTGTGCATGGTTCGGTTCGGTTCAGTTATTAGCCTTAACCGAAACCGAAGTCACCGGTTAATCTATTTTATTAACCGATCAGTTTTCGGTTAAGCGGTTCGGTTTATTCGGTTAGTTTGTCGGTTTTCTGTTCGGTTCAGTTAATTTTGGTTAATAACCAAAACCAAACTTCGGCTATAATTTTTTGTTACTAATACATGAAATAGAGGTATAAATACTTGAAATGAAGATATAAATACATGAAATGGACGTATAAATACACGAAATAGATGTATAACTATAAATACATGAAATGAAGGTATAAAACATGAACTAAATGAAATGGAGGTATAAAAGCTAGAAATATATGAAAATATGGATGTTTCGGTTCGGTTAATTGAGGGTAAAAAAAACTGATAACCGATCTTCGTTTAATTCGGTTTTTGGTTAATCAGTGTTCGGTTAATTCAGTTTTCGGTTAATTTCGGTTCGGTTTCGTCGGCTTTCGGTTAACGGTTCGGTTATTGTTCACCCCTAGGTGGAAGTGGTTCTTGTTTCGGCTGACGAGCACGTCCCCTTTATTTTTGGGGTACTCAGTGTTGTTTCCAAATTGGGTCGCCTGGCTAGTGTTACCTGCCTGGTGTGCCATCCTGGCGATGGTAGCCTCGCACTCAATACCACCATCTTTTTGAGATGCTAAGGAACAAAATCACTTGGTTTGATGAAGGACAGTCGGTGGAAGATGGTGAGATTGAAGGGGACGAAATCTCCTTATGGGGTCTTAGCCTAATAAGCCAAACTCAGGCTGCGCGGTAAAAATATAAACGCGGATGAGAATATCTCCTTACAATAAAAGCTATGGGACAAAAAGAATAAAAGAAGAAAGTATCAGATTCAACATAAGGGAATATTGACTCCCACTTTTAACCTTCAAGGGAAAAAGGAGTCAACACCTACAAAATCAAAGGGCCAGGATAAAAGCCTAATGTCAACATGTTAAATGCTTAAACAGAATACAAGGACCTGCCCACCACCAAAAATAGATAGCATCAGGTGAAAGGAGTCCTAACGCCCCTAATATAAATAAGAGGTATTCTCCACTAAGGTTGACACTTCATTCTATCATCAATCTCTTATCCTTCATTTTAAAAGCCAATACTGATTCTCACACCGGAGGTGGATCGCATGAGACCTTCTCATGTGGTGAACCTAACGATTTCTTTCTTTCTTAGCAGGGCAAGACTACCATGGGCTGCTTTCTTCGGTTGTAGCAACAATGTGATCAACACAATAACTAATGTGGGTTTTGAATAGTGATGAAGATAATGGAAGATATATAATTTAGGTTAAATTTGATGATGGATCTAATATATAGAAGATAATTTGATGATGAAATTTAAGGTTGTAGATTTAGGTTAAATTAAGATGACAGGAATACTTTTTAGCTTTAGGTATGAAATGATTGTAATCAACTTTAGGGTTTGTTTCAACGAATCTACTTACGTATGATTTATAATGTCTTTAAATTTCTTTACTAGTTTTAATCTTTATACTCAATGTTTGTTGTGCTATATAACTTCTAAATCATTAAGATGTACTTTTTTTAGTAACAAATCAAACCGTTAATTTTTTTACGGTTTAACGCGGCACAACACGAGTGGGTATACTAGTTAATGTTCCAATCATAATTTTCGTAAAATCTCACTTTACTTTCACCCATATATAACATCAAATATTACTTGCTAGATTATCAAATTAAACACATCTTTACAGTTTTAAGGGTGTAAAGGTTTCGCAGTAATACCGCCGCAAGTCCTAGGGGTTGAGGGTTTGGATAGTTGAAGGTACTTTTTACGGGTTTGTGAAGCCGAGATTCGAGGTACGTTTCAATTTGGTGGTATTGAATTTTTCATCAATTTCCACCAATCATATTCCATCCACGTTTTTTTTCTTTATTTATTTTATTACAAGGTTAGAAACTAGATGCATTACACGGGTTGAATAAATGCAATGTTATACACATATTTATGACATATTACCTAGTTTTTTAATACAAATTCTAAAAACTTTATATAGTTATTTTTTTAAAAATGTTTTATAAAAATAATGAAAAAAATGTTCAGTTAATAAAAATGTTTTATGAACAAACCTATTTTTTAAATAAAAAAGCGTTTTATAAAAAGAATTGTAGAAATCATTATTATTTAATAGAAAAAAGAAACGAGAAACAAAAATTTATACAAAAGTTAAAGAAATTTTTATAATTAATAAGATAGAGAGATGTGGGAAAAATAGGTTGAGGATGCACGAGAGAGTGACAAGTGTCCATACAAAACCTTTATTTATTATATAGTATAGATATAGATTTTTTTATATATATTTTGCTTGATAATTGAGATTGGAATTATTATTACTTTTATTTGTATTAATATTTATTATTATTATTTAATTTTTTTTAATATTTTATTTTTTAGTTAATTTTATTTTTAATTTTTATTTGTATTAAAACTACTTAATTCCATCATTTACAACCAACCTTCAACTTTCATTATTAATATTTACATCCCATAATATGATTGTCATATTATTTTATAAATCTAAAAGTTGGTTCGTTACACTAGGGCTTGGATTAGTAATCAATGTAGAATATTAATAAGGTTAGATGGAAGGGCATTTGATTAATAATCCAATTTAGTTAGCCAAATTTGCATCCTATGATTTGATAATTATCTCAATCCTAATCTTGTGTGACTAACTACCAGAACTATCCAAAAGATGTTTTTAAGGTTTTCAGATTTGATGAATGTATTGAATCGTGTTATTCCATTGTATACACATGAGAATTCTCCGACACAATGCGTAGAGTATCATATAAGCTATTGATACTTGATAAAGACAGTAAAATTACAAACAAAACAACAAATGTCGTTTACAAATAAATGTTTAAAGACCTGTGAATTGTAATTGTACTTTCATTTTTTGTTGTTCTATGTAATAAAATTATGCATTTATGTTATTTTTTCACACATTATAGAATTATGTGATTTCTATTATACACATTATTGTAAATTTTTGTACACATCATTAAAATTTAAGTTTTCTATTATACAACACTTTGTAATATACGGGTCTATAACTTAGTTTGTTATAAAGACAAACTAACTCATGAGAAGTTCGTTGGGCGGGCACCGAATTTACTAAAGTCGCTTGCATGGGGAGCGAACTTAAACGAAAATTAATTTGAATTTTTTTTGTTGTAAATATTTCATTTAACATATAACTAATTTTTCTCTAATAACCTATAATCTTTAGTATTTAAAAGAGTCAAAATACATGGTTTTTTATTCTTTTTGCCTCGATATAAATTTCAATGAAAACGACATTTAAAAGAGTCTACATGGTTTTTTATTCTTTTTGCATCGATATAAATTTCAATGAAAACTAGTAATATTCAAAATAGACTATGTTTTATAATTACCAAACAAAAAAAAAATACTTTGTTTTGAATGCGACTATGTTATTAATAAAATTTATATAAAAATGTATAATTTTTTTTAGAGTTAAGTACACGGATGGTCCCTAAGGTATGTCTAAATTTTAGAGTTGGTCCCTAAGTATGAAAAACTACACTCACAGTCCAAAACTATACATAAACTTAACACCAATAGTCTCCAACTTGGATGGACGTTAAGTTTTACTGTTAAGTGGTTACAAAATGACCAAAATAATCCGACTTTTAACCATTTATCAATTCTGAACAATATAACGAATCATAGGCATGAGCAAACCTTAACTGTTAACCGAAATTAACCGATAACCGAACAGCCACCGAACTGAATTAACCGATAACTGAAATTAACCGACGGTTGTGGTTAAGGTTATTTGATTAACCGATCAAGCGGTTATGGTTATGGTTATGGTTATGGTTAAGGGTGTCCCATAACCGAACCGAACCAATACAACCCTATGATTAAGATATATGCACAAAATATAAATGATTTCCCCCATGTCCTATGATTATGGTTAAGGGTGCACAAAATACATATGCACAAATTTTTCTCTCATTTTTCAAAGAAATTTGTAGATAACTAATGCAGTAGTTATGAATTTACGACTTGAAAATAATAATATTACTTACATAATCACAGGTCTTTTACTAAAAAAAATGTGATTCATGATTACGGAACGAAAGTGGTTAATTAACCGAAACCGACTCATAACCGACGGTTAACCGAAAAGTGGTTAACTGACCAAGCGGTTATGGTTATGGAAGAGGGCATAACCGACCAAGCGGTTATGGTTATGGAAGACGCCAAAACCAACCTATAACCGAATTTGCACACCCCTCACGAATCATGTCTATGTGATTTCCAATTGGTACAAACTAGGTCATTCATTTAGCTCCACAATCTGAAACCCGAGAGAAATCCATTTTCTATAGTTGTTTTAAGAACCACTTTACTTTTGTTCGCTATTGCAATCGATTTCAAAATCAAACAACTCTCAAAACATCAAGTTTACTTTTAATTGTCTAGGTTACATAGTTTTTTCACAATTATCATTCTCCACGAATTCCCTGTGGATATGACAACCTTACTCCACATACTACAACCTAAGGTAGCTAAGAACACAATTTTAAACATACTTTTGATATACGTTCGACACGCGATCAATTATGACATCATAAAAAGGTAGACCACGTCACTATATGATAATAACACATTATGACTTTATTGTGTTCACACACGAAAGAAACATGGTGTTTGACTTTTTGGTGTACGACCAATCTACATGTGAAATACAATATCTAAATTCATCTCATGATGTATAAGAACCTCTCACAGAATCCCTACTAATTTCTTCGTTTACGTAGGCATCGTTTAAAAATTGTGATTTGGTGAAGCAGAATGAGAAATTGAAGACTGTTTTGAATGAAGAAACAAGAAAAAAAAGAGGTGATGAAACGCCCCAATCCGGGTACATCTCACAGCTTGCACAAAACGTGTAAACATAGTTCTTAAACTGAAATCAGAATATCTGTTACATCGAAAGTCTTGTTCAAAACATTCAAATTATACAATGAATAAGATAAACTATTTAATAAGGAAATGTCAGTATTCAGAAACGCAGCCCGACAGTCCATGCTATCGAGTTCTCGCAACTCCTTTATCTTTGTCTGTCGTTAAGGCAGCTTAATTTTATGAAAATAAGATAAGCTCTCTTTTTATTATGTTTTAACAAAAACTTTCTCTACATTTTAAAAACTTTACAATGTCACAATTTATAAAATCGTTTTGTTACTATCTTTTGTTAAAACTCTATCTTAAGAAAACCAGTTAAGGTGTCCTCCTTTGCTTTGTCATACTTTCTTTCACTCGTATAGGATAAGTGACTTTCACATACAACTATACTATCACACACGAGCCATTGCCCGAGGGCAATGTTCTTTTCTCGCTTACACCTCAGGGTAAGACTTTTATGTACGCTCACATATCAAGGCGAGACTTTCTTTCTCGTTTACACCTCATGGTAATACTTTGTTTGCTCGCACCTCAGGGCAAGACTTCTTTGCCCACTTACACCTCATGGTAAGACCTTGTTTGGTCACACCTCAGGGTGAGACTTCAACTTTAGTTGTGCTTGCAATGCTTTCTACTTTACATTACTATGCAAATTTACTACAACACATAATCAATTCACACAACACATAATGTAGACAATTGGCACATATTAACACATAAGCATATAACATGACATATTTCACTGTCAAGCTGTACCGAGGTACTACTTCTCTGTCATTCTTTACTTTCTTTAAAATGTTTATTTCAAAGATAGTTATGTATTGTATATATGTTTTCTTTCTCTTTTATTATCCAATTTTTATAAAAATAATACTTTATCTTTCAAATCTCTGTTTCAGTATGCATGCCAGCCCAAATTACAGACAAATACCAGCCACACTACGGGAATTTCACCCATAAATGCGTATATCCCTTGACCAAGTTTTATGTATACTTATGGCCTGAATGTTTCATGTAGATACCCTTATGCATCAAACTTTTAACACTTGGTGCTTAGCTCAGGGTGCTTATAGTAGGTTGGTGGTGGTAGCTCTGGCTTCTATGTGATAAATCCTAGCGTCTCGTTCTAGCCGGAGGAACGTTTAAGTGAGAGTGCGAAAATAAGCGAGAGTCATTTATTATCGGGAGTCATGGCACGAATACCGATGTAAATCTTGTTCCAAGAATGTGGGAGTGTGTTTGAGTTTTGGTGTGAAGTGAAAGTGAGAGTCGGATGGCTCTATTTAGAGTTGGAAAACTGGACCCGTAGCGGACCGCGAAGCAAGGGAGTGTAACGAACCAAATATCCAAAAGATAGTGTTATTTGCCTAAATAATATTATAGGGTGAAAGTGGAATAAAAAACCAAGTCTTGAATTAAAAGGTTCATTGGTGAATTCTAAACTTTGTGTAAAAGGGGTTAAATTGGAATGTTCAAGGGGGTAAAGTGTAAAATGCTAAAATTCTACATTTTAGTAATTGAATGGGATAAGAAACACACCTATTTTAGTGTGTGATGTGTGTGTGTTTCATGTATGATAAGAAGGAAAAAGGGAAGAAGAATAAGCTTGAATCTGGGAATCTGAGTTGAAAGATCGCAGATTTGAAGATGTTTGAAGTTCAAGGAGCACTCATGTAAGTTCATCTTCTCCATCTTAATCTCTTACACATCCATTAATGGAGTTTTGATGGGTTTTAGTGAAAAACCCAATTTGGGTTAATTGGTGTGGTGATTATGGATAAATGTTGGTTATAAACCTTAATCTAGTGTTGTAAATGGTGTAGATTCATGATTAACATGGTTCTAACATCCAATTTGATGATTTCAAAATTAGGGTTCTTGAGGTGAAAATTGGGGGTTTTCAAATTGATGAAGTTAAATGATGATTTGGTGGTTGGTAAGTGTTTATGGTGTTAATAAACACAATTTTTAGTAGAAACTGTAACACCCAAAAATAAAAAGAAAATAAAAATTCAAAATTTCACTCCCTCGCGGTACGCGAGGGAGATTTTGACAAAACCTCGCGGTACGCGAGGGGATAGTACACGCGTCAGGGCCAGAAAACACGTGTCATTCACCCTTGCCACCAGCCGCCACGTGTCATGCTGACTCAGCACCGTTCGTGACACCTCATCCTCTCGCGGTCCGCGAGAGATTTCCTTGGCCAGTCTCGCGGTACGCGAGAGACCGGAATTCCAGCCTATAAAAGGCCGTCAACGGGATTGAAATCTCTACACAATTTCCAAACATTCCTTATACACAAACCCGATCTCTCAAAACTCTACGACGTTCCAAGCCGCCGTCCAACCTTCCAACGAAACCCTGCTCAAGCCGTAGTTCCGTCCAAATCCCGTGAAGTAGGTATCATTAAAACTATTCATATATATATAGTCGCAATTATATATATATTCTCTCATATATATATTCTCGTTAATCGTGTCTTCCCTAGGAAGAAACGTGTCGAGGTTCTGCTCAAATTCCGAAGCCTACAACCCTACCAGCCATCAAAATCAAGGTGAACACATTTAACGCTTTTCAAACGATAAAACCATTTTATTTACGAAAACGGCATGAAACAAATTAAATGCTTTAATCATAAGGGTAATCTACGTGATAGCATTCAGGCCATAAGCATACGTAGATTTGATCAAATGGTATACATGTGACGGGTGAAAGTCCGGTCCGTGGCTGGGTACAGATCATGTAAGGGGATATCATAAGACTGAGGATATGGTTCCTTAGCAGATTATACGAGGGACGAGTTCCTGAGTATCATGTAAGACTAAGAACAAGGTTCTTAGCATCACGACCCTGGGAATAGGCTATCAGTCTGAGACATAGCGCTCAGCCAGTTGACCCCATGGCAGTTAACCCAGTGTATGTAGGTGGTATATACTTCAGGTGAAAAAGACTGCTGAATGTGTAGATTTACCATACAGAAACGTGCTTAAAGGCTTTAATTTGGTTTATGTTAGAAATCATTTTCGTGTCAGTTAAATGTGATTCACCGGCTTTATGCTGATGTTCATTTTCAAAACGTTTTTCACAGGTAGTGAAAGAAATCATTAAATTCAGGGTGGTGCAGTAAAGACAAGATCTTTAGGCATATTTAAATCCCTGTGGCAGACTAATACAAGACCAAATGTTGGAACGGACATAGATCCTAGACATTTTAAATGGCTTGTATTATGTAAATTAATTCAGCAGATGTACATTATATAATAGACTTTTGAATGTCTATTATCATGAAATGAAAAGGGACGTGGATCCCAAGTTTTGACAAAAAGTACAGAATTAACCCTTGAGGTTATTTACATTACATTTCATTACAAAAAGGCATCAAGTAAAAACAAAGACTTCCGCTGTCCAAATTTATGGGACCTCATTCAGATACCAGCGTTGTCTCGCGACGCCCGGGCAGGGGTAGCCCGGGGTTGTGACAGGTTGGTATCAGAGCCACATTCAAGGGTTTTAGCAAAACTAGATACTTATATGATTGTATCTTGGCTTTAACCAATAGTTGTGCCTACTGAACAAACGATAGGAAGATGCCTTTAACATAACCAATAAATTACAGGATGTCAGATCCATACTATTATCCTTATAACTACCCAAACTTCTTTCCTGGAGAATTATCTAATCCAAGAAACGATCAAATAGTACCAAGTTATGATGATTATGTCCACTATCTACCGACCCCGGAGAATTGGAACAGAATGGTCGCAGAACAAGTGGAGCAGACTCAAGCAAGGCTTGAACCTCTGAGAGAAGAATCAGAGTATTCAGTGGAAATGGAAGATTCAAGAGAATCTTTACGTACTGTTATGACATCTATGCCACTACCTCAATCGTTAGACATAGTATACCCTACCGGAACAATTCAAGAACATCCACCCAGTCCAAGTGAAGAAACTCCACATTCGATTTCTGAATCCGACAAGGCTGCCGTTTGTGAAGGCAGTGGTGGAAAGTATTTCTTTGATCCTATTCCAGAACATCCCGTTTTCAAGGAACCTTTCTTCTATGTAGATCCCTCCGATGGACGTCAGTATGCAACCGACGGAAAAGTCGTGTGGTCTGTTAACTCAGCATATCACGATCTTAGGATGGGACACAGGGAACCACCTCCTTGTTATGGATACCATGATGAACTGCCAAAATCAATTGATGAACACCTCGATCGTGCTCTTAGAGAGGCTGACGATCTACGTGCTGAACTGTACTTCACCAGACAAGTCGTAGTTAAAAATGAACAAACTATATTTGACTACGAACTAGCCCAGGAAGACAGGAAGTACGCAGAACAATGGGTGGCAGATCAGTTGATCCAGAAGGGTGCTATGACCGAGACCCTGGGGAGATTCTATCAAGATTTGGGAGATGTGCTTCTCGATTAAAGTTAATGATAGTATTTGTATAATTAGCTAACTTTAAGTGATATAGATGCATATCTATATTTCTGTATTTGTAACAAATAGATGAAGTTTAAGCGATAATAAACTTCAAATTTTGACCCAAATTCTTGTCTTGTATTCTTAGATGTCTCAACAAAATGACAATAGCGGTCCATCTACCTACATTATCAAGGAAAAAGGAAAAGAAGTTAATAATAATCCTGAAATAACTACTCCACAACCAGAATTGCAACAACTGGTCAAACAAAGCATTAAAGAAATGCTTCCTGCCATAATAAAGGAAGTACAAGAAAACATCAAAACTCCAAGCCACGTAACTCTTCCTTCAAAAAGAATGGAAAACCCTTCGAAAACCCACACAGAGCAAGTAGCAAGCTCTCGTAAACCTCAAACCTCGAAAAGATCCAGAACATCAAGCAATAAGTATTCTGAATCTGAAGAATCGTTAAATCTAAGCAGTGAGAGCTCAGAAGAAGAGAATGAAACAAAAAGGTATAGACACAAAGGGTGTTCTTATAAAACCTTTCAGGACTGTAAACCTTATGAATTTAAGGGCACCGAAGGCGGTATTGCTACTCTTCACTGGCTAGAGAAGATGGAGTCAGTAATAGCAATTAGCAAGTGTGCTAAGAAAGATCAAGTACTGTATGCTTCAAACTCCTTCAAAAATGAAGCGTTGGAATGGTGGAATTCAATCATTTCTGCCAAAGGGAGGAGAAAGACCAATGCCATGGATTGGAAAGAATTTCGGGCAAAGGTGAAAAAGAAATTTTGCCCCAAGACTGAAAAAGAACAAGCTGAAAGAAAATTTCTGGAGCACCGAATGGTGGGTACCAATGATCGAGAGTATACTACCAAATTTTTTGAATATGCCCGTTTGGCACCTCACCTGGCTAAACCCGAGTCGGTTCTCATAACTCGATATATTTACGGTTTAGTTCCAGAGATCCGTGATTTGGTGAAGGTTGTCTCACCAAAAACCATTGAGTCCACCGTAGAATTGACCGGTACCATGACGGCTGGACTAATCAGAAATATAGAGGAAAAGAAGAAAGTCGAATCCTCTATAAAATCAAAACCCGAGGCCAAAAGATTTAGCAAGAACTTTGGGCAAAAGGGGTTACCATTTAACAATCCACCATGCAAAACATGCGGACGCAGGCATAGTGGAAAGTGTGTTTTTGAAACTCCATTCTGTAATCATTGCAAGGTCTCAGGTCACACTACTGAGAATTGCTTCAAGAGAAAGGGAATGATTACTTGTTTCAATGGTGGAGAGCTGGGGCACATCAGCACTAATTGCCCTAAGTTTGCAAGGACCGGAAGAGCTGGAGGATCAGGAGCCAAGATCACTCCAGAAAACAAAAAGACCGCACGAGCTTTTGTCATGAATGTTAACCAAGCTGAGAGAACGCCGGACGTAATTACCGGTACGTTTCTTCTTAATAATGTTTATGCTAAGGTCTTATTTGACTCAGGTGCGAACCGGAGTTTTATAGATTATAATTTTTGTAATCTATTAAATAAACCTTTAAGTCCCTTAGCTGAAACATATGAAGTAGAAACAGCGAACGGTGATTTGATAAAAATATCCCAATCACTGAACAATTGTTACATTACATTGGCTGGTTTCACTATCCCAGTACAATTGTTACCAATGTCAATAACTGGCTTTGACATTGTTTTGGGGATGGATTGGTTATCCAATAACCAAGCCGAAATCCTTTGTAATCAACAAGTTGTAAAACTCGTTGCACCAACAAACAAAACTCTAACTATCCAAGGTGATAAACCCACAAAACCTATCCAGATAATCTCCATACTTAAAGCAACCAAGTGCTTAAGAAAAGGATATCTGGCATGTCTGGTATCAATTACTGCCTTGGAAAAGGAGAAGAAGATAGAATCAGTACATGTAGTATCTGAATTTCCAGACGTTTTTCCTGAAGAACTGCCTGGATTACCACCAGAACGAGAGGTAGAATTTCGAATCAACCTTGTACCTGGTGCAACTCCAATTGCCAAATCCCCGTACAGACTGGCACCCACAGAAATGGCAGAACTCAAGAAACAATTGGATGAACTTCTTGAGAAAGGTTTTATACAACCAAGTTCTTCACCCTGGGGAGCTCCAATTCTCTTTGTTAAGAAGAAAGACGGATCAATGCGCATGTGTATTGATTATCGGGAATTGAATAAAGTTACCATCAAAAACCGATACCCGCTTCCACGGATTGACGATTTATTCGATCAACTCCAAGGAGCTTGTCATTTTTCAAAGATCGATCTTCGTTCAGGTTATCATCAGTTGAAAGTGCATGATAACGATATCTCGAAAACTGCATTTCGAACACGGTATGGACATTTCGAGTTCACGGTTATGCCATTTGGACTTACAAATGCTCCTGCCGCATTCATGGACATGATGAATCGTGTCTGTAAACCTTACTTGGATAAGTTTGTCATAGTTTTTATTGATGACATACTTATTTATTCCAAAACCCAAGTTGAACACGAAACTCATCTTCGAACCATACTTGAACTTCTTCGAAAGGAAAAACTATATGCTAAGTTTTCCAAATGCGGATTTTGGTTAACAGAAGTACAATTTCTTGGTCATGTCATCAACGTGAACGGAATTCAAGTAGATCCTTCCAAAATTGAAGCTATATCCAAATGGGAAATTCCCAAGTCACCCACCGAAATTCGTAGTTTTCTGGGATTAGCGGGATATTACCGCCGGTTCATTCAAAATTTTTCTCGTATAGCAATCCCACTCACATCCCTAACTCGGAAATCTGTAAAATACGAATGGGGACCCAAACAATCTGAATCTTTTGAAACTTTGAAACAAAAACTGACAAACGCACCTATTCTATCTTTACCAGATGGTATTGAAGACTTCGTAGTTTACTGTGACGCCTCACATACTGGTTTAGGTTGCGTATTAATGCAACGCAAGAAAGTCATTTCTTATGCATCTCGTCAGTTGAAAATTCATGAGAAAAACTACTCAACCCACGATCTAGAGTTGGGCGCTATAATCTTTGCTTTAAAGTTATGGCGACACTATCTCTATGGGGTTAAGTTCACAATCTACACTGATCATAAAAGTCTCAAGTACATATTTAGCCAGAAAGAGTTAAATATGAGACAAAGAAGATGGATGGAAATCCTGAATGATTATGATTGTGAAATTTGTTATCATGAAGGAAAGGCAAATGTAGTAGCAGATGCCTTGAGCCGAAAAGAAAACGTCAAGCCAAAGAGAGTACGTTCTCTCAGACTTGAACTACAAATTGATCTTGTAAGTCAGTTAAAAGAGGCACAAGAGTTAGCTTTGAAGGAAGGTAACTTTGAAAAAGAAGGAATGAAAGGAATGCTTGATTTACTGATCAAAGGAGAAGATAATATCCTTCGCATGAATAAACGTATTTGGGTACCAGTTACAGGTGATCTTCGAGAGCGAATCCTCGAAGAAGCACACAAGTCCAAATACACCATGCACCCAGGAAGTGATAAAATGTACAAGAACCTCAAAGAAAGTTACTGGTGGATTGGTATGAAAAAGAACATTGCTATCTACGTAGCAAAATGTTTGACTTGTTCCAAAGTCAAAGCCGAACACCAAAAGCCAGCTGGATTATTGCAACATTTAGAATTACCAGTTTGGAAATGGGAACTGATAACTATGGACTTTATTACAAAACTTCCTCGAACCACTCGTGGAAATAATGCAATCTGGGTTATCATTGACCGTTTAACCAAATCAGCTCACTTTCTACCTATTAAGGACACCATGAGTATGGACAAAATGGCACAAATTTACGTTAATGAAATTGTAACGTTACATGGTGTGCCTCTATCCATAGTGTCAGATAGAGATAGTCGCTTCACATCTCGATTCTGGCAAAGTTTTCAAACAGCTCTAGGAACTCGATTGAATCTTAGCACTGCTTATCATCCACAAACTGATGGGCAGAGCGAAAGAACTATACAAACCCTAGAAGATATGCTCCGAGCCTGTGTGATAGATTTTGGAGGTAATTGGGATGATCATTTACCTCTAATGGAATTTTCCTACAACAATAGTTATCACACAAGTATTCAAGCCGCACCATTTGAAGCATTATACGGAAGAAAATGTCGAACGCCTGTATGTTGGTCAGATATCGGAGAAAATCAACTATCAGGACCAGAGATAGTCCAAGAAACTACCGATAAAATCTTGCAAATACGAGAACGTCTAAAAATGGCTAGAGATCGACAGAAAAGTTATGCAGATAAACGAAGAAAGCCGTTAGAATTCCAAATCGGTGACAAGGTGTTATTAAAAGTTTCACCTTGGAAAGGTGTTATTCGTTTCGGAAAGAAAGGAAAGTTAAGTCCACGTTTTGTTGGACCTTTCAAAATCATTAAACGAATCGGATCTGTTGCCTATCAGCTTGAACTACCAGTAGAGATGGGTGGGGTACACGATGTATTCCATGTATCAAACCTACGTAAGTGTTTAGCTGATGAATCCTTGCTTATGCCTTTACAAGATGTGGAAGTAAATGAAAAGCTCAAATTCATCGAACGCCCGTTACAAATTGAAGACCGACAAATCAAAAAGCTTAAACGAAAGCAATTGGCGTTAGTCAAAATAAGATGGGACTCCAGGCGTGGCCCAGAATATACTTGGGAACTTGAGTCAGAAATGCGCAAAAAGTATCCACATCTCTTTCAATGAATCTCGAGGACGAGATTATTCTAAAGGAGGGGAGGATGTAACACCCAAAAATAAAAAGAAAATAAAAATTCAAAATTTCACTCCCTCGCGGTACGCGAGGGAGATTTTGACAAAACCTCGCGGTACGCGAGGGGACTACTTATACGCCAGATTTACACCTTCTCGCGGTGCGCGAGAAGATTCCCAACCAAGCCTCGCGGTACGCGAGGGGATAGTACACGCGTCAGGTCCAGAAAACACGTGTCATTCACCCTTGCCACCAGCCGCCACGTGTCATGCTGACTCAGCACCGTTCGTGACACCTCATCCTCTCGCGGTCCGCGAGAGATTTCCTTGGCCAGTCTCGCGGTACGCGAGAGACCGGAATTCCAGCCTATAAAAGGCCGTCAACGGGATTGAAATCTCTACACAATTTCCAAACATTCCTTATACACAAACCCGATCTCTCAAAACTCTACGACGTTCCAAGCCGCCGTCCAACCTTCCAACGAAACCCTGCTCAAGCCGTAGTTCCGTCCAAATCCCGTGAAGTAGGTATCATTAAAACTATTCATATATATATAGTCGCAATTATATATATATTCTCTCATATATATATTCTCGTTAATCGTGTCTTCCCTAGGAAGAAACGTGTCGAGGTTCTGCTCAAATTCCGAAGCCTACAACCCTACCAGCCATCAAAATCAAGGTGAACACATTTAACGCTTTTCAAACGATAAAACCATTTTATTTACGAAAACGGCATGAAACAAATTAAATGCTTTAATCATAAGGGTAATCTACGTGATAGCATTCAGGCCATAAGCATACGTAGATTTGATCAAATGGTATACATGTGACGGGTGAAAGTCCGGTCCGTGGCTGGGTACAGATCATGTAAGGGGATATCATAAGACTGAGGATATGGTTCCTTAGCAGATTATACGAGGGACGAGTTCCTGATTATCATGTAAGACTAAGAACAAGGTTCTTAGCATCACGACCCTGGGAATAGGCTATCAGTCTGAGACATAGCGCTCAGCCAGTTGACCCCATGGCAGTTAACCCAGTGTATGTAGGTGGTATATACTTCAGGTGAAAAAGACTGCTGAATGTGTAGATTTACCATACAGAAACGTGCTTAAAGGCTTTAATTTGGTTTATGTTAGAAATCATTTTCGTGTCAGTTAAATGTGATTCACCGGCTTTATGCTGATGTTCATTTTCAAAACGTTTTTCACAGGTAGTGAAAGAAATCATTAAATTCAGGGTGGTGCAGTAAAGACAAGATCTTTAGGCATATTTAAATCCCTGTGGCAGACTAATACAAGACCAAATGTTGGAACGGACATAGATCCTAGACATTTTAAATGGCTTGTATTATGTAAATTAATTCAGCAGATGTACATTATATAATAGACTTTTGAATGTCTATTATCATGAAATGAAAAGGGACGTGGATCCCAAGTTTTGACAAAAAGTACAGAATTAACCCTTGAGGTTATTTACATTACATTTCATTACAAAAAGGCATCAAGTAAAAACAAAGACTTCCGCTGTCCAAATTTATGGGACCTCATTCAGATACCAGCGTTGTCTCGCGACGCCCGGGCAGGGGTAGCCCGGGGTTGTGACAGAAACCCTTAATCAATTTAATGAATCAAGAACCTTGGAGAATTGGGTGAAATTTGGATAAAACCTTAACAGGTCAAAATGGGTTGATTTTGATTAGGAAGGTTAAAAGCTTGTGTAAAGCTAAATCAACCAAGTTAGTTGTTAATGAAGATCATAATATCTTGGGTGGGAGTTAAACTTCAATTGATGAATATTGGGGTAAATTAGATTACTAAAACATGTGAAATGTTTAGGTGATCAAGGCGTTAAAGATGTTAGCTTTGAAGACCGATTGGAATCTTCATTGGCAAAGGTAAGTGCTTTGCACTTACTTAGTAGTAGATAAGTAGTTACATGTAAGTAGATTATGTGTTAAATTCTATTTACATGTTGTATATTGATTTTGACTATGTGGTTATTAGTCAAACTTGAATGTAGTATGTGGTGGAATTGGATTAAATTGACTTAATGTGGTATAAGTCAAATAATTGTGGATGATGGTGAAATTGATATAAAATTGACTTAATGTGGTACAAGTCAAACCATTTGTGGATAAACGTGAAATTGGTGTAATTTGATTTTAGTGGTATATGGTCAAAGTTTGTGTTGAAATTGATGTAATTAGACTATGTGGATAATAGTCAAAATTGAATGTGCAAATGTGGTAAAATGGTGTAATTAGACCATGTGGTTAATAGTCAAACTTTAATGTGCAAATGTGGTAAAATGGTGTAATTAGACTATGTGGTTAATAGTCAACTTGATTGTGCAAATATAGTGAATTTGGTGTAATTTGACTTATGTGGTAAATAGTCAAACTAATATGTAAATGTGGTGTAATTTGACTTATGTGGTAAATAGTCAAACTAATATGTAAATATGATGAATTTGGTGTAATTTGACTTATGTGGTAAATAGTCAAACTAATATGTAAATGTGGTGAATTTGGTGTAATTGACTTATATGGTATATAGTCAAACAAAATGTGATAATTTGGGGAAATGGTGTATAGAAGTGTGGAATACTTCAAATGGTGGACTTGGAGTCGAATACTCCAAGTACGGGTAAGACGGGTTGTGGTACTCGCACCGAGGGGTCATAAACCAAATAAAAAGTGTGAAATACTTCAAAAGGTGGAATTGGAGTCAAATACTCCAAATACGGGTAAGACGAGTTGTTGTAAGGACTTGTGGAGAGGTCCCTAGGGGCTACTTATATTTACTAACCATATTCAAATTGTTGTTTTGAATATAGGAAAAGCTTCGTAGTGATCTCGGGTCTTGGCTAAGGTGGACACTGGATTCTCAAAGTTGGTTTTTGATGTTCTACAAATTATTTGGAGTTGTTACAAGTTGTGGATAACTTGTGGGTGTTAACTTTTGATTAAACTATCATTGTGGAAAATTATGTAGTTAAATGATTTTTTTGTAAAATTAAAACGTGTGGATACGTTAAATGTTGTAATTGGGACCGCTTCCGCGTAGTATTTAAAAAGTTTAATTTGGTTTGAATTTTTGGGTGTTACAGGGGATAACGGTCCGTTACCGCCCAAGCTCACGTGAGTCACTAGGGCTACGTAGCAGTTCTGCGGTTATCTGGCGGCGTAGCGGACCGCAAAGGAGTGGGTAGCCGGCCGCCACCCAAGTCATTTTAGCCTAGGCGAACCCCTTCAGTAGACCTCCAAATTTTGGAGATTTTAGCGGACCGCTAAGGACTGGGTGACGGTCTGCTAAGCATGACTCGTGTCAGAATGTTGCCCGATAGTCATCAGCCGCGTGTCATTCCATTAGGGTTTCCTTCGTCCATACGTAGCGAATTGTTATGGGCTCGGTAGCGGTCCGCTACCGGCCCAAATTTTCAAAATTTTATTTTTCAACCCTTTAACTTTGGGAATTGACAAATCCAACCCCTATGGTTTCAATTTTGGCAAACGAGGACCTCAGAATTAGCCTGGTGTTACAGACACTCTTAGGTCCAAGCTACACGTTGCTACACCTGTTTAGCTTGCGACGACATATTAGAGCAATTGTGTTCTCTTGGTTTCCTTTTGCATTTATTAGGAGTATTATGATGATTGTTAGTCTTCTTGTTCATTTTTTTTATAATAGCTCTAAATCTCCATATTGTTATGTTTCAATACACAATACAAAAGCTTTCTTCTATTTAGTTTGCATATCATATTTCACATATGCCATTGTAAAGTTATTCCTTCCAGACGAATAGCTATGTATCTCAACTTTAAATGTTTTGGAGTTTCGTCGATCGTGAAGAACTTATCGCAACTATAGATCCGACCTTCCACACCTTCCTAGCTAAATTGCTGATTATGAATTGAATCACTGTAGTTTTTGATTGTTTCCTTCGATTTGTTAATGTGGATCACTAGTAAAGTTTAGAGCTTTTATTCTATGAAGTAAACGATTATGATACCATTCACATGTGACCGATTAGAGAGAGAAAGAAATACACAGAGTGTGTGTGGGTGTTTTAACTCAATTGATTGATACCCTTTTTGTTATTCATGCTCATTTAAGTAGTACAACTAAACAATTAGCTACCCAAACAAACGGTAGTTAAGCTGGTTAGTGAACTTACAAGATTGGATGTCATTATCGACAAAAACTTGTTATTGCAATATAGTAATGGAACATTTGAGCTTTGCATATTAGGACACACTTAGAGTTCGAGAAAGCTAAGATCAGGTGTCTAGCTTCGGATTCACATGGCACCAACGAGGCGTTTGACATTGCTTTGTTATGTTTTATTTGTAAAAATAAGTTATTTCTTATGATTTTAACACAGTAAATATATTTTATTTATTTTTATAATTTTTAAATAATCAATTTATATTTTATTTCTTTCATGTATCCTCTTGGTGCACACTTTTATGCACACACCTACTTTTTTTAATATAACTTTTTACTCATAAATATCATCTAATCAATCTGTATTTATAGGTAGGGCTGTAAACGAACCGAACCGAACGAAACCTTGTTCGTGTTCGTTCGTTTAGCATTTAATTTGTTTATGAACGGTTCACGAACACGAACCGAACGAAATTTCATGTTCGTGTTCGTTCATTAAGGAAATAGACTTGTTCATGAACAGTTCACGAACGAAACCGAACGAATCATTGTTTGGGACTTTTGATGTCAACCCTAATGTCTTCCAAAATGAACATTTGATAAGAACATTTTAATATCAAGTTTTATGTACATCTATCGAACTTACTTTACTTAGTTAATTGTTACGGTAAAAAATTAAAGAATATTAAAGGTTTAGATAAAATAACATAGAAATATACAAAATCTTTAATGAACAACATAAACAAGCGAACACGAACGTAAACGAACATAAACGAACGTTCACGAACACAATTGAACGAACGAGACCTCTGTTCATGTTCGTTCATTTAGTTAATCGGATGGAATTCTTTGTTCATTTTCGTTCATTTATTAAACGAACGAACGTAAACGAACTTCCCGCCGAACGGTTCACGAACTGTTCGCTGAACGTCCGGTTCGTTTACAGCCCTATTTGTATGGATTCGAACACACATCATTTTTATAAGGAGTAATTACCAATGTCACTAAACTAAAAGACATGGACACGTAGACACCCACTTGATGCATACAGGACCTAACATCCCCTAGCTGTTCTTGTATGCATTGCAACTTATGTAATAAATTACATACAAGAAAATTTATCATCATGAATAACCCTTAGTTTTTAATTTAGGTTGATGATCTAGAGACAGAAATAAAGATTTAAAAGGTTGTGTTCAAGTCCTATCAAAGTAAAAAAATAAATAAAAATGGAACAGTAACTCTTGAGATGAATTAACCGCAAAAAGGGTTTTTAAGTTTTAACAGCGTACAAGCCGAATTTTGCTACTTCCACTCTCCCAACACATTTTTAGACCAGTAAAAGCTACTCGGTGATCCAACTCCATCTCAGACGACACACACTCTTCACTCCGACGAAATCGCCACCGCCATCCACCACGGAATCATCACGACTCCGCTTGAACTAATCCATCATCAACCAGATCTGACCGGAGAGACGAAGGGGATGGCTTCTCCGGAAGCCGATTCCCGCCTTATCAACAGCGTCCTAGTCCCAGCCCTAGAGAAGATCATCAAGAACTGCTCGTGGCGGAAACACTCCAAACTAGGTAACGAATGTAAATCTGTACTTGAACGCATTACTTCTGAAAAACCTCCTCCTCTATCCCCTACTTCCCCTTCACCCAAGGAAAATCATTCAGATGCCGAGACGTTATCGCATTCTCAGCATCCCGGCGTCCTGCATGATTCTGGATCCAATAAACTTAGCCTAGATGAATCTGAATTCGTTTTGAGTCCAATCATCAAAGCTTGCTCCTCCGGAGATCTGAAGATCGCGGAGCCAGCGTTAGATTGTATACATAAATTGATAGCTTATGGATACTTACGTGGCGAATCGGATCCTACTGGTGGACCGGAGGCGAAGCTGTTGTCGAGATTGATCAAATCGGTTTGTAAATGTTGTGATTTGGGAGACGAGGGAGTGGAATTGCTGGTGTTGAAGACAATTTTATCAGCTGTGACATCTACACAGTTGAGGATTCATGGTGATAGTTTGTTGGAGATTGTGAGGACTAGTTATGATATTTTTTTAAGCAGTAAGAATGTGGTTAATCAGACAACGGCAAAGGCTTCGTTGATTCAGATGCTTGTGATTGTGTTTAGGAGGATGGAGGCAGATTCGTCAACAGTGCCGGTGCAACCAATTGTGGTGGCTGAGTTGATGGAGCCTCCAGAGAAAGGGGGAAATGATGATGCGCCAATGGCAATGTTTGTTCAAGGGTTTATTAGCAAGGTTATGCAGGAAATAGATGGGGTTTTGAATCAGGGAGCTCCGGTGGGATCAAATGGTGGTGCTCACGATGGAGCGTTTGAGACGAAGACCTCGACCACAGAGTCAACGAATCCTGCTGATTTGTTGGATTCTACTGATAAAGATATGTTGGATGCCAAGTATTGGGAGATGAGTATGTATAAAACAGCTTTGGAGGGACGGAAAGGGGAATTGGCAGATGGGGAGGTGGAGAGGGATGATGATTCAGATGTGCAGATTGGGAATAAACTGAGAAGAGATGCGTTTTTGGTGTTTAGAGCTTTGTGTAAGCTATCAATGAAGACTCCTCCAAAAGAGGCATTGTCAGATCCACAGTTGATGCGAGGAAAAATTGTTGCTTTGGAGTTACTCAAGATTTTGTTGGAGAATGCTGGGGCTATTTTTAGAACTAGTGAAAGGTACTTGCGCATGTTTTTTTTCCCCTTCCTTTAGATGTTAATAACTTGGATGATAGCTTAGTTAAGTTATGCCAGTTAGATTGCTCTTTGAGAACTTATATTTTATTATATAATACCTGTGTATGTTGCTTTGGCATCAATTTGTTGACTAAAATACACTAGATACGATTCAAGGCATTCACTTGCTAATGATTTCATTCAAGGCCAAAAGAGTTGTACATGTGACTAGTTATTCTCTTTATGATAGCATATTTTGTTGGAGACGTCATTTTGTAATCACGCGATAAACTTATGCTACTGAAAGACTTCTCTTGTAAATGCTTTCACTCATCTTTAATTAATTTCAAATTGAAAATTCCTACTAAACTTTCCTTTACAAGATCAACTCCATAATACATTAAGACTAGGTTTAATCTCACCAACCATTCACTTACAACAGATCTTTACAAATTAAAGAATAATCTAGGGATTTAAGTTTTAGACCCACTGTATGTCAGAATACAAGAATTCATGGTAGAAGACTAATTTCGTTTACATAAATCATCCTCATAGCGATATGTGTATAAATATTTTGGATGGAAGTCAAAGACGTGAACTGATAAACGTAATGGACAAAAGGAAAATGTTATGTCGGTAATAGTCGATGTGTTGTCGCCTGTAAGTACATATTTCTATAATGAGCCAGTATAAATGAAATTGGTGAATAGATGCTTGTAGGCCACTCAACTGCCTAGCTTTGGCAAGCGCTTTTAGAATATTGTGAGAAATAAAATACATTCATGCCGTTTCTTTCCTTGGTTGGTCGTGGCTTTAGAATGACTCTTTGTAGCTGGGATAAAAAGTTCATTTTGTTACTCCTCATAATCACTATTTTCTTTGTCCACTCTGAACTTGTTTGGATTAGCGAGAGGAATATACTTTCCTAGTGTCCTTATGGCCATACAAATCAATAGATCAACATAAGCTTCTGCACAAATAGTTTAACCTTTTGATATATGCAGTCTGTTAGATCCATCATCTTATTATTTTATGGGTACTGTATAACTGAATGTTGAGTACCACAGAATCTGCCTTTGTTGGAGTGCTATGGTGCTGTAATTATGAGTTTCTGACTAATAAAATACTACCTGCTCTAATTGCACCCGGTTTTATTTTGTGCCAAATCGATGTCTAGAAAGGTTAGAAGTTACTAGTGCTTGATTGGTTGGAAAACTCATATCCTATAAAAATTATACCTTATGAAAACTTGAGTTTTGTAAGTAGAACTTTCCATATTCAAAAGAAATTTTTAAGCCTTCTCTCATAGTTGGTTATTTGTTGTATTAAAAAATTGTTACTTTTTGTTGCTGTTCAACTTCAAATTGTTTGCACTTACGTATTACTCTTTTTTTTTGTTGGAACAGATTCTTGGGTGCCATTAGGCAGTACCTATGCCTGTCTTTGTTGAAGAACAGTGCATCGACCCTTGTGATTGTATTTCAGCTCTCCTGTTCTATTTTCTTTAGCTTAGTGTCAAGATTCAGAGCTGGATTAAAAGCAGAAATTGGAGTATTCTTTCCAATGATTGTTCTTAGGGTTCTAGAAAATGTTGCCCAACCTAATTTCCCGCAGAAGATTATTGTACTGCGATTTTTTGAAAGGCTGTGTGTTGATTCACAGATCTTGGTGGATATATTCATCAACTATGATTGTGATGTTAATTCTTCTAACATATTTGAGAGGTATATTCTTTTACGTTCATGTAACCTTTACAAAAAATAGGATTAAGTTTAAACTAGAAAATTAGCCCGCGCTCCGCGGCGGAAGTTCCCCGCGTTTTGCGGGAGGAGGCGGACCTTAAACGGCTGAGGCGATGGCATTAACGTGGCTAAACACAAACAAACGTGGTTACATATACAAAACGTATAAAGTTACGGCGAATCGCTTGTGAAGATAAAAACATAGATAAAAAATAGTTACATAATGGAACCGATGTTTTTCAGTCGGTTTTGGTCTCGTTCTTCATGGTACCGGCACGTTACCGTCAGTCGGTATAACCCACAACACCTAAAAAATACTCTACATTGAATACGACTCTGTTTCTAACGAAATTTATGCCGGAACGTCAAGAAAAAAATTTAATTAATGAACGAAAGTTATTATATATAATATAGGGGGTAAACTCGAAACTTTAGAAACTTGAAGTGACATTTTACAAAATCGAGGATGAGTTATGACATTTGAACAAAGTAGAAGGACTAGAGTTGGTCGGTAGTTACACCACGGACACTTGCATTTAAGTTAGATTGTAATATGGTAAGTTTTTAATTTTCACAGGACGGTAAATGGACTTCTTAAAACGGCTCAAGGTGTCCAACCTGGTGCTACAACTACTCTTTTGCCACCTCAGGATGCAGCCTTGAAGCATGAAGCAATGAAGTGCTTAATTGCTATTTTAAAATCTATGGGTGATTGGATGAACAAACAGTTGCACATTCCTGATCCTAATTCAGAAAAGAAATTTGAAGTTGTTGAAAACAATCCTGAAACTGGAGATCTTCCCATGGAAAATGGGAATGCCAATGCAAATGAGAACGAGCCTGTTGATGGATTAGATTCTCACTCGGAAGCTTCTACTGAAGTTTCAGATGCTTCAACAATTGAGCAACGTCGGGCATACAAGCTGGAACTTCAGGTTAATTTTTTCAGTTTTATCTTTGATTCTGTTACATGTGGCATTTTCTCAGAGATCTAATAATAGATTAATGGCAGGAAGGTATATCTCTTTTTAATAGGAAACCTAAGAAGGGTATCGAATTCTTGATCAAAGTGAATAAAGTGGGGAATTCGCCTGAAGAAATAGCAGATTTTTTAAAGCATGCTTCTGGTTTGAACAAAACTTTAATTGGAGATTACCTTGGGGAAAGAGAAGATTTATCACTAAAAGTGATGCATGCATACGTTGACTCATTTAACTTTGAAGGTATGGAGTTTGATGAGGCAATCAGATCTTTTCTTAGGGGATTTAGATTGCCTGGCGAGGCACAAAAGATTGATCGAATTATGGAAAAATTTGCTGAACGTTACTGTAAATGCAATCCAAAAGCATTCATTAGTGCTGACACTGCCTATGTCCTTGCTTATTCTGTTATACTGCTCAATACCGATGCTCATAATCCCATGGTTAAAAATAAGGTAAAATCAATGCAGTTCAAAAAATTCATTTGATACTTAAATGGTAGTACTAATGACCTTATAGCGTTTCTAATTCTGAACACATGCATACATATGCAGATGTCAGCTGATGATTTTATAAGAAATAATCGTGGCATAGATGATGGAAAAGATTTGCCTGCAGAATACCTGAAATCATTATATGAACGAATATCAAAGAATGAAATTAAAATGAAGGAAGATGATTTAGCCCTTAAACAGAGGCAATCTGTAAATTCAAACAGGATTTTGGGTTTGGACAGTATACTGAATATTGTGGTGCGCAAGAGAGGTGATGAAAATAATACAAGCGATGATCTTATGCAACACATGCAAGAACAGTTCAAAGAGAAAGCACAAAAATCTGAGTAAGATGAAATATCTATTTATTATGAATAATTATTGGAAACCTTCTTATGATTTTTACATATACTTCCATTTTGTAGGTCGGTTTACTATGCTGCAACAGATGTCTTTATACTTAGATTCATGGTAGAGGTATGCTGGGCTCCTATGCTGGCTGCCTTTACTGTTCCTTTTGACCAAAGTGAGGACGATATAGTAATTTCTCAATGTCTAGAAGGGTTCCGGTATGCAATACATGTTACATCAGCAATGTCCATGAAGACTCATCGAGATGCGTTTGTGACATCACTTGCAAAGTTTACTTGCCTCCATTCACCAGCAGATATTAAACAAAAGAATATAGAGGCCATCAAGGTTTGTGCCATTTTTGACATTACCAAAACTTTTTCTTTGGGCGTAAATTTCTTATTAACATTTTATTGTTTCACAGGCAATGGTTACAGTTGCATATGAAGATGGGAATTACCTACAGGAAGCCTGGGAGCATATTTTCACATGTGTTTCTCGATTTGAGCATTTGCGTTTGTTGGGAGAGGGGGCTCCACCAGATGCCACTTTCTTTTCTGCTAATCAGATTGAATCTAACAAATCACAGTCAAAGTCAAACATCCTTCCTGTACTTAAGAAAAAGGAAGCTGGTAGGATTCACCAGGTAGCAGCAGCTATGAGACGAGGTTCATATGATAGTGCTGGCATTGGTGGCAATGTTTCTGCTGGTATTACACCAGAGCAGGTCAATAATTTGGTCAACAACTTAAGCTTGCTGGAACAAGTTGGAGAAATGAACCGTATATTCACAAGAAGTCAGAAATTAAACAGCGAGGCTATAATTGACTTTGTGAAAGCACTTTGCAAAGTATCTATGGAGGAGCTACGCTCTACATCTGAACCCAGAGTATTCAGCCTCACAAAAATTGTCGAGATTGCGTATGAATCTGATTCCTTGCCACATCAGCTCTATCATTTCAGCAGTTAGTTTCTGATAGAAGCACCTGTTGAAAAACAGAAACTAACTGCTGACATGCAAAGGCTGATGTATATCTGTTAACATGTTTCTCTCTTTCAGCATGCGTTTTTAATTTTATCCTACGTAATTTGTCTCTTTTTTTTTCTTTTTTATTCAGCCACTACAACATGAACCGGATCAGGCTCGTGTGGACAGGCATCTGGAATGTACTATCTAACTTTTTTGTGACAATAGGATGCTCTGAAAATTTGTCAATTGCAATTTTTGCAATGGACTCATTACGCCAACTATCTATGAAGTTTTTGGAAAGAGAAGAGCTGTCTAATTACAATTTTCAGAATGATTTTATGAAGCCTTTTGTGATTGTAATGCGCAAGAGTAGTGCTGTGGAAATTAGAGAATTGATAATCCGATGCGTCTCTCAAATGGTTTTATCACGTGTCAATAATGTCAAGTCCGGATGGAAAAGCATGTTCATGGTATTTGAAATTAGAATTTTTCGGTCTTTTTGTGCACCTTTTTATTTCTGATTGTGGGAACATTTATCAGGTGTTCACAGCAGCAGCTTCTGATGACCACAAAAGCATTGTACTTCTCGCCTTTGAAATAATCGAGAAAATAATTCGAGATTATTTTCCATACATTACTGAGATTGAAACCACAACTTTTACAGATTGTGTAAACTGTCTAGTCGCATTTACCAATAACAGATCTGACAAAGATATTAGTCTCAGTGCTATCAATTTCTTGCATTTCTGTGCTGCCAAACTTGCTGAAGGAGATCTAGGATCCTCTTCAATATCCCTTTCGCCACATCAGCAAGGAAAGGATGGGAAATACGACCGTGCTGAGTTGGCAGATAAGGAAGATCATCTATACTTCTGGTTTCCGCTATTGGCTGGTGAGAAGAATAATTAACTTGATGTTGTGGTGGCATCTCCATTTCCACCTTCTCATCATAATTGAGTAATTGGTGGACCTAGAAAATTCCTGCCCAAAGTTTTTTAATTTAAAAATAACCCACCCAAACGACTCATTTTTATAAATGGCTGGTTAACTTTTGTCCATAATATGTTTTTTTTTTATTTTTTATTAACAAATAATAATTTTTATAATCATGCTTATTATATTGGTTGTTTTTTAAAATAGAAAAAGCAAAAGAAGCTAATAGGCAGCATCCCCATTTGACCCGTTTTCAAAATTGCTTTTTCCTCAGGTCTGTCTGAACTTGGCTTTGACCCTAGGCCTGAGATTAGAGAAAGTGCCCTTCAAGTACTTTTTGATACGTTAAGGAACTATGGTCGTCACTTCTCTCTACCATTATGGGAAAGAGTGTTTGACTCTGTTCTCTTTCCTATCTTTGACTATGTTCGGCATGCATCTGATTCTTCTCCTAACGCTGACGGGGATGAGCTTGATCAAGACTCTTGGCTGTATGAGACATGCACTCTTGCCCTCCAATTGGTCATGGATCTTTTTGTTAACTTTTATGACACTGTTAATCCACTTTTGGAGAAAGTTTTGTTGTTATTAGTAAGTTTTATTAAACGTCCTCATCAAAGTCTTGCTGGTATTGGTATTGCTGCATTTGTTCGTTTGATGAGTAGTGCTGGCGACTTCTTCACTGATGATAAATGGCTTGAAGTGGTTTTGTCACTTAAGGAAGCAGCTAATGCAACGCTTCCACATTTCTCATTTGTTCTTAATGAAGATAGTATCAACTTGAACTATGAAGATGTTTCAATAAAACAAAGTAATGGTGACAATTTGGAGGACCTGCAGAAGAATTGTTTATATGCTGCCATTTCTGATGCCAAATGCCATGCTGCTGTTCAACTTTTGTTGATTCAGGTATCTATAATTATATGTTCATTGGATATTCTCATTACAACCATCTTTTTGTTTAAATGCCTGTATATCGTCACGAAAATGCCTGATAATGAGTTCCTATGAAACAGTGAAAGCTGAAATTCTTATGGTGGGCGTTAATATGCTTATACTTAAACCAGGAAGTGTAATTGTAAATTGATTGTGTATATAATAGGGTTACGTAGAGGCTCTATATATAGAGAACAATATTATACTTGGGTACCTTCTAGATGTGATAATCTTATAACTAGTCTAGTTTGTATGTACTATTATTGCCTAGAGGTGGCAACATGTGTGGGTTGAGCAGGTTGGGTAACTGATCAGAACAGATTAAGGGTTGAAATTGACCGGATTAGGTCGGGTTGGTTGACCCACAAACACTCTTGTCCTTTTTTTAAAAATAAATTACGTAAATAACTAATGCGTTCATTATGATCACAAAAACAGTCTTATTAATCAATCCTTTTAGCATATGCATGTGCTTCATTCTCAATTTAGCCGATTATCAAATTCCAAATTTTCTGTAGAAGCAAAAGGTTTTATTTGTACTTTTCAACTCCCTCAAACTTATCTTTCTATGAACGACGATCTATCATATAATGCCGGTTTTTGTCTTTTGGATCATTCAATTGATAAAATATACTTGAATTTCTTCACTAGTTTGCAATAATCATCTTTTTAAATCTGTCAGGCAATAACAGACATCTACAACATGTATAGACATCATCTGTCAGCAAAGAACACCATGGTTTTATTCGATGCAGTGCACACAGTGGCAAGCCATGCACACAAGATAAACATCGACACCACATTACGCTCCAAATTACAAGACCTTCAACCCATGACACAAATGCAAGATCCACCATTATTACGCCTCGAAAACGAATCATACCAGGTCTGCCTAACACTTGTACAAAATCTTGCAATCGATAAACCTCCGTTTTACGAGGAATCAAAAGTGGAGTCATCTCTTGTTTCCCTTTGCCAAGAAGTTTTAAAATTCTACATTGAATTAGCACTTCCTGCAAATATGAACGAGTCGTCTCCTGGAGTCCACCCCTGCTGGTTGATACCCATGGGCTCTGGAAAAAGGGGAGAGTTGGCAGCTCGTGCTCCTGTTATTGTTGTAACCCTGCAAGCAATATGTAGTTTGGGCGACTGTTCATTTGAGAAGCACCTGGCTAGCTATTTCCCTCTGCTTTCAAACTTGATAAGGTGTGAACACGGGTCCAGTGATGTTCAAGTGGCTCTTAGTGAAATGCTTAGCTCTTCCGTGGGACCAGTTCTGCTCCGGTCATGTTGATAAGGTATGTTCAAACTTGTGTGTTTAATACTTTTATTCTCTAGTTTAGAAACCAATAGGTTCAGTATGGAATTTTGTTGTATCTTGGTTATGAATTCGCACATGGTGTAATAAATATTGCGTATATTTTGCGTTTTGATATAGAAATCACAGGCTTTTTTATAACATGGTAATGTAGCAGTCTTGTGCAGGTGAGCTATCATCTCCTTCGTTAATAAACACGTTTCTTTTAGTCTGTTAACTTCAAAACAAATTGGTATGATACACATACCTTGTTCTCTCACAAATAAAGATAGTTCAATGCACAAACGCCTCGCCGTTATGCTCAAAGGGATCCCATCAGCTACTTGTTTTCTTGGGTGCTGATGTTGAGTGGCTACTACTTGTTACTTCAAGATGAGTAATCCGTCTTTAAAGCAGTTTCATGCCCTTTGATTTTTTTACTTGCTTGCTGTTTGGCGAATTTCCTCTAGAGAGAGTAAAGCAACATATTTAAAATGTTAATCAACTCTTGCATGTAGAGGTGATAACCAGATGAACCATTGAGTGCCGCATAGATTTGGTATGTTGTTTCTATAGCAATAAATAGCTTTTTTTACATACATTTTAGTCGCTTGATGAGATTGAAGTCTAATACGCGAGCAGAAGTGGATACTCGACCATGGAGTCGCGTATCACATGCATTTAAGTCGGTATCAAGGAGATTACAGATATTAGGTAAGCAAGGGAACCATTGAGCCAAGACCCAATGGTATCACAGTACCAAAGGGCTTGTAGCCGGTATCAAGGAGATTATAGATATTAGGTAAGCAAGGGAACCATTGAGCCAAGACCCAATGGTATCACAGTATCAAAGTGCTTGTAGCCTAATTGGTAACATGGTGAGTAGGTTTAAAGTGTGTGTTAGCTGTTCTAAAAACATAAAGGAGGTTATACTTGATTAGTTTCACGAGCATAATTAGATACTCCGTTATGAAGTAACGCATCTGAAAAAAAAAAAAGACTACTTTTATGATTTTCTCAAAAATAAATATTTAATAACATCATGTTTATCTATTTGTTTATTCCATTTTTATTAAAACATGATATCACTAAAGTGTTCTTGGGCTTCAGATGAGCAAACGAGATTAATAAAATAAGATCATTTTAGTTGGAAGAAAATTTTATATTACCAAAACCTAGAGATGCTTTAGTGACTTTCAATTTACTAGTGCTGGCAATTATAACCCATCCTTCAAAGAATGTGGGTTGATTTGGGCAAAATATATTTATAAGTAAGTTCATTTGGGTCATCTTAAATTAGATGACGATCAACTTAGTTCTACTCAAATTAGACAACAGGTCATAACAGACAATTTAATAAAAATTAACTTAGCACCACCCCGACTTGTTTGTCTCCGCCGCATACTCATCACCGGCACCACTGCTGTTGACACCGCTTCCACTTCTGCCGCTGACACCACCACCACCCGATGACACCATCGCCACTGTTGACATCGCTGCCGCCTCCGCCCCTATTATGGTTGCCTTCACCACTGAAATTGCCGTCATCATCAATTTCACCCCGTTTCTGCCCCTACCGTCGTCGCCACCATCACCGAAACCGCTGACACCACCCCACATGCCTCCGCCACTGCTGGCACCATCACTCCCAACACCACCGCTGCCGCCACTAGCACCACCGTTACGCCACCGGTACCGCCGTGACTTCCAGCAACACCACACCCGAAGCCGTGTGCACCACCTCGTCGTCACATCCACAATCAACACCACCAATGCGTAGGAGTTGTGTTGCTCCAGTACTCATTTTCAATGCGTAGCAACTTTGGTGATGCTTTCTATACTCACTATCAATTACTAGCTAGCAAAAGGTAAAGCATGCATGGTTTCAAATTAATCGATTAATGAGCTACAGGAGTTGTCCGATCGCAACAAAATTGTAGTTGAAGTTGTTTAAGTCACAATTGATACCACCTCAACGCTGTTGCTGTTGCCGCTGCCGCCTCCACTCCCCTTCTAAAATATAGCGGGAGTTACTTTTTATTTTTTCTAAAACGTTTCATTTCAACCCGAGTAAATTTTAGTGAGAACCCATTTTGACCCAAGCCAAATAAATACTTTTTCAAAATGACCTATTTTGCTCATAACCCGTTGTGACCCGTTACCCAACCCGCTCAATTTGCCATCTATACCCTCTATTGTAAATAAATACACAATAAACATATTCTAGTACTCTATAGTAACCTTGGTTTTAAATTGCGCGATGCGCTCCGATGCGTTTGGTCCCAAAATCCGATACGTGTGCGCGATACGAGTGCATCACGTATGCGATACGCTCTTTATTAGAAAAAAAATACTAAAATATTAATTATACATAACAGGTTATAAAAACACACTTAAACAAAAAAGAGCTCATATAATAAGATGGAATTGCATTTTTGGTCCAAACGAAGCATACAAGGTAACTTTTTCATAAAGAACGAGAAAATTAGACCCGCGCTTCGCGGCGGGAGATGGACCTTAAATGGTTGAGCGGTGACGTTAACGTGGCTAAGCATAAAAAGAAACATGCTTAAATAAATAAAAGAAACGTATAAATTTACGGCGACTCGGTTGTGAAGATCGACGCTATATAACGATATTAGTGTCGGTGTCATTCTTCACGGTACCAACACGTTACGGTCAATCGATATAACCCATGAACCCTACAAAATACCATATTTTGATTACAACTCTGTTTTTAACAAAATTTATACATGGACGCCAAGAAAAAGAAAATTAACACAGCAACAAATTATTATTATTATTATTTTAAATTAGCGAACAAACTTTATTGAGAAAAAATCCGATTATATATACTAAAGGGGTAAACTAAAAACTTTAAAAACATAGGGGTTAGAATGAAATTTTAAAAAGTTGAAAGGTTAGTTGTGGCATTTAGCGAAATTGAAGGATGGATGTCCTCGGTTGCCACCGACATTGCTAAATAGGTAACCTATTTTTGGCCCCACGGCACATGAGTTTACCAGCATAAAGAATACATAATCTGGCCCATTATTACTGTATTTAAACTGAGAAGAGTATGAGTTGGCCCATTTTGCTACGGAACCCACCCATACAAAACAAGTATCGCTACCCCCATCTAGTGGTGCACAAAAAAACCGGTTTTTTTTTTAACCCGGTCCAAACCGGCAAACCGGTTTGGGTTAAACCGGTTTGGGCCAAACCGGTTCGGGTTACCCAAAAACCGCCGGTTCGAAACCGGTTTAATGCTTTAAGAATGCGATCGGGTTAGGGACCGGTTCAACCAAACCGGTTTAATAAACCGGTTTAAACCGGTTTTCGAGTTAATGCGATTTAATGCTAGGTTAAAACTCTAATTAATGCGAGTTAATGCGATTCAGGGTAATTAATGCGAGTTAATGCGATTTAATGCTAATTAATGCGATTTAATGCTAGAAAATTCAATGCGATTTAATGCTAAACCGGTTTGTTTTAAATTAATGCTAATTAATGCGAGTTAATGCGATTTAATGCTAGAAAATTCAAAATGAAATCACGTAATTGAAACAACTTAATCACGGAAATATAATTTTTTTTTAATAAAAACCGGTTTAAACCGGTTTAAAACCTACCCGAACCGGTTTGACCGGTTTACATATTTCCATTACCAAAACCGGTTTAACCCGAACCGGTTTGGGCCCAAACCGGTTTTGACTTTTCGTTGACCAAACCGGTTCGGGTCGGGTTGAACCGGTTTGGGTTAAAAAACCGATTTGTGCACCTCTACCCCCTTCTTCTTCTTCTTCTTCTTCTTCTTCTTCTTCTTCTTCTTCTTCTTCTTCTTCTTCTTCTTCTTCTTCTTCTTCTTCTTCTTCTTCTTCTTCTTCTTCTTCTTCTTCTTCTTCTTCTTCTTCTTCTTCTTCTTCTTCTTCTTCTTCTTCTTCTTCAAGGGCGGATCACTGAATCTCCAAACTAGCCAATCGAGTAAGTTTTTGTTACTTCTTTTTCTTGTTCAAAATCGTTAAGTTTTTTACACACAAATCAGAATCGTTACGGCTATGATTGTTTCATACACTCTTGTCTCTTGACAACCAAAATATATTAACTTCATAGTTATTCAACATATAACGTATTTTTGTTCGAATTAACATTTAAACTAAAATCTTAGGTTGGAAGAGCGGGAGCCCTGCGTCCAAACTCCAAACAAACACAGCCACGGTTGTTGTATCCCCCACGGCCACGATTGTTGTGATTGGTGCGGGTAGTGTAATGGGCCTGTGGTGACTGTTGGATCGATGTAGAAGTGGGCTGCAATTGTAAACCAAGTTTAGTGACTAAGTGTTGAAGAGTACTCATGACTTCTGGTTAGACAGCAGTGGGACTAGGGGCAATATGTGCTGAAAAACCTGTGTAGGGGCAAGGCTAGACGGGGCAGTGTTATGGATCAGAAAGTCATGATCAGCAAGTAGCCCATGAAGCTCGTTGAATGCTGTTGGGAATTGTCTAGCCAATACGGTTGACTTGAGGTGGTTATATTCTTCATGAAGTCCAGCGAGAACAAGCATAACAATATCCTCGTCTGGCATTGGTTGTCCGATATTTGCCAGGGCATCAGCATATTCTTGGGCCCTGGTGAGATAGGCAGTAGATGTTTCTGTTTCCTTCATCAGGATCTTTAGAAGTTGTGTTCTCAAAGTGAATTCTCGTGAAGAGGTATGTGGTGCATAGGCACGTTCAAGAGATAGCCAAAGGTCATGAGAGGTAGTCCCTTGAACATGCTGAAACGAAGATTCAGAAATTGTTGACATCAGCAGCATGCAGACGTGCGCATCATTGGATATCCAAGCAGTATGGCTAGGGTTCGGGATTTCGGAAATAGCGGTATCATCCTTGCCAGAGGTGTGTGGAGATTGAATGACAGGAGGCGGACAAGGAACTGTATCATCAATATAGCCGAACAGACCATTGGTAACCAAAAAGGGCTGGATCAAGGCTTTTCAGAAGCCATAGTTGGTTGGGGTCAATGTGAAACCAAACTTGTGGGAGTTGTGGACTGTTTTCTCAGCAGAGGTGAAAGGAGGAATTGTGGGTGGTGCCATGAAAGGAAGCCGGAGATCGATCAGGGGTGGCGGGCAGAAGAGCAGGGAAAAACCCTAAGCTCTGATACCAAATTGATCTGGTAAATATCTTGTGTATTGATAAGAGGAGAATACAATACAATATATAGGAAAGATAATAAAGACAAGACCCCTCAACTACTACATTGACTAATAAATAGTGTATATTTGCGGGTTGAGAATGGGAAAAAGACGCTCATATTGCATGGGACAAAAACCAGCAATCTCCTGAATGATGTATTGACAGAAATCTATCATCTTAAGAAGGATAATTCTGTGAAATACAGCCGAAGAAATGATAACATCAGACCTTTTGAGAGTGGAGGTGAAACTTCACTAGAGTTTTACTCACTCAAAACTGATTGCAGCTTGTTTGTGCAAGCTAAATGCTAGTTTTTATCATCAAATTTTGTATATTTTTAATAACCATTAAATGTATTGCTTTTAGATCAAACAAGAACAAACCCTCTTGGAGGATACATTAAATTTTTAAAATTTTACATTTAAATTGTTTTTCTCAACACGTTCTCTTCCCTTGCAGTTTGGTTCACACTCAAAGAAACGTCCCAACAATCTTGTGATCGGGCGAACATATGATCACCACATTTATGATCTTGTGGAGGTCGGAGTCGAAAATTTCAAAAGCATGAAATCATGTTCATATGATAAGAAAATAGCTCCCTTAATTGGATCAAAACCTTTTTTTGCTTTTATTGGAGAAGGATTTGAGAATGTTGAAGAACTGAAACACCTAAAGGAGGTATTGCTTGATTTGTTCAGAGGACAGGTGTGTATTAGTTTCCCCTTTTTCACAGTTTTTATCATTTTTAAAGCTTAAATAAGTATTTTAAAGAATGGGATTGGTAATCTATTGTTGCAGGTTGTCAGTAGTTTAAATCTTGCTGGATTAGATCACGTGTATGTTTGTACAGCCGTGTCTTCTAACAAAGTGTTGTTCACACATTGTGCTTTGAGGCTTAAAAAATCTGGCACAATTGTCCCGATGGTGGAGTTGGTTGAGGTGGGCCCGTCAATGGATTTCGTAGTTAGAAGACATCGGCTTCCTGATGAAAGCCTAAAGAAGGAAGCTATGAAAATTGCTCCTGAGTTGATTAAGAAGAAGGTTGGTTGAATTTTTGTTTATTCACATCCACTCCCCAAACAAAACAAAAATACTTATTTTCCTAAAAAAGTGCATTTTTTTTAAGTCATGATACCTTTCATTTATGATTGTGCAGTTGGATGCTTGTACCCTGCAACTCTTGCTTATGTTTTACCTATTTGTCATACTTTCAGGAGAAAAATGTCAGCAAAGATGCAATTGAAGGGAAAATAGGGAAGATTTATGTTCCAGATCAACAGGTGAGTGAAAACAGTTTATTTTTTTGTTGTTGTTTCTTTGGTGTGTTAGAATAAACACATCGGTTGACGGTAAATGACCATTTCATCCCTTTGACTGTAACCATGTTGGTATGGTTGGTTATTGTGTTTTTGCAGGTTGGAAATGCATCTTTACCGTTTACGCCTAAGGGAGTGAAAAGGGAGTGTCGTGAAGCAAAGGCCAAAGGCGAAGACAACAAGCATGAAGAAAAGAAACAGAAGTGGCACGATGATGTTTCCGCTTGATAATGGTGTCATAAAACAATTTTTGTTTTCTGTTTTCTTGGCATGATTTTATGTTATAAATTATACTTATTTATCGAGCTTTCTTTGCGTCAATTTTGTTACTTTGAGATGGCAAAGAAATCGATCATAACTTTGAGGGAAGGAGAGAACATCAGATTGACAAGGGGTTTGGTCCGGTTTAGGTGTCCGTGCTTGGTTGGAACTTGGAAGTAGTCATGTTGCTCAATTTGGGTTTGTTATATACTAGTTTAAATTATTACATAAATACTTGAGAAAAGTAACACCTTTGAGTTCAATTGCATGTATGAACTATGTAGTTTTTAATTTGTAACATGAATCTATTAAAATTTTAATAAAACCATGCATGCATATATAAAAAACACAACTTCCAAAGAGAAATTACATAGAACCAAACATATATTATTTTTAGCAGATTACATAAACTGTTTATGTAATTTATCCCTTTAGTTATATATAGTCAAACTAGATTTTTTATTCCTCTTTTATCTCTCCTATTAAATAACTTTCTCTCCTATTAAACAATAATGATTTTAAATAATTAAATATCTAAAATTTATTCTAATATTTTATTAAAACTTACTAAATTGTAAGAAGATTTCAATTATATCTTATCTTAAAATATAATTTTTATAATTCTTAAATCCTCACTATTTGTTATTTAAAATTTTTAAATATTCTTTATTTATTACTTATAATTTCTTAAATTTTCATTATTTGTTATTTATAATTTCTTAAATCTTTATTATTTCTTATTTAATCAATGACAGATTGCTGGTTTATAACAAGTTGAATTTACTCAGCTCGTGATACATGAGTTCTAACCTAATTTATTTATTATAATTGAGTAAATATAAGTATTAAACCCATATTTTTTTTTGTATTATCCGTTTCGGGTTTGACGGGTATTTGCTCCAACCCGACCCACCCACGCTCGAACGTATTATCCGTTTCGGGTTTGACGGGTATTTGCTCCAACCCGACCCACCCACGCTCGAACACTCGAACCCTAAAACCTAAAACACCCCCAAAGCGTTAGGGTTTTTGCGTTTTGTGATACTGCTCCAACCATCATACAGACACAAATTTGAAAATCAGAAATGTGGCGATCTAGAGTTTTAGCAGCACGGAGATTTCGATCAGCTCACACAAATGCATTCTCACATTCCAGTTCAGATCTTTCGCAATTCCATTCTAAGGTACACAATCCTCAAACCCTAGCATCTTATCGCCACACACAGGATTTCAGATCGATACCTTTATTTCCGAAATCAAACTCTATTAGATTGTTTAGTTCTAGTTCTACAGATTCAATTACGGATGTAGAGGTGAGTACTGATAACAATAATGATGTGATTACCGATGGAAATGAAAACAATGATAATTTTAATATTGGAGATGTGTGGAACGAAGGCATTCATGAGGTTAACCGCGTGTTAGAAACCAAAGTTTCCGAATCTGTGGAACTAGTTAATGATGAAGCTCAGGAGGTTGATATCCATGAATTGGATAGAGTGATATCTCTTCTTAAGAGTGATGTTGTTAGTAGGTCTTTAGAATCTAGCCTTGATGAGATGAATCTGAATCTGAGTGAAGAGTTTGTGGTGAGAGTGTTAGAAACTTCAAATGTTTCAGGGGAGAATTTGATTGGTTTCTTCAAGTGGGCTGCTGGTGGTAACAATCAAGAAGTGTTTTCGGTTACCAAGAGGTCCCTTGACGCGCTTGTGAGAGCGGTTTCTACTGAGCTTAAAAAGAAGGTTGCTTATAGTTTGTGGGATTTGGTCAAGGAGATTGGTGAAAAGGATAACGGTGTTGTGACTACTGAGATGCTTAATGCGCTGATATTTTTGTTTTCGAGGTTAGGTAAAGGGATGGCTGGGTATGAGGTTTTTAACAAATTTGGGGATTTCTCCTGTGTAATGAATGCAGATTCTTATTATTTTACCATTCAAGCTCTTTGTAGGCGGTCTATTTTTGATCGTGTTGGTTTAGTTTGTGAGAGGATGCTTAGTGAAGAAAAGTTACCAAAAGCAGGGGAAGTTGGGGATATTATATATTATTTATGCAAAGCTGGGATGGTGAAAGAAGCTCATTCTGTTTATGTATCAGCAAAGGAGAAACAAAGATATCCACCTCAGTCATCTGTTAACTTTTTAATTAGTTCTCTCTGTGATCGAAAGAAGAACGATGCTGATTCAGTTCACTTTGCATTGAAGATGCTGGCGGATTTAGAAAACCAGAAATATGCAATCAAGCAGTTTTCTTGTGTCATTCAAGGGTTGTGCAGAGTTAATGATATTGAGGGTGCTAAAGCTTTGTTGTCCAAAATGATTGTTAACGGTCCTCCACCTGGAAATGCAATCTTTAATACAATTATCAATGCACTTTCTAAGTCGGGAGATATGACAGAAGCTATAAAGATAATGAGGATGATGGAAAATAGGGGACTCAAGCCTGATGTGTTTGCATACAGTGTGATTATGAGCGGGTACACAAAGGGTGGTGAAATCAAAGAAGCTGCCAAAATGTTAACCGAGGCTAAAAAGAATCACTGCAAGCTGACACCTGTCATTTACCATACAATTATTCGCGGGTATTGTAAACTTGAGCAATTTGAAAAGGCTGTTAAGTTATTGGAGGAAATGGAAGAGTATGGGGTTCGGCCTAATACTGACGAGTATAATAAATTGATTCAATCTCTTTGCTTGAAAGCTGCTGATTGGGTAATGGCAGAGAAATTAATGGAGCAAATGACAAAAAAGGGCTTACATCTGAATGGGATTACGAAATCACTTATAAAAGCCGTTAAGGAGTTGGAAGAAGAGGCGAAAGGGACCAAAGAAGTGAGCGTTGAAGCATAAAGTTTTATCAGAAAGTTTTTGGTAGTTGTTCTGTACCATGAATAAGGTCTGTCAAATCTTTTCTTCTTTCTTTTCTTGATCTTTATAAGGTTCAACAGAAAAGAAAAGGTTTCTGCTTTGGAACAAAGATTTCCCCTTAATTAGATTTTTTTAACCCTTCACCCATTGACGAGAAAACTATACCAATGCTTTTATAGCTACCAAAAAAATAACAAAGGGCAGGCTGTTTTTCTTTTCTGTTGGTTGGTTGGTATGTTTATCTGTTTGCTCGACTTCCTATAGTTGTTTGGTTGTGAATCGAAGTTTTCTGTTTTTGAGGGGCTTCTCTGGTTTGTTTTTATGTCTGTTCTCTTATAAGTTGTTATATGGTTCAATTTAGTGGATTACTTTAAAGCAAAACTGTGCATTTCTTGTAGACTTCAACATGATTGATTGCTTGATAGTTCTTGGGCATCCTGTCTGAAACTAATATTATAATCTATAACAGCATTATAATCTGAATGATCAAGCTTTGGAAGACGAAGAATCTGTAGTAACTTTGATCGACTTATGCATTACAAAACACGTGATGATCACACATCTAAGTGCAGAAATCTTTCTAGAGCTCTAATGGACCGCTAGACTAGGTTTCCTTCCAACTAGTCGTGGAGATGAAAGGATGATGTGAAACTAAGTTTTCGTTATAATTTTGAGGTGGTTGGTTGTAGAATCATTTTAACTGATAGTTAAGAGTTTTGTTTTTTAGCGACTATTATCCATTCACAATCAATTTTACAGGTTAATTAGCTTCAACCGTAACCGCGTTATTGACACCTAAATAAATTTGGCTTCTTACAAAAAGTTGTGTTTAGTTATGGATATCCAAAAATGAGAAAAAGAAAGTTAGTTTAAGAAACAATGAGAAGAAATCACCACCAACAATGCTTATAAATATGGAACAAACAAATATACTTAATAAAATCTCACTCATAGCTTGAGGTAGGGTCCGGGGAGGGTAGGATGGGGCAAACTTTATAAATATGGAACAACGCTTATAACTTATAAGCGTGCCCGATGTGGGTGGGTTGGATCTGGGTCAACGTGGATCCAAGATCTAGTATCTCCCACTTGCATACTCATTATATCTCGAGAGTAATTGCTTATTTTGCAAACAATTCATATTGAAAAATTGGTCCTGCGACCAACATAATTTGAGTTGTTATACATTTGTTATTATTTACTGATAAAAGTACATTTAGTATGACCAGCCCTTCATTGGTCCCAGAGCAAGCTACGATTTGTTTGTTCCCGTTGATTAGCAGGGTACTGACGGATCCCGTGGGTTTTTCGGTAAGAGGTTCTCATGGTTATTAAAAAAAAACACTTAAAAGACAACAAACATCAAACTAAGCCACAAAAACTAAGAAAAGGTCACAAAGATAGTAATACTGAGCTTAGTTTTGTTAAGGTTTGTATAAGGATTTAAAAATAATTCAGCAACTTAACTAGAAATTTAAACACTTTAAAGTCCCCAACCAATGATCCAACCCAAATGAGTTTAAGAAACAAACATAATGGATGGTAGAAGTCGATCTTTAAAGTTTAAAGTGCGAGTTCAAGAACATATGATATAGCTGAAAAGGAGCGCTGTGTAGCCTCTCCAATTGTGTATCGGCACACGAGCAACTTCTTAAACTAAGGAAAGGAATATTCTGTCAAAAAACACAAAATACGGCTTAGTTTTAAAAAAAATTATATCGCAACTTGTGAATAAACCTTTTTTTAAAACGTGGATTTTGGACCGGCTCGTTTTTTTAATAAAACTTATACCGGAGTTTATATAAAAATAAACACGTTGCAATGATATATTCGGAATGTTTGAAAACAATATCTTTTAAAAGATAATAGAATAACAAAATATGTTTTCAATTAGTTATTTATAATAAAATAATATAAAAACTAAATTAATAAAAAAACAATAAAAAATGCATATGTATTACTAGGTCATGTGTGAGCGTGGAGAATACATCTATACTCATTGGCGGAGCTTGAAGAGAAACGCAGGAGGGGGGAGGGGATTTTTTTCCCTATCAGTGGGCGGAACTATAAAATTTTCGACAGAATACGTATAAATCGCGGGGGGTGGGGGGTGCCCGGGCCCTCACTATCCTTTGCCCCTGTCTATACTCTCTAATAAATAAAGATTTTGGTGGAACACTTGTCACTCCCCTATGCATCCTCAACTTTTTTTTCTCGTCTCTCTCTCCTGTTAATTATACAAATTTATTTAATTGTTTTTATAATTTTTTGTTTATCGTATCTCTCTTCTATTAAATAATAATGATTTCTATAATTCTTTTTATAAAACATTTTTTATTTAAAAAAATAGGTTTGTTCATAAAACATTTTTATAAGTTGAACATTTCTTTCATTCTTTTTATAAAACATTTTTAAAAGTTAACTATATAACGTTTGTAGAATTTGTATTAAAAAACTATGTAATATGTCATAAATATGTAATATCTAAATCTTTATTACTAAGTATATATATAACATTGCATTTATTCAACCCGTGTAATACACCGGGTTTATAACCTAGTTAAATTAAAAAAAAATGCCATGTGTAAGCGTGGAGAATAAATTAAAATAATAAAAAATAAAATAAAAAATGCATGTGTGTGGAGCAAACCGGCCAGGGAGGGAGAGTCGCAGTCTCAAACCCGCATCAAGCGGATGAGAGAGCAGCGCGCTTACTGATGATGTTGTTAGTAGTGATTTATTGATGTATATTTTTAGGGTTTATTTTAACATGATCATCAGGTTTTAATATTTATAAAATTAGTATTACTTCAACTAATTACACACAATATGCAAGTTTACCTACCGCAACGTAATATAGTTTTGACAAAAACCAAGTATCAAACCAACGGACACAATGACTCCCAAAATCAACTCTTGCTATTTTCTGACCAAATTAAAAGGTGATAGGTGGTGATTAAACTAAAGTAAAAGAAATAAAAGATAAATTGTAGGGAAAAAACTATTAATTTAAACAAGGTATCACTTACGTTTGAATTCGCTCGGCGTAATTTTGAAATTGATTTACACATGTCTTTCTTGCCCTTGCTATATGAACCACTCCGGTCCGGTTTTCTTGCTACTTGCTATAATCCGAACCAGATTTCTTATTCTTGCTTGAAAATTTCGGTTTGCAATAGCCCCTTCTATTCCTTCTTTTACTGGTTATGTTGATTCTGGTAAAAATGGTTGCCTTTGACAGTTCTTCCCTCCTTTTACTTCGATGTGCGGTCTCCAATAAACAAAGAACACTCCTCTTCTTTGCAATACTGAATTGATCGATTAAATATCACTACATCCTAATTGATTGAACGAATATGTGGTTCCTTGCTTATCGCTGCTGCAATTGCAATTTTGATTTGTGATTGCTTTCTTGTCACCCTCGATCAATTTTGATACCACTGCAGATTGGTTCCCAAACGATTTCTGTTTTTGATGTTGTGAACCAAAAAACGTATTCCCGATTCTTGTTCGCTGCTTGTGAACCGAACACAACTTCCAAATTGATTCAATTTTTCGAGTACATTTCTTGTTTGCTGCTTCCTTCTGACCAACCAAGACTGAAAACATCGTTGCCTTCTTCTTCTTACTTTATTCCCTTGATCGATTTTGCCTTGCTCTAATACCAATTATTGGTAATCATCGATGAAATTCACAGGTTTTGATATGAATAAATAATAATTGAATCAATAAACTTACTTGTGATTGTAAGACTTTTGTTTAACAGACTCGATTACAACATTCGTTTGGGTTCTTATAACCCTAATCTGGATGGTCGATTCATTTGCCAAGAACGACACAATCCTATACGTATTTTCAGTTTCTAACTTTCAATTGTACATACTTGACTCTTTATAAATACATAAACGACTCTAAACATACTTTCTAGTAAAGACACAAAGGCCCTTGTATTTAGTTTAAATTTCAATCTCCGGTCCCGAAACAATGGGGTGGAGCTCCCACTTCTTCCGTAGCTTACGATCCTGCATCTCGCTCCCACACCTCAGTTTTCTTCTTTGCTTCCTCTCCAAATCGGAGTGGAGTCCCCGCAGCGGGGTGTAATTTCGTAGTACCTAGAGGGGCGTTGTTCCCGGTTGTACCTCACTTCCACCTATCACTGCACATCATTTATGACTCTAATTATTTCATCTCTTCATTTACTTAATTTATTTACTTTAGCAGTTTCTCTCATTTATTGTATGCTTGTTTGTATCTATATATACCCGTCTCTTGTAATTATTTCAATGATAGAAATAATAGATTTAATATCCTTTATATGGTATCAGCCTTCCTGGTTGGTCTCCCCTAAACCCTTCTCCATCCCTTCAATTCTTTGCTCTCATGGCTACCTTTTCTTTTTCTCTCGACATCTCCATCTCCCTCAACACCATCATCCACATGCTTACCACTAAACTCTCCTCCTCCAACTACCTCCTATGGAGAAACCAAGTCATGCCTATCATATCTTACCAAAACTTACACTCTCGTGTTGATGGCTCTGCAACTGCCCCTCTTGAAACCACCATTATCAGTGATAAACCCGTGATTAATCCGGCGTATTCCGATTGGCTTGTTGCAGATCAAAAAACGGTTATCATCCTTCATGCCTCTCTCTCTGAAGAAGCCATGACTATCATCGTTGGATTAAACACTGCTCGCCAAATCTGGTTGTGTCACACCCCGCCCCAGGCACCCCCTGGACGCGTGCGACCTCGATTGGTATCACCTGCTTTGATTTCGGAGTATTTATAAATACAGCGAAAGTCTTTTTCAAAAGGATCGTTTCATCATTTGTTCCAACCTCAAGGGTTGTATTTGTAAATATCAAGACTCAGTTGAAAACAAAAAGTCTTGTATCTATTTTATAAACATAGGGATTTAAATACCCTTTTTATTTTGATTACAAAACAGAGTTTGAAATAAATACATCTCTTGTCTCCTATAGACAAGTTTAAGCCACCGAAAATAGTACTATCCAGAGTTGATCAATCCCCCGGTCCTATCTCCTTTTCTTTAGGATTTCCATTATACGAGGCCTGAGAATCCTACGTATAAGTTATCCTTTTCACTTTTCTTGGGTCAGATCTTATGTCTGCCCGAATCCCCATTTTCATCATAATTTATTCGTTACTTGAAAAACATTTTGAAAATAAAACGTCAGCGCGAACGCTGGTGAATACAATTATCTTGACATTTAAAATCATTTGGCGTAAACAAGCATTAGTTCATAATCACAACTTTATGTTCAATCCACACATTCAGCAGGCCCGTCCTGTTCAATCGCACCACAGTATACACTAGCGTAATGTTTTATAACAAGGGACAGTTTTGCCTCCGAAGTTGTTATAAGACAAGCACCGGCCGCAATCCAGGAATTTCACCCGAGACCCGTGTATCCCTTGCAAGTTTTACGCATACATATGGCCTGAATGTTTTGTTCGTAGAAGAACGTTGAGCATTATTCCCTTAACCTTATTTCGCCTTTTTCGTAAAATTAATGTTTGACACAAGTTTTGAAAGAGATAAAGTATTCACCTTTGGTTTATATGAATGAGCCTCCAAGATTATCAAGCTAGCCTTCTAACTTGATCTTTCTAGCGTACCATCACTTCTTCGAGAGTTTCTTCTTAAACCGGGCACTACAACGAGCGAGAATCGAACCGGGATCGTCGGGAGTCGACTAAGGATGCTCTAGAATAGGCTTTGAGAAGAGAGGAGTGAGTTTGGGATGAGAAAACAACTGAATCCGATCAGCTATTTATAGGGCTGATTCAGGAGTCGTGACGGACCGTTACGGGTGGTGACGGTCCGTCACCAGTTTAGGGTTTGCGAGTCATCAGACACGTGTCACCACCTGGTCAAATTGTGGAGTGACGGACCGTTACCAGGCGTGACGGTCCTTTACGGAGTGATACGTGGCGCACCAGGGTGAATTTGGGGCTGTGACGGACCGTTACCAGTCGTGACGGTCCGTTATAGGGTTTCCACGCGTCAGAATTCGTTCATTAGTCACCGGACACGGGGCGCGTCGTCAGGGTTCGCGTGCCCAGCCTGTATCGGACCGTTACCGTCCGTGACGGTCCGTTACCGTTGATTTTTCATGTTTTGAACCTTGATCTATAGGTTAATTACACTTATAATCCTTGTGGTTTGTAACTTTGTCAAATTTAGGACATTTTCATGGTAGGTGTTATAGGTTGGCCCTTGAAACCGCCTACGGCAACTCTTCCATTGAGCGTGTTCACAACCTGCATGACGAACTCCTACAATCCGCCAAAGGGTCCAAGTCTAATATCCTTTATACCACCTCAACCTCGTCCCGCGGCTTGCCGCTTCAATTCCATCCAGCGTAATGAACTAACAAGAGAACACCTAAGTGCATTGGGAAATGGAAAGAGATCGACATTACTAGAAAAAAAATGTGTTTTCGATGCAAAATTGCGACAAAAACAATATTAGTTATTATAAATATATTAAAAATGTATTTTTATTTCAATTATTAAGATTATTGTTGTTTTTGTTAATATTAATTATTATAAATATATTAAAAAGATATTTTTATTTTAATTATTAAGATTATTTATGGTTTTGTCTGAAATGCGTAGCAAATTGCGATGCATTTGCGACAAAATCAATATTAATTATGATTATTTAGTTAAAAAAAAATTTTTTATTGAAATTATTAAGATTGTTAATGGTTTTATCAAAAATGCGTCGCAAATGATTCATTTGCGACAAAATCAATATTAATTATAATAATTTAGTTAAAAAGGTAATTTTGTTGGAATTATTAAAATTATTATTAGTTTTCTCGGAAATACATCACGGTTTGCTACACATTTGCAACGAAGGCTAGGGATTTCATTTTCGTCGCTATGTTGTCGTAATTTTGTCGCAATTTGCCACAGAAAATTTGCGTCGCAAATATTTCGTAGCAAACTCGCTTTTTCTAGTAGTGCGAGTGAATGTTGATTCCGGTAACTAGCAAACGGAGGGCAAGAGCGACGTACATCGGAAGCTAAATTAACAAGTGAAAGGAGCACCAAAAACAATCTCATTTTATGTCACTAGTTTCCCCAGCAAGTGGAACTACATTGTTATACATTGCAGGACTACAACATAATATTTTGGTCATTTGGATATCTAAAATTAACAAACTATACAGAAAAATTAAGGCACATGGATTAGATGAATTTATTAGGACTATCTATATATCTTGTGACACATGCATGTTGTGGTTATTAATAAAAATAGACACCAAGCCCGTGCAAAACTACACTAAACAAATTAACTAAGAGTCCGAAATCCTAACTAGACCTTGATTTGGAGTTGATTTATGTACCCGTTGATCATTAGGTTTGCTTTGATATCTCATTCACTCAATTTGCAACCATGAACCATGAGTCATTATTATCATATACATCGTAGATCAGAAGAACGTACAAACAATATATATATCCATACTCATCCTGTTACACCAGAAAGCTAGATCAAAGGACTAATTGACCCCTCCCAGTCTTAATTGCCATGAAAAACAAGCAAATCAGGAGGTAGGTATAGTAGTAGAAAAACAACAAGCTATTTGTTGATGGATATATAAGTACTAGCTAGTTCTTGATAAGATAAGCTTGGAAACTAGAATTTGAAGGAGGTTCTTGAAAGGTTTCCCTTTTCACAAACCTCCCTTTCATTCTTGGTCTTTTCTCTGCATTTAGTTTCCTCACTTCGTATCTTATCTTCTTTGAAAATAATCGCGATCTTCTTTTCTCTCTATACCTTGACACTCTTGCTTCTCTTCCTCCATCACTTCCTCCTACGCCTCCGTATGAAGGATTGTTGTTCCCCACCCATTGCGGTCCCTAAAATATAACTTATTGATTAACAAATAAATCAATCAGGGAAATAGAGACCGATAAATTTACAAATAGATAAACAGACAGACAGATAGATAGATAGATAGAGGATGAGAACCATGAGATCAGGCCAGTAACTATCAGGATTGAGTTCGGGTCGGGTTCTGTTTGTCCAAGGAGAACCTTGGTCAGCCCAAGTATTGATCACATCTTCATAATTAAGCCTCAAAATCATGCTTGATGTTCTCACCATCCCTTGGTTACATTGATCGCTTAACGCGGTCATCATATGCTCCCTCTCGACTCCTACCACCACTTTCTTCTCCTCCTCTTTAATCATCATTAAAGATTCACAATCAAAGTCCCAATCTAGTGTTTCCCTAGTTGCATCAAAATCAAATCCTAAAATTGCCTCTACTTCTTTATCTTCAACTTTCACTCTATTTTCGTCGAAGCAAATTCCTATATCTTTAGTATTACTGTTATCTTCTTCTTTATACTTATTAACTAACTCCAAATCTTCAATCCTACAAGATGTATCATCAAACCCTTTCCCTAATAAGCTTTCAACATCGGCAGCAAACTCCAAGAGCCCCAAATCATCTGTTGGGTGACTAAACCCATGAAGATCATCCAAATGATTGCATAATTCAGTTTCAAAAGGATCAAAGATCGGAACACGATACAAAAGTCGTCGTTGCACTTCTTCATCGTCATCATCAGCAAGCAATGATGCTTCTAAACTACCTAGCTCAGGAACTAAAGGAACTGAAGTGTTTACCGTGTTGTTCTTTCCTTCTACCTTGAGAGAATATTTAGTCCGTTGTCGTGGAGTACGCGCACGACGGGTGAACCCGTGGTGCCAGGTTGGTTCTGGTTGATCACCAGAACCAAAGAGCTTAGAGGACGCGGTCTGGAGAAGGACCCTCTCATGCTGACCACCCAACTGGTTAGCCCAGTACACGGAGGCATCACAACTTTGACAAAGGAAAGCGTCATCTGCAGCGCAATACCATCGAGCCCGCTTTCGCACACAGCTGTCACACGCCCTGGCCGTTTTGCCACCAACAGCATTCGCCGTTTTCCTTGCGGCAATCATGATAGTTTAATTCAAACGAACTTAATTAAAAGATAGCAAAATGAAAAGAAAGAAGAAATATGTTATCCAGCTTAATTTGGCTTATCAAGTACTAAAATAGTAACATGTCAAGTATACTGAAAGGGCTTGTGGCATTGCAGATATATACTAGAAGACTGGTTAATTATTAGAATTATTGATTGTTGTGTTGGTCCCCAAAAGTCACGATTTGTGATTACACAGGCTCGAGGGGTCGTGTGTCGGTTTGGTGGGGTTCACTGATGAGAAGGAAATATGGAGATTAGGGTTTGCCATTTGTGGACCCATGACCACGGTCTTATCAGGTTGCTGATTCGTTGAGTTATTAGGGTGATCTTAGACTCTGGTTTCTGATTGGTGAATTTTCTCTCATGGGATTCTTGTGGGTCCATTTGCGTGTGGGCTACCAATGGCCGTTTAACAACTTTATGGTTTTATAAATTATACTTATAATTTGATACCAAGTAACCTACACGACACTTGAAAATTGAAAGAACGGAAATTTTCATTCATGTGTCTTTATCTAATATGTAGTAAATAACATAAAATACGGAAATTACCAAAATAGACAATTTGCCGAATGATATTACCAAAATAGACATGGAGTAAAATGTCCTCGTAAACATTGACCAAACTGACTGATCGGTTTGGAGGATGACACATGGCAAGCTAATGCGGAAATTTTGCTCATTAGGTCATCCGTTGTGGTTTTACATTCACGCTTGTCATGTCATCACCACATCAACATGGGACAATCATTAAAACAAATCATTAAGGTGCGTAGTGGTTTCACTATCCACAGACAAATATATACACACATATATATACATAACACACACACACCCAAACGCACATTTGCCCGTGATTCCCCATGCCACGATGGACCACGCCTCCATTCACCTCTCCACTACGGATGGCCTTAGTGAAACTTGGGCTGAGTCTTGGCACGTTGCAAGCTAAAACGTATCAATCAGTGAGTGACTCGTGTCAAGGGAGGAAATTAAGCCCAAAACATTAAAACATGGCAAAAATTTCATACAAACCAAGACTTATTGGCAAAAGTAAGTTAAAATAAACTCCAATTCCAATCAAAGATAACTTAAATTGGTTGTAGAAATGAGAAATAATTATCACTTCTAGTTTCGATTTTGATTAAGAGTTAAATGATTGTTTACCAAATTGAATGTTGTGCTTTATTTAGATTGTATAGACATATTCATTTATTGCATATCAAATCAAATATGAGCAATCTAGTGCATCAATTTTGTACCCATGGCGCGCTTCGTTAATCTAACGATGGGTTCTATATAATTGAGATGTTCACGATAATGATGTACTACATTTGAATTCAATACGTAATGTAATACAAAGAAAGGAAGATAGAAATATTATTTCAATACCAAATCAACATTTACTGTAAGAAGTCCATAAAGCCCTGGGCAATCAAATTTATAACCAAGTATCGGTTGTGATCACAAGATATTTCAAATATGTTTGTTAGGTAGATGAAATCAGGTGATTAAAAGTTTAAAACCATCTTCAACTCTTAAAAATGAACAAACAATAGAGAGGAATAATGTGCAATCCAACAACCTTTGACTATATACTTTAAATTAAACAACTATATATCATTCTATTACAATTCTACAATGTTAATACGATCACGGATGATGGTTCTAAGTGTTCTTAGAGGCTTAGAGAGACCATAGGCCAAAACCAAGACCCCTAAAGTCGATCCCCAAAGTGCGTGTATTGGGTTAATCTTGTCATAGTCTAATAGTCTATGGGGTGTAAAGAGGAAGTCGCAAGTTTACTGGATTGGGTTGCAAGTTTGCTAGTCCTAGTAGGAGTCTAATGCTTGTTTATTTTATTATTTATTTATTGAGTCATATTTATCAGTTTTATTAGATAGAATTATCTAGTTGATTTTAAATATTTATTTAATGAGTTCGAGTTAGATTAGAATTGGAAGATGTAATCTAGTATAATTAGAATTATTTAGTTATAAATAGGTTTACATTGTATTCATTTTATTGTGTCAAGAATTATAATAAACAGAAAGAGTCGATCTTTTGTTGAGATCAAATTCTGTGTTCGTGTTCTTAGGCCTGATTTCCAACAACATGATCGTTTTTCACATTTAAAATCCTAAATACACAATTCTATGACCTCTACCATATCCTAGGACCGTAACTTTGTGGTCTTGTGTGAGTTTTCTTTTGTGTTTTGTATTATGTTTTTTCTTCTCTTTTCTTTTTCATCTACTTCTTTTGTTCTTTTAGTCTTTTCTTCTTTCATTTTCTCTTGTATCATGATTCATGGAGCCTCTTTATACTTTTCTTACTTATGTCTCTTCACTTCTCTAATTGAAGGTACCTTCATTCATAATTTAAGGTTTTGTTTTATTTCATTGTACTCATCTTTTGTGTTGTCTTTCTTCTTCTATTCTTTCATGAGCTCTCCTTTAGGCTTAAGGATTTTATATGTCTACTTTCTTCTCTCGTTTTCTTCTTCTTTATTTTACATAGCATGATCTTTTCATCTTGTATGCGTATATACAGTCCATTGCTTTGATCACATGCCATTGGAATACTAATCGATCTCATGTTAATCATCTCAATTTGCTTAAATCTTAGTGGTGTTAGCCTAATCTAGAGTTTCCTTTCCATCGTTGCATCTTTTTTTTCTCCTTTTTACCCTTAAAAAACAACATCAAAGTAGCATATATATTTCAAGATAACAATGAATTGAAGTAGTGTTATACAATTAATATGGAATGGGATGAATACAAAAGGAACCTATCAACAATCTAATATTACTTGTTACAAGCATATATGGCTTGTTAGAACCCAATATAACTTATTTTAATCTAGTATGACCCATTAAAATCGAACTTAATTATTTTTACATTGTTTCTTGCATGATGTCGTTTAGGCGTCTTGGCATTGATAGTCAAGATCAATTATAGCAAATTTTAGTTTTTTCATCTTCTATATTTTGTTTTCCCATATGAACTCATCATGATTAACTTTTGTAGAATATGTTTAATATAGTTTGACCAAATTATATAAGTGAAGTTACATTCATATAAATTAATCATATATATATATATATATATATATATATATATTTTAACAAATTTTAAAACATTACAAACAACCAAATTAAATTTCCACCAAAAATAGTAATGCAAACAAATGAGAACATATATAGTTTTACAAACAAAAAATATATATAATTTGGTAAGCAATACAAAAAAAACAATGCAAACAAATGAGTGCATCCTAAATTATCTTAAAAGTTAATTGTATAAATGGCTCATGTGGTTTGATCAAATTATACGTTTGGCCCTTAAGTTTTATAGATTGCAAACTTAGTTAAAACTTTTATGACATGGTTGCGCCTTTAGCCCTGACGTTAATACCAGTTAGTTTTTTACGGGCAATTAGCCAATGTGCCATCCACGTGACTTACGATTGCAAACTTAACCCTAAAAATGAGTTAAAATCAGTAAAAACTAACTCGGATCATTATTCGGACTAAGATTATCCTGTTGACGTGGCTACTGGTTAGGTTACCACGTCGTACGACTCATAGGAAAGTTGGAATGCACAACCACCTCAAAGCTACTATATGAAGAACTTTTAGATTACAGAAATAGTTTTATGTTTTTGGTAATAAAATGGAAGGGCTCTCAGATAGGTTACCACGACCCTCAATCTATTGGAAAGCTAGAATAATAAGACACACTAGCCACCGCAAGACCGGAAGACATCTTGACTACAACATAATTTACATAAATATGTCTTTCACCTGAAGCCCTAAACTCCATGGCTCCCGCTAGAAGTCCTTTGCAAGCCAGAGATAAGAGGATAGAAGAAATACTGACACAAAACACAAAGTTCGGCTAAAACTCAAAATGTTTTGCTTGAGTTCCCAATCCCAGCAAACAAAAGTAGAAATCTTTTCTAACGGGGTCTAGTATAGTATCAAAGACTTGTATAAAGATTTACAACTTTAAATTAATGTTTAAACAATATGTATTACCTAAGACACTCACAAAATTCAAGACTTTAATGGCTGAAAATCAAGAACTCACATCCATAAAGAATGATCATAATTAAGAATAACCAAGAAACATAAACACGCAATTTTCAATATATCAAAATATTAATTTGCACCAAGTTTCATCTTCACCTAAGTGATATAAGTAAACTAGTCACTAGTGACCATACAAATGAATACACTAACACTTGTTGATATATGTTTCATGGAATGAAAACAAGTAATCAAACCAAAGACAGGTATAATGATTATGAAATGCTTCTTAATCTTGAGTGAGATGACTAAATATCTCGCTCTCTCTCAACATATGTGTGTGTGTGTGTTGAATCTCGTGGAAGAGACATGTGGGAGCTCTTCCTAAATGTTGTTTAATGAATAAGGAGGCCAAAGCCTTTATTTATAGGCTGATTAGGAGGGAGGCACGCACGTGCGTAAGTCTGTCCGTGCAAATCACCTTTAGTACGTAGTTCAGTTTTTTGTAGCAGGTTCTAAAAAGTGCACAGGCGTGCATAGTATTAATACAAAAATATATATTAATGAATAAAGACTATTATTTGAATACAATTTATGTAGTATTAATATTTTAAGACAAAAATATAAAAAATCAAACGTGTCCGGTGTGTTGTTTTTAGGAAAAATTACCAAAATCGACATTTGACAAACCACTTTTCTCAAAATACACTTTGACTTTTAACCTACAAATTCATAGACGTTCTCTTTAAACCGACGGCTAAATCCGGCTAATTTAGCCGACCTAACATTCAGTGCACAACAGAGATCTGATCCAATGAAAAGTCGACACGTGGCAGGCTAATTAGCCGGCCCAGGCTCACAGCTAAATAGTCAGCCATGAGGGCTTAGCCGGCCGGCTAAGCCGTCATGGGCCGGCTGAAACACGTCGGCTAAGCCTTCATAGGCCGGCTAGTTAGCCTGCCAAGTGTCGACTTTTCATTAGACCAGATCTCTGTTGTGTACTGAATTTTAGACCGGATAAAAGTCTATTTTAGGAAAGGTGATTGGTCAAATGTCTATTTTAGTAAGAATAAAGTACACGGATGGTCCCTGTGGTTTACCAAAATTTTGGATTTAGTCCCTAGCTTTTCAAAAGTACATGGATGGTCCCTGTGGTTTGCATTATGTAACACATTTAGTCCTCAGCCATCAAATCTAAAAGTTTTAGAAGGTCCAAGTTAGAGACTAAATGCGTTACAAAGTGCAAACCACAGGGACCATATATACATGTACTTTTGTCAAAGTCTGGGGACTAAATGCGTTACAAAATGCAAACCGCATGGACCATCCGTGTACTTTTGGAAAACTAGGGACCAAATTCAAAGTTTTGGTAAACCATAGGGACCATCCGTATACTTTACTCTTTTAGTAATTTTCCCTTGTTTTTAATACCAGATTGGTCCTGGAAGACTTGTTCATTTATTCAGGGTAAACCAAATCTCCTACAACTGATTTTGGACAAACTAGTGTGGGATGAGTTTCAGTTAGAAAAAGGAAAATAAAAAGTAAGAGCTAAATGTTTGGTAACCTTCACGAGAAATCAAATTCACACAATTAAACTAGTAAACCGAACCACTGAGTCTTCTGAAAGGTCATGGGTTCGATTCTCGCCTGAGACAAAATGTTCCAAGTTGAGCCATGGGGTTTACCCAGTTATGGGTTTCCTCCTGGGTGGTGTGGGGCCGGTTCACCACGTTTCTGTTCTTCGGGCAGAAGGGTGATCCCGGGTGTCCCGACCTTGGCTATTAAAAATAAAATTAAAAAAAACTAGTAAACCGATACAGCAACTGGTTCGTACTGGACCCAATCCTACCTAGTTTGATCTATACATCAAAATCATTCATTTTAACTTGTGTCTACAGTTTACTCCTAGCTATCAGTGGTCCTCTCAGGTTATTTTCATCCACATTTAACGCCTTATTCCGTTTGGCTATCTTTAATGCATTGGGCATAGCATCATAATATCACTGCCCAAAGCCCATGGGCCCACTTTAGCACGGTCTTCAAAACGCCCTTCCACGTACACACATAATAAAGAACAAAATAACAACTTAAGAAAAAAAACAAAACGTCAAAACCAACATTATCAGAACATAAACCATAATTCTAAAATGTTTTTTGGGTACAATGTTTTTGGCAGCAATGGAATGAAATGCAACATGGTATGGAGGGATTCTGTATTTAAAGAAAAGCCAAAATGATCTTGTTTGTGTCTATACACCCCGCCTCGCATACCCTTGAGTGCCGTTCTAAGTGGGGTGTCAAAGTGGTCGTGTCCACATGTCAAATCCAACACGAACCCGAAAAATTTACATGAACCTGAACACGAAACGGAACTGAAATATATACAAACGTATCTAATAAAATCTCACTCAAAACAAAAAGGCTAAAAGTTAGAGGTGACAATTTCAAAACGTTTACTTAAGGATGGGTCCGTACAAGTTATAAGACCCGTATGTGTAGAAGAGTTATAGTAGAACAGTTACAGTTATAAAAAAATAGTTTAAAAGGAAGCTGCTCAAGCGGGCCGGAAGTGCCCAAAGTGCATTATTATTTATACATTCCTAAGTCATTTTATTAAAGAACTATTGAAAAATATATAACTTTGTATCTGTTTTTACACTAGTTACTTATTAAAAAAAGTTTTGATTGTATTTCAGGTCAACCTAAGTCAGAACATATCAAAAATTACATATGGTAAACCCAATCTGTGTGACCTGCTCATTATGCCACCACTAAGATCAAGTGTTATGGTTCTGCCATACCATGCGGGGTTGCCGAGGTGGCTAGTGGGGGTCAATAGCAACCCCCCCTCCTATCGCGCCGCAGAAATCGCAAGTGTGCGGGGATTCCCACCCACCTTTCACCGCACATCTTTTGACCGTTAACCCTTCATAATTGTTGGGCAACGGCTATAATCAAAAAAATGTTTTTTGTTTAAAGTTAAAAAAAATTTACCCTATATAAATACCATTCTAAACTTCAACTTTTTACACATCTCATTCATATTCACTCTCTTCAATTCTCTTTACAAAAAAAATGGATCCAAACAGGTGCTTCGGATGCACGAGGAGATCCCATTAACCTCAACGAGGATGACGAGGAGATCCCGAAAGAACTGCCACGACCGCCCAGGAGAAATAAAGGAAAACAGGTATCGTCGTCAACTCTACCCGAACCCAAAACTATGAATTCTTTATCAAGTAGGTTGGCACAGTTTAACGATATACAATTGGAAAGATTCATGTTGAAGCAAGAAGCGACCGAGATGGGAAATTTTAAAATTTTGGTAACTCCCATCGATTATCCAACTGAATCAGAATGATTCGCGGCCAAAGCGGCGAGGGAAAGAATTGCAATATATATATATATATATATATGATGAATAATTTGAAAATCTTGTTGAGTTAAGGAAACTATGTAAACCTTATATTAGCCATAGATTAAAAAAAAAATAAATGAGATCAAATCTAATATTAAAGCAATTACATTTTCATTTATTTATGTTGATAAAGTACTAAAAGTTTAACCTGTATACCCACTTTTTCTTGTTTGACTAAATGTATCACACAATAGTACACATCAAATCAAATCAAATCACATCACCTAAATTGTTTTCATTTGAATCGAAGATCCCCCACTTTCTCCCCCCGTTTTTTCTTCCATATCTTTTAAAAATTTCATATATAACATCGTATTAATGATGGTAAAAAAAAATAAACCTAATTTATTTTTGTCAAAATGAGTATGTTTTAATTCGAATTTTTTTTAAATGATTTTTTAATTCGAGTTTTTTTAAACCAGATTTATTTAAAACATGAATTTTTTAAATTCAAGTTTTTTTGAAACGAGTTTTTTTTGTCAATAAAGTTTTTAAATTTTAGTTCTTTATTAAAACGTGATTTTTTAAAACTAGGTTTATACAAAAATGATATTTTTTTAAAGGATATTCTTTTTAAACATGAGAACGTGTTAATCTTATTTTCTTTTTATGAAAAAATGACTTTTACAATTCTATAAAAACAAGGTTTAATTTTTTTTAAATCAATCACATCCAAACACGCAAGCTTGTGTAATTTTTACATGAATCCAAACTCGTTTTATAAATTTAGTTCTTAATTAAGAATGTAAATGATTTTTAGTTTTAAAAAAGAGGTTTAAAATAGAACCTAATTGACTGTAAAAAAATCGGATTTTGGATTCTAAAATATGTTACAAGATTTTATGTGTTACAAGATTTTTTTTATAAACGAGATTCTTTTAAACAAGATTTTATATGTTACATATGTACCATTCGGATAATTACTTATGTAAAATTTTGTAGTTACATATGTTACAGACGCAAATTTACAAACGAGTTTAACGGTCATTATAAATCTTAATAGACAATTGTAGCTAGTATGTAATTGAGATTAATAATCACTTCATGGTTGGCGTAAAAAATAATTAATGGATTAAAGTAGACATCCATCGTTAGAAGAAGCAAAAACCATTCTATCTTTAAAGACGAGATCGTGTTTATGTAACCAGATTCTGATAATAAATGTTATATATTTAGAACCTAGATTGGTATCGTGTTAAATATACGTAATCAGTAACTGTTTATTGCTTGAACATTATAATATTTAATTGAATAAACTATCAAAAATGTTACATATGTATCTAACGCATGTTACATATGTAACTAGTAGGGGTGTGCAAAAAAAATGGTAATCAGTGTTACGTTTATGTAACATAATATTACATATATGTAATCTCATATGCGCTTTTGATATGTCATTACATATTCATCTTGATTTTTAAACAACATTTCTTTTAAACGAGTGTTCAAATATAAGTAAATATAATAGTATTAAAATATATGTAAATATGAAATTATATATACACACCCGGTATATTCATATTTAACTAGTAATGTTACATATAATAGTAATATTACATATGTAACTATCAATGTTATATATTGGATTTCTAAAAAGCTTACAAAAAATCAAAACGAGACTTTTTTAAAATGAGACTTTTTTTAAAATGAAACTTTTCTAAAACGAGACTTAGAATAAATTATTTTTATAAAAATAGGTAACTAAAAATAAAAAAAACAGTGCCTCATCCCCTCATAGATAAAAAACAAAATAATATTTAAATAAAAACTAACAAATGTTACATATGTAGCTAACAAAAAAAACTCCATATATGTAATTAGCAAACGTTACATATGTAGCTATCAAAAAAAATGTTACATATGTAACATTTGGTAGTTCCTATGTAAATTTTACAAAAACCATAAAAAATCACATATACAATCCATTACAATTGTGTCTCTGTTTCTTCTCTTTCATCTGTTACACATGTAGCTAGTAGAGGAGCACCATGCTCTTTAAAGACCCCAAATCTAAACAACAAAGTCCTAGACTTTAAAGTTTTATCCATCTACAATTAAAAAGCAAAGCTAATTATAAGATATTGAATGAGGTTGAGTTTATGTTATACTAAAAATTCAAAATCACTTATACACGAAGAAGAAAAAAAATACAACTTCTCCAATTCGCTACTTGACCGCCTCATCCCTAAACACCCAGATATGGAGAAGTACCAACACAACAACAATATTTACAAACGAGTCGATTTCGTATGTATATACACCCATTATATTCATATGTAACTAGTACTGTTACATATGTAACTATCAATCTTACATATTGTATCGCCCAAAGCTTACAAGAAATTAAAGCGAGATTTTTTTAAAATGAGACCTTTTCTAAAACGAGACATAAAATAAGATTCTAAATCTTTATATAATGGATGACAATTCGCCTCGTGGTACATATGTAAATTTTTGTTAGTAACGTATGTAACCAACTTTGTGCTGTAGACAAGACCCAAAACTGAGTTCTGAACAACTTACTTTTCTCGCATGAATTCTGAACAACTTACAAAATCTACTAAACAGCTTCAAAATGTCTCCACATGAATTCTGAAAATAAAAAACGAAAAGGTGGAAAAAAAAAAGAAATGAAAGATAAATCACTATGTAATATTTAATCTTTTTTTTGTTGGATAAAATATTTAATCTATTTTTTTGTTGGATAAAATTTAAAGAATAATGTAAATAAATGAATTTTAAGGAAAAGGAGGAGGCATGAAAAAGGTAATTAAAATAGAAGTTAAAAAATTTAACTATCGATGAAAAAGTAAATTAAAATTAAAAATAAACAAATAAAACAAAGAAGTATTTTAAGAAGTCAAAATAAAGACCTGCACATATCAGAAGTCATTCCATGTTCTTTCTTGCTTGGCCTTCAAAACCAGCACACCTGTATCGTTCCCCATCTCTTTGGCTATGTGTTACTCTCGATGAAAAAGGGCTACGACGGAAGAATGGTGAAAGAAGGGCTAAAGAATGGAACAAAAATGAGAGAGGTTGAATCCATGGATGTGTTCTTCATCTATTCTCAAAAGGGAGATTGTGAATTTAAAAATGACAAAAATGAGAGAGGTTTTCGCCTAACTTTGTGGTTTTCTCTTGATCCTTCCCCTATATATATATATATATAATGTTTTAATCATTTTTATTAATATGTAATGTTTATTTATTAATTAGTCTTAGTTTATGTTTTATTTTTGTTTAGTAAATAATATTATTTTTATTATGTAATATTATTTGTATTAAAAAATAAAAAGAAAATAAAAGATAATCATAACATATGATGAAAGATGAAGGAAGGTAATAATCTAGCGATAATTTAAACACTTAGTACATCAGCTAAAATTGTTAGTTTGAAACTTTATGGTTTACGAAGTGTTTTAAAGTGTGGTAATGTTAGTATGCTCCTGAATTTTTAGATTTAATTATAACGAAAGTACCATTTCATAATCCATAATAATACATAAAAAAGTTGTTTTGGATTGGAACCTGTAAAAAATAAAAAGAAAAGGTTTCATTTTTTTTTATTTCACAACCGTCTTGAGAAGGAAATCAGGAATGATGCCATTAGTTTTAAATGGGTGATCAGAGAACTCACTAGATCAAATAACTCTTTGAAGTAAACCATCCAAACTTCTACCATACAAACATAAACACTAGCTAGATTATAGAACTGTATGGAACAAATTTGATTTGAAGCATATAAATTTGCTTTTAATCTTACTAAATGGGGAAAAAAGTATGAATGTAAATGTTTTTACGTATTAATGACTAATTAGGTGTTGAATGGGTGATCACCACATGTTTAATAAAAAGTTAAAAGGGTTATCACTATCTGATTAGGGAGAAGTTGTAAAGGTATTCACTATCTTACATTGTGAGAACTTGTAAAGATAAACTCTTGGTAGATACCAAGACGTGGATGTTAGAAGAGTTTGAGAACATCCACCCGACAAACAACCTTTATCCCCAATAATTGCATATGTATCTATATACTACTATATAAAGCATATTGGATAGGCAAAAGGCTAATTTTATCCAGTTTTAAGACACCATTTTAAATACCACTTGTTAAACACAATTTACAAGTACATCAAAGTCTAATCCTTTAAACCTAAACAAAATATTTTTTTTACTTTTTAGCTTGTCCCACATTGGTGGTTTACCCAACCTAATCATAAAGCAAACCAATATAAATAGAGAAGCCTCCTTACTTTAGAAAATTGCCTCCTTACTTGAGAAAATTGAACCATGTGTTTCATGCCTTTTTTGGCTAGATTGGGTAAACAACAAGTATTTTTTAGTGCTAAAATTGGTTATTTAACCGAGGTTCGAATCTTGCTTGAAAACAGCTCGGCTTGAAATCGTTCTCGTTGTAAACTTGCGGACTTGGATCGGCTTGGTTTGTAAACAACCTGATCCCGAGCTAGGCTTAGCTCCACTCGTGAGCTTGTGAGCCAGGTTTGATTATAATAAAAATAATAAGAATACCCAAATATAATCAGTGTTTAAGGCAGGTCGGGTTAGATTACGTTCTCAAAAAGAGCCTTAGTAACAGTTGTCGCTTTGTGCGAGCCAACCCACTATTTATATATAAACATATTGGAAGGACGGGATGGTAATTTACCCACATTTTAAGACACTTAACAGAGTTAACGACTACTTAACGGAGTAATGAGGGTGTTCCGTCCTTTAACTCTCTAAGTTCCTTTTAAACTTTGGGTTTACTGTCATCCCACATCGAATGGGAGAAAGGAAAAAGAAAATGTTAAGGCTTGATAAATAGATGTTTTGTTTTTTTATCTCCATCCCACATCGATGGTTAGAGAACTTCAGTGGAGGTACCTCCTATAAAGAGAGAGTACCATTTTGTTCTATATAACATTGCTAAAAATCTATTTGCGTAAAATTTTCTTGCTGGCTAGACCCGTTCTTCCATTTCTTAAACAAAAATTTTGGTATTGGTTATGGTTTAGGCTCAAAACCGAACCGTTCCGTTCACACCCTTAAAATCACCAACTAAATATTTACATAGTTATAATAATTATTATTATAATAATAATACCCAAATATAATCAGTATTTAAGGCAGCTCGGGTTAGATTGCGCTCTCCAAAAGAGACTTGGTGACACCCGCCGCTTTATGCGGGCCAACTCACTAGTATTCTTATGATGTGTCATGTCATAATGTTGGAGCTTAAAATGTTATACACATTTATAATAGAGTAAATTACAGAAATCGTACTTTATGTTTATACCCTTTTTCAGATATTATTCTTTAACCTAAAAATTGTCAGAGATCGTCCTTTATGTTTACAAATCTTGCACGTTACGTCCTTTGACCCTAACCCAGTTAAATTTCTCAGTTAAGTCTGGTCATGTGTAAGGCACATAAGGATACTTTTTATAATTTTACTCATTTAATTAAAAAAATATGTTAATTAAAAGGGACATTTAAAAAAACCTAATTAAAAATACTTTACTTTTGAACACTTATCCCACTTCATCTTCTTCACCAAAATAACCGTAGAATGCCCCCAACATTTCAACTCAAATTCGACCAGAATGGGTACTGTCTGCAAATCTAAATCTTAGGGCTTTGAATCGGAATGAAAAGACGAGCATAATGATATATTACTTACCTCGAATCTGGTGTCTCGCTCTCAGTATCGCCGGAGGCTGTGGTTAACGGAGTTCGGTGGCGGTGGTCGACGATCTTCAACAGGCACACAAAACTTCCAATTTGAGTAGAGGGTGAGTGATTGTGAATCCGATTCTGTATCCAGGCAAGTTTCAAAACCGAAAGTTTGCGTTTAATGAGTTTTAATCATTTGTTTGATTTGTTGTTTGTTTTTTTCGGTTATAGGCTTTTGGTTACGATTTGGAAGCAAAAGAAACTGTCGAAATTGATGGTGATTGATGATCAGGGTGGTCACGGAGAAGATGTAGGCGAGGAAGAAGCCATGAATGCTTAAATTTTGACTTTCCAAGTCAAAGTTAGTTATTAATTGATTTATTATATATATATATATATACATATTGGAAAATTCAAATAAAAAGTGTAATTTGGCTAAAAAGCTTAAGAAGCAATCTCATCCATTCAATTGGATGATCAAGTGTACAGATTTAAGTGTAAGAAAAATAAGGGGTGGAAGGGTATTTAAGTAATAGCCACTTTTGTTGACTTTTTTCAACTTCCCCCACTTTTTTTAAACGTTCATAACTTTTTTATAGGACATTATTTTTTTCAAAAAATTACACCATAAAATCGAACGGTTTTTTATCTTTAATTTGAGTATAGTTGCTATATTTTTTTGTAAAAACAAAATCGACACTTAATGAAATTGTGCTACTTTACGTAAATGTGTTGGTTTTTGGTAAAACAGCACAATTTAGCACATTAAAAATTTGCTGGTTTCTAGTAAAACAACACAATTTACGTAAATATGCTGGTTTCTTTAATTTGTGCTACTTTTAGTCAATTATTATGTGCCTAATTTGGTAGCATTTTTTAAAAATAAAAATTTAAAGCATCCATTACACCAACAAAACGGTTCAGTGTTAGGCAACAAAAAGCTTATGCATCAAAATGTTGTTTTGTGCTGGTTTGTTTTGTGCTGATTTGATATACTAGTTTTGTTGTGCTAGTTTTGTTTGTGCTTGGCTAGCTAAGAAGAGCAAGTTACACAATTAACCGTGTTGTTTTGGTGTTGTTTTATAGTAAAACAGCACAATTAATTGTTATGTTTGGTGTTGTTTTATGATAAAGCAACACAGTTAATTGTGCTATTTTACAATGCAGCACAGTTAATTGTGCTGTTTTACTAGAAACCAACACATTTACGTAAAGTACCACAATTTCATTAAGTGTCGATTTTGTTTTTACAAAAAAAAATATCAATACTATACTCAAATTAAAGGTAAAAAAGCGCTCGATTTTATGGTGTAATTTTTTTTTAAAATAAGGTCGTATGAAAAAGTTATGTACGTTTAAAAAAAGTGGGGGTGTTTGAAAAAAGTCAAAAGTTATGGGTTTTCCAAGAATGTCCCTCCATCCCTTATTTTTTCTACACTTAAATCTCTACCATTGATCATCCAATTGAATGGATGAGATTGTTTCTTAAGATTTTTAGCCAAATTGCACTTCTTAGGGGAACCATCCCATATATATATATATATATATATATATATATATATAAATTAAATTGGGACATCAGAGTTTCAAACACTTTTTTAAACACTGGGTAATATTCACAATAAAATATTAAAAATAAACATTGAAAATAAAAGGTTTCTTTAGTACGTGGCGTTGTTATACCAGAGTTATGAAGAATGTTATCTAAAAAGAAGTTTATCTTCCTTCGGACCAGTAGCCCTGCGAACTCGGGTTTCCAGCCTATATACTGTAGAAACATTAAAATAAAACATAATTTAAAACTTACAGTGTTTAGTAGCGGTTGAAGGTTGATAATATCTGCAGAGGTTGAGTTGATTTGCACAGCGGATGATATTTTTGCTTTTTTTTTTTTTATTTTTTATATTTGGGATATAATATGAAGGGCTAGAGAAACTAATATGAGATTGAAGGTTTCTGGGAAGAAATCAGATAGAGAGTTTAAGTATTCATGGAGAGAATAAGTATTGAAAATTTTCTCTGATATTGCTTCTGTGTTTTTTACAAATGACTTCTTGCCTTTAAATAGGCAGAAGACTCTACAATCAAACAAAACTAAAAAGAGCGCACTGAGCGCACTATCTATCTATCGTACAAAGATATAATAAAATAAAAGCGCACTAAGCGCACTATCTATCTATCGTACTGAAATAATTACAAAGCGCACATGGCGCACTATCTTTTCAAAAGAAAAAGTAAAAACGACAAAAACTTTTTTTAGCTGTCTTCAGAATGGAGCGTCGGCAGACTAACTTGTGTATTTTGACGTCATGGCTTACGTCTGTCTTCTAGAAATCCCTGTGTGTGTCTGGGAGTGTGTCTGTGTCGCTGAAGTCGTCTGGGTTTTTGTAATAATCATCATCTTGATCTATTATGTGGTTTAACTGGAGAGACTCTCCTTCTCCGATGAATGGTAGGAGCATGTTCCAGTTTTTGAAACTCCAGATTTGTACATAATGTCCTTCTGCTAATAAGTGGTAGCAGTCCCAATAAAAATTAGAAGGAAGGGCTGGGTTTTTTGGTGTAAAGAAATGAAATATTTGGTGTCTTTCTGTTTATCTTTTGAAGCAAGGCTGGCAAGGTTATCAACCCAGTATAATTCTGAAAACTGGATTTCTGTCTGTACTGCTAGGTTTTTTAGGTAGTTGTTTGTGGAGTTTTTGTGGCTGATGAATATTCTTTTTCTAGCAGGTCTATATGTATGGTCGTTTGCAAAGGGGAATGAATTAAAAATTTTGCAACCGATAAAAGGGGTATTGTTATGGGAAGAGATGTTTCCTGTGGTTAACACAAATTTTTCTCCGAAGAGATTTATGATACCTTCTGTTTTAGGATTTAAAACTAATTCAATGTAATCTATCATACCATTATGATAGAATTGTAAAATCAAATCATTTGGCATATCTGTTTCCTTTAGATTTATCTGAAGAAGCAGCAAGCAGGTGCCTTCTCCATCTTCATCTGTTTTCTCAACGATCTTTATTCCTTTGTATTTCTCTTCGTTGAGGGCTATGGACATCAGTCTGAGCTGTAATTCATATAATATGAAAGGAAACTCTGTGCTTATCTTCTGAGAAATGATCTGTTCAAATTCAGGAAATTGATCGAACACTGTTTGGAGACAAGTCTTCCAAGGTGTATCGAGCATTCTTGCTCTGAAAGCATCATAACTTCTGTAGCTGTTTACATTGCTTTCTTTCTTGTTTAATTGTTCTATGAGCATCCCATTTTTAGCTTCAAGTATTTCTACTTTCTGCTTTAATTTACTGGTTTCAATGTGTTCTTGAACCATCTGTGTATTCTTTCCCTGTTGTAACAGTTGTTCTTGCAATTTTGCAATAATTTCCTCTTGAGTCTTTATAATCTGTTCATGACTCTTTTTTATAACTTGAGAAAAGGTCTGTACCTCTTCTGGTTCAATAAAAAAATTGTCTAGGCCAAAATGATTTCTGGCTGTGTTTAAAGCTTCAGAGAAGCTATGGTATCCTTTATAAATAGGACCATGACACTGTATATGCTTTGCAACTGTTTCCCATTTGTTAAAAATCCCAATTTTTGTACCTCTAAAAATTATGTAATGTGTAAACTTTGGTGGAGGCTGGGTTTTTTCAGAGGATTTTGCTCCCTGTTCACTAAAATATGTACTAAGAGCATTTAACACTTGTACTTTAAAGGAGGATGCATGTGGCATGGTTTGTATATGCCACAGATTGTCTAAAAGACACTGCTGTTTATCTGTAAGAATTATTCCGTGGTTTGGGCGGAATTTCATGTGTACATCATTACAGGTTTGTAGGTCATAAGTGCCAAAAGAGAATGTAGGAAGATTTTGTGATGTAGTGGGCTTTTGGGCTGACTTCTGTTTATGGGCTGGTTTTTTGTTTAGCATGTCTCGGACAAAGTTTGGGCCTTGAGGGATATGTGTAAATTGTGAAAGAAAGAAATCTGGGAGCTGTCTAGAACTTTGTAGAATAGGGGTTCTTTGTACCAAAGCCGCTTGTTTAGAACTGTTTATTTTTTCGGCTTTTATGGATTGACTGAGTAGTTTCTCGGTGTCTTCATTGTCACTGGAAGAAATACTCATTGGTGAAGGAGTTTGTCTAATCTGTAATGGTCTGATGACCACTTTTTCTTTTCCTTTGTTTTTTCTATCCATCTGTACAGAAAAGTTTATTAATGTTACGAGATAACAAATCCGCTATTCCGTTATCTTTTCCTTTTATGTGTTCAAAATGTATCGAATACCCGTTTCCCTGTATAATATTTTGTAAATTCACCCATCTTGTTCTATTTATCTTTTTACTTTGATTGTTTTTAATAAATTTAACTATGGCTTCACAGTCTGTTCTGACTGTGAAATCTTTATGTAAAAATAATTTAAATTTGTCTAAAGCATTAATCAAAGCTTGTATTTCGAAATCTAGGCTGGTCCAAGTGGATCCAGTTTTAAAACTTCCGCTATAGTAAGAACAAATTTTTTCTTCTTTTTTGTAACTATGTATATCTGGTTTGCAAAGGAGGACTGCTCCCCATCCATCTTTGCATCCATCAACTTCTATAATAATGTGATCTGTTAAAAGAGGTAATTCTAAAGGTTTTATTTCTTTAACCTTTTCTTTAATCTTTTTTATCAAAATTATATCCTCATTATTGAAGTGTCTTTGGCCGTTTTTTGTGGTTTTACTATACAACGGTCCAACTAGTTTTGAAAGATTTGGTATAAACTTTCTGGCATAGTTTACTAAGCCTAAAAAAGCTTGTATCTGTTTTAAACTTGTCATTTTTTCTGGAAAATCTAAAATTTTTGTAGAAATATGAGGTTGTAATTCTATTTTTCCATTACCTATTTCTAATCCCAAAAACGAAATTTTTCTTTTAAATAATTCCATTTTTCTTTTTGATACTACTATCCCATTCTTTTTTATTTCTTCAAATACTTGTTGCAAGTGTTTTTAATGTTCTTGAACTGTTTCACTTGCTACTAGTATGTCATCAATATAAACTAAGCAGAATTTGTATTTGAGAAATATACTGTCCATAAATCTTTGAAAAATTGAAGGAGCGTTCTTTAGCCCGAAGCTAAGAACATTCCATTCATAAAGGCCTTCTGAACATGTAAAGGCTGTCCATTTTTTAAAATCTTCTTCTAAATGTAATTGATTATAACCTGATTTTAAATCGAATTTTGAAAATATTTTATTATTTTGTATTAACTGAATCAAACTGTCTTTATTAGGAATATTGTAACCATCATCTTCTGTGTTATCATTTAATCGTTTATAATTATAAACTATTCTTGCTTTTCCTCTTTTTATTTCACTGTGATTTTTAACTATAAAAGCTGCTGATCTATGTGGACTTTCGGATTTTCTAATTAATCCTTGTTTAGTCATTTCTACTATTTGTTTTTTAAATTCTTCTTTATCTAAAGGACTATAATCTATGTTTATATTTCTTATGGTAATATCAGGATTTTTTATCTTGAATTTGCATACATACTTAACTTTAGACTTTGTAATATCTTCTCCTATGAATCCTATCTTTTCTAAGTGGATTATTATAGGATGATTTATACTTTTTGTAATGTCTTGACCTTTTTCTAATTCGTGATTTATAAAATTTACAAGTAATTGCATAGCTTCATTTTCTACATTCTTTTTTCTATTTTTATTTAAGAATTCTAAACTTCCTTTTTCTCCTTTTTTATTGGAAATATTTTCTATGCTTTTATATCTAAGTGTCGGAAAACTGTAAATTTGTTTACTAATTGTTATATAATTTCTAGTTATGGTAATAGCACCATTTAATCCTAATATAAAGTTTAGTCCTAAAACGAAGTCTCTAGATTTTATGTGTTGAGGATTTATGTTTATTTGTGGCATTTCGTATTTTATGCTGTAATTTCCTGAAAAGTCTCGGAATTGTATTCCTGAAGGGTCTAAGTGATGTGTTATTTCTATTAATCTATTTTCTACTGTTCTTGTCATGAGTTTATATGTAAGTAACTTATGAAATTTTTCAGGGGCTAAACTGTGTGAGATTACACTTTTTGTTGCTCCTGTGTCTACTAAGGCTGTTAAGTCTATAGGTGTATTGGCGTCTAGCCATAATCTACATTGTATATTTATCATGCTTATCGATCCACTGGTCTGTATAAGTGTTTCTTCTCCAGTTTGTGTTATAGCGTTTTGTTCTGTGGCCATATTATTTAATTCTGGAAATTCTTTTTCTTTCTTCTTTTCTATATGGTCTTCAAGCCTAAGAACCCTATCTTTAAGAAGTTCTATTTTTAATTTATTTAATTCTATGGCTAATTCTAATTTTTCTATTTTTTCTTCATAATTACTAGAATTTTTATTTATCTCTTGACTAGTACTGGGTGGTTCTATGTTATAAATGTCTTTTATACAAATATGACAAATTTCTTTAAAGCATATGTTACATTGTGATCTTTTTTCTATGCTAGGGTAATATTCGCATATATAACATTTAATGTGATTATTTCCTTTTCTATGTTTCCAATCATGGTTACATTCTTCAGGATTTGTGTATGTATATGAGATTTTTGCTATTGGTTCTTCTTCTTCACTATATATACTGTATATTGACTCATTATCTGTATGGTCTGTGTCTATAGCCTCTATTTCATAATCTTTTATTTGTTCTATTAAATTACTTCTTTCTATATTTCTATTCCTATTTGGGCATCTATTGGCCAAATGTTCTGTATCTCCACATATAAAACATTTACATGTCCTAGTGTGAGGTTTTTTAACATACTTATTTTGATATTTTTTATATGGTTTGTATTCTTTATCATAGGTAGTACTTTTCCTAATTTTCTTTTTTCTACTTTTGTCATAGTATCCATAGGCTTGTGGAGTGTATATGGCTGTTTTACAGAATGCGAAAGCATTTCTTTTTAGTTGTTCTTGTAATGCTACTTCTTTACATTTTTCTTCTAATATACCGAATGTGAATGTTATCCTAGGTCCAATTCCTAAGTTTTGCATATCTCCATATTGTAATTTCCATGCTTCATGTACATGTTTTCCTAAGTCTCCTGGTAATTTTATGAAGTATTTATCACATAAGCTATCATCCATAGCTTGTCCTGTTTGTGCTAATAATCTGGTAAAGTCTAATGTAAATTCATTTATGTATTTCATGTCTGCTATACTTAATTGTTCTAGGTTTCTAATGGCTGTGTCTTGTAATAAGCTGTTATTTTTTGCTGGATCAACTCCTAAAATAAGAACTCTTATTTGGGAGGTGAAATTATAGGGATTATCTCCTATAGCTTTTAGCCTGTTTATCTGATCTGGGCTATGGGCTTTCTTACTTTTCCATATGCCTAGGGCTGTTGGGCCTAAGGTTGTTTCTAAATATGCAAACATGTCCATACTGTCTTTCTTATTTGTTTCCCACATTCTTACTACTGTCTGTTCCCATATGAGAACTTCATCTATCCATAATTGTGGTTTTTGTTGTTCTAATAATAACATATTACCACTGTAAATTTGTCCTATAGGTAACCTTCTTCCGGTTCCATTGTAACCAGATTCTTGTTGATAACTTGTGACTGGTTTTGTCCAAGTTTCTCTACCCATAGTGTCATTCGATGTTTGTCCTAAATCGTATTGTTGATAATTTCTTTTGGGTTTACCTTCGGGATTCATAAAACTATTGTCTTGTTTTTTATAAAAGTCTGAGATCATCGTGTCTCCTTTAACTATACTGTTTACTAAAGGTAAATTAAAATCTTCTTGTAATTTTTTATAACTTTCTTCATATGTCATTTTTAAGTTTAACATACATTCTACTATCATATCGTCTACTTCTTCTAATATGTTTACTTCTGTGAATTTCCTATTTATTATTTGTTCGTAGGTTTTGTTTATTTCTTCTGATTTAAAGATTGTGTTTGTTTCTTGTCTTATTTCTTCTAATAAGCTATAATCTATATCTTCTTGTTCAAATTTTAAGAATTCTGAATCTAATAAGTATTCATCTTCTTCTTCTTCTTCATTTTCTGTATCATATATTGGTTTTCCATACTCAGATTCATCATCTGATTCTATGGTCATAAAATTGTATTGTGGTTCTTGAGGAGGTTCCTCTGAACAAGTACTTTCTTCATATTTTTCTTCTCTTTTAAAATCTGTAAATCTTAGACTTTGTGTGCCGTCTACGTTTTCATATATATGACTCTGTTTAGGGACTAATGTTGAGCTTTCTATTTCTTTTAAATCATTTATTTGCCATTCTAATCCTGCTAATTCTTCAGGATCTATTTTGACTGGTTCAATCATTTGTATAGATTTAGATGCTATTGTATTTACTATTCCTTCTATATTTACTTTGTATTTCATTCCTGATCTGTTACTAGCTTTGCCTAAGACTCCTATGCTTATCACTATATTGTTTCCTTCGTAATTTTCATAACCTTTGGTTTGTAAAGCTATTTTTAATTTCTGTAAATCCTTTATGTCTTTTAATATTCCTGGTGTACAATAAAATAAAGCTGTATTTTGGCTTAAATCTATTTCCATTCCTGAGATTATTGCCTTTTTCATTTCTGATTTCCAGCTTTTATCTAATATTAGTGTTAATAGTTTAGTTCCTAGGTTTTTTCTTCCTAAGGCTTTAATTCCTATTACTATGAGTCCTGTATGTATAAACTGTTTTCCTGATTGTTTAATTCTTAAGATTGTTTCTGGTGAAAATAAATCTATTTCTACCATTTTATCTATTACTCTTAAACTTTCTTCCCTACTACTTTGTATTAAAGTTGTGTTTACGTTTAACATACCTGTTTGATATAGTGTTCTAGGATTTAATATATCTAATTGATGTTGATTGTAGAGATTTATATTTTTGTCTAAGTCGATTTCTTCTTCTAATTGTAATGTTTGTTGTGTACTTCTAGAAGATGATCCTTTTCTTAAAATTCTATTTAAAAACGTGTCTGAAGAAATAATATCTTTTATATTACTAGTAGACTTTCTAGATCCTTGGATGATTTGTTTACTCATCTCTAGGTTTCCAATGTTTATAGATTTTTGGTTTTTCACTTAAATGTGTTTTATTTAATTTATTTATAAGTTCGTTTATATCAGCAGAGTTTCCTACTACTTCTGGATGTTTATTTTTATTAATATTTTTTATTTCTAGTAGAATTTGGTTATTATGTTCTCTTATGTAGTCTAGGTTATCTGTTAATTTTTTAATTTCGTCTGTATGTTTGTTTGTTATATATATAATTTTTTCTAATAGAAATTTGTTGTTTAAGAATTCTTTTTGTAAACTGAATCCTAAGTTTATAATTAAATTTGTGATACTATTTAGGTGTGTATTATCTGTGTGCAGACTATGTGTATGTAACTCTTTAAATCTACAAATATGATTATAATAACTATTTGTTATATTTTTATGATCACTTTTATCAGTAAATTCTATGTTTAAAAATTCAAGTTTTTTGAAAGTTATCTTGGTTGATTCAATAATTCTTTTGATTAAAAAACTGATTTCTTCTTAAAACTCTTCATCTCTTTAGTTCTCTTAAAATATTTTCTTATATCCCAATATTTTTAATTTAATAACTAATTTTAACATGGATAATCTTGAAATATACACAGAATATAGAGTGTAAAAATAAGTGTAAAATTCAATGATTTCTTTGTTTAGTTTAGTTTCAAAGCAAATTTTTCCCCTAATCTTCACCTTAGCGGGTTTCCACATAAATAGGACTTAAGCATATCAAGCTGCCTGATATGGACCTGTCTAAGTCTTTTAGATGTTAGAAAAGCCTTTGCTCTGATACCAAATTAAATTGGGACATCAGAGTTTCAAACACTTTTTTAAACACTGGGTAATATTCACAATAAAATATTAAAAACAAACATTGAAAATAAAAGGTTTCTTTAGTACGTGGCGTTGTTATACCAGAGTTATGAAGAATGTTATCTAAAAAGAAGTTTATCTTCCTTCGGACCAGTAGCCCTGCGAACTCGGGTTTCCAGCCTATATACTGTAGAAACATTAAAATAAAACATAATTTAAAACTTACAGTGTTTAGTAGCGGTTGAAGGTTGATAATATCTGCAGAGGTTGAGTTGATTTGCACAGCGGATGATATTTTTGCTTTTTTTTTTATTTTTTTATTTTATATTTGGGATATAATATGAAGGGCTAGAGAAACTAATATGAGATTGAAGGTTTCTGGGAAGAAATCAGATAGAGAGTTTAAGTATTCATGGAGAGAATAAGTATTGAAAATTTTCTCTGATATTGCTTCTGTGTTTTTTACAAATGACTTCTTGCCTTTAAATAGGCAGAAGACTCTACAATCAAACAAAACTAAAAAGAGCGCACTGAGCGCACTATCTATCTATCGTACAAAGATATAATAAAATAAAAGCGCACTAAGCGCACTATCTATCTATCGTACTGAAATAATTACAAAGCGCACATGGCGCACTATCTTTTCAAAAGAAAAAGTAAAAACGACAAAAACTTTTTTAGCTGTCTTCAGAATGGAGCGTCGGCAGACTAACTTGTGTATTTTGACGTCATGGCTTACGTCTGTCTTCTAGAAATCCCTGTGTGTGTCTGGGAGTGTGTCTGTGTCGCTGAAGTCGTCTGGGTTTTTGTAATAATCATCATCTTGATCTATTATGTGGTTTAACTGGAGAGACTCTCCTTCTCCGATGAATGGTAGGAGCATGTTCCAGTTTTTGAAACTCCAGATTTGTACATAATGTCCTTCTGCTAATAAGTGGTAGCAGTCCCAATAAAAATTAGAAGGAAGGGCTGGGGTTTTTTGGTGTAAAGAAATGAAATATTTGGTGTCTTTCTGTTTATCTTTTGAAGCAAGGCTGGCAAGGTTATCAACCCAGTATAATTCTGAAAACTGGATTTCTGTCTGTACTGCTAGGTTTTTTAGGTAGTTGTTTGTGGAGTTTTTGTGGCTGATGAATATTCTTTTTCTAGCAGGTCTATATGTATGGTCGTTTGCAAAGGGGAATGAATTAAAAATTTTGCAACCGATAAAAGGGGTATTGTTATGGGAAGAGATGTTTCCTGTGGTTAACACAAATTTTTCTCCGAAGAGATTTATGATACCTTCTGTTTTAGGATTTAAAACTAATTCAATGTAATCTATCATACCATTATGATAGAATTGTAAAATCAAATCATTTGGCATATCTGTTTCCTTTAGATTTATCTGAAGAAGCAGCAAGCAGGTGCCTTCTCCATCTTCATCTGTTTTCTCAACGATCTTTATTCCTTTGTATTTCTCTTCGTTGAGGGCTATGGACATCAGTCTGAGCTGTAATTCATATAATATGAAAGGAAACTCTGTGCTTATCTTCTGAGAAATGATCTGTTCAAATTCAGGAAATTGATCGAACACTGTTTGGAGACAAGTCTTCCAAGGTGTATCGAGCATTCTTGCTCTGAAAGCATCATAACTTCTGTAGCTGTTTACATTGCTTTCTTTCTTGTTTAACTGTTCTATGAGCATCCCATTTTTAGCTTCAAGTATTTCTACTTTCTGCTTTAATTTACTGGTTTCAATGTGTTCTTGAACCATCTGTGTATTCTTTCCCTGTTGTAACAGTTGTTCTTGCAATTTTGCAATAATTTCCTCTTGAGTCTTTATAATCTGTTCATGACTCTTTTTTATAACTTGAGAAAAGGTCTGTACCTCTTCTGGTTCAATAAAAAAATTGTCTAGGCCAAAATGATTTCTGGCTGTGTTTAAAGCTTCAGAGAAGCTATGGTATCCTTTATAAATAGGACCATGACACTGTATATGCTTTGCAACTGTTTCCCATTTGTTAAAAATCCCAATTTTTGTACCTCTAAAAATTATGTAATGTGTAAACTTTGGTGGAGGCTGGGTTTTTTCAGAGGATTTTGCTCCCTGTTCACTAAAATATGTACTAAGAGCATTTAACACTTGTACTTTAAAGGAGGATGCATGTGGCATGGTTTGTATATGCCACAGATTGTCTAAAAGACACTGCTGTTTATCTGTAAGAATTATTCCGTGGTTTGGGCGGAATTTCATGTGTACATCATTACAGGTTTGTAGGTCATAAGTGCCAAAAGAGAATGTAGGAAGATTTTGTGATGTAGTGGGCTTTTGGGCTGACTTCTGTTTATGGGCTGGTTTTTTGTTTAGCATGTCTCGGACAAAGTTTGGGCCTTGAGGGATATGTGTAAATTGTGAAAGAAAGAAATCTGGGAGCTGTCTAGAACTTTGTAGAATAGGGGTTCTTTGTACCAAAGCCGCTTGTTTAGAACTGTTTATTTTTTCGGCTTTTATGGATTGACTGAGTAGTTTCTCGGTGTCTTCATTGTCACTGGAAGAAATACTCATTGGTGAAGGAGTTTGTCTAATCTGTAATGGTCTGATGACCACTTTTTCTTTTCCTTTGTTTTTTCTATCCATCTGTACAGAAAAGTTTATTAATGTTACGAGATAACAAATCCGCTATTCCGTTATCTTTTCCTTTTATGTGTTCAAAATGTATCGAATACCCGTTTCCCTGTATAATATTTTGTAAATTCACCCATCTTGTTCTATTTATCTTTTTACTTTGATTGTTTTTAATAAATTTAACTATGGCTTCACAGTCTGTTCTGACTGTGAAATCTTTATGTAAAAATAATTTAAATTTGTCTAAAGCATTAATCAAAGCTTGTATTTCGAAATCTAGGCTGGTCCAAGTGGATCCAGTTTTAAAACTTCCGCTATAGTAAGAACAAATTTTTTCTTCTTTTTTGTAACTATGTATATCTGGTTTGCAAAGGAGGACTGCTCCCCATCCATCTTTGCATCCATCAACTTCTATAATAATGTGATCTGTTAAAAGAGGTAATTCTAAAGGTTTTATTTCTTTAACCTTTTCTTTAATCTTTTTTATCAAAATTATATCCTCATTATTGAAGTGTCTTTGGCCGTTTTTTGTGGTTTTACTATACAACGGTCCAACTAGTTTTGAAAGATTTGGTATAAACTTTCTGGCATAGTTTACTAAGCCTAAAAAAGCTTGTATCTGTTTTAAACTTGTCATTTTTTCTGGAAAATCTAAAATTTTTGTAGAAATATGTGGTTGTAATTCTATTTTTCCATTACCTATTTCTAATCCCAAAAACGAAATTTTTCTTTTAAATAATTCCATTTTTCTTTTTGATACTACTATCCCATTCTTTTTTATTTCTTCAAATACTTGTTGCAAGTGTTTTTCATGTTCTTGAACTGTTTCACTTGCTACTAGTAGTATCAAAAAGAATGGGATAGTAGTATCAAAAAGAAAAATGGAATTATTTAAAAGAAAATTTTCGTTTTTGGGATTAGAAATAAGTAATGGAAAAATAGAATTACAACCACATATTTCTACAAAAATTTTAGATTTTCCAGAAAAAATGACAAGTTTAAAACAGATACAAGCTTTTTTAGGCTTAGTAAACTATGCCAGAAAGTTTATACCAAATCTTTCAAAACTAGTTGGACCGTTGTATAGTAAAACCACAAAAAACGGCCAAAGACACTTCAATAATGAGGATATAATTTTGATAAAAAAGATTAAAGAAAAGGTTAAAGAAATAAAACCTTTAGAATTACCTCTTTTAACAGATCACATTATTATAGAAGTTGATGGATGCAAAGATGGATGGGGAGCAGTCCTCCTTTGCAAACCAGATATACATAGTTACAAAAAAGAAGAAAAAATTTGTTCTTACTATAGCGGAAGTTTTAAAACTGGATCCACTTGGACCAGCCTAGATTTCGAAATACAAGCTTTGATTAATGCTTTAGACAAATTTAAATTATTTTTACATAAAGATTTCACAGTCAGAACAGACTGTGAAGCCATAGTTAAATTTATTAAAAACAATCAAAGTAAAAAGATAAATAGAACAAGATGGGTGAATTTACAAAATATTATACAGGGAAACGGGTATTCGATACATTTTGAACATATAAAAGGAAAAGATAACGGAATAGCGGATTTGTTATCTCGTAACATTAATAAACTTTTCTGTACAGATGGATAGAAAAAACAAAGGAAAAGAAAAAGTGGTCATCAGACCATTACAGATTAGACAAACTCCTTCACCAATGAGTATTTCTTCCAGTGACAATGAAGACACCGAGAAACTACTCAGTCAATCCATAAAAGCCGAAAAAATAAACAGTTCTAAACAAGCGGCTTTGGTACAAAGAACCCCTATTCTACAAAGTTCTAGACAGCTCCCAGATTTCTTTCTTTCACAATTTACACATATCCCTCAAGGCCCAAACTTTGTCCGAGACATGCTAAACAAAAAACCAGCCCATAAACAGAAGTCAGCCCAAAAGCCCACTACATCACAAAATCTTCCTACATTCTCTTTTGGCACTTATGACCTACAAACCTGTAATGATGTACACATGAAATTCCGCCCAAACCACGGAATAATTCTTACAGATAAACAGCAGTGTCTTTTAGACAATCTGTGGCATATACAAACCATGCCACATGCATCCTCCTTTAAAGTACAAGTGTTAAATGCTCTTAGTACATATTTTAGTGAACAGGGAGCAAAATCCTCTGAAAAAACCCAGCCTCCACCAAAGTTTACACATTACATAATTTTTAGAGGTACAAAAATTGGAATTTTTAACAAATGGGAAACAGTTGCAAAGCATATACAGTGTCATGGTCCTATTTATAAAGGATACCATAGCTTCTCTGAAGCTTTAAACACAGCCAGAAATCATTTTGGCCTAGACAATTTTTTTATTGAACCAGAAGAGGTACAGACCTTTTCTCAAGTTATAAAAAAGAGTCATGAACAGATTATAAAGACTCAAGAGGAAATTATTGCAAAATTGCAAGAACAACTGTTACAACAGGGAAAGAATACACAGATGGTTCAAGAACACATTGAAACCAGTAAATTAAAGCAGAAAGTAGAAATACTTGAAGCTAAAAATGGGATGCTCATAGAACAGTTAAACAAGAAAGAAAGCAATGTAAACAGCTACAGAAGTTATGATGCTTTCAGAGCAAGAATGCTCGATACACCTTGGAAGACTTGTCTCCAAACAGTGTTCGATCAATTTCCTGAATTTGAACAGATCATTTCTCAGAAGATAAGCACAGAGTTTCCTTTCATATTATATGAATTACAGCTCAGACTGATGTCCATAGCCCTCAACGAAGAGAAATACAAAGGAATAAAGATCGTTGAGAAAACAGATGAAGATGGAGAAGGCACCTGCTTGCTGCTTCTTCAGATAAATCTAAAGGAAACAGATATGCCAAATGATTTGATTTTACAATTCTATCATAATGGTATGATAGATTACATTGAATTAGTTTTAAATCCTAAAACAGAAGGTATCATAAATCTCTTCGGAGAAAAATTTGTGTTAACCACAGGAAACATCTCTTCCCATAACAATACCCCTTTTATCGGTTGCAAAATTTTTAATTCATTCCCCTTTGCAAACGACCATACATATAGACCTGCTAGAAAAAGAATATTCATCAGCCACAAAAACTCCACAAACAACTACCTAAAAAACCTAGCAGTACAGACAGAAATCCAGTTTTCAGAATTATACTGGGTTGATAACCTTGCCAGCCTTGCTTCAAAAGATAAACAGAAAGACACCAAATATTTCATTTCTTTACACCAAAAAACCCCAGCCCTTCCTTCTAATTTTTATTGGGACTGCTACCACTTATTAGCAGAAGGACATTATGTACAAATCTGGAGTTTCAAAAACTGGAACATGCTCCTACCATTCATCGGAGAAGGAGAGTCTCTCCAGTTAAACCACATAATAGATCAAGATGATGATTATTACAAAAACCCAGACGACTTCAGCGACACAGACACACTCCCAGACACACACAGGGATTTCTAGAAGACAGACGTAAGCCATGACGTCAAAATACACAAGTTAGTCTGCCGACGCTCCATTCTGAAGACAGCTAAAAAAGTTTTTGTCGTTTTTACTTTTTCTTTTGAAAAGATAGTGCGCCATGTGCGCTTTGTAATTATTTCAGTACGATAGATAGATAGTGCGCTTAGTGCGCTTTTATTTTATTATATCTTTGTACGATAGATAGATAGTGCGCTCAGTGCGCTCTTTTTAGTTTTGTTTGATTGTAGAGTCTTCTGCCTATTTAAAGGCAAGAAGTCATTTGTAAAAAACACAGAAGCAATATCAGAGAAAATTTTCAATACTTATTCTCTCCATGAATACTTAAACTCTCTATCTGATTTCTTCCCAGAAACCTTCAATCTCATATTAGTTTCTCTAGCCCTTCATATTATATCCCAAATATAAAATAAAAAAATAAAAAAAAAAGCAAAAATATCATCCGCTGTGCAAATCAACTCAACCTCTGCAGATATTATCAACCTTCAACCGCTACTAAACACTGTAAGTTTTAAATTATGTTTTATTTTAATGTTTCTACAGTATATAGGCTGGAAACCCGAGTTCGCAGGGCTACTGATCCGAAGGAAGATAAACTTCTTTTTAGATAACATTCTTCATAACTCTGGTATAACAACGCCACGTACTAAAGAAACCTTTTATTTTCAATGTTTGTTTTTAATATTTTATTGTGAATATTACCCAGTGTTTAAAAAAGTGTTTGAAACTCTGATGTCCCAATTTAATTTGGTATCAGAGCAAAGGCTTTTCTAACATCTAAAAGACTTAGACAGGTCCATATCAGGCAGCTTGATATGCTTAAGTCCTATTTATGTGGAAACCCGCTAAGGTGAAGATTAGGGAAAAAATTTGCTTTGAAACTAAACTAAACAAAGAAATCATTGAATTTTACACTTATTTTTACACTCTATATTCTGTGTATATTTCAAGATTATCCATGTTAAAATTAGTTATTAAATTAAAAATATTGGGATATAAGAAAATATTTTAAGAGAACTAAAGAGATGAAGAGTTTTAAGAAGAAATCAATTTTTTAATCAAAAGAATTATTGAATCAACCAAGATAACTTTCAAAAAACTTGAATTTTTAAACCTAGAATTTACTGATAAAAGTGATCATAAAAATATAACAAATAGTTATTATAATCATATTTGTAGATTTAAAGAGTTACATACACATAGTCTGCACACAGATAATACACACCTAAATAGTATCACAGATTTAATTATAAACTTAGGATTCAGTTTACAAAAAGAATTCTTAAACAACAAATTTCTATTAGAAAAAATTATATATATAACAAACAAACATACAGACGAAATTAAAAAATTAACAGATAACCTAGACTACATAAGAGAACAGAATAACCAAATTCTGCTAGAAATAAAAAATATTAATAAAAATAAACATCCAGAAGTAGTAGGAAACTCTGCTGATATAAACGAACTTATAAATAAATTAAATAAAACACATTTAAGTGAAAAACTAAAAATCTATAAACATTGGAAACCTAGAGATGAGTAAACAAATCATCCAAGGATCTAGAAAGTCTACTAGTAATATAAAAGATATTATTTCTTCAGACACGTTTTTAAACAGAATTTTAAGAAAAGGATCATCTTCTAGAAGTACACAACAAACAATACAATTAGAAGAAGAAATCGACTTAGACAAAAATATAAATCTCTACAATCAACATCAATTAGATATATTAAATCCTAGAACACTATATCAAACAGGTATGTTAAACGTAAACACAACTTTAATACAAAGTAGTAGGGAAGAAAGTTTAAGAGTAATAGATAAAATGGTAGAAATAGATTTATTTTCACCAGAAACAATCTTAAGAATTAAACAATCAGGAAAACAGTTTATACATACAGGACTCATAGTAATAGGAATTAAAGCCTTAGGAAGAAAAAACCTAGGAACTAAACTATTAACACTAATATTAGATAAAAGCTGGAAATCAGAAATGAAAAAGGCAATAATCTCAGGAATGGAAATAGATTTAAGCCAAAATACAGCTTTATTTTATTGTACACCAGGAATATTAAAAGACATAAAGGATTTACAGAAATTAAAAATAGCTTTACAAACCAAAGGTTATGAAAATTACGAAGGAAACAATATAGTGATAAGCATAGGAGTCTTAGGCAAAGCTAGTAACAGATCAGGAATGAAATACAAAGTAAATATAGAAGGAATAGTAAATACAATAGCATCTAAATCTATACAAATGATTGAACCAGTCAAAATAGATCCTGAAGAATTAGCAGGATTAGAATGGCAAATAAATGATTTAAAAGAAATAGAAAGCTCAACATTAGTCCCTAAACAGAGTCATATATATGAAAACGTAGACGGCACACAAAGTCTAAGATTTACAGATTTTAAAAGAGAAGAAAAATATGAAGAAAGTACTTGTTCAGAGGAACCTCCTCAAGAACCACAATACAATTTTATGACCATAGAATCAGATGATGAATCTGAGTATGGAAAACCAATATATGATACAGAAAATGAAGAAGAAGAAGAAGATGAATACTTATTAGATTCAGAATTCTTAAAATTTGAACAAGAAGATATAGATTATAGCTTATTAGAAGAAATAAGACAAGAAACAAACACAATCTTTAAATCAGAAGAAATAAACAAAACCTACGAACAAATAATAAATAGGAAATTCACAGAAGTAAACATATTAGAAGAAGTAGACGATATGATAGTAGAATGTATGTTAAACTTAAAAATGACATATGAAGAAAGTTATAAAAAATTACAAGAAGATTTTAATTTACCTTTAGTAAACAGTATAGTTAAAGGAGACACGATGATCTCAGACTTTTATAAAAAACAAGACAATAGTTTTATGAATCCCGAAGGTAAACCCAAAAGAAATTATCAACAATACGATTTAGGACAAACATCGAATGACATATATATATATATATATATATATATATATATACATATATATATACATATATATATAAACATATATATATAATTAAATTGGTAAAATTACAAAAGTACCCTCATGTGCCTTGCACATGACCAGACTTAACTGAGAAATTTAATTGGGTTAGAGCCAAAGGACGTAACGTGCAACATTTGTAAACATAAAGGACAATCTCTGACAATTTTTGGGCTAAAGTACAAGATCTGAAAAAGGGTATCAACATAAAGGACGATTTCTGTAATTTACTCTTTATAATAATTTATAGTAGTTTAAAAAACGGATCCACACCCCGTCTGATGTAATTATACACAAAATGTTAAAAATACATTTATTTCTTTGTCACTGCTACCTTCATATTTCAAACAATATTTTTAAATAAAACATCATGTATAAGCATACAACAATCAAACGGTATCATCTTTTAAAAAACCTACTATACAAACAACATTCCTAAAGAACTATGGTTACTTAGTCACACTTGGTATCAACTTTTAACGTAATAAAAATATCATTTTTAAACTGTTATAGATATTACTAAACCTTTAAATTGCAATGTCGGTTGCAATGCGAACCAACAAAGCAAACACTTGTATGTTTTATAATTGTTTTTTCATTTAGTGAACAAAGCTCGACTTTGGTGGGTGGTTAAAATTGGCTTTCTTAAATCCTTCTTGCTTTGTAGTTTACAAATTCAAATCTTAGTAACCAATATTATTTTTTGTTTTTTTTTTCTTTTTTCTCTTTTTTTCCATTTTAGATTTCTTATTTGTTTTAGTTTTCATTACTTTTTTTAATACTTTTTTCTATCTATGGTTCAATCTCCAAAAACGATTCGTTTCTAATTCTTACATTAAGTTTGCAAATGCGCCCTTACCCACGTTAATGTCATCGTCCGGCTCCACCGCAACGCGCGGGTCTTAATGTTTAAACGTTGTTTTTTTTCACGACTTTGCGCCTCCGCTACAACGCGCGGGTATAAGGCTTTGTTTTTAACGCTTGAGTTTACATGATGCTTTTGATTTTCTTTACACAAAGTTTCGGAGACGTTGATTGATTTCGCGGTTTAACGAGCCAAAACATGTAAATGTTTTCTTTTACAACAATCACGAATTTGGCAAATGTCGACATAACATGAACGCGCGATAACTGAGTCATGTTAACGTCGCAACGCGTGGGAAATCAGCATGCTTATTTTTATTAATGTTACAGAAAATTTTTTTGTTTAACGCCACCGCTGCAACACACAGGTCTTCACACTACTACACTGGTGTGTGTGTGTATCTAAAATCTGAACCCTAAAAGCTAAACAATAAGGTTAAAACCTTAAAATTCAACCCTAAAATCTAAACCTTAAAAGCTAAACCCTAAAAGCTAAGATGATAGAGTTCGACTAGACGGTTCCAACGCCGCTGAAATGACCTCAATCGGAGTTTGTTTGATATCGTTTCTTAAGGTTTTTGTCATTTCTTAGGTTTATTAGCGAAAACCCACTTCTTATTTAAGCCTCCCCTATATATATATATTCTACTGTTACGTATATGCAACTGTTACGTATATGCAATTATGCTATTATATGTAACATATCCGTATATTCCACTTGATTACTTTTTTTAAAATCCAGAAATAGAAGAACAATAAATCAATTTACTAGTATTACATTAGTATTTTCATCCACGTTTAATGGCTTATTCCGTTTGGTTATCTTTTTCCACTTACTGCACTGGTGGACATGAGACCTTGAAACTGCATAGCCTCATAATGTCACTGCCCATGAACCCACTTCAGTACGGACTACAAAACTCCCTTCCACATATACACACATAAAGAACAACATAACAAACTAAGCCAAAAGACAAAACCAACATTCACAACATAAACCAAATCTTTAAATGTTTTTCCAGAATAATGTTATTGGCTGTAATGGAATGAAATGTGAGGCGATATGGAGGGATTTCCAGAATAAGCCCAAACAATCTTGTCTGTGTCCATAAGCCCCACCTCACGCACCTTTGAGTCCATTCTAAGTAGGTGTGTGAAACGGGTCGTGTTCATGGGTTGACGGGTCGAACCCAAGAATGCTACACGAACATGAAAATGATTCTAGTAAAAGTTATAGACCAAAGAGCAATCGAGCTGTTTCCATGGTCTAAAGGTACAAAATACACAAACATTCTCACAACATAGGCTTTTTGATAGCAGATTGTAATACGAACAAAAACACAGGAAAACAAGTAAACAAGGAGACGGGGTGACAAAGCAGATGAATGAGAGATTATATGTATTTCACTTGCCACAATTGAAGCCGCCACAGACCGAGAGGACTATAATGAGAATCAAGGCTATGATGATTCCAAGGACTATAAGTTTTATCTTCATATTCTGCAGCCACATTTTTCTCCTGATTTGTGTACCTTGTGTCCTGAAATCTTGTGCCTGCAATGTACGACAAAATCCATTCTCAGTCACAGCACATATAAGATGTAAAATATAAAGTCACAATTTCAGACCGTTCACTTATAAATGGGTTCATACAAGTTATGTTTTATCTATATGTGTAGAACAGTTAAAAGTTAAAAGATAGCTAAAACGAAAGATGGTTAAATGGGTCAAACAGTCAAACGATTAGGAAGTCCCCCAGAGTGTATTATTGGTAAAATAAATTATAAATGTTGTAATTAGTTTTGACACTAATTATTTATAAAAAAAAAATTAAAACTTTTAGACAATGTTCCATGGCAACCCAAGCCTAATCCGTGTGACCTGCCCATTATGCCATCACTAATGAAGATGCATTCTCTATAAGACTATAACATGGCCATATAATAAAAAGGACAGCAAAGAAGAAAACAGAACAAATGAAATCCAAATGTGAATGCCAAATCCCACATTTGGAATCATCAATCATATCAGAGCTGTAAAAATGGATCTTTAAACAGTTGGTACATCAGGTAAAATAGTTAGTTTGAAAATTAATGAATTAGGATGTGTTTAAAAGTATCCTAATTTACTCACACTCCTGTCACAAAAACTGTTAACTAAGGTACCATTCAATGATAACAAAATAAAGGTATCTTGTATATCATATCAGTGTTATTACTAAACCATGATTACTAATAGATTAAAAGGTTGTTTTGGCTTGGAACCCTGTGAAAAAGAAAAAAGCTTCATCTTTATTCTACGATTGTCTCAGGAAAGGAATTATATCAGTAGTTTTAGAAAGGATTTATTTAACCTTTATTTTTTTCAAAAGATGAGAAAATACAAAATTTAATGAAAAAAACTCCCACCATATAAATAAAAACATATCACCAGTGTGGTACAAGCCTTTAAACATAGTATCCAAAATTTCTGCTATGTAACATACTTAATAGCACAACTTATATCATACGCATACAAATACATCTCCACTTGTCGGTACAAGTCTTTAAAGCATGCCATCCAAACTTCTACCAATTACGGTGTTTTCTATAACACAACTTGTACCATACAAACACAAGTACATCACAAAACTGTATGGTACAAATTTTGATTTGAAGCATTTGCAATTGCTATTAATCTTACTAAATGAGGGAAAAGTATGAATGTAAATGCTTTTCTGGATGTTTGACATCTTTACAATCACAGTTTTCATCATGAATAGGAATAAACTTTCAGGGTTATTGACCATTTGACCTTTACACAAATCTGGATTTTAAACATGTAAAATTCCTATGAAAACTTTACTTTTTCATGATACAGTTGCGTTTGAATTATATTCGTATCTTCATACATATTGTCAACAGATGTTATACTCAATAAAGCTCTACCAAGGGACGTATAATTAAATTAATTCTGAACATTAAGCAAAACTGTACACACTAAATTAATCATTAACATGATATGTCTATAGGCATACACTTTTCTGTTTAAATTATACAAAAAGAACAGGATGGTAATCGAGTAGTATATAAATTCTGATGCAACATGATTGAATTATGTAAATTCACAAGGAGTTAGTGAAGCAAATGTATACGGTTCCAAGTATTGATATAAAGACACTACTACACAAACTGACATGAAGAGGTTAAAATTGAAGTGTAGACTGATGAATCAAAGATTTCTTATATTATTATGAAAGCCCAACTTACTAACTTAGCTTGAGGCAGATAAAAGGATGGAAAGGCTTCAAAAGGAGCTTATCCCAACCATAGCCTCTTTAATTAATTCTAAAAATTTTATGTTTAGTATTTGAAGTCAAAACTGTGTACTAACTTAGAGCGACTATCCCAAATATTCCTAATAAGAACTTGAATTCACTGACCTGAGAACGAAGATTTTCAGTTTTATCCACAAGAAGCTCTATCTTCTCGCCACGGTCTAGAACCTACATAGACTCAAACAATTACAATAACAGAATACAGCCAACATGTGTACTTGAAATCTTTCATGTCAGGTTACTGGAAAGGGTATATATATAATTTAACCTACACACCAAAAAAGGATTACCTTTTCAATATTCTCCATCATCACACCTTTGACTTCGGAAACCTGGGCCTTGACCTTTGAAAGCTTGCTAATTTCTTCAGGATGATCCACACAATACTGCATCTGTTCCTTCAGCTTGGGTCTGGTAACAGTAAGCTTAACCGTAAATATGCAATTAATCTAAAAGAATTATACACGTCTTGTGATTAAATAAAGAACCAGATTACCTGAATTCTTTGTTCAGACTATTGGCAATAGCTGTAGCAGCTTTCCCACCACTGTATTTCTTGTTAAAGTCATCCTTGATTCGCTCAAGAAAAGCCATTGGAACTTGTCTGCCAACGGATTCAGCAGCCACAACACAGTATGCTTCATCATTCAACAGCAAACAAATAAAGACAATATTCATTAACGTATATAATAATTGTTGTTAGTTCAAGTTATTACTGTCTTAACGTCTATAATTTGTTTCCAATACACATATAACATAAGAGGTATAGTTATTGATTCGCCAGACCTTAATTCATCTTTTCTTTTATTACCAAATGAAGCCTTCTGTACTAATTTAAAGAATCTAAATAAAATTACTATAAAGTTACAATTTTGTCATCTTTACAAGATCCACATTTCAAGGTATGCAATAATAATTTTGTTTGCATTTTAAGATAAGTAATATATAATGTGTAATTAAGAGAGGCATTTAGCAATATTAGTATAAAATCATAAGTTAAATATACAAAAAAAAGTTCATTAATCAAAGTTTAATAATTACAACATCACTCATAGCAAAGCATAGATCAATCAGAAATCACTAACAAACTTTCCATTTATAAACCATTGAGCGCACAAATAAAAAAAACCCTAGAATCACATCTACAACAGGATCTGTAACGAGCAATTAAAGGGGAGAAAGATAGTGAATGCTTACTGAAGCCATCTTCAACGAGGTAATTAAAGGTGTGTCCATCGCAGTTGTATGTAAACTTGTTGTTTGTTGTGGGAAGCTTCTGGAGGCACTGGGAAGCAATAGAGGTGAAATTGCCGGTGAACTCTGTGTACTCGGCGAGAATCACGGTGCCTCTGGAAACAAAACTGTAGATCAAAGACTGTTGGCCCATGACGATAAAGGTATTGATTGATGTACAAAACCCTCAATCAGAGTGGAAACCCTAGCGGCCAATCTGGTCTGATTTCGGAAGAGTAAAGGGCAAAAGGGATTTTGGGTTTACACGCTCCATTTATGATGATGGCTTTACAAGTAGACAGGACCCAAAGTAACCGAATCGAAAGGAACAGTACAATTAAATATCGAAGCTTAGGTTCATGTGTGTGTCACGCCCCGTCATGTATTTTGATTTTTGGATTTAGCCATTCCTCTTTTCCCTTTTTAAATAGGATTCACTTTTAACTTCCTAAAATATATACTAACATGTCAGCTTACACCGGTAAACTCGTAATTTAAAACATTTATATGGTTCAAAACCAAATTATATTCACTTCATAATTAGAGACATGTCATGACAAGATTAATAAATTTCACATCTTTTCACAAATTTTTGTTTCCTCAAATCGACTCATGAATTGTTAAGAGTTTCGTTGTGCTTACTTCTTGTCACCACATGGCCTACGCTTCTGCCACCGAATTAGGCTTAACTCTGCCATTGAAGTGGACTCACTCTGGCACCGTAGTAAAATTTAGAGTAAATTACAAAAATTGTCCCTACGGTTTGGTCCAAAAATCACTTTTTGTCTATTTGGAAACTTTTTAACATTTTGAGCTGCCCACATTTCTAATTTTAACCGTTCCCGTCCAATTGGGTAACGGTAACTAACGATTGTGTTAACCCACCCTCACGTGCACGTCACGTGAGGGGCAAATTTGTCATTTCACCATCAATTTTGAAGTCCTGCTTCCCACTCTTCTTCTCGAATCCCTTGACGATTATGTCAAACTTAAATCGATTGACCGAAACCTTAGGCACGGAAATGGTCTCAAGCTTAAATTGATCGAATCCTGATATTGGTCTAAACTTCGAAACCAAGTAGGGAATGTTGCACCGGGTTTGACGTTGCAACTGTTAAAGCAGAGGATGTTTTCCACAAACACAAAAATCAAAATTGGTGGTGAAATGCAATATAAACAACCCCATAATAGACCTAATTCATATATGCAATCTAAACAACTCATCCAAGCTATCCATGGCTATGCTAAATAGTAGAACTAATCATTAAATATTATAAACAGTTCTTGGAAATTTTCAACTGTATGCGGGAGATATTACTAGGCAATGCATGTAATCTCACAAACCAAATGAATAACTTTGTGGAAGACATATAATGCACGTAATTTCCATATGTATGTTGGAGATATTACTAGGCAATGCATGATGGGAAACATGATCTTATGTCTCCTAACATCTGATGAACAAAACAAGTAAAGTTTAGATTTATGTTGAACATTTCATTACTAATGGTTAATTACATGAGAGAAATACGAATTAATGTACACTTTTCTGATATGGAACACCAGCAGACTCAGCTTGCAACCTAGTCTGCAAAATTTGATTTGTTCACCTACAATCTAAACAACCAATCCATCCAAGTTGTTTGACTATTTCAAAGTTCAATCGAGTTGTTCCCTAGCAACTGCAAGTTCAATTGGGCTTAAGATCATGAATATTACTTGTTACTATCCAACCCATCCAAGTTGTTTGACTGTTTCAAAGTCAAACATGGTATTGATCCCATGATCCATATGACAGTAAAACTATAAAAGACAAGATCCATTTGCAAACTACATATATTTAGCACAAAACTTACACCATGGTAACCATGATCCATACTACATTCCAAAAAACTTACACCATGGCAACCATGAAGTATATATATGTCTATACTACATATATTTACCAAAAAATTAAGCCTAAGCTACACCAACGACAACCATGAAGTATAACAACGGTAACCTTCACCTCAACCTCAGGATGCACATCCACATCTCCATCAAATAAACCAGCCACATCTTCGTGAAACAACCACTCATCTAAGTTTCCTTCCACAACATCATGAGCATGATCACCATCTTCATGAAACAAATAAGTTGCATCCTTATAACACAACAAGTCATCCACATTCCCCTCATCACCATCATGTCTTGTTCCAGATGGCCCAACATCATATGCTACAAAGAAGGTGGACACTATTGTCTCACAATGTTGAACATGTATATAAATAAGCTTAAACATCCTTTGGGCATAATCAAACAACCTTTTGAAATCATTCTCACTACCCCAGGGCCTTAGACCGTATTTCAAATCCATTTATGGAATCCTAAAATGGTAGATAAAACTCTATGACTTATATAACCTAGAGCCTCTACAATTTTGTCCAACACGGTTATATTGAAATCACTAGCTGCATGTTGATTTTTTCCTTTCATTTGAAGTTGTTAACACATGAATCTCAACCAGCAAAGATTGTAACCAAAATAGTTTATGAACAAATAAATATTTTTTAAAAGTGATCTTTAAAACTAAACAAGAAAATACTCATCCTAACTCTAGGTTCTTACAGTATTCAACTCAATATTGATGGAGGATGCTATATATGTATAATGTTCCAATCTCATTGCAAAATAAGTGTTAAATATTACAATCTTAAATAGGCCTTACAAACCAAACGAACACGAATGGGACATGTTTGTGTTCGTTTATTTCACTTTAACCAAATAAACAATCAAATGCAAGCATTTAAATGAACACGTTTTTGTTCATGTTCGTTCGTTAAAAAAAATAAACAAGTTCGTGTTTGTTCATGTTCGTTCGTTAATAGTAAAACAAACGGCTCACCAATATATAAAAAAATATTAAAAAAATAAGTTCGAATAATGAGAAATCATAAAAGAAAAGAGCATACATTAGAAGCTGCTTAAAAGGAATTATTCGTGATAACATTATTGTTGGATGCCAAAGCGGAATTGAAAGTTGTCTAGTGTTCAATTACTTATAGAATAATCTATAGATACTAATAAATAAAGGTTTTGAGAGGGACACTTGTCACTTCTTTATGCCTTCTCACATTAGTTTTCCCGTCTCACATTAGTTTTCCCGTCTCTCTCTCCTAATAAATACAAATGTATCTTATTAAATAATAATGATATCTATATCTTACTACTTAATAAACAAGTAAATTAGTTGGACATTTGTCACAATTCTAGGCCTCATCATTCTAATTTTCTCGCCTCTTTCTCCTATTAATAATCAACTCCACTATTTTAAGCAACTAAATTAATTATTTGTTTCAATTTTTATCTACACATTTTTTATTTAAAATTGTGTTTATCATCAATTAATTTGTTCAATCATACTTTTATGAACTCTACAAACTGAAAACAATTTTATACCAACCTAGGATTCAAATAAAAATCTTTTAATCATATATTTTTATATTTACAATATTCCCTTTTGACGAGTGTATGTGTTAATAGATTACATTAGATTTTATTCAACTCGTGTATTACACGGGTTTTTAAAAACGTAAACTTCTTATTACTACGAATTTAACATTACTTTTGTCACACCCCAACCGACGGCGGATTATACGTCGGGGCGGACGCGGTTGTTCAATAGCACAAGGTTGACTATTAAAGTTTCAATATTTCATTAATAATAGATTCAAAGGTTCAATACAAGGAAATAACAAGTATACAACATTTATTTAATAAGTAGTCTAGGTCCAAAGCGTCCTATGTGATCACAAATAAGCCTCATGATGTAGAACCTGAAACATGTGAAAGAATCTGTCAACTACAAAATAGTTGGTGAGATACAAAGGTTTTGACACAGTTTAACAAGTCTTTTAAAAGTTTTACAATTCACTATGATATATGCATTCTATAATGTAAGTATGAGAAAACAAGTATCTTAAACATTGTGCACATTCAATCCTCAACCAAGTTTAGGCATAACCCGCAGGTTACCCTTATAAGTCTCAAGTCTCAAAGTTTTGGTTTAGTAACAAACACCAAGGGCTCCCCCCGAAGGGTCAATCAATCAAGGTGGATTGGTCAAATACAATAGATCTATCATTGTTACCATATGCTTGATCAAAGTTAATGAATATGCTAGTTTTAAGTTTAATCTAAGCATACAAGTCTCAAGTTTAACATAAGAATAAGCATCTAGTCATAGTTGTACAAGAATTGTATAAGTTTAAAGTTTGAACATGTTTCACCCCAAAAGAATGTAAATGAAAAAGGGGCTAAGTATACTCACTTGGATTGATGAAGAGTATCCGATACGAGTAAGTTTGCAAGACTTTGAGGGAGAATATCCTCACAATAAGCCTAAGAATACAAGTCTAAAGATTTAAGTTTACTTCTACAAGTCTAAGACAAGGGATCTAAGATTTTAAGATTTGAATAGGGTTCCAAGTGGGAGACGGGCATGATTGTGATTTATAAAGTTTAAACAAAAGTTTCAAATGAAGGTTTTTGAATGGATGTCACAAGACTCGAATATCGAAGTTTAATAGGATCTATAGATTAGGATAATTATTAATTAAAATAATTATTTATAAGTTTAATTATTAATCACACAAAATAGGTAATAATAATTCAAAGTAATTTCCTAAGTATCTTATAAATAGAGTTGTAAGGATATTTAGGAAAAATAGATAATGATTAAGGATTAACAACAATTATTTAAAATAAATAATTATTAAGAATAAATAATAATTTATTTAAGAATAAATAATTACTAAGGACAAATAATTATTCCAAAGGATAAATTATTCAAGATTTGAAGTATTTAAGAATTAGGTGTTTATCTTACAACATAATTTGATATTTCAAAATGTTTAAAATGTGGTTATAAGTTTAAGTAATAATAGCATTCATAAGCTTATAAAATGTTAAATAGAATTTCTTATAAAGCTAATATTTTTAATATTAAAGCTTCTATTTAAGTTTTATAAAATTTATAAATTTGGAAAAATATTTGTTTTTCCATGAATACAAGTTTTCAATAAAACATGGGTCTTATAAGATGCACGAGTGTAAGTTTCATAACTTTTATAAAGGTCGTACAAGTTTTAAGTTTATTAAAGTTTATAATTATATTTAAAAAGAGTTTATTTACTAGAACTTTAGATAGTAAATTGAGTTTCTGTTTTTATAAAATTGTATAAATTTTATAAAGTTTAAAAGTATCTTTTATAGTTTTTTTTTTGTGTTTAAAACCAAAATTAAAGATTTAATTAATTATAGGTTTTACTAAGTTTTATTTAACTAAAATGTTCCTGAATGTAAAAGCGTAATTAAAATTCGCAACTAAGTTTATAAAGATTCAACAGATTTTATAAAAATAATTGGAAGTTTTTTTTAAAACTGAATAAAAGCATAACAAAAATGAAAACAAAACTGGGGTTGTGCCCGGGTCGAACCCGGGTCTGTGACCGGGTCGCCAAACACACACACGTCTAACCACCCCGCCTACGGGTCTCGGTGGTAACATATCTGAACAAGAAAAGCGTTAAACAGAAAATCAAATCATTCCCCCTTTTCCCTCATGAACCCTAGAACAAGAATCCATAAGTGCGACCCGATTAACCTTCCGTTCATGCAAATTGACAGAGGGTTATTGATAATCGGATGGAAACGAATAAAATGGCCATTTGAATTACCTGAATTGATATCGAAAAGAGTGAGAACGAGCTTTGGTGGCTCGTCGGCTGTCGCGGCTTCAAATTCGGCAATGCAGGTGAGGAACGATCAAATTGAGAGTTTAGGTGGTTTGAGTGTGAAGATGTTGAGCTATGGCAACGGGTATTTATACCCAATTTCCGTCTTAATTGCTTGAATTAGGTGGGAGGGTTTCGGTTGGGTTCGAACGGCTCATCATTAAATTTATGCGTGTCTCGGGCCGGCCAAGCATTGAAGGTTCTTGGATTTCGATCGCACGCCTCAGGCGAGTCTCGAGGTTCGTCGAATGTAGACGGATTTGTGATTTCGGATGAAAAGGCTGAAGAACCGGGTGATGCGGGACTCGAACCCATGATCAGATTTTGAATTCTGGAAGTTTGACTTTATGACAGAACAGGTCCCTGAAGTTCCAGCTATTATCATCTCATGCTTAGAATTAAGATTTTAGCTTAAAACAAGTTTCAAAAATGGCAGATTTGCCCCCGGACTTTTATAAAAAAAATTGTATGTTTTTTTTTTAAAAAAAATTCGAATACGTTTTACGAGTCAAATTATTTTATACTTCTATAAAATAATTTATGAGATTTATTAGTTTTATAAGTTTTTTTTTTGTGTTTAGAATAAGTTTATAAAGGTAATTATAAACTTATAAGGTTTTAATATATTTTATAAAGCCTATATTTTCTTTAAAAAGGAAAGCCATATATATATACATATATATATAGGAGTATGTATTATTTAAGAAAATAGGTTTCAAATAAGTTTTCAAGGTTTAAATGAGTAAGGATTCAGGGTAAAGGTACGACGGAAATTCTCGGATATTACAACTTTTATTCAACCCGTGTAATACACAGGATTCTAACCTAGTAATATATAAAAGAGAGAGTATGGTTTATTCCATCACTAGTTTAGAACCCGTGTAATACACACGGGGTGAAAAATATCAATACATAAATTTTTTAAATCTTTGTGTATATATTTATAAGAGTATAAATGTATTACATATACCAAGTATAGAAAACAAAATTCAAAATATGTAAAAATTAATATATAATCGGGTTTCAAAAATACGTTAATTACTATTTAATTAATTTGACTTTCATTTATTATTTCATTGGAAATAAAAGTTACATAATTAGATTTCAAAATTTCTTAATAATTTAAAATAAATATGTTTTATTAATATAATTAATATTTTCTTTAAAAATATATTATTATTAAAAGATAGAGCTGTATTTAATAAGAGAGAGAGACGGAAAAAATGTATTACATATACCAAGTATAGAAAACAAAATTCAAAATATGTAAAAATTAATATATAATAGGGTTTCAAAAATATGTTAATTACTATTTAATTAATTTGACTTTCATTTACTATTTCATTAGAAATAAAAGTTACATAATTAGATTTCAAAATTTCTTAATAATTTAAAATAAATATGTTTTATTAATATAATTAATATTTTCTTTAAAAATATATTATTATTAAAAGATAGAGGTGTATTTAATAAGAGAGAGAGACGGAAAAAAAGTTATGAGAATGAATATGAATGCGACACGTTGTATTAAAATCCTTTATTCATTATATAGTATAGATCTCCCCCATAAAACAAATGATAATGATTATCCTAATTAAATAAATCTAAATAATAAAATATCTGCATATATTAATGTGTTCGCCCCAAAAACTTTGACCTCCTTACTATGAGGCTCGAAAGAGCGTTGACCAAGATCTTATCTCGATGAAATCACGTGTTTCTTCCACGTGAGTCTTAGGTCAGCCAAAATTTACAGCGCGTGTAGTAGAACCTACCACCTAATCGTTCGTGGCTTTCACGCGTATGTAAATAACGTCAGATCTATACCCGTTGTTGTCCCACCAAGAGCTAGGTCAGAGAGCCCACGTAGCCGCGCGTGATTACTTTTGTCTTCCACTCGCAATAAAAATAAAGATGTGTGGTTAACACCCGAACCTTTTTTTAAAGATTTGGTAAATAAAATACATAATTAAAAGACAATCTGTGTAATTTACTATAAACCGATAATATGAGTATAGAGGAAAAATCTTTTATTAGTTTTATAAGATTTATTAGTTTTATAAGTTTAGAATAAGTTTATAAGGGTAATTATAAACTTATAAGGTTTTAATATATTTTATAAAGCCTATATTTTCTTTAAAAAGGAAAGCTATATATATATACATATATATATAGGAGTATGTATTATTTAAGAAAATAGGTTTCAAATAAGTTTTCAAGGTTTAAATGAGTAAGGATTCAGGGTAAAGGTACGACGGAAATTCTCGGATATTACAGTCTCCCCTACTTTAGGAAATTTCGTCCCGAAATTAAAGTAGAAGAGTTTAGTTTAGGATTTGAATCTACGATACGTACAAGGATGATGAGAAGGACACTTTACGTCCCTTAGTAAACTACGGGTTACGTTTTAGAATCCTAACTGGAATGACAGGAATAAGATTACGCTCAAGTTTCTAAGTTTCCAAAGTCTGGGGTTGTCAAAAGTTTTTCTACGAAACGTATAGTTTTATTGAAATGTAGGAAGATTCGTTTTTCAGGAATGCATTCGAGAGAATATCTGCTGAATTTCCATTCAGGATTTCAAGTGAGATGCATCACTTAGGATCGATTCGATGATGGTGTATTGATTTGAGTTTGTAGGCTAATACGTCGAGGGATTTCTACGGTACCTAAGTTCCGTGGCTACCTTTTACGACGAGTATTAGATCGTAGCACACGTAGAGTTTACTATGCCTTCCCATACGTTGACTTTCATACTTACGTGTGCACCCGCAAGCATTTAAATCGTCGCATAGTCCGCATAGGTCCTTCTATTTGTTTGTGGATCAAGAAAAAGTATAAAAATTTGTTTAACATACGACTAAAGTTTCCACACAAGAATGATCGTTGATTAACGAGTCCCTTAGAGAGAAACGTCATTCAATGATTAAAGAGAAAAGAATGTGACAAGATTTAGAGTTTCAAAGTTTCCTCGTGATTGATTAAGAATACTTCAATCATCGAGTAGTTTAAAGTCTTTACACTTTCCTCGGGTTTGATCAAGAATACATCAAACCTTGAGTAGTTTAAAAGTCTTGTACGTTCATCATGTTTAAATAAGCATACGTCAAACATGGAAAAGTCTTATACGTCCATCGTGTTTGAACAAGCATACGTCAAACATGGAGTAGCTTAAAGTCTTATACGTCCATCGTGTTTGAACAAGCATACGTCAAACATGGAGTAGCTTAAAGTCTTATACGTCCATCGGGTTTGAACAAGCATGCGTCAAACATGGAGTGGCTTAAAGTCTCATACGTTCATCATGTTTGAACAAGCATACGTCAAACATGGAGTAGTTTAAATTGTGTTTGAACAAGAATACGTCAAACATCGGATAGTTTAAATTGTGTTTGAACAAGAATACGTCACACGACAAGTTTTCAAGACTAAGGGTCCAAGTATAAGTTTCAAGATTAAGAATCCAAGTATAAGTTTCAAGATTAAGAATCCAAGTATAAGTTTCAAGATTAAGAATCCAAGTATAAGTTTCAAGACTAAGAATCCAAGTATAAGTTTCAAGACTAAGAATCCAAGTATAAGTTTCAAGACTAAGAATCCAAGTATAAGTTTCAAGATTAAGAATCCAAGTATAAGTTTCAAGACTAAGAATCCAAGTATAAGTTTCAAGATTAAGAATCCAAGTATAAGTTTCAAGACTAAGAATCCAAGTATAAGTTTCAAGATTAAGAATCCAAGTATAAGTTTCAAGATTAAGAATCCAAGTATAAGTTTCAAGACTAAGAATCCAAGTATAAGTTTCAAGATTAAGAATCCAAGTATAAGTTTCAAGACTAAGAATCCAAGTATAAGTTTCAAGATTAAGAATCCAAGTATAAGTTTCAAGATTAAGAATCCAAGTATAAGTTTCAAGATTAAGAATCCAAGTATAAGTTTCAAGACTAAGAATCCAAGTATAAGTTTCAAGACTAAGAATCCAAGTATAAGTTTCAAGACTAAGAATCCAAGTATAAGTAGGATAAATCACAAGTTGCAATATCAAGCTTTACATGATCCTTTATTGGACATGTTTAGTTCCAAGAATACGGGTCCGAGTAATTGTATAAGTTTTTGCATGACCCAAAAGTTTCTGGTCTCATAGTTGGGTATACGAAGATTAATGTTTTAGCTACGTGCATTTAAGCTTTTAGTTCCCGTTGTGATTTTTAGTAAGTCTTTTACGTGACAAGAGTTGAATGAGGAAAGTCTCCAAGCATAGGGTGACGGGAAAAGTTTCGATAAGTTTTATGATAGTGTGTTTACAAATGATTTATCTTGATTCATAACAGAAAGTATAGTTTTCTTTTGTATAGAATGTAATTAAGATGTTCAAAAACGACGAGTTAGGCATCGATAAGTAGTACGAGTAAGATTTATAAAAGATAGGTGTGATTGTCAAGCGAAAAGTTGGTCAAGTTTACAAGTGTTAAGTCTATACAAGAAGTAAGGGTCATGGTTGTTTGGGGTAATGATTCGTAAGTCGGGTTGTTTTTGAAAAAGTGCTTACGAATTAGAAGATTTGTTCAAGATTTATTCCCCAGGTACACGTGTCACTTAGGGTTTTTTTATAGTTTAATGCAACGTTGTTAATTACTTCAAGTACTATCGTAAGTTTTTTTTGACGAAAGTGTTTGGGTAGGTGTGTTAAGTTTACAATGATGAAAGGAAAGTTAAACTAGTAAATGACGACAAGATGAAATTTCAAAATGGTTTCCATTTAGATGTTTCAAAATTGGGACTTCTAGCCCTTACATAATACAATTTAAACAGAAAATTAAAGTGTGTAAGTAAGTTGATTAAATATGTTCAAAAGGTTTTTATTCATAATACTGAGTCATCACAGTAATATTTTTAAAAATAGTTTTTAATTGGAAGTTGATGGGCTAACGAGGAGAATTTCCGGAAGAAGGGGGTTGTCACAAGGACTCACTTAAGTACCCTATTTCCATAGCCAGAATTTCCTCGTGAGTCTACAACTTTTTAGTTATTGTCACCGATATTTGGGTTTAAGGTATTATGTCGAGGTTTATTGTGGGCTTAAGGTCTCAAGCGTGGAGTTTGTTTATTCTATAGTAGTCTTCTTCCCTTGCGGGAAAGAGATCAGGTTACTAATCACTTTGTTAATGTACTTTAGGTTTAAAAGACGTTAAGTTTTTTGTTTACAAGAAACGGTGATGCGTAAGTTTTAAGGACGTGTGAAGGTTTTAAAAGTGTAACAAAGTTTTAAGTTAGTCATAAAATGAAGTTTGCTTGAGTGACGAAAAATGAAATGAGGCGCAAGGGTTTCCCCTTATGTGCCAAGTTTATAAAAATAATGAAGTTTGTAAAAAGGACTTGTAGGATAATACCTGGTCTTAAATGTGTTGGTATTACAAGTTTTATGAAGTTTAAGGATGTATGAACACTTTGAGATGTATAAAAGTGTAGCAAAAGTTTAAGTGAGTAGTTTGGTTGAGTGATGAAAATAAGATGAAAACACAAGGGTTTCCCCTTAAGTGTCATGTTCATAAAATAATGAAGTTTATAGGAGAATTTGTAGAGTAATACATAGTTTTAAGGGTTGTATTACTACGATCACGAAGTTTTATTGGGTAGTATCTATAAATATAAGTTTACGTATGTAGTTTTTTTAGTATAATCTCGTAAGAATTTCTCCTTGAAGGTAACTCCTTCAGGTCATGACGAGTAAGCATGCTGTTATGTGATCATTCTTGAGAAGACGGAACATAAGAATCATAGAGTAAAGGTTACAGAGGAAAGTTTTTTTTTTTTTTTTTTTTCTTTGAATCATGAATTTATGAAGTTTATAGTATTTGAGATAGTACTCGTTTAGTGCATATCACTAAGTAAGTACTTTGACATATCAAGAGGGATCTAAGCTCACTAATGTTTAGAGAAGTCATGCATTCCTATAAGTGAATACTCATCCCAAGAATTCCCAGGAAAGCATACGGGTCCAACGGTTGATTTGGATTTATACGAAATGCTTTCCTTGACAGAATTTCCCAGAATATAGGTATTCACCCTTCCGGTCCGCACAAGTTCTCACGCATTATCTAGAACTTAAATATTCTTGACGAGAGTTTAGTGGTGGCTTAGCCTTAAAGCCTAAGAACGTATCCTCGATGTGGTAGACTCTTGTAGCACGTAGGTAAGTAGAATCGTAGAATCTCCAAGCGTTCACGTATAAGATTTAAGAATAGGATGAGGAGAAAGTTCCTAGTAAAGGACATGAGGTAACTCATGTTTGGGTCTCCTAAGTTATAGTCTAGGTCATGTGTCTAATAACCTAATTCCCTATAACCAAGGCTCTGATACCAATCTGTCACACCCCAACCGACGGCGGATTATACGTCGGGGCGGACGCGGTTGTTCAATAGCACAAGGTTGACTATTAAAGTTTTAATATTTCATTAATAATAGATTCAAAGGTTCAATACAAGGAAATAACAAGTATACAACATTTATTTAATAAGTAGTCTAGGTCCAAAGCGTCCTATGTGATCACAAATAAGCCTCATGATGTAGAACCTGAAACATGTGAAAGAATCTGTCAACTACAAAATAGTTGGTGAGATACAAAGGTTTTGACACAGTTTAACAAGTCTTTTAAAAGTTTTACAATTCACTATGATATATGCATTCTATAATGTAAGTATGAGAAAACAAGTATCTTAAACATTGTGCACATTCAATCCTCAACCAAGTTTAGGCATAACCCGCAGGTTACCCTTATAAGTCTCAAGTCTCAAAGTTTTGGTTTAGTAACAAACACCAAGGGCTCCCCCCGAAGGGTCAATCAATCAAGGTGGATTGGTCAAATACAATAGATCTATCATTGTTACCATAGGCTTGATCAAAGTTAATGAATATGTTAGTTTTAAGTTTAATCTAAGCATACAAGTCTCAAGTTTAACATAAGAATAAGCATCTAGTCATAGTTGTACAAGAATTGTATAAGTTTAAAGTTTGAACATGTTTCACCCCAAAAGAATGTAAATGAAAAAGGGGCTAAGTATACTCACTTGGATTGATGAAGAGTATCCGATACGAGTAAGTTTGCAAGACTTTGAGGGAGAATATCCTCACAATAAGCCTAAGAATACAAGTCTAAAGATTTAAGTTTACTTCTACAAGTCTAAGACAAGGGATCTAAGATTTTAAGATTTGACTAGGGTTCCAAGTGGGAGACGTGCATGATTGTGATTTGTAAAGTTTAAACAAAAGTTTCAAATGAAGGTTTTTGAATGGATGTCACAAGACTCGAATATCGAAGTTTAATAGGATCTATAGATTAGGATAATTATTAATTAAAATAATTATTTATAAGTTTAATTATTAATCACACAAAATAGGTAATAATAATTCAAAGTAATTTCCTAAGTATCTTATAAATAGAGTTGTAAGGATATTTAGGAAAAATAGATAATGATTAAGGATTAACAACAATTATTTAAAATAAATAATTATTAAGAATAAATAATAATTTATTTAAGAATAAATAATTACTAAGGACAAATAATTATTCCAAAGGATAAATTATTCAAGATTTGAAGTATTTAAGAATTAGGTGTTTATCTTACAACATAATTTGATATTTCAAAATGTTTAAAATGTGGTTATAAGTTTAAGTAATAATAGCATTCATAAGCTTATAAAATGTTAAATAGAATTTCTTATAAAGCTAATATTTTTAATATTAAAGCTTCTATTTAAGTTTTATAAAATTTATAAATTTGGAAAAATATTTGTTTTTCCATGAATACAAGTTTTCAATAAAACATGGGTCTTATAAGATGCACGAGTGTAAGTTTCATAACTTTTATAAAGGTCGTACAAGTTTTAAGTTTATTAAAGTTTATAATTATATTTAAAAAGAGTTTATTTACTAGAACTTTAGATAGTAAATTGAGTTTCTGTTTTTATAAAATTGTATAAATTTTATAAAGTTTAAAAGTATCATTTATAGTTTTTTTTGTGTGTTTAAAACCAAAATTAAAGATTTAATTAATTATAGGTTTTACTAAGTTTTATTTAACTAAAATGTTCCTGAATGTAAAAGCGTAATTAAAATTCGCAACTAAGTTTATAAAGATTCAACAGATTTTATAAAAATAATTGGAAGTTTTTTTTAAAACTGAATAAAAGCATAAAAAAAATGAAAACAAAACTGGGGTTGTGCCCGGGTCGAACCCGGGTCTGTGACCGGGTCGCCAAACACACACACGTCTAACCACCCCGCCTACGGGTCTCGGTGGTAACATATCTGAACAAGAAAAGCGTTAAACAGAAAATCAAATCATTCCCCCTTTTCCCTCATGAACCCTAGAACAAGAATCCATAAGTGCGACCCGATTAACCTTCCGTTCATGCAAATTGACAGAGGGTTATTGATAATCGGATGGAAACGAATAAAATGGCCATTTGAATTACCTGAATTGATATCGAAAAGAGTGAGAACGAGCTTTGGTGGCTCGTCGGCTGTCGCGGCTTCAAATTCGGCAATGCAGGTGAGGAACGATCAAATTGAGAGTTTAGGTGGTTTGAGTGTGAAGATGTTGAGCTATGGCAACGGGTATTTATACCCAATTTCCGTCTTAATTGCTTGAATTAGGTGGGAGGGTTTCGGTTGGGTTCGAACGGCTCATCATTAAATTTATGCGTGTCTCGGGCCGGCCAAGCATTGAAGGTTCTTGGATTTCGATCGCACGCCTCAGGCGAGTCTCGAGGTTCGTCGAATGTAGACGGATTTGTGATTTCGGATGAAAAGGCTGAAGAACCGGGTGATGCGGGACTCGAACCCATGATCAGATTTTGAATTCTGGAAGTTTGACTTTATGACAGAACAGGTCCCTGAAGTTCCAGCTATTATCATCTCATGCTTAGAATTAAGATTTTAGCTTAAAACAAGTTTCAAAAATGGCAGATTTGCCCCCGGACTTTTATAAAAAAAATTGTATGTTTTTTTTTCTAAAAAAAATTCGAATACGTTTTACGAGTCAAATTATTTTATACTTCTATAAAATAATTTATGAGATTTATTAGTTTTATAAGTTTTTTTTTTGTGTTTAGAATAAGTTTATAAAGGTAATTATAAACTTATAAGGTTTTAATATATTTTATAAAGCCTATATTTTCTTTAAAAAGGAAAGCCATATATATATAGGAGTATGTATTATTTAAGAAAATAGGTTTCAAATAAGTTTTCAAGGTTTAAATGAGTAAGGATTCAGGGTAAAGGTACGACGGAAATTCTCGGATATTACAACTTTTATTCAACCCGTGTAATACACGGGATTCTAACCTAGTAATATATAAAAGAGAGAGTATGGTTTATTCCATCACTAGTTTAGAACCCGTGTAATACACACGGGGTGAAAAATATCAATACATAAATTTTTTAAATCTTTGTGTATATATTTATAAGAGTATAAATGTATTACATATACCAAGTATAGAAAACAAAATTCAAAATATGTAAAAATTAATATATAATCGGGTTTCAAAAATACGTTAATTACTATTTAATTAATTTGACTTTCATTTATTATTTCATTGGAAATAAAAGTTACATAATTAGATTTCAAAATTTCTTAATAATTTAAAATAAATATGTTTTATTAATATAATTAATATTTTCTTTAAAAATATATTATTATTAAAAGATAGAGCTGTATTTAATAAGAGAGAGAGACGGAAAAAATGTATTACATATACCAAGTATAGAAAACAAAATTCAAAATATGTAAAAATTAATATATAATCGGGTTTCAAAAATATGTTAATTACTATTTAATTAATTTGACTTTCATTTACTATTTCATTAGAAATAAAAGTTACATAATTAGATTTCAAAATTTCTTAATAATTTAAAATAAATATGTTTTATTAATATAATTAATATTTTCTTTAAAAAAATATTATTATTAAAAGATAGAGGTGTATTTAATAAGAGAGAGAGACGGAAAAAAAGTTATGAGAATGAATATGAATGCGACACGTTGTATTAAAATCCTTTATTCATTATATAGTATAGATCTCCCCCATAAAACAAATGATAATGATTATCCTAATTAAATAAATCTAAATAATAAAATATCTGCATATATTAATGTGTTCGCCCCAAAAACTTTGACCTCCTTACTATGAGGCTCGAAAGAGCGTTGACCAAGATCTTATCTCGATGAAATCACGTGTTTCTTCCACGTGAGTCTTAGGTCAGCCAAAATTTACAGCGCGTGTAGTAGAACCTACCACCTAATCGTTCGTGGCTTTCATGCGTATGTAAATAACGTCAGATCTATACCCGTTGTTGTCCCACCAAGAGCTAGGTCAGAGAGCCCACGTAGCCGCGCGTGATTACTTTTGTCTTCCACTCGCAATAAAAATAAAGATGTGTGGTTAACACCCGAACCTTTTTTTAAAGATTTGGTAAATAAAATACATAATTAAAAGACAATCTGTGTAATTTACTATAAACCGATAATATGAGTATAGAGGAAAAATCTTTTAAAAACTCATAAATATTTGATAATACTAATAACCCACGTAAAAAAATAATTAATACCTTTATTATTAAAATAGAATATAAAAATTGATTTATTTTTTAAATTAATTCAGCTTCTCTCTAAATTATTCTAAAAAATTTTATACACATATGTAAATAGTCAAAACTTACACATGTGTATATTTCTTTAATACACAAAACATGTAAATTTATATATATAAATTTATTTTTTAAGTTATATTATAATAATAAATGTAGTAAAATTTTTTTTGATTGGTTGAGTACACGTAATATTTAGTAGTTCTCAAAAGATCCATCCTCTATCGATATATCACTCTAAATATTTAAAATAAAAATTATTAAGGCCACTAATATCAAATGAGTATGAAACATATTTTTAAAAAGTTTTCTTATAAACCATAACATTTAGTAACTAAGAAAATAAATATACCAGACGTATATACGTCATCATATAAATAATTTATTTGGTTGAGATGATACAACCAACAAGAAAAGTAAAATAAAACAAAAATTTACACTATATATGATATATAATATTAGATGAATCGACTTGTTTTTAATTTATAGTCATCATTATTATTTTATAGTCTTGACCCTTGAGCATTATTTTATCATAAATTTTACATTCTTCTATTAGTTTGTCTATATATATAGGGCTATTTATGGGTCTTAAACTTGAGCGAATCGGCACGAATCTAATCAAAACGTAAAAAAAAAGAAAATTATTGAAATGAACATTTGATTAGTCAAACTTACCAAAATGAATACATTTTTTCAGCCTACTATGTTGTGGTCATTTAGACTAATAGTCGGCTGAAGTAGGCTAGTTCAGCCGCCTCCAAAATTCCGTGCCCACAAACTTTTTGTCAGAGTTTCAACCAACCAGAAAACGACACGTGACGGCACTGACTCCCAAGCCGGCTAAAGCCCACTAAATAGTAGGCTTAGCCGACGCGTTTTTTTTGCTCGATTTTAGCCTTCTATATGACTTTCCTTAACCGGTTATTTGCCTTTGTTTAGCCGGCTATTTGACTTTCCTTAGCCGGCTATTTTTCTTAAAATAAACATAACAATCATATAGTAAGTAGTCAAAAATAATATAAGTTTAATATTTTAAAATAAGCAAAACAATCATATAAAAAATAGTGCTCAAATACAATATTGTTGTATTTGATATTATATTTTAGCACTACTTTTTATATAATTGTTGTGTTTATTTTAAAACATTAAACTTATATTGTTTTTGACTACTTATTATATGATTGTTGTGTTTATTTTAAGAAAAATAGCCGGGTAAGGAAAGTCAAATAGCCGGCTAAGAAAAGTCATATAGCATGCTAAAATCGAGCAAAAAAAACGCCGGCTAAGCCTACTATTTAGTAGGCTTCAACCGGCTTGGGAGTCAGTGCCGCCACGTGTCGTTTTCTGGTCGGTTAAAACTCTGACAAAAAATTGGTGGGCACGGAATTTGGAGCCGACTGAACTAGCCTACTTCAACCAACTATTGGTCTAAATGACCACAACTTAGTAGGCTGAAAAAGTTTGTCGATTTTGATAAGTTTAACTGGTCAAATGTCCATTTTGGTAATTTTCCCTAAATAAAAATTATTGTCATTGAACCGGAATGAAAGAACCAAACACAACAACATTCCATTATCAGATAAGGTTTGGGCATCCTAGTTTCATCTGATTCTAGCCTGAGACCAAGATCGAAACCGGAATATTAATCAAACATCAAGCCGATAACCGACTGGTAGTCTTTTATTTGGTCAGTTCTTGTCAAATTTTCTTTCCTTTTCTTATGGAACATTTTAAACTTTAATATTTATTTTCTTTTCTTTTTTCCATTAACCTATATGCAATGTTAACTCTACACCTACTATATTTTCTAAAATCATCACATCTGCGTTTCGCATGATTTGAACACATATCGATTTGGTTTAGAAGTAGACCATTTAACCACAATAATATCTTCCTAGGGACAAGAAATTTAAAACTTATTCAGCTATTAATTTGTTTTATTCCAACTTAAAATAAAAAAAAACTTGTTAACATATTATAAAAAAAACAAAGTTACTAAATAAAGATACTAATCTTTGGAATTAATTTGACAATTTTAAAGAAAATTAAGGACATTTAATAATGTTTAAAAAGTTAATCATGTTTGCTAATTTATAATCTATACTAATAAATAAAGGTTTAAGATGAACACTTGTCAATTTCTCGTGCTTCTTCACATTGGTTTTCCCGTCTCTCTCACCTAATAAATACGTCTGTATCTTATTAAATAAAAATGATATTATAAATATATTATTAAAGAAAAACACTAATTATATTAAATAAGAATATATAATAGGATATCAAAATATAACTATTTAAAGAAAAATACTAATTTGTTATATACACACATTTTCACTTGATATATCTCGAGACGATCATAATAGTCGAACACGTTAGGATGTAATTACAAATTTATAAGTTAAATCGTTTTCAATATACAAGCCGTGTAATACACGAGATTGTAACCTAGTTTTTTATATATAAATTGGCATATTGATATTTGAATGACATGTTCCTTTTACCATTTTTATTGTTTTAGTATAATATATTATAAAAAATCCATGATATATTAAATAATACATTAATCCCTTTAAAAAATATAATATTTTTAGAAACAAAACAAAAATGGCTAACGCAGGCTACTTCGATACTGGAACCCTCAACAAACACCATGTCACCATACCTACGTGTACTTATTCTGGTGTATGCTCATTAGTCGTTTACCTATCAGTCTCACCGTCCTGTCAATTTAACATTACCTCTCTCACTCCTCAAGTAAAACCTCACAGTGCCTCAGCTCACCACCTGTGAAGAAGGCGATATCCCGGATAAGCTGTATCTTCTAGAGAGAGAAACAGTTATTTCTAGAGAGAGAGAGAGAGAGAGAGAGAGAGAGATTGTGTCTCTGTGTGTGTGATTTCTCAATCTCAATCTAATTACAAAAATGTCTACACTGCCACCGACGTTACCTGATTTTCCGAGGACTTTGCCACCGCCGGCACCACCTTACAACCACAGTCATGGCCATGGATCAGCTGTTTTGCATTCAGTACTCGCCGGAGTACTAGTATTCGTACTCTTCATCGTTCTCGCAATCGCATACAGGAAAATCTCACGGAAACGTACGGTTCCCGCGGATCTGAAGTCTCCTCCGCCGCAGCCACAGAAACAGTTGCAACAGTTCTCGTACAAGGTCCTCCGTCGTGCCACGTCAGCATTCGCCGCAAGTAACCGTCTCGGACAAGGAGGATTTGGTTCTGTTTACAAAGGCGTGCTTCCGTCCGGTACGGAGATCGCGGTGAAGCTTATGAATGGTTCCGGATCGTTGCAAGGGGAGAGAGAGTTCCATAACGAGCTTTCCTTATCCACGCGGATCAACAGCGCGTGCGGTACACATTCTCGTCAAGTTATATCGGTTCTCGGATTCTCATCTCATCAGAACCGGCACCGCCGGAAGAAAATGTTGATCGTGTACGAGTATATGCAAAACGGTAGCTTACAAGACGCGCTGTTGTATCGTAAGTGCCCTGAACTCATGGATTGGAAAATTAGGTTTAAAATTATACTAGACGTAGCAAAAGGTATCGATTATCTTCACTTTTCATGCAATCCACCTATTGTGCACTGTGATATCAAGCCTTCTAATGTCTTACTAGACTGTAATTTCAATGCGAAAGTTGCTGATTTCGGTCTGGCAAGAGTTTTAGGTCTAGATGAGAATGAGATTATTGAAACTTTTCTCGAATGCGGAGAAGAGGAAGGGGATCTAGAAACTGAAATAGCTGATGATAATAACACGGATGTGGAGAAAAAGGGGAATACCGGCGATTGTAGAGAAGAAAACAGGTCAGTAGCAGAGGAGACCGAGAGTGTGATGACAAGGGATGTTGTAGTAAACGTGGATCCCGTATCACCGGAAAGTTGCCGTGTTACCGTAGTGGATTTAGAGGCGTCACCGTCTGAGTATTTGGAGAGGACAAGCGTTTCGGATCAGATTAGCGTTGACAGCAGTAATCGAAGATTTTTGGGGAAAAAGAAAAGTGGCGGCGGCGGTGGTGGAGGTGGTTCTGGACGGGATTGGTGGTGGAAACAGGACAATTGGGGCGGCGAATCAGGGAGAGTGAAAGATTATGTAATGGAGTGGATTGGAAGCGAGATAAAGAAAGAGAGACCGAAGAAAGATTGGCTCACTACCACCGATCCATTCTCGTCGGAGCAAGAAGCCAGCAGCGCCAATGTGCCGCAGAAAAAGCAAAAGAAGAAATCCGAAACAGAGAAGAAGAATCGGAAGCCGAGAGAATGGTGGAAGGAGGAATTTTGTGACGAATTATCCAACAAGAAGAAGAAAAAGAGAAGGGGAAGTAACACCGGAGAGATGTGGTGGCAGCGAGATGAAGAATTTGTACCACAGAAGAGAAAGAGTAAAAGCAGCAGTAAATCAAGCATCGATTGGTGGTTAGATGGGCTGAGTGGCGAGTTCCGGCACCGGAGAAGAAACAGCCAAGAACGCCCTAGTGGAGAAATCCCTAAAAGTGGCGGTATTAGTAGCACTCCAAGCATGAGAGGAACTGTTTGTTATATTGCCCCGGAGAAATGCGACGGCGGGCAGCTCTCCGAGAAGAGTGACGTGTACAGCTACGGCGTTTTGCTACTGGTTTTAGTTTCTGGTCGCCGGCCACTGCAAGTAACAGCTTCTCCGATGTCGGAATTCGAAAGGGCTAATCTTATTTCATGGGCTAGGCAGCTTGCACGTAATGGAAAGCTTTTAGATCTGGTTGACCCTAATATTCATTCACTGGATCAAGAACAAGCAATGCTGTGTATCACAACCGCGCTCCTGTGTCTGCATCGATCTCCGGTTAAACGGCCTACAATGAGAGAGATCGTTGGTATGTTGTCGGGTGAGGCCGGCCCGCCTCATTTGCCCTTCGAGTTTTCTCCGTCACCGCCGACTAATTTTCCGTTCAAGTCCCGGAGAAAACCCCGGTGAGTTAATCATAAAGTGTGATTCTCTTTGTTAATCAATTACCCAAAAGAAAAAAAAATGAAAAAGAAAAAGTATACATGTTGCTTCATTTACAAACCTCATCTTCCATGAAAATGTCATTTTAAGTTCCTTGAGCCTTTATTGTTTAACAAATGCGCTAAAAACCAAAGTGGCTGAAGGTTCAAGTCTCACTGGTTGATAAAAGTCTGTAGATTTAGGAGTAGGATTGAAAAATACGTGAGTTAACCGTTGTAAAAAAACAAATGCTTTGAAAACGGCATTTTAGTACGCCTTCAACGTGTTTGAATTCACCAAATTAAAACGTTTTTGTCACCTAATCGGTGTAAACTACGTTTTACATGATATCACAGGTTAATTGCGATTAAAGTTATAGGATAGAGTTATGATTATTGCAATAACTTTGTTGTTGTTGAATTTGAGGGAATCCCAGGTATAAAGTTTGAGGAAGTGATAGATGTACAATAAAGTTGTCGACGACTTTCTTTTTCCAAGTTTGTAGTTAATCTCCATGAGTGACCTTTTTCACTTTTCAATTAGATATTCTCTTTTGAACTCATTACATTTAACTTTTTATGCCTTGGGAATTTTTAGGGGCCCATATGTCACATTTACCTTTTTCTGGTTTGCTTACTTTGCAACATATTTGTTACAAATTAAAAAAAAAATAAATGGAAAAACAAATAAATGTTGATGACTACTTTATCTAAGAAAAAGAAAATTAATTTTACATATTCTTTATGTTTATTGTTAACGAAGCTACATACCTATTCATTCGGTAAAAAACTGGAAGCATGTTGTTTAGTTTGATGTGTATGTCCTCGAGATATTAAATAAGTGGTGCAAGGTCTACAACCTCAAGAACTTTGTCCAAATATTCACGTGTTGTGTTTCTCAACGAAGTGTGATTTATAATCTTTATCTTCATTACTTGCAAAACGATATAATATTATAACCCAATATTCTTCTCGTTTACTTCAATTATATAAATTTAAAACATTAAAATATGCCATATTAGGTTTAACTTAAAAAATAGGTAAATTGGATTTTAATAATCCAACCTATAACCTATTGGTCAATAATAATCCATACTATCAATTTGGTCAGGTTTAACTTTCATTTTCGTTGTCAATAGCAGTCCCAGTAACATATTCATCATAAATTTATGCTCCAGTTACAATTAATTTTCACTCGATTTCATTTGTATGTTTCTCTTATTCGCTTAAAATAATTATTTTGAGCCAAATCAATTGTGAATAGAGCGTAAATTTATGATTATTATGTTACCAGGACTATTATTGACAACAAAAATGGAAGTTATAACTGTCATCGACTAAATTGATAGTATGAATTATTATCAACCAATAAATTATAATTTAAATTATTAAAATCTATTTTACCTAAAATAAATATTAGAACGAATATTTTGATCATTGATAAAACAATCTAAATTGTCGTTGCGAATGCACGTATTATCCCTGAATTTTTAAGTACAGTCTACTTTAAAGTCAGTGCATTATTAATGGCTTGGGTATGCCTTCCCCACTCCAAATTAGTTACAATAATAATACAATAACTAGTTTAGCTTAGTGATAAATGTGTATATCTAAGAATTCATTAAAATAGAGAGGTCTTGAGTTCAAGTCCCACTTGTGACAATAAAAAGAGGGTCCATGTTGAGTTTGGGGGTTTTCTCACCTATGGTGGGTTTCCTCCACAGGGAGGTGGAGATGATCGGGTGGGTCAGTGGCCCATCAGTGATCCAAATTACCGCTCAAAAAAAAGTTAGAATAATAATATTATACCGTTTTGTATATATTATATATTTATATTTAACGTTTCCTTATGAAATAAAAATTAAACTATATTTATTTTTGAGTATCTATTGAGACATACAACTTCTCTTTCTTCATAAATATTTCTATAGGTTAGGATCATTTGAGAACTTGTAAATATTATAAGAACTTTAAGAACCTTTGACAACCAATCATTTTATATTTTTAATTTATATATTTTTATTATTACAAGGGTAATATTGTCATTTAGTGTATATGGAAGTTATCTATGATTTTATAACTTCTTTTTTATCTCCAGCATAATTGCAATTTACCAATTTGATTTTTTCAAATTATGGAATTCCTTGATCATATCTTCCATCTATTAATTAACGTTTTCCTGTATGTTTTATTGTAGGTTTTTGTGAAGAAATCTGAGATTTGATACTACTGTTATAACTATGTATGTTTAAATATATGTATATTAAGTAACCGATTACAAACTGGACATATCTACATGGTTTAAAAAACATGGATTCAAAACTTTAGAGTCTGGTTGGAGGTGTAAACGAAAAATAGATGATTCTTTTGTTCACAGGTGTGTAAGCGACCTTTTTACACGTGTGTAACTAGGTTATTTACACATGTGTAACTAGGTTATTTTGGTTAAAATTGACTTGAATAAGATTTTGAAGCAACAATTGTGGGTTTTAGGTTTTCGCGCTAACAGCATGATATCCGTTTCTTTTTTAAATTCCTTGCATTTTCGAAAAAATTGAATTGGTTGTTATTACCTTTTTACCCTTATAGCCTATATTAAATCATTTAAATAACCAACTATTTACTATTCTATCCTTGTTTAATCATATCCATTGATTTCTAAGATCAATGGCTATTAATAGTTTTTAGAGTTCTTAAGAAAAACTAAGTTCTCAAATTATCCTAACCCATATTTCTATATACGTTTAAACATTAAGTGGCGGAGTTAATTTTTTTTCTATTGGTTTAGTAATTTTTGATGCTCGAATTCTAGAAGCCGACATAAGATTTTTCGGATTGGGTCACACAAATATAAAATATGATACAATAGTAAAAACGCATTGTCATTACAAAACACATAGTAAAAATACAATTCATTAGAAATGAAAAAAAAAAACATTATGGTTTATAGCTGTTTCCTATGAGTTTTTATCTTTTAAAAACAATCTATTACATCTTCAAGTGAAACATTTGAAAAAAACTCTTTTTCAATGCAACTAAAATTAATAACCAATCACTTAACATTCAAGTTTCACGTAAACCCTATAATAAATAATCTCTAAAAGTTAAAGTTTTAATCAAAGTGTAAGCCTTTAATGATTCAAGTCTAAACAAGTTTTATTCAACAAATAACAATCAACATCAAGTTTCACATAAAATCAAATTTAAAAACACATAATTTTAACATTTTATGAAGTTTAAACAACAAACACATCTAATTTTATGAGGTTTAACCACCATCTCCGCCTCTCCGGCAGCAATGGGCGATAATGAATTGAGGTCATGAGTCACAAAGGGGGAGTATTGGTTATTGAAGTCCTTCAACTTCACGTATTGGTGGTGTACTGAAGTCTATGAACTTCAAGGGATTAAAGTGGAGATTGAGATCATTGAATATCAGGGATTTTAGTATGGTTGATCTAATATGAGGTGGATTATGATTTGGGAAATTGATATATGTACAAACAACACAAACTAAATGATTGTGGAATGTTAAACAGGCTGCAAATAGCTGGAAAAACGAGCTGTGACTGGGCTGTCACAAGAGCAGGCATAAGCTACGCCCCTACCGAATATTACAATGTCGACCCATTAAAACATAATGGATGTTAAACTATATAATATGAAAGCAACATCTAATCTAGGAAATAAATTTTACGAGGAAATAAGTGGTTTGTGATTTTAATTTTAGTTATACACGTTTATTCCTCAACCCTAACACAGTTCAATAAACAAGTCTATCGTATGTTTTCTTCTCCTAACAAACCTCTTGATTAGGGGCGTATACGAGTCAAACAAGCCCGAACTCAACTTCTTTAATCTAAGAGAGCTTAAACTTGTCTTGTTTCGAGCTCTATGTTTAAAAAATGTACTAAACTCATTATTATATATACCATATACTAGGTTATAATCCAGTGTATTACACGGGTTGAATAAATGTAATGTTATATACTTAGTAATAAAAATATTATATCTTTAAAGACCCATGTATTACACGAGTTGAATAAACTACTCTATTAAACGGGTTAAATAAACTATAATTTAATCTGTTAACACATACACTCGTCAAAATATATCTTTAAAAATGTACTTTGACGTGACAATTATAATTTAAAACATTTTTTTTTCAATTGGGTACTAATTTTTTTATATATATATTTGATAAATGTTAATTCATACTAAATTCATTTGGTTAATGATATAATAACTATCCATGATTAAATAATAAATATCCAGCTATCAGGCTTCTGGTCTGGTGATCAGAGGTTTTTCCCTGTAACGGGTTTCCTCCTGTAGAGGTCATGGGTTCAAATCATGACAGGGGGTGCTGACGAGGGGAATTTTGCTAGTACCCTACACAGGTCTAGGTGTTAGTCGTTAAAAAAATATCCATAATTAGATTTATATTATTTTAATACCATTATTTAATAGGAGAGAGAGTCGAAAAAAATGTTAAGAATGCAACAGAAAGTGACACATGTCCCCTAAGATTTTTATTTATTATTATAAAGATTATTTAGTTATTTTTAATCATACTTGTATTTATAATAATATAGATAAAAATAAAAACATGAATAAATTAATATTTTAGTCCCTAACGTTTATCCATTTTAACTAGTTAAGTCTCTTATGTTTAAAATCGTCGCTCTGAATCCTGACGTTTCATTTTTGCATCTGTTTGAGTCCAAATGGCTAACGTCGTTAGATTAAACAGTTAAATTTTTTATAAAATAACCAAAATACCCTCAGAACTCAAATGGTTAAAAAACATTATATATTCTACCATATCTTCTTCCCCCACCACCACCACCAAATGCGCTCAAGAATCACCGCCTTTCTGATCATTTTCGCTCCAAGGCACCCCAGTTTCGATTTATATAAATCATTTCTATTCATGTTTTACTGACGATTTGTGTATCCTTTTGGAATCGGTCAATCAGGAGACGAAATTGACGATTCATTTAGAATCGGTCAAATTCATTTAGAATCAGGTTAGCAAATTGACTGGTCACCACCACTACACTCCAACGCCTCCCCCTCAAATCCATTAAAACCATCATATTCATGCTCACGAAAACCCACCACCATTCAACACCACTGTCTCATCCCTCATCCACCGCATCGCCGCCCTGGAAACTTATGACAACACATCTAGTCCCAACTCAACAAAAGTTACTTCAGATGTAGTTACAATGTCCAATGGGACATACCAGTTGTCGCCGGAATCCGCCGCTGGAGGTTTGATCTCGCCATCTCCGACGACCTAACCCCCTTTGAATGTCGCCGGAATGCCTAGCGCCACCGCTAGATCTCGTCGAAGAAGGGTTTTGGTCTGAAACGCGCCGTCGCTACCGTTCTTGGACCGGTAGCCCTTGAATCACGTCACCACGAGACCTGATTTTCGCCGTCAGGGGGGCCGATCTGCCCAACTATAGTCGTGCAAGCCCTGCCTTGGTCGTAGAAGGTGGCTCTAGGGATTGTGGCTGAGGTTGAAGGTTTGATGGGAAGGGGAGGTGCAAGGGCCGGTTGGCGGCTGAAGGTTTGCCGGAGACGACGCCGAAGGTGGAGCCCGCCGGAAATGGATGGGGGCTCCTCCTCACACTCCCGATCTCTCTCTCATTCACACATGTGCGTGTTGTAGGTGGTGTCCTTGAAGAGAGGAAATGAATGAAATAAGGAGAAAATTATTTTTAACCATTTGAGTAGTTAGGGGTATTTTAGTCTTTTTTTTAAAAAAATTAAGAGAAAATCTATCAGAGTTTGTCATTTGAACTCAAACAGATGTACAAACGAAATGTTAGGATTCATAGTGACGAATTTAAACATAAGAGACTTAACTAGTTAAAATGGACAAACGTTATGAACTCAAATAGTAATTAACTATTAAAACATTATGTTATGAGTTATAAAGAAAACTAAAATAATATTTAAATAAAAAATAAGAAAATAAATTATCACATCAATTGGTTATATTTAGGAAATTTAGCGGTGTAAATCGATGCAATATATAGTTGGTTACTTGACTAAACAATATTTATATGTGCTTTTATATTTCTTATAAATATAGCGGTTAACATGTTTTGAATCAAGTATCAAGGATAAATCATAACGTTGTATACATAATTTAGAGACAAGTGTTACCAAACTATATCTTAAGCTGCAATTACTTCAAGAAAAATTTAGAGGATTATAACTAAAAAGGTTATTTTATAATATTTACTAGTTTAGAACCCGTGTCTACATACCAGACGAAAAATATCAACACATAAAATTCTTAAATCTTTATGTATATATTTTACATTTGTAAAACTTTATTACATATACTAAAGATAGAAAACAAAATTTAAAATATGTAAAAATTAATATATAATTGAGTTTCAAAAATACTTAATTACTATTTAATGTAATTTAACATTCATTTACTATTTGATTGAAAATAAAAGTTACATAATTAGATTTCAAAGTTTCTATAATTAGTATTTTCTTTAAAAATATACTATTTAAAAGATAGAAGTGTATTTAATAAGAGAGGCGAAAAAAAAATGATGAGAATAAATATGGAAACGACACGTGTCATGAAATAATCTTTTATTTATTATATAGTATAGATTTAGATTTTTGCAAAAAAAAAATGTTTTCATCTATGCCGTTATGTAATCATGTCATCTGCAATGCACAAATCTCGTTTGCAAGTGTTGTTTGGGGTTTTGTTTGTAGGTTTCTTAGATGGTCATAACAGTTGAAACAAAATGGAAAGAGTCCTAATACAACATTGATTTCATTGGTTTTGGTCCGACCCACAAAAACATAACCGTCCTTCCCCGGGTCTAGATTTTGTTAACCGAACCAAACCCGATGATAACAAGTTATACTCGGTTGGGTGTCCCATAGAATAAAGAAACTTAAAAGTTTCCGTTCCCGGGTTTAATAAAACCGAAATGACAACAAAGAACTACCCATGGATCCAGAGATGATATAGAGGTCTATAGAATTGCCACATCCAGATAATCTCCAATCTGCAAATTCGGCTTCTGGTTAGAAATAGATTCATACAGCTTTTATACAAAATGTATAGATACATAGATATGTGTATCTATATGTATCTTCGTATACAAATTCAGTATAAGAATGGTCTTTTTTACAGGGAGTAAATGGTCAAAAACAAAAATTACCTCGAAGCTAAGGGTGGCAAGTGCCTTACTGCCATCGTCAGGTCGTCTTGCATTCGGATAAGAGAACGTTTTCCCAACCTTTAAGATACAAAATAAACAGTTGAATGCAATAACATACTCTCGTTTTTAACTCGAGTTACAAAAACAATCGCCTTTTCAAATAATAATAATAAATAATGAATTCCTCAAGCATAAACAATTCGAGACAAAAATAGTCACCTACAGTGTGTATAATTGTTTTTTATCATCTACATTTACACAATTTGCAAGAAAGGCGATTAGAGTGTAACGAAAAGCCAAGTATCATGGTTCAAAACGTAAACAAAAACTTACAAAGCATTCCAGCTATTAACAAAATTTGTTTGATAATCTGATTAGTGAGAACTGATCAAATGGAAGTATGTAAAGGATTTATGTTTGCTCGCATTCTCGTGCCCCAAAAAAGCTTAGGTTTCATAATTTTTAATTATTTAAGTTGTTATATTTGCAGGCCCCAATTACAAAATGTGAGAAGAAAATGAGAAGATAAATTCGGAACATCATTTACTAGAGGAGAAACAAAAATGGGACGAGTAAAATGAAGGAAGAAGGAAAATAAAAGGCATTGAGTAACCAACAGTATTTAACACATACAAAACTGGTATATTAGTTGATCTTAAAAATAATCAACTAAAACAAGCAAGCTATATTAAGGTGCAAATTAGCAGTGATTGTCACTATCATATGTTTAATAAAATATAATGAGTATCAGGTATAGATATGATTTAAAATATACAGAAAGCAATACAAAAGAGGGAAAGGTGGTTACCTCCTTGACAGTAAAATGACCAGATTTAGTAGGATATACAAAAGCAAATGACAGTAAAGCATCCCTTCTTCTAGCTCCTGGTGCTACCTCCTTTACCTGGGAAGCAGATGATTAAAAAACACCAAAATAACATATAATACACTTCAAAACACAAAACATAAATTAAAACAAATCCCTTCACAGCATATAATTCAGATAGTTCAAGGGATAAAAAAGAACATGCAATACTTTTGACAAAAACATAAATTAAAAAAAACTGGTACAAATTTGGATCGTTTAGCATACCAGATCAGTTAGTTCACGAAGTGTGGCATCCATCCAGGTATATATTTGGACTTCGTCTTTAGGCTCCTTGCCTCTGACTGCAAACTCTGCCTGGGTGTGATGACCACCAACCTGTTTTAAATCAAAAGCACTCTTAAATAGTCATTAAAGGCATCAGTAACCATAATACCTTTTCCATTTTACACCAATAAAAATCTCGAATGGATTCAGGTGAAAAAAAAAGGTACCAGTGCGTCAAACAGCATTCTTACCTTAGTAAAAACTCGAAGCAGCAATGGACAAGTCTGTATGTCAAAGAAAGACTTCATCAATAATAGCTAAAAGTATTGCAGTGAAATGTCATGATAATAAGTTGATAACTGATAAGTGAAGAATGACAAAATTAAAATATTTTCTTAAATCTTTATTTAAAACTTTTATGTAAACATCAAACTACTTACGAAATTAAGATGGAGATTTTGAATAATCCAGAAACTCAAAAGGTATGCAGTTTTTAAGAGTAAAGACACACAAATGAAATTTATAATAATAGGAAAAGGAATGCCCAAGTCAATATGGGCTGATGACATGCTTTCACCTTGGATAGTTTGCTTGCATCAAGTGGAAGTTATGCAGTTGAGTGACCTTCTAGTGCTTAATTAATAATTATTTAATCCGGGATTAAGCAGACACCCTAGCAGACTAATTTTATATATAATTAGAAGCTATTAATTAGATTGTTTAATCATATGAGTACCAAAGTTTTGGACTAAACCAATTTGATATAATTGTGTTTCAAAATGATTGAATACACTGTCGTGTTGATACTATCACTTAGAAAGGATTGGAAAGGTTCAATTCTAGTTGAGAGAGATTAATGGACAAGCACATGTTGAAAAAAGAGGATTGATCCCCAGTTAAATTCTTGAAACACTTAAGTCAGCATCAGTTGCTATTAGAATAAGCGGGTAGACTTCACGCCTTGGTGGCCAACTAAGTGAGTGTTACTAACAGAATCAGTGAGGGGACCTTTAAGTGTGGATTTTTAAAACATTGCCTTAACTGTTAATTCCCTTTTCTACTCACCATATCAAAATAGTGGAAGGATATCTCAATATGTAGGGCTCATCCCTTTTCATTATCTATCTGGCCCATGATCTTGACTAAATCTTCCTCCCTCACTTGGCCCACATAACTAATTTTAGAGCAGAGAATAGAGACAAGCTGATCAGATACTTAATTTACATGTATTTGGCCCATCATATTGACTACTCTTCCTCCCTCAATCGGCTTAGATTACGTCGCGCTTTTCACATTCTCAAATTGACTTCAACAATACAAGCATAAGAAGCTCAAGTACAAGAACCCCAGCTTAAGAAATATGTTCTTTTACGGATCCAAACGAGCTAACACAATTAAGCGCCATTTATGATCATGTAACATAAGAAGAAATACACATACACCCTCCCTCCTGGAATTCAAGTCATATCACATTCTAGCTCTATCCCCAAAATCCACAACAAACATCTGTTCAGAGACATCCCATGAAAATTGTGAACTACCCATAGTTGTCAAGGCGCATAGGCGCACTCAAGGCGCAAAGGCCGAGCCTGGAGCCTAGTCGCAAGGCGCAAAAAAAGCGAGGGTTTTTTTAAGCTAGGCGCATCGTGTAAGAATATCATTTTTAGGGGTTTTAAACATGTTTTAGGCTTGTTTAGAGCTAGTTTAGTCTTTTTTAAGGTGATTCCAAGCTTGATTAGGGGTTTTAGAGAAGTTCCAGTGACTTTTTAGCCGGAATCTGGCCGGAAAACGCGCCTAGGCGCTCGCCTGAGCTCGCTTTTACAAAAAAAGCCCAAATCTGCGCCTAGGTCTCCACCAGGCCCTATACCTGCGCCTCGCTGCGCTTCTATTTGAATAAGTGATTGCCATCAATATAGATTCCTCTAAGTTTATAACGTTGAAAGGATACTTCCTTTGATCCCCATGTTCAGCCAAGTATTGCAATCACCCCTAGTTTCATATCCAGCTTATGAAAGTAATAAGCATAGTTAAAATTTTCCTTAATAAGCTGATAATACAGTTACACAGATTTCCTCACATAATTCCAAACCCTAGAAAAAACTTCAAAGTTTAAACAACCCAAATAATAACTCATAAACATCAAGCACACTGAAACACATGATAAAAGACATGGAAATAAAGCTGTAATAAGAGACGGATGAAAACCTAACCTTTTCGCGATCGACTGGTTCAAATCGAGGTCCAGGTTTATTGTGAATAGGAGGACCAGGCGGTCCTCTTGCTGACGGAGGAAGAGGTCTTCCACCTCCTCTTGTTTGACCTTCTCCTCCTCGTGCTGCCATTGATGAACGATCAACTGCAGCTCTGCAACTCTATCACCAGAAAATGAAAATACGAGAAGACGAATCTTCAGTCTGGACCTAAAATCCAAGTCGGTAACTTTGAGTTTTTATATATGGGCCAAAAGCCCACAATTGGATTTTAATAAAATTCAATAGCAACCTTGTTCTATTAAATGTTCTAATAATATGTAATACTTTCCTTCTTATAATAAATGAATAAATTTATTTATTACATGTGACTTCTGATGATCAGTTTAGATTTTTGTTTCCTGTTTTTCTTTTTTATTAAATAATAATAATTTTAAATAATTAAATATCTAAAATTTATTATAATATTTTATTAAAATTTACTAAATTATAAGAAGATTTTGATTATATCTTATTTTAAAATATAATTTTATAATTCTTAAATCTTTATTATTTATTATTTATAATTCTTAGATCTTAATTATTTGTTATTTATAATTTTTATTATTTTTTATTTCACAAATGACTGATATCATACAACATACAAATCTTAATAGAAACTGCTAGTTTACAATAAGTTGGAAACTTATGTAAAATACCCCAACTAGTAAGAGGCCAATGCCGCTTTGTGATATACTGATATGTTCTCGTTACTTTTTAGTAATTTGAAATGTTGTTCCAAAAAAAGTTAATTGAAATAAAAAAAAGTGTTCTTTTAATTAATTTATTTATTATTTGATGTTTTAAAATTAGAAAATGAGGATATTTATATAAAAAAAACTTTATCTTAAATTTTTCTTTAATAACACTGAGCTACGTCTTTTTAACAGCACTCGGTTATGTTATTAACCTTTTAAAAGGTACACTTTTAATCCAATCTATACTCATGTTTTTTTTTAACGGCAACACCTAGATATTTTAGGATAATTGGGTTTCCTCGGGGCAACACCTAGAAAATTCAGGGCAGCCCACCACAGGAGGAACCTCCCAACTGGGTAAACCCCCTTACCTGACAACATACCCCTTTTTTGCTGTTGCCAGGATTCGAACCCAAGACTTCCACTATGAGAAATCTTGGGGCTACCATTGCACCAAATGACCAACGGTATCTATACTCATGTAGTCATGTGTTTAGTTATAGAACATAAAAGAAAGGCTATTAACTACTGTCTTCAAATCTAGTATAAGTCAACCTCTATAATGTAGTCAAATGTTACATATTTCTTTGTCATGGTATAAAGACACCACTATTTTCAAACAAAATCACATGTTTACCCTTTTTACCTTTAGTCATAACACTTCAGACATAGTATAAGAATCGAGATTGCATATAGGCCCGACTCTGATTTAGAATACTTCTCTCTCAAGCATTGATAGTAGAAAAAAGCCAAACTTCATAAAAAAAACCCTGAAAATAAGAACATTCGGGACGATATTCAAGTATGAAATTAATTATAAACATTTCTTGCGGTTTTAGGATGTGCATGGTATAAAGTGATATCTGTCTAATCACGTGGAACCGATCACGTACCTGATTCTCCGCATGTATATATACCGAATATATTGTAAAGTCTTAAAAATATATAATATATAATATTTTGAAGCTTTTAGAAACATTAAATTAACTTATTTTTTGAACGTCGGGATGGTTTATAAAACACGGCTGGTACTTCGACATCGGTCATTAATTCCTTAACATGTCTACACAACAATGGATAGAAATCTAAAACTACAAAGCTCCTACTAGCACCCGAATCAAATAAAACAGTGGAAGACACATCATTAACGAGAAATGTACCGGATACCACATCTCCACTTTTCCCTTCCACCATCCTTACAGGTTCTAGGTTTCTCTGCTTAATCCTTGGGCAGTTAATCTTCTTATGCCTATACTCCCCACACTCAAAACATCCTTTAACCTCTGGCAGTTTGTTGAATAGTGCACTACCTTCCCACATCGATAACAAACATTCGACCCAGTCCTGCATTCACGCTTGTGGATTCTACCACACTTTTTGCACTCGCTCAGGTCCTTCCATCTGTTTTCTTCTTAAACCCTATATCTCACCTCTTTAACTCACTTCATGTCCCTTCTCGCTTTCTTTTATTGCCGCTGAAGTGATAAGGAGTGTGCATCTTAGCGTAGTGTATTACACGACTATGTAAAGTTGATTCACATAGTCATGGTCTTATTTTGCAGCAAAATGAGATTTTCACCGAAATACAAATGGTCATGTGTTTATATTTCAAATAGATGTGGCCTTGGTGCTTCCAAAATGGATATTCATAGCGTATGACGCAACTAAGTATAGTAGATTCATATAATCGTGCCCTTTTAAATCTAGTTTAGAAAGTTTTGTTTTCTAAATATCTTTTTGTTTTGTTTTCATGTTTGATTCTCTATTTGTACACATGCAATTTTGCTAATGTGTTTACTGTGTATAATGATAGGTAAGACATCAAAAAGGATTAAAAGGGAATGAAGAGTGATGAGGATAAATCGAACAGATTTTGTAACTCCATTATTTTGATGTATATATTTATGAGCTTTTTTTGGACCACCTTTTGGTCCCAACCTGCACCCCATTTTTGAAATGTAAATATAACTTCTGAATTTCAACTAACATTATTGAACAGCATAACAATATATATAATCTAAAAGTAGGATTCGAACAAAATCAAACAAGAGCAAATGGAGTTGCAATAATTATCTTAGATTAATAAAAAACACATGTGACCAGAAACATTTATCTTAGATTTTAATGGTCATATGTACAATAATTAATCAGACTTTACTTATGGTTTCAGCTAACAAAGTCTGATTCATTTCTGGATAACTTCTTCCCAACATTGAAAATTTTGTTGCGAAACAACAATTGTGTGCATTAATATGCACATCTTAATATATATCCGTAACAAGAACATAATCTTGATAGATAACGTTGCATGTATATGTATAAACCTTGCGGTTACATTGGCCATCTTTGCTTCATTCTTGTCTCCGGTGGCCCGATGAATAATTCGGTTTCCACATCAGAATTCTCCCTATTTTCAAGAACATGAAAATCCGCTCTGACCATTTCTTCTGTTCCTTGGTCTTTCTGGATTTGACTCTGAAAAAGACAATGTTTTTGAAGTTATCTTGTAGAGAGATTAACATTTCAAATTCATTGTATTTTGACTATTTGTTTTTATACATTTATGGTTGTAAAAATCAAGAAACTAGTAAAAATATACTCACCTTCTCTGTAAGTATTGCATTTTCATCTGCTAGCAATTTCTCCTGAATATTTCCAAGCAAATAGAAACTAATTAATTATTAATTTTTTTAAAAATATTTTTTTCTAGACTAATGCAGCCATGACAACTTGAATAACAGTATACCTTTGCTTGTAGTTGCTTAATCTGTTCATTGTAAACTTGCATCTAAAACATGAATATTTGACAAAACAATGTTAAAGATTTCACAGTAAACCTAAAATCGATATCTGAAAAGATCGAATGAAAGAGAGTTCTTTGATCACAAGAAACTATATATAATTTAAACCTTTCGTGCTCGAACAAGGTGTACGCCCCTTTCCAGCTGCTGTTCAATCCGAACTAGTTCTTCAATGTTGCTTGCTCCTAATCCTTCTCCCAAAAGTTTCCTGTATTATAACAATTGTAATATCATTAGCCATTTTTCATCTTTTTTTTTTATCTTCAAAAGCATACATTTTACTTTCAATCAACATTTTAAACTTCAATGGTGTATATTTATGGATATAATAATTTTTTTGATGATCCAAAAATAAATCAACAGTATCTGTAGCCATTTTCCCCTCATTTTCTTGAATTATTTTTTCGTTTAATTTTGGAACAAGATTTTAATCTTCAGAAGCCGCATATGTATATAATGCAGTTTCGGTATGTATTCGATGATTTAAAACATAAAATTGCACCTTTTTGCAACTTCTAGGAGTTCTACCTTCTTTGCCATCATAACTGTCTCATGCTTCAAATGCTGCAGAGTGAATTGAAATTAAATAAAAGTATAGGAGCAGATTTAAGAACGAAAAATTATCGGTTTCTTGTTAGTGAGGAGTTTATGAACCTGGAAATCTTCTACACTTGAAGTATCTGTTTGAACATCTTTCACTTGACTTCTATACCGTTCAATAGTCTCCTGCATGCTGATAAATACAAAACCCTAAGAAAAGATATAATATTTGCATAAAAAAGAGTGAAAATATTTCAAACTGAATGTTTGGATACAAAATGTTCGCTTTTGTATGTATCACCCTGGGAATTTCTGATAGTATGTATGTATATATAAGGCATCTTTTAGTACCTATATATACAAAGCGACATTCAGGGCCGGTCCTGAGGATTTAAATGCCTCGGCCGAGCCGGAAAAAAAAGGCCCATACGAACAAAATATATAAACTAATTTTTTTTAAACGACGATCAACGTTATAGCAATAAAAATAGAAAAAATATAGTATGTAATAAACAAAAATTAAAACAATAAAAAGTCTATTATAAGTTTAAAGAGGGCTCAACCAATAAACATATAATTTTTTTTAAATGACTCAATGGTCATGCAATAAACAAAAAGGCCCAACCATTATAAAATAGAGTCTAACCATTATAAAAAGGGCCCAATATATTTTAAGTTTTTATAAAAAGAACCCAATATATAAAATTGGTATTTAAAATTTTATAAAAAAACATATATATATAAACAAGCCCCGTAAAAATTTTAGGCCCCCGAAAAAAACGGGTCCTGGCCGGTGGGCCGGCTCGGCCTACCCCAGGGCCGGCCCTGGCGACATTTTTAACTAATTTAAGTAGAGAACTACAAGAACCGTATAATGTATTTGTACCTTTTATTGTATTAGTGACGGATAAGGGTCATAAGACGGTCATGTAACCGCTTACCTCACTCTCATTCTAACTCCCATTATACTGTCAAATAGTATGTAAAAGAGCATTATGCGGTTCTCAAAGTTCTCGATTTAAAATTGGTTTTGTATTAAAGGCACGCATCGTATTTATGGTAAATATAGACATGTATGTGTTCTATGTTGCATGAATATTTGCAAACAAAGGTGCATGCATGCATCATATAGTTAAAAGATATTTGACAAGCTAAATCTTTTTACAGAAATATGAACAAAATAAATTTAATATGTTTTAAATGATAAATTTTTCATTCATCAAATATATGTTTGTGTGATAGAGAGAATGTGTGTATATGCAACCAACCATTTATGGTTCATGACCAAGACAATATATATAGCGTTAATTTAGGGAAAAATGTGTAAGAGGAAAAAGGTAAAATTATGTGTGTATAGAGTATAAACCATGCATGTGATCTTATTTTATAAATGTTAAATTACTTATGTAAACTAGTTGCAATGTTACAAACAGATAATAAAAGATATACTATTGCTTTATCAAGAATAGTTTACAACATAAATTAATTGCATTTGATTTATTATTTATTGCGTTTGTTTTTTTCTTTCCAAATAAATGTTGTGTTTTAAAAGGACATATATTAACGAAGTACACTTCAGGGAATATATGATTTTTGAATCAAATGATAATTATAAGGTGAAGGGGCACAACCCTCATAAAAAAAATACCCTAACAAAACCATTAAATGAGGGTGTGCTACCTCACTTTTACCCAAATACTACCCTAATACCCTGAAGTGTTGGGGGTACAATCTTAATACCTAAAGATTTTTTTTCTTTTTTTAAATTAATTATTTTTTTTTTAAATTAAAACAAATAAAACTAATAAAAACAACTTCATTAGCCAAAGTATGTTGTACTTACGATAATATGAATTTATTCTTTTTCAAACACTAACATTCATAAAAATATTAGCTTAAAACTTTTTCTTCCGTAATTTTTAGTTTTTTACAAGCATATATAATATTTTAATATTTTTTAACTTAAAGTAGAGCAAAAGTTTATTATTATAAAATATGAGAATAGTTTTAGTGCTGCTCATAAATGCAGTTGAACATGAATTACAACAAAGAGACTCGGGTAGATATACACGCACATGCTTACTCGCATGCTTACCCGATGTATCGGCGGCGGTGTACCCGCATCAAGCCGCATACCCGATGCCCCTACCCGTATGTGCCCCCTCACCCTAATGACAAATTTGCATTTATGTTCCTTTTTCTTGTGTTGTTTTATAATGTAGTTGTTATTTTTGGCATTTTAGTTCAAAACAACTATTATGGCTGTAGTTGTACTAACAAATATTGCATTAGCTTTCAAAAAGTTTAGAACGAGCTTTCAGCATAGCGATATCAAGACGTGTGTAAAATGTTTTTTTAATAAAATAGTTTTGAGTTCGAGTTAATTATATCTAAAATAAATGTGTAGAATATGATACGTTTAAGAGTTCATACATTTATTCTTTTCTTTATATCAACTATAAAGGTTCGGATTATTTTGATACAAATTGATGGTTAACCATGATCAATGATGAAAACTAATGCATTTTAAAACATAAACTATATACAACGTACAACTTATAATAATAATAATACTATTATTGACTAGCAACAATAAATATTATAAATGCTGTAACTAGAACATGTTAAATAAGATATAATAGAGTATTTGTAAATGGATGCTCTTTATGGTAAACTAGGTATGATAATATATGAAATGAAACAAACCATTTCAAGTTTATTGATCAAAACTGGCCAGAAAATAAGTGAACCATTTCAAAGAAATATGTTATTTTATATACTTTTAGTACCAATTTATATGAATTTGTACTTTTTTTGTTATTTTATTCATGATTTAAATAGAAACCCAGTCAACTACAACCACTTCCTAGTTTTATGTTCTTGATGATCTTCAATTTATAAGAAACATATATATATATATATATATACACATACAAATTCACGTATGAGTATATAAGATTAAATGATTGAAACCAAGAACTAAAATAATAATAAAAAAAGTTAAATATCTTGGTTTATTTTCATTTATTTATTTTAAGATCTAATTAATCAACCACATTGAAGAAAGTATCATTTTGTTGTCAAAGTCCTATGTACGTATATATGTTTGTTGTACACACACACACACGTGTGTGTGTGTGTATAAATCAAGAAACCTAGAATCAAAATCAAAAACAGGAAAAGAAGCCATATATATAAATTAAATCAAGAAAAGATGAAAAGTGAGTGAGAAAAATGGAACCTTGAGCTTCCAAATTCATAAAGTTTGCCTCTTGGAGAGAAGATAATCAAAGCAACTTCAGCATCACAAAGCACAGAAAGTTCAAAAGCTTTTTTCAGCAAACCATTTCTTCTTTTGGAGAAGGTCACTTGTCTGCTTGTAGCATTCTCAATCCTCTTCATTTGAGTCTTCCCTCTCACCATCTTCAATGATCTTTCACCGTACACAAAAAGGTTAAAAATAGAGGGTAAAGAGTTTCAAGTCATCGAATTTGGGGAGAACCCATCACATAAAAATTCAATCTTTTTGTGATCAAGAATTCAAGATCTATTAAACAAACACCCAACTCAAGAACCCATATCAATTCTTGATCATCAAGATAGGTTTTCTAATTTTTACATATATGATAAAAGAAAGAGATTGAAAAGGTGCAACAATCACTTATTTAGCTATATATATATATAATATATCAACTCCTACTAGAAGATTTTGTTCAAGAAAGAAAAGCAACCTTACCAAAGAGGCAAAATACCCAGAAAAGGTGTTCTATCTTCTTAAGTGAGAGAGAGATAGATGTATCTATATATAGAAGGGGGGTGAATATGTGTGAAGAAAAATCAAAGATGGAGTTGTAAGATTACCCCTTTTGTAACTTGCGTTTTTAAGTTAGAGTCATGGATCTTTATTGACTTGTAAGTTATGCATTCGGACTTGTGATTTCTTGTTGGTATATGGATTTTAAGTTTGGAAAAGGGTGTCTTCAAAATTAGCCCACAGGTAACCCTAGGAGATAGGGGTAGGCCTAAATTTGCCATTAGTTGAGGTAAAGTTGAGATGATTGATTGGTGCTTCGTCCTCCTCTTTTATGGGTGTGGTACCAAAAAAAAGAAGAGAAAGTGGAAACTAAACTCACCCAATTTAACCACTTTCCCTTTTTATAGTAACAGATATATGTTACTCTATAGTTCAAGTCTATGTTTGATGAAATCATCCGTTTCCTATGTTCATTTAGAGTAAACTGTACTATCTTTCCTTTGTTATTTATATTTTTTTATTTTGATTTTATTTTCATAAATTACTAATGTTTTCTCTATTGTCCTCAAATCATAACATGTTTTGTTCTAATCACTAATAGACACAAGAAACTCGTATATACACATTTGAAATCAAAATTTTATCTGTAGAAACCCTCTAACAACCCCTCCTCGTTATGTTCTTTTTCTTCATTGCCCCATGACTTTGTTGGACCTTTGCCGTCTCCAGTGCCACTAGTGACCGTTATGGACCATCACTGATAACCGTGAACCACCTAGATTGTCGCCTCCACCACCGTCGGCCCAATTTTCATAAACAAAATCTTGATAAGCCCACAAACACAAATCTGATGAGATCTAAACCACATACACAAAATTGAGATCCACACACAAATACAAGTTCCAACACACAAAGAATAGACAAAATCCTAATCCAAACCAAAAGCATAGTCGATTATAGAGGCATAAACACTAATTCAAACACACGATACATAAACACAAATTTGAAGAGCTCCAAACACAATTTTAAACACACAAAGCATAAATAAAAATTCAAACACACACACGAAACTCTAAACCATGATTGAAATACAAAATCTGTTGGAACCTTTAATACATAAAACAATCAAGAAAGTTAAAGTTGTGTCTAGTTAAAAGTCATTTGGGTCAAAGACAAGTATTAATTCGTATTTGTAATGGGATGTCCTAGTTTGCAGCCCAGTGGGTCAGTTAAAGTCAGCCGCTAAAGGCTTAGAACTATTTGTGTCGTTCAAAGTAAGAAATCGCTGAATTACAGAAGAATAGAGACGGAGACGTCACTTGGTGTAAACGCCGTGACAGTTGCCGACGGTAGCCGCCAACGGAACTGTCACACCGATTCATGCAATCCTTACTAGTATATAATCGGGTCGGTAAGTCAGAAACATGTTGTCGATTTGTAATTCACTTTTCTTGAATACAAGTCCGAATTTAAGTTACATGTTCTTTGTTTTATTCTTATAAATATGGTTCATAAGATTTCAATTGCTATGTCTGATAGAGAGAAAGGCAAATCAATGTATGAGACCCCTGGGCAAAAGTGGTATCAGAGCCACAGGGAAGAGAAAAATATGATTGCAAATTTCTCCGACCCTAGTTACGATCAAGGCCATGGAAGTGATTTTTCAAAGCAAACCAACAACAGTCACGTTGGCCAGAAAAAGTATGTGGAAGCGAACAAGAAAAGTGGACCCAGGACATGGGAGGGCAGAAAGGGGATCACAATAGGATTCGCAAAGATGAGACTTGATCTAGTGAATAAACCAATGAAGAGGACGGTGAGGGCTGGTTCGATGAGGAGAAGAGTGGATATGGCAAGAAGGATTGTGAACAAGGCAAAGGAGACTGCCAGAAGTAGAGAGATCAGTGAACCAATTGATATACCAAACAGGTTTGCATTGTTGGCTAAGAATATGAAAAGGGCCAGGTGTTACTCATGTAAATAGTGAAAATGAGTTTTCACTAACTTTGGACACAAATAAATATATGTAATTGCAATTAATATATTTATACTTATATGGGTATGTGTTCTACTATGTGATTCGCAACGAACCAAATCGTGTCCAAAACGAAGCTAAGATGAATAAGATATCTATGCTCGAAGTTGTATGTTTGAAACGGGGAAAGCTATGAAAATTGAAAGGAAAGTGGATAGAACTTGTCTCACATAGGTGTGATGACAAAACTTGGAATGGTTTATAAGGATGAGCTTTGCTTTGATTTTGCACTTCGCATCTCAAACGAGTTGCTTGAGAGTCGCATTTGTATTTTTGAAGGCTATCTTGGGTTCATACTGATGATCTCACAATTGCTACTGATGACGTCATAGGTAGCAACAGGTTACCGCTTCGCAAGTTACTATCGACATGATCAGTTGGTGAGTTTCTACCGAGCTCTTGAGTTACTACAGACCTGATCAGTTGGTGACGTACTACCGAGCTCCTGGGTTCCCACCGCTCAATTGCGACTGAGCAATTAACTAAGGTATTAAAGACGTTTAATACCTCAGTTGAAACAAAAAGATTAAACGAGTTTAGTTGTATTAACGACGTTTAATACATTCAACATCCGATTTAATGTTAAGGAGTTTCTACTTGGTTTTTAACTATATAACTAAGGTGATGCCTTAGTTGAGAGGGACAAGAGAATAAGAACAATCATAAATCTTGAGAGACTTTGTATATATTGATGTGTGTAAAGTATATATAGAATTTAATAAAGATTTTTCACACAAAACGGGTTTTAAATAAAGAAACGATTATCACCTTAGGACTAAACTACACACACAATAGGTAAGTGTACCTATCGTATAGTTGTATTGCTTTAGGTAAGAACCGAGTATCGATCCGTGTACTCGATAGCTCCTAATAATAAACCTTAATGTCTAGCCGATCAAAGTAGAAGATATTATATTTTTGTATTTTTTAAATTAAATAAACGTAAAAGATAGATAGTTGGCGGGGTAGATAAACAAGCAACAGAGGATATTCACTTAGACTTCGAATCCATTTAGCCAAACAATGACAACATATATAAATTCATGATGAGATCACTTTATACACGTGCAATACGGAGATAGAATAGACTCCCATCAGGGTTATTTAATCATATGACTCTTCAGAATATTAAAGCGATGTTAACACAGTAACCACCTAAAATCATTTTATGCAAACCTAATGATAACATTATGTTGAATATAAAGGTGAACTAATATCCCGCTAAAGACTCTTAGTCCCATAACTCTTTGGAAAGCTAATACGATAAACACATATTAACCACCTCGAATCACGTAGTGAAAACATAATCAAAAAGTTATTCAACTTGTGAATATCAAATCACGAATATATGAACTACAAATTCACGCTAGCAATTTATAATTACACATACACAATGACATGAGGAATTCACAACGAATATAGCGACCTTTCCAGGCATATACACAAGGATGCACATTTGAACAACACTCATATATATTCTAATCCCATCCACTATTCCTAGTAAAATGCCATGAATACATACACATATTCATGAATAAGTACCTTAACACATATGATTTCCAACATAATATGGTCAAGATACCCACGAGATAGAATATATACTCAAGTTAAACAAACACACATAATCATTGAAGAAAATTCAAGAACATGTTAAAGTCACAACATAAACCCATCAAAAATCAAATATACATCACCAAAATTAGCTAAGATTCATCTAATCTAAATGAATCAAGATGTTCAACCCATAAACCTCACAAAAACCACAACCAAGCTCAAGAACATGGATGAAAACCTAGTAGATCTAGTAATCAAACCAAGAAAATGAGAATAGATGTGTTGTGTGTAACACCTGCCAAAATACGGTCCCAATATTGCTGGTAAGATAAAGGAAATGACGGGAAAATAACGGAAACTCGATAGGTAGAAATAAAATTAGAAATTCTGAAATATGGAGGATAGCGGACTACTACCTGCAAGATAACGGTCCGTTACGGAGTCAAAGAATATGGTCGCTGAAGGGATGGCGGACTTCCAGCTGCCTAGCTAACGGCCCGCTATGGAAGGGTGATGGATGGCGGACCGCCAACATCAGGATAACGGTCCGCTACGTGGGTCCCTAGATACCCTCTGCAGCAGGCACGTGTAGGGCATGCTTCAGCATGTTGGACGCGTGGACGGATGGTGGACCGCTATGGCAGGCCTACACGGTCTGTTATAGACTTGTGGCATGTCTGAGTTGCATGGCCACCACGTGGCGTGCATGCAAGAGAAGTGGGGTGATAGCGGGCCGCCATCTCCCTGGATAACGGTCCGCTACGAGTGGCTTTTCAGCCTATAAATAGAAGTCCAAATGCACTTCATTTCTCACTGTAACATCCATGATTTTCCGGCCATATATATATATTTTTTTATACAATAATGACACTGCATTTCAATCTCATGCCTATTCAAACCCAATATAATACATTAATTATTATTTTAAAACGTGTATAAGTCCAAAGTTTCAACAATTTATTTACATATTATTTTCTATTATGTACATAACATATGTATGTACATTCATACATACATATATATTGTTATAATAAAAAATTCAAAAGTGAAATTTATGAATCTTTAAGTATGGATTTACACGTTTTATTATCTATGCATTTATTTTAATCATATAGTTACACTTTCATGTCAATAAATGTATTTATTTATAAATATATATAGTGTACGAATAAACACATGTTTGCACCTTATTATAAATAAAACTTATGAACCTTAATCATGTTTTCTACATCCTTATTATTTAGATATATATATTTATTCATAAATATATAGAATTAAATATATATATATATATATATATATATATATATTGATGCTATTAGATAAACCATTTATATAATTTATGTTTTTTTTAAAAAAGGGGTAGAAGTTATTCATGTTTAAACGTTAACAAATAAGTTTAGTTTTATAAATTTTATGAAAAACCAATTGTTTTGTTTAAAAAGAATTTATGTTTAGTTTTGTTTTTATAAAATAAAGTTTATGAATAATTAAAACAAATGGAATTGGTTGTAAGCAAATAAATCAAGCCTTGAACCCTCTAATTGCCTTTGAACCTTCACTTGAACCCCCTCTTTATTATGTTGAACCCCTTATGTTGAACCCTGGATATACTCATATATGAACTTTGACTTCCTAAGGTTAAAATCGATTTCAAGATTAATCCATAACTGTTATTTTGGAATTTAAATCTACCCAAATCATTTTTACCACGCAATTGCAAACGTTTGGAACCTGAAACCGTCAGTTATGATTGAGAAATCAAGCTTTAAGAGACCCATTTAAAAGTTTCGGTTATGGGTTTTAAAACCTTTGTAACGGACCTCAATCTCCTCAAATCCCACTCATTTACCGCTGGAGAAGCGTTAACAACACCATTCGTATATATCCAATTCATTTACAACTGAAAATCGGCCACCCAAATCCGTCCCATACCCCCTCTCGTCGCGATCAGGCACGGAGAGCAAATCCGCAGTTTCGTGGCGAAAACAAAGTCGTATTACAGGTATTCCTACTCATTTTGATGTTCTGATTCAAAGCCCTATGATTCTGATCACGAAGTGTGTTTGATTTGGGAGTTAGGGTTTCAATCTCTTGATTTGGGGAAGAAGGTGACTGGAACCTTGTGTTTAAAAACCCAAACAATTATTTTACTAACAAGGCATTTCCCCTAGATCGCTTGGTTAAAACCCTTTCCCAATAGAAAACAGGTCGCGGGTTCGAACCCGGCAGACCTAGGTTTTTTGCAAATATTTTCATTTATACCTTGTTTTAACTCCCACACACACACGCATATATATAATAAATAAATATATACATTTTCATTTATAACAAAACATAAACAAATAAATGTTACTCATTTGTGGAGGCATCATTTTATAAATTCATCTTATGGTTGTGTAAATTTACATATCCTTTTATAAATAAAAACCATTAACTAATCTCTCTTATAAATGACCTAGGGATACAATTATTATCTTTTTTGTAAATAAATACATATCGCATACATACAAATTCTTTAACAAATTCTTTAACATATAAATTATATTTAACATAAAAATGAATATGTTTATAAAACCATTTGCCTCGTAAAGATTTATACACCCTTTTTATGTAATTATATATATTTTTTTTATAGATAAAATCATTTAAATCAAAGTCTATACTTTTAATTAATAGTTAATTATGACTTGATTATTAATTAATTAAAGTATTATCTTCACACTTAAATTTCATAGAAAACAAACTAAATAAGTAAGATGTTTTATTTATTATTTATGTAGTTAAGAAAATTAGTTATTCAACTATTTATTCATGTATTCATTTATTTACTCACTTATTTACGAAGGAAAACTATTTATCTATTTATTCATTCATTTCAAACAAAATAACACTATTTATTTATGCATTTATTCATTTAACTATATACAAAAGAAATCATTTATTTATTCTTTCATTATTCAAATTAAAATACAATCACTTATCAAGATTTAAACAAACATTAATTGAACTCAAACAACTACCTTATTTAAATAAGGACACCCACATAAATCCCTTTGTACATTAGGACTCCCTTTAGTCATTTTAACACACCAATGATATAATTATATCATTAAATCATAGGTTAACCTTGTGGTTAGTTAGGACTTTTGTGCAACAACAACATAACTGTGTGACATTCAAGCTACTCATTCCAAGGTGAGTTTCATAGCCCTTTTTCATTACTTTTGTTTACAAATACTCAGGGTGGAACATGTCTACAATTACTTTACATACACAATGTAAGGCCCCAAACTCGGGAGACCTCACTTGTTGGTTTTACTCATCAACACATAGAACTTAAACATAATACTTTCAATAACACAGCGGAAACGATTTAACACTTCAACATACGCAGCGGAAATACATGACACGTCTAAACATAACTTGTCAAAATACAAACTGAAACTTGTCTGAATCAACTAAAACATAAACATAAACGGGATGCCAGACTCTGGTCTTCGGGTAACTCTTCTCGCCAAGCCAAGCATCCACATCCATCAACAGCCACCTACACTTAACTGATATGCATACTAAAAATCAGCAACGCTGAGTGAGTTCTAACGTTTACTTTAAATCAATTATATAAAAGATTTACTAATACATACATACTGCCCTTAAGGCCAAAAATTTACATACGTTACTTTTCAAAACAGTTTAAAACATATAATCTATGCAGTTAATGTGAAAAAATATCGGTTATCGGTCAAGGACCAACATTTGAGATATCGGTTCTCGCGGTGGGATATCAGTGAGATATCGGTAATTTTTATATCATGCATAAAATTATATATATATATATATATATATATATATAATTAATATTAATGCTCGATTGCAGCCAAACAAGCCCGATTGGAGTTGGATTGCAGGTCACTCATCAGCTGAGCAACGTGGGAACCTCCGATTGCATCTTAGCAGCTTGTTAGGTCATTTAATTCCATGTGTTTTGGGCTTTTGTATATGGTTTTGAAGTTGGGCTAACACTTTTTAATAGTGGAATGGGCAGACTAATATCAAAAAGGCCTAACTTAGGCAAACCGATAATCTCGGTCAAAACACCGATATTTTGAAGTTAGAATATCGGCGATATATCGGTAAATATCGTCGATATTCTCGGCACCGATATTTATACCGATATTTAGGACCGATATTTTACAGATGGGCCGATATCCGAAATATCACCGAGATATCGGTGTTATCGACTGCATAGCATATAATAAACCATCAATTCCTTTACACTGTACCGCCCTCATGGCTTACACCATGAACCGACAATACCGCTTAACCGTCTATTCACTTGTCACTACTGTACCGCCCCTATGGCTCACGTCCATGAACCGACGAGTACCTGGTCAATTCCCCCATGGCTCTCGTCCATGAACCTACAATACCGCTTAACGCTAAGGGGAGGTTGCGTGGACCTCCCGAGCAACCGCCGTCACTCATCCAGTTGTACAACCGTTAGCGAACCCAAATGTTCTTACTAATGGGCTTACCCCATATCTGACATCTTGTACAAGTAATATATGTCACAAGGACCTTTACAACTTGTACAAATTCCCGTAGGAAATCTATTTACTTTCTTAACTTGATCATAACCTTAACACGTATTATGCCTTTGTTTATGTATTTGAAAATATAGTAAACGCTTGCCATAAATACATTTGCTTTTACTGAAATATAGCTTAACACATATATCATGCATTTGTTTATGTATATGAAAATATAGTAAATGTTTGTCATAAAGATATATCTTGCTTTACTTAAAATATACTAGCACATATATTATGCCTTTGTTTATGTATAAAGAAATATAGTAAACGCTTGTCAATAATATAGCTATACTTTACTCAAAACGTACATTTGCCTCTTTTAAACTTTACACTAAAACATAGCTTTTCACTTTGTGTATTAATATAAAATATATAATAAACACTTTACACTAAGTATGCACACCACCCCTAAAGCAGGCAAAAAGGGGATTAGAACTCACCTGACTTTCCTAGCTACTCTTCTTATGGCTCAACGATCTGTACGAGTGGGTCATAAACGAAACGTGTTAACACCATGTCATATTAAAACTATATGTCCGAAATCTACTGGTCGAAAACTCTACTTGATCGAAATCTCCTTTCAATCGAATTCTATTTCGGTCGAAAATCTTGTTCGAAAACCATTTTGCCCGAAAACTAATTCACCTGAAATGTCTTTCATCCAAAGACTTGTTCCTCTGAAATCTGATCCGTCCGAAATCTCTTTTCGATCGAAATCTCACACCGCGTCCGAAATTCTTTCGGACGAACTGGACTTTTCGGTCCATTCATCGACTTTTCGGACGATTCATCTGATCTAAGCTAGATTCTTCGTTTTTGATCCAAAATCCTAACTTTTTACGTCCAAACTGTTCTAATCTTATTCATGAAGCTGAATCTATGGTTTTTATTAAAAAACACACATAAAAATCTAATCTTTTTGAAGAAAAATTGTTGAAACCCTAAAAAACCATTTTAAACAAAATCTAAGATCTGAACGAGTTTTGTTACCTGATTGTGCTTGATTCTTCGGAGAAGCTTCAAACAAATGTTGGAGAAGAAAGTTCGGCCGATCTTTTGTCAAAACCGCCTCTCTCTATAGACGTTTCTCTCTCTAGAATGGTGATGAAGATGAAGTGGGAAAATGAGGAAAAGAATGGAGGGTTAGGGTCTTAAGGCCCACCCTCACCCCCCAACTCGGCCCACCTAGCGACCTGGCCCGAGGCCCGGTCCATCTCGTTTCTTCTTCTTTAATTCTATGTAAACCCCATGCTCGTCTTATCGCTTTCGAAATACGGGATGTTACACACAATTAAATTACAATGTTCTTATGCAAAGCCTTGTGCTTCATGTATTAAACTACTTGGTGATACATGTGTTCACGTTTAGTACAATCATTAACTTGTGTTGCAAGCCTAAGATAGTGCCTAACATGATCATTTATACGGGAATCCGATTCATTACTTAACACAAATCTTGGCGAATTTGTGTATACATTTTGGTACCTTACATCACGCAATCAGGTGGATTGTGCATACATATTACATGGCTTGATTGTATACTTGGAATCTCGTATGTTTTCACATTTATGCCTTAGATTTGATTTGAACATATTGAATTGTAATTCGTTTTCAAATATTGTTGGTGTCAAAACCTATGTTACTCACCAAATACTTGTAGTTGACATTTATTTAACATGTTTCAGGTGCACCCGTTTGAGGACCAATCTTGATCACTTAGGGCTATGGACCTAGTTAAAATAAATTCAAGTTTTGATTATGTTATGTTTCATTTGAACTATATGTTTCTCATTTTCCTTGTAACGGATATTTAATATGAATGAATAATTATTGAAACGCATTTAATAGTTGATCATGTGCTTATGAAAAACCGCGTCAGCCCGGCGTATAATCCGCTGTCGGTCAGGGTGTGACACTCACAACCCTCACCACACCATATCAAACTCTCTCTGCCCTCGAGCCATTTCCGAGCCCTCCAGCGGTCCCGACTCCTGAGCCGCTCCTCCCGGTTCGACCGACATCCGTTTATTTACATGACTCAAGCGTTAGAGAGACGAAGGAACCCGAGGATCTATTTGAAGTACCAGTTGCAGTACTAGAGCTTTAAGAAGTTGATCGTAGGAGCCGAGTAGCTCTAAGTTATTGTCTATCAATCATCCAAACATCCGAATCAAGGTGAATTACTTGTCTATGTCATAAAACACTTGTTCACGTGGTAAAGAAGAGTCTGTCAAAAACGCTTTATAAAGACGTGCTTGTGTTATAGGCAATCATCACGCAATAAATCAAACTGTTATGTTTTACAAAAAAAAGGCAAAACACAATAATTAAGTACTTACTCATATAATCCCGGTAAAGGGGTTGAAATAAACCCCTAGGATGGAATTACCCAAGAAGTGTATGTAAAGTTTGATCAAGTCTTTATACTCGCTCCAGTTCCAGTTAAGGGCCAGGCGGGGTTGGCATGCAGGTCGAGTAGACGCTTATGTGCCTAAGGATCCGTGAAACCCCTGAATACGTGACCAATGTATACATGGATGTAAAAACGGTAAGAAGCCAAGTGTTCGCTAGATTCCAAATGACGAATATGTTTAATTATTTAATTTAACTGTTTTGCCATGCTTATGAAATATTTTGAGGTCATGAAGTATTCACCAGCACATACCTGACGTTCATTTTCAAATGTTTTCAAGAAAAGAATGATATGACCTCCGCAAACCGGGACCGGCCACGGCCTAAGTCCAAGGGACATTTTTGTTGCATTGCCGGGTCAGGCCACACACTTAGACCAGGTGCAACCCAAAAATATGTTATACAGGTTCGTGCTATGCACATGAAGAACCTGAGAAAAAGACAAGGTTAAGGTGCCTAAAGGATTTCGACTCCCTAGGCAAAATACCTCCTTATAGACTTACTGACTTTAGTCAGGTTTTTATTTCAAAACCAAATGTACAAACGATCGGGTTTTATAACTAAGTATTTAAATAAAGAAATCTTTTGTCTACACGACGAGATTCTAGTATTTACAAAACCAACCCTTGAGGTTGAGAATTGATAAGAAAGATCCTTTTGTTAAAAACCACTATTCCACTGCACAAAACCATACTCTGAAAATTAAAGCAGGTACCAAAGGTACCAACTGACGCCGCAACCCGGTAACGTCTCGGGGGTGCCCATGGCGGGGTGTGACATTGTGTGAGGTTAAATCTTCATTGAATGTGTTGGATCTTCAATCTTACAAGATCTACCCAAAATCACCTAAAGGGGTTGAGAGAACTAGGGTTTTTGTCAAAAAAGTGGAATCCCCTTCAAATGACGGGGAATTGGACGCCGAACATGGCCATGTCCAAAAGTGACATAACCTTAGAGCCTGAAATTGCTCCTTAAGTATGCTGGAATATGTTGTGTGTTTTGAGTGTTCTTGATATATGATATGCTAATAATTATACATGTAAATAATGCATATTTTCCCGCATTTTGAATATTTTTGGTTGCAAATCTTTTGATTCTGACACTTATTTGTGTTTTAATTTAAATAATGTAGCTCCCGGTGTGAACGTGGTGATTTTTGATGAAAAACTCAAGACTTGAAAAAATTCTCAAAAAAGAAAAGTTTCTAACATGACCATGTCAAATCTGACGAAATATGTTTTAAGAGAATAGTGTCAAACACTGGCCTCAATCTTCTATTTCTACACGTTCTTCACATTCTCCTTTTGAAGAATGGCAATCGTATTATAAGTTTATTTCAATTATATTTGTTTTCCATTTTGATTATAATTTTAGTTTAATTTATGAACGGTATCCCTCTAGGAGATAATAACAAGTCATATTCCAAAATCTTTAATAGGGTTACAATCTCTAAAAGTTATGAACTTAACGAATAAGACCAAATCCAAGTTTTGATAAGTGTGTGGTTGTGGATTTAAAGTGGGATTAGTAGTGTTTGTTTACCGAATCCTAATGTTGCGTGTAATGATCGTGTTAGTACTTTGCTTGTGATCGCAAAATCTATTTGTTACTTGCCTCCTTTTTCTTTTATTGATAATTGAAAGGATAACGATTCTTGCATTTTATGATTAGGAATTACATGTTCAAGTGACGGGAATAAAGTGTCACGCTTTAAGAACAATAAGAGTGTCGTTAAATCCTACAACTCATTCAAACCATGACACTTTCGCAAGCTAAAACGAATATTACAAGATTTTTGCGGATGTTTATGAGACGTCAATCTACTAAGAGCATTCCCATTATTTTCTCTATCCTCATCTCTATAATTACACTAAAAATCACTAACTTTTCTCTATCTTTTTCAATTAAATAATACTTTTTTTATATCTTTATAATTATCTTTTCTCTCTTCTCCACTCACAACCACTTTAAAAAAATATTAAAAAATTAATAGAGTTGAACAATGTTTTCCTTAGATATATAAAAAATTTATACTTTTTCTCTCTGCTACACTCACAATCACTTTAAACCACTCCCTAAAATACATAACGTGTTTTTTTTAACTGCTACAAATAAATATATATATATCTATCAAATGACCATTTTGGTAAAGTTTGATTGTTAAGATGAATGAGTGAATGACATGTGTCATTTTTTATGTTTTTCCTACTAAACCAGGAAACATAGTAAGAGCATAAGCAGTTGTACTATGTGCAGCAAGTATTGTACATAGGTAATAAATTTTGTCGGTAGGATAGGGGTTGGGGTGTAGTGGTAAGAGGAGTGTCTTACAACCAAAAGGTTATAGGTTTTAACCTCATCTAACACAAAAAAAAAATAGAATAAAAATTTGTAATTAAAAAAAAAAAAGTTTTTGTCCGTACGAGGGGGAGGACCAAAAAGAGTGTGAAGATCACTGGTACGATTACAGAAGATAGTAAACCAATAAGAGATCGAAAACGCATCAGTAGCCCATGGTTTTCATCGCAAAAAGCAGGTGGTGTCCCAGACTCGGTTCGGGACCCACGCACCCAGGTTTAGTTTAGCTGGGTCATCCCTACTGGGTCCATATCATGGGTGTCTAGTCTCTTGGTGTGGGTTGAAAAGAGGGATTTATTTAAATTGTGGGTTAAATAAAATAATTTTGACTCAAAAAGTATAATAACACATAAACAGGATTTATAGGCTATAAAAAAGTTAATAGATATATATATATACATATGTGTACATTTTGCGTGCACGTGTTTTTCTATACATGTAGAAGTGTGTACGTACGTTAATTTTCAAGTACGTTAATTTTCAAGTACGTTAATTTTCAAAACTATTAAAATATCAACAACGTACACATGCACATGTGATGTACATATATAAATACCGATAAAAAGAAAGATGTGCGTAATTCAGCGTAAACTTGAAGCGGTTGTAGGCCCAACTTCAAGTGGTCCTATGGTCCTATAAGACAGAGTTAAAAGGTGTTGTCCGATCATTTGTCATTGGTACGAGACATGTTAAGGTTTAGTCCTTCTCAACATGGTGTAAAATAAATTAAAAAAAAATAGTGAAAATATGAACATATTTTATATCATATTTTATTTATTTTCATATGGGTAATTATAATAATTTCTGTCAATTTTTTTTGTTCCCTTAATTTTATATCAACATTAGTCTTTTGCTTTATTATGTTTAATTTAATAGTATATGATGAAAGAATAAATAAAATATTTATTTATTTTATTTTGTGATTTCACATGATATATAAATTTATAAATAATATAAATTATTTTATTATATATTATTTATCTCTTATTGTTTTTATTATATTTCTATTTAAAATTAGCTTTATTTGTATTTGATTTTGTCAACTGTAACAAATGAATATTCGTACAAAATTCTAAAATATTAAGTGCAGACTATAAAATATTTCATATAAGCAATTAAATCACACCAAAGGGAAACAAGATCGAATTTGGAGTCTCTCAGGTGGAGTGATTGATGTAAATCTGGTTTGCTTTGTTTGAGTGACATTCTTAGTTTCTAGACTCTCTAGATCCTTAATTTTTTTTCTCTTATAATATATAAGCCGTTAAAAAAATCACACCAAAAGGCTTGTAAACTAGCGGTATCAAGGTATATGAAAAATGTGTCCTTACCTATGAGGTTGAGGGTTCATGTCCCATAATGAACAAATGTGTAGATTTATGAGTAGATTACATAAAAATCAATTAAATCATATTAATTAAGAATCTGTTTTTAATTCAGGTTATAACTTTTTTTTAAAATATATAGATGATAAAATAAAAATCATTTCAAAATATATGTAAGATAAACCTTCTTTTTATATTCCATATATTTTTTATTATGGAATGTAATTTGTACATAACAAATGTTTTATTTTAATAATTTTACCCTTATTTTGTTTTAACGTTTTCTTATTATGTAATAATAAAATTAAAAAAAGTAAAACGTTAAAGTATTTAAACGGATACAGTAATAACATATCATATGTAAAAACTTTTATGCATAACAAATATTTTATTTAAAAAAGCTATTTTAGCATGTACCCGTCATATATTATCAGTTAATTATATCATCTACATCCGTTTTAATTTAATATATGTACATATTTATATTAATAAAAAATTTATATATTTATATAGACTTTAATTTAATATATGTACATAATTTATATATTTAATTATATCATCGAGTACATGTAAATTTACACATATTAATTCATATAAAAATGTTGTATGTAAATAGTAGTTCTAGTATTTTAAACAAATATATAATTTTTTATTGTTTTTAGCAAGTTCTCATGAGTTCTCAAAATATTTAAAAGTTTTCAAATGATCGATTCATATAATCTCACCCACGTGTATAAACACACATCTTGATAACTATTTTAATATGTCATTTAAGTCAACTATTTATTTCGAATAGTAATCAAATAAATTTTCTACAATCATATCAATTCCAACTCACAAAAAATTGACGATTAAATATATAAATATATAAATAGATAATAAATCTATATTTTATCTAATAAATAAATGTTTTTTCATGACACGTGTCGCGTCCATATTCATTCTCGTTATTTTTTTCTTTCTCTCTCTTATTAAATACATATCTATATTTTAATATTAATATATTTTTAAAGAAAATACTAATTATACTAATAAAAGTATAAAACACATTTATTTTAAATTATCCCTTATTATAAGAAACTTTGAAATCTAATTATGTAACTTTTATTTTCAATCAAATAGTAAATGAAAGCCAATTATTTTTACATATTTTGAATTTTGTTTTCTATTCTTAGTATATGTAATACATTTTTACACCTGTAAAATATATACATAAAGATTTAAGAGTTTTATATATTGATATTTTTCATCCCATGTATAATACACGGGTTTTAAGCTAGTAGAATATATACCAAAAATAATATTTTTTAGAATTCTATAAATGAAAATAAATAAAATGGTATTAAAATCCTAGTTACATAAAATGATATCATTGTTTTGTAAGGAAAAACTTTGATTTGGTATTTAGTACTAGAAGGTTGAAATATAACATAGGAGGTCATAATATCGTAACCCTTTTATATTTATATTTTTATAATAACATTGTTACATGTGTCGGTAATAAAATGTTTTATAAGAATTATAGTTTTGAATTATATTAATGGGACATCAATAATGTTGAAAGCCGGGTAATTGTAACCATATACAATTCCATAAGGCGAAAGAGTACTTATTCTTGATTTGTTGATTGGGTTGGTTGTGTCACGTGTTAACTAATGGTTGGTTTTTTTTTGAGGTCCGGAGCTTTTGGGGCGGTTTGGATGCGTTTTTTTTAGTGTTTTTTTTAATTTATTTTCCCACTTTACAAAACAAAAGCCTTCCTAGTGGAGTTGGCTGACCCACTCCGATTAAGACACTTCCCCATGTCCACCTAGGTTTGATCCCTGTGTGTGGCATATATATTTTTTTACTTTTTTTTGGTTATTTTTAATTCACTTTTTTTTATTTTTGTTTTTGACAGTTTTTTTTTGTTTTCTTTCATATGTTTTAACGTTTTTATTTAGTATGCAATACGTGTCACGTCGCGAAACGTGGTTATCAAAACTAGTTGAAGTTATATTTAGGGGACTACTAACCACACACGGGAAATGCTAACCACACTTGGTCATATACGCATCGTATAGGGCAATACGATGCGTATAGCCCTTCACAAATTCCCGTGCCCGACATTCTCTTACAACCTGTCATTCAAACCTCGTATACGCATCGTATAGGTCAATACGATGCAGTTTAGGATATGAGATTCCTTCTGTCACTAAACCCATCACATCGTACCTTATACGCATCGTATTGGGCTATACGATGCGTATAGGGCCCAAATTTTGTGTATTTAACAATGCAGAAATCTCATTCGAACCGAACGAACGTATGCTTTCTAAAAAAAAACTATAAAATGTCTTGGTGGTGGGATGGTAACTACGGTTTTCAGGTATATTCTAACGAGTCGGTGGAAAACAACCCGCAAAGTTCTGGCGTTAAAGAGGTGAACAGGGAGGAGGTCTCGTCCGACGTTTATTCTCATCAACGGGTAAGGCTTCCGGATTTGAACGAGCCACTGAGCAATCCCGAGTTCGTATACGGTGAACCGTCTTACCTTACACAGCCCACGAACGACTACGTATACGGTGAAGTCTCATACCCGACACAACAAACCGACGACTACGTATACGGTGAAGTCTCATACCCGACACAACAAACCGACGACTTCGTGTCCGAAGACGAGGAACAAAACCATCAAAATGTGTCGTATAAAACTAACCAGAATTTTCAGTCTCGTGAACAGTTGGTGGATTGGGCGGTCAGGATAGGACGTGAGAATGGTTACGTCCTTGTCACCCGACAATCGAGGAGAAAAGACGAAGATCCGACGGAACCGTTTATCAAGGTGTGGCTTGTGTGTGACCGTCACGGCGAACGTGCGTCTACTGCCACGGTTAGACGTGCCGGTAGCAAGAAAATATGTTGTCCCTTTAAATTAGAAGGAGAGTACCAAGAAAATAGTGGTGATTGGAAATTAACGGTGAAGGATGACAGTCATAACCACGATCCTAGTCAACATCTTGAGGCGCACTCATTTGTGAGGAGACTGTCTCAGTCGGAACAACTTTTGGTGGCGGAGTTGTATTCGTAAAACATGTTGCCACGAAACATTCTGGCAACTATAAGGGAACAAAACCCAGAGAGTAGTTGCATTAAAAAGGACATTTATAATGCGATACAAAAGATAAAAAAACGAAACGAGAGTCGGTGAAACTCCAATGCAGATTCTGGAAAACCTGCTTTCTTCTAAAAAATACGTCTACTATACTTGGGAAGATCCTGCCACAAATATTGTGGAGGAGATATTCTTTGTTCATCCGAAATCGTTTGAGATGTGGCGTGCGTTCCCGCACGTGTTGATGATCGACGCGACTTACAAAACAAACATGTATAGACTTCCATCTGTCCAAGTGGTCGGTGTGACCTCCACACACCAGTCGTTTTGCGTCGCTCATGCATTTATATCAAAAGAACGAGAGGAAAACTTCATCTGGGTGCTACTGCAAATAAAAGCAATGTTGCAAAAGTGTATGGAGCCGCGTGTGATAGTAACAGACAGGGACAAAGCTCTTATGAACGCATGTGATAAAATATTTCCGGATTGTTCGAAGAACCTATGTCGGTGGCACATATACGAGAATATCGCAAAACATTTAATTATTTATTTTTTATTATTTAAAATTAAAAACAATTAATTATTATCAGATATGGCGGATCATGATGATGATATTCATATGGAGGTGCTAGACGATCTTGCGCACTACCCTTTTTTGGGTTTTCCGGCTGACTCGGAGGCGTATGCCCGGTGCCAGAAGCTCCGGGAGGTGCGGTTGGGTCCAAGGACTGCAGTTGATTGGGCGCTACTCGAGGAGGTATAGGAGGCCGAGCGGGCTAGGGCCATCATCTGCCAGGACACGCCATGGTCACGTCTTTTTGATCTATCGTTCACGGAGACCTTTCGAGAGGTGGTCGTCGAGTTTCTTTCGACGTTCATCTTCTCAGAGGCTGGGCTAGAGCCTCTTCCCGGGGAGGCGCCGGATATGGATCCAGATCATATTTCCTTTTCGATCTTTGGGATTGTTTACCGTCAGACTCTCCGTCAGTGGGCCATCACGACGGGCTTCTACCACGAGCCTGAGACGGTCACGCCACTTTTTGAAGAGGCGGTGACGGAGGTGGACAAGGAGGAACTCCTTGTTTTTTGGGGTTTGATTTCAGATAGTCCTTGGTTGGTTACCAAGGGGAGGGTCTCGGGTATTAGAGACTCTTTGTATAGATATCTGCACCGGCTTATTTCGACGTCGATCGCACCGCGTCTGAAAAGCCGTGAGTGGTGCACCGATAGAGACCTCTTCTTTCTCTATTGTCTGCTTACTGGCAGGCGGTGCAACCTATCGACGTGCCTTGCGCTTTATTTTGCATCTGCCTATATGCGGCAGAAGCGCGGGCTTTTGTATGGCGGTGCTTTCATCACGCAGATCATGCGCTCGGTTACACCATTTGACGTGCATGAGCCTGCGATGTCACCGGCCATTCCCCCTATCCGATTAGACCGTCGCACGGAGAGCGGCATGCGCATCACGCACCGATTCCCGCAGGGCCTTCGGTTCGTAGGGGCCGTCCAGGACCAGGTTTGGGTCCCGGTGCCGTTGTAATGCTTAATATTTTGTTTGGTTTGTAATGTTTAATACTTTGCATGTTTATACTGTAAAATATAACAAATGTTTAAAAATATATATATATAAAATTTATAAATAGATAACAAACTTATATTAACAAAATTATATAAATTAAAATAAAAATAAACAAAATATAAATAAAATAAAAAAATTATAATTAAATAAAAAATACCTATACGTGGCGTATAGGTCAATACGCCACGTATAGGATTCATAAACGTACAACTCTTCCAACTTTTAAAGCAAAATATAACCCGTGCCTCATACGCTACGTATAGGTCAATACGCCACGTATTAGACCAGCTGCCAGACAGAGAATGACACGTGACATTCTGTTGGCAGTGACTGAATTCTATACGCCTTCGTATTGCCCTATACGAGGGCGTATAGGGTGGCGACGGATCCAATTAGCAATATTCCGTGTGTGGTTAGAATCGCCCTAAAACTATTACAATAAATTACCTCATAACTAAACTTTAGCAAAAAGGTTTGCTTGTGACGTGTCAAGTTCATACCATTTATTATGATTCATGGCTAAAGTAAGAAATAATCCAACTCTGTTTAGAAAATACGAAAGTCTTTTTTTAAGGACAAAGTCCAAAAATATTAAATATGAAAGTTAGTGGTAGCTTAAAACTGAAAAGAGAAATGAGTGAATAAAGTTTTTAGTTGTTTTATTTTTATTTTTTTTTAACTTAAAAATGAAAGCCATTATATATCTTGATTACTAGCTTAGAACCCGTGTAATACACACGGAGTGAAAAATATCAATACATAAATTCTTAAATCTTTATATATATATATATATATTTTATAGGTGTAAAAATGTATTACATATACTAAGGATATAAAACAAAATTCAAAATGTATAAAAATTAATATATAATTGTGATTGAAAATACGTTGATTACTATTTACTATAATTTGACTTTCATTTACTATTTGATTGAAAATAAAAGTTATATAATTAGATTCAAAGTTTCTTATAATAAGGGATATTTTAAAATAAATGTGTTTTATTAGTATAATTAATATTTTCTTTGATATATTATTATAAAAAGATTAAAAGATAGAGGTGTATTTAATAAGAGAGAGAAGCGAAAAAAATATTGAAAATGAATATGGAGGCGACACGTGGTATTAAAAAACCTTTATTTATTAGATAGTATAGATTATTTACTATTTTTTCAAATTTAACCTAAACTAATCTCTTAACTTATTATATATATAAATTTATGTATTAATCGAAACATGTTAAAAAAAATTAATGAAAAAAATGATTTTCACTAACATTTAACATTAATAATTATATTTAATTATTGTTAAAATAGTTATTAAATAATATGTTTCTAATATTCTTGAAGAGATCTTCACAACGAGCTGATAAATGCCCAAAATATTGCTACGATAAATGAGACATCGATGTTCAAAGTAGTGAGATTGATATGGAATTTGAAAGGAGAATATGAGTAGAACTTGTTCTACATAGGTGGGGTGATCGGGTGAATAAAACATATAGTTGTTTATAAGTAAGAAACCAATATATTTGGTAAGTTTCTTAGTTGTGTTATACTCCAACGCAAACGCACACGCACTGGGATTCAAAAAATTATTTTTAGACTAAAAACTTCAAACTTGTGCAAACCTGCTACACGTTGATGCGAAAGCGAAAACAAAACCCTCGGACTTGCGCGACCGGGTTTTGTTCTGAATTGTAATTTTTTAACCGATGGACCTGATGTTAGATCCTCTGACCGTAAAGTTCTGTTGACAGGTTATGTTGAAGTGTTGAGCAGTTACTAGCCGTTGTAATAGATGTTATTGAATGAAATGGTGATTTCGTTTCACCATATATATAAATCCATATATATTAATGCAATTAATTTTGTTTATTACAATAATAGTTTAGAACCCGTGTACTACACACGGGTGGAAAAATATCAATACATAAAATTCTTAAATTTGTATGTATATATTTTAAAGGTGTAAAAATGTATTACATATACTAAGGATAAAAAACAAAATTTAAAATATGTAAAAATTAATATATAATTGGGTTTAGAAAATACGTTAAATTACTATTTAATGTAATTTAACTTTCATTTACTATTTGATTGAAAATAAAAGTTACATAAGTAGATTTCAAAATTTCTTATAATAAGGGATAATTTAAAATAAATATGTTTTATTATTATAATTAGTATTTTCTTTAAAAATATATTATTATTAAAAGATATATGTGTATTTAATAATAGAGAGATGCGGGAAAAAATGACGAGAATGAATATAGAGGCGGCACGTGACATAAAAAGCCTTTATTTATTATACAGTATATATTAAATATGCATCTCCTTTCTGTTTTCATGTGGCTATAAAAATAAACTTGTGGATTCATTTTTCTATAGGAACGGGAGATACGAGTTACTCAGAAATATATTTTGGAAAAAATAGAGAGAAGAACTCTCGCGAATTCGTTCCATTGCACGAAATCAAAGACCGTGATCTCTTGTTGGTTGCCGTACACCTTCACTATGTTCTTTTCACAAACAATCAACACAGAAAAGCTCTGTGTTTTCTAGGACCTTGTGAGTTCATCTCCGGTAATAGAACTACTGCTCCGACTATTGTACCATGTGAGACAGACACATCATCTTATAGAGTCTCAAAATATGTTTTAAAGAACCTGCGTCGAACACGTATCCTGAGTCAAAACTAAGGCTTATTTCACTCCATTCTTGGATATGCATATTTTGGTTTCAATTTTGCGTTTATGTAATATTTATTTTACACTTCTTGTAATCTTTTTTTGTAAACAATATGATATTTTATTATTTTTCACAAAACAAAATATATGTTTATTTATTTATAAAAGAAAATAGACATTTCTAACACAACTTTGTTGATGGATTTACCTCTCAACGACTCCACCATCTTGTTATAGTCTTGTATATGCATGCATATATAGAGTAGTATGTGACAACTTCGATGGCATGGATGCCATACACCCAATCACATGTGTGGAATACTGTCTCCATTGACGTCCTTCGATAACGACAATGGTGGAATGTTTGGTGCACTAGCTCCCAACTAGTCGGAATGTGCTTTCCCCCAAATTAGACTAATTAATAGGATTTTCACCCACGTGATTTTCATGACAAACATGATATAAAGACGAAGGTAACGATGATAAAACGTGTATTATGTTATAACGGCAAACACAACGTTAATCAACCCACGTGACTTTGAGGTGAGAGAGATGGCGATGAAATGATTATAAACGATAAGAAGATAGATCATAGTATGATGAGAAGACTTATCTTATCGCGGGCATTGTCTTAGGATTTATTCTTTCACATAATGTTATGTCTAACTTTATATGTTTGATTCATTGTTCTAATGATTTAAAATATTTGATTTGTTGTAATGAGTTCTCATACAAAGTTTTAACGGTATGCCAAACGCATTACAACGGTGCGTCGAGCTTTCTAAGTTTGATTCATAAAAATTTAAATCACCTTAATTTGTCGATTCATATAGCTTGATTTTTAGTATTAACATTAAAAAAAAAACACTACATATCACAAATTACAAAAAAAAAACAATCACAAAATAATATAACAATTTGTGTTACTCTTCTTACAGACAAAATCACAAACAGTTTACGTGCAGATCTAAATATTATAAGCCTTCAAGTGGGTGGCGCAATAGTAACCATCCCTCTGGTAGAGGTTTCATGTTCGAATCTAACTTCCACTGGTTTTTTGTCTTTAACCCTTTAGCCTAGTGCAAGCTGCGTTTTATCTTATCCCATTGGCTAGCATGGTATTGGTGTGGTCCCGTGAATTTAATGATTACGTGTTCTCACGATAAAAAAAATCTAAATAATATAATAATTCGTTATGTTTTTCATCAGCCATTACACAAAACATTTAGAAAAGACAGTAACACGTCATGGAGACAAATTTTACAAACTCATAACGTAAATAAAAAGTTGGACCAAGAAATAGAACCTAAATCATCGACGTAGAGAGAATCACTACAAAAAAAAGCCATTCAATGGCATACAAAAAGTGCCACAAAAAACTAAAAAAGTGCCACTAAAGACCCCTTTAGGAATGGACGGAACACAAAAAAAGTGTCACTAGAAGCGCTACCACTAAAGCCTTTTAGTGACACTTTTTTTGCCACTATATTAAAAAAAGGCTTTTGTGACACAAATTTTGTGTCGGTAAAAACTATTTCTAGTTAAATATACATTCTAGTTTTAGCGGCACATAATTTTTGCCACAAAAATCAAATTAAATTAAATGCCACTATAGACGTTTATCATATTAGTTTTGATCAATTAAAACATTATTTATTTACAATATAAAATTAAAATAAAACTCTAAAAATATAGAAATCATAATATCATCACTTCAATTAAAAGTTCGATCGTATTCCAAACGTATTCCAAATGTTTACAAACAAATATCTAATAAGTGTCAAATTATGTCTAAATATCAAACAAATAAAATGCAAAACTAACAAATGGTTTGAATAAAAACTCGAAACTTCATTGCGTTCATGAACCTATTTCACAATCTTCATGTGATTAATATGATCCTTGTGTGAACTCCTTCTTAGCAATGGTACTAGCAGTTACCTGTTAAAAAAATAAAGATATTTCACAATCTTCATGTGATTAATATGATCCTTGTGTGAACTCCTTCTTAGCAATGGTACTAGCAGTTACCTGTTAAAAAAATAAAGATCTTTCAATATTAGTAGCGGATCTAGGATTTTTGTCAATGGATGCAAAAAATGGACCTATCAAAAACGGATCAAGTATGCCAAAATTAATCCTATCAAAACTGGTCAAATAATGATAACTTAGTTAACTAAACATGCTAGAATTACCACAACCTAAAACAATAAAACGAACGCATCCAAAACATGTATATTGAGCAACCCAACTAAACCAATCGACAAAAAGAAATAATTCAATTTGCTAACCTTTTAGCATGATGGCTGCTCGAATAGGTGATTGGATTCAAGCTACTCATTTTTGAAAATCTGAGATTGAAAGAAGAGAGCGTGATATAAAAAGATATGTTAACCGATTTGCTCAGCCCTACTTTCTTCTGAAGAAAAATCAATATTCTTCAGACAGTTCTTGTTCTAGTAACTCATTTTCTTCCTTCATTGCCATTATGTAATCATAAGTCTCATTCCCTGTAAGTTTATGAGATTTGATTATTAACTGATATAATATGTGCATCTATTTATTAATAAGTAAAGTGGTTATGAGTATAATCAACAAGAAATCCACAATTTACATAATTTTGGGTTAGTTGTGGATATTTGGCCTATTTAATTTGTGTATCATTATCATAGTTTAAGTATATTAAATAATTACCTTATATTGAACAATGTGTACTAAGACCATCACCCATACCAGGTAGCAGCAGTGGCATCTGAATTGCAAACAGAAAAACAAAATATTGACTTTAGCTTCTTTAGTACTTAATTAACAGAAGCAAAGTGAATTTTTTTTAAATGGCTAAATGTAAAATTGGCCAACCGCGTAGTAAAATAAAGCATAAAAAGATACCATGACCTACCTGCAACCCCATCATGTTTGCAGTTGCTGCAAGGTTTTCAAGATTGTGGTTTGCCTCAAAAAGCTCTAACACTAGGCAAACCTGTTGAAAAAATTGAGAGATTAAACAAATTGTATCTTATATCTTATGAACAAAAAATAAATAAATAAATAAATAACAAAAAACATACCTTGAAAACCTCCTTGTTATCCACATAAGAAATGTTGATGAGATACTCAAGGCCAATCCAAAGGAAATTGATGTTTTCTTGTGAGATCTCAGTACAGAATGACTAAATTTGAACTTCAAATTTCAATATCAAATCTTGAATTCCATGCTCCTAAAAGCAATAAAGCATAAAAACGAATTAACTCACAGCTTTAGCGCCTTGCTTTATCAGCAGCATTTGGCACTACTACATCTATTTTCCCATATTTCTACACAGCCATAACTAAAGTAGCATTTGGCACTACTACATCTATTTTCCCATATTTCTACACAGCCATAAGCAAAGCAGCATTTGGCACTACTACATCTATTTTCCCATATTTCTACACAGCCATAAGCAAAGACACTAAGATTAAACAAAGTTTCATGATCAATTTGAATCATAACCAACAAGTACTTGGTGAATCTAAGATGCTTAACCGACTGCATCATATAGATATTTAATTGTAATCCTATAAATATGAGATCATAAATAACAGAATCATAGATATACAACTTAGATTTGAAAGTTGAAAACAACAAATGATTCTTCCACAAATTGTGCAAAACTCATAAGAATTAGGTCAAAGTTCATTCTCATCTGAACAATCTGATCAATGAGATTCTTTCTCTGTTATGTATTAAAAACATGGCATACCAAACCAAACACTTCAATTCCTTCTGCCTTAAGCTTCTTCACTGCATCATCAACATTTTTCTAAAAGAACACAATTTAATTTTAACAATCGATTTCATCTTTTCAATTCGTATAAACAAGCGAACACATAAACAAATGATAATTACATTCAATTCACGTTCAGAAACATAAATTGGTCGAACAAGTAACCCTAATTTGGGGAAATTGAATATGAAGATAAACCTCACGGCGAGAGGAGATGACGACGGAGGCGCCTTCTAAACCAAGCCGGTGAGAGATATAGAAACCTATGCCTTGAGTTGAAGCAATGACGATTGCAACTTTGCCTTCGAATCTTCTCCCAATCTTCGATTCCTTTATTGTTGTGATCGAGTGCTTGTTTAGTTTTTGGTAAAATTAGGGTTGTGATAATACTGATCCACTAATTTGAAGGAGCAGTGAAAGACGGAAATCGAGTTTTAGGGTGAAATTTTAGGGTGAACCAGTGACATAAAAAGTAAATGCTTTGAGTGTGTGTCAAGCAATGACATACTTAACCTTGCTGTTCCTACCAACACCATCTCTATCAAACATTTCAAAAAGTAATTGTATCTGTATAAAAATCTATAAATTGGAATACAAAGATTGATAAAGAATATTTTTTTTACAGTTTCCAGTTAGTAAGATCAAAGATCACCAGGGGGTACGACACAAAAATAAATAGGTTTAAGGTTGTGATATCTAACCCGTTAAATAAATGGTTTATGTACGGTTGCAAGTCATTAAACACGACACAAAAAAATTATGTTTTGATTTGATCTATTTAACCCGTGTAACTAAAGAGGTCGACCCCCAGCCCTTTAATAAACAAGTCGGCCCGCAAACTAGCTTACGACCTGTTTGACTATTTTATTACAACCTACCAACATGTTTAAAAGGTTTACAACTTGATTACACCTCATTTATAACCCGTCAACTCGATTTAATCGTTTAGATAAATGAGTTAAATTTGGGTCGTGTTCGAGTTACATGATTTTAAACGTGCCTAGGTTGGGGTTGATGTCAGGGGCGGATCTACATGGTCTCTAGCGGGTGGCGTGGCACTCCCTAGGATTCATGTAAGTAGCAGAAAATCTACGGCTTCTTTAGTCAGGCCCCTTTCGCAAATACTTGAGAGGCACCATCGACATCGAAAAATAGAGAGAAAGGGAGAAGAAAACATAATTTTTTTGTTGGAGAGATCATTACAGAGAAATGTGTGTGGAGAAGATGAATTGAATAGAGAGAGAAGATACATTATGGTTGGTGGCTCAATGGTAGAGGAAAATCCTATAGAAACAGAAATTAAGAAATTTACTTTAAAAAAAAATAGAGAGAGAAGATGATGTCTTAGAATTAGAAGAGAGACAAATTGTCGGCTAGCTCTACTCATTTCCAACTTCACTATTAAAGTTTAACATTAAACCCTATAATTAAATCAAAGTTACAAGGTAAATCTTTAAGTTTGATTTAAATTTTATATAACCATAAAGTTTAACACAACTTTTTACTATATTAGCCTAATATTAATTATTAGGTATTAAATCATAACTTTTTTTAACATGTATTAACCATAACTAATTAAAAATATTAGATATTAATCAACCAATATATTATGAATTATTTATAACTAATTAAAAATATTAAATATTAATCAACCAATACATTAGATATTATTCATAACTAATTAAAAATATCGGATATTAATCATAACATATTAAGTTGAGTAGATGAGTAATGTGTATTGTTACTCAATTGATTTATAATTATTTTTTGTTTTCAATATACGTTTGAGTTTAACCAAAATATGTTAAATGCATTGAGTAAACAAATATGAATAGCTTTACATTTTCGTGAAGTAAATTAGAGTGAATTGTTTACTCCGACCCATTTGACCAGACTTGTTTTTAGCCAGTCTGATACAGTTTCGAATGCAATCAAATAGCTCAAGAAACAAATGATGATATTCAAACGATTCGAACCGAATGATTCGGTGGAGAAGCTTAAAGCTTACAAATTCTTTAATAAAAATAATCAACTCCAGAGCTAAACAACTCTATATCCCTATTTATACTAAACAAAGAAAAGATAAACTAGGAAACAATTATTATAAAATAGGAATTTTAAATTTGAATAAATAATAGAAGATATCCTCTTGATCTCTTATCTCTTCCAAAGAAAACATGGCCTTCCACCAACTCGACTGATTCACAATTGGGCGCGGGTTCGGTGCGGGTTCTGATCTGGTTAGAACTCGATGCTCCTGCATCAGTTTGAGTCAAACCGGTCTGGAACCCGACCCAACCCGTAGGTTTAGCATACGTTCGTAAAAATATTTTGGACGCCGGTTTGGAACCCGACCTGAGTCGGTTCGTATGGTGAAACCATTTTGGAATGTGAAACCGGTTTCGAACGTTAAACAAAAGAGCCATTAATATGACCGTTGGAGCCCTTTTTGAACTTTTTTTTGTGCATTTTTTTACTATCCCCCCCCCCCCCAAAATTATTTTTATAACATATTTCAATTTATGTGTTTGTAATTTTTAAAATATTTAATAAAAAGTCAAAGTTTATTTTGTTTTATTTGTACTTTATTAACTAATAAAAAATAAAAAATAAAAAAAATGTTTAAAAAAAACCGGTATAACCCGAATCGGTTTGGCCTCAACCCGGTTTCGACCCGACCCAAACCGCATCGGATAGGTTCGACTCCTTTCACACCTCGAAGCGGTTTAAGTCTAAACCCGGTGTTGACCAACCCGACTCTGCTTGCAACATACTTTAAGTCAATTTCTCCCTCTAACACTTTTTCTCTTATTAAATGATAATGAACTTCAATGTGTTTTAATCTAGCATGAAACATAGGGTTCTTAGCCAGATGAATTGACGCCAAGTTGTCACAATGCATGGTCACCTTCTTCTCCCACCTCTTGCTTCAATTTTTTGAGTAGTAGTTTGAGCCACACAAGTTCTTGGGCTGCCATTGCAGCAGCTTGGTACTCAGTTTCGGTAGTTGACAACGATACTATGGGCTGCCTCTTGCTACACCAAGTAATTACTCCTTGTCCCAACACGAAAACGACCGTGTAGTGGAGCTTCGAGTGTCTATTACTCCAGCATATATATATATATATATATATGTGTGTGTGTTTGTGTGTATAGGATAACATCTTTTAATAACCCTCTGTTATTGTGTTAATCCATTAACTTCTTCAAAATCGATCCAAATAAAAAAATAATTATATATAACATTATTACATCAATACAACGTCATGTTTTTTTTTTTTGCATTTTTATAAATTCGCAAGTCTATGGGCGTTTATATCTGGTGTAAATTTTTACAGTAGGTGTAAACTTGCACTATGGTGTAAAAAGTTACACCAGTTGTAAACGCCCATAGACTTGCGAATTTACAAAACTTCAAAAAAGAACATGACGTATTTATGTAATAATTAGGGTGTCAATCGTGTCGGGTTAGCGAGTTGCCAGGTTGAATTCTTCAACCCTAACCCAACCCATATATTTATTCGTGTCGTGTCGACCCACTTAAAATCGGGTCGTGTTTCAGGTCGACCAATTTTGTTTTCATTCATTAATATGAATAATACCTAGCGACTTAGTACAAATTTAAACAATTAATACTCCAACTCAAATGAAACATTTTTGTAATTGACACCCTTTTTATTGTTTTTGTTTCTTTATATTTCATTGAACAAACTTGCGTTTAAACATTTAGCACGAGATTAAAAGAAACGATCGAAAAAATTGAAGAATTGGTAGTTAAAACTAATAAAATAAAATTGTTGAAAGTAAAGAGTTGATGTAAAATTCAAAGGAGAAAATTAGTTTCACCTTTAAAAGTTAATAGTTAGAGGAAAAATTAAAAATCAAAATATTTAACTTTAAACATCAACATTTTTCATCTCTAAAATATAAATACTAACTTTTTAAAAAAACCTTAAACAGGTTAACAGGTTAACCCACTTATTAAGCCGGTCGTGTTCGGGTTGACCAACTTTTTAAACGGGTCATATCAGCCGACCCAAAACCTGTATTTTTCCGTGTCGTGTTTCGGATCGTGTCAGGAATTGCCGCCCCTAGTAATATTGTTATATATAAAAAAAAAGTTTTTGATTTGGATCGATTTTGACGAAGTTAATTGGGTTAACACAATAACAGTAGGTTAACAATGGAACATTACCCTATGTATATATAGGTGTGTGTGTGTATATATATGTATTTATATGTAGGGAATGGTTCAAACGATAACCAGTTTTTTATGTGATAACCATGATAACCACTCTAAAAAAATCACATAATTTATAAATTATTTTTTCTTTTAATTGTTGAATACACTTTAAACATATATATTGAACATAAGTACGGAAATGAGGAGTCTTACATATACGTATCACATAATGTTACATATACGTGACACGTAGTGTTACGTATATGTTACACTAACAGAATGATAATTGTTACATATACGTAACACTATGTTTGAGAGTGGTTATCATGGTTATCACATAAATATTGGTTATCATTTGAACCGCACCCTATGTATGTATATATACATATGTATGTATGTATGTATGTATGTATGTATGTATATATATATATATATATATATATATATATATGTGTGTGTGTGTGTGTGTAAGTCCCGCATTGGTTGAGGGGGGGAATGTAGCATTCTTAATTATAAGGGGGTGGAAACCTTCTCTAATAAGACGTGTTTTACCTGGGCGAGCAATTTGTCGGGTGAAACCAAAATCGGGAATTCCTAAATGGGCAACCCATCAGAGGCAAAGCGGACAATATTCTGGCACAACTTACTTAGGTTGTTACAAATGTAACGTTACATAGAAGATTAGCATAGCCCATTGTAACACCCTATACAAATCTCACATCGGTCGTGGGTAGGGGAGATTTTTTATTGATAAGACATGCCCCGACTCAAATACCATCAACACGTTTTGGGCGCAATGGCTATGGATGAGAGGAGAACTCTACAGTTAAGCGTGTTCGGGTGAGAGTAATCCAAGGATGGGTGACCTCCTGGGAAGTTTTCACGCAGGCAACCAAAAACAAATCCGTGAGCTCTTATTGAACAAAGCGGACAATATTGGTAGTATGAGGGGCCGGATGTTACAAATATACACTTTCATCTCAGTACGCTAAAGGTTTTGTATGTATTACAAACAACTCAATCGTTTTAGGTACTCAAATTTTAAGGGTCCAAAAAATTATGAAACCTATTTTTTAATCTATATTCTAAGCTAAAAATATTTATGATAATTAATCAAATTTTATGCTTTTAGAGAAAAATGAGAAGACATAACAAAATGATTAAACGTTTATTTATATGGTTACTTTAATTTTTTAGATTAAAGCAAGTGTTGTTAGAAAAGATGATTGTGTTGGTAAGGAAGATAATTTGGTGGCACATATTGATTGGTGCTTGAGATAGATATTTTATGATTTTTCTAAATAAAACACGTAAAAAGAAATAATATTTAGCCTAAATATTAACATTATACGTTTTTGATACTCCATAAAATTACATTTTACAAATTTTCATATATTTAAAAAACTTTCATAAAAAGTCTCAATTTTAAAGTTCGCTTTAAGTCTCAAAATATTTTAAGCAGCCCCACTAATCCATACCAGAGATCGTTGAAAATGAATCACTATAGGCTACGGAAAGTGATGCATATATCTTGTCAAGGCCAAGTATTGAATTATATGCTTTGTTTGATGTCTAGTGTCTACCAAAATGTCTCTTTCGTGATCTCTTCCAAGGAAAAAAGATGAATAAAACACATGAAAACTCAAACAAATCCAATAAAACATGGCAAATTAACTACATGTCCCTATGTCTCTTATGCTAAAAGGTTCATTCAATGAAAACTCAAACGAATCAAATAACCAGAGTACAAGAAATCCCTGGTGAGCCCAACCAAGAAGTTTCCAGAAAGAAAAAAACTGATTCTACATTATAACGACTATTAATGCATATATTCGTCACTATTCTTTGACATCCTGATGAATTATATACGAACAAGGTATTCTACGTTCATTGGAAGCGTAAATTGCCGTGACCCATTGTATAGAAGGTCAGTAACCATCTGCGACACCGTTTCAGTTGGATGATAAAGATCCCAGAAAAGATGGTCGCTTCTGTTGGAGCAATAAGTGGAAATTGGGAGGCATGGAATTTCTGCATTTAGTTTGCCAATTCCACAACAAGCTTCTTTTATCTCCGAAATTCCTGAAACAAAATCAATATTATCAGTTTTCTCAACATTCCATCGGATGCATAATTCTCGTATGAACCGAATGAAACTTATTTAAACTAAATCCTATAGTAACTACCATAATTTTGAGGATCTAGGATGAGGTTATTCATGGCACGGTATGTGTCAAAGTAAGAATAGTTGATATCGGGTAACTGTATCTTCAACTTCTTTAACAAAATCTTTAGACGTATGTTGTACTTTTTTGTCCAATAATTTGCTTCCACGTTGCATCCGTCAGTTATATTCATCTGCAACCTTTGTACTGGACAACAGCCAATCACTCCAACTCCGGTTACCACGAATTTACGTGCTCCCAACCCATACAACCTCTGCAATCATATCAATTCAACAACTTAATTATCATATTTCAACCCCCGAACATGTCATGTTTTGCAACTACAATGCCTCAACAAAGTGAGGGTTTAGGGTTTACCTTCATAAGTTGTTTGAGGGTAGAGGCCATAACATCAACATATTGTTGTGGGGTGTATTGCTTTGAGACTTGAGAATCTTTGTCGAAGTAACTTAAGAGATCATTGCTTCCTGTCACAATCACAAATAAATATTTCCCCAAGCGGGCTTTGGCGCGAGCGGAGCCAACTTGTTGAACCAACTGATTATGTACTAAAGAGTAGTACCCTACTTGTTGTGTCAATGGTATCGGTTCCTGGAATTTGGGGTTATAACCATGTTAAGGTTAGCATAAATATTAGAATGTTCATATTTTACATGTTATATTCATTCTCAGGTAAGTTAGTTAAAAAAACATTATGGCTTTTGTCTTTTAACACCAATTGAATCACTTACAAAGAGTTCATTGGTTTCATTCAAGATGCCTGCACCTCCAGATGCAAAATTGACTCCGGTAACCGTCGCATTGGTGATATCCAACCCTTTCTCTTGTGACACCAATGATAGATACGGCGGCGCCGTCGGTGACCCCACCTTTTCAGCTGTCAAAACGTACAAGATATATATTATAGTTCCAAAACCAATTGAATAACTAATAATTTTTTTAACAACAATTCCTACATTTTCTAGAATATATACATGATAACCACCAGGATGTTGGACGAATAACTAATAATTAATTGCATGTTCTATAATCAGCAACACATACCGAGAAAGTCAGCAGAATTTTTTCCGTTACTGAACCGGCCGGTCGCTTTTCCGCTAGGAAAATCTACACCGTTGTGAGGGAAATCAGCCTTAAGAATAGAATCAGAAAGGAAATTGTTGTTTCCGACGTCCACCAACGAGTCTCCGAACGTGTAAATCCCTGGAACTGACTGACAAAGAGCACCGGATCCGAACAGCAATACACTGAAAAACAAAGACACAGTGAATTTAAGTGGAAGACCATTGATATTGGAAGCAGCCATTGGTACGTGGATGATATGGAGTGCAGGGGTGATGAGGGTTTATATATAATGACTAGTTTAGATCCCGTGTATACACACGGGATGAAAAAATATTAATAAATAATTTTTTTAAATCTTTATGTATATATTTTACATGTGTAAAAATGTATCATACACTAAGGATATAAAGCAAAACTCAAAATATGTAAAACTAATACATAATTGAGTTTCGAAAATACATTAAGTACTATTTATTGTAATTTGATTTTCATTTATTATTTGATTGGAAATAAAAGTTACATAATTAAATTTTAAAGTTTCATAAGGGATAATTTAAAATAAATGTATTTTATTACTATAGTTAATATTTTCTTTAAATATATATTATTATTAAAAGATGGAGGTGCATTTAATAAGAGAGAGAGGCGGAAAAAAAAATGATGAGAATGAATGTGGAGGCGACACATGGCATGAAAAACCTTTATTTATTATATAGTATAGATTTGAAGGGAGCCGTAATTAGAGGCGCAATGGGATTATAATTCCAAGTTTGAGTTAAACATTGATCCTTTATGCGCGTTTTAAGGGGAGGCACCCTTCGATCAATCCTAAATTTTAGTTTATCCATTTATCAAATATTTTCTTTTTTATATTTATATGATAAATGTACGTAATCATCAATACAGCTTGCCACGTCATTAACGATGATCTAATTATTAATTATAATCTATCTATACTGCTATATAATATATATTGGATGGACATTATTGTAATTTACTTAATTTTTTAGGACACCTAATACATTTATCTCTGTAGAAATCGACAGCTTGAACATCCGCAGTTCATCGAAGTGCCTCTCGCTTCGTCAGAAGGTCTTTTTTTGAGAGGTATGTAACTATACATATTATCTTGTGATTGAAGATGAAATAGTTAGCTATAAAATTTGATTCTGGAAACAATTATTGTAGATGTGATTGAAAAGCTTAATGTTCTGAGAGGAAGGGGCATGGCTTCAATGTATTCATGGTCTTGCAAGAGGTTATTACTCTTTACGATTGTCACGTTTGATTTCTACTTTATCTGGATGAAAAGTTTAATTTTGATATTTAGGGCTTTCATTCATCTTCGCGAAACTTGGCTGATTTCATTTTGATGTAGATCTATATAATATACGAAAGCGGGGGACCACATTAAGTTCCAAGTCTGAATCACCCCCATGCCCCATCTGAAGGTGTTCTTCGCTGGCAAGATGGTGCTATTGTTGCAAACAACCCTACTTTATTTGCAACTAGGTTAGAATCCCGTGTATTACACGGGTTGTATATTAAAAACGATATAACTTATAATTTGTAAATAGTCCTAACTTGTCAGACTATTATGATCGTCTCGAGATATATCAAGTGGAAATGTTTGTATATAACAAATTATTATTTTTCTTTAATTAGTTATATTTTGATTTCTTATTATATATATATATATATTCTTATTTAATATAATTAGTATTTTTCTTTAATAATATATTTATAATATAATTACTATTTAATAAGATACATGTGCATTTATTAGGAGAGATAGGCGAGAAAATCAATGTGAGAAGGCATGTGGAAGTAACAAGTGTTCAACTTAAATCTTTATTTATTAGTATAGACTAGTTTAGATCCCGTGTTTACACACGGGGTGAAAAATATCAATATATAAATTTTTTAAATCTTTATATATATATATATATTACATGTGTAAAAATATATTACATACTAGTTTAGATCCCGTGTCTACACACGAGGTGAAATATATCAATATATAAAAATTTTAAATCTTTATGTATATATATTTTACATGTGTAAAAATTTATTAGATATAGTAAGAATAGAAAACAAATTCAAAATATGTAAAAATTAATATATAATTGGGTTTCGAAAATACGTTAACTACTGTTTTTTAATAAAATTTGACTTTTATTTACTATTTGATTAAAAATAAAAGTTATATAATTAAATTTTAAAGTTTCTTATGATAAGAGATACTTTAAAATAAATGTGTTTTATTAGTATAATTAGTATTTTTTCTTTAAATATATATTATTATTAAAAGATAGAAGTGCATTAAATAGGAGAGAGAGGCGGAAAAAAATGATGAGAATGAATATGGAGGCGACACGTGTCATGCAAAAACTTTTATTTATTATATAGTATAGATACTAAGGATAGAAACAAACTCAAAATATATATTATTACTAAAAGGAAGTGTATTAAATAAGAGAGAGAGGCGAAAAAAAAATGGTGAGGATGAATATGAAGGTGACATGTGGCACTAGAAAACCTTTATTTATTATAGGACTAGGTTAGAATCCCGTTTATTACACGGGTTGAATAAAAGTAATATTAAATTCGTAGTAATAAGAAGTTTACGTTTTTAAAAACCCGTGTAATACACGGGTTGAATAAAATCTAATGTAATCTATTAACACACACACTTCAAAAGGGAACATTGTAAATATAAAAATATATGATTAAAAGATTTTTATTTGAATCCTAGGTTGGTATAAAATTGTTTTCAGTTTGTAGAGTTCATAAAAGTATGATTGAACAAATTAATTGATGATAAACACAATTTTAAATAAAAAATAGGTAGATAAAAATTGAAACAAATAATTAATTTAGTTGCCTAAAATAGTGGAGTTGATTATTAATAGGAGAAAGAGACGGGAAAATTAGAATGATGAGGCCTAGAATTGTGGCAAATGTCCAACTAATTTACTTGTTTATTAAGTAGTAAGATATAGATATCATTATTATTAAATAAGATATATTTGTATTTATTAGGAGAGAGAGACGGGAAAACTAATGTGAGAAGACATAAGAAAGTGATAAGTGTCCCTCTCAAAACCTTTATTTATTACTATGTATAGATAGATACGAGAAGCTCAGCTTTTATGGCCAGATGCAAAAATTGACACTTTGGTTTCAATTGGTTGTTGTTCTGTTCCAACAAAGGTAAAATGCACCTGAATTCTCTTGGTGATACAAATAATGGAATCCTAAATATTATTTAATTTTGAATATAGGCTCGTAAAGGTGGATGGCGTTATTTGGACACTGGTGTTATAAACACCAGCCATTACACACACTAGCATGACTTGAAAGATTTGAAAGAGCAATTAAAAGATGACTTTCCTGTTTGTCCACTGATTAAAAACTGTTGCACATTGGATCAGGTACTGATGTTTCTTATGTAGAATGAAAAATTTGAAGATATTTTTGATGCATTACATCTGATTGCGTGTTAGTTAATTGATGACTTTAATTTGCAGGTGAAAGGACTGAATTAGGGTTTAAGAAAACTGCAAGGGACAAATCAAAGATGCCTCAAACACCAAAGTAAAAATAGATTCCATCACCACCCCCTCCTCTCTTTTCAATGATTTTGTTTTTTTGTTATGATTTGATCTTCAATTTGTTGCACTGACTCTCCATTCTGCAGATTCTTGTACATGTATAATGCTAGAAAACAACATCAACAAGATCCAAGATTGAGGTACTCAACTCGAATCCTACGGTATGTGTGTTCTGTCTGCAAGTTTTTTTTAGAAAAGAAAAGCTGAGAAATTGGGAAACAAATAAATATGTAGGCGAGATTTATTATGTTAAGTTGGTATAACATGTGACTGGCCAGCAAAGAAAATGTAGTGTTTGCTGATTTCATTAGGATTACCTTATGTGCATGTCGTAATTTAAAGTGGTTTGGTTTCGGTTTAGAACTGGTTTAGTCCCAAACTAGATCATAAACTGAATTAAAAAAATTGTAAATATTAATACTGAAATGAGACTCAAGTTTAAAAATAAAAAAGTTATAGCAAAAATCAGTTCGGTTAATCGGTTCTGGTACCAAACCTGACCAAACTGAGAACTGGATTTTGTAATATCCTGAATAAGAACCAAACCGCATATTTCGTTTGTTTGTTTTCTGTCCGACCCAATTTTTGCGTCCTATAAACGGGCCAAACGGGTCAGTGGCTGGCCATCAGTAGTGTAAGAAAGCAGGGTAGCTGGTAAACGGGTCATAGGCTGGCCATCGGATGTGTATTAAGCATAAAACATTTTTTTTTATTTTTTTTATTGTTAAATTATGGTTGTTTTCCAGTTGATTGAAAAAAGCTTTGTTCTTGCAAGTTAGAAACAATAAAAAAACAGGAGTAGCTGGTAATAACGGGGCGGATGTTGTAGGGTTTGGTGGCTTACAAAACATAGGTGTAATGAGATTTATCTCCAAGTCATATTAGCCATAGCTTGTGGATTGTTGTTGGTGTTTCTGTGGTCGAACGGGCTCCCGAGCCCTCCACCTGATGACTCGATTTTGACACCTTTCTCTTTTATTTATGATGAATGCATTGATCTAATGAACATATGATTTTTCAGGTATTCAAATATTTTTGTGACTGCTCCTAGCCCAGAAAATCTAAAAACATTGTTTGAATTTGTATCAAAGGGATTTGACATGATGGAGTACAAGGTGGAAGTTGTTTATATTTCTTATGGTATGATTAGTTCAGGGCTTGTTGAAATTGACCATACTGTGTTTGATTTTCTTTATGTTGATATACTTTACTGTCATTTTTTTCAGGAGCACTTGGACTAGGATATTGTGAAAGCGCAAATCCAGAGCTCAAAAAAGTGACCATCAGAATAATATATACAAACAGCATAGACAGACAATCCAGGTTTATATACATGCACAACTGGCCCTCTGGGATCTAATTTCTTGTCCTAAAATCTATGTTTTTCAGACCTCACTTTTCTGTTACTTTAAAGCGTAGTACAGTTAATTTTTCAGACCTCACTTTTCTGTTGTTTATATATATTTCTTTCAACTATATATATTTAAATATACAAAGTTATAAATGCATGCTTATAATTTCACACCCATAGCTTTATATCAATTTCATCATCTTCATTTAACCCGTTGACCCAAAGTTATAAATGCATGCTTATAAGAGTTACCCATTTTGACCCGTTGACCCAAATTTACAAGTTGTATTATTTTAGGTGACCCAGATGAACGCATTTGTAATTCTTTTTACCCAATTTTATAATAATAAGTTTTAAGAGGGACCCATTTTGACCCGTTGACCTAAACTGACCCGTTGTATGACTTGACCCAATTAAACCTATATGTATATCTGTTTACTCAAATTGACCCGTTCTATGCTTTGAGTTGACTCAAATAAACCCATATGCAATTCTATTTACCCATATCAACCTAACTTGACCTGTTGTATCATCTTCTGAAATGTGTAGGTTTTAAGCTCAAGGAAGTGGCCATTTGTTTCTTGCTACAAAGCATCTGTTCGCTCACAATCTTCAAGAGTCAGGATTATGTTCTATTACATTTCCAAGATTCTTTTAAAAAGTTTTAGAATCAACTATTACAGGAAATGGTTAGGGGATTAAACATAATTACAAGCAAAACCAAGGAGATTATAACATCCGGCGACAGGATTGACAAGCAAGCAATGGGAGTCACTGAATACCTATGTAACAAAACATGAAATCGCCTATTTACCGTTGAATTGCATATTGATGTTTTTTTTAATATACATATATGTTAGGAAGATGTGTTAGTTTGGTTTTCACTCTTGATTTAGGAGTCTGCGTATTAACTTAGTTTATGGGTAATTGAGTTTTCCAATGATTGATCAGCTGAATTAAAATTGATGATACCAATTATGCAAATTGTTTGCAATTATGATAAATCTTTTAGAAAAAAGAGCTCTGAATCCATCGTTAACATCGACGAGAATCGAAGTTGGTACTATGTCACATGCTCTAAATGTACAAAAGGAGCTTATCCACAACTAGAAGACTTCGTTTGCGAGGATCACGGAATACTCCCAGAACCAAAATTCATGTAGGCTACAAATGATATAAACCCATAACCTAGCACACTTATAAAGCTAAACATCTACATTTATAACCAAATGTACTGCCTCAATACAACCATAAAGGATGACACCATAATAACAAGTGTAGTCTTCTTTAACGACGCGGTCAATGACATATTGAACATTAGTTGTCGTGACATGCTAATAGTACATGGAAACATAAACTCAAAAACGCTTCGACCCGAGCTTTGCAACATCAAACGATGCCAAGTATTTTAGTTCATGGATCATCTCACAAAAAAAAACACAAGGGAGGCCTTGGGCGCCGCACGGAGCCATGAATTGATAAACAAACGGAAACCGGGTACATCGCTGTAAATTGTCAACTCCGCCGCAACGTGAGGGTTCTCCACTAGTAGATTATAATAGATATTGTTGGCTAATACATAGCTGATTACAAACTTTAGGTACTTATCTATGAGGTCATTTATAGTGGTTTCATTCTCAATTGATTCATGTGGTGTCACGTTATTGTCACATAAGCACAACAGGAATCACTTGACAGAATCACCAACTACGTAATGTTTTCACGCCCTGCATCTATTTTTAATAATTAACTAATAATTAACTAAATATAAAAGTTTCATTTTTAATAAATAAAAACCTACAATAAAAAAAATACATTCTTAAATAAATAAAAAAAACTACATTATAAATAAAAAAATACATTTAAAAAAAACTAAAAAACTACATTCATTTTGTTAACTTTTTTAAAAATTGATATTTATTTTTTAAAACAATTAATTATCATTTAAAACGTCGATCCAAACACGTTAAAAACCACTTATGTGACGAAAGATAGTTTTTTTTAACAACTCTGTTTTCTATAAAATCTATACTTAAATGTTCAGAAAAATAAAATAAACAAGCCCGTGTATTTCATTTTTTTTACTAAATAATTACCGAGTATGAGTTATTTGAGAAAGCCAAATTAAATCCTAAACTTAATATTTAATTAAAAAAAAGAAAAAGAAATTATGAGGTGTCCGATTGTGATTGGGTGTTGCATGTGTTTTGTGTGCCCCTTCCCCCGTGATTCTGCTCAAGCCACCCCCCCCCCCCCGTTTTGCCCACTTTCATGCCCCAGGGGTGGTGTTCCAGGCCCGTGAAAGGGCTAGGTGGCTCACGCCTCCCGGTTCACGCCTCCACTACACATACCCTGACTAATAAATAAAAATAATATGGGACACGTGTCGCTCTCATGTGTCTCATCAACTTTTTTTCTCGTCTCTCTATTATTAATTATACAAATTTTTTTAATTGTTTTTATAATTTTTTGTTTCCCGCCTCTCTCATATTAAATAATAATGATTTGTATAATTCTTTTTATAAAGCGTTTTTTATTTAAAAAAAGTTAGGTTTATTTATAAAACATTTTTATAAATTGAACATTTCTTTTATTCTTTTATGAAACATTTAAAAAAAATAAATATACAACGTTTCTAGAATTTGTATTAAAACTTTGTAATATGCCATAAATACGTAATTGTAAATCCTTATTACTAAGTATATAACTTGCATTTATTTAACCCGTATAATACCGGGTTTCTAACCTAGTATTTGGATAAACCGATAAACTAGGCAAAAGAGCTAGAAAGATGCTCAATTTAAAATTAAAAAAACTCATTTTTGATCGGTCTAAAATTAGGGGTAATACCACCCCTAATGGGCGTGAAAGGGGGCAACGCCCTGGGCCAACATGGTGGCAACTTTGGGGCGTTTCTGTCACACCCCAACCGACGGTGGAATACGTCGGGGCGGGCGTGTAGACTGTTCACAGGCGTTTCTGTCACACCCCAACCGACGGTGGAATACGTTGGGGCGGACGTGTAGAATGTTCACAAGCACATGATCAACTATAATTTCATATGTTCATTAATTCATAATTTCATTACATAAGTTCAATCTCTCAATCAAAATCAAATACATTAAGTGTCCAATTTCATTATTTAACTAGGTCCTCAGCCTTATGTGTAGCATCTTGTATATGAACTCAAATGTTAGCACCTGAAACATGATGAAAACAAGGTCAACTAAAAATAGTTGGTGAGCATATATAGGTTTTGACACCACAAATAATATCAAGAGTTTGTATACAATTCATATGATACATGTTTTAATAAGGCAATTATGGAGAACCACTATAGTTTAAACTGTGGCGCACAATCAAACCTTGTGACTAACAGACATAACACAAATGTTATCCTTAAGTGTTTTCGGAAATAATCACCCTAACTGGGTGGGTTGGTCAGACACAATAGATCTATGATTGTATACCGTCGGCTTGTACAGAGTTAATGATTGCACTTGCACTATGCACAAAAAATAAGTAAATGTTGTTTGCACAAATAGTGTTCAAGCATAAGACACAAATTGCACACATGATCATAATGTTTGAATTGTAATAATTGTACGTAGTTTGAATGTAATCATGTTTCACACCAAAGATGTAAAAGTGAAAAAGAGGCTATGTAAACTCACCTTGCAAATGAGTAGTTAGATATCACATAATATGTTGTTGTTGCACAAGTGATTTGGCTAATCCCAAGATTAACCTATGATTTAATTATATAAATGAAATCAATGACATGCACAAATGACTAGGGTAAAACCTATTGTACAAGGGATTGTGTGTGGATTTGGTCAAAATAAATGTATACGTGTTTGAGTCTCAAATGGTGTTTATGAAATTTATTGTATAAAGTATGTGTACAAACATATGGTTTCTTTTGTTTTGCAACTAGGTGGAATAGTGTTCCTATAAATAATTTATTTGTGTTCCTTTGTTTGTAATTAACGAATAAGTAAATAATTGAATAATTAATAAATAACTAATAAATAAATAAACTCTTTCATTTGTTTAGTTTGAATTCTATGAAAATGAGTGTTAAAATAATAATTGTATTAATCAATTTTTAAATCAAAATTAAAGTACAAAGTTTGTTTTAAATGATTTATATAGTAAAAATAGATTATATACAAGAATGTATAATTCTTTACAAGGTGATTGATTATATAAAAATAATCATATTTAGATTCCAAATATAATTTATAAGCCAAAGATTTTTTAAATAATCAATTTGTTAAGGTAATTAAATTAAGGTTTATTAAGTTTACCCTTTTTTTTAATCCTAAAAGTAATTAATAAAATTGTTTATCTTGAAAATCCACTAAATTTGATTAGTAAACTGATCTGAGTAATTGAGAATTTATAAAATAATTTTTATAAAGTGATTTGAGGCTTAAAACAAGTTTTAAAAATAAAAAATAAATGAGAGTTGCTAGACCATAATCCAATTAGTGTTATAAGTCAGTTTCGCTAACAGTTAAACAAGAAGCAGGTGGAACCGGGTTTCAGAACACGCGTAAAAAGAAAAGGTGCGGGGCTAAAACTTGAACCCACGACCTTCCTTGTATGGGTCAAGTGTCTTAACCAGCGTGTCTGGGCTATTGCCTTGACAAAGATGAGATTTCAAATTCTTAAAACTAACACCCCAAACCTCCCTCCGTCCCCATACGTAACCCTAACCCTAGCCCCTAAATTGGCGGTGTTCGTGCACAGATACAAGCTCGAAATGATGGTGATTTCAACCTCAGAGTCAAAACGAGTCTAATGCAACAATCTTTACCTGAAATGGTCACGCAATGAAGGAGAACGACTGAAATCTCAGACTCGGTGTTCTTTGTATTCGCTGGGGCTTCCGGAGTGAATCGAGGTGCGTTTGAGAGTTCGGGGAGTTTGTAAATGATGTTGCGAAGGCTGTGGGACTGATGATATCGATCAATTTCATCTTAAACGCACTAATTGATTGCGGGTTTAAGGCTAAAACGGTTTCGGGATGTTTCAAGTTAATTTGCTTGATTATGATTAAATTGGTTCATTATGATCATTTGGTTTTGGTCGAATAACGTCTACGCACGATTTATATGCATTAACACATTCGAAATCGACGAATTCTAGCTCGGATTTGGTGGGGTTCGGCCCTGTTGACTTTTCGGAGTCAAGCTGCGGGTAAGGGTCCAAATTGGATTGGGGGGGGGGGGGGTCAAGGTGGATTTAGAGGGTTCAAGGATGTTGGGGAGGGGGGGGGGGGTTTAAACTAGGTTTGTTTATTTTAAATTCTTTTGTAATTATATATAAGTTGATTTTGTTTTTATAAACTTTATAAAAACTAATTTTATTATAAAATTTAAAATGATTTACTTAAAATGTCAAATATATATTTGTTTAAAACTAAATAAATATTCTTACGTGGTTTAGTTTATAATTTCAAATATACAAATATATATTTGCATACATATGTTTATAAATAAGTATACATAAATACATATAGGTCTATGTGATATATAAAAGGGTGGGATAACTTAAAGTTTATAAGTTACACTTTTGCTTTAATTAGCATAACAATATATATAAATTTATGTGAAAATAAGTACACAGTTTATTTAAAATCATAAAATATTTATATGTTATTACATATAAATAGATGTATATGAAAAGTGTAAATACCTACTTAGGATTCATAAAGTTTATTTTTGATTTGTCTATTATAACAAAACACACACACACATATATATATATAAATATATACACAAACATCTATATAAATATATATATATATATATATATATAAATTTAAAAATAGTATGTTTAAATAAGGTAGAAACCTTAAATTGTTACGTGTTAAATAATAATTGGTGTGACATACTTTGTCGGGCAAGTACGAGTTTGAAAAGGTGTGTCATTATCGTATAAAATATACTAAAATAGTATCAGAAATTCATGGATGTTACAGTTTCAGGGCGTGAACACTGTGCCGGTGGGGCATGACGGGTATGGGCGTGGTTCAGACCACGGGGGTTTGGGCAGGTGTGGGGAGATGGTAGGGGCGTAATTTTTTTTTCCTATGTGGAGGGTGGACCACGCCCTGGGCGTGAGTCCATTACATTCGGTCTAAGTAAGATATGAGCGAGCATGCCTCCACGAGTTGAGTTCGAACTACGAAGATTATATCCAGTGTTTTAAAAACTGGTTTAAACCGACTGGTAATACCGGATGAACCTGATCTTGGTCACTAGCCCGGTAAGTTTGAGCCCGGTAAATTGGAAGAACGGTTTGTAAGTTGAATCGTCGGTATTACCTGTAATACCGGGTTACACTGTTGTACCGGTTTTAGGCCTAAGTAAAATTTTAGATTTAAACTTTAAACCAAAAAGAAATTATGAGGTGTCCGATTGTGATGGGTGTTGCATGTCTTTTGTGTGCCCCTTCCCCCGTGATTCTGCTTAAGCCAACCCCTCTGTCACACCCCAACTGACGGCGGAAACGTCGAGGCTGGACATGTAGACTGTTCATAAGCTGATGGTTTACTAAAGTTGAAATAATTTAAACAACCAATTTCATTTCATAGTTCAAGTAATCAAATACAACATTTACAAGAATCAAAAATACATGAATATCTTTATTAAGTTTAAAACTAGGTCCTCAATACTAAATGAAAGCAACTTGATCAACTCACACATTCGTACCTGAAAGATGATAAAAACGAGGTCAACTAAAAAGTTGGTGAGCATACATAGGTTTTGACACCTCAAGTAAATTTCAAAATGTTTTGTATACAATTCATATGATACATGGTTTATAAAGCATTTATAGAGAATCTAAGTTAAGCTAGTTGCACAAATCAAACCTTGTAACTGAAGGGCATAACAACACATGTTATCCTAATGTAGGGCATAACAACACATGTTATCCTGATGTAGGGCATAACAACACATGTTATCCTGATGTAGGGCATAACAACAAATGTTATCCTGATGTAGGGCGTAACACAAATGTTATCATGATGTAAAGAGTTAATGATTGCACTAGTGTGTCATGTATATGTAGCCTTAACAAAAAGCATTCAAGCATAAAGCACAAATAAACACATATGATCATATTGTAGAATTGTATGTGTGTAATTGCAAATAGAGTTTGTTGAGTAATCATGTTTCACCCCAAAAATATACAAAAGGAAAAAAGGGCTATGTAAACTCACCTTGATAAGTAGAGGATTGGACTTGAAACTTGTAGCAATGAGAATTAAAGATGCCCTAAGTTAAATAAGATATGTTATTTGATATATTGAAACGATTAAAAGAAATGAGAATTTGATGATTTGGGACTTTAGGACTTGGAACGATCGAACGAACGAGAGAATATTAAAGATTCAAATTTTAACGATAACTAAAGTGATAATATATATAAATGAAATTACATGAAATACTGTTTTATAGATTTTATTTATAGAAGAGGTTTAAGTGACAACGATTAAGACAGTGCCAAAGGATGAAGTGTTGCAATATAATAATATTTATAAGGATAACATTTGAAGTAAGTAAATAAATTAGTTATGGGGGTTTGTATTATTATTATTTATGAAAATTCTAGTAAGGTTAATTATTTAACGAGGAATTTACAATAATTATTAAGAATTTATATTATTTATAATGCAAATGAAATCATATTATTAATATCCTATTATAGATTAAGTTGTTATAAATGTTTAGGGTAAATATAAATTTATAACCATTTTGACAAATAAAACTCATGGTGTTTAAAAATACGACCATTTTATAATATTAAAAGTTATATATAATAACATAGGGTTTTTGAAACTACACTTAACGTTTGCCACGTTTGAAATATATGATGATGAAGAAACAATTCATGCTTTATAATAATCATGCTCATATATTTGTAGTAATCCAAAAAGGTTTGTAGAATGCAATTAAATATATATATATATATATATGCATACTTTTGTTTACAAAAAAAATAATAACAACAATAATAGTAATTATAATTATAAACCCTTGGAAAAAGATCCATTAAGGATTTTGTTTAACAACTTTAGTTTATAAATATGTATCTGTGTGTGAGAGAAATAAATGAAATCAAAACAAAAAATAAAAAACAAGAGGAAAAAGAAAAGCCAGTCACGGGGTTTGAACCCGTAGATCTGGGCTTTAAGCCAACATTACATTTTTATCTTTGTATTCCAAGAACCCATCTTCCCCTATTCAAGCAAACGAAACCCTAATCCCAAATCGTCTTCGATTCAACACAGATTGTAAACAACACGATAGGGCTTTGATTCGTAGCATAAAAACGAGATGAAGTACGGTTAACTTACCTGAAATCGTGCAAAAATGGAGGGGTTCGATTTCTTGAGGCTGATCACGAAGAGAGGAGGATAAAGGACTGGTCTAGGGCTTGATTTGAGTAGCAGAAGGACAGGGGGACGATATAGGAAGACCAACTACGCGTTACAGCTGGAAATCGACGAGATTTGCTGGATTAAAAACTTGATTTATGGGTTTAATGGTTTTCACGATTGTAACCCCTAAACAGGTTCTAAATCCGTAAATTCATAATCATTCGGTGTAATTACGAATTCCCATATAATCAGAAACGGTTTGGAATTAGATTGGAATGATTTGAATCCCGTAATTTCAGGGATTGAAGAGTTTGGAATTTGATTTTGACTTTCTAGAGTCAAAATTCGGGGGTATAAAGATGTCCAAGGTTCAATGGAAGAGGAAGGGGTTCAAAGCTAAAAGTGGGGGTTCAAAGGAATCAAGGGGTTCAAACTCAATTCCTTGATAAAATCTTCATTTAATTATCAAATAAAGACTTATTCTATAAAAACTTCTAAAACTTAAACTTATAGCCCTATATATTTTATTATGATTATTTTTTGTTTTATAAAATAAAACTCATTTATATAAACTTAAAATTTATAATTAGTTTATTTAATTTAACAAAATTACATGTATCGAGAAAATATAAAATGAAAGTTTAAATCTCAAAACTCCGAGTCATAATGTGATGTATAAGCACGATATAACATGGTTGGAATAATGTGGCCGACACAAAATGAAAAGAAAAAAAAAAATATATATATATATATATATTATAGTCTGATGCTTACTTATACATATATATATATATATATATAATATACTTGCATGCGTTATATATAAATAAGCAATAATGTGAAACGCAAGGTTGAAATTTCGAATTGATACATGTTAATTGTATTGAGAAAGGAATGAAATTGAAATGCCATTAATGGAGAAAATCATGGATATTACAATCCCCCCCCCCCCTCATGCCCACTTTCATGCCCTAGGGGTGGTGTTCCACGCCCGTGAAAGGGCCAGGTGGCTCACGCCCCCCGGTTCACGCCTCCACTACACATACCCTGACTAATAAATAAATATCCTATGGGACACGTGTCGCTCTCATGTGTCTCAACAATTTTTTTACGTCTCGCTATTATTAATTATATAATTTTTTTAATTGTTTTTATAATTTTTTGTTTCCCGCCTCTCTCATATTAAATAATAATAATTTATATAATTCTTTTTGTAAAACGTTTTTTATTTAAAAAAAGTTAGGTTTATTTATAAAACATTTTTATAAATTGAACATTTCTTTCATTTTTTTTATGAAACATTTAAAAAAAATAAATATATAACGTTTCTAGAATTTGTATTAAAATACTTTATAATATGCCATAAATATGTAATATGTAAATCGTTATTACTAAGTATATAACATTGCATTTATTTAACCTGTATAATACCGGGTTTCTAACATAGTATTTGGATAAACCGATAAACTAGTTAAAAGAGCTAGAAAGATGCTCAATTTAAAATAAAAAAAACTCATTTTTGATCGGTCTAAAATTACGGGTAATACCACCCCTAATGGGCGTGAAAGGGGGCAACGCCCTAGGCCAACGTGGTGGTAACTTTGGGGCGTGAACACTGCGCCGGTTAGGGCATGAGGGGCAAGGGCGTGGTTCAGACCACGGGGGTTAGGGCAGATGTGGGGAGATGGTAGGGGCGTGATTTTGTTTGCCTATGTGGAGGGTGGACTACGCCCTGGGCGTGAGACCATTACACTCGGTCTAAGTAAGATATGAACGAGCATGCCTCCACGAGTTGAGTTCGAACTTCGAAGATTATATCCAGTGTTTTAAAAACCGGTTCAAACCGACCGGTAATACCCTCGGTCACTAGCCCAGTAAGTTTGAGCCCGGTAAATTAGAAGAACGGTTTGTAAGTTGAATTGCCGGTATTACCGGGTTACACTGTTGTACCGGTTTTAGGCCTAAGTAAAATTTTAGATTTAAAATTTAAACCAAAAAAAACATTGTTTGCCGGGAACAACCACAGAAGGCTTATTGATCAGTTCCCTAAGGCCTAGTTTAGAAAAAAAATTAATTGATCAGTTCATTTTTAAAAAATAGCGGCCCAATTAAAAACTAACCTTCTGCTTGCCGTTAAAAACTTTTAACCTAGCCATCGAGTGATCAGTTCCTCTTCCAAAATAGTTCATTGACCAGTTTCATCGATTGATTAGTCAATCAGGTTTGTTCAATCATGTTCGATCAGTTCTTGTTGTGTAGAATATGGATGATGATGATTAAACTGAGTCACCTGTTCAATCAAGTTTTAGAACAAAATAAGTTAAAGCATGAGAGTATGTAACTTGTCAAGAAGATGAGAAAGTTAAAACAGTATATATGTGTGATTTTTGTCTAAAAACTGTGCGTGGTGGTGGTATAACTACAATGAAGAGACACCTTGCAAGCATTAAAGGTGATATAGAACCTTATAAAAAAGTAAAGGCGGACGTTCGTTTTACTATGCAAGGAATTCTGAAAGAAAGTGAAGTTAAAGAGAGAGGTAAGTCTACTGACATTGGATCTAGTGTTGACGTCTTAGATGGCGACAAAGAAGTTGAGGAAATAAATGACCAAATTCACCAAACACAAAAGGGAAAGAGGAAAGTTAAATCGAATTTGCATCCTTTCTTTACAAATGCTATAAACGATCCTTCTCAACCTACTATTAAAAAAGCTATGCAAAGTAAAGAAAAGGTATATGATGTTCACTTGGCTATTGGTATGTGGTTCTATGATGCATGTATACCTATGATTGCTTGTAATTCTTCTTATTTTCAACTTGCCTTAGATAAAATAACATCTATAGGTTATGGTTACAAAGCACTTAACTATCATGTTTTAAGGGTCAATTTGTTGAAAGATGCAAAAACATCAGTTGGGTTATTAATATATTCGTATAGAAGTGACTGGGTTGAAAGTGGTTACACGATTATGAGTGATGGGTGAAGGGATATTAGGCACCGTCATTTGATTAATTTCTTAGTTTATTCTGAGAAAGGGATTTCATTTCTTAAATTTATAGACGCATCGGATATTGAGAGCAATTATGTGAATTTGTATAATTTTTTTGCTGAGGTTGCTGAAATGGTTGGGGTTAAGAATGTAGTTCAAATAGTTACCGGCAATGCTTCTAATTACAAGCTTGTTGATAAAATGTTATGTCATAGATATCCTTCAGTTACTTGGACACCTTGTGCAGCTGATTGTCTTAATCTTGTGTTAAAGGATGTTTCAGAGTTAGATAATATTGCAAAGTTGGTCAAACTTGTATCTAGGGATACTGTTTTCATTTATAATCACAAGATGCCCTTGAATTGGTTAAGAAAAAGAGAGGGTTGGACAGAAATCATTCGTCCAGGTCCTACCCGTTTTGGTACGACTTTCATTGCATTAAAAAGTTTGGTCGATCATAAAAATGACTTGCACGCTTTTGTCATATCTAATGGATTTAAAAAGATGTTGAAACTGGGGATGCAATTAAATGTAGAGAAACTGTGATGAATGAAACTTTTTGGAAAAATTGTTTAATTATTGTGACAGTGATGACTCCTTTGTTGAGGGTTTTGCATTTGTGTGATATGAATGAAAACCCTTATTTGCCGTATGTTTTTGAGGGGATGAATCGGGCAGATATTGGAATTAAGGCATTATTTCAGGAAAAGGAACATTTGTATAAGCCATATACGGAAATAATCCATGCTCGATGGAAAAAGATGTTGCGTTCTAGTATTCATTGTGCGGCATATTGGTTAAATCCAACTTTTCAGTATGATAAAGAAAATCTTTGTAAAAGTAAAGAAGTTTTTAAGGATGTTCTTGATATGGTTGAGAAGAATTTTTCGGGTGATGATGTTATAGATGTTACAATGGCTTTAGGCAAGTTTCGTGATGGTAAAGAATGTTTTGGCAGAAGTAGTGTTGTTGCTTCGCGTAATGCTACTCAACCTGGTAAGATATATTTCTTCATGTTATTATTAACTATATTAGTTTGTTATTTTTATATTATTTTGATAACCATTTTCTTTTGTAGCCGAATGGCGGAGATTATTTGGTGGAGATTATCCGTTAATGCAAAACTTTGTCGTTCGAATATTAAGTCAAACCGCATTTTTCTCGGGTTGTGAACGTAATTGGAGTGTCTTTGAAAGGATTCACAAACAAAAAAATAGGTTGGAACATGAAAGACTAAATGACCTTGTGTTTGTTCATTACAACTTGCGTTTACAAAATAGGTACGAGATCTTGAATTTGTTTAAATTTTTTTATTACATCGTAATTTACCTTTTAAGTGTTAACATTTGGATAAATGTTTTTTCTAGACTCAGATATGATAAGAGATCCTATGATCCGGTTGATTATGAAGTATTAATCATACGGAATTTTGGGTAGTTGAAAAAGAGCCGAAAGGAGAACTTTATAATGATGATATAGATATATAGCATGTTTGGTAGGAAGAGCATGAAACGGTTTCTCAAACACAAGGTTACTTGTTATATATGTTACTTATCTTACATAATTTTAGTATATTATGATTATTGGTAACTAAAACTTCTTATTTAATATTGTAGGAAACGAAAATAGTTATGCTCTTGTTGATAAGGATAACGATGATAGTGAATTTCATCTTTTAAACGATCGTAAACTTGATGCATTCAACACTCCAATGGCATAAAGCAATTGTACACTTTTATTTAAAAAAAATTCCGTTGAAAAATTGAGTGTTTTTGGATTATTTTTTTAAGGATTGGATATTTGGACATCACTTGATTTTATTTGGACATCCTGGGTGCCCTATACGGCCCGTATAGGGCTATACGAGCCGTATAGGGTTCATTAATTACTAGCCAACCTCGTACATCGTACATATACGACCCGTATCGGACATCCCTTGATTTTTACAGACCGACCTCTGGAAAGTCAGATGCATCAAGTACAAACATCGTACATCGTACCTATACGACTCGCATAGAGCTATACGGGTCGTATAAGGTGTGCATTTCATGCTGATGAAACCCTATACGGGTTGTATTGAGCTATATGACTTGTATAATGGGTGTCCAACTAATTTTTGGAGTTGTCCAAATAGCATCACCCTTTTTTATTATGGATTAACTTTTGAATTATTTTTTATTATGGAATCATGTATTTTTTAATTTTTTTTTGAGTTGAAATTTCATTTTTATGGAATTATAGTAATATCTAAGGATGCCTTTGTACAACTTTAGTCCTTTATATAATAAGCATTTAGGACATATAAGCTATAGTAATATCTACCCATCTTCTCCTAAAGTTTGCTTAAGAAGAAAAATAAACCTTCAAGGTGACTGACTCATCGATTCCATTTTCTAGATGCTAACATCCGGTACCAGTTATTTTATTTGATAAAAGAGCCGTCAAATACAAAGTTAACACGATTTGAGACACAAGCTCGCCGCAACGCGCGGTCAAGCTTAATTACTAGTCTATATAAATGATAAAGATGAAAGAACATTGAAGAAATACAGGTTGGAAGAGATAATAATTATAGTTAATGGTTGGTAAGTGTTTAAAAAGTATCAGTTTATTTAAACGTTTAAAGTAACACATAAAGAAAAAAAAGTAAATTTAAATCTTAAAAAGATTTATATTCTGTTCCATGTTATATTGTCACGAGAAGATGAAAATCCATGTGTGTGTATATTCATGTTCACCATCTACAACTTAACAAGTTGTTCTACATTCATGGGAAACGTAAACTGTTGCGGTCCATTGTAGAAAAGGTTAGCAAATATACTTGACACTATTTCGGTGGGATGAACGTGATCCCAAAAAAGATGGTCCCTTCTGTTGGAGCAATAGGTTGCTATTGGGATGCAAGGGATGGCGGCTTTCATGTTGCCAAGTCCACAACAAGCTTCTTTTATCTTTGTAATTCCTACAACATAATCAATACTATGTTAGTTTAAGAAATTTTAAAACACTTAGCCAGATCAAAAACTATAACTAATAAAATTCCCTTGCGTGGTGTGGCGGGAATTGTACTTAATTAAAAATAAAAAAAAGTGATGAACAACAAATTGAATTTAAAAGTTGTGCAATCACAGACATGAAGTTGTGAGCTTCAAAATTACGTTATTGTAAAAATGAGTGTTAAGGAACACTAAACTAAAATTATAAAAAAATATATTATTTTACCCGGCTAGATTTTCAATAAAATCTATATCAAAATTTATATAAAAATAAATGTCACAACTGTTTGTTCTGAATTTAAAAAAAAACATTAATTATATTTTAAAAGTTATTAGAGAAATAAACTATTTTAAAAATAATAATTATAAAAATTAAAAATAAAAAAAAATTAGAAAAGCGGAAATAGGTGGCAAGAGGTAAGTGGTGATGACAATATTAATCCTCTTTGGTTTTTAATATATATATTTATATATATAATGGGAGGTTCAAATAATAAGTGTAATAAGCAATCTCATCCATTTAATTGAATGATCAAGGGTAGAGATTTAAGTGTAGAAAAAATAAGGGGTGTAAGGGTATTTAAGTAATAGTCACTTTTGTTGACTTTTTTCAACTTCCCCCACTTTTTTTAAACGTTCATAACTTTTTCATAAGACATTATTTTAAAAAAAAATTACACCATAAAATCGAGTGTTTTTTTATATTTAATTTGAGTATAGTATTGCTATATTTTTTTGTAAAAACAAAATCGACACTTAATGAAATTGTGTTACTTTACGTAAATGTGCTGGTTTCTGGTAAAACAACACAATTTAGCACATTAAAAATTTGTTGGTTTATGGTAAAACATCACAATTTACGTAAATGTGCTGGTTTCTTTAATTTGTGCTACTTTTAGTCAATTATTATGTGCCTAATTTGGTAGCATTCTTTAAAAATAAAAATTTAAAGCATCCATACACCAACAAAACGGTTCATTGGTAGACAACAAAAAGCTTATGAATCAAAATGTTGTTTTGTGCTGGTTTGATATACTAGTTTTGTTTTGCTGGTTTTGTTTGTGCTTGGTTAGCTAAGAAGAGCAAGTTACACAATTAACCGTGTTGTTTTGTGTTGTTTTATAGTAAAACAGCACAATTAATTGTTATGTTTGGTATTGTTTTATGATAAAACAACAGTTAATTATGCTATTTTACTAGAAACAGCACATTTACGTAAAGTAGCACAATATCATTAAGTGTCGATTTTGTTTTTACAAAAAAATATAGCAATACTATACTCGAATTAAAGGTAAAAAACGCTCGATTTTATGGTGTAATTTTTTTTTAAAATAAGGTCGTATGAAAAAGTTATGTACGTTTAAAAAAAGTGGGGGTGTTTGAAAAAAGTCAACAATTGTGGGTTTTCCAAGAATGCCCCTCCATCCCTTATTTTTTCCTACATTTAAATCTCTACCCTTGATCATCCAATTAAATGGATAAGATTGTTTCTTAGGTTTTTTAGCCAAATTGTACTTCTTAGGGGAACCATCCCCTGTGTGTGTGTGTGTGTGTGATGTAGTTAGTACCATAGGATTGAGGATCTTGGATGATGTTATTCATGACACCGTAAGTATCAAAGTAAGAATAGTTGATATCTGATAATTCTAACTTCAAATTCTGCAGTAACAATTTTAGAATGTTGTTGTACTTTGTTGACCAATCATTTGCTTCCATGTTGCATTCGTTGGTGATGGTTTGCCTTCTCTGCCCAGGGCAACAACCAATCACTCCAACTCCCGTCACCACAAATTTACGTGCTTCCATATTGTACAATCTCTATAAACAATGTCAAGTCAATTAGTAGTTAATGACATAATTATTACCGAAAACCCAATCTTCATTTTATTCCTTTTATTCAAAAACATTCGTCTTTTAGGAGTGGGAGTGGCATGGGTGCGGGAAAGGTGAGGTGGAGCATGGTATCGCACGGGAACTCCGCCCTACCCTATGCAGTATAAGGATGGGTGGCATGGTCACGCCGAGCATAACGAGTGAATCCATGATTGATGTACAACTCAGCCAACTCAATGTACAACCCAAAACGTTGAGGGATGAGAAAGATTATCATTTTCATGGTTTAGGATGAAATAAGAAAAGTGATGTGAGGATGATTTGGAAGAGAGAATGGGAGAGATGTTATGGGCGACACACCCACCCTTATAATGTGCCTTTTTATATGCAAAATGCCTAAAATGACAAATTTTATCGAATTTCTTATTTGAGTAAATCAACCATTTTATTAAAAAAATGGAAGATTTTTTTTTTTTTTTTTTAAAGTTTTTTTTTTTTTTTTTTCCTTTAGTCATCAATGAGATTAACGGCAAGAAGTACCAAAATTACAAACTAATGGCAGGTAGACGGGCAACAAGCTGCGCCGCTACCCCCTTCAGTTATTTACTTTTCTAGTATGTTTAAAGCTGCCATAAGTAACTAGTTAGTATCCATGACTTATAGGTCTAGTGATATGATGCTTGTCCTTACAAAAACGGTACCATTTAATTTTTGACCGAAGTTACTACACATAAAATGTAAAACGAAACCGAAACTAAAACAAACATAAAAGATATATATATTTCCTTACTTTTTTATATTTTTGAATAAGTTTTTATTTGTTTAAAGTTATATATGAGAACTTAATTTTCCACATTGATTATGCATTTAATTTGCCGTTTAAATCCAACTACAATTTCTTAGAAAACAAGAGGTTTACCTTCATAAGTTGTTTGAGTGTGGATGCCATGACTTCAACAAATTGTTGTGAAGTGTACTCCTTTGAGACTTTGGAGTTGTTGCGGAAGTAACCAAAGAGATCATTGCTTCCGATCACAATCACAAATAGTGATTTCGCCAAGTGGGTTCGGGCTACATCTGAGCCCAGTTGTTGAACCAGTTGCTCATGCACCAAAGAGTAGTACTCAACTTGTTGTGTCATTGAAATTACCTGTCTCTGCATGTTTAACATTAAGAATCAGATTAAGGATCGTCGTTCTATTTTTTTGAAATAAAGATTCGGTTTCCAGATGTGTTCTTCTTACAAAGAGGTCACCGGTACGGTTAATGAGCCCCGCGCCTCCTGATGCAAAACTGACTCCGGTAATAGGAGATTTGCTCAACGTCTTCTTTTCTGATACCAACGATAGATATGGTAGTGGCGTAGGTAATCCCACCTTTTCAGCTGCCAAATCGCACAAGTTACTTTGATTTAGAAACAGATTTGAAGCGTATAAACGAACTTAATGATCACAAACAGGCTTGTTCGTGTTCGTTCGTTTAACTTTAACCAAACAAATGAACGAACACGAATACTTAAACGAACGGATTTTCTTGTTCGTGTTTATTTGTTAAGAAAGTAAAAGTGTTCAATTCGTTTGTTAATATCCTATATGTACATATTATATTCTTATAATATTTTTGATCTTGTAATTAATTTCAAGGCTTATATAATCAGCAGAACATACCAAGAAAGTCAACAGCATTTTTTCCGTTACTGAACCGGCCGGTAGGTATTTTGGTAGGAAAATCTACACCGTTGTGAGGGAAATTAGCCTTAAAAATGGAAAGAGGGAGGTGATTGTTGTTGCCGACATCCACCAACGAGTCTCCAAAAATGTAAAGCGCCGGGACTGATTGACACAAACCACCGGATAAGAACAACACACCACACAAAAACAAAGATGTGATGAGTTTACAATTAATGGAATTAGTCATTTGAAGTATTTGTTGGTGGGTGGCCTGGAAGGAGGGGTTGATGAGGATTTATATAAAAGGTTTGAATATGAAAAACAAATTAACGTTGTGTTCCCGAGTCTCATTTAAGAAGGGAAAGGAAACCCTTGTTTCAGAGTTTTTTTTAGGAGAGAAAAGAAATAAAATGAGAATAAGAGTTTTTATGAGTTTTTTTTAAGAAGATAAATGTAAGAAAATGAAGAAAAAACAAGTCTTATCTTCATCCTCATAAATTAAAGAGATTTGGAGAGAGAAAAAAATGGTCTTTTCTTTTTTTTTCCTTAGTAAACTCGGGAACAGTAAGAGTGAAAGTCGACAACTTTAATTTCATTACCATATGATTACTATTATTTAATTTAGTCAACCATAGTCAAAAATAAAAATAAAAAATCAGCCGGTACATTAAAATTACCTATAATTTATTTATTAATTTTTTTTGACAAAAGAGAATCAAGGCATGAGGAAATCCTAAGGAGCGTTTAACTTTTTCGGAATAGACAATATTGTATAAGTTTTATGTTTGTTGTTATGGATGTTAGGTAGTTTTGTGTTTTATATTTATGTTTATCTAAATTACTCTATATAATTGACGATTTGACGTTACTATATATTTTGACTTTTTTCTAGCCATCGATCATCTCAAGATCTCATCCTGACCGTATAAAGTAGTCGGTTACACGCAGTTTTTTTAACCTCTATTGGAAGTTACCTCTCTCCAAGCATTCACACGGATCAAAGTTTGCAAGTTCACACAGATCGAACTTCAAGCCTCCCTCCCCTACCCACGTCTCTGTAACCGTCGCTTACCCCTCTCCGATTCACCTTCACTAATCCCTAATCATGCCCTTCACAGCCAGTGGCGGATCCAGAATTTTTTTTCAGGGGGTTCACTGTTTTTAGATGATCCAATTTCATAGGGCCGGACATAAAAATTTTCGGTTCGGTTCGATTGGTCGGGTCGGGTCGGGTCGGGCAGGGGCGGCTCAACCATTTTTGGAGGTCTAAAGCAAAGAAAAAAACATGAAAATTATGCTTCAAATGTTCACAAAATCAACTAATTTGTATTTAAGAGTCATCTACTCATTTGTTTCTATCAATTTTTTACCTCTAATCATATGAATGCTCAAGAACACACATTTAGTTCAAGAAAGAGTTCTTAGTTTTATAGCTTCACAACCGGATCAACCGAGCAGCAGTGGGCGCCGTCGTAAGGGGGTTCACCCTATAATATTTTAGGGGGTTCACCCTAGTTTTTTTACCTACCGTTACACTAAAATTTCAAAACTCGGGGGGTTCCTGTGCACCCCCCCTCGCTTCACTACATCCGCCCCTGTTCACAGCATTATTTCCAACTACACCACCCTCAACTTATCCAAACCAATTCAAAATCGTGTTTGGTAAAATTGTTGATTTGTTTGATTTAAGGAATTAGTTCTGATAACGATGCATGCGAGCGAAAAGGAAGCAATGAGCAAGGGAAGTGGAACAGACGATGAAGAAATCGGCTATAAAATTGTTATCATAGTAATTATTATAATAAGTTTTTATATAATAGTACTTATTATGAAAATAAAAATAAAAATAAAAATAATAAATTTTTTAGTATAATTTAATTTATTTGTAATATAACATAATATGATATAATATAAATGGCATAATATAACATACTATATGATATAATCTATACTATATAATAAATAAAAGTTTTTTATGTCACGTTTCGCCTCTATATTCATTTTCATCATTTTTTTTCCGCCTCTCTCTCTTATTAAATACACCTCTATCTTTTAATAATTATATATTTTTAAAGAAAATACTAATTATACTAATAAAACACATTTATTTTAAATTATCTCTTATTATAAAAAACTTTGAAATCTATATATGTAACTTTTATTTTCAACTAAATAGTAATGAAAGTCAAATTACATTAAATAGTAATTAACGCTTTTTTGAAACCAATTATATATTAATTTTTATATATTTTGAATTTTGTTTTCTATCCTTAGTATATGTAATACATTTTTACACCTGTAAAATATATACATAAAGATTTAAAAAAATTTATGTATTGATATTTTTCACCCCGTGTGTAGACACGGGTTCTAAACTAGTATTGTAATATATCGTCATATGATATAATAGAATATAATGTGATAAAACATAATACGATAGAGTGAACCGCAACTCTGTTAAATTAATTTTTCAAATCAGATTTATTTTATTAAATCAGATTTATTTTATTATGTTTTCTATGTAATGTTTATTAAATACTTAAAATAAAAATTTTAATTTTAATTGAATTTTTTTATCCTTTTTATATCAAAACTATCTTTTTTAAAATGTTAAAACCTTTCTTTACTTTATCTTTTCTCTTTCGGTTTTTAATAACAATGATATCTTTTTTTTTTAATTTACAAAAGTAAGTTTTATATTTGTTATTTTATATTTCTTTTCTTTTATTTTTATTTTCCGTTTTTGATATCAAATCTGTCTTTAGAAAAAAAGAAAATAAATAAATATAATAGCAAATTTCGAAATGGGCAGCAAAACAATAACCTTGAGATTATAAAAACAGGATGAAAACACGTGTCTATATATCTTCATTAGCTTAGAAACCCGTGTATTACACGGGATTGGATCAATAAAATATTAAACATTTATTAATAAACTAAAAAATATAAAGGAAATAGTTGAGAAAAAAAATATTAAATAAAAAATATTCATAAACAAAATATTAGTAGAGAAGATAATAAATAGTCGAGAAATAATAAGCATAAAAAAATTCAATTAGTTATTTATTTATTAGGTATAATTGGCTCACACAAAAATAAGCGGGAAAAAATTCAAACGGTTACAAGAATCTTGGGCTCACAGAATTGTGACACGTGATGTAACCAATTACTTATTTATTATGTATAGCTTAGTGTCAAATATAAATAAAAAATTATATTATTCTGATTATAATATAACAATATGAATATATTTATTTGCATGGAATTTAAACTTAGGGCAACTTTCAACCGATATGCTTTCTCATTTTAGACTAATTTTATTTTATTTTTAACCGTTTGACCCGCTAGATAAACATAACCCAAATCGACACATTATTAAGAAAAATGGTCGAAGTTGCAACATCTACAAAACATATATAAATACTTGCAAAAAGCTAGAATAAGCCATGATATAAATTGAAATGGAAATAAAAGAAAATAATTACTTGAATACTTTCGGCTATGAAATAAAAGAAAATAATTACTTGAATACTTTCGGCGATAATGATATGACAAAAAATAACGTGTGATTCAACAAATCATAATAAATATTAGATCTTTAAATATGTAAATATATGATTGAATGTTTTTTTTAATTGGATTCTACATGGCTATAAAATCGTTTTCAGTTTGTAGGATTCATAAAAATATGATTGAACAATTTAGTTGATGATAAATAAAATTTTGAAATAAAAAATTTGTAGATAAAAATTGAAACGAATAATTAATCTAGTTGTATAAAATAGTGGAGTTGATTAAAATGTAAAAACAATCTGATAATATAATAATTATCCATAATATAAAATTATTTTTCAAAAATGATAAGTAACGTCAAGAACTCTAACTATTCATAATTATTTTTATATTAAATTCGTTTATTTAATGATATAATAACCATCCATAATTAAATTTGTTTTGTTTCTTAATATAATTATTATTTAATATCATTATTTAATAGGAGAATTATTTAATATCATTATTTAGAAGGAGAGAGAGGCGGGAAATAAAGGTAAAGAGGCACCAGAAAGTGACACGTGTCCCCTCACATATTTATTTATTAGTATAGATGTTCACTATCTACAACTTAACAAGTTGTTCTACATTCATTGGAAACGTAAACCGTTTAGCTCCATTCTACAAAAGATGGTCGCGTCTGTAAGAGCAATAGGTTGAAACTGAGGTGCAAGGTACATCGGCTTTCAGGTTGTCAAGTCCATAACAAGCTTCTTTTATCTCTCTAATTTCTAAAATACATTAATACTTTGTTAGTTTAAGGAGTTTTAAATCTCTTAGCTAAATCAATAAAACTGTGGTGCTAGTCTAATCACAAATTGTAAATCACTAGAGCGTTTATCTGCTTAGATCAGTTATAGAAAATTCTATGCCATAAGGAATTGGTAGTAAATTTGCTTCACTTGATTATGGTATTAATGTGTGTCTATGGATCTCTTTGGTTTTGTGGGATTAATACCTTGTCTGGGTTAATATTCGTTCTAGCACTTCATACACTGTTTTGTTCTTAAACTAAATCCTAAAACGGTTTTCATAATAAAATCAACCATGTTGGTCATTCCATCTTAGATGATTCGAGTTAAACGGTTATCTCTCAAAACCTGATTTTTCCAAAGCTTTCCAAATGTCGTGTCAACCCATTAGTCGTCCACGGATTGATAACCGGTTCTTACCATCTACTATACTGCGCTGCAATAGGCATACTTGCTATACGTATGTGGTTTGGTCTACCATTTAAAATTAAACCTCTGCAAGAATTTCTTAATTAATTTTATGTTACGAATTGCACACGTTAGACAACCTAGAAATCGACCATTGTAATGGGTTGACTCTTATACCACTTGATAAACTTTTCAAGTGGTAAATCGATTAACTAAGAACTATGAACATTGGGATGTTGTACACAACTGTGCACGACACCTTTTTTTCCTTTATTGAACTACATGAAAAATAAACGTTTACATGTGGCTTTTATAGCATGATATCCTTGCTAACCAAGTTATCCTATTTGGACTCAGACACAACTAAACAATTAGAAAACGCTTCAAATATTTAACCTAATCTACTACTTGCTAACAAACTGATCTAATTCAAATGTTTATATGCTACTTTGTCTTCTCGTTCACGTGTTCTTCTTCCCCAAGTGTTGCATATTTCAATAGAAAATACATGTGTCTATATATCTTCATGTCACCATATACAACTTAACAAGTTGTTCTACATTCATCGGAAACGTAAACCGTTGAGCTCCATTGTACAAAATGTTAACAAATAAACTTGACACGAATTCCGTGATATGGTAGTGATCCCAGAAAAGATGGTCGCGTCTGTTGGAGCAATAGGTTGAAACTGGGGTGCAAGGTACGTCGGCTTTCAGGTTGCCAAGTCCACAACAAGCTTCTTTTATCTCTTTAATTCCTACAACAGAATCAGTACTATGTTAGTTTAAGAAATTTTAAATCTCGTAGCTAAATCAATAAAACTATTATGTAGTAAGTACCGTTAGTTTGATCTTGGATAATGTTATTCATGGCACCGTAAGTATCAAAGTAAGAATAGTTGATATCTGATAATTCTGACTTCAAATTCTGTAGTACCAATTTTAGACCATTGTTGTACTTTGTCGACCAATCATTTGCTTCCACCTTACATTTGTTCGTGATGGTTTCCTTTCTCTGACCGGGGCAACAACCGATCATTCCAACTCCGGTCACCACAAATTTACGTGCTTTCATACTATACAACCTCTATAAACCACGTCAAGTCAATTAGTAAATGACATAATTCTAAAAACTCAATCTTTTCTCTAAACGCTTAAGAGGTTTACATACCTTCATAAGTTGTTTAAGAGTGGAGGCCATGAGATCAACATATTGTTTTGGGGTGTATTGCTTCGAGACCTTGGAGTTTTTATGGAAGTAGGCAAAGATATCATTGCTTCCGATCTCAATCACAAATAGCGATTTCGCCAAGTGGGTTCGCGCACCATCTGAGCCCAGTTGTTGAACCAGCCGCTCATACACCAAAGAATAGTACTCAACTTGCTTTGTCAGTGAAATTGCTTGTCTCTGCATTCATGACATTAAGAATCAGATTTATATCATGATCGTTCATTCGTAGAAAGAAAATATTTCTTACAAAGAGTTCATCGGTCGAGTTAAAGAGTCCGGCACCTCCTGATGCAAAATTGACTCCGGTAATAGGAGATTTTCCCAACGTGTTCCTTTTTGAGTCCAATGATAGATATGCTCGCGGAGAAGGTAATCCCACCTTTTCAGCTGCCAAATTGCACAAGTTATTTTAATTAAGAAACATATTTGATGAAAACTCCTATATGTACATATTATATTCCTATAATATTGTTGATCTTGTAATTAATTTCAAAGCTTATATAATCAACAGAATATACCAATAAAGTCAGCAGCATTTTTTCCGTTACTGAACCGGCCAGTAGGTTTTCCGGTAGGAAAATCTATACCGTTGTGAGGGAAGTTAGCCTTAATAAGGGAAAGAGTGAGGTGATTGTTGTTGCCGATGTCCACCAACGAGTCTCCAAAAATGTAAAGCGCCGGGACTGATTGACACAAACCACCGGATAAGAACAACACACCACACAAAAACAAAGATGTGACGAGTTTACCATTAATGGAATTAGCCATTTGTAGTATTTGTTGGTGGATGGTATGGAATGAGCGGGTTGATGAGTATTTATATAGGGTTTGGATATGAAAACAGAAAACCAAATATCTAATATTCTTTTTTTTGTTTTGTTATCAAAACTATCATTTTGTTAAATGTAAAACATTTTAATTTATATTTTCTCTTTCAGTTTTTAATAACAAAAGTATATTTTTTTATAAAACATTATAATTGTCATCAAGTCATGAAAAAACTTGAATAAACTATATAACTATGATAAATAAGATATCGTATCTATGATAGCATCTGTTAGTATTACACGTATTGTTTGATTATAAAAGTAAGCTTAAATACTTTTACTAAAGATGGTATTAACAAAATCTAAACAATAGAGAGGTGAATCGGTTACGATGACAAAAACTAATCAATCACTTCTGAATTCTTTGTTACTTGATTGCAAACTTCATTGATGAACAAAGTTTATCTTGATCCTACGACTAACCTAGAGCACGACCTATGTAAGACACATGTAATTCTAAATTAAATTAACTAGGATGTAATAAGCAAGATCGGAATGATGATCTCCATTTCAAATGCTTAAACTGTTTATCTCGGTTCTCGTGCGAGTCAAGCAGCAATTCTCTGAATCCCACGGCAGCAGCGTAGAGGCTGCTGGCCTCCAAAAAATCTGCCGAACAAGTCTCACCTAGCTCTTTGTTAAATATTTTTTTTCGTTTTCCGCAGTGGCCACCAGCAGCCCCTCAACTGCTATCCACGAACATTTATTTCAGCAGTTTTTTGTTACTTTAACACCCTTGGAGTTGGTCAATCTTTCAGAAACCTCCTGTTATGTTGATTTAATTGATAACAAATTAAGTATTTGGCAGCACATCTAGTCCCTTAACTATATTTTCTTGAGCTAATTAATTTTTATCGATTTCAAATCTAATTAAATCGTTTTAACAGGTGATCGGCCATTAACACATATCGTCTTTTTTATAGTTTTAGCTAATTTCATCTTAAATCTTGGAAGTAATAAAATGACGTCAAAAAAATTGTTTAGATGATATGATGAATTATTATAATTAAGATATTTAAGGTGTAATAAGACATACGTATCTTAAGGTGAAGCACGCGGTACCCTTTCTATCACATATATGTAAACCGTTAAATTACACATATGTTAAACAAAATAGAAAAAATATAAGTGTTAAATTACATATATGTAAATCAAACAAACATACATGATTGACCAATTACAACTGTTAACAAGGAGAACGTGAACATTTATACAACATTTACATATATGTTGATGGGTGGTTGATTTTCATAAGTTAATTGTTTTGAATTATATCTTTTTGAACCTAATTATGCACGGAATATGTGACACCCGGCAAATTCTGGTTAACCCCGTTAACCTAAACTCCGTTATCTCACAAACTACAAGGACCAAATCTGTCAAATCTCAAACCAATTGCACCTAAACTACAGGGACTATTGCTATAATTAACCAAAGCTTAATTTGGCATGGTTGTGCCCAATGCCCAGGCACGGTCGCGCCTCATGCTAGGCACGGTCGCGCCTCATGCCTAGTCAAGACTCAAATTCAATCAGTAACATCCCAAACCATTCGAATTAGCGGTTGTAACTCGACATTGATGATGTCGATCATCATTGAGTCATTTCCGTACGTTTTAGAATGTTAATGATGTAGAATTAATCCCATTAATCTTTTTGAAGTTGTAACCGTCGACCCCCTTAGTTAAATCATCGAATTCGATCAATTGGGTTAACATTTCACAAGCAAACAATCTGCACACCTAAGTCGAGTCGCAAACCCGTTTAGTCGATCCCTATCAATTCGATATCGTTTAAGGTAATTAAACACATCCTTAGATTCGTTTTCACCTATGGAATGAAAGCCCTAACATAATTAAGGCTTACAACATGGAATTGATGATGAACCAATTCTAGGGTTCATACCATTTCCGGTTTAATCGAACACCAACCTAGACACAACCTCAATTCAATTAATCTACATGGTTAGATTCGCAATCCATCACTCTTTGAAAGTCCTATGATCTTAACTGTTAATCTTATCGAAATTGATCAATTGATTCGTGATTCAAACCTAGGGTTTTCGCCCTTTTCAAAACAGAAATTAACGACTTTTAACTCGTTGATTTTGCAATTAAATACACCCACAGATTTGCAATTCATTCATAATTAAAACCCCTAAACCTTTGTGTTTAATCGCGATCGAATTCAGTGGTTTTGAGAATGGTTTTGGTTTCGGGTTAGCGATTGGGGAAGAACACAGGGGTGTTGAATGTAAAAACCAAACAAAACCAGGTCTTGGACGCGATATCCTACCGGGCGGGACTGGTTAATGTGTTGTATTGTTGTGGGAGAGACCCGGGTTCGAGTCTCACAACTGTTTTTGTTTCTGGTCATTTTAATCTGTAACTGGGTGAAGACGCAGTCGTGCCTCGTGTCTAGGCATGGTCGTGCCTCCTGGCTAGACACGGTCCTGCCCTATGCCCTGGCACGGTCGTGTGTTACCCCTTTGGTCTTTAATTTATTTTGAACATAATACACCCCATGTTAGATTAATTGTATAATTAGTTCTAAGTATTATTTTTATTTAAAAATAATATATTTATTATTATTATCGCTTAAACAATTGTTTCATTCACAAAATCACATGGATTGTTATTTAATATTTTTAAATCGTGTTTAGTGGTGTTTCGCACATACCACATCCTTATTAAATACCGAACTAGGGATTCTTTAATCCCGATGACAAGATTGTCTAGTCATTAATCATAAGTGTGTTTTAGGACACCCAACCTTTCCCGTATCGCCGTCACAAAATCCTACGTGTTCCTAACAATCGTAAACATATTCTAGGGCATTCGTTGACTGTCCACGTGCAATCCATTTGTAGTTTTGTTGCATCCTTGTGTGGTGCTAATTACTACATTCTACACACTCAGGTGAGTTTCACGGCCCCTTTACTGTTTTTAAATTAGGGGGAGAAAACATGACTCAAACATATGATTACTTTAATTCTTATATTATTACTTGTTAAAGCTAAACGTAACACTCTATCATGAAAGTCCTTACACATCGAGCCGTTTAATATGAACTTACCGAGGTAATCTTGAGTAGTACTACTCGGTTTGACAAACCCCACCCGCGTAACACGATTGGAGGTCGAACGGGTGTAAAATTGACCTACACATGTCACCATTGTTGATAGACATGGTGGAAGGCATCAAACATAACAAACAGTCAGCTTCGGTTGCGAGCGCTTATTGATATATATATCGAATGTACATAATTTGGCAAACATTATTTTGAACTGAAACCTGTGAACTCACAAACTTAGTGTTGACACATTTTCTTACATGTTTTCTCAGGTCGCTAAGGCACGGGTGCACAATTAGGACATGCATTGGAGTCCTTTTAGATATTGCAAACACATTTCAAACATTAAACTATTTATCTGCTATTATTAAACTTGACTTTTGGGCGCGTTTGTTTTGCGCATTAAATACTTTATTTATCGCTTTCGCATTTACTCTGAATACTAATGGTTTTTATTAAACTCATATAGTGTCGTTTGACGTAACTAATGACTGAGATCCTGGTTTGTCACACGCCTCGTGGTAAAACTTCGTTAGTGGATTTTGGGGGTGTGACAGAATACATTAACTTAAGTGTGTTTTGTGTTTATATGTCAATGGTGAAGAATACTTGGGAACTGGGCTAAACTACATGTGAATTTGATAATATTGGACCTGAAAATGAGCCGGACAAAGCTAAACCAGCGTAGCTTACTCTCCATACGACGTAGCTTACGATGGGGTAGCCCATGTAGGTGTTTATCGTACGTTCAACGTAGATCAAGTGTTTCAGCGTAGATGTTCAACCCTGACGTAGCTTACGCTCAAGACGTGAAAATTAGGGTTTTGAGGCGGTTTCGGGACGCCTATTTAACCCCCCAAGCCTAGGGTTACGACCCCATACATTACCAGATGGCTTTTGGAAGAATTTGGAGACAAGAGGCCAAAGGGGAATCTATTCTTAATCATTCCAAACATGAAACCAATTCTCAGATCAAGAATTGAATAATCAATCACAAGCATGAGCGGCTAAATCACCCTTGATCATCTTTGGGTGTATGGTTAGTGTTAGTACTTGTGTTGAACCCTGTTTCTATCTGTTCTTTGTCACAGATCTTTTGTAATCATTTGATTTCTTGGATTTGTGTGTTTAACTTGTTTAACTAAACGATTTGGTTTATCTATTAATTGATAATCCATCAAGTCATTGGTCTTGAATAATTACAATTGGTACTTGGTTGAATTGATTGAAATTGAATTGGTAATTGTTTAGATAAATTCTCAATTATGTCATTATTCAGTTTAGGATCGTTAATCAACACGATCAGATTACTTAGTCTTGCAATTATTTATCATACAAGTTATCTAGCAGTTCATGTCTATGTGAATTCCAATTGGTAGTAATCAGGTTACAGAATTTGCTTCTAAAACCTAAACCCGGGAGTATAAGCTTTTACTCATTAGCTACAAACCCGTTTTACTTTCAAGTTTATGGTTTTAATCAAAGTGTTTTTTGCAATCAACCATCAAAACCAAAATTAAAGTTAGGTCATTTAGTTAAAGTAGTTTAAATAACCAACTCGGATTCAATACTAACCACGAACTCCCTATGGATATGATACCCTACTTGCCATAGCTACCATGTTACTTAGGTTTTTGCATAACTCAAATGACGGTCTTCAAAATGATGACTTCGAAGTACCAATTAGAATTGACATAGACATGAACTTCTGGATAACTTGTATGATAAATAATTGAAAGACTAAGTAATCCGATTGTGTCAATTATATGTAAATTGTTAACTTAAACATTTGTAGAACATTTACATATAAGAAAATGGTTAACATCACACGTTTCTCTTCATTTACGTCTCCATCAATCGATTTCTAGTTCTTCATATTTATCTTCATATGGTTTCTTCTTCGTAGAATTTTGACATTCTATTGCTAAACGAACATAAAACAAGATAGAATTACATATATGTAAAACAAAGTTACACATATGTAATAGTAGAATTACATATATGTAATTACATAATTGCATATATGTAATTACATATATGTAATAATAGAATTAAATATACCTTGGAGAGTTTGGACTTGATGTTATTCGATGAAATCGATTTCTGGTTCTTGATGAGAAATCGTGTTTCTTTATTTCGATTTCTAGTTCATCATGGGACTATAATGGAGAGAGATCGTATTCTTGATGAAATAATGTTCTATATGAGATGATGTCATTGTTAATTATGTTCTTCGTCTTCATTCGATTTCTTCTTATTCCCCGGCCTTTTTGAAGATGGAATAAATCATATGAAATCGCAAATCAATGTATAGAAGATTTGAGGTAAAGGATTTATATGTAAACAATGAGAGGTTTCTTGATCTAGCAAGAACTCGATCAATCAAATGAATAAGATCATTCAATAGAATATTTCATTTGAATTCGGTGAAAAAATATAGATCAAACATGAAGAGAATTAAAGGGATTAATTAGACTAACTACAAAAAAGCAATGGGGCATAAAATTATATAATTAATCATGCAATTAAGAAAAAACAAATGAAGTTTAAAAAAAAGTTTATACAAAAAGTGAGTCTTTGATCCTAGGGATGGCAATGGGTCGGGTTCGGGCCGGGTATTGGTAATCCCAAACCCATACCCGATTATAAATTCTTACCCCATACCCGGCCCGTTACCCGTCGGGTTTGTGTCGGGTAAATACCCATCGGGTTCCGGGTAAACCCGCGGGTATTGGGTATACCCAATAATATCGGATATCGGGCATACACACGGGCACGGGCAAACCGCGGGTATCGGCTGAATAAAAATTGAGTCAATACAATACTATTCTTACAAAAATTGAGTCAATACGATATCTATTTCTTGCAGATCCAATGAGTGGCAACGATTCCAGGGAGAGAATTAGGGCTTGCTCTTTGGGGTCGGGTTCTTGTTCTTGCACCCAAATACCCAAGATATGACTGAGTCTTGAGGTTGGGTTTCAGAGAGGGAATTAGGGCTGGGAAGTGGCAACGATTTTATTATTACAATATTAGACTTTGGATTTGGGATTTTAGGGAAGGAGGAAAGAAACACTAAAAGTCAAAAACAATTACTTTTCATCTGGGAAAAAGAAGCATATTAATTAGAAAGCTTTTGAAAAACCAAACTAATTAATTAATTATGTATCTTAAATAAAAAGAAAAAAAAATAAGATATATAAATAAAAATATTATAGGTATCCCATCGGGTAATCGGGTATACAAATACCGGGTAATCGGGTCGGGTTTCACTTAATACCATACCCGATATTTAAAAAAAAATCAATCCCATACCCGCCCCGTGACCCAAAAACCAGCCTGTTACCCGACCGGAATGCTTCGGGTGTCGGGTTTTCCCATCGGGTTCGGGTGTTTCTGCCATCCCTATTTGATCCCGCCCCAATCCCCTCGTACATAGTTTCTTTTCTCCGGGCAGAGGATAAAGCATGGCTAAAGCCTCCTTCTAAACCCTAAAAACTGCCGATGACGACGGTTTCAACCCTCGCCTCTACTCACCCTTCCCCCAAACTTTCTTCAAATTCGATTCCATTTCATAGAACAGTATCACACCCAATCCAATGCCGCAATTTCTCGACAGCAACCCCTCGAACTAGAAAATTGGGGGTTTTTTCATCCTGTAGAAACAATCTAGGGTTTGTTGTTAAATCAATATCCAGCGATGGAGATGGAGAAGAGTTAAAGATCTCCTCGTCAAATGATGAAGCTGAAATACAAGCGCGAGGAGAGAGTACGATGCCTGAAAGGTTTAGATACTTAACCAAAGAAGCTCCTGATCCTCCGGTCAGATGGCCTTATTTTATAGGTAATTTTCATATCTATATGGATATTAAAGATACTTAGTGGATATTGTGCTGAACACAGGTGGTGCACATCAGGTGTTCGATAAAATGCCAAGCCCAAAGTTTTAGTATGTGAATGTGGTCTAACTAATATATGTGTGTTTGATAAGTGGATTACACAGTGTATAAAATCTTACTGTTTTATGAGTTATGTATGATCAGAGCATAGATTTTCTCATTATTATATATTAAGACCATCAAAATCGTTAAGCGCTGACATTTCTCTATTCTTTTAAAAAAAATTACAGCATTGGGTTTCCTCTTGTATGCCTGGAGAACAGTCTTATGGGAACTTTACAACTGGAAAAGGGCTGCAACATCAATATTTCAATTCATGGGATACCTTTTGAAACTAGTATTAGCCCTAATATTCCATTTCATAGGCGATCCGATCACAGCCACAATTAGAGCCATTGAAACCGCCTTTTACAGCCTTCGGGCGTTTTACTCGCAAATTGTAGCATACACTCCCATCCCCGAGCTTTCAACAGTCATCATGCTGACATCAGCTATACTTGCTATTAGTGAAGTAGCGTCTCCAAATTCAGTAGACAACCAGTGGCATCTGTTAACCGTTTCTGGCCTGACCGGATATTTTGCTGTCAAGGGAATGATTGGAGACCTTCTGTTTTGGACACTTCTTTTTGGGTTATTTTCTTTTTCTCGTTTTATAAAAAAGAGAGATTATGTGTCCTCTGTTTTGCCTGTTGCTGCGGTGCTAGCGGGTGTGGGTGAGCCGTGGGTTAGGGTTGTAGTCATGGGTGGATTCTTGGCTTTGGCTGTCGTTCAGTACTCCAAGAACCAGCTGCCACAAGAGAAAGTTGAAGTTTCTGATACAACAGGGGACCGAAGGGTTCCAGTTCCTTTATTATGCACAGCATTAGCTATTGGTGTCCGTGTTGCTGCTAGATGGGCTGGATATCGGCATTTGACATGGATGGTGGTCTGAATGGTCTTCATGCCATTTAGATTAATTTTGCCTGTTAGATGTCAATGTATTGAGTTTATGTTCTTAAAGCTTTCAATTTGGTTAATCTCAGAAACTGGTTATGTTGTTAGTTTGATTAAATTTGTTACTGTTAAGTAATATAAACCTAAAAGCTTACTATTGTTTTTATTAATTGAGAGGAGACTTTTTTGAATGTCATTTAAAATTTCTTCCATTTAATCACGTTTAACTAGGAAAATATTTTCTGCATTCATGTTGAGATGACCATTTTACCCTTAACTAAACATCCCCTTATCCCTTGAACCGTCCATTATCCCAACGTTTGTTCTGTTCACCACCGAATCAGCTCCGCCATCACCAACTCTCTTCATCTCCACAACCATTGGTGGTTAAAAACATAGAAACAAATCGTTGCTTACTCTTCATAGTGTTCATCTTTGCGGTCTCTGTAATCATTGGTGGTTAAAATTATAGGTTAAAATCGATTTGTGGTTAAAATCACACCTGCAAAAACAAATCTATTTGGGGTTAAAATAATACATGAAGAACAAATCGATGTGTTGGTGGTGTGTGTGGAGTGGTGTTGGGTAGGACGGATGGAAATGATGGTGGAGATGGGTTGAAACAATCTTTACAAATTTATGGAAGTTGTAAGATAAATTTTTTACACACAAAGTTCTTGATTTCTTATTTTGATTTTGATGTGTGATTTTGATTTTTGTTTTGAAGATATGTGTTCTAAGTGGTAATCTTTTGTTTTCGGTGTGTGGTATATAAGGTTCTTTTGGTAATTTTTGAATATTTCGATGGAATGTTTACATTTCCATTGCACATACGAAGGAAAGTGAATTCTATTGTTCGAAGGAAAAAAAATTTCAACTCCAATTCCATGTAAGGACTAGCCAGCCAAACATGATTTCAGAAGGAAGTAATTCTAATTCTATGGAATTCCGCGAACCGAACGTGGCCGAATACTCTCCCCTCATACCAACATGACACTAATACCATAAATATAACACCTCCGTCACAAAATGGGGTGACGTGTCAACTTTTTATAATAAATGACAAATAAATACTAATAACAAATATTTTTAGGAACTAATGACTATTATAAGTGTTACCGTCAAGAAATGTAAATCTGAGTAACAATTTATTTAAACGACTATAGTGGCAACCGAATACAAATATGAAGAGACTAACAGACCGATGAATACAGTGCCAAATGGATACAAATACAAAGAGACTGAATCTAAACAAGACGATAAAGTCCAAAAAGGGACTAATTCTCTCAAACCCTAAAAATGAAGAAGATGGTCTTCATAGAGATATGCGCTCAACAGGCTTCTTGAGAAGAAGAGTGTGTCCCATTTTTTAATATGTGATATAAGATTAAAAGACAAAGAGCTTCCAAGGCAAGACGCATACGACCCTTGAACTTCCTCCGCTACACAGCTTTAGCCCCTCAACTTTAAAGACCTCTAGCTCAAGTCCCTTAGCTTTCGCAAAGGAAGGACAATGACAGGAAAAGAACCAAAGATACCTACCGGGCAATAAGAGGTTCGCTAGAAAAGAGGCCTTGTCATATCATCCAAACAATGGCGTGACAGAAATGACAGATGATATAACCGTTCCCAATACACCAAGGAAAGGGCGATGCACAAAAGAAGCAAAGTCAGAGAACGCATGAGTGTGCAGGAAAAGCTCCTTTCCATTTTCGTCATTTAAACGACTCAATCCCTCATAGTAGAATCCTGGGCTGTAGGGACACTATACACCTGGGATAATGTGGTAGTCAACTTATTGCACCAATTTGGGAGTCCCGTACGGAATCAAGGCATACTCCATCCAGCGATGAAGGCAAGGGCTCCCAAAAAGGAATACTAAGGATCAAATGAAATCTCTCCACTTTTCCAAAAATCAAGCCTATAAATAAGGAATCGCTGCTCAGGTACTGTAAGTCTCACATCGGTTGAGGGGAGAACGAAGCCTTCCTTATAATGGTGTGGATACCTTCTCTACCAAGATGCGTTTTGCATGAGCGAGCAACTTGTCGGGTGAAAACAAAATCGTGAGTTCCTAGATGGGCGACTTATTGGTAGCAAAGCGTACAAAATCTTGGTACGGTTTGCTTGAGTTGTTACAAATGGTATCAGAGCCAGGGGCTGGGCCGGTGTGCCTGCGAGGACCTTGGGCTCCCTAAGGGAGGTGGAGATGTAAGTCTCACATCGGTTGAGGGGAGAACAAAGCATTCCTTATAAAGGGGGTGGATAACTTATCTACCAAGACGCGTTTTGCCTGGGTGAGCAACTCGTCGGGTGAAAAAAAAAACCGTGAGTTTCTGGATGGGCAACCCGTCGGGAGCAAAGCGGACAATATCTTAGTATGGTTTGCTTGGGCTATTACAGGTATATTCATTCACTCCCAACTACTTACATTGCATTTACTCTAGAACTCTCAAAAAACCCTTACCTGATTCTCACGTTAAAGGTGGATCGTAAAAGACCTTTTCCTGTGGTGAGTCTAACGGTTTGTTCATCCTAGCAGGACACTAGGACCTAGTTTGTCTCTCCGATACAGCAACAACAACCTTGATTATCCACCAGAGGGAAAAAAATATGCTAATTGCTTAATAACGAATTTAAGTCATATATGAATAAAATAAAGCAAAAAAAAATTCAAAATTTCATCGTTAAACACCAGTAACACCATACTATAAACAATATATATCTTTACATACTAATAAATCAAGGTTTTGGGAGGGACACTTGTCATATTTCTAATCCTTCATATTCTCATTTTCCCGCATCTCTCTCATATTAATAATTAACTCCACTATTTTAGTCAACTAAATTAATTATTGTTTCAATTTTTATATATAGATTTTTAAATTTAAAACCGTGTTTATCATCAATTAAATTGTTCTATCATATTTTTATGAATTCTACAAACCGAAAACAATTTTTTAGCCATCTTTTTTTTAAAGGCGATTTTATAGCCATCTAAGATCCAAATAAAAACTTTTTAATCATGTATTTATATATTCACATTGTTCCATTTTGACGAGTGTACGTGTTAACATATTACATTATATTTTATTCAACCCGTGTAATACACGGGCTTTTAAAGACATAATATTTTTATCACTAAGTATATAACATTACATTTATTCAACCCGTGTAATACACGGGATTCTAACCCAGTAGTTGAATAAAATAAGAGTTAAAATTAGTTATACCGAGTAGTCTCTACTAAACAAATATGAAATATCCCAAAACCCACATCATGATCATGATGCCACAAATGTGATTGTTAGTCTATGGGCCGGCCCAAGATGGAACAACCCCATAAAAAACGAACGTTATACTTCTAGGGTTTCAAAATTCAGCACTTTTGCCTATATAACCAAATCATCTTCTCCAGCGTCACCATCACGGCCTCACAGACCTATCTGGCCACAAATTCTTCATTTTTATGTCTTTCGATCAAAAACTTATTTGATTTTATGCTTTTAATTATTTTAATCCGCATGCAGCACCCCGGGCTTCCCTGAAACAACGAATCGGATGAAGGAGAAAGCCCCAATGCTCGTGCCAGATCATATTTATCGCCGTCAAGTGTTGCAGTTCAGCCTTGTACCTTTTCTATGGCCGTTTCTGTGTCAAATCGACGGCCACATATCTTCAAATTCAAATATAATCATGTATGTATATTAATTTGTTTTTGCCTCAAACACCTTTAGCTTTTTTCCCAATCAATTAATTGGAAAGAGGTCTAGTCATGGAGGCACATAGTTAACCCTAGGCGGTGTTAACGTGGAGGTCTAATCGTCTATCTGTGTTTTTCCTCTAAAAACATCCGCTATAGATCTGATTTTTTGGTTTTATGATTTGTTTGTATCGGCGATGACTTGAATGGTTTATCCGCGCTTCTGAGAGAAATCAATGAAGTAAAGGATGTAAAATGGTTGAATTTCTTAATATGAGCCGATTTTTATGTTGATTAGAAGGAATTGCGGTGATGATTGAATACACAGCTTTAAGCCAGTTCTGCTTCTGAGAATTCGTGATAGATAGAGCTGTTATTTATTCTGAGCTTTTTCCGATGCTTTAGTTTATCAATATAAACTTTCTTTTTTGTTAACTTTTGGAGTGAAATACAGAAAGGGAATTCTAATGGCACACGGAATATTGCTAATTGGACACACCACTGTTTTATACGTTATACGAGGCGTATAGGTTCAGTCTCTGACACTATAATGGCACACGGATAACTTGTCATTCCCTGTCTGACGGCTGGGTCCCATACTTGTCGTATTGAGATATACACAGTGTATTGGTCACGAGTTATATTTTTAATTCAAAAGTTGGCAGATTTGGGATTTAAGAATCCTATACGTGACGTATTGCCCTATACCTCACGCATAGGTTTTTTTATTTAATTATCTTTTTTAATTTAATTTGTATAAGTTTGTTATTATAAGTTTATCTTTTTTAATTTATATAATTTTTACCTATTTTTTAATTTATATAATTTTTATTTTTTAAACATTTATTATATTTTTACATTTATAATTTATCATTACAACCGAATAAAATATTCAACGTTACAACTTGGGGTGATCTTTTTCCAAAATCCGACCTGAATTTGTTAAAACCTGGCGGCCCGGCCTGAACACAAAAAATCTGGATATCAAGACCCGAGGCCCGGCCCAATAATATATATACGGGTTCCGGTCATTAAAGTGTAAAATCATGAAGAAACCAAAAAAGATTTTATAAAAAAATAAAAATATATTCTTCTAAAGGTATAGTAAATAGTAAAGAGTTATCAATAATTTTGAAAATGAGAAGGATAATGTGGAACACCAAGTTTTAAAGACAAAAATGTTCAAGACCCTAAGTCACCTAAGAAATAAAAATATGAAATTAAGATAATAATAAAGCATAAACAAACATGTAACAAGGGGACAAGAAAAAAGGGCTAAAGATTATCAAAAAATAAGACTTATAAAAAGAGAAGGAAGAAAGAGGAAAGGGGATCGGATCCTAGAGAGGTCTAGAGAGGTTTTGCAAGAATGTTCATGTACTAAAAATAAATTGTTGGTATCTTTTTTTTTTAAAATGTCCTTGTAAAAGCCACATTGAAATAAAATCATTTCTCTCATAATGTCCCTTTGAGTCATTTTTTTTCCAATAACGTCCTCCTTAACACCGTCAGCTCCTCTAATATAACATGGTCGTCTGAAATCACAGGCCCTCACGTGCCCCAAAAAGGTTGGATTTGGCGATATGTTTATAAACACTGACGGATTTGGTGATATTATTTTTTTTTAACAAAATTGTTGAGGTAACGTCTTATTTTATTTATATAAAATTATTAATTTTTTAAACATAATTTTCTTTTGATTTTTAAAAATTGTTGAGGTAATTTTTTTGTTGAATACACTGTTGAAATTTTTTAAACATTGTTGATTTTTTTCAAACACTATTGATTTTTTTCAAACACCGTCAGACGTCGCGAAAACACTGTCGAATTTTTTTCTAATACCGTTGGATTTTTTTCAAATATACGGGCGAATCTGACTCCTTTGGGACACATGCTAGGCTGTAATTGGTTCTAAACATTGTTGCTTGACGGCATTATACTGTTTGGTCTGACAGTATTAGAATGGACATTCTCATAAAAATGTGTCAAAGGGACATATCGAAGAAAATGATCGATAATAATAACATTTTGAGGATTTTTCCTAAGTCATCAGGGTATTTGATTTGTGGTCCATTTAGCGGTGGGAGTCTTGGAAGGGAGGCGGAGGGGACTATTAATTTTCAAGTGAATAATGTTGATAGATTGACAATTGGACATCAAACAACTTGTAAATCTGATGATTAAATTAGTCTTAATTCCTTCTTATAAAGTTTTTTTTTTTCTAATTCTCTCTAATTGTTGTTTTTTGATACCTTTTAAGTTTGTATTAATATATTTTAGTATTTTCTTACGTTTTTATTTATTTGACTTAGATTAAAATCAAAATATATGAAATTTTTTATATGTTGAACAATTGAACTCTTGGTTTTTTTAATTGTTTTGTTTAATTGGTTCCCTTATATTAGGCACACTATTTATACTTGAATTCATGTGAACTCTGGTTAAACTTTTAAACATGAATTTGGTTATAAAAGAGGTGAATATTCAAGTGTGGGATGATAGTCTTATCAATTTGAATAAATTTGATCTAATCCAAACATCTTATCGATTTAAGTTTATGAGTGTTACATTCAACGATACAATCGATCTATTCCTTTTGATCCATTATGTCTTTCTTTTCTTTGTCAGTGAGTGTTGCAGGCAAGCTTGCTTCACTGGCGAGTGCATCCACTACCCCTTGATGAACCCTTAACGCTCGCATCTTTAATCTCCATAACCCGAAATCAATCTTCTTGTCCTAATTTTCTAAATCGAACTTCGTTGATACCATCCTTCAATCTCTCGATCTCCAATTGGCTATCTTCTTCAAAATCGAGCCGTAACAAGGCTGTAATACCAATTGTTGCTAATAAATCACATAATACAATTTTGTAATCACCAAAGAAAAGAAAAGAGATAAAAGGAATTCAGAAGCAAACTATCTTGTATTTCATTCAACACTCAAAACAGATTAAAGTAGAAAACAAGAGGAATGAATTATTCCCAAATGGAGTAACTACTTATACTAGCTACTCACCTTCTAACTGCCAATGATTAAACAACCAAAGAAATGGTTTAAATGAAAACAAATGAGCAATTATTATTACGCCCTTATTGACTTTGATGCTAATTTGACTTTTGTATGACTGACCTTCTATTATCTATAATTGAGCACTACTTCATTAACACTGATTATTCTAAAAATAAAAGCATAAACAGTTTAATATACAATCCCAAACAGATCTTACAAGTTAACTGTTTAAAAAGTACCAGAGATCAACATGTTCATATGCCGATATCCAGCCAGGAAAATAAAACATATGTTTATAAAGAGACTATGTATCTCCCTACAACCTTTAGTCGTCGAACCTCCTAAGGATGTGATTGTTAATCGCAATGTACGTGGTTAGAGTACTTGGAGACCAATTTGTTCCTAAGAACCCTAAACTTATTTAACTTTATTTCTTACGATTTCGAATACTTTGTATGGCTACTGATTATATAAAAAACAATTGAACTTTTACAAGGTTGGTTTCATATCCAATACAACACGATTTCTACTCCATTATAAATGAAAATATAAATATAAGCATACGTTTTTGACTTTCTCTTGCAAAATATGGTCTGCTTGTATCCCGCATCGAGAAATAGAGAAACGTTTTCCTTCTTTATAAGCAGCACATGGTATATGACCATCGCCGGGCTTTGTAACGCGAGCCTGTGACTCGAGTGAGGGCTTTAAAGTTGGTTGGACTGTGAACGAGCCCAAATTGGTTGGGTCAAGTCTGTGCAATATCAGGCCTGCCCGTTCCAAGTTCGGAGTTGGATCATGTGGTTTAAGCGAAGGCTTGGGCTACTTAGTTCATAGAGTGGAGGGCAATGCGTTAGGCTGGTTTCACAGAGCTGCGAAAACTTCCTGCTCCGAACAGTGGAAGGATCACAAGTCGGTGTACTCTTAGCCCAATAAAACCATCTTGGCTCCTTCTAATGAACACCCACTTTTTTCATTTTCTAACCAACTTTTTAACTGTTTTAATAAGTGTAGGGGTGTAAGTGTAAAATAGTAAATTCCGGTTATTATTTGGTCGTTACTCCACAAAATGTTACCAGCCTCTTGTTATGTTTAAACACACAGGCTCTAAAAAAGGGCAGAAAACCGCTCACCTTCCATATATACTCTTAGGCTTTTCACAAAACATCAAAACACGAAGAAGATGAGAGGATCTTACTATACATTTTACCAGAAAGCCTCTAGCGCCTTTCGTGATCGTCCTTCACTCTCTAAACTTCTTGTCGTCTGCACTATCAGGTCAATCTCTTTTCCGCTTCCATTGCTTATATCAGATCGACCGGTAACATTTTGATTGTTATGCTATCGTGCTAATGAATATATGGTGTTTTTATGTTCGGTTAACGTTGTCTTGATTCTACGTAGTCGCAATGTTTTTAGAACCGGACCGGATAGTGTAACAGCCTCCTTGTCAGTCCACTAGTCTAACCGAATTTTAAAAAACGGATGGCATCATAAATAACAGAAAAATGAAAACTATTTATATATATCTAATTTAAAACAAAATATGAAAAATACTAATATGGTTTGGTGTGGATTTGCCATTTTAACAAAATATGTATCTTAGAATATTAAATTAATCAGAAAATGAAATTTTGAAGGGAAAACAAAAAAAAAAAAGAGATTTGATTGGTCCTATAAATGGTTCCTGGTCCGATCCGGTTCTTAGAACACTGCTAAGTAATCTTTTTTGGTTGTTATGCTTTGTGCAAATGTTTGTTGTGAATAACTTATGTTTTGGGCTAGCCAGTGGTGGCGGACTAGTGGCCTATTCGGATGTGAGGCCGTTTGGGAGGGTGTATGCGGATGCGGCTCAACCTACCATCAAGAAAAAGAAAGTGGTAGTTTTAGGCACAGGTTGGGCAGGCACAAGCTTCCTCAAGAACTTGAAAGATCCCTCATTGGATGTTCAGGTTGTGTCCCCTTGTAACTACTTTGCATTTACTCCCTTGTTACCTAGTGTTACAGTTGGTACTGTGGAAGCTCGCAGTGTTGTCGAACCCATCCGCAACATTGTCAAGAAGGTACTATTCATCACCTCTCATTTTAATTTTCCGCTAGTGTGTGTGGTTCATTTGTGAAAAAATGTGATTATTGTTGTAAAATAATGGAAACCCGGTGACGTATTTTGTGTTATTGATCAACTATTTATAGGAGTACAATAAGATAATTATAAAGGAAACCTAATCTAATATAACTCCTAATTTAAGATAAAGATAATTGCAATAAATCTTATCGACGTAACAAATCCTAACTAATATATTTTATATATGTAACATGCCCTCTCAAGCTATATTTGTATTACAGAAAAACATGGATGTTCATTTCAAGGAAGCAGAATGTTTCAAGATTGATACAGTCAACCACAAAGTCCACTGCAAATCCAGTCAAACTACTAATATTGGCGGGAAAGACGTGTTCATTGTGGATTATGATTACTTGGTGATTGCTATGGGAGCACGTGCAAATACTTTCAACACCCCTGGTGTTGTTGAAAATGCTCATTTCTTGAAGGTGAGAATGAGATTTCTAATTTTGTTGATTTTATAAATAGCTTTATTGACGTAGAGCCGAAGCAAGAATAAACATAGAACATGTTCTCAAATATTAAGTTATTAGATAAGGTGCCTTGGGTTTTTTTTCAATTTATAAATAGACACGCAAATTATGTCAAAGTAAAGGATAGAAAATTGCAAAATTTATGGGAAAATTTTGATTGATGAAATTGAGACCCTAATTGATGGAATTGGGGGTCTAACAGCTAGACCACTGGTTGTGGGCCTCGTAACTCCACTACTAACCCAGGTTATGCTTTTTTGAAGTTTGGGCCCTTTTGGTCCTGTTTCCCTTGTATAACTGGTCCAAATAAGAGACTGCAAACTCTTGGATCAGTTCTTCGTCATTTATTCACGTAAGTGTGCTTGAATGGAATGATCCATGCAGGCAGTAGAAGATGCTCTGAAAATCCGCAGAAGTATCATCGACTGTTTTGAACGAGCAAGTCTTCCAAGTTTAAGTGAGGAGGAAAAGCAAAGAATTTTGCATTTTGTGGTGGTTGGAGGAGGGCCAACCGGGGTGGAATTTGCAGCTGAGCTTCATGACTTTCTTCATGAAGATTTAATAAAGTTGTACCCTGATCTTCAGAAATATATCAAAGTAACACTGCTAGAGGCTAGTGATCACATACTGAACATGTAAGGAAGATTTAGGAATTCAAATTTCAAGATACCAAAGTATTATATAGGATGGCTTGAAATAATGTGTTGGATTGCAGGTTTGACAAAAGAATAACTGTTTTTGCTGAAGAAAAGTTCAAAAGAGATGGCATTGAGGTGAAAACCGGGTCAATTGTGGTCAAAGTGACTGACAAGGCAATATCTTTGAAAGAAAGAGCAACTGGTGTTACTAAAACTTTACCTTTTGGAATGGTGGTCTGGTCTACTGGCATTGGAACCCGCCCGGTTATCATGGATTTCATGAAGGAAATTGGCCAGGTTAATTGCATTCTTATTTCATTAATCACATCTTGTTTTCTAGTTGCAAGAATAGTTAGTTAGTTAGTTACAAGTAGTTAATTAATTAGTTGGTTGTATAAGCCATTGTTAAGGCCATTGTAGCAATTTGTAACTTAGATTAGATACATTTTCGATTATACAAAGTTTTCACTAGTTTCCGTCAACTTTAATCAATCCATCATTTCTTGGATAACAGGGAAACAGGCGAGTTATGGCGACCGATGAATGGCTTAGGGTGGAAGGAGTGGAGAATGTGTATGCTCTTGGTGATTGTGCGACTATAAATCAACGTAGCGTAATGGTATGATCTAGTTTTTAAAACAAATAAATGAAGTCATGTTATGCAAATTCTGACTTGGTTTACAGGAAGATATCTCAGCTATATTCAGCAAGGCAGACAAGAACAAAACCGGCAAGCTGAATGTGGAAGATTTTAATGAAGTAATTAACGATATTATCGAAAGGTATCCTCAAGTGGAGCTCCATTTGAAGAGCAATAAGCTCAAGAATTTTGTCCAGTTGCTGCAGAGTAATCAAGATGCTGCTGCTGCTGCAAAACATGCAAATCAACTGGATATTGAGAAATTCAAATCAGCACTTTCTGAAGTGGATAGTCAAATGAAGAGTCTTCCTCCAACTGCACAGGTTAATCCAAATAACAACCATTTTCAACCACCTTCAAGAGAGATTTAATTTAGTATTGAGTCTAATGTTGCACTACTGGAAAACTGTGGGATTTTCCATGCCAAATTTCATGGGAAATGCGTAGGAAACAGAGACTTCCCACGCATTTCCCACAAAACTGATTTTGTTGGAAAATATTCTGGACAAAATTCTAACAAAAGTTTCGTACAAATTTCCGACAAAAAAGTTTCCTACGCATTTCCCACACAATGTTTTCCAACGCATTTGTCACCATTTGTTGTTGTCTTAGGTGGCGGCTCAACAAGGTGAGTACCTAGCCGAATGCTTCAACCGGATGAAGGAGTGTGAAGAGAATCCTGAAGGTCCGATTAGGTTCCGAGATTCCGGTCGACACCGTTTCAAACCCTTCAGGTTATTATTAAAACAAAATATGCTAAATTATAGGCTAAACATATTGAATAAAAGCTGAGAGATGAAATAACTGACTTAGTAGCATAACCCTTGGCTAAACAAATGATCATGTTTAAATAAATTAATAATGAAGGTACAAGCATCTTGGCCAATTTGCTCCACTTGGTGGTGACCAAGCTGCAGCTCAACTTCCTGGGGATTGGGTTTCAATGGGTCATAGTACACAGTGGCTTTGGTACTCCGTATATGCAAGGTAGTACCTTGTTCTTTCTAAAACATTCTAGTTGAGTTGTTGTTTAGTATTCGTTTATGATTGATAAATGCAGCAAGCTAGTGAGTTGGCGTACAAGGTTCTTGGTGGTAGGTGACTGGGGAAGGAGATATATTTTTGGAAGGGACTCCAGCAGAATCTAGCAACATTAATGTTGTCTGTTGCTTCATTTTAAAAACACAGATTTTGCTTTCTATGATTGTTGCAAGAGAAATTACTATAACTCATATTAACCGAGTTTAATTAATGGACTTAGTCACACTTTATCTTTTAATATACTTTGTTTCAGTTTTATATATATATTTCACAAGTTATAACTCTTCATACATTTATATCATTTTATAAATATATGAATGTTACTTAAGTATTTTATATTATAACTTACATAAATAGAATCTACATTTCTCTGGCTGTTACCGAGCTTTACTCTTACATAGTTTATTATATAGAATAATAATATTTTTTTATAATTTATTATTACTTTTAATTAAAGCAGTTTACAGTATACACATTAGCTCCATAGTTGAAACTTTGGCTGTTACCGAGCTTCCTTGTGCATAGACAAGGGAACAATGGCAGAGGCCTCACGCCCTCACGTGCAATGTGCATACGTGTTGAATCCAATAAGTAACCATTTGGAGTTTTCCCTAGCGACAAATGAGGGTACAATATATGTGTCTTTTTCTACTTTAATAAAATGTTTCACTATAAAAGCTAACTAGTTGAACACTTATCTTCGCGACGGGTGTTACGTCGTCTAATTCGTTCATAATAGATTTGGTTCGTCAAAGTACAACAACGGTAGTTGCACTCGATACACAATACGATACAAAAAAAAGTCTATGTTTAATAAAACTCTGTTTTCAATTAAATTTATATCAGCACGTTTAAAAAAATCCTTGATTTGTTCCCATTATCAGTTTAAGTTCAGAAATTGGGGCTCTGTCGCGTGCATCGGGTAATCGTTAATAAAATTTGGGTCGTGGAAAACCATAAAAATAACGACCGAGATCGGTTCCGATAATACCAATACCGACAATCATGTTGTTCGCTTATAACAAGTTCGTTTGGGCACAATATCACAACGGTAACGTCACGTGCTATAGGCCACGATAGCAAAGAAAAAACTCGATTTTGAATACAACTCCGTTTTAAAAAAAAAATATATCGGAACGTTGACAAAAAAAACTAAAAACAGTCACGCACTCGCTTTTTTGAAAAGCGTTAAAAGCCGAAAGTTATTAAAGAAAAACGAAATTATTAGATTATTAAACGGGTTAAAAACGTATTTTATATATAGTATAAGGGGTGAAAATGAAAAAAAATAAAAAAATAATAAAAACACTATTCAACTGGGTTCTATTTTAATCTATCTTTATAATAATGAATTACTTGTTTCATCGGAAGGGTGCGATGAGACGTGAGGTGGAATGTGTACGTGGTGGGTTGCGACTACACCGCCCCTAACACATTTCGATTGATTCCAACATCAATCGTCGCTTCTGATCGATTCCATCATTCAGTTGGGTATATATGTAATTAATGAAGGGATATACGTAAATAAAATTTTGAGCGGGGTATATATATAATTAATAAAGCTTTAAAGGGATATATGTAATTGCCCCTTAAGTCAATATATTGAAAGAGATCATCTATGAACTTAATATACTACGGGCAAAGGTAAGTATTACCTTATGTTTGATATTTGGAATGGGTCAAAATGTATAAAAACTCATCCAAAAATAGTCTAAAACCACATCAGGTCTAGATCGTACTCATACGGTCCATAACGTATGAGTACGATCAGTGTATAGTCCACTTCTTGAAACTTCAATTATGGGCTGAAATACGGTCTGCAGATGGTCCTGTTGTGTTTTCTGGGCACCGTATGAGTACGGCCTGTCCATTTTCCTTCTTATCTTGATCTTTGTTGTAAACCATGATAGTTTATGCTAATTATACATATATTGATGTTTGTTCTTGTAAGTAAAGCTCATACACAGCACAGTGATGTTCGGTTTTTCCAAGTCTCGGATTGGATCATAAATGATGTTTTTGTTGAATGTCTAAGAAGTTAACCAAAACATGTTTTCATTTGGTTTTAATTTATTATATGCGGTTATTGGATAGTAAATTAAAACCAAATTATCCACAAAGGATCAAATCTGTTATTTTTATTATTTATTTATGTGAAACCAGATTTGGCTTTAATATATAAAGATGGCACTTGCATTAATATAATATATATGTAACTCAATTATATGTTGTTAAGTTGGCACAATTGTTTACTAAGGACAAGATTCAATTATTAAAGCTACCAAATCTGATTAAAACCCTTTTTTTCCCAGTGGAAACAGGATATGGGGGAGATGTTATCTGTAATTGTTGTATTATTTTATAAATTATGATAATAAAATTTATTACTTACAAACATCATTCATCTTTCTCATTTCAACAACTAAACGAAAGTAAGAAGTTTGTCAAATCATTACAAATAAAAATAATGTTTTATTTTACTTAAATAAGGTCTAATATTTGACTTATGACTCGTCTATGCATGTGCATTTAATATATTTTTATCTTAATTTAATATGAGAATATATTCCTGGATTATAATTGTAAATGGGTAAAAAGTTATAATATTTAGTATAACAGTTTCATTTTACTGTAAATATTTTATTATTATTTTTTAGAACTAATAGGGCACGTATACATACAACACGTGAAGTGTTTTTGTTCCCGGCCGGGTGGCCAGTCGCTAAGTCTCTATGCAAAAGACAGTAAATAAGTCCTCTCTCTCAGTCACGTGCACCTCATGCCCATCTGTCCCTTCTATTTATTATACATTAACTTAGAAACTTGTGTTTTATATTAATCGAATAAAATAAATATTAAATAGTTATTACTAAAGATTTATAAATTAATAAAAGAAAATGTATATAGTTCGTAAAAAAATTTTAATAGTTAATAATGAAGAAAAAATAGCGAAAAAAACAATATTGCGTTCACGAAATTATGACACGTGGAGCTACTATTTATTTATTAGTTATAAACTTGAGATGAATCTTTAAGTGAGATATATTCATTTGAGACAAACTTTTAAACTTGATGACGGGAGTAACCCAATAAACAAAGCCAATAGCCCAATAAAGAAATAGGTAGCTCAATAGTAACAAGGCCCACAACGGAACCTAATAAACGGTATGAAAGGCCCAGCCCCGGCTAGGGGAACATCCCCAAGGGCACCAAGAAGAGAAGCCTGCGATATAATAAAGAATACAATCCAAACAAAAAGGTAAATAAGGAAGGTTCAGAGTTAACGTTTAGGACAAAAAGATCTTAAGAAAGTCAGCATTAATGACTTATCCCCTTTAAGGAGAATCTCCCAGACAAAGGGCAGGGACCAAAAGACGAGGTACCTGCCAAAGACATCAAACTGGATAACTTACAAGTCACGAGCTCCCCAAGAGCGTAGTATAAATAGAAGACCATACTCCAAGGTAAAGGCATTCTATCTTCAACTCGTTTCACTATCCTTACCCTCCACTAAACATTAATAACCTGTTACTGATTCTCACGCCGGAGGTGGATTGCATGAGATCTTCTCCTGCAGTGAGCCTAACGGTCTTGTTTTATCTTAGCAGGTGAAGTCATCTCGGGCCGTTCTCGTCGGTGTAGCAACAAGTGGCGCCCACCGTGGGGCATGACTTCATTTCAGACGATCTCGAGGTTGTGTCTCATCACCAATGTAGAATCTTCTCTAAAACTCCATTTCTCTTTTTGTTGCACCCAACCACTATGGCGAAAGAAGGTACTCCCCCGGGCCACTCAAACCGGACTCCGGATGGTCCAGTCGATATCTCGGATATGATTGAGCTAACCTCTGAAGGGGTAAGGGAAAACTTCCCACGCCTTCAGGAACTCATGAACGAGTATGCCCAAGAGGCACGGCTGCAAGGAGTCCGAACTCGCCTGGACTATGAGGAAGAACCAACCGTTACTCTAACCCTAGCATCCCCCCAAGGAGAGAATGTGGTGGCCACCATAGCGGCAGTAGAAATACCTGTTAGTCTCCCGGCAATGTCTCTCATGAACATGACAGCCAATAACCCTGCTGTTGGGTTCGAAAACATGTACAATCCTTTTCTACACGCCCTGCCGTGGGCGGATCCAAGGCAACTCTCCTCCATCCCCGGGGGATTGACTTTCCCTAGGGGAATGGGCTTCCAGCCGTACCCCTGGCAGTACACAGGCTCAACATCCGAGACTCAACCCGCAAGCTTTGCCCCGAATATACGGGCAGAACAGTAAGACATTCCCCATCCCGGATTATCATTCGTATTACTCGACGGCTCCCATGATAACCCGTCCCATAGCCACTTACGCATAGCCAGCACCCCAGGTGGGGAAGGAAGACGACCTTTCAAGACCCTACATACCGAATGCTCACACCAAATTCACTGCTCGCATTGCAAACTTCAAGTTCCCCCCAAAGACAAAAATGTCGGCAAATGTCATAACGTACGACGGCATCGGGGACCTAGACGATCAATTAGAGCTCTTCTCTGGCGCGGCAAAGGTAGAGCAATGGTCTATGCCCATCTGGTGTCACATGTTTGTACAAACATTATCAGGCCTCGCCCGTTTGTGGTTTAACAGCCTGCCCAGCGGGAGTATAGGCAATTTCGAACACTTAAGCCAAAGTTTCCTAACCAACTTCATGCAACATAAGAGGTACACGAAAGACCCGGTGGTCCTCCATAACATAAAGCAGCGAGATGATGAAGACTTGAGGTCTTTTATGGAAAGGTATAAGCTAGAAGGTCTAAGCATAAGCAGGGCTACAGAGCAGATGAGAATCTCAGGGTTCATACATGGGGTTAGGGTGCGATAGTTGATAGAAGAACTCAATCGTAACATCCCAAAAACCATGGAAGAAACACTGGAAAAAGCGGAAGCCTTCTTAAGGGGGAAAGAAGCAACAGAGGTGTTGGAGAGCGGGCGAAAGACAAAGAGCTCCACGTGGAAAAACCATCCACCAACAAATAGAGGTCAACAATGTTTCCAAACATTTGTAGAAAGAAGGTCGACAAGCCATTTTCATGAATCTCATCGACCATATGAACGAGCTGAATACCCGTACGGCCGGTCTAGAAGCCGAGAAGAAGATAAGGGTAAACCTACGCAGTTTACAGCACTCACAAAGACCCCTAAAGATATCTTGGCAACAGAGGAAGCCAAGTTCAGCTTCCGTACGCCCAAGGCTACCAGCAAACCACCAGACGCAAAAATGGCACATAAGTACTGTGAATTTCACGGTGATGTTGGTCACCACACGAACGACTGTTTCCAACTAAGGAAAAGAATTGAAGCGGTGGTACAATCCTGGGAACTAGCCCACCTAATCAAAGACATTAAGAGTAAAAAGTCGGAGGAAAGACAAGAAAAGGAAAGAGGAAAGAAAAGGGAAATACTGATGATAACTAGTCTCAGACAAACCAAGCCACAAGGCATGTTTAGGAACCTGTCCAAATAAGAAATCACCTTCCCTCCAATTGCCGCTGGGAAGTCAGTATGGTCGCCCATGATAATACAAGCTAGCATAGAAGGACAGGAGGTAAGACGAGTCTACCTCGATGGAGGAAGCGCATCGGAAATCATGTACGAACACTATTTTCTCCAACTAGATGAAGAAACAAGGAAAAAGCTACTGCCCTCAACCATACCCGTGGTCGGATTCCCGAGAGAAAAGATATGTCCAGTCGGAGAAATCAAGCTAAATGTGTCCCTGGGCAGGGGGAGATATCGAAGAACAGAAGAAATGATATTCGTAGTGGTACGATCGCCGTCACGGTATAACGTCATCATTAGAAGACCGGGGATAAGCGCATTCAAGGCTGTTGTCTCCACGGCTCACGCCGTAATGAAATTCCCCATGAAGGTTGGGACATGCGCCATTTACCCCTCCACAGAAGCCTTAATGGTAGGAATGACAGAGGAAGAACTTGTTAAGGGAAGGGTAAGCATCAACAGCGATTACCCGGAACAAAAAATCAACATCGGGCCCGGCTTGTCAGATCAGGGAAAGAGAAAACTGGTAGATATCATGCGGAAAAGAAAAGACGTATTCGCATGGTCACCAGCGTACATGACCGGAGTCCCAAGGAGAATTGCAGAACACACCCTCCAAATTTGCTCAGACTAGACACCGATTGTTTAGAAAAAATGAAGCCTTGCCCGAGAAAGAAGTAAAGCGGTCGTGGAAGAGGTGAACAAACTAGTGTCAGCAGAAATTCTCCGAGAAGTTAAATACCCAACATGGGTTGCCAACCCAGTAATGGTGAAAGAGTCAGACGGAAGCTGGAGAATGTGCGTAGATTTCAAGGACCTCAACAAGGCGTGCCCCAAAGACTGCTACCCACTACCCGAAATTGACTTAAAAGTAGATTCACTAACAGGTTTTAACTTGAAATGTTTCCTGGACGCGTACAAAGGTTATCACCAAATAAAGATGAGCAGGGCCGACGAAGGAAAGACGACTTTTCACACAACTAAAGGTATCTTCTGTTACAAAAAAATGCCATTCGGTCTAAAAAATGCAGGGGCCACTTATCAGAGACTGATCGACAAAGCTTTCGAAGGCCAGCTGGGAAAAAACATGGAAGCATACGTGGATGACTTGGTCATAAAAAGCCAAGATGAAGACGCAATGATCAAAGACATAGAGCAAACGTTCAAAAACCTACGAAAAATCAACATGTAGCTAAACCCAGGGAAATGTTCATTTGGTTTTGAAGAAGGTAGCTTCTTGGGGCACATAGTCAACAAACATGAGATCCGGGCAAACCCCGACAAATTCAAAGCCATAAGGGACATGAAATCCCCAAAAATCAGGAAGGAGGTCTAGAGTCTTAATGGTAAGTTAGCTGCTCTCCGTCGATTCTTATCAAAATCAGCAGAACGTTCCTTACCTTTCTTTAAAACATTAAAAGGTTGCTCGAAAAAAGCAGATTTTCAGTGGAGCCTAGAAGCGGAAGAGGCCTTCCAAAACATGAAAGATTATATTGCCGGGATGCCAGCTATGGTAGCTCCCCAAGCAAAAGAACAGCTCTTCCTATACATTGCAGCTGGAAAAGAAGTAATCAGCGCAGTACTCATCACCGAGAGTAAGGGACATCAGTTGCCTATCTATTTTGTAAGTCGGGCGCTGAAGGAAGCAGAAACAAGATATTCCCACCTAGTGCGTACCGCTTTAGCCGTGGTACACACAGCAAAACGGCTGAGAAGATAAATCCAAGCACACTATGTGCAATTCCTCACAAATCACCTACTGAAGGAAATACTCTCAAAACCAGAGTCATCGGGAAGATGGGCAAAATGGGCAATAACATTAGGGGAGCATGGGATCACATACGCCCCCCGGACAGCAATCAAAGGACAAGCCTTAGCCGATTTCATCATTGAAGAGTCCTGGAACGAACGGGAAGTCCAGGATATCTCCACAACCCAGCAAGACAACCCCACAAGGGAATGGATCTTATACACGGATGGAGCCTCCAACGCTGAAGAATCCGGTGCAGGTCTTATCCTAATTGGCCCAGAAGGAAAAGAAATCACATACGCACTACGCCTAAATTTCTCCGGTATGAATAATAAAGCTGAATACGAAGCCTTCCTGTCGAGGTTTCGAATGGCAAAGAAGTTGGGAGCAAGGTACCTAAAAGCTCACGTAGACTCTTTACTAGTGGCAAATCAAGTGAATGAAGAATATGCGGCGAAAAACCCATCAATGCAACAATACAAGGAACAGGCTAAACAGTTGATGAGGGGGTTTGGCAAGTGCACAATAGTACAAGTGTCGAGAACATAAAATAAGAAAGCAGACGCTTTAAGTAAGTTGGCGTTACTCATCTTCACACACTTAACCAAAAAAGTGTTGGTAGAAGTTCAAGAAAGCAGTTCGATTACAGCTAAAGGAGTCGGAGACATAGTAGAAGAAGAGGAAGACACATGATGACACCTATCAGAGATTACCTGATAACCGGGGTTCTCCTAGAGGACGAAGCCGAAGCTTGACGTATGATAGTAAAGGCAGCGGGTTACACCATGGTGGAAGGAAAGTTGTTCAAAAAATCCTACGTATCACCACTTTTGCAATGCGTGGGTCCAACTCAGAGCAATTACATCATCCGGGAAGTCCATATGGGAGCATGCGGAACGAACGCCGGGCCAAGAACAGTGGTGTCAAAGATTATGAATCTGGGGTATTATTGGCCAACAATGCACAAAGACACACTAGAAGAAATTAAAAAATGTGAAGCCTGCCAACTACATGCCCCGGTCACACACGTTCCCAGGCACAATCTCGTGACCATTAACTCAGCATGGCCTTTCTTTAAATGGGACATGGATATCGTGGGTCCATTCCGAGAAGGAGCATGCAAGGTAAAATTCCTTTTAGTAGCTGTTGATTACTTTACAAAGTGGCTAGAGGTGAAACCTCCAGCCTCTATCACCGGGAAACAAGTGGTCAAATTATTTTGGGAAAACATTGTTTGTCGGTTTGGGCTCCCGGGAGAATTAGTAATAGATAACGAAAAACAGCTTGCTAACGAAACATTTAAAGGATGGTGTAAAAGCTTCCACATAAAACAAATCTTCACGTCAGTAGCCCATCCATAGTCAAACGGCCAAGTGGAACGCATGAACAGGAGTATTGTGGAAGGCCTGAAGACAAGACTAGAACGGTATGGGCGGAATTGGCTGGAAGAACTACCTAGTGTTCTTTGGGCTATAAGAACAACGGAAAAGACAAGCAATGGCAAGACACCATTCAGTCTCACCTATGGATCAGAGGCCATGATCCCACCAGAAATAGGAGTCATGTCCACAAGAAGGAGCATGTTCAGCGAATCAAACAACGCTCCTGAACTTTCCATAAACCTGAACTGCTGGAAGAACAAAGAGAAGATGCCTACATCAAAGAAGCTAGGTGTAACACCCTACTTTTAAAACACCGGTTAAAATAAACATTTAAACGCGCGGAAGCAATTTCCCAAGATTTTTTTTTTACTTCATCGCGTACCGCGAGAGACAAGGGTCTCTCCTTTCGCGTACCGCGAGTGAGCTTCAGAAATCCAAACCAGGAAAACAGGCCCCTCGCATACCGCGAGAGAACTTTCCCAGGTTTTTCGCGTACCGCGAGGCGCCAAATTTCCAGTGAGTTTCCTGGAGTTCTGCAGATTTCATACTTAGCTATTTTTCCAACTTTTCCATTTCACTTGACACATAAATTTCCAACACTCAAGTGTTGACCCAAAACATACTTACCAGGTTCTAAAAACTTCAACTACATAGTTCAATTATCAATTTACACAATAACTTATGGATTTTCATTTAAATCCCAAAAATCACCAAAACACATACGAGAATCCTCCTTTCGCCATTGGACTTGACTTTGACCTACAACGGAGCTTTTCCTACATAACATCACATGTAACAACCATTAGTAGTGAGATAAAACATGGCAAACAAGTAAAATCTACTTGTTTCACCCATTTGACCCGTTTACACCCAATTTACCATTAGGCTACAATTTTACTTACATCACACCTACAGTTTCATTTCCTTTCGTTTGTCATTCATCCTTATCATATTTCCATTTCCATTATGGCACGTATGCCATAAATCCATCATAACATTTCCATTATGATGCTTAGATCATAACTTCACATTCACATATCCATTATGGTACTTAGACCATAACTCCATATCCACATATCCATTATGGTATTAATTCCATAACTTCATTCATTCACTTATCCATCATAGTATTACAACTATAACTTCATTCAATTAATTATTTGCACATACATGTTCATACACATTCATTCCCTTCATATCACTTAACACATTATGCATACAACATTGCATATAACACTATTTATCATCAATACTAAGTAAGTGCAAAAGCACTTACCTTGTGGGTTAGAAGATCCCGCACCACCTTCAAGTTTTGAAATTTGATTACCTAAACATATACACCTAGTTTAGTAATCTATTCATACATCATAATCACATAATAATTGGGTTTATAACCCAATTTTCCATTTTCAACCCAAATTGACCCGTTTGAGTTATTCCCATATTCAAACACCCTTTTTCAATCCAAACTCACCTACTTGAGTTTCCTTTCAAATACCTTAACACTAATTTTTCATTCAATTAGCATCTTTAAGTTAATTTGGTGTTTGTTCAAGTGTCTAACATCATATAAACACCTAATCATCATTAATTTATCATCCTACCATCATAATCCAAAACCCCCCAATTTTTCTCCATATGAACCCTAACTTTTCAAAATCAAAATCAAAGGGTTCTAAGGTGTTAACCACAACTATTTACCTTTAGTTAAGCTAGATTATCAACAATCCAACACTAATTAACCACATGCATTCATAAATTTCAGATTTTACCCAAAACCCACCAAGAACACCATAAATAGTGGATTCAAGAGGTGAAGGAGAACTTATTTGATGTTAGGAAGGTATTGTGTGGATCAACACCCTAAATCCCGAGTATGCAAGCCTTTAATTTCGTTCTTGACCAGATTCTCCTCTTTCTCCTTCTTATCTTGCAACCATCGACACCTAAACACTAAAATGAGTGAAATTTTGACTTTCACTAGTCAAAATGGCAGATTTTTGCCATTTTACTCTTTCAGTCCGTCAACTTTCATTTACCTCTTTCATTCCAAAACTAGTTAAAACTAGTATAATCCCATTACTAACTTGAAACCCACTTGTTTCAACTTATTTCTAAAATATTATTTTCACCATAATATTTATTTAGAAATATTTATTTATTTATAACGAAACCCGGATTTTGGTTTGTTACACTAGGTACAAGCTATAGATGGAAAAGTATTACAACGCCCGGGTAAAGCAAACATCATTCTGCCCGGGCGACTTAGTACTGAGAAAGAACAAAGCCAGCCGCCAACAAGACACCGGGAAAATGGGCCCAAGGTGGGAAGGCCCATACTAAGTTAAAGAACGTCACAAAGGAGGATCATACAAATTAAGCCACATGGATGGAAGACCAGTCCCCAGGCACTGGAATGTGGTCAACATACGCCGGTTCCACACCTGAAGATAATAAAAAAGGAAATGGTTGCAGACAAAGAAGGAGACCACACCTTTTGACAAGTTAGTGTAATGATAGCACTGGAGAAGTATTCGTTCATCAATTTCTTTTGCCCATGTAAGCCAATAGGCTATATGTAACACAAGTTATGAATACAAAACAAGCAGTCTTTATCCTCACGAAAGTGTATCTTTATCAAAATAAAGCTATCAATACAAAAAGGGGCACCTTGTGGTCCCAGGGCTTTTTTCTTGACTTATCACACCCAAGAAAAGGCTTGAACAACTAATATAACTCCATGGGTTCTGGCCTTGTCCTTCCCATGTAAAGGTTGAGCACCTAACATAATGCAACTCCATGGGTTCCGGCCTTGTCCTTCCCGTGTAAAGGTTGAGCACCTAACATATCTCTACCCCTTACCACAGCAGGGAAAAGGGAGAGTCAACGTTTAGGACAAAAAGATCTGAAGAAAGTCAGCATTAATGACTTATCCCCTTTAAGGAGAATCTCCCAGACAAAGGGCAGGGACCAAAAGACGAGGTACCTGCCAAAGACATCAAACTGGATAACTTACAAGTCACGAGCTCCCCAAGAGCGTAGTATAAATAGAAGACCATACTCCAAGGTAAAGGCATTCTATCTTCAACTCGTTTCACTATCCTTAACCTCCATTAAACATTAATAACCCGTTACTAATTCTAACGTCGGAGGTGGATCGCAGGAGATCTTCTCCTGCGGTGAGCCTAACGGTCTTGTTTTATCTTAGCAGGTGAAGTCATCTCGGGCCGTTCTAGTCGGTGTAGCAATAAGTGGCGCCCACCGTGGGGCACGACTTCATTTCAAACGATCTCGAGGTTGTGTCTCATCACTAACACAGAATCTTCTCTAAAACTCCATTTCTCTTTTTGTTGCACTCGACCAATATGGCGGAAGAAGGTACTCCCCCAGGCCACTCAAACCGGACTCTGGATGGTCGAGCTAACCCCTGAAAGGGTAAGGGAAAACTTCCCATGCCTTCAGGAACTCATGAACGGGTATGCCCAAGAGGCAGGGCTGCAAGGAGTCCGAACTCGCCTGGACTATGAGGAAGAACCAAGCGTTACTCTAACCCAGCATCCCCCATGGAGATAATGTGGTGTACTCTAACCCAGCATCCCCCATGGAGATAATGTGGTGGCCACCACAGTAGCAGTAGAAATACCTATTAGTCTCCCGGTAATGTCGCTCATGAACATGAAATAACCTTGCTTTTGGGTTCGAAAACATGTACAATCCTTTTCTACACGCCCTGTCGTGGGCGGATCCAATGCAACTCTCCTCCATCCCCGAGGGATTGACTTTCCCTTGGGGAATGGGCTTCCAGCCGTACCACTGGCAGTACACAGGCTCAACATCCGAGACTCAACCCGCGAGCTTTGCCCCGAATATACAGGCAGAACAGTCAGACATTCCCCATCCCGGGTTATCATTTGTATTACTCGACGGCTCCCATGATAACCAGTCCCATAGCCACTTACGCACAGCCAGCACCCCAGGTCGGGACGGAAGACGACCTTTCAAGACCCTACATACCGAATGCTCACACCAAATTCACCTCTCGCATTGCAAACTTCTAGTTCCCCCCAAAGACAAAAATGCCGGCGAATGTCAGAACGTACGACGGCCTCGGGGACCCAGACGATCATTTAGAGCTCTTCTCTGGCGCGGCAAAGGTAGAGCAATGGTCTATGCCCGTCTGGTGTCACATGTTTGTACAAACATTATCAGTCCACGCCCGCTTGTGGTTTAGCAGCCTGCCCAGCGGGAGTATAGATAATTTCGAAGACTTAAGCCGAAATTTCCTAACCAACTTCATGCAACAGAAGAGGTACACGAAAGACCCGGTGGTCCTCCATAACATAAAGCAACGAGATGATGAAGACTTGATGTCTTTTATGGAAAGGTATAAGCTAGAAGGTCTAAGCATAAGCGGGGCTAAAGAGCAGATGAGAATCTCAGGGTTCATACATAGGGTTAGGGCGCGACAGTTGATAGAAGAACTCAATCGTAACATCCCGAAAACCATGGAAGAAACACCGGAAAAAGTGGAAGCCTTCTTAAGGGGGAAAGAAGCAACACAAATGTTGGAGAGCGGGCGAAAGACAAAGAGATCCACGTGGAAAAACCATCCACCAACAAATAGAGGTCAACAATGTTTCCAACCATTTGTAGAAAGAAGGTTGACAAGGCATTTTCATGAATCTCGTAGGCCATATGAACGAGCTGAGTACCCGTACGGCCGGTCCAGAAGCCGAGAATAAGATAAGGGTAAACCTACGCAGTTTACAGCACTCACAAAGACCCCTAAAGAAATCTTGGCAACAGAGGAAGCCAAGTTCAGCTTTCGTCCGCCCAAGGCTACCAGCAAACCACCAGACGCAAAAACGGCACATAAGTACTGTGAATTTCACGGTGATGTTGGTCACCACACGAATGACTGTTTCCAACTGAGGAAAAGAATTGAAGCGGCGGTACAATCCGAGGATCTAGCCCACCTAATCAAAGACATTAAGAGTAAAAAGCTGGAGGAAAGACAAGAAAAGGAAAGAGGAAAGAAAAGGGAAATACTGATGATAACTAGGCTGGGACAAACCAAGCCACAAGGCATGTTTAGGAACCTATCCAAAAAAGAAATCACCTTCCCTCCAATTGCCCCTGGGAAGTCAGTATGGTCGCCCATGATAATACAAGCCAGCATAGAAGGACAGGAGGTAATACGAGTCTACATCGATGGAGGAAACGCATTGGAAATCATGTACAAACACTGTTAGATATAGCTATCATTTTATTTGTTAGATATAGCTATCATTTTACCTTGAAATCAAATTTTATCATAGAGGAGGTTGCTTGTATATGCTAAATTAAAGTGCAAATAACAACTGATTTTTGTACATACATGTTCGACTTATTCATGTGAGTTACAAAAGAGTATTCTCTATTCTCTTTTTACTTGTGTTTATTTCTACGTCGGTTTCAAAAGAATAATATAAATCATTTTCCTTAAAACGAATAATATTTTAGGAATACTCGTACCTACATCTATTTCTATTTTACCAAATTCATAATTTTTCAATCTTTTTCATTTTAAATCAAACCCATACTCATGTTCATTCCTATGGAACAAATGTTATTAAGGTTATGAGGTATACCCTCACGGTGAGGGTGCCGTGATGGCCTTCACGGTGAGGGTGCCGTGAGGGCCTTCACGGTGAGGGTGCCGTGAGAGCCTTCACGGCGTGAAGGATCTTGGAACACCGCCCCCTCTTGCGTGAAGGTGGGTTTGCGTGAGAAGGCTCACGGAAGAAACGGTTTGGTGAGGGGAAGAGGGTAAGGTGTCAGTGTGTGATTGGGAAGAGGGTGAGGTGGCAGTGGCGTGATGGGGCTCACTTGGGTGAAACACCGCCCCCCTCTTACGTGAGGGGGCTCACTTGGTACCACCGTGAGGGTATGCCTCATACCCTAAGAAATTTGCCTATAAATTTGTAAATAAGTGATGCTGCTTGGGTTTTAAAATGTTACTCATATTCTTTTCCTTTTTAAATTTTTTATTTTTCACTATAATTATAACTATATACTTTAATTACTAATAATAATGATTACTGCTAGAGGTGCTCAATAGAATCGGATCCAAATCTGATCCGACGGATAATCCAGAATCGGACCCGGCAGGAACCGGACAAAAAAGAACCGGACCGGATCTTTTTGGAACCGTCGGATCCAGAACCGGTTTCTTGGTTTTCAGTGGACAAAAATCGGACAAAAACCGGACAAAAAAGGTCCGGACAAAAATCGGACAAAAAAAACCGGTTCTAGCCGTTGGGCTGGAAAAAAAAACGGCTATATAGCCGTTAACTAGCCTTTTTTTGAGGTTTTTGAGACTTGAAACTTAGTATAAATAGGTATTGGGGTATGGGTTAGTTCACCACAACATTGTATCTCTCAAAACTAAAAAACGCTCTCAAAACGCAAAAAAACGCTCACTTTTACGCAAAAATAACGCTCTCATGGCTTCCGCAAGCACTCAAAACTCGGTTGGTGGTTCTACTAGCGATGCCACGATGGTGACGGTACTTCCTTGCTCCTGAAACCAAGAGATATGGGCTTATTTCGATTTATGCGAAATGTCGAACGGTCCGCAAAAGGCTCGTTGCAAATGTTGTGGTAAAATTTTGGGTGCTGCGAAAAATAGCACTTTGAGGAAACATATTGGTAGTCACGCAAAACACATTCAAGGTGAAGATCAAACTCAAATTGGTAGGGATGAAGGAGTTTGGCAATACAATGTCGAGAGGGTTCGTGAGAGAATGACACATTTCGTCATTCAAGAAGGCTTGTCTTTTGATCACTTTGATAATCCTTGCTTGACGAGGATGATACAAGAGACGCTTCAACCGAGTTACACAAATGTAAGTCGTTCTACTTTAAGAAAAGATTGTTTAAAAATGTGGAAAAGAGCTAAAAAATAATTAATTTTAGGTTTTGAAAATTTAAATATCTGCATTAACTTAACAACGGATGTTTGGTCCGCTCCACATGGTTTACCCGAATCGTACCTTTGCGTTACCGCACATTGGGTTCAACCCGAGTCGTGGCAAATGATGAAGCGTACGATTGCGTTTGATTATTTTGGATATCCACATACCGGTGAAAACTTATTTTATGTTTTAGACTCGGTAATTCAAACTTATAAAATTCAACCAAAAATATTTTCAATATCTTTTGATAATGCTTCAAATAACACAAACGCGATGGAAAAATTAAAAATAAAATATGAACCGCCTTATAACGGTGTTTTCTTTCATAGTCGATGTGTTGCACACGTCATTAACTTGGTTGTGCAAGACGGTCTAAACGTCCAAGAAATAAGAGAAGTGAAAGAAAATTTTAAAGTGATGTTACGGGAAGTTTTTAGCACAAGCAAAAAAAGATATATAAATTATAGAAACTTGTGTCAACAAACGGATTCCATCTTTTTAGGTCCAAATTGGGACGTACATACTAGATGGAACTCGACATGGAAAATGTTTGAATAGGCCTTAAGGCAAAGAGTTACTTTAAAACATTTCCATGATGAACTTGTCCAAAAGAAACGTTGTTCACAAAAATTTGATAATATAAGTTCGGATATGATCGAGAAACTAACTAATTTGCTTGAGGTTTTAAAAATACAACTACATGTTTATCGGGAGTTTATTATCCCACGTCTTCGCTAATACTTCAACAATTATACTTAATATGTAATAAATCAAAAGAGTTTGAATATCACGGCACTATTTTTGAAAAATGGTAACACCTATGAAAGCTAGATTTAAAAAATATTTTTCAGAAATGCCGGCCGTTGTTACATGTTTGCCGTCTTAAACCAACGATTAATGTAACCGGTGTTAAAATATTAATTGGATCAATATCGGACGATTTAAATATGTTCAAGGAAGACCCAAATTTTGAATCAAAGGCAATAAGGGATTTCAATTCTTCTTTTAATAATATGTTTGATTATTATTTACGCAAATATGGTGGAAATGGTGATCCATCAAACACACGTGAATCAATGGGTTCGGGTTTAAGTTCTAGTAGTTCAAGGAGCCCGATGCTAAATTTATTTAACACTTTAAGAAACGAAAATACTAAACGAGCTTGTGGAAGCACACCAAGTAGCGAGCTTGGGAGATATCAAGCAACCGACTTTATTTCAACTCTAAGATCCGAAGAGTTTGAAAACTTTGATATCTTGAGTTGGTGGCAAGGAAGGGAATCCCAATATCCCGTTCTAGCCGCAATGGCCCGTGACCTACTAACCGTCCAAGCTTTCACGGTAGCTTCGGAATCTGCTTTTTCTCTTAGTGGCAGTGTTTTATCTATTCGAAGAACGAGGCTTACACCGGAATCTATGGAGTTGTGTATTTGCTAGAATGACCATTTGGATGCCGCCGAACGTGTACAACATGTTGCAAAACTAGAAGGCGAGCTTGACATTGAACAGGAAAACACGAATTCGAAGTAGAACAAGGGGCGGCGAATCCACTTTCTGACAAAGAATAAGCTTATGATGAAGCCCAACGTATCTCAAGCGAAAAAGTTTGAAAACCGATGTTATACGAAGACTAAGACGAGTAGACGACGAGTAACGAGTCATAATAAATAATATATATTTTGTGATTCAATTATGTTTTTTATAACTTTTTTTACGAACTATTGTTAAATCACTTAAAAAATATATAAAAAATAAATAAAACATGCATTTTATAGTGTATCTTTGTTAATTTTTTAAAAAAAGTTTTTTTTTTAAATCCGGTGGAACATGTTTTTTTGTCCGGTCCGGTTCCAAATATCCGGTCCGGTCCCAATAGATTCCAACTCTCCACTCCCTTAACCGGATCCGATCCGGAACCAGTTCCAATGTGTCTGGTTGCTGACCAAGTTTGACGGATCCGGTCCGGATCCCAACCGGATCCGGATCAAAAAAAATCCGGTTTGTGCACCTCTAATTACTGCCACTAATTTTGTTAATGCTATTCAAGATATTTTAGAGTTTTAAAATATTATTTAAAAAATTTATACACCTATTAATTAAATTAAAATTATTATTCATGAATGTATCTAGAACGTTTTGGACACGTATGACGTATGTCAAACCACCAATGCTCCGGTCTATAAATACCCTCTTCGGTCTTCATGTATTTCATCATCGGAAAACAATACCAACTCAAGTTGGAGTTCAACAAATATGAGTTATATTAGCCGTGTATTCATGACCGCCGGGGTTGCCGTCGCTAACGGTCACACCGATCAAGGCCACAAACATAAGTCAGGCATCAAGTCCCTTCAGCAAGGGAAAAAGGCGTTCACTTCCTCAGTTTCCGGCGTCGGAGGATTGCTCGGCGCAGAAGAGAGGAGAAAACAATCGGATGATTCTCTCCGGCAGGTGATGTACATGAACTGCTGGGGTCCGAGTTAAAATCTTTATCTGAGATATGCGACGGTGATCGGAGTCGACGGATCGATGACGTGAGTTGACTCAGAGATGATTGGAGGTGGGGGTTCTAGACGGAGAGAATGACGTAAAGTTGAAAGATGAAGGGTGTATTTGTAATAGTTGGATAAGTTTTGGGACAGCAATGTAAATATTTTGCAGAACCATGAATTTAATCAAGTATTTAACTTTGCTTTTATTAAGATCCTTACATGATTATATCTTATGTTATTATTTACTAGTTTCATACCCGCGCGCGTTGCGGCGCTTTAAACCGTCAAAATTAACGTTCTAATAACTTTATACAATCAAATAAATAAAATTAACATTGACGTTTTCAATTCCAGGGTTTACACATGTTACTGTATGTTCAACGTTGACGAATTACAAAGATATTATGAGAGTTATCTTTATAAATCATATTTATATACAAATTGTTTAGGAAAAAAGGAAGTAAATTTTCTTTCTTAAAAACATTATTATGTGAAATTATATTTTTGTGTGCTAGAAGATAAATAATCAGGTTAGTGAATTGCTCAATTTAATATCGTTACTTATAATATAACCTAAACTCGTTTTCTGTTAGTTTATCAATCATCTCGTGATATATTGAATAACACTTTTATTTGTTTTGTTATTCGTAACATCAGTGTGGTCTATCTATGTCTAATAGATCTCAATTAAATAATAACAAACACCCAAAATAAGAAAATATCAGTCATAAATATAGCAACTTAAATTGATTATTAATTGATATTCAGAACTTTAGGGTTAAGTTTTTATTTAAGTGTTGCAGTTGATACGTATTTAGCAGAAATGGAAGAATAACCACTAGAAAATGCAGTTTCTCACTAAATTCAGGTTAACACAATTTTATTTTTACTGGTTAAAATATTTAAATATATTCAGTGCATTAATGTTTATTATTTTTGTTACCTCAGATGGTCGATATAAAGGCGCCGAATTTTTTCACCTGCGTAGATGCACGTTGAAGACAATTATGCATTGTTTTGTATTGTATGTTTCAGGGTCTATTATTTTTTTATTATTTATTTCCGATTTTAATGGATAGTTATTAAATTTGAGCTGAGTATAACATTCGGTGAGTATAACATTCTGTAACTGTTCGGATCCTTCGTTCAGTTTTTTTTCTGTTACATTTGAAGTGGTCAATATTTAAATCTCGCTCATCCACTAACCTATCTACATTGGGGGTTAATGGTGGGCTTTTAAAATTTGAAAAATTGACTAATTAATACGATATTCTTATTTATTTTTTAAAGTGTTCAAATTTGTGATATTAACATAACTGTTTTAAAATGACAATCCATCATTATTTACTAATTTTATGAGATGAGTTGTTTATTAAGTAAATATAACTTTATGTACGGTCTTTTACAAAATATTTTTGTTAGTGAACGGGTGCTGATTATACATAGACCTAAAAACCGAGTACGGTTGTTTTGCTATGTGTGCATTTGAAAAACGGTCAAAGAAGGTTTTTATATAATTGAATTGAAGATTTTTATGTAAGGGGCGTTTGACGGATTTTATAATTTTTCGGGATTATCGCGAAGATATCGTCGGTTACTATATAGGAAACAAAAACGGAGGTGTTGATATGTAATCACGTAACATGTTAACTTTTTTTATTGAAAAAAATATAGCAATACCATACTCAAATTAAAGAGAATAAAATGCTCGTTTTTATGGTGTAACTTTTTATAATAAATATTAAGGTATGAAAAAGTTATGGCCATTTAAAAATCGTGGAGGGTAGTTAGTTTAAAAGTGTAATTATTTCTTAAATAAAAATAAGTTAAGTAAAGTTGAGGGGGCAAAGATGTAAGTATTGTTTGATAGAAAGTAGTTAATAAATGTATCAATTGTTATATCTTAAGCAGTTATACTTGTATTACTTAAAATTTAATATGCCCTTTGGTGGTGTATTATAATATAGTATAGATATTAATTTAATAAAAAGTATGTTACTTATGAAAATAATCTTGAAGCCTTTATAAAAGAAAATTAGTTTTTATGATGCCTCAACATGTTACATGTAGGGGCGTACAATCGAATCGGCTTATTCGAATCGAATTATTTGAATTTGAAAATTTTAATTCTGGATTCGAATTTGATTTGAATTTGAATAAGAATTACTTAAATCGATTCAAATAAGCTTATTCGAATTCGAATTCGAATTCATTCGAATAAGCCAAATTAGAAAAATAAAAATTATAAATTATAAATATTCAGATCTTTAACTACATTTCTACAAATTTAACAATCTAATTCATACATAAATGCAAAAAAATAAACATAAAGAGTGTAACAACTAACAAGATAACTAAAAAACTTAGGCCGAGTATGGTACCATACTATCATAGTAGTCAAGATGTTAGAATAAGAATGAAAGTCGATATCGTTTTAAAGTTTGAACTGATAAATTGACTTAAAGACCATAAAAACTAAATAGTCCAATACTTAAAAGGCTTGAAGGTTGAAGACTTGAAACTCATATGATAAGAAAAATTATATATATAGTTAATGCGAATCGAATTTGAATTCAAAATATTAAAGTCGAAATCCTTATTCGAGTCGAATCGAATAAACATATATTCGAATTCTGTTCGAATCGAATTTCGAATTATTCGAGTCCGATTCAAATAATGAAAACCCTTAGTTACATGTTAATTTGTCATCCTTCTAGAAAATTTAAATGATCTCTTTTCATCATTTTCTTTTAAATAAGTACAAGTGATCAAAGATTAAATTTAGAGTAAATTACAAATTATGTCCTTTAATTATGGTCAAAATCGCAGTTATTGTCGTTTGACTCCGACAATTACACTGTACGTCCTTTTTTTGAAACTTTTGCACAGTTTACGTCGTTTCCACAGTTTATGTCCTTTTGAATAACCTTATCTAAAAGTTTGGTTAACTCTATTCATGTGTCCCTCATATAAGGGGTATTTATATTTTTTTATCCTTTTTTTTCAGATTTATAAATAAATAAATAAATATTCCCCTCTCTAACCCTCTCTCTCTCTCACCTGCGATCTCTCTTTCTCTCTCTGTTGGAGACCATTTGAGAACCACATGGACCATCATTTCCCCACTACCATGGAGATCCATCTGAGAACCAATATCTCACCGGAGACGACTAATCAAAATATCCGAAATACTCCGAGCATCAAAACGGTTCAAAACTCACCGGAGACGACTCTTCAAATGGTTCAAAACTCCGACGGAATCCCATACACAATCCCAATTGTTTCACATACACAATCCCAATTGAAGCTCATGCTTCGACATCTGGTATTCAATTTCAAATGGGACCATCGAAAATTGTTGGATTATTTCTTGATAAGTACAATTTCATTTGTATGACTCACCTCATGTCATCATCCAACCAAAATTCCCAGAAGCTTCATTCAATACCCACCTCACACGTCATCCAACCAAAGTTCATCCTTCTGTTTCATCATTTTTCTAGGAAGCAAACTAACTGGCTAGTATACAATGAATTTCACAAAACAAACAACAAAATCAAGACCCTCAATAAGCTTCAGTTCGTGCAAATCGAGACCGTTAGTGTGACGGGCTTACAGTCAAAAGGTGGGAATTGGCTGGCGATGCAGTCAAATCGATCAGAACGGAGAAGGAAGCCCGATTAACTTGCTCTTGGTGGTAGCGGTAACGTGGTTGTTCGATTACACTCTTCACGATGAGACTGCTTGATCAATCTTGGTAATGAAACCCTTATGTTGCTCATGAGGACGAATATCAATCTTCGTGGTTGTGATTCAAATCGTGGAAATCAAAGCCGCGGAATTTGTAGAAGATGATCAATCTTCATTCTGAATTCTTCGAAGGGAAATCGTGAATAATAGAATGGTGCCAACAAGAACTTGTTCGTCCTGTTCGAGCCCTAATCGACGATGCAGTCAAATCGACCAAATTTTCAGATAGAAATTAGTGAGATCTCGGTACCAGAGCTTAAAACCACCATTAATGAAGTTTGTTCATAAGTGTGGAGAGCTCAGTCTCTTCCAGGGCAAGAGGGTAAAGAGAGAGTAAAGCTAGATAGAGAGGAGGTAGAGATATTTGAGAGAGAGTGAGAGGGTGAGGTATTTATCTCTGGGCAAAATTATATTCGTTAAAATGACTCTACTGCCCTCACATGTAAGACACATGATTAGACTTAACAGAGAAAGTTAAATTTAATTAGTTGAAAAGACTAAATATGTATAAAGGTTTAAAAAAAGAACATTCAGTATAATTTTTGAAACCAAAGGATATAATTTATAATTTTCTATAAATTTAAAGGACATAATTTGTAATTTACTCTTAAATTTAATTGATTTATATGATAGTTGTAATTTTTTTTTGAACGGCCAACAAACAGAGAATTGCCTAGGTACTCCGTACAGGTTGACCCTTTGGTAAAAGGCATTCGGCCAGCTGGCCCAACCCAGTCGTACGGAGCCCTTAAGCGCCCCAAGTTATCTCCAGTTCCGGGGAAAACTCACCCGTCCGAAAGCCCACTGGTGGTAAAACTCGGACGCTCTCGGGATCGAACCGGAGATCACAAAGATCTCGGTCTTCCTTCATTGAGCCACCATGCCCCTACCAAAGTGATGCCTGTAGGGATAGAACCTGGGTATTTTTTAGAGAATCTAGGCTTTCTTTCACTACGTTGCTATACGATAGTTGTAATTATGTGTGAAAACAATACTTATATAAACACAAATCTCAAACTCCAAGTAAAACTAGTCGTGTTTAATTATTCTTTTAAGATTTCGAAATCATGTTTAACCATTTTTGTTTTTGCAAACATTTTGTATAATCTTAAAAGTTAATTTGTTGTTAACGAAATCTTTTTTTGTAAAAGCTTGAAATAAAATATAACAAGATGACAAATTGAAAGTGATCTCATTAAATATTCGAAGCACCCAAACTTGACTTGGTCCTCCCTTGCTACTTTAATACTCTTAAGATTTTTATAATAACTAGTTGGTTATACCCGTGCTTCGCGACCGGTGTCAGGTCAATCGTTAATAAAGTTTAAATGAAAACGTAGGTAAAACGGTAAAAATAATATTTATAAAAAAGGAACATAAAACTAAATAATAAAAAAGAAAAAAAATTTAAAATATTACCGGTTCGGATCGTCGAAAACCATAAAAGCGAATATAAAGACCAGTTCCTATAATACCAATACAGTAATGATGTTGTTCGTTCATAACCGGACCGGCTCGTTACGATACCACAGCGGTAATGACAATCGCTATAGGCTACGATAAAAAAAACTCGATTTTGAATAAAACTTCGTTTTAAAAAAAATTACATTGCAACGCTTATAAAAAAAGCTTAAAACAGCTGTGCACTCCGTTTTAAAAAAAAAGTTAAGGAATAAAAATTATTAAAGAAAAACGAAATTAATAGAAAATAAAACGGGTTAAAAGCGTATATTATATATAGTATAAGGACGGAAGGTAAAAACAAAAAAAAACATTAAAAAAAGAAAAAAAGTGAACGTGGCAGCTTCTGAATCGATCATCTACTATTCAACCCAACTTCACTTTAATCTATATTGTAATGGTATTCAAACTTTACAAATGCACTTTGTTTATATATGTAATAAATAAAGTTAGACCATTTTTGAAAACCCAACGGGGTCTAAATGTTTATAAAAAAAAATTGATTGTATTTGTTTAAAGGTATTCAATCCAAAATTAGAACTCATTTTAGAGGGAAACATCCCCTGTTGTGTTGTGTTGTTTTCAAAAGAAAATTTATACAAAATATAATTTTATAAGTTTGGCATGAGATGACTCGATCATGTTCAAGTGATCATATTTTACGATCGTAATCCAAGTTGATTCTAGACTAATTGTATTTATTAGAACATCAACAATGCACGCCACAGATAGGGCTGGCATGCCGAGCTGCTCATCCTTCAAAATGTGATGCATTGCTTTGATTTTGTGTTAGAGGACCGATTCAAGATGTTCAATCTCTTAAGAACAACGGCGGGGGTATATGTGTTGAACCGGGGTCAACAGACCCCACCCGATTTCACATTTTAAGTAGCAGTGTATTACCAGAATGCCGAGTGACCCTACTCTTTCTTCAAGGTTAATTGACCCCATTGGTTTAGAAAAAATATATCCGACCCTGAACCTTGAAAAAGAAATATAAACTTTAAAAAAAATTAAACACATAGGATAGATTTAATTAAGGCCGAAAGTTAATTAATCTAAGCCCATAAGCCTATTTAAACCTAATTACAAAAAAAACTCAAACAAGCTCATAAGTTATTCATAATTTCATTAAAGGATTAACCCAACAACCCAAGTACCCTATTTATTTACCATTAATCTAATTAAAAAAATCTCACGCATGTAATCAGGGACGATTACACTTCTATTCCAATTTCCAAAGTTTAGAGTTTTCAACCTCCTGCCTCCTGGACGTCTTTCAAGTTCCGATAAAAAAAAATTCTTGTCTTCCATTTTCCAAGTAGGTGACAATAAAATAAAATGACCCACGCAAAGACGATTTCAATCCAAGCAAAAACGATTATGAAACAAATACAAGGTTAGTTTCCAATTTTTTTTATTTCAAACTTGAAATTTTAGGTTATTGAATTTTAATCTTCATTATTGATTCTTGTTTAATGAATCATTTTTAAAAGATGAAAACCCATATAGAATAATTATAAGATCTAACCGGTTCCAAACAGGTCAAAAAATTGGAGCCGAGCCGATATGTTCCCTCTCCAAAAAACCAGTTCCTAACCCGAATCAGTTCCACCAAGAATCGGATTTTGACTTTAATTGACCCGAACCTGAACAGTTTGTACGCCTCTAGTAATATCTGAATTATCAGTATTTTTTTTTATCAAATTTCGAATTATATAATATATTGAAGTATAAATTTGTATATTAATTTATGTTTTAATTAAAAAAGATATATAAAGTTATTACAATAAATAATTTATTTATAGAATATTTGTATAAAAAGTGGGCTTTTACTATAAAAAGTATAAAAATAAAAGAATACTTATAATGATAAATGCATTTTTGGAGTTTGTAATTCTAAAACTAACATTACAAGAATAAAACTAATTACTTGGCCTTAAAGTTTATAAAAATGCGCATTATTGATCATATACTCCTAACGACTTTGAATAATTGTGATGATAATGAAAATCTTTTTGATTAAAAGAAAGGGTGTATATCCTGCTTAATTACATGTACATCAGATGTAGCTAAACTTGAAACAATTGCAGAAAATTGATCAATTGGGACCCCAACAACTCAAGTACATGACTTTTCTCAATGACTCCTCCGATTGTTCAATGCCTCTGCCTGAAGCCATGGCCGCCTGAGAAGACAACTTCTTTGTCTGGGAGACTGACCGGAAATTAGACCTGGCATGGTGGTGGACGGCCCTGATGACCGTGCAAAGCCTTGATCTTTTAGTGCCTCCACCAACCCAACGGTTCCAGCCACCATCCACGCCCTCAATTTTGAACTCATGGTATCTTGAAATTGATGCAATAGGCAGAATAGTTTTTATGTAGGGTTTTTGGAAACGGTGGAGTTAGCCAGATTCCTGGATTCGAAGAAACAGTGAGATTGTCGGATTTCTGGACTGCCGGATTTCTGGACTGTCGAAGTTCTGGAGTGAGATTAATGAGAGAGGTGGGGGGAAGGGAACGATGAGGGTTGGGTTATCTTTACTGTCTTTTGGTAATTTACATAATAGCACCTGAACACAGTTAATCGCATAAATGAACCATTGGTAAAATATCCAAAGGGTAATATAGTCATTTTAAACCAACTTAATAGAATTTTCAACGAAAGTTAGCCTTAATACCTAAACTCATTACAAAATTGAAACCACAAAACCCATGTTTGTTACTTTTCAAATTTAATACTCAAACCTGTTATTTCGCCCAAACCACAGGGACCATCGGTGTAATTAACTCTTAAAAATAAGTACGTGTGTCTCTTTCCAATGGAGAGATATCTTGAGTACCGTGATATTAAGTGATCGGTCTTACAATTTCATTCACCTTGGAATCATATTCTAAGTTAAAAAAATAAATTGGAACTATTTAGATTCGGTGCTTGATCAAACGTAATTACCAACACATGGAGACAATAGATTAGGAGTTGTTTATACTTCGCTAGAACCTATATTCTCGAGCTGCCGACGAAGGAGCTCAGATGCGAAAAGGGGTGTGTCAAGGACACGACATCAAATCGCCTCATAACGACCCGTCCCTTTCTCATTTATTGTACGCGAATGATGTAATCTTATTGCGTGAATGATCCCTTTCTAATTTTAACATCTTTACTCGCCCCTAAGATGCTTTCATTACCTTAAGGTCAATTTTCGTCTGAATATGGCCTCTATTCTGGGTTGTCAACCGGAGTCCTTCCCATTCACCTACCTTGGTCTCCCAGTGGGGGATAACATGTCATTAGCAAAGAATTGGAAGCCTAGCATTGATAAGTTTAATGGCAAATTATGAGAGTGGAAGTTAACTTTAATTAAAGCTATCTTAGGTAGCTCGCCTATTTATTTCCTTTCGGATTTTAAAGTTCATGGTAAAGTCATTAATGCTCTTGAGACTATTCATAGGAACTTCTTATGGGGAGGTGTTGGAAAATCCCATGGGTTGCTTGGAACAAAATCCTTGCTCCTAAAGAAAGAGGATACGGGATTGGGAGTATCAAAGCAATGAATCTCACCCTCCTGGCCAAATGAGGTTGGAGCTTTAAATTCGATAAAAATTGCCTTTGGAAACAAATTGTTTTGTGTTTCAATGCAGGTACTAGCCCATTCTATTACGTGCCTCTAAAAAAGATCTATTACGAGCCCTTGGAAGCATATCATTAATTCAATGGAGGAGTTACAAAGTTTTAACATCAACATGAGTACCTTAATTAGTGGGTCGTGGTGGATCGATTCTTTTCTGGCGTGATTCTTGGATCCTAAATTCTCCTCTGATGTTGGTATTCCCTTCTTTATTCGAAACGGAGACGGAAAAAACGTGTTAAATCTTCTGAAAGAATCTTCCATCGAGATTATTCCTCTTTGATCATTAATTTGAGCTGGATCGTTCCCCATCTAATCCACATCAAGTTTATGAATTATAAAGTTGCTCATCATTGATTAACTCTTTCATGGAGAGCGGGTGGGTAAATGGCAATGGGGAGGGGTGGGGGCGATTTAGTATTCTCTTTTTCTTTTTTGAGACTATTGTTCGAAGATACTATGCTCAGGCGTGAGTTTTACAAGGACGGTTGTCTAGTTGGCTTCCAAGCACCGAGTTGTCAAGTTGGCTTCCTAAAAAAGTAGATTTCTATAGATGGAAGACTTTTTTAAACAAACTCCCGACTCGAGATAATTTAGAGAGAAAAGGCATTCACATCAACTCCCTATTATACCGTGTGTGTGTGTGTATATATATATATATATATATATATATATATATATATATATATATATATATATATATATATATATGTAGGAACTGTTCGTCAAAATAAAAATACTAACACTTGTATAAATTCCAATTACAATACAAGAAGTAAAAAAAAAGCCGTAAATTACAATCCTTTTACACTTGAAATAAAAGGAAATACAAATACAATAAACGAAAACAGATTTCGTGACCGAAGCTTCGTGTTTAACATGGGTCACTTAAAACAAATTCCGAGTCTCCCAAGGGAACTCGAATGTTTCCCAGGGTAAAACGGCTGAAACTGTGTGTACAGCCGGGAAGGACTTTAAACCTGAAAGAGTACTTTGAAAAAGAAGATTAGAAGAAGAGAGTTTTTCTTGCAAGTTGCAGTTTTGTTTTGGTGTCAATTCTGTGTATTCAAATGCCAAACCTGAGTTGGTATTTATACAGGAAAAGAATCGTAACGACTGAAAGAAATTAAAAATGAAAATAAAGATAATTAAACGACTTCAACGCTCTTTATTTAGTTTTTTGAATTTCTTATTCGAAACTGCCAAATTCAACTCTGCAGAGCTGGTCAATAGGAAACTATTCAGCCGAGAGAACTGGTCAACAGGAAACTGTTCAGCCGCCAAAATGCAAAGCTGCTGCAGTGGGACGCGGACCCGCCAGAACGCATCCATCCGGACAGAGATCCACCCACCAGAATCCATACGCCAGCACGCGCCAGATACGGATACGAGGACGCGGCCTGCACCCGCTGGGCCGCGCACCCGGGCTGCCACGTGGAGGCTAGCCGGGTCGCTCGGACACCCAGACGCACATGCTAGAGAGGCCGGCACTAAGCCTAGAAGCCACGCCATGTGCCCGGGTACTGAACCCGGACCACTAGTAGCTAGTCAAAAATACTAAGGCGGCTCTCAAGCGGCTCGCGGCGATGCGAGCGTGCGAAGGGCGCCATCAAAACGCCACATTACGCCCTCGTCCCGAGCCCGGGCGCGAGCGAGTTGGGTGCCTCGCACCCTCCTGGTTCTCACTAAGTGTCATCCCTTATAAGGTAACAATCCTAATGGAATGTTCCACCTTATAAACCACTTAAAGGTTTCTCATACCACCTATGTGGGATGAGTTTCCCCACTTTTCCCACTTTTCTGCTCAAGAAAAGCTGAATTATTGCAGTTCTAATTATCCAACTTTGACCATCGATATCTCATTCATCTAGCTTCGTTTTGGACGTGGTTTGTTTCCTAGCGATCTCACGTAAGAGAACACAAACCTAGAAAGAAATAATAATATTAACCTTAGTTACATATATTTATTTGAGTAAATTACACAGATTGTCCTTTAATTATAGTATAAATTACACTCTCGGTCATTTTACTTAATAAGTACACCACAAGTCCTTTTCTTAGATACTTTTGCACACCCTATGTCCTTTACACTAACTGGTGTTAAGTTTTTATGTTAAGTCTAGACATGGGAATTGCACAAGAGGGTATAATGGTTATTTTACCCACAAAGGACTATTTATGTAATTATTTAAAACCTTACCAACTTCATCACTAACTGAATATCTTAATCCTCTCTTGCAAACCACCAGACCAACTTCATCCCTCAATTAGGGTTTCCCCAAAATCCATGGCTTCAGGGGCAGAGCAAGCTCTAGGGTTCACCCCCAACAAATCCACCGTTCTCCATCCTCTTAACCACTGAGTTCAAATATACAAGCACAAAATGCGAATTCAACACTCATCGTTTCGTTAATCTATAAACAGTCAAGTGTGTAAGTGTGTGCATATATATATGTACAGAACTAAAGATGGATTGAAGGAAGGTTAGAGAGGAAATACCTCACAAAAAACATGTCCACCGGAAAATCAAGATCTAAAATCTAACCCCTCAATTTCTTCACATGGGTAGTCTTGTTCATCTCAATTCTTTCACTCCCCACCGTCAATTCCGACCCCCGCGCAGCCTTCTGCCGGTAACCTCACATACGGCGCCGACCGAGCAACCACAGTAACCTTCATCCCCACTTTCACTTCCTCACATTTCCCTTGATGCATCAATGAAGAGAATTACAGAAATAGGGTTTACAATAACGTGGGTTTAAGAAATCGACCCGATTATAATACATATGCACATAAAACTCTTTTCTAAATGGTGAGCCTGATTGCTAATCCTAATGTGCTAATTTTTTGAACTAGGGCTCTGTCTTTCCTCTTGGGCAAAAACTTGTGCAGCGACGCTCTTCTCGCAATCGGAACATCATCTAAAACCAATCTTTTGCTCGAGCTTCCGTCGGAGGAGAAGTACCTGTGAGAATTGCAGAACTAGGGATTCCACTTACCGGCCCGTTAGTTGTCGTTGCCGGATTGTGAACGTGGATAGAAAAATGGAGTGAGAGAGAGAGAGAGGTGTTTGTGTGTAAGTAATTACATAAATAGTCCTTTTGTGGGTAAAATGACCATTATACCCTCATGTGCAATGCACATGTATATACTTAAAAGAAAAACTTAAAACTAATTAGTGTAAAGGACATAAGGTGTGTAAAAGTATATAAAAAAGGATCTGTGATGTACTTATTGAAGTGAAAGGACAAAAAGTGTAATTTCTACTATAATTAAAAGACAATCTTTGTAATTTACACTATTTATTTCTGTCTAAAGTTGGCAAAAATTCATTTTTGTAACTTAGTGAAAAAACACATTTTTCACTCAAAACTCCAACAATATATGTGTTGATGAGAGAGAATCGGTTGATCATGTCTTGGTTCACTTGGTTTTGCCTCCGCTATTTGGGTTGACATTGGGAAATGGTGCGATTTTCCAACAATTAGGAAATGATCGGTATTAGAACTTTTACTACTACCAAAATCTCTCAACATGGAGAAGCGGATCAAAAAGATGTTCTGTAACATTATTGTGGCCACAATGCTAGAAACGATTATGTTTTCAACAAGTGACGTTGTGTCAAGAAAACGGTGGAAAAAATCAAAATCAACACTTACATTTGGATAAAGAATATGTCGGGTTCTCATAATTTAGATTGGGCAAATTACACTACAAGAATTTTCGACAGATTCAACGACTTGTCTCGACGACATGTCGTCGAGATAGGCTTTCTCGACGACATGTCGTCGATAAAGCTTCCGTCGGCAAAGCTTCGTCGAGACTGCTTAAAATGTCGTTGAGAAATAGTCGTCGAGAAAATTATGCTCTTTTGCGACGACACGTCGTCGATATAGGTTTTCGGGATAGCTTTTCCACCACTTAAAAATAAAGACAAAATAAAAATAAAATCAACCAGTCTCGACGACATGTCGTCGAGAAAGGTATTTTATTTTATCTTTATTTTTTATTAGATAAAATAAAAATAAAATCAACCAGTCTCAACGACATGTCGTCGAGAAAAGTATTTTTTTTTAAATATTTTTTAAAATTTTATAAATTTCAAGATTTTAAACTAAACAAACATTCAGAACATATTATATATAAATTAAAAATATTATACAAAACATTCAACAAAAATAAATATGTGTAAGTTATTACAAATCGTTCAAATATTACAATCAAATTTAATCATCTTCATCGTCGTCATTTTGGTTGCCAGATCGGTTACGGTCCTCTTGCATCTGTTTGACAGTTTCATTCAGTTGACAAATTTGTTATTTCAATTCGTTGAATTGAGAGTCGGATAAAGACGAAACATTAGTGGGTATTCTTACTTTTCTTACAACCTCTCGGCTCCAACTGCGTCTCTCGCTAAGGGCACGTCGTAGGACCTCTTCCTCATCAACCTCTTCGCCGGCTTGTTGCATCCGGCTCAACTCTCAGTGAATTGAATTATGTAATAAACAATATAAAAAAATTTAAAAAATCCGGCAGTATAACTACTGTAAATTTATAACCAACCTACTTAACAATACTAAAAAAACATAATAATTCACCAAAACTCAATAAAAACCTATAATAACACCAACAATAACCAATATGATTAATATTCTAGTGTATTTTTCAAACTACAAATACAATATACTAACTTAATACTCAAATAATTTCTCAAACTACAATTACCCTACAATAAAGGTATCAAAACGCAATAGTATACATGTATTAGTAGACTTGTGTTAAACGAGTAATTTTGACCCATTTATAATGGGTACGTGTCATTTTGACTAATTTATACTTTGATTCGTAACATAATAACAAAATATATATACTTACCCAATCATTTTGTGCCCGATCGTTGACCCATGTGCCGTGAAAAGTGTGCATACGTCTCCAACCATCAACCAGGTTGGCGTTTCCCCCTTGTTGCACCTATAAACAACAAAAATAATATTACTAATATTTGACTAACTTATGAATACATTTTTAGATAATATTAACAACTTTTGTTACCTACTCGTATCGTCGTTGAGCAAATTACTTGCTCCCACTAGTATTGGCATATGGTTGTTTAGCTCGGTTTAAAGAATTTTGAGATGCGCATTCCATATACCCGGCATTAAGGAACATGTCGTCGATGAGGGAATTCCAATTGCCGGAATTGATGGACTCATGAGGATGATTCTTCGCTTCTTCCACATCCTCGTAACCACCAACCGATTCAAAATATTTCTTTAAAGCAGATTTACGGTCACGATATCTACGGGCACAATCATCATGGATGCCCGCACATATTCGTGGCCACTACGGTGTGTTACCCCAACTTTCTAGATCAAAGTAATTCTGTAAAAAAAAGGTAATTAGAAAACATTTAATAATTATGAATGTTAAAAAATTACATTTTATACTTACATGAAGATTGTAAAATAAGGTGTTTTGATGCTCCCTAAGAACTTTTTCCCAACTAGAATAGTGTGCTGTGATTTTATCTTGAGCAATAGTGATTTGTCGGACAAACCATCGTCCGTTCGGACCGAAAAACTTGTTTGTCTCGGAAGATGGATCAGGCTTGTTGCCATTTTTGGCGAAAGCCTCAAGCATATCAAGGTTTCTACCACGACCCCGTACTTTTTTCGAGGCAGCTGTTACATGAATTTGAAGAATTAGCAAATTAAAAATATACACAATATAAAAACAAGTATTTAACTAAAACAAGTAACTTACAAGACTCGCAATCTGTAGGGAGCCTACTAGAATTGTCGTGCGGATCACGACCCCCACCGTCTCCACCATGTGAACGAGCATAAGTCGCCATATATACCTACATAAATTTGAAGTCAATCATAATCATCAATAATATAAGTGTCTACATACATTAAAATTTATTCAGAATTATTAATAATAAGTGTCTACATACATCAATAAAATAAGTGTCTCATACATTATAAGTCAATCAGAATCATCACTAATATCATTGTTGTCGTCCTCATCCGAAGTGTATGTGCCTTCATCTTCTTCATCATCATCCACAATCTTGGGGTTAAGACTCGAGTGACCACCTTCACCTAAAGTCGACACCATAGACAAGTAGCCTAGGTTGATAAACATACTACATGATTGAGTGTCATGTACGACTGGTACAACACTGGTACTTGGACCCTCGTTAATATTACTTTCAAGGTCTGAGTTGACAACCAAGTTATAATCAGATGATCGAGTGTCATGAAGTACATCTATCTCGTTAACAACACCGGTATCCTCCCAAAGTTTCCGATGATAAACGTCTTCCACAACCTTTCACTTACCGACGAGGCGGGAAGGATCTTGGAGATAAAACACCTGCTTAGCTTGAGTGGCTAAAATGTACTGTTGACCATCATACCATTCACAACCAACATAACTTTGACGGCTTGCGTCGATAATAGTCAGATTGTCCTTTTTAATTCACCAATTTCACAAATAATAAATACATCTATATATTTATACATCTATAGAAACCGACAATATCATCAATTTCACAAACAATGCATAAATCTATATATTTATACATCTATACAAACCTAAAATTTCAAAAATATATATACACCTATAAAAAATCACCATCACTTTAACAAATAATACATACATTTATACACTCATCTATATTCTTCAAATAAATAACAATTATAACAACAATTTAACAAAACTACATACAAAATACAAAAATTGTGGCAAAACTCAAATACACTAAATTTCACACAAATATATACATATTACTTCCAAATTCGTTCTTGAAACGACGAAATGTCGTCGGGAAAGCCTCTAATTAGCTTCCAATCCGTTCACTTCACCAAAATCTCACCTTACACATGATTTATATTAAAAATTTTCAATAATAATGAAAAATGTCTAAAAAATCAAAATATGCTCTTACCATTTCAGCAAGATGATTAATGGTGGTGGAAAAGGTGGAATATGGTGACAAATTGAGTGGAATGGGCGGAAATGAGTGTGAGAGCCGAGAGGAAGAGTTTGGTGAGAAAATGGGTGAAAATGAAGCTCTTTGGCATTTCTGCTGAAGATAAGACCCGGCATAGCCAGTCTCGACGACATGTTGTCGAGATTGCCTCTTTTTTAATTAATTTAATCAATTTAATTATTAAATAAAAATATTAAATTATAAAATACCTGTCTCGACGACACGACGTCGAGACTGAGTAAATTCCTTAAATAAAAAATAATTACTTATTTACCAGGCAAAAAAAAGAAAAAAAAAAAAATGCCAGTTACAACGACATGTTGTCGATACTACTATAGGTTGAGCGCCAAAACTTTTCATCCACTCCCGCTTAATCATCGCCGACGACATGTCGTCGAGAAAACATGAAAAAAAATCAAAAATAGAATCAGAGCATCGCCGACGACATGTCGTCGGCAATACCCTCCCATTCTCGATGACATAAGTCGTCGTAACTGCCTCGACAAAACTGCTAAAGTTTCTTGTAGTGAAATTTGGTGTTGAAATTTTGATATCATGTAGTTTTCTCGAATGTATCTCGTTTTGACTGGATCTAGCTTCTTGTTAATTAGGTCGTTTTTATAAAGTTATTAAGAATGTTCTTACACTTATTCATGTTTATAGTTATTCATGTTTATAGGTATAAACAGCACACAGCCAAAGTCACAATATAGAAAAAGGATTCGTTCGAATATCAAAAGTTCAAAACCACGAAATGATTCAAACTCTGAGACATCGAGTTTGGTTAATCCAACTGAATACTTTATTATTTTATCTGGAGTTGATGATAAATCAAAATATTCAAAATCGGCAATATGGATGTATGGAATATTATTAAAAAATGCTTTAAATATTATCTTTCGTTATAAAAGGATAAGAATAAATAAAAACAGCCAAATTTAGGAAAAAATGTCTCTTCAAACTCTTCATGCATTATCCGGGAAATAGTATCAACAAAATAGAGTGGCCTGGTTTTACAAGGGTTAAAACATTTACAACTTGCACCCTCTTGTTCCAGGATATGACATTCCCAGCCTATGCATTTTTTCTATTTATTCCTAAAACCCTAGCTAGAGTCATCTCGCATCCACTCTTCAGCTTGGCCCCCAGCAGTTCAAGTACATGACTTGCCGGAGAGAATCATCGGAATGTGTAGTCTTCCTGGCTCCGACGTCCACATTGGACCGTGAAAGGGCAGAAAGTGAACGAAGACCGCCCGGTTCAACTCCGGTAGATGAAGTGAATACCTTCTTACCATGTCGGAAGAGTGATCTGAGTTTGTAACCTTGATCGCTATGTTCGTTAACAACGGCGATGCCGGCGGCCATCCAAACACGGCTTACAGAAGTCATCCCTTACGTGAAACCGTAGCGATTTGGTTTAAGTTATGTTTAGGAGTTATGGGTTATGTTGGAAGATGAATGAAAGGGGATATTTATAAGGTGATAACTCAACTTTTTGGATTATATATTTAAGAGGTGCATGAATCAGGGTTGATGGGTTAATTTGAGTCATCATTTAGCGACCAATAGCTAACCAACAGGTTTCTTATCATGCACATGAGTTCGGACACGTACCTCCATGAGGGACAGACTCCCCATCTGTCTTTTACACAAAATGACACATGAGACGCACGTGGGTTCACATGGAGGTAGCTGATAGGACGCTTTGTGTTTATCCACCCTATTTTTATACTAGTTAACCTTCATTGGTTGAACTTTTTTTTTATGAACTGGGATGCTTCACGTGAGGGGTGGTTCTCGAGTTTATTTTACGTGGAGGACCTTCGTTATTGTCATTAATGATGACTCTTGTCAGCGATAAGATCTATCTTTTGTTAACCAACAAGACCAAAGAACACATCGAAAATAATACTTCAATCTCACAACAGAATGTCCAGAAACACTATAGTATCTACAAGACTATAACATAAATTCACTCGATCTCTTGCAGATTATCAACACGATAATCTGTATGCTCGACTAATTAATCAATACAAGAACAATATGAAGGTAAACCCTAATTTCAGGGAGAGAATGAGAAATGGACCGTCAAACCCTAATTCCCAAAATCTTAGCTTTTATAACCTCCAAGGAGAAACCGGGTATCGGATCTTCTACTGGATCAGGCCAACATCTGCATCTTATTCTCCTTTAGTCCAGGATCCAGCAAGCCCATATTCCAAGCTTTAGCTCAGTCCATAAAGCCCACATAAAATCTAATATACACATACAAATAATATAAGAATATTAGCAAAAATGTCAAGTTATAAAATTGACAAGAATGGAGATAAATACTGTGAATATCACTTCATAACAACTCTCCCAACCATAGCATTGTCAGTTAGAAAAACAGTGGTTCTTATACTTTATTTGGGAGGCAAAATGGAGAGACCTCACCATTGCCAATGACTTGCATTTTCGCCAATGACTTGCATTTTCGCCATTACTAGTAGCGATCTCTCATATATGATACAAAGATCTCTTGTTTTGCAGCTAACGACTGACAAGCTATAGGTTCTAGGGTGTCCAAACCCCTACCCAGCAAACCGGTTAGGTTAATAACCGGACCGGTTAACGGAAATAACCAGTTTTTTTTAAACAATATTTTTTTAATAAAAATTCAATTAAAAATAAAATGTATAAAATAAAATCAATACCTATTTATACTTGACATATGTGGTAAAATGGTTGTATTTTTTGAGCATCTTTTTTTTTTTTTTTTTTGAGAGTTAGAAAAGTGTTTTGATCGAACGGTTATAATATAAGTAAAATGATCCCAAAAAGTCGATCAACGGTTATAAAAGGCTATAAAGCCGTAAGAAAAAGTGAAAACGGCTAGTTTCTATTAAGCATGAAAGTTGTATATTTCTTAGAAAAGTCACAAATCTGCAAGGATCCGACCCACGGGCCGAGTTAGCCAACCCAGTGCCTGGGCTCCGCCCCGCCTTCCTTGGCCCGTATCACCACTCGGCCCAACTACCTGTTAGATTTAATTTGAATCTTTTGAAACTTTTTCTAATTAATTTAGTTTCGCCTTGAGAAAGTAATAAATTACATTTTATAAAATTACCAATTTTAAATGATTGTTAAATGTGAAAATAGTCCTAAAACCTTTTTATGAAATGTTAGTATATTGTTAAATTTATAATGCTATAAATATATAATTTCCATAAAATTTAATAGACTTAATACAGTTGAGTTTTTATCGTGTGCAAAAAAACCAAAAAACGGAACGAACCTTATCCGTAACCAAAAAAAGCCAGTTTTCAGTCCATATCCAAATTGCGAATTCGTTTATTGGATATATCGCTTTTTTGAATTCAGTTTATTCGTTAGACATTTCCGATACGGTTCGGTTTATTCGAATATATATATTTTTTTAAATCGGTTTATTCGGTCGAATTCAATATGGTTAGAAACATTTCGGTTCGGTTCGGTTAACAGATAAGGATTGAAAAAAATCAAAACCAAACAAACCAATATCGTTAACTGAACCTATTAACACCCCTAATTACCAACAATGCTTTGAGAAACATGCAATGTTTTGAAACCCGGACCGGACCGGCCGGTCGGACCGGTCGGACCGGGAACCGGTGGTCTGACCGGTCCGGTTACATGTGTTGAACCGTTTCTGCAGCGAACCGGTGGTCGGACCGGTTGAACCGGCGGTCGGACCGGAAACCGGGTGGTCGGACCGGTTGAACCGCTTGACTATTTTTTTTTTTTTTTTAATCTTTTTTAAGTCTCTTGGCTTCTTATTTCGTAGGTAATTGTTAGTTTAAAATTATTAGAATTGACTTGTTGGTGGTTTTTGAAAGAATTAAAAGCTATTTAGACTGATATATTTTTATAATATTTATGACGTCGTACGGTTCTTAAATCCGGTCCGACCGGTCGGACCGGTCCGACCAGTGGACCGGTAAGGAGACCGGTTCGACGTCCGGTCCGGTTCTGAAAACATTGGAAACATGCACTGTCACGATCCAATAATTTTTCAATTGGAGCCGGAAATGAAAATATATCTATATTTTTAAAGTCAAAATGGACAAATGGGCATCACACAACTTCCAATCTTCCATAGATAATAGGTTTGATCTAAATAGGATTTCCATTCCATCAGGAAGGTTGTACTTGTACATCATGCATAATTACATGTACATATAATCAGGCTTCTATATATCTATCTACCAGGTGCAAAGTTTGATCAGTTGGGACCCCAACAGCTCAAGTACATGACCTTTCTCAACGATTCCTCTGATTGCTTTGCTTTTTCTTCTATGCCTCTGCCAGAAGCCATGGCCGCCGGAGAAGACAGCTTCTTTGTTTGAGAGACTGACCGGAGATTAGCCTTGGCGTGATGGTGGATGGCCCTGATGGTGTAGTTCCACCTCGCAAAGCCTTGATCTTTGAGTGCCTCTACCAATCCGACAGTTCCGGCCACCATCCAAGCTCTGCTTGTTGAACTCATGGATCTTGAATTAAACTTGTTAATTGAAGCAAAAGTATGTTGCAACTTGCAAGTGATTGTTGATGAAGAATCTGAAGACTGGTATAAATAGATGCCGCACACAAAGTAAACAAGGTGCAAGCCCAGGTTTTAGGAGACAAAACGGTGGGAATTGCCGGTGGTTTTAGGGTAGTTGAATTCTCAATAATGCCCCTGGAATGGTGAGAATAAAAAAATAGATAATTAAATCTTGTATCATTTGCCTCAACTTGGTACAAAAATAAAATTAAAAAAAAGGAGAGGTAAAACACATATTGGTCTAACCTTAGTCCAACAGTTGAAATAGAAGAGGTTAAACAAATAAATAAAATTGCAAGGAAATTTAAATTATAAAGTTTAAAAAAGTATATAAAATCTTCGATTCTTATAAAACAAATAAAAGTTATATATTATAAAATGAATCAAAGAGTTCACTAGAAAACAAAGGGCTTTTAGAATCGGACACATCCTTATGAAAATGGTAGCCACTACTGGTGATAGCCCAGCGATAAACATGCCACACGTAAAAAATTTATCAATGTATTACTGTTGACGGATTTACCAAGAGTAGTGGCGAAGGATTGTGAGGGCTCGTCTCCTCGATTTTTCGCTCAGAAGTGTTAATATGTACGTATTCAACCGATTTTTCGCTCAGTAGTGTTAATTTATACATATTCGGGCGAAAATTTTATAGTTACGCCCCCTGATAAGAAAAAAAACCCCGGCCCCCCTGCGTTTTTTTCTTCAAGCTCCGCCACTGACCAAGAGATCACCGATGAGAAATATAACCGACAGATATTTTGATGGGTGTCATGGCGGGACAATCGTGGAAAATTCGATTACATGGCGGGTATATTGTCGATTATTTATGTAACACATGGTTTTAGGGGTCGTTACTTTGGACTCGTTTAACGTGTGTAGTGTGTGTATGCGTGTGCGCCGAAAAGTATATTTGTAACATATATTTAGTTGTGAGTTAATTAATTTTAAACTAATTAATTAAAGTGTATTAATAATTAATTATTAGTGGGATAAGTGTAACAGAGGATTAGAGGTGGAATCAAATTCGAACTTAAACGAGTTTGAATGGGACTCCAACAAACTCTCCTCCTTTATCCCTTATCAAGCAATATTTACCCTTTCCCCTCTCATTTGATTGGCTTTACAACCAAGATAGAGAGGTGAGTGCAGTGGTGGCTAGCGACAGCAGCTATGGTGTTCACGGTGGTCAAGTGGCGTAGTGTAGCTAAAGTGGCGAGGAGCTGTTGCCCGTGGCGGTCAGCAGCTAAAGTGGTGGCGGCAACGTGGAGTAGTCAACGGTGGTGAATGACGGCGTGGAGCAAAAATGTGTAACTAGAGAAAGAAGGCGCTGAGAACCCGGTTAGGGTTTTAGGTGTGATTCACGAGATCATGGTGCACTACAAGGAAATCACCCAGTCCCGACGCCGCCTATACCGACGACATATGTCGTTGGGATAGGTCACCCTATGTCGACGACATGTCGTCGGTATAGGTCAAAACCAAAATTTTGAATGGGAGACACCCCAATGAATTATTGGGGAAAACCTGTACCGACGACATGTCGTCGGTATATGTTAATTTTGATTTTCTTTTTTCTTTTTTTTTTTTATTTAATAAATTTCTGTCGGACAAAAATTTTATTTTTTAAATAAAAAAAAATCTGGAAAACCTTGTGCCGACGACATGTCGTCGACATAGGGTTTTTTACTTTATTGACTGGTCATAACCCTATGAAGCCTATACCGACGACATATCGTCGGTACAGGCTACCTATGCTGACGACACGCAGACTTGTACCGACGACATGTCGTCGATATAGGGTTCAGCGCGAACAAATAGGGAAAACAGACGGCAGACCCTTATTTCCACCCAAAACCCCCCCCCCCCCCAAAACTCTCCCAAACGATTATCTCCGACAATTTTGAGGTTTTTAGGCTTTTTGGGAGCAATTTTCACAAAAACTCTCGGGTTTTAAGGTGAGGTAACAAACGAGTTTCATATTTTAGCTACTTGTTCAAGATTTTGAAGTTTTGTTTGTTTATTTTGGTTAGGTTTTTGAGGAATTTCACCATTTCTTCGATTTCTAGCTTTGTGAAGGTAAATACTCGTTTTAATTACTAATTTGTGATGAAATTTGGTTTAGATCTAAGATTTTTATGATTTTGTATGTATGTTTATGTATGTGTATATATGTATGTTTGTATGTATGAGTATATATGTTTGTATGTATGATGGAATTATTAATTTATGATTAGTTTATGTATTTGGTTTAGATGTGTGATTAGTTTATATAATTTAGTTTGTGTAAATTAGTGTTTGTATGTGTGTAATTTGTGTTTATGATGCTTGGTTTGTATGATTAGTTTGTATGTATGTGTGTAATTTGTGTTTATGATGATTAGTTTGTATGTATGTGTGTAATTTGTGTTTATAATGACTAGTTTGTATGTATGTGTGTAATTTAGTTTATGTGTGTTTATGATGTGGGAACGCAGAACTAGCAGCGATGCTAATTAGGTTGGAGTTGTTGCGCCTTTGCCTTTGTTATTGGTGTTTGTCTTGAACAATTTGCATATTTGTGTGTCGAACAAGTTTATGTTTTGAATGTTTGATTTGTCGGACAAGTTTGTGTGTCGAACAATTTTGATTTTTGGTTAATGTTTCGGATATTAGTTTTTATAGGATTGAATGTTTGAATGGTTTTTATATTTAATGATTTGCAGGTTTTTGTTTTTAGAAATTTAATATTTCTGGAAAAATATTAAAAATTAAAAAATATATAAAAAACAGAAAAGACCTATACCGACGACATGTCGTCGGTGTAGGCCTTTTAAAAAAATTATTTAAAAAAATCAAAAAACTTTATACCGACGACATGTCATCGGGATAAGCCTTTTTAAAAAATTATTAAAAAAATCAAAAAACCCTATACCGACGGCATGTAGTCGGTATAGAGTTTCTTTTTGATTTATTTAATTAGACCCTATACCGACGACATGTCGGTATAGAATTTCTTTTTGATTTATTTAATTAGACTCTATACCGACGACATATCCTCGGTATAGGGTTACCTATACCGACGACAAACTTGGGCTATTGGTACGAAGCAACCCCGACGACTCCCATACCGACGACTTGTCTTCGGGATAAGCTATACTGATGACAAGTCGTCCCTATAAGGTAAAAAAATCGTCGCTATAGTGTTATATTGTTGTAGTGGTGGTGGTTCACGAGATCAAGACCAAAGTGGTGGTGGCAACAGGCGGCGGTCGATAGTAAATGACTAGCGGTTTTAGGTGGTTTCGGGCATAAACTATCGTGTGGAAAGCTTGAGATTGATATAAATAATCTAGGTGAGTTCTATATTCTATCTTTTAATATTTTAAAGTGGTTTCGGGTTAATTTATGTACAAATGTGACAAGTGGTAAACATTTCATGTGTGATAAACGGGTTTATTTAATTAATTATCTCCTCCCCTTCTTAATTATCTCCCTCCCTTTCTCATTTTTTTCTTGGTTTTTTTATATTTTCTTTTAGAGTTAAACGAGTAGCCATAACCTTATATGTTTTTTTATACCTAAATATATTTCTTTTTTAACTGCTTCAACCGTTTAAGATCCGTTTCACGTCACATGACGCGGGAATTCATGTTAGGGTACGTTTCGAAGCTATCGCAACGCGCGACGGGTAAAACTACTAGTTTCCATTTAATTGAACGTGTTCCGTTACATGGCTTTAGGATAAGACTATGTAAATATCTTTGATGCAAGCGAGAGACGTGTTCGATCCAATAATTTTCAATTGCAACAAAAGTTGTAGATGTAGAGAAAAAACATATTAAAATATAAAAAACAGTATTATCCAAACAAGTTGTAGAGCAAAAGCATATTAAGGGGGTGTTTGGGATTACTTTTCAAAACAACTTATTTACTTATCATCTTTTGAAATAAGGTAATAAGTTATAAGTTTGTTTGGTAAATTCAAAATAAGATGAAAGATGTGAGAAGGAGAAGTCAAAATCCAAAAGTAAGAAAAAAATGACTTTTTAAAAAGTCAAAAATAGCTCCAATAAGTAATCCCAAACACCCCCTAAAATACAGATTATAATTTTGATCTCAATATGATTTCTCTTCTATTATGAAGGTTGTACATCATGCATAATTACATGTACATATAATCAGGCTTCTATATATCTATCTACCTACCAACAGGTGCAAAGGTTTTATCAGTTGGGACCCCAACAGCTCAAGTACATGACTTTTCTTAATGATTCCTCCGACTGCTTTGCCTTTTCTTCTATGCCTCTGCTTGAAGCCATGGTCGCCGGAGAAGACAGCTTCTTTGTTTGCGAGACTGACCGGAGATTGGCTTTGGCGTGATGGTGGATGGCCCTGATGGTGTAGTTCCACCTCGCAAAGCCTTGATCTTTGAGTGCCTCCACCAATCCGACAGTTCCGGCCACCATCCAAGCTCTTCTTGTTGAACTCATGGATCTTGAAACTTGTAATCTAAGTGGGTTGTGATTTGAATCGAAAGTGTGTTGCAACTTGCAAATGATTGATGAAGAAACAGAAGACTGGGATGGGGTATAAATAGACGCAATCTAACCGCCAAGAAGGTAAACAAGCACATGTTTTAGGGAACAAAACAGTGGGAATAGCCGGTGGTTTTAAGGTAATCGAATTCTCAATAATGCCCCTCGACTTTTATATAAATGACAAAAAAATGAACAGTGTGATATGAAATAGGGTAAATTGCATGAATCGCTTCGGTTTTATCAAAAGATAACGATTGAGTCATGTCAGATTTTTCATCTCATCTTAATCCATTTTTAAAAAAGGAATGCTTTCCTCTATATCCCTAAACCATATATATATAACTTTTGCTCTAATGGTGCGTTTTGGTTATGGTTTTAGGGACTTATTTAATTTTTGCTTGTGATGGTTTTAGGGCTCTACTAAAACATATATATATATATATATATATATATATATATATATATATATATTCAGGAGATGTGGTGTATTTTTGGTGATGGTTTTGGCGCATTTTTTTTTTCAGTATTTTTTTTCAATAGATGTAGTGCGTCTGGTGATTTGAAGCAAATTTTATAAGTTTTTAAACTTGTTTAAAAAGTTTCTTGTTAAAAAGTTTTTACACACGTTTAAATTGGGGTTTGTGGTTTTAAACGGGTCTCAACCACAAAATAAGGCTTTTATATACATTTGGAAAACCTTAATTTTAAAGTACACATGTTTAAATTGAATTTACACAAGTGTAAACTGAATTTACACAAGTGTAAATAGTTGTTATTCATTATTTTTATGTTGATTCTGATCTGAACATGTATAAAATTGTCTTTGTAAAAATTTGGAAAAGCCCCAATTTTAATTTACACATGTTTAAATTGAATTTACACAAGTGTAAAGAGTTGTTATTCATGTGTTTTTATGTTGATTATGATCTAAACATGTATGAAATTGTGTTTGTTGATGTGTATATACATATGTAAATTGTCTTTGTTCATGTGAATTGATTTTTATATATAGGTTTAAGATGGGGTAGCAAACACATGAGAAATCGAAGATCTTGGTTCAAGACGGTATAAAAGTCGGCTTCCTTGTGTATATATTTTTTTTTGTAAAAAATATTTGTGTATTTTTTATGTAAATTTCTGATTTATAAATATGTGTAAATTAGTTTTACACATGAGTTTTTTAAAAATCATATTGATCTTCATATTGATTGATGAGAGAGAGAATGTGTGTTTACCAAAATTTAATAAAAAAAAGATTAAAAAATGTATTTACTTTTTTATCCCTGTGTTAAATCTAGACCACATGTTTTTTAATCTAAAATAAAAAAAACTCAGATTCAATTACAACCATATATTATAATAAGTAATTTTGAATGAATGGTTTTGGTTGAGTTTAAGGGTTTTCACAACAACTTAGGGTTTACAACCGATACGTCCCTTATATATATATATTAATACACCAAACAAGGGCATCTTAAATTTTAAGTAGTACAAATATAATTGCTCAAGTTACAACAATTGATGCATTTGGTAACTACTTTCTAGGGGTAAATATGTCTTTTTAAATAATACTTACATCTTTACCCCTCAACTTTACTCAACTTTTTGGTTATTTAAACAATAATTACACTTTTAAAATAACTACCCTCCATGATTTTTAAACAGCCATAACTTTTTCATACCGTAATATTTTTTATAAAAAGTTACACCATAAAAACGAACATTTTATTCTCTTTAATTTGAGTATGCTATTGCTATAGTTTATTTTTAAAAAATTAACATGTTACGTAATTACATATCAACACCTCCTTTTTTGTTTTCTCTATATTAACTGGTGGTATCTTCACGATAATCCCGAAAAATTCTAAAATCCGACAAACGCCGCTGAAATAAAAATCTTAAGTTGATATAATAGCCGACTACTTTGACCGTTTTTCAAATACACACATAGCAAAGCAACCGTACTCTCTGTTTTTAAGTCTTCGTATAATCAGCACCCATCCATCAACAATTATTTTTTATAAAAGTCCATACATAAAGTTATATTTATTTAATAAACAATCTATCTCATAAAATTAATAACTGATGATGGATTGTCATTTTAAAACAGTTCCGTTAATATCACATATTTGAACACTTTGAAAAATAAATAAGAATGACATATTAATTGGTTAATCTGTCAAAATTTAAAAACTCACCATTAACCCCAATGTAGTTAGGTTAGTGAATGAGTCGGGCTTAAATATTGACCACTTCAAATGTAAAAAAAAAAATTAAAACTGAATGAAGGATCAGAACAGAGACGAACAGTTACCGAATGTTATACTCGGCCCAGATTTAGTAGCTACCCATTAAAAATAGAAATAAAAAAAACAATAGACCCTTAAACATATAATACAACACAATGCATAAATTGTCTTCAAATTGCATCCATGTAGGTGAAAAAATTCGGTGCATTCAAATTGACCATCTGAGGTAAAAAAAATTAATAAACATTAATGCATTGAATGTATTTAAATGTTTTAACCAGTAAAAATGATATTGAGATAACCTAAATTTAGTGAGAAACTCCATTTTCTGGTTATAACGTGCACGTATCAACTGCAACACTTAAATAAAAACTAAACCCTATAATTTCGAATAGCAGTTAATAATCAATTTAAGTTACTATGTTTATGACTCGTATTTTCTTATTTGGGGTGTTATTATTATTTAATTGAGATCTGTAAGGCATAGATAGACCACACCGATGCTACGAATAACAAAACTAACATAAGTACTATACAATATATCATGAGAGGAATGATAAACTAACAGAAAACGAGTTTAGATTATAATACAAGTAAAGATATTAAATAGAACAATTCACTAATCTGATTATGTATGTTCTAACACATAGAAATATAATTTCACATAGAAATATAATTTCACATAATAATGTTTTTAACAAAGAAACTTTACTTCCCTTTTTTCTAAACAATTTATATATAAATATTCACAAGATCTTTGCAATTCGCCAATATTGAAACTACAGTAACATGTGTAAACCATGGAATTGAAAACGACGATATTAATTTATTTGATTGTATAAAGTTTTCAGTACGTTAATTTTGACGGTTTAGTGCGCCGCAACGCGCGCGGGTATAACACTATTATATATATATATATATAGGGGAGAGTTATTCTACAAACTCTAAAACCTGTAAAAAGTGTAAAAAGTCTTTTAAAAACCCCACCACCCCCCCCCAAAAAGCCTAAATCCCCCACCCCTCCTAAAACGTAACCCCACCCCTCCCCACACCGAAAAACCTAAAACCCCCACCCCTAATAACTTAAATCCTAACAAAAACACCCTAAAAAGCCGAAAAAGTCGTCTAAAAACACCACCACCCCCAAAAGTCTAAACCTCCAACCCAACCCCCTCAAAAACCAAACCCCCACCCCACCCCACCCCACCCCCAAAAAACCTAACCCCCCCCCCCCAAAAAAAAAGCTTAAATACTAAAAGCTAAACCCTAAGGCTAAATCCTAGGGCAAAAACTAAACTCTACAAGATAAGATCGTAGAGTTCGATGAGACGGTTCCAACGCCGCCAAAATGAGTAAAATCGGAGTTCGTATGAGCCGGTTATGAGCGTTTTAAATGAATTTTTACATTTTTTAGACTTTTAGCGAAATCTCACACTATATCTTACTACTCTAATAAATAAAAATCTCTTCCTGCCACATGTCATTCTTCTGTTCACTCTCATTTTAGTTTTCCTGCCTAAACTCAATTCCCCATTTTACATTACACGCAGATCCTAATTCCTATGACCCGTATCCAACTTATCTGATTCTCTAATCCTAATCGATCTCTCACCATCGAAACCCTAGTTCCCCTTCCTCCGTCTCTGCTTTCGTCTACAACATTCGCACCAAGAGAGTCAGAGGGAGAACGAAGATGAGAAATTTGCCTGATTGTGTATTGTGACGACGGCCTCTACCAAGCCACCGAAGATCCCTATCACCCCCCCCCCCCCCGATTTCCCTCTCCATCACTCCCAAAACCCTAGCCATAACAGCTACCGTCACCGCCACACCACTCCCCTCCCTCGCAGAAGAATCTCGCAACCTCCCGATGTGTTCATCTAATTAGGGTTTCAGGTAATTAATCTAAAATTTTCATATTTTTATACCCGCAATATATTATTTATATATTTTATTTTCCTTTTTGTTAAAATACATAATAATTAAATGTTGTCTAGAAAAAAAAACATAATAATTAATTAATTAATTTGTTTTTCCCTTTCCTAGATAAATATGAATCGTTTATGTTCCTTTCCCATTCCCCAAATCCAAATTCCAATATTTAATTATCAAAGATTCAAAATCGTTAAGCCCTCACCATTCCATGTTATTCACGATTTGCATCATTGCATGCCTTGCAAGTTGCAACCATATACCTGGAGAGGGAGAAGAGAAGCCGTGAAACTGCACCACCCTCACCATTCCAAGTTATTCACGCTCCTTAACTGAGTTTAATAAATTAACCATGCCTTAAAACTACCGTGTAAGGGACACTTCCATATCTCATGCTCAAAATGATTAAAAAAAACAAAGCTTTGCAGTTTGCATGAATGTTTGATAAATTGCAGAGAGTTGACCTGGCAAAAGTGCAATTCCAACTCATTGAGAGCTTGGTTGGTTTACTACAAAATAGGGGTCCACCACTGCGACCTCCGTGCTATAGAAATTAGACCCTTTTTTTACCTATGTTATTAGCTATTAGCATTCTTTATATATACCCGATACCCGCGGGTTTACCCGGAACCCGATGGGTAATTACCAGACACAAACCCGACGGGTAATGGGCCGGGTATGGGTTTGGGATTACCAATACTCGGCCCGAACTCGACCCATTACCATCCCTAGATGAAGGTGTTCACTGGGGTATACAAAATGGACTATATCTATCAAGAAGTACAATTGTGTATTTTAAGCACGATAACATGGAATCTTTAAAAAATACACTAGAGAAAGTTACACAAGATAATAAACGAGCTAATAAGTTAAGGCGTTACATTGTGGTTGAAGTTGTGTACCAGGTAATTTAACCAGAAATTTTCTTGTGTAGAGCCTTAGCAGCTCTCTGGTTATGTCTTCTCTGCATGTCTGCCACCATACTGCTACAGTGCTGTAATTACCGCCATTAATGTCATTGAAGCAAACCCTAAACTTTTAGTGGATTTAAGGGATAATATCAAGGCATTATGTACAGGTTTATGTGTACATTGTTTTACTATAACTTTATTAAATTGAATATAACCTGATTCTTACCTCATGTTTTAATATTTGCAGGATTGTAATTAATAAAGGGACTTGAAATTTCAAGTGATAAGACTGTCACCTATTATGTTCCTTGTACTAAAGAAATATGCAGGGTCCTTGCAGAGTGATCTTCAGTTGCTTCAAAATATCGATGATCAAGTAAGTCTAAATCTACAAATGTCTTGCCGGTATACATATGAGTTGTGTTGTACAACCCGTATGATGTGTTTTCGTTAATTACAAGTTGGTATAATTGTAGGTACTGAAGGAACACTCGGTTTTTGTGGTACCTTCTAGAAGATCAACACTAGACAAATGCAATCTACATGTTGGGATAATACAGTTTGTCTGGGCTGCTCATACAGAATCTGATCTATAGAAAGCATATGAATCACTCAAGAGTGTTGCAGGTTTAATATTTACCGATCAAAACTGAATACTAAATTGCAGTTTTAATTTTCCAACAGTTTCCTGAAAGAATACTAATGATGAAAGAAGCAGATTTTCGTTCTCTTCTCAAAGAAAGTAACTTTAATTTATGTGATTGTTTACTGTACCATTCTTGACATCGGGATCTGAATTTTCTTTGCATTTTGATTTGGCGAGAAATCTTCGTATATTTGGTTAACTGTGCAGATACTTGAATCTTTTAATTGTTTTCTATAATTTTACTATGATATACTTTCTCGTGCTGCGGATGAAAAATTTGGTGGTCCAGGAATTAGATTTTTCCACTCTTCGCTCTCAATTAGGTCCTTTAATTGCAGTATGATATTTTCCTTATGTTATTTCTACTTCATTTTCATTTTCTTTTTCTTTGCTTTAAAGTAAATTTCATATAAGAACTAAACATTCTTATGAATTTTGCAATGATATATTGAATTAACATACCTATGTTGATATATATTTAGAAAAAAAAAAGGTTTATTTTAGCTGGACTTGTGATGGTACAGGCTCAAGTTATGCTGTCAGATATCTATCCTGGTCGTGCTCCTAAGATGAAAGATAAACAAGTTGCAGCAACACGTGCCCTCAAGTATGTATACTGGAATTGTTTTTAAATCTTATGATAGAAAAGTGATTAATTAGATTGGATTCTTTATTAGAACTAGAGAAGGTTTCTCATTAAATGTTTGTATGTATACTGGAATTGTTTTTTAAATCTTATGATAGAAAAGTGATTAATTAGATTGGATTCTTTATTAGAACTAGAGAAGGTTTCTCATTAAATGTATACCTAAATTGCTTTATTGAAAGATCTAGCTTTTTATCGTAATTAAAGCATTAGTTATATAAGATTTTAAAAAATGGACAAAAAAACCCCTCACATGCATGTTGTGTGTACTGTGTATAGGTTGTTCAAAGGAGACAAGCTTTAATGCGATACAATCATATAATATCTTCAGCAGATTAGCGTTACAATAGCTGGCAAGAGGTTAAATACTTTCTTAATAGCAAAAACTATCTATTTTGAATGTTAATAATTATTCTTCTTCTTGTAGAAACAAAGACTGATGGCTACAAAATTCTTTAAGTACAAATGCAGCTGATCTCAGAGTTTGCTGCTGACCAACAAACTGCTGCGGACTAGCTTATCTGCTGCGGATACTTGTTCTCCTGCTGAAGAACAAATCTGCTGCGGATAGCCGTATCTGCTGAAGACCAATGTTGCGGCTGATAGGCTTATCAGCAGCATCATTCTCATTCTTGCTGTTGATAGCTGTGTTCCTTGAAGACAAAACGTCACAGCTGACTATCCATGCCAAGCGTCACTGACAACTTTCTGCAAAAGCAACTGACACACTCAAAGCAGAAGGAACCTCAATGACACAACCAATGAAACTCAGCAATGCTCTTCTCCAGACATGCAAGCAATGGTGCATAAAGAAGACGCTTCAATAAAGTTAGTTAGTTTAGCTTTAACGTGTATTATTAGCTTTTGTATAAACGATCAACGGTCTGTGTTAGATCTGATTCTTATAATCAAGGGGCTGTCTTGATTCTAAGTGAGTATAAATAATCTGTAAACACTTCATTGTAAGTGTGCTTTTTGTGCTTTTGAATTAGAGTTTTCACTTGTAATCGTTTATTCTCAAAGCTTAATACAACAGTGTTCTTATCAGTATTCTTTCTGTCTACTCGATTGTAATTGTGTAGTCGTTATTGTTTTCGCCAATCTCAACTAAAAACAGAACCATCTTGTAATTTCACGATCCTACACTTCTTAATTGCTAACCACCATTTCAGATCCAATATTCTTGATCTATTAGGTGGAGGCAGAGTGTAAAGAAGATCCGGATGGTCTAGCCCTTAGGTTTGTACTTTGTTAGATTTTAAGAAGTGTTGACCATTGTCTGCTAAAACTTACAAAAACAACTTTTGATTAAACCCGTGTAATACACTAGGTTTCTAACCTAGTATGTATATATACATACTAGGTTAGATACATACTAGGTTAGAAACCTAGTGTATTACACGGGTTGAATAAATGCAATGTTATAAATACTTATGGGTTGTTTGATAAAATCTGAACCAATAAGTGTTGAACCATTAAGAAGTCTGAATGGTTCAGCATGGTTCGAAAGCTGAACTATTAAGAGGTAAAATGAACCATTAAGAGGTGAGCTTTTAGCAAAACAAACACCCTTACCTCTGACTGATTTAGAGGTAAGCCTTTTAATATAATCATTAAGAGGCTACCAAGCATCACCTTAGTAATAAAAATTTATATATTACATATTTATGACATATTACATAGTTTTTTAATATAAATTCTAAAAATGTTATATAGTTATTTTTTTAAAACTTTTATAAAAAGAATGAAAGAAATGTTCAAATTTATAAAAATGTTTTATGAACAAACATATTTTTTTAAATAAAACACGTTTTATAAAAAGAATTTTAGAAACCATTATTATTTAACAGGAGAGATAGAGAGGCGGGAAACAAAAAATTATAAAACACAATTAAAAAATTTGTATAATTAATATGAGAGAGCGGCGAGAAAAATAAGTTGAGAATGCATAGAAGAGTGACAAGTGTCCACTAAAACCATTATTTATTATAGAGTATAGATGAGTGTGTGATTTCCGAAAAGCACCGGCATAATTATCTCACTTTTTTTAGGTTTTTCTTATATTAAAGGGGGTTGGCAGGGATGTGCAAAAAAAACCGAAAACCGAATCATATTTGTATCCGAAAAAAACGGAATCGAATTCATAATTCGGTTTTCGGTTAGGTTCCTAACCGAAAACCGAATTCAATTTTAGTTTGCGGTTAGGTTAACGGTGTTCCTAACCGAAAACCGAATTCCATTTCAGTTTGCGGTTAGGTTAACGGTTAGACGGATTTTTTTAATTCGATTTATGCCGTTTGTTCGGTTGACCGTTTTAACCAAATAAATATAAATAGTTAAATGTAAATTTATACTTTAGCCCAATACTTTATCTCAACTCTCAAGCCCAATAGCTAATTGCTTTATTATTTGTTTTTATTTCTTGTACAGATGAGAAAGACACCGATCGAGTGAAAGACGAGTTGAAAAACTCAAGTTTATTTGTTGTGGCATTAAAACTAATTGAAAAAAACTCAAGTTTCTTTATTTATGTTTGAACTTTGCATTTATGTTTAAGACTATTTTTCGGTTCGGTACTTTTTGTTATGGTTATAAACTCTTGGTTTTATAATATGTTAAAAATATGTGTTGTTTTTCGAAAGATAAGCATGAAACTGAATAAACCGAATCGGATTGAATTGGGTTAGATTAGATTAGGTTAGACACATTTTCAATTGGGTTAGGTTATGTTTGCGATTAAACAAAAAAAAATCTCAAAACCGAATAAATCGAACAAATTAAAAACCGAAGTAATGAACACCCCTAGAGGTCGGGACGGTGTTCCTAGAGTACCACGTGGTACCGATTCCTTCCTGCATGCACTCACTCCCCCCTACACCTTCCGTCATTTGTCAAAGTAAATTATCGAATTAATGTTTTATTTCTTACTTTTTAAAGTGTAAATAATTTTGTATTTTAAATTTGCGATTAAAAAGTAAATCAAATACCAAATAAAACCAAATCCCTCCCTTCACTTTATTTAATAATGGAAAAAATTATAGATTAGTAACCAACTTTAAAAAGTATTCCAATTAAGCCAGTCTAATTTTTTTATACTTTAAAAAAACCACTCAACTTTCAATTTGTATTCCAACATTGTGAAAAGCGGAATCTTTTATAGGTTAGTGTTGACGTGTCAGGTTATTTTTATTAATACAACATGACATGGAAATTAAAAGGGATTATGAGGCTTTTAACTTAGAAAAATTATAAAAAAACCATTAATTCTCCTTACCGATTGCTTCAATTGAGGATTTAAATGTTTTTTTTTATTTTTTTATAAAAGAAAATCTAATTCCACTATTAATTGTGTTTATAGTTTGTTTCAATTATGGATTTTATTTGTCTTTTATTGTTTTTTTATAAGAACAAAATCAAAAGACAATTATGCGTATGGATGGTTTCAATTTTGGATTTTATTGGTTTTTTTTATATAAACAAAATCAAAAAGAAATTCAAAAGAAAATCTAATTCCACCTTTAGTTTGCTTGTTTCAATTATGGATTTTATTGGGTTTTTTATTTTTTATTTATAAAAACAAAATCAAAAGAAAATCTAGTGCTTATGTTTTCTTTTCCAAATAGAGAGTTTTTTATTGTTCCAAATATTATGGTTTTTTTATTGTAACACCTCGAAAAGTTGCCTAAAAATAAAGGACTAAACTTGTCAAAATTCAAAGTTAAAGATCTAAAATGCAAATATTCAAAGTTCTAGGATTAAAAGAGAAATATTCTGAAATACGAGCGGTGGCGAACCGCTACCCAGGACTTAGCGGTCCGCCACGTAAAAGACAAGGCAACGATGATGGAAAGACACGTGTCCGTTGACTAGCGGGCAAGATTTGACGCGTGGAACCGTATGGCGGACTGTCACCTACACCTTAACGGTCCGCTACGGGACAGGTGTCCTTAACGGTCTGCTATGGGATCAGTAATGGTCCGTTACTTTGTCCATAAGGCAGAATTACAGCTGGCAGCGGTGGCGGACCACCACCGCCTTATGTAGCGGTCCGCTACGGGTTAAAACGTATAATAAACCGTCAATTCCTCTTTACTGTACTGCCCTCATGGCTTACATCCATGAACCGACAAGTACCTGGTCAATGCCCCCATGATCAACGACCATGAACCGACAATACCGCTTATCCGTCAATTCCTTGTCACTACTGTACCGCCCCCATGGCTTTCATCCATGAACCGACGAGTACCTGGTCAATGCCCCCATGATCAACGACCATGAACCGACAATACCCTGGTCAATGCCCCCATGGCTTACATCCATGAACCGACAATACCGCTTAACGCTAAGGGGAGGTTGCGTGGACCTCCCGAGCAACCGCCGTCACTCATACCAATTGTACAACTGTTAACGAACCCTAAGGTTCTTACTAATGGGTAGAACCCATATCTGACATCTTGTACAAGTAACATCTGTCCCAAGGACCTTTATAGCTGGTACATATTCCCGAAGGAAAACTGTTCACTTTACTGTTCATAAATCTTTCTGTAAATCTTGTTCATAACTTAACATATATCATGCCTTTGTTTATGTATATAAAAATATAGTAAACGCTTGCCAAGTGATATATCTTTGCTTTTACTGAAACATAGCTTATCATAAAATACATCTTACTTTCTGAAACATAGCTTATCATATATATCATGCCTTTGTTTATGTATATGAAAATATAGTAAACGCTTGCCAAATGATATATCTTACTTTACTGAAAACATACTAGCACATATATCATGCCTTTGTTTATGCATATGAAAATATAGTAAACGTTTGCCAAATGATATATCTTACTTTACTGAAAACATACTTTTGCCTCTTTTAAACCTTTCACTAAAACATGGCTTTTCTCTTCAGTTTATAATATATAAAATATAATAAACACTTTACACTAAGTATGCACACCACCCCTAAAGAAGGCAAAAAGGGGATTAGAACTCACCTGATAAGCAGTTCTGAAATACTCTTAGCTGGTTACTGCGCGTCACTAATGTCACCCACGATCTGTTATAATAAAGCCGTACTTGTAAGGTAGTGCTCCTAGATGACACTAGACATCTCTATGCTTAAACCTAGTAGTTTCGATGGATTTGCACCTATCGAAACTAGGTAGTTTCGATGGGTCTACACCTATCGAAACTTGTAGTTTCGATGGGGTCTGAACATATCGAAACTTGTAGTTTCGATGGGGTCTGAACATATCGAAACTTGTAGTTTCGATGGGGTCTGAACATATCGAAACTTGTAGTTTCGATGGGGTCTGAACATATCGAAACTTGTAGTTTCGATGGGGTCTGAACATATCGAAACTTGTAGTTTCGATGGGGTCTGAACATATCGAAACTTGTAGTTTCGATGGGGTCTGAACATATCGAAACTTGTAGTTTCGATGGGGTCTGAACATATCGAAACTAGGTAGTTTCGATGGGTCTGCACAGATTGTCTTTCCAAAAATCTGAAGCTTTTGCATGCGAGTTTGATCGAGTCAGTATCTCAACTTTTCTTAGATCAAAATGTTCGGTTTCCATTCTAGATGCTATACCTAAGCTCATTTTCAAGTTCCATCCGCAAAATCGTTGCCTTTTTATCCAAAACCCGAAAATCCTAAAAACGAACTAAAACTCAGATCTAAGAGAATAGGTTACCTGAAATTGCTTCTCCTTCACAGCTAAACGGTCCAGATACGTATGCCCACAGTCCTATGAGCTCGGATTTGAAAAACGGGACTTTCTCTCTCTAGACTCTCTCTCACCTTCTCTCTCTAGAAACGAAAATGATAGTGGAAATGAGAGCTTTTGGCTGATCTTGAGGCTTATAAGGGCCCGACCCTTGCCCCTTTCGGCCCATACACCCCGGCCCAAGCCCGATTCCTTTCTTTTTATTTAAGTTTTAATTCCTCGTGAATTCTCTCGTGCTCTAAAACTCGGGATGTTACAAGTCTACCCTCCTTACAATAGGTTTCGTCCTCGAAACCTGCCATAAGCTATACCGATAGCAAATCACAGAATGGGTGGCATAAACCGTAGCTATGCAAGGCAGCTTGGTCATGAAGGCCATTGTGATTAACTACCGCTGAGGATCTAATCCGGGTAATATCTAGTTCTAAGGCTCCTAAGCTGATGGGGCTAACTAATCATTCAAGGAAATAAAATCATAAACTTGGCATATCACAAATAAGAGTTTGCAACGTACCTTACTGAGTCATCTGGTAAACCCTTGCTGTGGCCTTGTTGATGTAAGGTTCTTTCTCTGCACCCTTACCCTTTCCGGATCCTCCCGCTTCCGGCTCTTTGCGCTTCCTACAATCTCGGCTCACGTGTCCCTGTCCCCCACAATTGTGGCATCTTGGCCTTTCCGGGCAGTCCCGTGATTGGTGTCCAAACTTGCCACACCTGAAACATCCCACCTGACCCGCCTTACATTCACCTCCATGTCTCCTCCCACATTTACCGCATAGACCCTCTGCTTCTACCCTCGCCCTCCTATCGTTAGGACCCTGGAGTTCCTCAGCAGTGCGCTTAGCTGTTTGTTTCTTGGGTGCTTCAGCAATGACTTCAGAGGCAATGTCATCATAGACAACTCCGCTCAGAACAACCATCGACTCAAAGGTACTCGGTGTGTTGGCCTTTACAAAGGTACGTATCTTTGGAGGCAACCCCTGCACATAATAATGAATCCTCCTCTCCTCTGACGTTACAAGATGAGGCACCAGATGCGCCAACTCATTGTACTTAGAAGTATATTGCCGGTGAGTCATGAGTCCGGCTTGCAGAGTCAAGAATTCCCTTTCCACCTTGTGGACCTCATTCTTAGGACAAAACTTTTCAGTTACCAACGCTTTCAGGTCACTCCACCTCATCAATCCGACCGCTTGGTCACCCTTAGCCTGTTTCACAGTTTCCCACCAGTGTGCGGCTTCCCCTTTCAATGACTTTGCAGCGAACATGACTGCTTGTTCCGGTCGACATTCACTAAGACGAATGGTCGACTCCATGCCGTTAATCCAATCTAAGGTATCTGATGCTTCCTTTTCCCCAGTAAGCACGGGTGGATCACAACCCCGAAATGCCTTATAGTCACAGCCGCGAGCAGGCGGTGCAACATTTTCTACTAGATTTGGTCCTCCCATTGCTGGAAGCACCACAGGCTCTTCAGTTGTGTTAGGGCTCTCCTTGGCCTTCCTCAAGGCTTCGTCTAGTATGGCCGGTAAGGTTTCCTTCAACAGTCGGGTAAACTCACGGCCAATAGCTGCTTGCACGGCCGGCTCGAACTCGAATGTCTGATCATCTTCTGCCGCATGTTCAACATTGTGCTGACTGACCACCGTATCAGTATGGGTAGTGTGAACACTCCCTTCAATCACTTGGTTTGTGCTAGCTCCACCGTGGCGGCCTGTACGCCCACCACGTCTTCCTCCTCCACCCCCTCTAGTTCCTCCACGTCTAGCCATTTCTAACTGAAAGATAGAGAACAAAAGATTTAATTTCATCATGCTAGGGAATATGTAGAACACAATAAGTAAGGTAAGATGTTAATATACACTGGCCATCTGTAATTAACCATTACATCACATCTTGTTTTCTATTTATTCGCTTTCATGGTTCCACTAAAGCCTCTATTCTTATCTTGACACTCTAAAGGTAAACTTTACTTACTATACGCTTCTGATGCTTTGGCTTGAGTTACCCGTACTGGCATCCGCTAATTGTCCCATTCTCAGTTTAAGTCTGGACATCGGGGATGTCCAAATCTCTCAAACTATGGCTCTGATACCAACTTGTGAGGCCCCGATCCCGGGAGACCTCACTTATTGGATTTACTCATCAACACATAGCACTTTAAACGTAAGGCATTCATTAATACAGCGGAAACGATTTAATCTTCTTTACATACGCAGCGGAAACATAAACATGTCTAATACAAATTGTCTTTAACAACGTCAAGCTAAAATATAACATAAACATAATCGGGATGCCAGACACTGATCTTCGGGTAACTCTTCTCTCTAAGCCCAAGCATCCACATCCATCATCTAAACCTGCACTTAACTGATATGCATACTAAAAATCAGCAACGCTGAGTGAGTTCTAACGTTTACTTTAAATCAATTATACAAAAGATTTACTAAAACATATATACTGCCAATAAGGCTAAACTTAACTCACTTTACTTTTCAAACATATATATACTGCCATTAAGGCTAAACTTAACACACTTTACTTTTCAAACAGTTTAAAACGTATAATAAACCGTCAATTCCTCTTTACTGTACTGCCCTCATGGCTTACATCCATGAACCGACAAGTACCTGGTCAATGCCCCCATGATCAACGACCATGAACCGACAATACCGCTTATCCGTCAATTCCTTGTCACTACTGTACCGCCCCCATGGCTTTCATCCATGAACCGACGAGTACCTGGTCAATGCCCCCATGATCAACGACCATGAACCGACAATACCCTGGTCAATGCCCCCATGGCTTACATCCATGAACCGACAATACCGCTTAACGCTAAGGGGAGGTTGCGTGGACCTCCCGAGCAACCGCCGTCACTCATACCAATTGTACAACTGTTAACGAACCCTAAGGTTCTTACTAATGGGTAGAACCCATATCTGACATCTTGTACAAGTAACATCTGTCCCAAGGACCTTTATAGCTGGTACATATTCCCGAAGGAAAACTGTTCTCTTTACTGTTCACTTTACTGTTCATAAATCTTTCTGTAAATCTTGTTCATAACTTAACATATATCATGCCTTTGTTTATGTATATAAAAATATAGTAAACGCTTGCCAAGTGATATATCTTTGCTTTTACTGAAACATAGCTTATCATAAAATACATCTTACTTTCTGAAACATAGCTTATCATATATATCATGCCTTTGTTTATGTATATGAAAATATAGTAAACGCTTGCCAAATGATATATCTTACTTTACTGAAAACATACTAGCACATATATCATGCCTTTGTTTATGTATATGAAAATATAGTAAACGCTTGCCAAATGATATATCTTACTTTACTGAAAACATACTTTTGCCTCTTTTAAACCTTTCACTAAAACATGGCTTTTCTCTTCAGTTTATAATATATAAAATATAATAAACACTTTACACTAAGTATGCACACCACCCCTAAAGAAGGCAAAAAGGGGATTAGAACTCACCTGATAAGCAGTTCTGAAATACTCTTAGCTGGTTACTGCGCGTCACTAATGTCACCCACGATCTGTTATAATAAAGCCGTACTTGTAAGGTAGTGCTCCTAGATGACACTAGACATCTCTATGCTTAAACCTAGTAGTTTCGATGGATTTGCACCTATCGAAACTAGGTAGTTTCGATGGGTCTGCACATATCGAAACTTGTAGTTTCGATGGGGTCTGAACATATCGAAACTTGTAGTTTCGATGGGGTCTGAACATATCGAAACTTGTAGTTTCGATGGGGTCTGAACATATCGAAACTTGTAGTTTCGATGGGGTCTGAACATATCGAAACTTGTAGTTTCGATGGGGTCTGAACATATCGAAACTTGTAGTTTCGATGGGGTCTGAACATATCGAAACTAGGTAGTTTCGATGGGTCTGCACAGATTGTCTTTCCAAAAATCTGAAGCTTTTGCATGCGAGTTTGATCGAGTCAGTATCTCAACTTTTCTTAGATCAAAATGTTCGGTTTCCATTCTAGATGCTATACCTAAGCTCATTTTCAAGTTCCATCCGCAAAATCGTTGCCTTTTTATCCAAAACCCGAAAATCCCAAAAACGAACTAAAACTCAGATCTAAGAGAATAGGTTACCTGAAATTGCTTCTCCTTCACAGCTAAACGGTCCAGATACGTATGCCCACAGTCCTATGAGCTCGGATTTGAAAAACGGGACTTTCTCTCTCTAGACTCTCTCTCACCTTCTCTCTCTAGAAACGAAAATGATAGTGGAAATGAGAGCTTTTGGCTGATCTTGAGGCTTATAAGGGCCCGACCCTTGCCCCTTTCGGCCCATACACCCCGGCCCAAGCCCGATTCCTTTCTTTTTATTTAAGTTTTAATTCCTCGTGAATTCTCTCGTGCTCTAAAACTCGGGATGTTACACGTAGATAGTGTGCTGAGGTAAGGTTCCGCCCTACTGCTAAGCTTTGGCTATATATCATTAAACTAGGTTTGTGTAATTAAGTAACGTCATTATATATCTAGGAGCTTTTTTCGAGGTATTTGCCATATTCCAGATATAATAAGCTGAAATACTGCCAATGTGAGTTCTTAAACTGTGATGCATTTAAAATAATCATGGCTCTATTGTATTCCATTTTTTTAGCATGGTTAATTTATGAAAACATTTCGAGTATCTTGAAATGATTGTACCGATTATATATATAACGCAATCTAAGTGCTTATTGTATTTCACTTGACTCGTGGAAAGGCATGTTGTATAGGACCTGTGGAACGGTTTTTGGTTATATATATACTGAATGATTACTCATAGTTGTCTATGAGAGGGATTGGAACCCCATGACTGTGTTCAAGATACTATGACGGGTCATTTTGGATAAACCATTTTAATTTATGAATTCACCAGCTTTGTGCTGACCCATTTTATCAAATGTTTTTGAGCACATCACATGTAGTCAATAGATGAGGCATTCCAAGACTAGAACGAATGGTGAATGAAACAGACGATGGGCATGTGTAATACTATAAGTCCCGAGTGATGTGTTCCTTGTTAGGAACGATGATAAAATGTTATGTAACATTTTGATTTCATGAATGTAAACAATGTTTTTGATGTAATAATATGATGATGGTTTTAGTTTTCGATGTGTGTTGTGTACCATGCGTCACCTCTAACCAGTACATGTGACTGAGGTGTGACATTTATATATTTTTTTTCTAAGTTAAAAGAAAATAAAAAAAACATGACACATTATCACTAACCTGTAAAAGATTTTATTTTTCATAAAATTAAAACACAAATTGAAAGTAAAATAATTTTTTAGGTATAAAAAAGTTAGAGTTACTTAATTACTAACACTTCTCAAACTTAGTTATTATTACCTAGTTTTTCTCTATTTAATAATATGTAAAACATTTCGAACTTCAATAACACTAACACTTAGTGGGTCCCAATAGGCCTAATCGTAAGGAGTTGGGGCTCTAAAATAGAGCTCCCATTTTTATAATTTTTTGTTTCATATATTAGTATAAGTTGAGCTTTATTAGGTTGTCCGGCATGAAATCTGATGAATCACATTTTCGCGACATTCTTAGGTTGGAACTAGCGACACTCCATGTGGGACGCTAAATTTTGACTTTTTAACGTTTCATACAAATTACATTTACAATTATTGAAATCTGAATGAATCACATTTTTGAAACAATTATTGAAATATGAATGAATCATACATTTTGAACTCATTAATCACTGTTGACGGCTTTACTTAGGGTAATCGCCGGTCGATGGGAAGTTGGGGAATGGGGAGGTCAACTGACAAACGGCGTCCAGTGTCACATGGCAACCCGTTTTATTCCGATGCAGAGAAGGTCAAATACTCTATGTTCGATTGTGTCGGTGTGCCCTAATATTACAAGCAAGTTCGATTCATTGATTGCGCCTAAATTCTAATGCTCAAGTGCTTAACGTTCATATTCTGATTCCAAGTTTCTTGAACTTTTTGAAAATCTGATTACTTCGTCTTGATTTCTTTTCGAATTACTTCGTCTTGATTTCTTTTAGATCGAAAGTTGCTTCTGATTCCAAGTTTCTTGAACTTTTTGTTAATCTGATTACTTGGTCTTGATAATGTGCCCTAATATTACAAGTAAGTTCGATTCATCGATTGTGTCTAAGAGGGTGTTTGAGATTGAGTTTGAAAATTACTTATTGACTTATTCGCTTTTTTAAAAAACCAATAAGTTAAAAAAGTGTTTGGAACGGATAAAAGTCCTTTTTATTTTGGCTTTTTGATAAGTCTTAAAAAGTTGTTTTTCAAAAGTCACAAATCCTAGCTTTTTAAAACTGGTTATGATTTTTTGAACATAAAATTACCAATCTACCCACCATTTACCCTACAATAAATTATTTACAATTTTTAAAAAATAACTTATTGACTTATTGGCTTTTCTCACCACAAAAACTAATCCAAACATTTTTTTAAAAACTTTTTTTGAAAAAGTCATAAGTCAATAAACACTTTTAGAGTTAAATAAGTAATCCCAAACACCCTCTAAATTCTAATGCTCAAGTGCTTAACGTTTATATTCTGATTCCAAGTTTCTTGAACTTTTTGTTAATCTGATTACTTCGTCTTGATTTCTTTTCGAATTACTTTGTCTTGATTTCTTTTCGATTAAAAATTGTTTCTGATTTCAAGTTTCTTGAACTTTTTGTTAATCTGATTAGCGATTGAAGATTGTTGGCGGAACCGCCTCGAAATTCTTTCAAATTGGAGTTGCCAGATGCGACTTGATATTTTCCATTTTGTTTAAATCGTTTTCTAATTTAATTTTTAAATCTTAAATTAAAATTTTAAATTAAATCAGACTTGGTGCAATTTTAGTTTCTTAATTATTTTTTTCTTGCGTGTCATCATATCATTGGTATATTGGTACAAGTTACGGGGTTTTCTCATGTTTCAGTATTAAAGATATTTTCGTCGAATCGTACAAAACGAGAGATTTAACTTTTTCATAAGATATATTTTCTGAATTTTTCCTTTATAAATTTGCCCGGGAGAAATCACATTGTCATGAAGAGAAACATATTTACAATTTGCAACTCGATCTCTTCTTTCACGAGTCTCGACTTGCCCCCAAGCCCCAAAACCAGACCAAACCAAACCAAACAACTCTTCAGCTCTGACCCCAGCAGTTGAAGTACATGACTTGCCGGAGAGAATCATCAGACTGGACATGTGTAACCTTCCTGTCTCCGCCGTCAAGGATTCCTTCATCAAAATTGGATCGTAGAACGCCAGAAAATGGACGGAGATCAATGCAGCCATGGCGGAAGGAGTTGATGAGTGATCGGAGTTTGTAACCTTGATCTGTATGTCCACTGACAACAGCAACGCCGGCGGTCATCCATACACGGCTGTTTAGACAAGTCATGGAGTGATTTGGAGTTTGTTTATGTTATGGAGTTGTTATGTGAGATGAAATGATGAGAAGAGTGAAGGTGGTATATATATATTTAAAGAAACTAATTATTGGTGATATGAGTCATCGGATGATAACCAATAGGTTTCTCGTCATGCGAACGCGTTTCCATATAAGGGGAACACGTAGCAATCGATGCATTTCATTTTGTTTATAAGCGATGCAGTCTACATGCATGCACCCGTATGGGCCTCGGTTTCGTCCTTTCTCCTATCAAACTACAGACTACTCGACTCCTTTCCTTTAGAATATTATGAAATACAAGAAATTGGAATAGGATGAAAAATGGCCGATCTCTAAGGTTCTTTGGTAATATCATTTCTTTTAATTTAGTATTTAATTTGTAGATATATTCTATAAAATAACATGGTCGTAACGAATCCTCCTTTAACTTAGCAAATATTATAGTCTCAACTAATGCTTTCCACTCTTTAAACTTATTGAAAGCATCACTCTTCTTTTTTATGACAAACACTCAAACCCTCCTTGAAAAATCATCTATAATGGACATGAAATATTTAGCACCTCCCAAAGAATCAACTCTAGCCAGACCCCACAGATCAGGATGTACGTAATCCGGTATACCTTTTGTGAAATGCTTGCCATTACTAAACTTGACCCTCTTGTGCTTCCGCATCACACAAGTCTCACAAAACCCAATATCACAGTTTTTTAGGCTACCAAAAACTTGTTGCTTGTTTAACTGAACAATTCCTTGGTTACTTATTTGGCCCAGCCTCTTGTGCCACAAAAAAGCCTTAGAACTATTCTCTTTTGAAGCTGCAACTATCACTGATCCATTAACTACATTACCATCTGGCAAATATATATTGTTATCCCTCCTTGTTCCAGATAACACAACTAAAGACATTTTGACCACCCTTGCTTTCCCATCCTTTAAACGAACATGGTACCATGAGTTCTCAAAAGTTCCCAAAAGACATTAAACTTATTTTAAGACTAGGGATGTACCTTACATCTTTAAGATCAACCTCCATGCCACTCTGCATCTTGAAAGTGACTGTACCAATTCCTAGGATGCTACATGGTTTGTCATTACCAAGCTTCATGTTCCAAGTTTTTCCATTCTCAATTCTTTTAAATTTTTTTAACATGTGTCATATTGAATGAACACCCTAAATCCATTACCCATTCACTTTTAATTCCACCTTGTAAGACTACCAAGACATCAGAACTTTCATACCCTTCTTATACATCATCTTGTGTGTTATGACTGTGGATTCTTGGTGTTATTGAACTCACTCTTCTTTTTTTTTTCTACTCACGACAATCTCTTTTAAGATGTTTTTCTGAATTACAGACAAAACACCTCCTTCTAAACTTGGATTTGGACCTTGATATCTTTCTTAGCTTAGAACTTCTCTTATTAGACCCTCCTCTAACAAAAAAAACCCTTCACCGCCTTCATATTTAGAGTCAGATATTTTTTTTAACTGTATTGAACTAAGGCTGCCAGAACTTCCTCCATTGTTAGAGTTTCCCTTCCATACCTCAATGTATCCACAAAGTGTTCACAACTTTGTGGTAAGGACGTTAGAAATATAATGGTTTGATCCTCTTTATCTAATTCCACCTCAATATTTTCAAGATTCAAGACAAGTTTGTAAAATTCATTTGTATGATCTTCAAGAGTCTTACCTGATGACATCTGAAATGTATACATACGCTTCTTGAGGTACAATCTATTGGCCAAAGACTCTGTCATGTACAGAGTTTCCAATTTTGACCAATTACTTGCTGCAAATGACTCCTTTGTAACTTCCTTGAGTACACGATCGCCCAAACTCAATATGATTGCATTGTGTGCCATTTCAAGTATGTCTTTCTTCTCCTTATCGGTTAAACAAGCCAGCACATTGGCTTCCCCTAATAACGCACCACTGACACCTTGAGGAACAAGTAGTGCATGCATATTAACTCTCCACAGAATGAAATCGTTCTTTCCATCAAACTTCTCCGGATCAAACTTCGTTGAAACTATCTCGGTCTTTGGTTAACTTTTAATCGCAAAATCCCTCTCTGAATTGAGCCGATAACCTGGCTCTGATACCAATTGTTACAAAATTAACACCAAAGAAGGAAAGAACTAATCAAGAACTCAATGATTACTCTTTATTGAAGATTAACTAGTTTGATTACAATTGAAATCGAAAGGAATTGTAAAAGATTTCACTCATAGAACCCCAACATCAACTTATATCCTAAACCCCAATCTGTTAACATAAATTAACAAACCCTTATTCTAATTGCATATGTTAGTCCCTCATTATTAGCCAACATACAATTAGCTCCCCAAACTTTTAACATTTAACTATTTTGGCTTTAGTTTGATTACAAGTGATATTGAAAGGAATTGTAAAAGATTTCATTCAAAGACCCTAGCATCAGCCTATATCCTAATCCTAATATGTTAACAGAAAGATTTAAATATGGTTTTAGTCCCTGTGGTTTGCTCAAAATAAGCATTTTAATCCAAAAGTTTAAATTTGACTTTTGTAGTCCAATAGTTTCAGTTTTGTTTCAATTAAAGTCCAGCCCATTTAACCCCATCTAACTTTTCTGTTAAGTTGTTGAAAAATACAAAATACCTCTGGACTATAATTGTTACTCAAATACCATTATTATTATTATTATTATTATTATTATTATTATTATTATTATTGTTTTCCTCCAAACACTACTTAAAAGACAAAGAGTGAGAGGAGTTCTCCCCCCCCCACACCCTCTTCTCCGACTAGGATCCGACCGACCACGACGACAGCATCGGCAAGACAACGACGACCACCGCCCTATTCTTGTTCTACCAACCACTCAAACCCCCACAACCTATATCTTCTCATTTACCTCACAACAATACAACCACACACACATGCGTATAGTACAGAGAAAAGAGAGTGTGAGAGGGAGGGGAGCCAGCCCCTCCAACAGCTCTCTTCCGACCTACCTATGACCCACATCAACCACCCCTTCATCTCCTTCCTTCGATTTCAATCACAACCTCTGAAAACCCACACACACAAACCCTAATACATTAGAGAGAAAGAAAGCTATGGGAGAGAGAGGGTGAGCCGGAAGGGAAGGCTGCCGACAGCCCCGTCGGCTCTCAAGGTGACGGATCTGATGGTGGTGGTGAAGATAGATGATGAAATGGTCGCCAGCGGGCTGGGTTTATGGGGGCAAAAGAGGTCGGGGTTGTAGTCGGTGGTCAAGGAAGGAAGGTGGAGATGGCTGCCGGAGGTGAAGAGGGCGGCCGGAGGTGAAGGGGGCGGTAGAGGTGGTGGCTGATGGTGGAGGTAGATGATGGTAGCTGTGGTTTTCTTGAATTGTGGGAAGGGGAAGATGACTTAAGGTTTTTAAAGTAGGAAGAGATATTTATAATTTTTTTTCTTTTTTATTAACAGGGGTATTATAGACTTTTTATACATACTTAACAGAAAATTTCGAATAGGGTTAGTGGACTGGACTTTAATTGATACAAAATTTAAACTTTTGGACTAAAATGGTTATTTGTGTCAAACCATAGGGACTAAAACCGTATTTAACTATAACAGAAATTAACAAACCTTTATTCTAATTTCCTATGTTTAGTCCCACATTATTAGCTAACATATAATTAGCCCCCCCGACTTTTAGCGAGGATCCGGCCGACCACGGAAACGGAACCGGCAACACAACGACGACCACCACCCTATTCCTGTTCTACCAACCACTCAAACCCCCCCACCACCTATTTCTTCTCATTTACCTCACAACAATACAACCACACACACATGCGTATAGTACAGGGAGAAAGAGAGTGTGAGAGGGAGGGGAGCCGGCCCCTCCGACAGCTCTCTTCCGACCTACCTGTGACCCACATCAACATCCTCTTCATCTCCTTCCTTCGATTTCCATCACAACCTCTGAAAATCCGCACACAAACCCTAATCACTTAGACAGAAAGAAAGCTATGGGAGAGAGAGGGTGAGCTGGAAGGGAAGGCGATCGACAGCCCTGGCGGCTCTCCAGGTGACGGATCTGATGGTGGTGGTGAAGGTAGATGATGAAATGGTCGCCATCGGGCTGGGTATATGGGGGGGGGGGGGTAAGAAAGAGGTCGGGGTTGCAGTCTGTGATCAAGGAAGGAAGGTGGAGATGGGTGCCGGAGGTGATGGGGGCGGTGGAGGTGGCGGCCGGAGGTGATGGGGGCGGTGGAGGTGGCGGCCGGAGGTGAAGGTGGCGGTGGAAGTGGTGGCCGGTGGTGGAAGTAAATGATAGCAAATGTGGTTTTCTTAAATTGGGGGGAGGGGGAGGGGAAGGGGAAGAGGACTTAGGGTTTTTAAAGTAAGGAGAGACAATTATATTTTTTTCTTTTTCATTAACATGGGTATTATAGTATTTTTATACATACTTAACAGAAAAAAATTCTAGCGGGGTTAGTGGACTGGACTTTAATTGATATAAAATTGAAACTATTGGACTAAAAAAGTCAAATTTAAACTTTTGAACTAAAATGATTATTTGTGTCAAACCATAGGGACTAAAACCGTATTTAACCCTAACAGAAATTAACAAACCTTTATTCTAATTGCCTGTGTTTAGTCCCTCATTATTAGCTAACATATAATTCCCCCCCCCCCCCCCCCCCCCGACTTTTAGCAGTTGACTATGTGGGTAATTCTGTCATTAAATGTTGTTTTAGATTTAGAGTTGGAAGATGTAAAGACAACTTTTTTATATGGTTATTTGGCAGAAACAATTTTTATGAAGCAACCTATGGGGTTTGAGGAGAAAGGTCAAGAAGACAAGGTGTGTTTCCCGAAAAAAAAACCTTGTATGGGCTTAAACAATCCCCTAAACAGTGGTATTAAAGGTTTAATGAGTATATGGTTACACGTGGGTTTATGAGGAGTTCATATGACACTTGTGTGTATCATAGAGAGTACAGCAAGGGAGAGTTCATCTACTTGCTGTTATATGTGGATGACAAGCTTGTAGCTTGTAGAGATAAAACAAAAATTGAAGCTACCAAGAAACTACTTAAGTTGGAATTCGGTGAAGCTAAAAGAATCTTGGGTATGGAGATTAGAAGAGATAGAAGTCTAAGGCTATTGAGGTTAACTCAGAGTTCTTATGTGAAAAAGATTCTAAAGAATTTTGCCATGGAAGGGTGTAAGGCGGTCAATACTCCTATGGCTGCTCATTTCAAGTAATCAGCCCAAGATTCTCCAAAGACGGATGATGAGGTGCAGTATATGGATATGGTACCTTATGCATATGTGGTTGTTGGTAGCCTAATGTACTTGATGGTCCGCACAAGGCTAGTTTATAAGTGAGATAATACCGGATTTGTTTGTTTGTTATTTTTTTTGTTATAAATCAAACCGATCATAATCAATATTTGCATGGTTTTAATTGTTAATCCAAATATAAATTTGGAAATTTTAGAGTTTTGGCTAAGATGGTAAAATTACCTTGAATGGGCCAGCTTATGAATTGGTGACCAATTTGGTCGACATGGTTTTAGTAGATAAAAAGTAATCACATAAGTTATTCTATCTCATAAATTGGATAAAAGGATTTAGGAGATTATTAAACTCATTTTAGGGTTTTTTAAGACAAATAGTTTGGTTTGGGTTTGAATTTTCTAAAAATAATTAAGCCATTATTGCGTGGGAGTTGGAACCAATTTCACATAACACAGCATCTTTAATTAATAGTTTGGTTATAATCGGATATTATAAAGGTTGTACATCACGCATAATTACATGTACATTAAATCTTGTTTCCCTTATCTACCTAGCTAACACACATGGAAAAGATTGGATAATTAATTAGGACCCCAACAGCTCAAGTACATGACTTTTCTCAATGATTCCTCCGACTGCTTTGCTTTTTCCTCTATGCCGGCACTGTTTGAAGCCATAATCGCCGGAGAAGACAGCTTCTTGGTTTGGGAGATTGAGCGGAGATTGGATTTGGCGTGGTGGTGGATGGCCCTTATGGTGTAGTTCCACCGTGCAAAGCCTTGATCTTTAAGTGCCTCTACCAGTCCAACCGTTCCGGCAACCATCCATGTTCTGGTTCTTGAACTCATATTTTCTCTTTTATCAAATGGGAGATATGTTTGATGAGTTGGGAAGTAGCAGAAGGGCTTAAATAGGGAGATTGAAACAGAAGACAGCCAATGGTTTTGGAGGGCATGGTTGGTGATTAAACAACGGTTTCTTTCCAAACCTTTGGCTCACATTAGTCATTTTTGTCGTATGCCTATGCCGCCGCCTTAAACAACTCTCTTTTAATTTATTTAGTTTTTAATATGTTTTTGGATTTTGCAAAAAACTAAAGATAAGGTGAATAGAAACTAAAACTACTAAATAATTTTCTTTTATCTTTGATTATGAAACATAGGAGAAAAAATAATCACGATTCATAAAATGAAATAAATATAACTATTTTCGTGGAGTAAAGTACACGGATAGTCTCTATGTTTTATTAAAATTTTGGATTTGGTTCCTAGATTTTCAAAAGTACATGTATGGTCCATGTGGTTTGCACTTTGTAACACATTTAGTCTCCAGCCAACAAATCTAAAAGTTTTAGAAGGTCCAAGTTAGAGACTAAATACGTTACAAAGTGCAAACCACATGACCATACATGTATGTTTGGCAAAGTTTGGGGACTAAATGCGTTACAAAGTGCAAACCCCATTGACCATCCGTGTACTTTTGGAAAGCTAGGGACCAAATCCAAAATGTTGGTAAACCACAGGGACCATCCGCGTACTTCACTCTATTTTCATGTCTTAGTTATTCGTTAAAATATACTTTAAAAATCAAAAAGATATATTTTATTTAATTAATAACATAGTGTTAACGTGGGGTTAGCTTACTTGATAGAGTCACATGTATTTTAGAGGGGAGGTTTCAGATTCAAACTAACACAATAGAGTAGTTTAAATTTATTGTTGTAAAGTAGGGTACAAGTAATAATTGTTGGTAAAAAAAACTAATAATATAGTTCTTAAAAGTGGATCTTGATAACAAACAAAAGAGTGAAAGATAAGATCAAAGGCGTTATTTGCAATTCCATGCTTTAAAACCATTGGTCTTCCAAGTCTCAAACCTCTGGTTTTTAGGTAACTAGGTACATACGTACACTACATTGATACCAAATGAAACGCCGGAAAATTACCTAAATAGACATCTTTGATGAAAAACTTTTATAGACATGCATATTTAGCCTATAAGTTTATAATGTCGGCTAAGATGGCTAAGGATTAGGTCGTTTTTGGGCACTGAAAATCACAAAAAGTACAGCGGAATCTACATTCTGATCAATCGGAGAACGACATGTGTTACTCGTAGGCTAAATTTAACCTACCAGTCCACCTCATTAGCCGCCAAAGCCACATGGACTGGTTGGCTAAATTAACCGCCCAAAAAACACACCAAATTAGCCGCCGCTTTTGGCTTAGCCGGCTCATTCGGGTTCTCGCTATTCTGCTCCAACGGCTAGGCTATGTTTAGTTTTTTTTTAAATATAGATGTATGATGCAAAATTTATATTTAGGATTTAAATGTATTTGTAATTTTATATGTATGATGTTTAATTTTTACTTCTTACATACAAATGCGTATAACATTAAACTAATTTGTCATATGTTTTTTAATTACTAAACGTTTACATACACATGTATAAGTTATTTATATATAATATTACATACACATGTCTAGGTGAGTAGGTTCTATACGTAAAATTAAATTTGTTCATATTTTATTTTTGGAATCCTATCAAGAGATATGAATAAATATTGCATTTAAACTAGTTTCTTATATTTTAAAAATATTTAAGATTGAAAAAACTAAATGATTTATTTTGTTTGCTTGTTCTCGCAGTATATAATGTTCTACATAGATCGCTCGCCGCCTATTATACATATGCATATCTCCATATTCTAAAACGAAAACAAAATAAATATTAAAGGTAAATGACTAGTTCCAAACCATCGCTCGAACCATCAAACTCAGTTTTTCAAATGGTAAACCGTGAACTAAAAGTAATTGAACCGGTCAATTTGCTTCATGAACAATCTGGTCATTTTCAGCGGTTTACGAATATCACTACCCATACAGGTTTTATTTAGGGACGTAAATTAGCCAAGACGCTTGTGAGTTACTCGATATCGAATTGTTAAAAACTCGAATCGAGCCAAGCTTAAACGAACTCAAGTCCAAGTTTAAGTCTAAACAAAAACTCATTTAATAAACGAATTGAGCTTCATGTATCGAGATTGACTAGCTTGCGAGCCTAAACTAGTTTATTATTTATGTAAATATAATATGATGTATTTAATATAATAACAATAATATATTTATTATATTACTAGCTTTAACCCCGTGTGTTACACGATGGTGAAACATTAAAATTATAATGATAAATATCTTAACACCTCTTTTTATACAAATTTAATATTGTATTGGTAATTTTTTTATTTTATTAAATGTTAAGATTATATGTGTTAGGGGTCAATTTTATGATCCAGGATCCCAAGTATAGTATGATCCGGAATCCGGGATCCCTGATGACTTTGGTATCCTTAACCTTTATAATACTAACCGTTGTATCATGTTTCTATCTTGATTTTTATGCGTAGATAACACGTGTGGACTTAGTCACACCGGAAGACTCGCTCAAGAGAATGTGGAGAACGTGTGAAACATGTGGGAAAAGGTCTACAACGGTCATATTAAAGACTTAGTGGACTCCGGGATTCTCGGATAGTTAGTTAGGTTCATCTTTGTATTTAATCAACAGTTGGATCGAATAGGAAACACACAATTCACGACATTCACAACACAATTACACACTCACAAACTATGTAACACTTAGAATTCGATCATCTACTACTCTCATTGTAATCATTCTCAAGTTTTAATAAAAGATCACTAGGCAGCCCGACGTTTAGTCGGCTCCCGAGGTTTTATGCTGGAGATCCTCAAGGATTAAAGGCTTTCCTCGTAAACATTTGCGTCGTTTTATTGTTTTACACACTTTGTTCATCGCAGAAATCATACAAGCACACTACCTCACATCCTAATTTGATCATGAAATCGCACTTTTTAATTTTTGGTCAAAACAATATGGATGAGAGTAATCAAAACATAAAAAAAATACATGAAAATACAATTAATAAGTGGTGTACTTTTTACAGTATATTAAATTACACGTCAAAAGAATCCTTACAATGACGATTTACAAAATTAGAAATACTTCATTGTATACAACATTTGACGTAGTATTGATAACTTTTCCATGTTTAACACTCACTAAATGCAACAAATAATAGAGTTTCTTTTCCTCAATGACTGAAAACACAAAATAGACAAACCCGTTCTTAAAAAAAGTCACAAATGGTGCGAACCTGATTGAAGCCAGCAGGGAGTCAAAGAAATCGAATATAATCAAACTGGTTAACGATTTCCTTGAATATGTTGTTTCTCAATTATATTAGTTTTTGAAACTCTATCATACTTTTTGTAGAAACTTTAACCTTGATATTGTATCATATTTACAAATATTTAACTTGTAATTAAATTTACATATCAAAATTAATTTTTTTAATCTCGCCTATTGTACGGAAAATCTCGCTAAATTTTAATATTTAATATCTCATTTAAAATAAAATAAAAATATACAAATAAACTTTAAATTTCAACAATATATCGTGTTTTAATTTCAAATTTTAAAACTCCAAAATTTAAAAATCGCACTCCTTAATATATCAATACAATATAAATTTAAAATTCCAAAACTAAATATGAAGAAGGGCAATTGCGTATATCCCCTTATAAACTTACAAAATTGCGTATTTCCCCAAATAATGCTTCAAGATCATTGTACATTATGCATTAAAAACTTGTGTTTTAGAAAAATATGCAATTTTACAAATTTAGAGTGGGATATATGCAATTCCCCATATGAAAAAGTTAAAACTAATAAATAAGAATTGAAACTAAACATATTTTTTTGGAAAAAAAAATCTTGTCATTTAACAAAAAATTAAAGTTTAAAACGTAAAACATTTTTAAAAATAAATATTTATAAATTTTTTTGATTTCAATTAATAAATAACTATTAAAATTTCAAAACTAAAATAAAAAATTTATTTATAAATATCAAATTTAATTAAAAAACTACTAATTAAATATTAGTAAACTTTATTCTAACACATATTTATTTAAAATACAAAAGTAGTATTTTCAAATTTTTTTATGTAAAATTAAAAAAAATCTTGCTTTTTAATAATAAAATTTTAAAAATTCACTTTTTTAATAATGAAACTTTAAAAAGTTGCTTTTTTTAATCTTTTATTTTTTTGTTCTTGATTTTTTTTAAATATTCACTTTTTTTTTAAATAATGCTGAATTGATTTGGTAAAATGTTTATTTATATATTTTTTCAAAAAAATTAAGCTAAATATGAAAAGATTGAATAGTGGGTGTAAATATAGTTTTGGGGTGAAAAAACTTGTGAGGTTGAATGTGGTGATTACATGTGTTCATTTATTTACTCTTTTATTATAATAGAGATTTATTATTGAGTGAACAATATTAATAAAAAATATAAAGAAAATTGCCTTTAAAAAAAAAAATGGACCAAGCAAAGTAACAATATTAATCAAAATATAAATTAAACATAAAAATATCAATTACTCAAGTTTTGAATGAGGTGCGAGATTTGATTAAATTACAAATTAGAATTAACTAGTGGGCCACCGGCGCTCCGTGGCTGGCGGGCCGATGTTCAATAAAATTAAAACGAAAACGTAAATGCAATGTAAAAAAAGCATTAATAAAAACCATACCTAAAACTAAAATATAAAAAAAAGAAAAAAAAAATAAGTATTAAGACTCGTGCGTTACAACGCCTTAAACCGGGGAAAAAATAAAATATCCAAAACTAAATTTAAACATAAACGCAGACGCAATAGTAAATATAACGTTAATAAAAAAACCAAACTTAAAACTAAAAGAAGGGGAAAAAATAAAAAAAAACCCCAAATGTAGTGGTTACATTAACGTGGTTAAGTACGTAAAAAGAAGTGTATGAAGTTACTACGGATCGCTTCCGAATATTGAAATGTAGATAAAAAAACACGCCGTAACAATGTATTCTGAGAAAACAAAAAAAATTACGTTGTTGTAAAAATAAGCGTTTAAAACACGAAAGCGTAATTAAAAAAAATTAAATTATATCATATTCTACGTGGATAGGTTTTGAATAAAAGTGATGTCTAAACGTTGATCGAATCGGTATTAAATAAAATTTATACCGTAATGTATATAAAATAAACACGTCGTTACGAAAACATGATATTTTAAGAGTTATAAGAGAAATATTAATAATAATTTAAAAGTTAGAATTAATAAATAAAAAGAACCTTGTTTTACCAAGTTATTTAATTAAGAAAAGGAAAACATGTTTGCCCAAAACACATAACCCTCTATTTTCAGTGTTAATTACCGAATTATCATCCCTTCTTCCTCCCAATGACAATATTGTCATGCATATCAACCAGTAATAAATGAGTTAATGTCAAGTGACAAATAATTTAGTTTTTTTAGAAGATAGAAATATAAAATTATAATTATATATTTATATAAATAATATACAAAAGTAATAAATGAAATATTAATTAAGTCGAGCTTGAGTTGCAAAACTTTTTCACAAGTTGAGACCGAGCGGCTAGGCTCTTTTACACCTTTGGTTTAAATTCACCATAGCTCAAGGGATCCACTTGCCAATTAAGTAAATAATTGGGGGACTAAGTCTGTACTTCTAAAAATCTAATTTCAAGGGGTTAAAAGTCCAGTTTTTTAAAATTAACCCCCCATTTGAGCAAATTGAGGCGTTCAAAATTCAAAAAAAAAGAAAAAAAAAGGCACCAAATAAAATAACAAATCAAGAAAACCTTCCCGTTTTTCGGCATTTCTCATGGAAACGCTCAAGGGAATTTCGTTGGGAAATTATGTTACGACGGCTTTAGCAAACGAGAACAACGAACGAACCCTAACATTCATCCTCCCAACGGACACCGAAGATGCAAAAGCCAATTCAACTTCCAGCCTTTCATCTTCATATTCATCTGCCGCTGATTTGATTGCTTCTAGCCAAGACCTTCTAACCGAAATATTTCTCCTGTTACCAGTGATTTCACTCATCCGATTGACATCTACATCAAAGCAATGGTACTCCTTAATCAAAAGCTCCAGTTTCTCCCTCCTCCGAAACCCTAACCTCGATCCTCCTTCCGGTCTCTTTTTTGAAGGATGGGATGCTCGTTCCAAATATCACTACGTACCATTAGATTCCGGGAATCCGGTCAATAAACCTCCGTTTACAACCCTAGGTTTTGACTCCGGCTGTATAAAGATTTTACAATCATGCAACGGCTTACTCCTGTGCGCTAATGATTTCCAAAAATACTACGTATACAATCCAACAACCAGTAGGTTTACCACTCTTCCTCAACATAATAATTACAATCCAGATACTGGTTGTTATATGACATTAGCTTTTGATCCATCAAAACCATCTCAATACAAAGTTGTATGCAATTACATGCATAAAGTTATGATGATAGAGATTTATTCTTCAGAATCAAGGATATGGCAGATCTCAAATGAAAGTATGGACGATTTAGTAGATATTGATCGCGGTGTTTACGGGCACAATGCGATTCATTGGATGAGCTTTCCTAACCGGCTTGTTTATTTGAAGCTAGATGAGGAGTTGGTTCATTACATTGATATAGATACTCCTGATACCACAATTTATGGCACAGTTCTTGATGAGTTTTTAGCTGAGTCTTGTGATGGTATGCTTCTTGTTGTGCGGTGTTGTCGGTTCAGGAGATTAAATGTTTATGAGATAAAGAAAGATTATTCTGAGTGGTGTATTAAGTACCATGTTGATCTTGAAGAGGTTATTAGGGTTTACCCGAACATGGTGACTCGTCTTGGGCTTCATTTTATTGTTCAGTCTCTTGTGTTAGGAGAAAGAGAAGAAGATTCATTTGTGGTGTTGGAGCTTCCTGGGAAGCTTATACAATACAAGTTTGTTTTAAACACCATCTCTCAGCTTTGTGATTTCAGCAAGAAGAGCCATAATCAAGGTGGGTTCTTTCCAAAGACCATCTTTCAGCTCTCTGATTTTACACCCGAGAATCGTCGCTTTATCAATGGCAACTGTTTTCATTTCATTCCTTCACTGGCTGCTGTCTGATTATTGTACATATGGTAGATGACATTGGTATATATGGTTTGTAAATTTTCTGTTTTTTTAGGTTATTGATTCTACTCTACTTGTGGTGAAGATATTTTGTGCTTCTTAATAGAGTGATCATGGTCTTTGAAACCAACAATAAGTGGAAAAGCATACTGTACATATATTTCTATGATCTAATTATTAAAAAGTTTTGTTAGGACCCCCAACAACTTAACTACAAGACTTTCCTTGTTCATCATAGTGCATGATCAACTCATCTTTAGCATATGTGTCTAATGCAGATTACATCTGGATTGTTTCTAGTCATCCGGAGTAAACTTCTCAAGTTTCATTTACAGTTTGGTCCGGACAAAATAATTTGGTCTGGATGTGTTTTTGTATTGAAATGGCATTTTGACCTTTGTGTGTAATTCTGTTTTAGTTTGTTAGGATTGTTGCAAGTGGTTGTTATAAATAACAATTAACAATAGTTAGTAATTCTGAAAAATTCCTAGTGTAATCTTATAATTGAATTCTCTTCAATTCTGTTCAATAATACCGTTAATCATTTGAGTTCTTGATAACCATTCTTTTTCATTATTTCATTCTTTTAGTATCAAAACTCTTTGGTGCTTGATTGTTCCAATTCTACACTAACAATCAACCGACTCTTCAGACTGCTTTACTTTCTCTTCTGTGTCTTGGTTTGTACTTTGTAGTCATTGCAGATAACTTCTTGATATATGCGGAAAAGATGGGCGGTTGGATTTGATGTGATGGTGTAGTTCCACCACACAAAGTATTGATCTTGTAGTGCTTCTACTAGAATTTTTTTTCCAAATGGTATATATTTTGAAAATAAAGTGGCAAATGGCTAGTCAACAAGGAAAATTAGGAAAATGGTAGAACCGCACATGGTAATTGCGGTTTCAGCTTTGCAAAATGGTTCCAATCATTGGCTGTCAGGTGTGTTGTAGAATTCCCTAAAACCGTACTTCCCAAGTGCGGTTTCAGTGTAAAGAGTTAACCGAGCTCACTAACCCAGTTAACCCACATCTAACCCCATGACTTAACCCCGTTAGTTTGTCCTTTATTGAAACCGTGATTCTAAAACACGGTTTCAGTTAAAGCTGCAAACCCACATGTTTTAATTCAAGAATCTCTGCAACACTCATTCATATGTCAAGTCATGTTTTGGAATAAAGGAGAAACCGTGTATACGAATTACGGTTTCAGTTATAGACATTTTGATGTCATTTTTTCTTTTAACCTTGGAAGGTAAAAAAACCTAGTTGAAAAAAATGATTTTCTAGTAACTTTGGGCTAAATTTATCATAAGTTGATGAATTTATTAAAATGTAAAACTTACTGGTGGTGAAAGTATTACATAATTTCTTCGTAACGAACCTAACACGGTTTCACCTTGATCCAAAAAAACATGAGTTGACACTTCATAGGGTTGCAGGTGTAAGCGGGGAATAGTTTCAGGTTTAACTGAAACCGTGTTTGGGAATCACGGTTTCCCTAAAAGACAAACTAACGCTGTTAACTGACTTGGACTAACTGGGTTGGTCAGCTCCGTTAAGTCCTTACACTGAAACCGCACTTGAGAAGTACGGTTTCAGAGAATTCTGAAGCTAACCTGATAGCCTATGATTGGAAGAAAATTGCAATGAAGAAATCGTATGTGGGAGATGCGGTTCTACCATTTTCCACATTTTATTGGTTGACTAACCATTTACCACTTTGAAATCAAAGTCCATACCATTTTGAAAAAAAAATCGCTTCTACTAATCTGATAATACCTGCCACCACCCATGC